>CM038221.1:172411963-173717808 GCA_021442155.1 Cymbidium sinense | reverse complement strand
ATACTCAAAGACAATGATCATTTACCAAAGATGGAGAAAGGAACCATCCCTAGCGAGTCGAAAAAATTTGTAAAAATTTCTATAAGGAGTTGCCTTTCAAATCTATGGGGAGAAAGAAAAGGAAAGACACTATAAAAATTCATCTTAGTAAGATGCCACGTAGATTCGCAGATGTGCTTATTTAGGTGATCGAGTATGTCATTAATGGAATAGTGTACTATCTCGAAAGGAAAAAAGTCACTGCCCTTTCATGGACCTAATCACCTCAATAAGGACTCAAAAGGATGATGTATATGTACGAGATTCTTTCTACTTTACAAAAAGTAAAGTAGGATTTATTTTAAATCGGGTTTGTTAAGTTCCCTACAGGGCCAAGCCCCATAGTTAATTACATTCTAAGGAATGGGGATTCCTAAGAAGAACTTTTGATTAAGGTAAATGACCATTATCTTTGAAGATTTCAATAGGAATGGACTATCAATCGATTAGTTTATGTTTGAAGATCAAATGGGATTGATCAAAAGAGGGAGTTATTATCGAAGCCAAAATGGAAGATAAGTAGGAGATGCCCATGATGCTAGGAAACTTAGCAAGCATCTCAAACTATCCTATAATTGGGCTTTACATTTTAGAAATTGATTTAGTTTGTTTGAGTTGTATTTTTCATTAGAAATTTAGGACTTAAGATTCCTTAACACAAGATTAAGGAAATGCTTAAGAGGTGAAGAATTATGCTTATGGCCCACAAAGGGTAAAAGCAACCTCACAACCTAAATTTAGGGAACTTCGGTGAGGGCCAGAAGCACAACCTAAATCAAAGGCAAAAATGGGTAATTGGTTTGCCTCCATAAGAGAGGACAAACCACCCGGCAGCTTGGACATATAACCGCCTAGGGGTGGCCACAAACTAACTCCTCCTACTATTTTAAATACATCTGTGCAACTCTTTATGCTAATGCAAGATAGCTAGACTATTTTATTAGAAAGAGACTAAGTCTTTAAACTCACTCCCTAAAGAGACTAGATCATGTAAAGGGCATGCTTCAAATGACCTAAATCTAATGCATTTCAAATTTCATTTTATTTTCATTTTGGACAATTATTTTGACTCAAGCTAATAGGCTTCATATGACTAATGCATGAGAATAATTATTGCCAAAGAAGAGGAGGTGAGTTTCCACCATGGCTCTCAAAGGTCAAGTTTCTCGAAAAGGTGGAAGCCCTCCAATCAAGAGTGAAATAAGATGTTTTGTGCATGATATTATAAAAAGAAATGTTCTAGCTGGTGGGTTGCTAATTCTTTTATCTTGATTTTAAACCTAAGCTTTAGGTGAGGTTATGAGTTATTTAATTTTAATTTAAATTATTAAGTTGGGTAAAAGATTTATTTTTTCCTAAAGAGCCTAATCCACATCCAAACCATACATAAAGCAAGGAAGAAACTAGGAAAATCATGCCACTTAATGCAAAAGCTAAACAAATCATCAATCAATTTATAAAGCTAAAAAAAAGAATAAATGGCCATTTAGCACCACTGCACAAACTCAAAAATATCAAATATGGGTAGCCAAGCTTTACCCTTATACAACCCAGATTACAAATGAATTAAATTACAATTTAGCAAAGAATTCATTGTTATGGGGGACTTCAAGGTTTATTCTTCTTTCTTCTTTTTTATTTTTTTCTTCTTTTTTTTTCTTTTTTTCTTTTGGTTCCTCCCTTTGGATGGTTGGATGGTAGATGCTCCAAAGCTTCACATGGTGAATAAGATAGGATCTTATGACCAATGGTCATCCTAATCCCCATAACAATCATTCCAAAATTTTAATTATACAAATTTTTATATTAAAAGGAAAAGTGGAAATTTAACTAACACCTGTAAAATAAAGGTTAGCTAAAAATAAACCACACAAATCCCAAGCATGTATATTGGACTTATCACCCCACACATGGGTGACTAAGTCCACCTGGCCTATGGATTATGCTTAGGGTATAAAGCACCCAAGCAAAAAGCATTTATATTTTTATTTATGATAGCACCCCTTAAGCACAATCTCAAAGAGTTAGACTAAGAACGTCCTACCTTCATTCTATGAGCATTCTAACATCTAAAACATACATCAAAAACAAAACAAACATCAAACCATGCACGACTAACCTATAAGAAGTGGTGACTTTAATGTGTGTGCATTGAAGGCTTGTGTGGTTTGCTTAGCTATGGCTTTAGGTTTAAATTTTTCTAAGTGTGAATAACATGTTCAATTTAGAGGAGGTTTCATTTAATTTATTTAATTATTTTGGGTTGATTTTATTTCATATTTTGATTTGGTTTAAGTTGATCCTATAATTAATTACTAAGTTATGAAGAGAGGGAAAGAGAAGAGAACTTCTCTTTCCTTCCCTAACCTAAGTAATTTCTAAAGTAGATTCACATTTTAGTTTCATTTAGGTGAATATTTTGATTACCTTTTAATTAATCCTAAGTTTAGATAAACTCTAAACAAACTATTCAAAAGAAAGGCATTTTAAGATTAAATAAAATGAATCAAAATTCACATAACACATTATTACTTCATTTCTTTCCCAACATATATATATAACATGCATATGGATGGACCCTAAGCATATATATTCATGAAAATGAGAATATTTAACACACTTTATGATGCATGCTAAGTAATTCATTTAAGAAAATTTAGAAGTTGAATATGCATGATTTTTCTTAAGTAGAAAGGGTTTTCCTTATCCAAATTTTCACATACATACATGAAAGTAAGAAAGGCATAAGTGAGTACAACCATTGTTAACTGAGGTGTAAGGTACAAGACCTACTTAGGGCTACTTAAATCCGCAATCGGGTTTTGAGACTAATATACCACTTTCCTTAAATACAAACATGTATATAAAAGAAATGAAATAGAAAAGAAGAATGCAAAAGTTGTTTAATGGATTCATTTTATCTTATGCAATTTATGTATGCAAGTATAGGCAACCTTTCTTAAGTGATAGCATAGGGATGAATAGGGTATAGAATTAAGTAAGTGTTGGGTTCTTTTCAAATGAACCCTACATCTTACCAACTCTTATTCAAAACTATGCTAACATAAGAAAGAAAGGAAACCTATACTAAGCATGACTTTATAGTCTATCACATGTAACTTATAATTAAAGTATAAGTAGCACATGTTCAAATTTGGTATAAGATTTATGTATTTTGAAAATAATTTTGATTTAGTAGTGATAATAGCCACTCATATTTCTACTTTACCAACACATGAAAATTTGACATAAAGTAAATAATTTTATTTTTTAAATTTGAATTTCAAAATTATGAATCCATGGAATCACATGGCATACAATATTAACATGTTGGGGAAAGATTCAAAGCAATGAAAGCATGTAAACAAACTCAGTTTACTTAAATCCTAAAGACATTCTTATGGAATAAGAAAATTTAGAATAAATCAAAGTGAATTCAAAGTAATTTTTGTTTAGTTTGAAGTTTGATTTAATTTTGAAAAGGTGAGATGAGCCTATTGTTCCTAACCCATTCCCACATGTGTTTGATATTTTTGTTTAATTTTTAGATAATTAAATCCATTTCTATGTGTTGATTAGGTTAAGGTATGAATTAAGTAACTTAATTAACCCTTACCTACACCACCTTAGAAGAATTAACTAAATAATTATGAGCCAATGAGATGACATAAACCCACAAGAATTTAAATTTGCAATGCACCTAATAATGAAAAGGCTAATGCAATTTGGCTCACAATTAAAAGTTAATTGGGGGTTTAGCTTAAGTAATTTCAAAACACCCTTTCACACTTATGAATGGGGTTTTGATTTCCTTAATTGAATGTAGGCTATTAAACACCTAAAAATCTACCCAAATTAGATTAATTAAGTTCTGAAACTTTTTAGAATTTTTAAAAATTGATTAAGGGGATAATTAATGAATTAACCTTTAATTAAGAGGAGATGAGAAGAGGGGTTTAGGGAATAGCTTAGGGAAATACCCCAAAATTATTCCATAAACCTCTTACTATTGGATCTTAATCAACCCTAATCAGGTTACCACTAATCATCCAATTATGCTTAATTACATAAGAAGGGTAATTAAGAAAACCATATGCAATTATTCTAATCAAGCCTTCAATAAATCCCAAGAAAATTAGGGGTGGTAGAAGTTATCCCCAAAACATACCCAAGAAATTTGGGAATAATCAGAGGCCTAATTAAAGAAAGATTAGCAAAATACACTTTCAAATAAAACTAAATTCAGAGGAAAGCATAATCCAAAACTCATCAAAATTAATTTTAAAATATTTTAGATTTAATTATCTATCCATAGAATTTTATATCATATTCTTATGAATTTTCTAGCAAGAGCTATAAATCTTTGAAGTTCTCTAAGTGAATTAGGAATTAATTAATGCATTTTATTAATCCCTAACTAATCCCTGGCTCACGCTGACGTGGTGTGCGTGTGCTTTACACATATCACACCATGAGGGCATAACTTAAATTCTCACATCCCAAATGGCGGTGGCGGCGTACGTGCTTAAATCCTCTTCCATCCGATCAAAGATCGAACATTTAAGGATTCTCCGCATTTTAAAATGGATAAATAGATTTCTAAACATGCTAAATAATCTCAACCGTCCATCTAAAATGCACAGATGGATGGTTGGGATCATTCAAGTTCTTCCCCTTGATCAATAGAGACCATCCATGATCAAGGGGAATATCCGAGCTAGATCTAGCATGGAATCAAACCAAATTCAACCCACACCATCTAAAGATAGAGCACAAATCCAATGATAAAAAAATTGATGGGTGAAAATTTCACAAATCTCCACACCACATTGAGATTAATGGTCAAAAAAAATCATACCTCGCAAGAGGTGATCACCTTGGAGAAGCTTTATCTAGTTGAGATGAAGCCTTATTGAAGGTTGGAGCACTTGAGGTTGAGTGGATCAATGTATGGACCAAAGCCTCCTTGCTTGAGCTTCAACTTTGCTAAAATTGGATCCTTTCGGGAACTAATAAGCTTAGGTGCACTACTTAGCTCTAGATGAAGTGTGCAAGAGCAAGGAAATTAAGTTGAAGAAAATGGATTGAGCTCCTATTTTTTGCACTATGTAAAAGAAAAGAGAATTAATCCTCTAAGAAGAATGGGAGTGCTCTCATGATGCATGACCCTTAGCTTCAATCAGAGGGGAGAGAATTGAATTAGGGGGAGTATATCTCCCACTTGAAGGATTGGACGGGCGGCAATGCTCTTGAAATTTTAATCCAATTGATCATATTGGGAGGGTTGTTTGATCTATTTTGAGTGTGCACATGGTGATCCAATGAGATTGCCAACCTCCCATGTAATTGAAGAGGGAGTTTAAAAATTTCAATTTTTGGGGTGTTTGGTCTGGGACCAAATGAGCTACCCAAACCCATTGGGTTGCACCACTCATCACTAAGTCCCTCTTGAGCTTTTAGGAAAGCCTCAAGTGATTGTGAAGAGGTATGACCAAATTACCCATGGTACCAAAATTTGTTCTATGGCCTAGGGGTAGATGGTCATTTGCTATTTTTCCACTTTGGACATGTTGGGTATGTGGAGAAAACTAGTTTCCAACCATTGGATTTGGAATCCATTGGATAGGGTTTGGCTCATGTTGACCCATTTAGGTCAAAATGGGTCAGCTTGGGTCAAGTTTACCAATTGGGGTCAAACCAAGGGTTGGGTCAAGTTCATATGACCAATTGAAATGTTTGGTGGCTTTGGTTTGATTCAATTTGGTATATTATGGTTTTGGCTCATAAGACTTAATTTAGGTCAAATGGGTCAAGTTGACCTATTTGATCCATTTTACCTATTTGAGCTAGGTCAAAGGTAGGTTTAGGTTAGGTTAGTCATATGGAGTGGATTGGTATCTTTATTTCAAAATTAATGAAGTTCATTTGGCTCAACATGACCCCTTTAGGTCATGTTGGCTCTAAGGTCAGCTGGGCTAGGTTGGGTCTAGTTGGCCAATTGAGTCTTTGGTCAAGTTCCACAAGTGATTTGGGAAGGACTTGATCCATTGGTTTCAATCAATTTGATTTAGATCAAGTTTTGACACATTTTGGCCCTTTTGGTAAAAATGGGTCAACTTTGGTCAAGTGGCCAATTGACTAGTTAGGCTCAAATGTTATTTGGTCAAGTTCAAACATAAGTCATGAGTGAACTTAGATCAATGGTTTTAATCAATTTGGCCTATGGTGGAATTTATGCAAGGTTTCATTTTAGTGTTGACTTGGTCAACCCTTAGTTTGACTTGGTTTGACCCAATTTGATTGATTGATCATCCATGATGATAATGATGATGAGAGACAAAATGAGTTTGGTTTCAACCCAATTTGGTTAGGATCAAAATTTGGCTCATATATACTTAGGTCACTTTGGGTCAAGTGAGCCAAAGTGTCAAATGGGTTGGTCAAAGCTTGATTTGAGGTTGGTTGATCTTGTATATGGACTCATGATTGAAATATAAATCCATTTATAAGTGGTTTGAAGTCAAATGGGTTTTGATTGAGTGTTTGAAGTTTGGATTTATATATGAGCTCATGATTGTAGGGTTGATTGAAGCATGAGAGAAAATCAAGGGTTTGGCTTGATTTGAAAATGATTTGGCTATGTTCAAGATTTTGACTTGAAAGGATTAGATTGGATTTTAAGTTGATTTGAGTTTGATTTTTGGAATAGGTTTTAATTGTTTGAAGTTATATATCATTTATATATGTGAATATAAATGAGAATATAAATTGATCATGACAAAATTTCAAGGATTTGAAATGGTTTAATCATGATTTAGGTTAAATCCATTAAAGGGAATTTAAATGATTTAAGGGGAATTTTAAGTTGGAATTTAATTTTTGAATTGGATTGGATTGATTTATATTTATACTTCATTTATATATTAGAATATAAATGAGAATACAAATAAGTTTTGAGAAAATCCCATAAGTTTGAATAGGTTTGATCATGATTTTGAATTTTGAATTTGATTGGATGGGTTTAAATTTATATTTCATTTATATATGTGAAAATAAATGAGAATATATATGGATTATGAAAAAATCTCCAAGATTTGAATTGGCTTTAGATCATGATTTTGGTTAAGTCCTTAAGGGAAGATTAAAGACTTAGGCAAAATTTGGACTTAGGAATTTTTAAATGGATTTTGATCATGGGTTTCAATCTTGGATTTCAATCATGGAATTTGAATTGATTTGAGTTTGGAGAAAATCAATCAAGATTGATTTGGGGTTTGACTTGAAAGAAGGAAAGTGAGGAATGTTTAAGCTAAGGGTAGAAAATTTTCCTAACACCCATGGCATGACCTATTCATATGGCTAACTCTTCTAAGTCTTGTAGGTTTGAGTGTCCACCTAATCACTATATTTGTCTTAAGACTAAGAAACTCTTAAAGTCTAAGAGGAGTCCTATGTCCAAGATGGGAGGGTTGAGAGCTCACTCTAAAAATGAGGTCAACACTTAGTTTGACCTAATTTGGGTGATTGATCATCTTATGATGATTGTTGCTCACAATGCGAGGCTTAGGTGGGATTAGTTCAATCAAATTTGGGCAGGATTAGAATTTGGCTCAAAATGACTTTAGGTCATTTTGTCAAGATAAGTGAGTCAATTGACTTGATCAAGGCTTGATTAAGTTTGTTTGAACTCACATATGGACTTATGATTGAAATATAATTGTAAGGATTTGAGTCAAATGGGTTTTGATTCATTTGACAATTTTAAGTTCAAAGGGTGAACATGAGTTTGATTTGAGTTTGAGTTTTCAATTTAGTTTTGGTTTGATGATTGAAGTTTATGTTATATTTGGATTCAGGATTGAAGGATTGAATGAATCATGAAGAAAATTCAAGGTTTGAATTGATTCGAAGTTGATTTAGCTAAGTTCAAGAATTTGACTTGAAGAAGCATATGTTGGATTTTGATTAGATTTGGGTTTGAGTTTTGGATTTAGTTTTGGGTATTTGAATTTATATTTCTTTTATATTTGTGAATATATATGAGAATATAAATGGGTTGTGAGAAAAATCTTTTGAGTTTGAAGTGATTTGAATTTGAAAGGAGTTCAAGGATTTATGTTGAAAGAGTTTAGGTGAGATTGGGGATTTGAATTTTGAATTTATTTTGGTTATTTGAATTATATTTCATTTATATTATGAATATAAATGAGAATATAAATGGGTTTTGAGAAAAATCTTTTGAGTTTAAAGTGATTTGAATTTTATTTGAGCTAAGTCCATAAGGTAATATCAAAAGGCTTAGAAAAGATTTTTGAACTTGGAATTGAGTCATGGGTTTCAATCATTTGGAATTGATTCATGAATTGAGAAAATCATTGGGATTGATTTAAGGTTTGGTTTGAAATTGGACTTGTTTAAGTTTGAGGTTGATTTGAATATGGAGTTTGACTTGAAAGAAGAGAGTAAGGATTTGGTTCAAGCTATAGGGTGGACAAATTTTCCTAACACCCCTAAGGCATAGCTTGTTCCTATGGCTAACTTTTTTAAGTTCTAAGATTAGGTTAAGTGTTCACATAATCATTAGAAGTGTCTTAAGACTAAGAAACTCTTAGTATCTAAGAAGAGTCCTATGTCTAATATGGAGGGGTTGAGAGCTCATTCTAAAAATGAGGTCAACAAAGGGCACCCAATAGGTGTGGTGTGATTGACAAGGCATACCACACGTATTGGTGTTGACCGAGATGATCAACAACACAAAATGATCTCAAGCACTAACAAAAATGATCTACTCCTAACTCGAGATGTAGAAGGAATCAAGAGCTTAGTGCAATGTGACTCTACTCATGTCAAAGACATAAGAGAGTGAAAGAGGAGTCCACTAGAGATGTAGTATATGAACCTTCCACTCAGGAAAGTGGTTCAAGTCATCGATTGGGGGAAGAGAGATTTGATTTGATTTTCATCTTGTTAGGGAGAAATTTGATTTGAATTTATTGATTTAGGGTTTGGTGCTCCGCTAGGGATGAAAATGTGAACTCTCCACTAGGGGCGCAAGTTCAAGTCATCCACCGAGGATAAAAGGTTATGAAATCCATCGAGGGATTAGAATTTGAGATTTGCTGGGGAATTGAAAATACTTGCATCTCATTGAGGAGAAGCTGATTGAAGTGATTTGATTTGTTTTTTTAGTTTTGTTTTATTGATTGATTGATTTGACTTCACTAGGGGAGATTGATTGGATTTATTTTGTGTTATTTTAATTTTTGGATTTTGAGATGGACCCTATTGATTTGTGTTGGACCATACTGAATAGGGGCCATGTTGTCCTTGATCTAGCTCAGGTTTATCAATCCAAAGGGGTAGTCTACTAACTACATAGTAGGACTAACCAACCAAAGGGATTGGTTTTCAGTTTGCAATGATTAATTTAGAAGAAAGCACGGGGACTAACATCTTCAATAAAAGATGGTTAGGGTGACATATTATCAAGGTAACATGTTAACATGACTGAGGGTTGACTACTGAGTGAATGCCCCTGGGGTACTTAAATTAGCTTAAAGATAGTCAAGATTAATTTTATTTTAAATTATTTTTGATGGATCCCATCAATTTACGATGGACTGCACTGAGTAGGGGCAGTTGGCCTTAATCTAACATAGATCTACCAATCCAAATAGAGTAGCTTCCTGGCCAAATGGAGAACTATCCAACTAAAGGGGTGCCTTTCGGTTTGTAGTGACTAAATTTAGGGAAGAAAGCTCGGGGGCTCACATCTTCCACTAAAAAGACCATGACATTAACAAGGTAACATGTCAACTCACTGGGCTTCGTCAATCATGCTAGAAAAAATGCATAGTATATTTACATCTTCCAAATCGGAATGACCACCAGGGTAACCTACTTGTCGCAAGCAAATTGAACCCATCCTAAGGGTGACTACGGAGAGAGTGATGACCTGGGGACTTATCTCAACTCAAGTGTAGTCAAGCAATTCCTATACAGAGTTCTGCTGACACTGTCCTAAAGATCGGATGCTTTCTTGGGAAAAGGGGCCATTGGGGGCTTGAATTCCTAATCCACAAGAAAATAGTTTATTTATTTTATTTGTTTAGCATGGACCCTGTAGGTTTGAAAAAGATTATACTGAGAAGGAGCTTATATTAGCCTATCTATTTATGAACTGGGAGAATCTATGCATCCAGAATATTCTCCAACCAGGGGATGGCTACTAGGAAATGGGACTGTCCAATCCAAAAGTAACCTGGGTAGTGTCTAAATGGGTCACTAAGGATGTGATCCAAATAGAGTGCCTGCAGGGAGAGGGGCCGCTAAGGGCTTGATCTAACACCCTAGAGAAGATAATTTGCATAGATATTCAGTGGCCAACTCAAGGAGAAAGCATGGGGACTCACATCTGCCAAGAGTGGTGTATCCAGTGAGTTACTAATAGCAACATCAACCAACCTAAGGTGCCATCGCAACAATCGCCCTAGAAAGCTCTGGGACTCACATCCTCCTAACTAACATGCGGGATAATCTATCTTGCTCCGCTATCCACAGGGAGACTACTTAGTGAATACCTCTAAGAGACTTATATCAACTCAAAAGTAGTCAAGAGGAAAGGAGCCTCTGGGGGACTTATCCTAAACCTCAAGTATACTCAACCTAGTTAGTACATGATGGCTAGTTCAAGAAGAAAGTTTGGGACTCACATCTTCTTAAACAAAGTCAATATTAGGTAGCTTACTGGCTACGCAATGAAGCCTATCAACCTAACAAGGTGCTCATTGGTTTGCAATGGTCAAGTCAAGAAGAAAGTGTGGGAACTCACATCTGTCGGATAAGTGACATACTAGCAAGGTAGCATGTAAGCCTGACCTAGAGCAGCTAATAAGTGAGTGCCATAGGAGGCTTGCTCCCACATCAAAATAGCCTGAGATAAAAGATATGTGTTTATTGTTTATGTTTGTGCTAAAAGGAATAGGATGACTCTCGAGTTCTCTTACACCTACCCTAAACACTCTTGGTGATTTGATGAAATGGTGTCACGGGTGGAAATTGGGATTCCCACCAAGAATGGATGTCACTTGGGTTCTCTTACACCTAACTTAGTTGTGCTAGTCAAAATAGATACCTCTGTTCTTCTCACACCTATTCTAGCATTGGGACATGTGTTTAATTTGTGTTGAAAGAAGGATAGATGCCTCTTGGGTTCTCTTATACCTATCCTAAACACATCATGGCGGATTCACAAACAAGCAAATAATGCTTCAAATGAAAAGAAGTTTTTGATGAATTGGAATGAAATTTTTTATGATAGAATTTTTTAAACATGATTTTATGGGTAATATTTCTTTAAATAGAGCCCATTAATTGGATGCATCGGGTGTTCCCCTTTACAATCAATAAGTTGATAAGATCCTCCTTGGTAGGCCTTTTCTATGACAAAAAAGCCTTCCCAAGTGGGTTCAAACATGCCTCCCATCTTTCGATGGGCAACAATTGGTCTCCTTAGAACTAATACAAGTTCTCATACTTGAAAGGTTCTAGGGTGGACCAGCTTGTTGTGAGCTTGAATCATCTTAGCTTTGTACAACTCGAGGTTCTGGTATGCCCATAGGTGTCTCTCTTCCAAACCTTCAAGCTCTTCTAACCACAACTTTGTATTCTACTCTGTAATGATTTTGTTACCCAATGCTATCCTTAGCGATGGGAGTTGAACTTCTAAGGGTAGAATGGCTTCAGACCCATACACTAAAGAGAATGGGGTAGATTGAGTTGGAGTCTATATGTGGTACCAGATTCAAGGCTTCAACTAACCGCTCATGCCACTATCGCGTTGTCTCAAGTGTCTTCTTTAGTATGATGAGAGTTTTGTTTAATGCCAAGCCATTTTCCCTAGGGTAATAGAGTAATCTAATCGTCTTGCAAAGCGTTAATCTTGGTGCTCTTGAATGTAGTCATTATCGATATAATTCAATGAGGCACCCAACCTATATATGATATGGTTCCTAAAAAAATTAGAGCCGAATCTGTGACCTCTCTGAGTGGGATTACTTCCACCCACTTGGAAAAATAGGCTATGGCAGCTAAGATGAACTAATGACCCTTGGAAGAAGGAGGATTGATAGGACCCATAATGTTAGTACCCCAACACTCAAATGGCCATGAAGCCAAAGTAGGGTGTAGAATATTTGGTGGTTGATGTAGACCGTGTACCACACCATGGCTTAGCTACATCCATGCATCAGAATCATCAAGGCCGTAGTATCCTAGTCTGATCTTTTCTTTCATCTTTGAACTGGACTAATGTGCTCCACATAGACCCAAATGTACCTCGACCATGATCCTACGGACATCATGTTTGTCCAAACAACATAACAACATTTGATCAAAAGACCATCGATACAAGGTGCCATCCACGAGAGCATAGGAGAGAGCTCTCTATTTCACTGATGGGCTTGTAATTTTTCTTGAGGTAGTTTGTTAAATTCAAGTAATCATGAATGGTTGCCTCCATCGCTCCTTGTCCTTTTGGCAATGACAACCTCCACTTCAAGAGAAAGTCTCGATGAGTTCAACATCAATAAGGATATGACTTATCTATTTTGGACCCTTATTGGAATGGACTCATCTTCATACGCCAATTCTTTGGTAAGTTTGGCCAAAGCATCTGCTATTCTTTCCTCTGGGACCTTATATGGTGACTGGGAGGCCAAGCCTTCATGGTATACTTGTGGTACATGAAGCTTGGGTTTGAGAACCTTATAGATCCAACAATAATGATGACCTGAGAATCCCCATAGATATTGATGCCTTTGACACACACTGTAATGGCTAACTCTAGATCGGCAATCAAAGCCTCATACTCAGCTTCATTGTTGGTGCAGGGATTGGAGAGATAGTATGAGAATTTCATCACATCATAGTCTGGAGTTAGGAGAACTATTCCTACCCTTTCCTTTCCTGGAATAGTAGATCGTGGTTCTTCTCCTTTATGAAAGGAAGCCGCACCATCAAAATACATCTCCCAATAATGATTGTCAACCTCCCATAAGTTCATGATTTGTTCATCGGGGAAATCATCACTAAGAGAATGTGAGGGGAAATGGGTGTCTTCTTAGAAATCTTATCCTTTAATGCATGGAGGGGATGAATGTGATATCAAAGCTGAGAGAATCATGGACCAATATGCAAACATAATATAGCATTGGCGTGTCATGAGATACTTGGATTGGTTCTTTGAAATCAAGTTCACCTTATGAGAAAGCATAGTGTCATAGCTTTTGGGATGCAAAGATTAAAAATAGGCAATATTTCTCAATAGGTGGGTAGTTCTTCGGGTCGATAATGGCGAGTAGTAGAGAGCATCTCCTTCCTTCATTGGCTTGGGCCAACAAAACTAAGGAGTCATCCAATGCAGTTATGTAGAGGATGAGTGGCACGGGATAGGCCTAGAACTAGGACTTCACCAAATCTTGATATCTTCAAGGAAAGCTAGCACTTATCATCACACTTGAACTTGACATCCTTTTTGACAAGTGTTGAAAATGGTTTGCATCTCTCTGATAGGTTGGAGATAAAGCGTCTTAGATACGCCAACCGCTCTTGGAAAGATCTGAGTTGAGTTAGACTTTAGAGGGTGTCATTTTTAAGATAGCTTTGATCTTTTCTGGATCTATCTCTATTCCCCAGTGTTGGACAACAAACCCATGGAACATCCCTGATGCTACTCTGAATGCACACTTCAGGGGGTTCATTTTGAGGTTGTATTATCTTAAGTTCAAAAACTACTCTCAAGTCAAAGAGATGGTCTTCCTTTTATCTACTCTTGACTACTAGATCATCAAAATAGCATTCAATTTAATGATGAATGAGTTTATTAAAGATCTGAGTCATGGCCCATTGGTATGTAGCACCGATTTTAAGGCCAAAGGCATGACCTTATAACAATAGATTTTGATCGGGGTTCAAAAAATGTTTCTTTCATTCGAGGGCCATCTTTGGTTGTTATAATGACCCATCCATGAAGGAGAATACTGCATGAGATGAGGTGATATCCACCATTAATTCAAGTATAGGAAAAGGAAACTCATCCTTAGGACCTACCTTGTTTAAGTCCCTAAAATTGATGCATATGCAAATTTGGCCACTCTTCTTCTTAACTAGTATGACACTAGCTAACCAAGTAGGGTAATTTTCTTCCTTGATGAAACTAGCATCGATAAGTTTCTTGACTTCATAATTGACCTATTATTTGATTTCTAATCACATGCATCAAGGAGCTTGCTTGATAGGGCTGACATTAGGATCTATTGCTATTTTGTGGAGTACTACGCTAGGAGATAATCTGGGCATTTCTTCATAATTTCATGCAAAGAAGTCTTTAAACTCAATCAATAGCCTAACTAAGTCATTAGTTTCTTCTTCATTCAATAATGGCGATGTGTATGAGAATTTTCTTCTATCCCGAGGTTGATTTCTTTAAGCTTGTCAATTATTGAATGGATCTCCTCTTCAAATTTTGGTGGTGCATCTTTGATTTGGAAGTCATCTGGATCATCTGAAGTTTCTGAACACACTTTCTCATAAGAGTTAATGTGGTTGGAGAAGAACCTATTAGACTCTAGATGATTAGAGAACTATAATCAGTCATGGACCCTGTATAAATACTAGTCCTGATCTTGATTGTGCTTCCCTGTCTCTATTGTTCCACAGCTTTTCAAAGTACTCTGACCTTTATAATGTTAAGAACACAAGGAGTACCAATCAAAAGGAAATTTCATTAATCCTTTATACGAATTATCCTCAAGTTCTACATCAACTTTAGGACTTGAGGATGATGATCCCAATATGAATCTTTTTGACTTGCATCAATGGAATACTTAGGGTTTCCTTAACTACTAAACCTTCAACTTTTTTTAAATGAAAGTGAGGTTAGGGTTAAGGTTTCCAGGTGTTTTCTGATAGTTTCACATAGATTTGATTCAAATGCATTCATGCTTTGCCTAGAGGCGATCTTTCATTGTCTGCTCAAATGTCACTCAATGAAAGAGGGTTGGGTATACTAATCACATGAGACTCATCCTCTGAGCTGTATTCCAAGTCTATGTGAATAATATGGGGACTCCTATGAACTAAAACATAACCCCTGTTGGCTGGCTGCCAACCAGGAGGTCTTCTACCTCTAGGGCTGCCTCAATTTCTGCCTATGCCTTTGTTTGGTGGAGGTCTAGTCATCCTATCCACATGTCCATTTGATGGAATGAACTATGGGTGGAATGTGATTTGCAGCTCTACTTCTTCCATAGTATCCTTTTTCGTTCACTTAGACTTTCATTTTTTTTTCTTATTCTTTTTCTTATTCTTTTTCTTCTTTTTCTTTTTCTCTTGCTTTTGAATTTTGACCAAGTTCATGAAAAAATATTTTGAGGAAGATAGTAGGTCGCATCTTCATATATCTCAACATCCTTAACTGAAAATGGCTTTTCATCACCTTTGATGCAATATTCAATCCCATCCTTCTTGAACTTGATGCACTGGTGGTGGGAGGATGGCATCATCTTGTTCTAATGTATCCAAGGCCTACCGAGCAAAGCAGTGAATGAAGTATTTGAATCAATAATGTAGAATTTGGCTTCAGTATTCAATTCACATATCTCTAAAGGTAACACTATGGAACCCAAAGCCCTCTTTCCTTGTTTGTTGAATCCTCTCAACATCATCTGATCTCTTCAGAGTGTAGAGTTGTCAATCTTCAAATAGGCAAGGGTCTTTAGACTCATAATGTTCACCGATGCACCTAGATCAGCATGAACCTTGGAAAGTCTGAATCTACCCATGTCCACTATAATGTAGAGGGGATGGTTGTGCTCCATGTCCCCTAGCAGTAGGTCTTCATCTATGAAAGTGACTCTTTGGGCTTCTCTAAAATAATTTTCCTCCTCTCCAATAGTGGTTAGCTGAGCTAAGCATATTTCAAGATCAAGAAGAGCATTGCTTAATGACTCCCTCATCTCTTTGGAAAAGACAAGGGCATCATATATGCTTAACTTAGATGGCAACTTCCTTAGGTGAGAGAGGACATTGTATACTCCTCTGATCCTCCACAAGCATATCCAAGGGTGGAGCATCACGTGGTGAGGCTTCTTGATCATCAGACCAATGACTTATTTTCTCTATCTTGAGGTGCTAGAGGTAGAACTTGCCACTCTGGAGGTTGACTTTGGTGATCTCTTGTGGCAGGGTGGAAAGTTCTACACGCACGTCACCTCTCACTTCTCCTATGGGACCCTCAGAATCAGATGATTCCAAGTCTATCTCAAGAGGTGAACCCATAGTATTCATAGAAGGAAAGTCCAACTCTAAATCAAAAAGAGGAAGATCGGAGTTGTTATAATTATTTTTTAAACTTAAAGAGTTTTATAAAAGAATAGAGTTAAACAACCCATCAAAAGTGACAAAGATATAATTTAAATTAGCTTTATTCCTTGATTTCTTGGATTTTGAAGGAGGTACATAGTAGTCAAGTAAAGTAAGTGGGGTAATGGATTTGATGCTCTCATCCAACGATACAAGATGTCTACTAGAGAAAAAGCTAGTTGAAGTTGAGGTGCTCACTGATGTGGTAGTTGCAATAGTGGACTGGAGGCTGAGCTCGGTTGGTGGTTGCGCTACTTGGCTATCTCGGGCTGGCATGGACTGCTGCTGCTGCTGAGCTCCTACCTTCCCTTGATTTATTCTGGACAACTTGCAAACCTTCCTTGATGTTTGAGGTTCGAGCTGGCTCAGGCACCTGTAAGGAAAGTTTCTTGATTTTGGACATAATCTTCTTAGAGGTTCGGGATAAGGAGATATCCTAACCTTCTTTACTTTTAGAAGATTACAGGTATCCCCAAGGACTACCCTAATGAAACTGGATGGTTGTTCCATAAGGTATTCCTTTGGGATAACTATGGCATCTATCTTGAAGTTATGCACAAGCCAGTCCGTGAATGTAAAGCAATCCTCCAAAACATGACCTAGCATGTGGTAGTAGGAAAAGTTAGGATCATTGCTCTTGCCCACTTCCTCCGGCCTTTTAGGTTCGGGTAGCTGAAAATCAGGTTTCTTTAAGAGATTCTTAAAGATTTTCCTGATTACCTCCCTCTTAAATGAATATGGTTTATTTAGTTTATCTATAAGAGTAGGTGGATCGTAGCTACCTGGTGATGGGTATGTGTACCACTGCTACTGTGGATATGGGCGAGGGAGGCATGGAGGGCTCTTGTGGTAGTAGGATGGCCTCGGTGGTGGTAGAGGTGGTGGCGATGTTGTGGAGTCTGAGGTCTCTCATCTTGCTCTGGCTACTTCCCCTTGTCTATGTCACCCGGTTTCTTCTCATACGCTTTATGTGGTTTCAGTTTATAGATTGATCCAGAAAAGACAACTGTTTGGCTTCTCCTTGTAAGCTATCCATCTTGTTGATTAGCTTCTCAAATATTTTTATGATGAAACTTTTGAGCATGAAGGTGACCGGGCCATGGATATTCTTAAGTAAAATCTCAATGGCATGTTGTTCAGATTGCTATGGTTTACATTTCATACTCACATTTTGCCATCTGAGAATATAATCAACAAGAGACTCACCATGGTGTTGTTAAGCCATAATGATATCGCCTATAGTCACCCTTGCTGAGCTCCAGCAAACCTATTAATAAAGAGTTTCTCCAACTCAGCAAAAGTCTTCACTGAACTGTTGGGGAGTTCAATGTACCAATCGAAGGCTATGCCTACTAAGCTATTGACAAAAAGTTGGAATAGGAGAGCATCACTGCCACTAGCATTGCAACAACTAGCCCTGAAATGCGCTATGTGTTGCCTTGGGTTCTCACTGCCATCAAAGCTCTTGAAAGAGGTGGCACGAAACCCTTAGGATACTGGATGGTATCAAATTTCTTTGGGTAGGGTCTACCCTTTGGAATCGATGATTCTCCTCGGGCTTGAGCTAATGCTTCTCTCACACTGCTACTCAACCATAATTTTGATGTCATTTTTCTATATGGAGGTACTATCCACTACCTTTCTATACAAGCTGGTGCTGCCCTACTCTCTATTGGAGGTAAAGTCTTAGCTAGATCCAAGACATACAACAACTTTGGCTAACTAGTCTCTATAGTAGGATGAACTATCGGGCTTGGTTTTGAAGTGCTAAAATAGCAAATCCTCAAGCTTCTTCCCCATCCTATTGATTTGTTCATCCTTTTGCTTTAGTTGATGAAGGAGGTGTTGGGTCGAGTAGGATGTGTCATCCTGCTTGGTTGCATCACCTTCCAAATTCTACTGATCACAGAGGAGAGAACCCCTGGTGTCTACCATGTGAACTATGGTTGAATCCTCTAATAGATCATCCTCATTAGGATCAAAATTGACATTTTCATCCTCTAAATTAGACAAGGCATATCCTAAGATTTCCTCCTTCTGCACTAGATACTATGCCACAATGTCATCTAGGGATCGGTCTAATTGAATAGGTATAAAGGTTGAGGCGAGATGGTAGGATCACTTGTCATGAAAGATAGCTATCCCCTCACGAGAGCCCCCTATGAGGGCTACGCTCACTAGAAGAAAGATGCTCTACTATCACTAGTGGATGGTGGTACTCTAGAGGATCTATGGCCATGGGGGCAACTATCTCCTCCTCCCTCTACTGCTACAATCTCCATAGCCTGCTGAGGTGATGGTGGTGATGGGATGACTATGATACTCCGAGGTCATCATTTCCTCCTCACCATAACTGGGGTAGAAGGTTGAGCAGGAGAGCTCAACCTCGCCACAGTAGGTAGTGTAGATGGAACGGGATCTCTTGGCCATAGCCAAATCACCAGTGAGGTTCTCTTCTCCCTCGATGCAGCCTTCATGGTCTTTGGTGGAATAGTAGATGATGAACCTATACTGGAGAAGGTGGACATGGAGTAGAGCGGTGTGGTGGAGGCACCACCCACTCTATCAGGACGGGAGCTCCTCTCCTGTGATGGGTAGTCCTCGTCAATAAGATATTGTCAATATGATCGATGCGGGTAGCACATCGATTAGAAAAGTCCATAAGTGCGAGAGCCGATTTGTACCTCGCTCCAGTTAGTAATATGTGAATGTATGGGCCTCCCAGCCCTCTCTCACATGCGCCCCACACTATGGGGGATAACTGATCTCAAATTGAATTGAGCCCTAGACTTCAATCATCCTTAAGCTCCACCAACGCGGTAAAGAATTGACCTCAAGCTGGCGTACGACCTCCTCCTCTCACTAATAGGAGCCTGAAACTGTACTGTGGGAAGAGGTAAAGCTGAAATTTTCCTAACATCCTCTTTATCAGATCCAGAGAGGGGGTGAAACCTGTTCTCTATAATGAAAGGAGACATTACCCTAGGTGACATCTCCACGGAAGCCAGGGAAACTGCCTCCAACTCATTGCTATGAAAGTGTGATACCGCTTGATCATGCGATTCTTATTTTGGCACTGAGTCCTAGTAGGTCGAGCAGTATGGGAACTAGACCCAATCTCGATGGAAAAGGACACAATCCCTAGAATCAGGGGAGCCTTCCCCTTGGAAGGTGCCAATGAGTGGGTGCTAGCCCATACTGGGCAGCAAGGTGAACAATCGGGTGCATTGGCGCTGGCATTGCTACTACTATGGAAACTTTCATAGCCTTCCTCTTCAGTGAGAGAATCTCTGAATCAGATGGTAACTCAACCAGATGACCGGCTCCTACCCGATCACCATGCTCCTGTTGACTGTCGTGAGGGTGGTCCCCTAAAATGTAATCCAAGCCCCCTCAAAGCCTCGGCCAAAGTGGATGAGGTGGGCATAGTCAGATCATGGGAGGCTAGCCTGATCTAAGGCCAAATTTATCCCATGATGAAATGTGAAGACATACTTCTGTACTACCATTGAACTGAACTTACTAAACTAAAACTAACTAAAAATCGACTAAAAGTCTGCAATGTTGAAAAATAAGTTTGAATCAGATTTCTACTTTATTGATTTTTTTTGAATTTAGAATTTGAACTTGAACCCACACTCAACAACTTGAAAGTGTTAAGTGGGGCACGAATGAATTTGGAAGAGAGATTTTTGGATTTAGATTTGAAGAGGAGATTATTTTTTTATGTAGAATCCATTTTTAACAAATTTATGTATGTTGGAAATGGGTTCAAATATTTTTGAAGAGATTGATGCTTCCATAGGTTCATATTTGAATTTGATTTTTGAGTTTGAGGACCCTTCATTTAACAAATTTGAGTATGTTAAAGTAAAGGGTCAATTGATTTTGTTTTGATTTGTGATTTTTTTTGGAATTTACTCACTTAGCAAATTTGGGTATGCTAGGTGAGGTGTTTGAAAATAATTTTCTTCTTTTGTTTGCTTATTTTGTGAATCATGTGTGAAATTGAAAATGAAATATTCATTTTAGCAGATTTGGTTTTGCAAAATGAAGAATCCAAATGTTTTGTTATTTTTGAAAAGAGGATCTTTACTTAGCAAATTTAGGTATGCTAAAAAAGGATCTATATGTTTTGTGTTTTGATGAGTTTGAAAAGAGGATTCTTAGCAAATTTAGGTATGCTAAGGGAGTCAAATGTGTTTCATGTTTTGATAATTTTGAAAAGAGGGTTCTTAGCAAACTTAGGTATGTTGAGGGAATCCAATTGTGTTTCATGTTTTTTGTGATTTTGATTTTGAAAAGGGGGTATTCACTTAACAAATTTGAGTATGCTAAATGAAAGATCCAAATGTTGTTTTAATTTTTGTGATTTTGATTTTTGTGATTTTTGAAAAGAGGATCTTCACTTAGCAAATTTGGGTATGCTAAATGAAAGATTCAAATGTGTTTCATTTTTCTGATTTTGATTTGAAAAGTGGATCACTTAGCAAATTTGGGTATGCTAAATGAAAGATCCAAATGTTGTTTGAATTTTTTATAATTTTGATTTTGTGATTTTGAAAGAGGATCTTCACTTAGCAAATTTGGGTATGCTAAATGAAAGATCCAAATGTGTTTCATTTTTGTGAATTTGATTTTGAAAACTAGATCATCACTTAGCAAATTTGGGTATGCTAAATGAAAGATCCAAATGTTATTTGAATTTTTGTGATTTTGATTTTGAAAAGTGGATCTTCACTTAGAAATTTGGGTATGCTAAATGAAAGATCCAAATGTTGTTTTGAATTTTTGAAAAGATGGTTATTGATTTTATTTTGAAAATGAAATCTTCATTCAATAAATTGAATGAGGATGTTATTTGTGCTTTTTGAAAATTTGATTGTTGATTTTAATTTTTTGAAAATGATTGTTGATTTTGACTTTGCAAATGATGTTGGTTTTTATTTTTGTTGAAAATGAAATCATCACCCAACAAGTTGAATGAAGATGCTCATGATTGTTGATTTGATTTTTGAAAAATGATTGTTGGTTTTATTTTTGTTGAAATTGAAATCTTCATTAAAATAAATTGAGTGAAGATGTCCATTTGTGCTTTTGGAAAATATGATTGTTGGATTTTATTTTTGAAAATGAAATCTCCATCAAAATAAATTGAGTGAAGATGTTCATTTGTGCTTTTGGAAAGTATGATTTTGGGATTATATTTTTGAAAATGAAATCTCCATCAAAATAAATTGAGTGGAGATGTTCATTTGTGCTATTGGAAAGTATGATTTTGGGATGATATTTTTGAAAATGAGATCTCCATCAAAATAAATTGAGTGAAGATGTTCATTTGTGCTTTTGAAAAATAAGATTTTGGGAATTTATTTTTGAAAAGTTTCTACATATAACAATTATGAAGATTGTTAGATGAGAGTGATTTATGAAAATATTTTGTGCAAACATTTCACTATGTGTATTTGAAAAAGTGCTTTTTGGAAATTGATGTTTTTATAAAGGAATTCTTTTTCTTTATTTTTGGAATGAACCTTACCTTACCATGGAAATGGTAATAAGGAAGTTTTTTAATTATTTATTTTTTATTAAATCTTTATTCATTACCTATTGGGAAACCCAATAGGGGTTTTAAGACCTACACTGAGTGTGGTCCTAAAACCTAGAGGAGGTTGGCTAGCTTAGCTTAAGGATGAAATAAACTAAGTGCTAATGGAAAAGAAAGATAATCTTGGATTTACACAAAGTATAAACCCACTATCGATACTTGGAGACAATGATCATTTACCAAAGATAGAGAGAGGAACCATCCCAGGAGTCTCCAAAAAAATCTATGGTGAAAAATATTCCTCATCTTCATCTATCCTTTGGAAAAGAATAAATGAAGATAAAAAATATATGCCTTGGTTGGGACACCACGTAGATCCATAGATATTCTTATTAGGATGATCAAGTACGACATTGAGAAAATATGTACTATGTCGAAAGATAGAAGTCACTACCATACAATGGACCTAATAACCAGAATAAGGACTCCTGAGGGCTATGGGTCTTCGTATGTACTAGAGATTCTTCCGCTACTTTACATAGAAAAGTAAAGTAGGATTTATTTTAAACAGGGTTTGTTAAGTTCCCTATGGAGGCAAGCCCCCATAGTTAATTACATCCTAAGAAATGAGATTCCTTAGGAATACTCTCGATTAAGGTAAATGATCATTGTCTCCAAAGATTTCAAATATAGGACTATCAATCAATTGGTTTATTTTAGAAGATCAAGTGTGATTGATCAAGAGGAGGGAGTTATTATCGAAGCTAAGGGAAGATAAGTAGGGGATGCTTATGATACTAGGAAGCCTAGTAAGCACCCCAAATTATCCTATGGTTGAGCTTTATATTTTTTAAGTTGAGAGGATTTATTTGTTTGAGTTGAATTTTTATTAGAAATCTAGGACTTACAATTCTGTACACGAGATCATGGAAATGCCTAAGTGGTGAGGATTTATAATTGTAGTCCGCAAGGGGAAGTAGGAACCTCTGAACCTAAATCTACGAAGCTTTGGCGAAGCAAAATCTAAGCAAAGATGGGTATTTGGTTTACCTCCACGAGAGGATAAACCACCCACTGCTGGACTTACAACCGGGGTGGCATAACTCTCCTATGATTTTAAATACATGTAGGCAAGTCATATGTTTTTGCAAGATAGCTAAGCTATTATTTATTTAGAAAGAGACTAAGTCCTTAAACACACTCCCTAAGAGACTAGATCATGTAGGGCATGATTAATGACTTAAATCTAATGCAAATTTTGTTATATTTTATTTTATTTTTTGAATTTGACGACTTATAGGATTCATATACTAATGTGAGAAATTGGATTATGGGCCAAAATCAAAGAAAGAAGGTGTGTTCTCACCAGGTCAAAGCTAGTTCCAAGGTGGAAGCCCTCAAATAAGAGTGAAACAAGATGCTTTTTATGTATGATGTGAAAATATACAACATCCCCCTAAGGGGTTGCTAAATATTTTATCTTGTTTTTATAACCTAAGCTTTAAGTGAGGTTATGAGTTATTAATTTTTACTTTTGATTTGATTAATTGGATAGAAATTTTATTTTTTCCTAAGAGCCTAATATCATTCAGGCCATTCATCAAAGTAAAGAAGAAACTAAAAATATGTCATCTTAATGCACAAGCTAAACAAACATCAAACAATTTATAAAGCTAGCACAAAATAATAAGAGGCCTTTTTGTGGTCGGCTCCACATAAAAAAAAAATGGGTAGGAAATTCTACCCTTATACAACCCGGATTATAAATGAATTAATTATAATAAAAAAGGAATTCATGTTATGGGGGTCTTCATTCTTCATTCTTCATTCTTCATTCTTCATTTCTTCTTTCTTCTTTCTTCTTTCTTCTTTCTTATTTCTTTGGTTGGTTGGAATGTGGTTACTCCAAAGGCTTCACATGGTACATAAGACATAGTCTTATGACCAATGTTGACCTAATCCCTCATAACATTCATTCTAAATCCTAATTATAAAATTACATGAAAATGGGAAAAGTAAATCTAACTAAAACTTGCAAAATAGAGATTACCTAAACCAAACAATCCCAAGCATGTATATTAGACTTAGCACCCCACACATGGGTAACCAAGTCCACCTGGCCTATTTTTAGATCATGCTTAGGCATAGAAGCAACCTACACAGCAAAAGTATTTATATTTTTATTACACCCCTTAAGCACAATCCCTTGTAAAAGATAATGATTATACTAAGATCATCCTACCATTCAGTCTATGCACATTCACCCTAATAATCAGACTAAAACATCATATCACAAAATAAAAGCAAACATCAAACCATGCATTGTGCTAACATAAAACTAGAAGTGGTGACTTAGCCTAATGTGTGTGTCATTTAAGGTTTGTGTGGTCTATCTTAGTTAGGCTTTATGATTAGATTTTTTTAAGTATGAAGGATTCAACTTAGAATGTGATTTCATTTAAGTGATTTAGTTGATTTGGTTGATTTTATTTTGATTTGATTTGGTTTAAATGAATCTATAATTAATTACTAAGTGTTTCACCTGATGATCTTGTGACTTTTCGTTGGTTGCGGTGTTCAAATAGTGTATGAGCGGTTGCCTCAATCTAGCTCCTTGTCTTTATAGGACAATAACCTCCCTTTAGAGAAAGTCTCGATGAGTTCAACATCAATAAGGGATAGGACTTTTATTTTGGACCCTTATTGAAATGGACTCATCTCTTCGGACATGCCAATTCTTTGGAAAGTTTTACCAAAGCATCTTACATTCTGCTGAGGAACCTTATAGATGGTGACTTGAGATTTGGGCCAACACTTCATACTTACTATGTAATGATGAAGCTTGGGTTTGAGAACCTTGTAATACGACAATCGATTGATGAATGAGAATCTCAAAGATGTTGATGCTCTTGACACGGTGTGATGGCTAACTCGGGAAATCAAAGCCTCATACTGCTTTGTTGTTGGTGCGGTTGGAAAGATAGTATGAGAATCTCATCACATCATCTAGAGTTAGGGACTATTCCTACCCACACTTTGGAAGAGTAGATCGTGGTGCTTCCCCTTTATGAAAGAAGCCACCATCAAAATATCTCCCATTCTTTGTCAACTCCCCTAAGTTCATGATTTGTTCATCGGAGATCATCACTAGCGAAGGAAGTGGGTGTCTTCTTAAGAAATCTAGTGCTTGTCCTTTTCACCGTAGAGAATGAATGTGATATCAAACTATGAGAGAATCACGGACCATCATGTCAAACGACTGGATAACATTTCTTATGTCATGAGATACTGCAGTGGATTATTTCTGGAAATCAAGTTCACCTTATGAGAAAGCATATAGTGTTGTAGCTTTTGAGAGGCAAAAATCAAAGCTAGGCAATGTTTCTCAATAGTGGATAGTTTGCTTTAGTAGAATGCGATGGCGGTAGTAGAGAACTCTCCTTCCTTCATCATTGGCTTGGGACAAAGCAGAGAGAGTCATAATGTAGTAGTATAGAGGATGAGTGGCTGCAGGGATAGGCCTAGAACTAGCGCTTCACCAAATCTTGCTTGATATCTTCAAAGGCATGGCACTTGTCATCCCACTTAAACTTAGCATCCTTTTGATAAGTGCTGAATGGATTGCATCTCCCGATAGGTTGGAAATAAAGCATCTTAGATATGCCAACCATCCTTGGAAAGATCAGTTGAGTTAAACTCTTAGGAGGTGGCATTTCTAAGATAGCTTTGATCTTTTAGGATCTATTTCTATTCCCTGTCATAGACAACAAACCCAAATTTTCCTACTCAAATGCACACTTAGGGATTCATTTTGAGGTTATATTATCTTAACCATTCAAAATTACTCTCAAGTCAAAAGATGGTCTTTTCTTTTGCTCTTGACTACTAGATCATCAAATAGCACTCAACTGATGATGGATGAGTTCATTGAAGATCGAGTCATGGCCCGTTGGTATGTAGCACCCACATTTTAAGGCGAAAGGCATGACCTTATACAATAGATTGAGGTTCAAAAGTAATGTTTCTTTCATCTTCAGGGACATCTTAATTTGGTTATAGCCAGATGACCCATCCATGAAAAGAAAAAACTATATGAGATGAGGCGATGTCTACCATTAATTCTAGTATAGGAAGAGGAAACTCATCCTTAGGACACACTTTATTTAAATCCTTAAAATTGATGCATATGCAAATTTGGCCATTCTTCTTCTTAATGATGACAACTAACCGGGTAGGATATTTTTCTTCCTAATGAAACTAGTCATCGATTTCTTGACTTGAAAATGACTATTGATTTCTAATCATGCATCTAGGAGCTTGCTTGATAGGGTAGCATTAGGATCTATTGCTAGCTTGTGGATGCTATGTCAGATAATAAGCATCTCTTCATAACTCCATGTGAAGTCTTTAAACTCAATCAATAGCCTAACTAAGTCATTGGTTTCTTCTTCATTCAACAGCGATGTACATCGGTGTGGATTTTCTTCTATCACGAGGTTGATTTCTTTAAGCTTTTCAATTGTTGAATGGATCTCCTCTTCAAATTATGGCATCTTTGATTTTAGAATCATCTGGATCATCTAGATTTTTAAACACACATTCTCATAAGAGTTGGTGTTGTGTGAAAAGAACCAGACTCAAATGATTGGTAATAAGCGGTAATCATCATCGATTTGGACCCATTATGAATCTAGTCGCTCTTGATTGTGCTTCCCTTTATTATTCCGCTTTTCAAAGTACTGACATTCTAGACCATGTATGAGAACCAAACCTTTGTAAGATTATGAACACAAGGTGAGTAAAAGTCAAATGGTAATTCCATTAATTCTTTAAATGAATCCTCCTCAAGTTCTACATCAACTTAGACTTGAGGATGATGATCCCAAAAGAATCTCTTCATATCATGGAAGACTTAGGGCTTCCTTAACTACTAAACCTTCAACTTTTTTTGAGATGAAAGTGAGGTTAGAGCTAAGGTTGCCTAATAGTCACATAAACTTGATTGAATATACTTTGCTTTGGAGGCTCGGTCTTCATCTATAGCTCAGTGTCACCTCAATGAAACCGAGAGGGTTGGTGGTATGCTAATCACATTAGACTCATCCTCGAGCTAGATTCCAAGTCTATGTGAATAGTAGGGTACTCTATGAATACATGTATTGTTGGCGATGGCCAATCAGGTCTTCCACCTGAAACTCCTCTATTTCTACCTCTACCTCTGGTGGAGGTTGAGTCATCCTACCCACATGTCGATATGATGGAATGAACGTGTGGAATGTGATATCGGATCTATTTCTTCTTCAATTCTCTTTCTTGTTCACTTCAAATTTTCCTTTTCTTTTTTCTTTTCTTTTTCTTTTTTTTCTTTTTCTTTTGAATTTGAAGTTTTATCCAAGTTCATGAGAAAGGTGTTTTGAGAAGATAGTAGGTCACATCTTCATATATCTCAACCTCTTTAAAATGGCTTTTCATCTCCTTTGACATAATACTCAATCCCATCCTTCACGAACTTGCATTAATGGAGGAGGATGGATTATCTTATTATGTATCCAAGGCGAGCAAAGCAATGAATGAAGTATTCAAATCAATTATGTAAAACTTAGCTTCATTCTTATCACCTATCTCAAAAGGTATGGAACCTAAAGCCCACTCACCTTGTTCATTGAATCCTCTCAACATCATCATCTCCTCAGTGTGGAGATGTCGATCTCAAATAGGCAAGGGTCTTTAGACTCATAATGTTCACTTGCACTAGATCGATGAGAACTAGGAATGAATCTACCCATGTCAATGATAGAGGGGATGGTTGTGCTCCAAGTCCCCGAAGAAGGTCTTCATCTGTGAAAGTGATCCTTGAGCTTCTCTGAATAATGTGCCTCCTCACCAATAATAGGTGCTAAGCATATCAGATCAAGGAGAGCCTTGATTAATGATTCCCTCATCTCTTTGGATAAACAAGGGCATGTATATTAGCTTAGATGGAAACTTTCTTAGATGAGAGAGGACATTGTAGTCCACCTTGGGCGATCCTCCATAAGCATATCCAAGGGTGGAGCATCCTATGGAGGGCTTCTTGATCCTGATGACTTATTTCCCCTATCTTGAGGTGCTACCAGGAGGTAGAACCCACTATGGAGGTTGACTTGGTGATCTCTTGTGGCGTAATGGAAGTTCTACTTGCATGCTCACCTACAACTTCTCCTATGGGTCGATGATTCCAAGTCTATCTCAAGAGAACCCATAGTATTGAGTAGGAAAATCCAACTCAAGGAAGGAAGATAATTATAGTTACTTGAAGAGTTATCATTAGAATAAGCGAATCCATCGTGACAGATATAATTCAAGCTAGCTTTATTCTTCAATTTCTTGGATTTGATAGGAGGTACAAGTAGAAAGTAGAAATCAAGTAAGAGGTAAGGGATTTGATGCCCTTATCCGATACAAAGTTTTCTAAGAAGAAGAAACTAGGCATAGAAGTCACGATGTGGTAGGCTGTGAGGTTGACTAGGTGGTTGTTCGATTGTTGCTACTCGACTATCGTGGCACATCCGAGTTGGCAACTTGCAAACCTTCCTTGATGTTGGAGGTTTGAGTGACTAACACACATGGAAAGTTTCTTGATCTTTGATAATCTTTTTTAGAGGTTTTGGATAAGGAGATATCCCAACCTTCTTTGGTTTTGGAAGGATCGCAGTCATCCCCAAGGATTACACTAATGGAGCTGGATGGTTGTTCCATAAGGTATTCCTTCGGGATGACTATAGCATCGATCTTGAAGCTATGTTCAGTCCTTGAATGTAAAGCAATCCTCCAAAACATGACCTAGCATGTGGTGGTAGGGGCAAAAGTTAGGATCATTGCTTTTGCCCACTTCCTCCATCCTTCTAGGTTTGGGTAGCTGAAAGTCAGGTTTCTTTAAGAGATTCTTAAAGATCTTCCTAACTACCTCCCTCTTAAATGAATAAGGATTTGTTAGTTAATCCATAGAATAGGTGGATAGCTACAGGCGTATGTGTACTGCTGGTTGATGATGTGGTTGAGGAGGGAGGTTAGGCCATGGAGGCTATTGTGGTGTGGTGGCTGTGTGGTGGTAGAGGAAGCGATGGATGGGTGAGGTCTCTCAAACTAATCTCGGTAGCATTTCCCCTTATCTACTATCAACCCAGCTTCTTCTCATATATTCTATGGCTTTGGCTTTGTTGGTAGATCGAGAAGGTAAGCTTGGCCTCTCCTTGCAAATAGTCCCTTGTTGATTAATTTCTCAAAAGTTTTGATGGTGAAACCTTTGAGCATGAAGGCACCGGCCATGGATATTCTTAGAAGAATCTCATATGTGATGTTCACTTGTGATTTGCATTTCATACTCAAATTATACTATCTAAGAATGCAATCAATAAGAGACTCACTTGTTTGTTTGCTAGATGTACAATGACCCTTTGAGCTCCATCAAACCTCTTGATAAGAGTTGCTCCAACTTCAAATATCTTGAACTATTGAAAGTTCATACCAATCAAAAGCTATCCTTGCTAAACTACTAACAAAGAGAGAAAATAAAGCATCACGCCACATTTTACAATAGCAGCTCACGAAATGTGATGTCTTTGGGTTTCTACCATCAAAACTCTTGAAGGAAGGTGGCACAAAACCCTTAGATATTGGATTGCATCAAATTCCTCGGTAGGGTCTACCCTTTGAAATGATGATCCTCGCTTGAGCCAATGCTTCCTTCTTTAACCATGGACTTGATATCTTTTTTTATGGAGGTACTATCCACTACCTTCTATACATGGTGTTACCTTGCTCTATTGGAGGTAAAGTCTTGGTTGGGTCCAAGACATGCACCAACTCTGGATAACTAGTCTTAGTTGTGATAGGATGAACTGTTGGGGCTTGGTTCTGCAATCCTAAGATAGCTGCTAACATATCCTCGAGCCTCTTCTCCATCTTTTCTATCTTTTCATCCTTCTATTTGATTTGTGCTAGGAGGTGTTGGGTCGAGTGGACTATGTCTTCCTGCTCAGGCTCAACACCTTCCATAGTGTCCTGCTCTTTGAGGAGGGATCCCCTGGTATCCACCATACAAACATTGATTGAGCCTCCCAACAAATAATCATCATTGGGATCAAAGTCTCCTCATCATACTAGTCCCCAAAATTTCTTCTTTTTTCAAGATAATGTGCCACTATGTCTCCTCAGAGAATGATCAATCTGAATGGGCACAAATGACTTTGGACCGGTGTGATCACTATCATATTGAGAGGAAGGACCTCCCCTATTATTGGAGAATCACATGAGGATTGTACTCACTAGAAGAGACACACTCCTGACTATCACTAACTTTGAAAGGGGTGACACTCCTAGGAGGTTCTACTATCATCGATGTAGCAAGGCTATCATCTACTCCTTGTGCAATAGCTGCCACCATCTCCATATTATGTTGAACTAGTGGTGTTGGTGAAGACCAATGCTTTAGGGTCATTCCTTCACACCACCAAGGTGGAAGGTCGCAGGAGAGCTGACCTTACCACATAGGTGTAGATGGATGGATGGGATCCCTTGCCTAGCTAGATCACCAATGAGGTATGCTTCTCCCTGGATATGGCCTTCATGGCCTTCTATGGAATTGGAGATGTTGTGATGTGAACATGTGATGATGGATGGGGGGTGTGGTGGAGACCGACTCTCTCTGAAAAGGTTGTCCTCATGTGATGGGGGTCCATGATGTCTATATGGTGGGTAGCGCAAGCTAGAAAATCGAGTGTGAGGCAGCGGTGATTGAACCTCGCCTCTCCCTCGGAGACATGATGTATGGGCCTCTAGCCTCTCTTTTGTAAGTGCTTTCCCATGTGATGGATGATAGATCTTAAATCAAATTGAGCTCGATCAACCTCCACTCGCAACTTGTAAGACTAATGGAGGCATGACCTCTTGCTTTGAGTACGAGGGGTATGTGAACCACTGAGGTGAAGTGTAGATCTTCCCCTTCTTTTCACCAGAGAGGATGGGGTTCATTGTAACGGGTGATCAGTAGGTACCTCCTCAACAATGGCTGGCCTCCATCTCCTAGTAATCAGTATGGTACCGCTTTATCATGCGGTTTGTTCTCTCATGGGTAGGGATGAGTGGGTAAGAACTAGACCCTCAAATGGAGAGGCAATCCCTCGAGGAGCCTTACCCCAGGGTGCTAAGTGATAGCCCACTGCGGGGACAGGTAACAGGCGCTATCACTATCAATGGCACTACTGAAACTGATGGGACTATCATTTATTTCCTCTTTAATGAGGGGATGTTAATCGATATCATCCTGGCCGACTACGCACCCTTTGCAATTCTAGTGTGAGGTGTGCCCTCACATTGATCCTCACCTCCTCCTCTCAAATGGATGAGATGGGTGATCATCTTGGGGAATTGGCGATCAAGCCAATCCCGTAGGGAAAGTGAACACAAACTTGTGAACTTGCCATTTATAATCAATTGAAAAGAAGGACTAAAGCATACTAAGGCGATGAGAATCGCAATGTTGAATCATTTTTGTTTTGTTGAATTTTTAATTAAATTTGAAAAATCAAATCCAACATCTTGGAAGTGTTAAGTGGTTCAAATGGATTTAGAAGATTTAGAGATTTGATTGGAAGAGGAATTTTGAATATGAATCCAACTTCAATAAATTTGGGTATGTTGAATAATGGATTCAAATATTTTTAGAAAGATGCTTCCAAAGGTTCATGTTTGAAATTAGATTTTGATTTGAGGACCCTTTACTTTAACAAATTTGGTATGTTAAAGTAAGGGTCAATTTGCTTTTGATTTTTTTGGAATTTCACTTATAAATTTGGGTATGCTAAGTGAAGTGTTTGAAAATAATTATTTCTTTTTCTTCTGTATTTGTTTTTTTTTTTGTGTGAATCATGTGAATTTTGAGAATGGAATCTTCACTTAACAAATTTGGGTATGTTAAATGAAGAATCCAAATGTTTTATTTTTTTGAAAATAGGATCTTTACTTAGCAAATTTAGTATGCTAAATAAAATCCAATGTGATTGATTTCTTTGATTTTTTTGAAGAGGATTTCTACTTACAAATTTGTGCTAAATAGGAGATCCTAATGTGTTTCTTTGATTTTGTTTGAAAATCTTAGCAAATTTAGGTATGCTAAAATCAATGTGTTTCATTTGATTATTTTAAGAGAGGATCCTAGATTTAAGTATGCTAAGGAAATTCAAATGTGGTTTGTTTTGAAAAGAGAATTTTCATAGCAAATTTGGGTATGCTAAATGAAAGATCCAAATGTGTTTCATTTTGAAAAGAGGATTTTTTAGCAAATTTGCTAAATGAAAGATCCAAATATTGTTTTATGTTTTAAAGATGTTTATTGATTTTATTTTGAAAGGAGATTTCACTTTAATTTGGGTATGCTAAAGAATCAAATGTTGTTTTAATTTTGGAAAAAGAGATTGTTAATTTTGATTTTGAAAAGGTGTTTGATTTATTTTTTGAAAATGATTGTTCATTTATGAAATAATATTCACATTGAAAATTGTATATGTTTGCTTTTGATAATTGATATTAAAAATTTTGAAAAATCTTAAATTTTTAATTTTATAAAATTAATTTTGATTTTTGAAAAGATACAATTTTATGTGAAAATAAAAACAATTCACATAAAAGAGACAATGTATATTGAATTTAAATTTTGATTTTTTGCAAAAATATCTTACAAATAGTACTCTCCTATATAACAAAATGAGTACAACCCTACAATAATATGTACTCTCTACAAAGGCAGTACAACTCAATATAAATTTTCTGACACAAAAGAAAAATACAAAATAATAAATTTTGATAAAATAAATCTGTTACAAATATAACAAGCTATCCAATTCAAAAAATGATCTCACAACTTACAAATGATTACTTAAAAATTTTTGGCAAGATAAAATGCTCACTTAATATTGATAAGAAATAATAAAATAAATATCTTAAAGTAATCTTACTAAGATGTTTATGTTATTACAATTGTAGACTAATATAAAATTATTTCAAAATAAATTCACAATATTCTTTCGCACAATAAAAAAAATTTCAGCAAGGAATAATTTATTTTATTTTAACCAAAAATATTCTTTCAATTGAAGCTAATGATCACAAAATACTTAAATAAAATGAGTATATGATAAATCTAAGTATGTTAGTAAGCTTTTTATCAAAAAGAAAGATCTAGCAAATTTGAAAATAATTTTAGCATAATAATTTAATTTAAAATGCTTAAAATATACTTCTAAAATAGATCTAAGAATAAATGATCTTTCAAAATGAGATTAATGAAGAAATATTTCAAGAATCCAAAAGAAATTTGTAAGAAGTTAAAAATTTCAACTAGTCGAAATAGATCCTACAAACTATCACAAGAATTTTTCACAAAAAGATGATTGAGAAACATATTATATTTTGAGCTTCACATTATCCAATTTGATCTATCTTTCATTCTTCTACTCTTGCAATTTCCTCAAACATATTATGAGATGTATTGGATATGTAATAGCAATTGATATATCGAACTACATAAAACATTCATTAGAACATCCAAATATTCATTTGTTATCATCAAAATTGATCGGATTGAACATGAGGCTCATTAAGTCAACAATATATTGAATGGAGATATTCATTTGTGCTTTTGAAAAATATGATTGTTGGTTTTGATTGAAAATGAAAACTTTCATTCAATAAATTCGAGCATACTAAATGGAAGTGTTCATTTATGCTTTTGGAAAATTTGACTTTCAATTTTTGATTGAAAAATAAAAACTTTCATTCAATAAACTTGAGTATATTTAATGAAATTGTTCATTTGTGCTTTTGGAAAATATGATTATTGATTTTGATTGAAAATGAAAACCTTCATTCAATAAAATTGAGTATATTGAATGAAAGTGTTCATTTGTGCTTTTAGAAAATATGATTGTTGATTTTGATTTTTGGAAAGTGAAGCCCTCATTTAATAAATTGAATAAGGAAGTTCACTTGTGCTTTTTGAAAAGAATGATTTTTGATTTCATTATTATCTTATTTTATAAAAAATTCTACATATAACAATCATGAAGATTGTTACGTGAGATTGGTTAGCAAAATTTTTGTGAAAACATTTTATTATGTGCTTTTTGAAAAAGTGCTTTTTGGAAAGATGATGTTTTTCATAAAAGCATTTATTCTTTCTTTATTTTTGGAATGAACATTTCCTTATCATAGAAATAGTAAGGAGGAAGTCTTTAGTTATATTCTTTTTATTAAATTTTTATTTTCACCTATTGGGGAACCCAATATGGGTTTTAAGACCAACATGGAATGAGGTCCTAAAACCTAAAGGATGTTGGCTAGCTTAGCTTAAGGATGAAATAAACTAAGTACCAACAGAAGGAAAGATAGTCTCAGACTTATACAAAGTACAAATCCACTATCGATACTTGGAGACAAAAATTATTTACCAAAGATGGAGAAAGGAACCATCCCTAGTGGAGTCGCCAGCAAAATCTGTGACAAAAATATTCCCACCTTCATCTATTCTTTTTTGTAAATTATTGATGGTTTTGAAAATTGGAATTTTCACTTAGCAAATTTAGATATGCTAAGTGAGGAACCCAAGTGTATTTTATTTCTGAAAGATTTTTGAAAATAAGATTCTTAGCAAATTTGAGTATGCTAAGAAAGTCCTAAATTGTTTCATTTGTTTTGCATATTTTGAATTTTGAAAAAGTAAGATTCTTAGCAAATTTGGGTATGCTAAGGAAATCCTAATGTGTTTACTTTTTGGTTTTGATTTGTTTTTGATTGAAAGTGGAGACTTTACTTTAACAAATATGGTATGCTAAAGATAAAGTTCCATTAATTTTGTAAAATGGAAATTTTAGTTAGCAAATTTGAGTATGCTAAATAAAATTCAAAGATGTGTTTAAAAATTTTATGTTTTGGTTATGTTTTGAAAATGGAAACTTCTCTTTAGCAGATTTGGTATGCTAAAGAGTGAAGTTTCAAAAGTGCTTGAGAATTTTTGGTTTTGAATTTGGAGACTTTACTTAGCAAATTTGTGTATGCTAAATGAAGTTGCAAATGTATTTTGAATTTTTAAAATATGATTGTTAAGTTTTGATTTTTGAAAAGAAGACTTCCATTCAACAAATTTGGCTATGTACGAATGGAAGTCAATCTTATTTTGCAAAATGTGAAAATTTTATTTTGTTTTATTGCTTTTTTTAAAAATTCCAACTTAATCATATATGGGATATGTTTAAGTGGGATTTCCAAATAATGTTATTTTTATTTGGGAATGAAATCTTCATTCAATAAATTTGGGTATATTGAATGAAGATGTTCATATGTGCTTCTTTTTTGAAAAATTTAGTCTTATTTGATGAAACTTTCATTCAATAGGTGTGAGTGCATTGAATGGAAAGGTTCATATGTGCTTTGAAAATTTTATTTTTGATTTTTGGAAAGTTGATTGTTCATTTTAGTTTTAAAAATGAAATCTTCATCAAAATGAATTGAAGGAAGATGATCACTTGTGCTTTTGGAAAAGATTGTCAGTTTTATTTTTGGAGATTCCTACATGTAACAATTATGAGAATTGTTAAATGAGGGTGATTTAAGAAAATTTTGTGAAAAATATTTTATAATGTGCATTTTTTTTTTAAAGAGTGCTTTTGAAAAGCAATATTTTCTTTATAAAAATTTTATTTTGTCTTTATTATTTTAGAATGAACCTTTTCTTATCATAAAAATGATAAGAAGGAAGTCTTTAAATGTTTTATTTTTTACTTAGATCTTTTTATTTTATCCATTGGAGAACCCAATAGAGGTTTTAAGACCAACACGGGGTGAGGTCCTAAAACCTAAAGATGTTGGCTAACTTAACTTAAGAATAAAATAAGCTAAGTGCCAAAGGAACAAAAGATAGTCTCGGATTCATACCAAAGTACAAACCCACTATTGCTACTTGAAGACAATGATCATTTACCAAAGATAGAGAGAGGAACCATCCCTAGTGGAGTCGCCAGAAAAATCTGTGGTGCAATATTTTCACCTTCATCTATCCTTTTGAAGAGGATAAATAAAAATAGAAATATACAACACCACGTAGATCCATAGATGTACTTATTAGGATGATCAGGTACGATATTGAGGAGAGGTGCATTATCTTGAAAGACAGAAGTCACCACCTTATAATGGACCTAATCACTTAAATAAGAACTTTTTTTATGGGTCTTGATTGTAGATTCTTTACTATGGAGAAGTAAAGTAGGGATTCATTAAGTTCCCTATGGAGGTGAGCCCCCATAGTTAATTACATTTTAAGGAATAAGATTCCTCAAGAACACTCTTAATTAAGGTTAATGATCATTATCTCCAAAGATTATAAAGGTTAGACTATCAATAAATTGGTTTATTTTGGAGAATCAAATGTGATTGATCAAAGGGATAGAGTTATTATCAAAGCCAAAGAAAGATAAGTAGAAGATGCTCACGATGCTTGAAAACCTAGTGAGCATCTGAAACTATCCTATGGTTGGTCTTTGCATTTTTAAAATTTAAAAAGAATTTATTTGTTTGAGTTGGATTTTTATTATAAATTTACAGCTTATAATTCCATGATGCAAGGTCATGGAAATGCCTAAGAGGTGAGGACTTATGCTCATGGCCCCAAAGGGAAATAGCAACCATAGAACCAAAATCTAGGGTGCTTTGGCGATGGCCAAGGAATGACCTAAATCTAAGGCAAATATGGGCATATGGTTTACCTCCACAAGAGAGGATAAACCACCCGACTGTTAGACTTACAACTGCTTGGGGTGGCCGCGAACTAACTCCTCCTATGATTTTAAATTTTTCTCAGAAGAAATTAGGAAAATATGTCATTTCTAATGCACAAGCTAAATAAAACATCAAATATTTTCAAAAGCTAATGCAAAAGAATAAATAGTCATTTATAGTCGGGCACCACCGCACAAACTCAAAAATAAATTGGATAACTGAGCTCTACCCTTATACAACCCGGATTACAAATGAATTAAGTATAATTAAGCAAGGAATTCATTATTATGGGGGTCTTCAAGCTTCATTTCTTTATTTTTCTTTTCTTCTTTTTTCTTCTTTTCTTCTTTTGGATGTTGGAAGGTGGATGCTCCAAAGGCTTCACATGGTACATAAGGCATGGCCTTATAACCGATGCTCATCATAATCTCCATAACAATCATTCCAAAATCTTAATTGCAGAAGTACATAAAAAGGAAAAAAGTGAATCCAACTAACACCTGCAAAATAGAGATTAGTTAAAGAAACCATACAACTCCCAAGCATGTATATTAACAAATTGGACTAAGCACCCCACTATTGGTAGAAAATTTCTACAAAGGAGACCTTTCAAATCTGTGGGGAGAAATGAAAGAGGATCTTACAAAAATTCATCTTGGTAAGATGCCACGCAGATCCGTAGATGTATTTATTCATGTGATCGGATACGTCATCAAGGTATAGTGTACTATCTCGAACAAAAGTCACTACCCTTTAATGGAACAAATCACCTTAATAAGGACTCCTAAGGATGATGGGTTTGTACATATACCAGAGATTCTTCCCCTACTTTATATGAAAAAATAAAGCAGGATTTATTTTAAACTGGGTTCATTAAGTTCTCTACAAGGGTAAGCTCCCATAGTTAATTACATCCTAAGAAATGGGGATTCCTTAGGAAAACTCTAGATTAAGGTAAATGATCATCATCTCTGAAGATTTCAATAGGAAGAACTATCAATTGATTGGTTTATTTTTGAGAGATCAACTGGGGTTGATCAAAAGGAGTTATCGAAGCCAAAATAGAAGATAAGTAGGAGATGCCCATGATGCTAGGAAACCTAGCAAGCATCTCAGACTATCTATAGTTGAGCTTTATTTTTTTAAAAAATTTAGTTTATTTAAGTTGCATTTTCATTAGAATTTTGGGACTTAAGATTCCTTAACAAAGATTAAGGAAATGCCTAAGAGGAGGAATTAGGCTTATGGCCCACAAAGGGAGAAGCAACTCGAACCTAAATCTAGGAAGCTTGACGAGGGCTAGAAGCATAACCTAAATCTAAGATGAAAATGGGTAATTGGCCTCACAAGAGAGGACAAACCACTCTTGGACTTACAAGCTTGGGGTGGCACCAACTAACTCCTCCTACTATTTTAAATACATGTAAGCAACTCTTTATGCTTATGCAAGATAGCTAAACCATTTTTATTTAGAAAGAAGCTAAGTCCTTAAACTCACTCCCTAAAGAGACTAGATCATGTAAAAGGACATGCTTCAAATGACCTAAATCTAATGCATTTAAAATTTCATTTTATTTTATTTTGGACAATTATTTTGACTCAGGCTAATAGGATTTTTTATGACTAATGCATGAGAAATCAGATTATTGGCCAAAATCAGTGAGAGGGAGGAGGTGAGTTTCACCCCTCAAAGGTCAAGTCGATTCTCAGCTGGAAGTCCTCCAATCAAGAGTAAAATAAGATACATTTGTACATGATATTATAAAGAAATGCTCATCCAGGCAAGGGGTTGCTAATTCTTTTATCTTGATTTTAATCTTAAGCTTTAGGTGAAGTTATGAGTTGTTTAATTTTTATTTGAGTTGTTAAGTTAGGTAAAAGATTTATTTTTCCTTAAAGAGCCTAATTCACATCCAGGCCATACATAAAGCAAGGAAGAAACTAAAAATATCATGCCACTTAATGCAAAAGCTAAACAAATCATCAATCAATTTATAAAGCTAATCGTAAAAAAAATAAATGGTCATTTGTGGTTGGTGACCACTATACAAACCTGAAAAATATCAAATGTGGGTAGTCGAACTCTGCCCTTATATAACCTATATTACAAATGAATTAAATTATAATTTAAGCAAGGAATTCATTATTATGGGGTCTTCAAGCTTCTTTCTTCTTTCTTCTTTCTTTCTTCTTCTTTTATTCTTTGGTTCCTCCTTTGGAAGGTTGGATGGTAGATGCTCCAAGGCTCACATGGTGCATAAGATAGGATCTTATGATCAATGGTCATCCAAATCCCATAACAAATCATTCCAAAATCTAAATACATGAAAAGGAAAAATGGAAATCTAACCAACACCAGAAATAAAGGTTAGTTAAATCACACCACACAAATCCCAAGCATGTATATTGACTTATCACCCCACACATGGGTGACTAAGTCCACTTGGCCTATGGATTATGCTTAGGGTATAAAGCACCTACAAGCAAAAGCATTTATATTTTTATTTATGATACTCTTAAAGACAATAAAAAAGAATATTTAGACTAAGCACGTCCTACCATTCATTCTATGAGCATACACCCTAACATACAGTCTAAAGCATATATCATGAAATAAAGCATAATATCAAACCATGCACTGACCGAACCTAAGGCTATAAGTGGTGACTTAGGCTAATGTGTGTGCTTTGAAGATTTGTGTGCTATGCTTAGCTTAGAGCTTTAGGTTTAAATTTTCTAAGTGTGAAAAACATGTTCAACTTATAGGAGGGTTTCATTTAAGTTGTTTAAGTATTTTGGTTTATTTTTATTTTATGTTTTAATTTGGTTTAAGTGAAACCTACAATTAATTACTGTTATGAGAGGGAAAGAGAAGAGAGAACTTTCTTTCCTTCCCTAACCTTAAGTAATTTTCTAAAGTACATATTTTAGTTATTTAGGTGAATGTTTTGATTACATCTTTTAATCAATCCTAAGTTTAGATAAACTCTAAACAAACCTATTCAAAAGAAAGGCATTTTAAGATTAAATAAAATGAATCAAAATTCACATAGCACACATTATTTTAATTCTTTCCCAACATATATAACATGCATATGGATGTATCCTAAGCATATTTATACATGTAAATGAGAGTAGTTAACACATTTTATGATGCATGCTAAGTAATTCATTTAAGAAATTTAGAAGTTGAATATGCATGATTTTCTTAAGTAGAAAAGGTTTTCCTTATCCAAAATTTCACATACACATACATACATGAAAGTAAGAAAGGCATAAGTGAGTACGCGCCATTGTTAACCGAGGTGTAAGGTACAAGACCTACTGGGCTACTTAAAGCTCAACCTGGGTTGTCTAGACTAATATACCACTTTCTACAAACATGTATATAAAAGAAATGAAATGGAGAAGAAATATGCAAAAGTTGTTTAATAAATTTATTTTATTTATGCAATTTATGTATGCAAGTGTAGGAAACCCTTCTTAAATGGTAGCATAGGGATCAATAGGATATGAAATTAGGTGAGCATTAGGTCCTTTTCAAATGAACCTCATATCTCACCAAAATTCTTATTCAAAATTATGCCAACATAGGAAAGAAAGGAAACCTATACTAAGCATACCTTTATAATATTTCACATGCAAGCTTATAATTAAAATATAAGTAATACTTTAGATTTGATATTTCATTTATAAGTTTTGAAAATAATTAGATTTAGTAGTGATAATATACATATTTTACTTTAGCCAACACATGCACATTTGACATAAAGTAAACAATTTCATTTTAAAATTTAAAAACATGAAATTATGAATGCATGAATCACATGACATACAACTTAATATGTTGGGAAAGATTTAATGAAATCATGTAAACAAACTCAATTTACTTAAATCTAAAGACATTCTTAAGGAATAAGAAAATTTAGAATAAATCAAAGTGAATTTAAAATAATTTTTGTTTAGTTTGAAGTTTGATTTAATTTTGAAAAGTGAGATGAGTTTGCTATTCCTAACCCATTCCACATGTGTTTTGTATTTTTTTAATTTTAGATAATTAAATCCATTTTTAAACATTGATTAGGTTAAGGTATAAATTAAGTTTAATTAACCCTTACCTACACCACCTTAAAAAAATTAATTAAGTAATTATGAGCCAATGAGATGACATAAAACCCACAAGGTTTTAAATTGCAATGCACCTAATAATGAAAAGGCCTAATTTAATTTGGCTCATATTAAAAGTTAATTAAGCTGGGTTTAACTTAAGTTTTCAAAACACCCTTTCATGAAAGGGGTTTTAATTTCTTAATTCCACTTAGCTATTAAACACCTAAGCATCTACCCAAGGTATAATTAAGTTCTGAAACTTTTAGAATTTTTTGAAAATTGAATAAAGGGGTGATTAATGAGTTAACCCTAATTAAGAGGATTAAGAGAAAGGGGTTTAGGGAATATTAGGAAATGCCCCAAAATATTCCATAAACCCCCTACTCACTATTTTTGACCTTAATAAAATCTAATCATAGAGTAAATCAACCAATCACACTGTAATTACTCTTAATTACATGAAAGGGGTAATTAGGGAATGAGCTAGCAATTTCCCCAATTGAGCCATCAATAAATCTCTAGAAAATTAGGGGAGGTAGAGGTCATCTCCTAATATGAACCATAAAAATTTAAGATTAATTAATGACCTAATTAAAGGATAATTAGATAATTAATATTTTCAAAGAAACCTAAATCTAGAGAAAAGGGCAACTTAAAATCCATTAAAACTATTTTTAAAATATTCTAGATGAAATTATCTTTCCATAGCATTTTTTTTATTTTTATTTTTTTATGAAGAGTTATGAATTTTACAAGTTTTATGGAATAATTTGGAATTTATTAGGCATTTAATTAATCCATACTTAATCCTCACCACTCTGATGATGCGCGGCGGTCGGCTTTACATGTCACGCCGAGGTGACTTAAATGTCACATCCCAAATGGCAGTGGTGGCACACACGCAAATATCCTCTATCATTTTAAAAGGATAATGGATTTACTAAATGTGCTAAATAATCTCAACCATCCATCTAAAATGCACGGATAGACAGTTGAGATGAGCCAAGTTCTTCCCTGAGGATCAATGGAGACCATCCATGATCCAAGGGGAGATCTGAGCCCGATCTAGCATGGAATCATACAAAAATTGACCCACACCATCTAAGCATAATTACTAACCTATCCAACAGTGGATTTCTCATGCCATGAATATTTCTTTCACAAATGACCAACAATTATCAAGCTAAGTGGTCAAAAAATTCCATACCTTGCCGGTGCTTGAGATCGATGAGGTAGCTTCATCTGGTGGAGTCGAAGCCCTCTTGAAATTCCTAGGCCATGGGATTGAGTGGATCAATGGGTAGACCAACACCACTTCGCTTGAGCTTTGGCTTTGATTGAATTGATCCTCTCCTTGCTTTGGGAACTTCAATGTGAGCTTAGTGATTCATTGGTCCTGAAGAGAGTAGAAGGAATTTGGAGGAAATCAAGTGTAGAGGAAGTTGTCTAATGGATTGAGCTCCCCTATTTTGCACCGTGCAAAACTAAGAATTAGGGAATTCAAATCCTATCTAAGAAGCTTGGGAATTCTTTTAGATGGTTTCTCTGGGTTCCCAGGCTCCAATCGACAATGAATTGAAATGTCATTGAATTAGGGGGAGTATATCGCCCCTTATGGAATTGACCAACCATTATTTTGTCATTTGATCCAATCATGAGATTGAGAGGTTTTTTGATGGTGAGTGTGCACATGGTCGGTTTGATCCCTTGAGTGGATTGCCAACTTCCCATGTGTCAATTTGAGCTGAGAATTTGAAAACTCAATTTTAACTATATGGTCGAGTTTGGTCTATGGGCCAAAATGGGCCCCAAAACTATTGGGTTGGGTGCACCACTCATCACTAAGTCCCCTTGAGCTTTTAAAAAAGCCTCAACTGATTGTAAAGAGGGTATGACCAAAATACCCATGGGGTAGGCCAAACTTTGTTATATAGCCTAGGGGTAAAATGGTTATTTTGCAATTTTTCCAATTTGGAAATTTTGGTGTGTGGAGAAACTAGATTTGGACAAGTTTCATTGGATTTGGAATCTATTTGATAGGATTTGGCTCATGTTGACCCATTTAGGTCAAAATGGGTCAACTTGAGTCAGTTGACCAATTGGCAAAATTGGGTCAAACCAAGGGTTGGTCAAGTTCATATGACCATTTGAAATATTTTATGGCTTTGGTTTGATTCAATTTGGTATATATTTGGTTTTGGCTCATATGACTTCATTTAGGTCAAATGGGTCAAGTTGACCTATTTGACCCATTTGACCTATTTGGTAGGTCAAGGGTAGGTTTAGGTTAGTTATATGGAGTGGATTGTATCTTTTCAATCAATTTGGGTTAAGTTCAATTTTGGCTCAACATGACCCCTTTAGTCATGTGTCTAAGGTCAAAGGCTGGGTCTAGTTGGAAGCTTCAATTTCAACAAGTGATTTGGAATAACCCATATCAATCAATTTAGATCAAGTTTTGACACATTTTGGCCCTTTAGGTCAAAATCAACAACAAGTACTAAGGTTAGGCTCAAATGTTTTGGTCAAGTTCAAACATAAGTCATGAGTGAACTTAGATCAATGGTTTCAATCAATTTGGCCTATGGTGGAATTTGGCTATGTAAGGTTTCATTTTAAGTTAAGTGTTGACTTGGTCAACCCTTAGGTTTGACTTGGTTTGACCAAATTTGATTGATTGATCATCCCATGATGATTGTTGATCATGATGAGAGGGTATATGAGTTTGGTTCAATCCAATATGGTTAGGATCAAAAGTTAGCTCATAATACTTTTAGGTCACTTTGGGTCAAGTGAGCCTAAGTGGGTTAAATGGCTTGGTCAAAGCTTGATTTGAAGTTGATTGATCTTGTATATGGACTTATGATAAAAATATAAATCCATTTACAAGTAGTTTGAAGTCAAATGGATTTTGATCCATTTTAAAATTTCATATTCAAAGGAAGAATATGAAAGGGTTTTGGGTTTGATTTTTTATTTAGGTTTTGATTGAATGATTGAAGTTTGGATTTATATATGAGCTCATGATTGTAGGGTTGATTAAACCATGAGAGAAAATCAAGGGTTTGGCTTGATTTGAAAGTGATTTGGCTAAGTTCAAGATTTTGACTTGAAAGACTTAGATTGGATTTTGAATAGATTTGAGTTTGATTTTTGGAATTGGTTTTGATTGTTTGAATTTATATTTCATTTATATATGTGAATATAAATGAGAATATAAATGAATCATGAGAAAATTTTAAGGATTTGAAGTGGTTTAATCAAAGTTTAGGAAAAAATCCATTAAAGGGAATTTAAGGGATTTATGGAAATTTTTAAATTGAAATTTAATTTTTGAATTGGATTTGATTGATTTATATTTATATTTCATTTATATATGAGAATATAAATGAGAATGAAAATAATTTTTGAGAAAATCCTATGAGTTTGTATGGGTTTGATCAAAGTTTAGGTTAAATCCACTAATGAAAAATTAAGGGATTTAAGAGAATTTCAAGGATTTTAAATTTGGAATTTAATTTTTTGAGTTGGATTTAATAGATTTATATTCAAATTTCATTTATATATGAGAATATAAATGAGGATATAAATAAGTTTAGAGAAAATCTCATGGATTTGAATTGATTTCATCAAGATTTAGAGTTGATTTTGGCTTAAGTCCTTTAATGGAAAATTAAAGGGATTTAAGAAAATTTTCATGAATTGATTTTGAATTTTGAATTTGATTTGGTGGGTTTGAATTTATATTTCATTTATATATGAGAATATAAATGAGAATATAAATGGATCATGAGAAAATCTCAAATGTTTGAATTGGTTTGAATCACAATTTTGGTTAAGTCCTTAAGGGAGAGTTAAGGACTTAGGAAATTTTAACTTAGGAATTTTTGATGGATTTTGATCATGGGTTTCAATCATGGATTTCAATCATGGATCTCAATCATGGAATTGAATTGAGTTTGGAGAAAATCAAATAGAATTGATTTGGAGTTTGTCTTGAAAGAAGGAAAGTGAGGAATGGTTCAAGCTAAGGGTAGGTAGATTTGCTTAACAGCCCTAAGGCATGACCTATTCCTATGGCTAACTCTTATAAGTCTTCTAGGGCTAGGGGAGTGCCCACCTAATTACTAGATGTATCTTAAGACTAAGGAACTCTTAATTTCTAAGAAGAATCCTATGTCTAAGATGGAGGTGTTGAGAGCTCATTCTAAAAATGAGGTCAACACCCACACATGAGTAACCAAGTCCACCTAGCCTATTTTGGATTATGCTTAAGGGTATAAGCAACCTGCACATAATCAGTTACATTTTTATTATAGCATCCCTTAAGCACAATCCCCTACAGAAAATAATGATTAGACGAAATCATCCTACCATTCATTCTATGCACATACACCCTAACATCCAGACTAAAATATCACATCATAAAATAAAAGCAAACATCGAACCATGCATTGCTCTAACATAGGTCTAGAAGTGGTGACTTAGCCTAATATGTGTGTCATGTAAGGTTTGTGTAGTATGCTTAACTAGGCTTTAAGGTTAGGATTTTTTTAAGCATGAAAATGTTCAACTTAGGAGGGTGATCTAATTTAAGTTGTTTAGTTGATATGGGTTAATTTTATTTGATGATTTGATTTAGTTTGAATGAACTTACTTAATTACTAAAGTTTGTAAAGAGAGGAAAAGAGACGAGAACTTCTCTTTCCTCCCTACCTTAAGAAATTTCTAAGGTAGATTCATTAAGGATTTTTGTTTAGTGAATGTTTTATTATGCATTTGAATTAATCCTAAGTTTAGATTTTCTAAACAAATATATTCAAAAAAGAAAGGCATTTTAAGATTAAGTGAATTACTATCACAAAATACACAACATTTTATTTCTTTCCCACATGTGTATCATGCACATGAATGAATCCTAATCATATCTGTACATGTGATGCAAGTATTTAGCACACCTTAATAATGAATGCTAAGAGAGGTTGCTTATGGAAACTTGGAATATTTCATGTATGCATGATTTTGTTAAGTAGAAGAGAGAGATTCTTTTATCCAATTTTCATATGCACATCTACAAATATAAAACACATAAGTGAGTACAACGTCATTGTTAACTAGGGGTATAAGGTACAAGACCTACTTAGGGATACTTACAGCCTCACAATCCTAGGATTGTTCAGACTAATATACCACTTTTCTTAAATACAAGTGCATGTACAAAAAGAAATGCATGGAAAGAGAATCATGCAAAAAAGTTTATGTTTATTTGTTAAGTAAAAGAGGGTGACTCTTTTATCCATTTTTCATATGCACATTTACAAGTATAAAAGACACAAGTGAGTACGACGCCATTGTTAACTAGGGGTGTAAGGTACAAGACCTACTTAGGGCTACTTAAAGCCTCGCAACCTTGGGGTTTTCCAAACTAATACACCACTTTTCTTAAATACATGTGCATGTACAAAAAGAAATGCATGGAAAGAGAATCATGCAAAAAAAGTTTGTATTTCTTTGTTTGGTTTGGTTATGCAATTTTATATGTATAAGTGTAAGGATGTCCTTCTTTAAGTAATAGCATAGAAATGAATAGGAAAGGAGTTAGGCAAGTGTTATGTTCTTTTCAAATGAACTATATACTTTGCCAAATCCTATTCAAAACTATGCTAAGAGAAAAGACAAGGAAAAGTACACTATACACATCTTCATGTTTATATCTACATGCAAGCTTATAAATAATTATAAGTAGCACTTTCATTTTTAGGTATTTGATTTATAGATTTTAAAAATAGTTTTGAATTTAGTAGTGATAATAATTCATATTTTATTTTAGCCAAAACATATAATTTGACATAAAGAAAATATTTCATAATTTGATTTTGAAAAAGCATGAATGTATGAAACTCATATGACATACACATTTAACATGTTAGGAAAAAAAATAAAGTGATGTAAGCATGTAACTTCACTCACCCTAATTAATTTCTAAAGACAATCTTATGAAGTAAGATCATTTAAAGAGAATCAAAAGTTGTTTAAAGAGACTTTCATTTTGTTTTGAGTTTGATTTGAATTAGGAAAGTGCGAGAAGGTTTGCTGGTCCTTACACATTCCCACATGTGTGTATTATTTTAGTTTAATTTTTAGTTGATTAGATTAATTTTATGCTTTGGTTAGGTTAAGGTGTAGATTAAGTTCATTAATTACCCCTTACCTATACCACTTTAACATATTTAATCAAATAATTATGAGCCAATGTATGACATAAAACCAAAAGAAATTTAAATCAGCAATGCATCTAAGAAAGAAAGGTACTTAATGCAATTGGCTCATAATTAATGATTAATTAAGCTAAAGGGTTTAATTTAAATACTTAACCCTTCCCACACATGTGGATTAGGTATGATTTCTTTAAGTTTCCTTAGGTTATTGAACACCTAAGTATCTACCCAAGAAGGATTAGTTAAGTTTCTAGATTAATTTTGGTTTTGAGAATTTTATTTGATTAATTAAGTAGATCATTAGTGGATTAACCCTTAATTAGATTTGGATCAAAGAAGAAAGGCAGTTTACGGAATAGCATAAGAAAAATATCCCAAAATTATTTCATAAACCCCTTAATCACTTAAATAAAGTTTAATTATCTTCATCAAAGAATTAAACCACTATTCACATGCTTAATTAACCTCAATTATATTAAGAGAGTGATTAGAGATTCATTAATTAATTTCTATAATTATCTCATTATTAAATTCGAAGAAAAATAGGGGATGCAGAAGTCATCCCACTAAATATGCTTGAGAAGTTTGGAATTAATTAATGAAGTTATTAGGGAGTAATTAGGATTATTAAGTTTTCAAATAAACCCTAATTAAGGAAAATGCACTATTCAAATTCAATTAGAAATAATTTTATTGGAATCTCCTCTGAATTATCTTTAAAATGAACCTGAGTTTGTAGTTTTTTGGATTTTCTATAATTATTTATGAATTTAGGAAGTTTCAATTGATTTAAGTGATTTTTATGAATTTTGCTAAATTATTTTATTAAAATAAATCATTTGACACTCAAAATTCATTATCTTTTAATCTAAAGGTCATTTTGACTTGAAATTTTATGGTAGGTGTATTTTAATATCAATTTTAATCTCTGAAAATTTCAACTTAATCTGACATGTATTTTTGGTTTAATTAAACAAATTTGATTTTACTAAAACTCAAATTAAGCTCAAAATATTCAGTAAAATTTGAGGATTTTAAGTTTGTTAGATTCCTCTCGAAAAAATGAATCCAACGAGCCCTTGTTTGCAATTTTTGGTTAATTATTTTACTTTCAATGAATTTTTGAAGTTTCAGGTGATTTAAATTAATTTTTTAAATCAAAAAATCCACCATGACGCGGGCGCCGGGCCACATGATCGAGACGTGGTGCGCTGCGAAGACGATGTACACGCGGGCACCATGAATCGGGCGTGGATGATCGCCCTTTGCGTGAAGACCGTTAATGTCAAAGAAGCACCCACGATTCACTGGATCCTCGACGGCCGATCACGATCGATCGACGCATAATCCATGAAAGATCGCATAATCCAAAAAAATTATATTTTCTTATTAAGATGATTTAAAATAAAAATGCGGGATTATCTAGGGTAGATTCCTAAAAATCATGTAAAAGCCATCACAAAATGAGGGATACTAAGGCCAACTATAGTTTTTGAAGGTTACCTCACCGAGGATGATTTCTGGTGGTGGTGACTTGAGTGTGTTGTTGAGTGAGGGAAGAAGTCTTGGATTGAGCTTAGATCCTCGCCTTCACGTCAAAATGAAGTTTCCTCCGGTGATCATCATTTCCTCATTGAAATCCACTTAGTTTTGAAGTATTCTCTCCAAAATGAAGTGGGGTGATTTCAATGGCTTTGGGAGCTCTAAGAGGAGGAGAATGAGAGGAATGAGTGTTTTCTTCAGCTCTAAACCTTAGAATGAAAAGTGAATGAAAATGAACTAAAATTCACTTTTTGTTTAAAGTTTTGGCTCCAAACTCATGTCATTTGGCTTGGGGTGGTTGATAATGGAAGAGAATCATCCTAGGTGGCTCCCTATGGTTGGCGAAGGCATGGAAAGTGGCTGCCATGAAGGACAAGTGGGTCTCCTAGCCAAGGGGAGGTGAGTGTCCTTCATGCCAAGTGTTCCAATGGGAGAGGTGAGGTGATTTCACCTCCCATGAGTTATGGCTGGCCCAACCACTCCTTGGGTCATAAAATCAGTGTCCTTAGTGTCTATGTGGACCAATGGATGAGTGTCAAGTGGCCAAGAAAGAGAAATGACCACTTGGGAAAGTGTCTTCTCTAATGGGATATCCTTGACCCAAGGGCAAAGTGGTTATTTCATATTGAATTTGATTTGGATAGATTTGAAATGAGCTAAAAGCAAGTTGGACCAAATTCATGTCATTTGAAGTTCATTTGGTTAATTTGTTAATTTGACCCATTTGGGTCAAATAAGTTGACCAATTGGTCAAATTGGGTCAAACCAAGAGTTGGGTCAAGTTCAAATGACTATAAGGAGTATATTGGTTCAATTGGTTTCAATTAATTTAGTTTAATTTGGATTTAATTTGGATTTTTGCCAATTTGATCCTTTAGGTCAATTTGGGCTAAGTTGACTGATTTGACCTAATTGACGAAATTTGCTTGAATCATTGTTTTGTTTGGGTTTGGTTGATCATTTTAAATTGATTGGTATCTTTGTTTCCAATCAATTTTGTTTGTATTTGATTTTGGCTTGATTTGATCTTTTTGGTCAAGTTGGGTTCATGGTCAATTGGGCTAGGTTAAGTCTAGTTGGCCAATTGGTCAAATTGGGTTTAATTGAGGCTTTAGTCAAGTTCAACAATCAATTTGAAGTGAACTTGAGTCATTGGTTGCAATCAATTTGGTTTTGGTTGCAATTTGGCTCATTTGGGTTCATGTGGGTTAAAGGGTTGACTTGGTCAATGGGCTAAGTTGACTTGGTTTGACCTAAATCATGAAAATTGATTAACCTATGATGACCAACAAATATGACATGAAGTTTAGATTGGATTAACTCACTTTTATTTGAATTGAATTGGATTTTGGTTCATGTAGGTCAAGTTGGCCACTTTGGGTCAAGTGAGCCAATGGGGTTTAGTTGACTTGATCAATGCTTGATTCAAGTTTGATTGAACTCACATATGGATTTATGATTGAAATATAAATCCATTTGCAAGTGATTTAGAGTCAAATGTGTTTTGATTCATTTTACAATTTCAAGTCAAAATGGTGAACATGAGTTTGACTTGGGTTTGATTTTTGAATTTAGTTTTGGTTTGAGGATTGAAGTTTATATTTATATTTGGATTCATGATTGAAGAATTTATTAAATCATGAAAAAAAATCAAGGGTTTGGCTTGATTTGAGTTTGATTTGGCTAAGTTCAAGAATTTGACTTGAAGGCTTAGAATGGATTTTGATTGAATTTGACTTTTGAATTTAGTCTTGGATATTTGAATTTATAATTCATTTATATTTGTGAATATAAATGAGAATATAAATGGGTTATAAGAAATTTTTTTGAATTTGAATTGATTTGGATTTGATTTGAGCTAAGTCCATAAGATAGAATCAAATGGCTTAGGAAAGATTTTTGGAAGTTGAATTTTAGTTTTGGATTTGTTGATTGATTTGAATTTATATTTCATTTATATATGTGAATATAAATGAGAATATAAGTGGGTTATGAGAAAATTTTTTGAATTTGAATTGATTTGGGTTTGATTTGACCTAAGTTCAATAAGATAAAATCAAATGGCTTAGGAAACTTTTTTGGAATTTGAATTTGGATTTCATTCATGGGTTTCGATTATTTGTAATTGATTCATAATTTGAGAAAATCCAATGAAATTGATTCAAGGTTTGATTTGGAGTTGAAGTTGATATTAGTTTGGAGTTGATTTGAATTTGACTTGAAGGAAGGAAGTGAGGAGTTGGTTCAATCTATAGGGTAGACAAATTTAACTAACACCCATAAGGCATGACCTATTCCTATGGCTAACTCTTCTAAGTCTCTACGGCTAGGTTGAGTATCCACCTAATCACTAGATGTGTCTTAAGAATAAGGATCTCTTATAGTCTAAGAGGAGTCCTATGTCTAAGATGGAGGGGTTGAGAGCTCATCCCAAAATGAGGTCAACAAAGGGCACCCATGGTGTGATTGACAAGAAACATCATATTGGTGTTCAAATGATCAACAACATGAATGATCACAAGCACTACAGAGACAATCTACTCCTAACAGGTGTAGAAGAATCTGAGCTGGTAATGTGACTCTACTCATGTCAAAGACATAAGAGAGGAATAAAGGATTGAGTATGTGAACCTTCCACTAGGGAAACAGGTTCAAATTATCTGCTGAGGGATGAGAGGTTTGATTTGATTTGAGTCTCGTAGGGGAGAAATTTGATTAATTAAGTTCTGCTCAGGAAGAGGGTTGAATTTGTTTCAATTTGTTATTTATTTAATTTTGTTTATTTTGACTCCACTGGGGATACACAAGTGAACTCTCCACTAGGGAGGCAAGTTCAAGTCATCCACAAAGGAGGGAAGACTATGAAATCCACAGAGGGGTTAGAATTCTAAGTCCGCTGGGGAGCTAGAAAGATTTGCATCTCACTGAGGAGGAGAAAAAGGTTTGATTTGGATTGATTGATTATTTTTTGGTTATTCCAGGTTTTTAATTTTGGATTTTGAAATGAACCCTGTTGGTATGCATCAAGCACCAGTAGAGCCATGAAGGACTAGACCTAACTGATTTACAATCCAAAGGGGTAGTCTACTAAATACATAGTAGGACTAGCCAACCAAAGGGATGCCTTTCATGGTTGTTGTACTAGAAGAAAGCATAGACTTACATCTCCAAAGTAGGACCGAGGGGTGATCTATTGGCAAGGCAACAGATTGAACCCAACCTCGGGTTGACTAATGAATGAATGCTCTAGGGGACTTAAATTAGCTCAAAGATAGTTAAAATTAATTTATTTTAAATTTATTTTGATGGGTCCCATCAATTTGTGATGGAGTATACTAAGTAGGGGCCATGGAGGCCTAGACCTAATTCAGATTTACCGATCCAAAGGGAGTAGTCTACCAACCATAAGTTAGGACTATCCAGCCAAAGGAATGCCTTTCGGCATAAAATGGTCAAGTCCTAAGAAGAAAGCATGGGGACTCATATCTTCTTGAAACAAGAAACCATTGGGGTGATCAGTTGGCAAGGCAACAGATCAAACCCGACCTAAGGTTGACTATTGAGTGAATGCCACTGAGGGCTTAAATCAGGTCAGTCAATAGTAATTTTATTTTTTAGTTATTTTGATGGATTCCATTGGTTTGCGATGGATCACACTGAGAAGGAGTTTATATTAGCCTAGACCTATCTCAGATTTGCTGAATTAAAGGAAGTAGCTTCCCGGCCAATGGGAGAACTATCTGACCAAAGGAGTGCATTTTAGTTTACAATGATCAATTCAAGGGAAGAAAGCTTGGGGACTCACATCTTCCACCACAAAAGACCAGGATCGATTATTTTGGGCAACAAATCGAACCTAATTTAGGTGACTATTGAGTGAATGCACTGGGACTTAGATCACCAAGGATACCAAGATTAATTTCATTTTTAGATTTGTTTATTTTGATGGATTCCATTAGTTTGCGATGGATCACACTAAGAAGGAGCTTATATTAACCTAGACCTATCTTAAATTTATTGAACCAAAAGGAGTACCTTCCCGGCCAATGGAAGAACTATTCGACCAAAGGAGTGCCTATCGATTTGCAATGATCAATTCAAGGGAAGAAAGTTTGGGGACTCACATATTCCACTATAAAAGCCTATTAGGGTGATTGGTTGTTTGGGCAACAAATCGAACCCAACTTAGGACTGCCTGTCGGTTTGCTACAACCATGCTTGAAAGAATGCACCATAGTCTTACATCTTCCAAAGCAGAATGACTGTCGGGGTAACCTGCTTGTGGCAAAATAGATTGAACCCGACCTAAGGGCAACTACGGAGTGAGTACCCAAGGGATTTATCTCAACTGTAGCAATTCTTATAGGGAGTTCTGACACTTAAAGATAGGATGCCTTGGGAAAAAGGGGCCCTTTGGGGGCTTAAATTCATAATTCATAAGCAAATTAATTTATTTATTTTATTTCTTTGTTTATCATGGACTCTATTAGTTTGTGAGGGATCAAACTAAGAAGGAGCTTATATCACCTAAACCTATCTTTGAACCAAGAGAAACATCCATAAACAAATTCTCCAACCACAGGGGTGGCTACTAGGAAAGGGGGACTGTCCAATCCAAGAGTAACTCGAGTAGTGTCTAAATGGGGTCACAAAGGATGTGATCCGAATAGAATGCCCACAGAGAGAGAGGCCACTAAGGGCTTAATATAAAAATATGGAGAAGATGACATGGCTAATCATATATCAAATAGGTATTCGATGGCCAACTCAAGGAGAAAGCGGGACTCACATCTCAAGAGTGGTGTATCCACCGGAGTTACTGAATAGCAAAAACATCAACCAACCTAAAGTGCCGCGATTTGTAACAATCAATTAGGAAGAAAGCTCGGACTCACATCCTTCGCGAACCGATTTGGGATAGTCTGCCTTCGATAAATGCCATCGACCTAGGGATGACCATCGAGTGAATGCACAGTGACTTACATTAACTCAAATAAAATCAAGAGGAAAGGAGCCTCTAGGAGACTTATCCTAGATCTCAAATATACTCAACCTAGTTAGATCATGATGATTAATTCAAGAAGAAAGCTCAGGGACTCACATCTTCTTAAACAAAATCAACATGTGGTAGCTTACTGGTTGGGCAGTGAAGTCTATCAAACTAATAAGACACTCATTGGTTTGCACTGGTCAAGTTAGGAAGAAAGCACGGGGACTCACATCTTCCAAATAAGTGACCACTATGGTGACATACTAGAGAGGTACCATGTAGACCCGACCTAGAGCAACTAATGAGTGAGTGCCACAAGGGGCTTGCTCCCACATCAAAAATATCCTAAGATAAAAGATATGTGTTTTTTTTTTATGCTTGTGTTAAAGGGAATAGGATGCCTCTCGGGTTCTCTTACACCTACCCTAAACACGTTGGGGAGTTTGATGAAGTGGTGCCATGAATGGTAGTTGGGATTTTCATCAAGAAAGGATGCCGTTCAGGTTCTCTCACACCTAACTTAGTTATTCTAATCGAAATAGGATGCCTCTTGGGTTCTCTCACACCTATTCTAGTAGTGCTTGGGAATGTGTTCGTGCTGTGAAGAAGGATGGGATGCCTCTTAGGTTCTCTAACCTGTCGTGGCGGATTCGCAAGATAAGCAAACAATGCTTGGAACAAAGAGAAGATTATGATGAATTTGAATAAAAGTTTTTTCGATTGATAGAATTATTTTAAAACATGATTTTTTTTATGGGTAGTATTTCTTCAAATAGAGCTCATTAATTGGAAGCATCGGGTGTTCCCCTTTACAATCAATAAGCTTATATGATCCTCCTTGGTAGGCCTTCTCTATGATAAAAGGGCCTTCCCAAGTGGGTTCAAACTTGCCTCCCATCTTTTGATGGGCAACAATTGGTCTCCTTAGAACTAGGATGAGCTCTCCTACTTGGAAAGTTCTAGGCAAACCAAATCATTGTGAGCTTGAATCATTTAAGGTTTTGGTACGCCCTGAGGCGTCTCTCCTACCATAGTGGTTTAAACTGTTTTCCATCCTTCGAAGCACCAAAGTAGGCTTTTCAACAATCAAAAGTAGAACCTTGTTTTGAAAATTTTTGAGGTAGATTAACTTTAAAAGAGTTTAAATCATCTACATTCAATGTTGATTAAAGTCTTTCTTCTCTTGGGTTGAACCTTGGAGGTTGCATCTTTGATGTCACTTCAATATCTTTTGGATCCATCTTTGTTATCCTATGATGCTTTACGATAAGCCTTAGAGACTCCCCCAAAGTCATCCTAATTGTATGATCTAAGGGATTCAACTTCAAGCTGTAGCATCATAACCAATTGAAGACAACTACTCAGATCATAAAGATGGTCTTCCTTTTTCCTGGTGATTAGAGAAAGGCATGACCTTATAGCAATATACTTGAATGAAAATGATAAGTGCAAATGACTTCTCATCCTCTGGCATCATTCGACCCATCCTTGAATGAGGAGACCGCATGCAAGGAGATTATATATGTTATCGAATTTGAAGTAGGCAATGTGGATTCCTAACTAAAATTTTCTAAATCGGCACATGTATGAATTTGAATATCCTTCATTTTTAACTTGGAATGACAGTATCTTTCTTCTTAGTAAGGTTGACTTCAAACTTCGATCTACTTCTTAATGCAAATGTTCAACTCAAAAGTTTGCAAACGTTCAGTTACATGTGTACTAATTGAGTTTGTGAGTTTGCTTACCTTTAGAGATGCATTGGACACTTCATTATGATCTTTAAGTAAAGAAGTCTTTAAACTACAAAAGTAACCTAACCAAGTCATTGGTATTTTATTTCAATTTATCATATATGGATGTTGGGAGGGTGGGTGGACTACCTTTATGTTATGAGGTTGGTCTCTTAAAACTCATTAATTGAAGATTTAATTTTCTTCTTAACTTCGGGGAGTGCATCCCCTACTTGAGAGTCTTCAAAATTCTCTAAGAAAAGTAGGTAGACTAGGCAAAAGATGATCTTATTGCTCCATTTGAAGGTTTGTCTATACTACTAAATCTTCTTTTGAATTTGATAAAAGAGATATGCAGTGGAAATTTGATATCTCATAATACATATATGTGTCTTTTTTGTTAGAAGTTAGGAGTGACTCTTAACTTCCAATCCTATAATAATATCATGAGATAGTAGAATCGATGTCATTATGCTCACATACCTACTAAGTTTCTAGTCATATCATACATGAATCATCCTTTTAGATATTTTTTGGTTTATTGCTATATCTTCCAAAAAGTTGTCAAAAGTAAACTCAAAACATATTTTGTATATTCTTTTTATTTACACCTTGTACACATGATTCATCTTTTGGATTCCAAATCAATGTGCATTATTGGTGCTCCACCTTTTCTCTTTTTCTTCTTTCCTTCTCTTTTCATTTCATTTTTCTTTTCTCTTTTCTCTTTTTATTTTTTGTTTTTCTTTTCGCATTATATATTTCTTTTCTTCCTCTTTTGAGTCTTGGTTTGTATTGTGTTCTTTGGAGGAGATTGCTTGTCTTTCTTTTCCCTAAGATGTTCCATCTTGAGTATGACTTGAGGAGGTTGCCACTAACTAAGCAAAGAAGAATCAGATTAAGCTCTAACCGAACACTTCTCTTTCTCCTTAGAAAAGGTGAAGATGCGCTCATTATTTAGATTAGTGGGTAACCTTCCAAAATAGCTTGAGATCTTCAAATTAACCTTCAGAATAGTTTGGTGTTCTTATTTTGGATTGTAAGGTGTATTTTTAAGGAGGATTTAGAATTTAACTATTTCCAATGACTGGTTTTCTTCTTCCTATGGTGTTGATCAAAGTGGTAAGACTCTACCGCTGCAATAATTGGCTTATGTGATATCTTCTGAAAGAAAGGTAGAATTTATGTCTACCTACTCTTTTATAGTGCCCAAGGTTTCTTCTATTGGATTTGATGATACTAGCTCTTTGTTGATAGTAACAAAAGTTTTAGAATGGGGTGTTTTCAAGTTAGAATCTTGAAGACATCAAGTCCATCGATCTTGCTATTTTATGGATCACGATCATTGTGATTATCATTTTGAGAGTTGTCTTCTTTTGGGAATTAAGATTCAAGTTATTTGAGCCATACTTATCTAGAATGGATAAGACATACTCAAAAATACTTATGAATCCTATTCTTGACTCTTGAAGGAACTCTTTGGTCTTTCTCCTTTTACAAGGGGAACTTAGAATCAGACTGTAGGTCAAGCTGGGGAAGTGGCTTCTTGCCTGCCACCTCCTCTCCATTAACGGTAGTGAGGACTGGAATCTCTGCATTGTTGAAAAAGGAACCACAATGGCCTTCGCTCAAACATTGTTGCTTTGAATTATTGACTTGATTTGATTGTTGGATTGGAACCCTCATTTAACAAATTTGGGTATGCTAAATGGGATTCCAAATATTGGAGAGATTTTGAATTTCTGGATGAGAGACCTCAAATTTGGCTTAAGTTTAGAACCCACATTCAATAAATTTGGGTATGTTGAATGGGGCTCAAGCATTTTGGAGAGACTTTTGATTCTTCCATAGGTTCATATTTGAATTTGACTTTTATTTTTGGGGACCCTTCATTTAATAAATTTGAGTATGTTAAAGTAAAGGGTCAATTTGATTTTTGTTTGTGGATTTTGATTTTAAAATTCACTTAGCAATTTTGCTAAGTGATGTGTTTGGAAATAGATTTCTTTTGCTTTGCTTGCTTGTGAATCATGTGAATTTTGAAAATGGAATCTTTACTTAGCAAATTTGGGTATGCTAAATGAACAATCCAAATGTTTTTTTTTTGTTTTTTGTTTTTTTTTTTTTTTTTGAAAAGAGGATCTTTACTTAGCAAATTTAGGTATGCTAAATAAAAGATCCTAAGGTGTTTTGATTTTGTTCTTCCTTTTTTTGAAAAAGAGGATATCTACTTAGCAAATTTAGGTATGCTAAATAGGAAGTCCAAATGTGTTTCATTTTAATTTTTTATTTGAAGAGAGGATTCTTAGCACATTTAGGTATTCTAAGGGAATCTAAATGTATTTCATTTTGATCTTTGTTTGAAAAGATGATTCTTAGCAAATTTAGGTATGCTAAGGAAAACCAAATGTGTTTCATTTTGATTTTGATGATATTTTAAAATAAGATCCTTTACTTCAAATTTAGGCATGCTAAATACAAGAAATCCTAAGGTGTTTTGTTTTTTGGTGATTTTTGAAAAATGGATTCTTTACTTAGCAAATTAAGGTATGCTAAATAAAGGAGATCCATGTGTTTCATGTTTTGATGTTTTCATTTTCATTTTTGAAAAAGAGAATTTTCACTTAGTAGATTTAGGTATGCTAAATGAAAAATCAAATATTATTTTGATTTTTGATTTTGAAAAGAGGATTTTCATTTAGAAAATTTGGGTATGCTAAATGAAAGATCTAAGGTTGTTTTGATTTTTTTTTTTTTTTATTTTTTTTTTTTTTTTTTTGGTTTTGGAAAAGAGGATTTTCACTTAGCAAATTTGGGTATGCTAAATGAAAGATCGAAATATTATTTTGATTTTTTTTATTTTTGAAAAAGAGGATTTTCACTTAGCAAATTTGGGTATGATAAATGAAAAATTCAAATGTTGTTTAATTTTTGAAAATATGATTGTTAATTTTGGATTTTTGGAAAGGTGTTTGTTGATTTTATTTTCAAAATGATTATTGATTTTTGATTGAAAATGAAAACCTTCATTCAATAAATTTTGGTATATTGGATGAAAGTGTTCATTTGTGCTTTTGGAAAATTTGATTGTTGATTTAATTTTTGGAAAGTGAAGTCCTCATTCAATAAATTGAAGGGAAATTCACTTGTGCTTTTGAAAAGAAAAATAGTTGATTTTATTTTTGAAAATATCCTACATATAAAATCATGAAGATTGTTAGATGAGGTTGGTTTGCAAAATTTTTGTGAAAATATTTTATTATGTGCATTTTGAAAAGTGTTTTGGAAGATGATGTTTTCATAAAGGATTTATTCTTTCTTTTGGAATGAACCTTTCTTTAGCATAAAAATAGTAAGAGGAAGTCTTTAGTTATTTTTATATTATTATTAAATTTTTGTTTTCACCTATTGGGGCACCAAATAGGGGTTTAAGACCTACACAGAGTGAGGTCCTAAAACCTAAAGGATATTGGCTAGCTTAGCTTAAGGATGAAATAAACTAAGTGCCAACAAAAAAGAAAGATAGCATTAGATTTACATAAAGTATAAACCCACTATCGATACTTCAACACAGCGATCATTTACCAAAGATGGAGAGAGGAACTTTCCTCAGCGGAGTCACCAGAAAAAATCTATGGTGAAAATATTTTACTTCATCTATCCTTAAGAGGATAAATGAAACAGAATATCGCCTTTTGGTTTTGACACCTATGATCAGATGTTCTTATTAGGGTGATCGGGTACAACATTAAAGAGGTGTATCTCAAAGATAGAAGTCACCAACAATATTCACCTCAAGATAAGGACAATGGTTTATATGTGATTCCTCCCCTCAATAACGACTCCTAAGAGACTAGATCATGTTATGGAATGAAAAAATACCTAGATCTAATTCAAAATATATTATATTTTCCTTTCATTTTTGAACAATCATTTGACACAGGCTTATAGGATTCATATGCCTAATGCATGGGAAATATGATTATGGGCAAAAATCAATGAGAAGGTGGAGGTGTGTTTCCACCATGGCTCTCAAAAGTCAAGCCAAGTTCTCTGGCAAAGGTGGAAGCCCTCCAATCCATAGTGAAATAATATATTTTTTATGCATGATGTTAGAAAAGAAATGCTCATCGAGCTAAGGGGTTGTTAATTTTTTATCTTGATTTTAACTTAGGTTTTAAATGAGATTATGAGTTATTTATTTTAAATTTTTAATTGACTCATTTAGTAGAAGATTTATTTTTTCCTAAGAGCCTAATCGCAATCCAGGCCATACATTAAAGCAAGGAAGAAACTAGGAAAACATGTCATTTCTAATTCACAAGCTAAACAAAATAACAAACATTTAATAAAGCTAACGCAAAAGAATAAAAGGTCAAGTGTGATCGGGCACCATCGCACAAACCCAAAAATAAATTAGGTAGCCAAGCTCTACCATCATACAACCCAGATTACAAATAAATTAATTATAATTAAGCAAGGAATTCATGTTATGGGGGTCTTCATTCTTCATTTCTTCCATCTTCTTTCTTCTTTCTTCTTTTGGTTATTTCTTTTGGATGGTTGGAAAATAGATGCTCCAAAGGCTTCACATGGTACATAAGGCATAATCTTATAACCAGTGCTCATCCTAATCCCCCATAACAATCATTACAAAATCCTAATTGTAAAATTACATGAAAATAGGAAAAAGTAAATCTAACTAAAACCTACAAAATAGAGATTAGCTAAACAAACCACACATTCCCAAGTATGTATATGAACAAATTGGACAAAGCACCCCACAAATGGGTAACCAAGTTCACCTGGACTATTTTGGATTACGCTTAAGGGTATAAGTAACTTGCACAGCAAAAGTAGTTATAAGTTTATTAAAGTGCTCCTATTGACCTCATTTTTGGAATGAGCTCTCAACCCCTCCATCTTAGACATGGACTTCTCTTAGACTTTAATATTTTCTTAGTATTAAGACACATCTAGTGATTAGGTGGACACTAGACATTAGAAGAGTTAGCCATATGAATAGATCATGCATTATGGTTAGAAAAAAACCCATAGCTTGTCCAACTCCTCACTTCCTTCAAGCCAATTTTAAATCAACTCCAAACTCATATCAACTTCAACTCCAAATCAAACCTTGAATCAATTTCAATGGATTTTCTCAAATCATGAATTAATTCCAAATAATAGAAACCCATGATTGAAATCCAAATTCAAATTCAAAAAATCTTTCTAAGCCATTTGATTCTATCTTATGGACTTAGCTAAAATAAAATCAAATCAATTCAAATTCAAGAAATTTTCATAACCCATTTTATATTATTTATATTCACATATATAAATAAAATATAAATTCAAATCAATCAAACTAAATCCAAAACTCAAATTCAAATTTGAAATCTTTCTAAGCCCTTTGATTCTATCTTATGGACTTAGCTTAAATCATATCCAAATCAATTCAAATTCAAGAACTTTTCCATAAATTATTTATATTCTCATTTATATTCACAAATATAAATGAAATATAAATTTAAATGTCAAAAACAAAATTCAAAACTCAAACTCAAATTCAACCAAAATTCATTCTAAGCCTTTCAAGTCAAAATCTTGAACTTAGCAAAATTAAACTCAAATCAAGCCAAACCCTTGATTTTTCCTCATGATTCAATCAATCCTTCAATCATGAATCCAAATATAAACATAAACTTCAATCCTCAAAAACTAAATTCAAAAATCAAACCCTAAGTCAAACTCATGTTCACTTGACTTGAAATTATCAAATGAATCGAAACCCATTTGACTTCAAATCTCCTACAAATGGATTTATATTTCAATCATAAATCCATATGTGAGTTCAACCAAACTTGAATTAACCCTTGATCAAGCAAACTAAACCCAATTGGCTCACTTGACCCAAAGTGGCCAATTTGACCTACATGAACCAAAATCCAATTCAAACCAAATCAAAGTGAATTAATCTAATCTAAACTTCATGTCATATTTGTTGATCATCATAAATTAATCAATTATCATGAATTGGGTCAAACTAAGTCAACCTAGCCCATTGGCCAAGTCAACCCTTTAACTCACATGAACCCAAACTAGCTAAATTGCAACCTAAGCCAAATTGATTGCAACCAATGGCTCAAGTTCACTCCAAATTGAATATTGACCAAGCCTTAATTAAACTCAATTTGACCAATTGGCCAACTAGACCCAACCTATCACAATTGACCATGAACCCAACTTGACCTAAAAGGTCGAATCAAGCCAAAATCAAAAATAAACAAATTGATTGGAGAAAAGATACCAATCCATTTCAAATGATCAACCAAACCATAATGCAAGCCAATTTGGTCAAATTGGTCAAGTTGGCCCAAATTGACCTAAGGAATCAAATTGGAAAAAATCCAAATTAAATCCAAATGAAACCAAATTAATTGAAACCAATTGAACCAATATGCTCTACATAGTCATTTGAGCTTAACCCAACTCTTGGTTTGACCCAATTTGACCAATTGGTCAACCTAACCCATTTTGACCCAATTTGACCCAAATGGGTCAAATTAACCCAAATTAAACCAAATGAACTTCAAATGACATGAAATTTGTTCCAATTTACTTTTGACTCATTTCAAATCTATCCAAATCAAATTTAATGTAAATGACCACTTTGCCCTTGGGTCAAGGACATCCCATGAGAAAAAGTACTTTCCCAAGTGGTCATTTCCCTTCCTTGGCCACTTGGCACTCATCCATTAGTTCACATAGGCACCAAGGACACTGATTTTTGATCCGAGGAGTGGTTGAGGCATCCATGAGTTATGGGGAGGTGAAATCACCTCACCTCTCCCATTGGAACACTTGGCATGAAGGACACTCTCCTCCCCTAAGCTAGAACACCCACTTGTCCTTCATGACAGTCACTTTCCATGCCTTAGCCAACCATAGGGAGCCACCTTCGAAGATTCCCTTCCATTCTCAACCACCCCAAGCCAAGTGACATGAGTTTGGAGCCAAAATTTCAAACAAAAAGTGGAAAAGATTTTTTTTTCATTTTTCATTCCAAGTCTTTAGTGGTTGGAGGAAACCTCATTCCTCTCATTCTCCTCCTCTTAGAGCTCTCAAAAGCTAATAGTAATCATCCACTTCATTTTGGAGAGAAACACTCCAAAACTTAGGGGATTTCGGCGAGGAAATGATGATCACCAGAGGAAACTTCATTTCGATGTGAAGGTGAGGATCTAAGCAGTCTAAGGCTTCCCTCTCGACGGTCTCAAGTCACCCACTCATCCCGGTGAGGTAACCTTCAAAAACTATAGCCGGCCTTAGGACCCTTCATTTTGTGTTGGTTATTGCAGGATTTTTAAGAATCTACCGTGGATAATCTCACATTTTTACTTTAAATCAACTCAATTAGAAAATAGAATTTTTTTTCAATGCAAATCGAAGCGAAAATGAGTCCATTTGGACAAGTTTTCACATAGAAAACCATATTTTTCCTTTTAAAAATCTATTTTTATAGTTCATTGTCTAGTACCATCCGATCCATGATTCTTTTGATTAAGTTAATTAAACTTTGTTTAAGTGATTAGAGGTTTATGGAATGATTTTGGGATATTTTCCTTAAGCTATTCCCAGACCCCATTTCTTTTAAATCCAAATCTAATTGTTAATCCACTAATGATCTACTTAATTAATCAAATCAAATTCTCAAAACCAAAATTAATCCAGAAACTTAATCAATGCTTCTTGGGTAGATGCTTAGGTGTTCAATAACCTAAGTAACTTAAGGAAATCATGCTTAACCCATATGTGTGGGAAGGGTTATGAAAGTACTTAAATTAAACCCTTTAGCTTAATTAATCATTAAATATGAGCCAATTGCATTAGGTACCTATTGACCTCATTTTTAGAATGAGCTCTCAACACCCCATCTTAGGCTTAGGATTCCTCTTAGGCTTTAAGAGTTCCTTAGTCTTAAGACACGTCTAGTGATTAGGTGGACACTCTACCTAGCCCTAGAATACTTAGAAGAGTTAGTCATATGAATAGGTCATGCTTTAGGGGTGTTAGGAAAATCTCCTACCCTTTAGCTTAAACCATTCCTCACTTTCCTTCTTTAAGTCAAACTCCAAATCAATTTTATTTTATTTTCTCAAACTCAAATCAATTCCATGATTGAGATCCATGATTGAAAATCCATGATTGAAACCCATGATCAAAATCCATAAAAATTTCCTAAGTCTAAATTTCCTACGTCCTTAACCCACTCTTAAGGACTTAGTCAAAATTGTGATCTAAACCTATTTAAATTTTTAAGATTTTCCCATGATCCATTTATATTCTCATTTATATACCCATATATAAATGAAATATAAATTCAAATCCATCAATTTAAATTCAAAATTCAAAATCAATTCATGAAATTTCCTTAAGTCCCTTTAATTTATCATTAAAGGACTTACCCAAAATCAACTCTAAACTTTAATCAAACCTCTTCAAATTAATGGGATTTTCTCAAAACTTATTTATATCCTCATTTATATTCATATATATAAATGAAATATAAATATAACTCAATCAAATCAAACCCAAAACTCCTTCATACTTTTCTTTTGAATATGAAATTTTCAAATAGATCAAAATCCATTTGACTTTAAACCACTTGTAAATGGATTTATATTTCAATCATAAGTCTATATACATGATCAATTAACTTCAAATCAAGCTTTGACCAAGCCATTTGACACACTTAGGCTCACTTGACCCAAAGTGACCTATAGTACCCTTATGGGCAAACTTTTGATCCTAACCAAATTGGATTGAACCAAACTCATATATCTCACATATCATGATTAACAATCATCATGGGATGATCAATCAATGTAAAGGTTGACCAAGTCAGCACTTAACCTAAAGTGAAACCTAACATAGCCAAATTCCACCATAGGCCAAATTGATTGAAACCTTTGATCTAAGTCCACTCATGACCTATGTTTGAACTTGACCAAGCCAACATTTGAGCCTAACTTTATTGGACTTGACCCAAGTTGACCCATTTTTGACCTAAAGGGCCAAAATGTGTCAAAAATTGATCTAAGTCAAATTGATTAAAACTAATGGGTCAAGTCCATTCCAAATCACTTATGGAACTTGACCAAAGCCTCTATTGACAACTAGACCCAACCAATTGACCTTAGACAACATGACCAAGGGGTCATGTTGAGCCAAATTGAACTTAACCCAAATTGATTGGAAACAAAGATACCAATCTCCTCCATATAACTAACCAAACCTAAACCTCTTACTTAAATAGGGTCAAAAATAGGTCAACTTCACCCATTTGACCTAAAAGAGTCATATGAGCCAAAACCAAATTATACCAAATTGAACCAAACCAAAGGCACCAAAATATTTCAAATGGTCATATGAACTTGACCCAACCCTTGGTTTGACCCAATTTGACCTCTGTCAACTTGACCAAGTTGACCCATTTTGACCTAAATGGGTCAACATGAGCCAAACCATATCAAATGGATTTCAAATCCATTGAAACATGGCCCAACCTATTTTCTCAACATACGAAACATACCCAAATTAAAAAAAATAGTAAAATGACCATTATACCCCCTAGGCCATAGAACAAATTTTGGCATATCCCATGGGTATTTTGGTCATACACTCATCACAATCACTTGATGCTCTCCTAAAAGCTCAAGGGGACCTAGTGATGAGTGGTGCACCCAACCCAATGGGCTTGGGTCAACCCATTTGGCCTATGGACCAAACCCAACCACATAGCATGAAATTGAAATTTTAAACTCCCCCCTAAGCTCAATTAGATGCACATGGGAGTTAGCATTCCACTCCTCTGGCCAAACCGACCATGTGCATTGATCTAACAATCCAAACAACCCATCCCATGGTGTCAATTGGATCAAAATGACAAGCTCATTCTTGGTTATTCAGGAGATATACTCCCCCTAATCCACTAAAATTTGAATTCATTCACACTCGATTAGAACTAAGAAGCCTTAGCAACCACCTCAAAGCTTTCCCAAGTTCCTTAGAGATGATTTAGATTTCCCAATCTTTGGTTTTGCACAGTGCAAAACAAGGGAGGTCCATTGAATTCTTAACTAACTCTACACTCAATTTTCTTTCAATTCCTCTTGCACACTTGATCTAGGAGCTAAGTCAAACCTGTCCAAGCTTCCTCTGAAGTTCTAGAAGCAAGGGAGAAATCAATTCAATCAAAGCCGCAATGAGAGTTAAGAGGAGTTAGTCCATAGAGCTCTACACTCAACCTTAAGGCTTAGGAACTTCAATAGGGCTTCGTCTCCACTAGATAAAGCTACCTCATCGATCCCGAGCGCCGGTGATCACCTCCAGCAAGGTTGGTGATTTATCGACCACTTAGGCTAAGAGATGTTGGTCCTTTGTGAAAGAAATTTTCATTGCATATGAAATCCACCATTGGATTGGCCGCTCTAGTCCTTTAGATGGTGTGGGTTGAGTCTTGAATGAATCTATGCAAGATTGGGCTGATCTCCCTTGGATCATGACTCACATTCATCAGAAGAATTACTCTCAGTCCATCTATGCATTTTAGATGGACGGCTGAGATTATTAAACAGTTTATATCCTTTATCGATTATAAATCGGTGTATCCTCAACCGTCGATCTTTGATCGGATAGCTAAGATAAGCGTGCGATTTGATAACTTAAGTAAAAGGCTCACATCGTGACATGTGTAAAGCGCACTAACCATCACCACCACGCGTTGCACCATGAGCCAGAGGTTAATTAAGGATTAATAAAATGCTTATTAATTCATAAATTACTTAGCGAACTTCAAAAAATCATAACTCCTTCAAGAAAAATCAAAAAGCTATAAGGAAAAATACCATGGATAGATAATTTCATCTATAATATTTTTAAAATGTTTTCAATGTATTTTCAATTCCTCTTTTCTCTGAATTTAGGGTTCTTTGGGAATGTTAATTAGTTAATTATTCCTTAATTAAGCCACCAATTGATCTCAAATTTCTAAAGTTCATTTTAGGGAATGACCTCTGCCTCCCCTAATTTTCTTGAGATTTATTTATGCCTTAATTGGGGAAATGGCTATTTCATTCCCTATTTATCCCCTTATGTAATTAAGGGTAATTAAGATATGATTAGTGGATTTTTCTGATGATTAAGTTTGATTAAGGTCAGATATAGTGAGTAGAGGTTTTATGGAATATTTTTGGGGTATTTCTCCTAAGCTATTCGCTAAACCCTCTTTTTATTTCCTTAATCCCTTCTTAATTAAGGGTTAATTCATTAATTATCCATTTAAATAATTTTCAAAAATTCTAAAATTTTTTAGAACTCAATTAATCTATCTTGGGTAGATGCCTAAATGTTTAATAGCCTAAGTCTAATTAAGAAAATTAAAACCCATTTCATAACTATGAAAGGGTGTTTTAAAAGTACTTAAGCCAAACCCCTTAGCTTAATTAACTTTCAATTATGAGCCAAATTGCATTAGGCCTTTTCATTATTAGTTGTATTACAAATTTAAATACCTTATGGGTTTTATGTCATCTCATTGGCTCATAATTACTTAGTTAATTTTTCTAAGGTGGAGTAGGTAAGGGTTAATTAAGCCACTTAATGCATACCTTAACCTAATCAACACTTAAAAATGAATTTAATTATCTAAAAATTAAACAAACATACAAACACATGTGGGAATGGGTTAGGAATAGCAAACTCATCTCACCTTTTCAAAATTAAATCAAACTTCAAACAAACAAAAAATCATTTTGAAATTCACTTTGATTTGTTCTAAATTTTCTTATTTTTTAAGAATGTCTTTAGGATTTAAATAAAGTGAGTTTATTTGCATGATTGCATTGCTTTAGATCTTTTCCAACATGTTAAATTGTATGTCATGTGATTCATGCATTCATAATTTCATGTTTCAAAATTTTAAAATGAAATTATTTACTTTATATCAAATGTGCATGTGTTGTCTAAAGTAAAATATTAGTGGCTATCATCACAACTAAATCTAAAGTATTTTCAAAACCTATAAATGAAACATCAAATCTGAAAGTGTATTATTCTTATAATTTAATTATAAGCTTCCATGTGATAGATCATAAAGAAATGTTTTGTATAGCCTTTCCTTCCTTTCTTTTGTTAGCATAGTTTTGAATAAGGGTTAGTAAGAAGTAGTGTTCATTTGAAAAGAACCCAACACTTACTTAATTATATACCTTATTCATCCCTATTCCATCATCTAAGAAGTATTGCCTACATTTGCATGAATAAATTGCATAAATAGAAATGAAACTATTAAACAACTTTTGCATCTTCTTTCTCCATCTCATTTCTTTTATATGCATGATAGTACTTAAGGAAAGTGGTATATTAGTCTGGACAACCCTGAGATTGAGAGGATTTAAATAGCCCTAAGTAGGTCTTGTACCTTACACCTCTAGCTAACAAAGGCACTATATTCACTTATGCCTTTCTTACTTTCATGCATGTATGTAAAATCTTGGATAAGGAAAACATTTTCTACTTAAGAAAAATCATATACAATTAACTTCTAAATTTTCTTAAATTGATTCCTTAGCATGCATCATAAATTTTGTTAACTATTCTCATTTGCATGTATAGATATACTTAGGGACAACCATTTGCATGTTATATATGTTGGGAAAGAATTGAAGTAATGTATATTATGTGAATATTTATTCATTTTTCTTAATCTTAAAATGTCTTTCTTTTTGGATAGGTTTGTTTAGAGTTTATCTAAACTTAGGATTAATTAAAAAATTTAATCAAAACATTCACCTAAATGAAACAAAAATGTGAACTTACCTTACAAATTACTTAAGGAATAGGGAAGGAAAGAAAATTTCTCTTCTTTTTTCCTCTCTTTATAACTTAGTAATTAATTGCAGGTTTCACAAAAACAAAATTTAAAACATTAAATAAAAATAACCCAAAACACTTAAACAACTTAAATAAAACCCTCCTCTAAGTTGAACAAGTCCTTCACACTTAGAAAATTTAAACCCAATGTCTTAAGCTAAGCATGCCACACAAACCTTTAAAGCACACACATTAGCCTAAGTCACCACTTCTAGCTTTAGGTTAGGACGGTGCATGGTTTGATGTTATAATTTATTTTGTGATGAATATTTTAGACTAGATGTTAAGATGCTGAGAATGAATGGTAGACATGCTTAGTCTAACTATTCTTTATGCAGGGATTGTGCTAAAGGCTATCATAAATAAAAATATAAATGCTTCTTGCTTGCGGTGCTTGCATAATCCATAAGTGGAACCTAGTCACCCATGTGTGGGGTGATAAGTCCAATATACATTCTTGGGATTTGTATGGTGTGATTTGACTAACTTTTGTTTTGCAGGTGTTAGTTAGATTTATACTTTTCCTTTTCATGTAAAAATTTGTATATTTAGAATTTTGGAATGATTTGTTATGGGGATTAGGATGAGCATTGGTCATAAGATCCTATCTTATACACCATGTGAAGCCTTGGAGCATCTACCATTCAACCATCCAAAGGAAAATCCAAAGAAAAAAAGAAAAGAAATAAAGAAGAAAGAAGAAAAAAGAATAAAGCTTGAAGACCCCCATAACAATGAATTCCTTTGGTTAATTTGTATTTAATTCATTTGTAATCCAGGTTGTATAAGGGTAGAGCTTGGCTACTCACATTTGATATTTTTTGGATTTTGTGCAGTGGTGCCCAACCGTAAACAGCCATTTATTCTTTTTGCAATTAGCTTTATAAATTGTTTGATGATTTGTTTAGCTTTTGTATTAAGTGGCATGCTTTTTCTAGTTTATTCCTTGCTTAATGTATGGTCTAGATGTGGATTAGGCTCTTTAGGGAAAAATAAAGCTTTTATCCAACTTAAAAAATTCAAATCAAAATTAAACAACTCATAACCTCACTTAAAGCTTAGGATTAAAATCAAGATAAAAGAATTAGCAACCCCTTAGCTAGATGAGTATTTCTTTATAATTTCATATACAAATGTATCTTATTTCACTCTTGATTGGAGGGCTTCCACCTTTACCAAAGAACTCGGCTTGAACTTTGAGGGATGAAGTGGAAACTCACCTCCTACCTTCTCACTAATTTTGACCAATAATCTATTTTCTCATGCATTAGTCATAAAAATTCTATTATCCTCAATCAAAATTATTATCTAAAAATGAAATAAAAGAAAATTTGAAATGCATTAGATTTAGTTCATTTGAAGCATGTCCCTTTACATGATCTAGTCTCTTTAGGGAGTGAGTTTAAGGACTTAGTCTCTTTCTAAATAAATATAGTCTAGCTATCTTGCATAAGCATTAAAGACTTGCCTACATATATTTAAAATCATAGGTGGAGTTAGTTGGCGGTCATCCCCAGGCGGTTGTAAACCCTAGCTATCCGGTGGTTTGTCCTCTCTTGTGGAGGCAAACCAATTACCCATCTTCGCCTTAGATTTAGATTTTACTTTCGGCCCTCACCGAAGCTTCCTAGATTTAGGCCATGAGGTTGCTTTTCCCCATTGCGGGTCATAAGCATAATTTCTCACCTCTTAGATATTTCCTTAACCTTGGGTCAAGGAAATTTAAATCCTAAATTTCTAATAAAAAATGCAACTCAAACAAATTAAATCAATTTCTAAAATGTAAAGCTCAATTTTAGGATAGTTTGAGATGTTCGTTAGGTTTCCTAGCATCATAAGCATCTTCTATTTATTCCCATTTTAGCTTCGATAATAACTCCCTCTTTTGATCAATCTCATTTGATCTTCAAATACAAACCAATCGATTGATATTCCTTCCTATTGAAATCTTCAGAGACAACGATCATTTACCTTAATCAAGAATTTTCTTAAAGGATCCTATCCATTAGGATATAATTAACTATGAGGGCTTACCCTGTAGGGAACTTAATGAACCTAGTTAAAAATAAACCCTGCTTTACTTTTTCATATAAAGTAGGGGAAGAATCTCTGGTACATATGCAGACCCATTGTCCTTAGGATTCCTTATTGAGGTGATTGGTTCCATTAAAGGGTAGTGCCTTCTATCTTTTGAGATAGTACACTATATCTTGATGACGTATCTGATCACCTGAATAAGTATATCTGTGAATCTGTGTGGCATCTTACCAAGATGAATTTTCACATATATAATTTTGCCTCTCCTTTCACCACATATTTGAAGGTGACTGTAATATGTGTGTATGAATTTTTCTTCACAGTATCTTTCTTTCCTAGGGTATATTGCTGATTTAAATTCCTTGTGATTTTATGTCATACATTGGCTCATAGTTATTTGATTAAGTATGCTAAGGTGGTATAGGTAAGGGGTAATTAATGAACTTAATCTACACCTTAACATAACCAAAGCATAAAATTAATCTAATCACCTAAAAATTAAAGTAAAATAATACACACATGTGGGAATGGGTAAGGACCAGAAAAATGAAAGTCTTTTTAAACAACTTTTGATTCTCTTTAAATGATCTTACTTCATAAGATTGTCTTTAAGAATTAATTAGGGTGAATAAAATTACATACTTACATCACTTTATTTCTTTCCTAGCATGTTAAATGTGTATGTCATATGAAAATCATGCATTCATGTTTTTCTAAAATTAAATTCAAAATGAAATATTTTCTTTATGTCAAATTGCATGTTTTGGCTAAATTAAAAAATATGAGTGGCTATTATCCCTATTAAATTCAAAACTATTTTCAAAATATATAAATCAAATACTAAAACTGAAAGTGTGTTACTTATAATTTATTTATAAGCTTGCATGTGAATATAAAAATGTGTCTTATGTTTGATTCCTTTTTTTCCTCATAATATGGATTTAAATAAGATTTTTAAAGTGTATAGTTCTCTTAAATGAACATAACACTTGCTTAAATCTATTCTTATCCTCTTCCATGTTATGACTTAAGAAATATCCTTACACTTACACATAAATTACATAACCAAGTCCAAACATAAGTACAAATTTTTGCATCTTTCTTTTCCATTCATTTCTTTTGTATATATGTTTGTATTTAAAGAAAGTGGTATATTAGTCTGGAAAACTCTGAGGTTGCGAGGCTTTAAGTAGCCCTAAGTAGGTTTGTACCTTACAACCTTGGTTAATAATGGCGTCATACTCACTTATGCCTTTCATACATGCATGTGTGCATATGAAAAGTGGATAAGAAAATCTCTTTTCTACTTAATGAAAATCATGCATCATAGAGCATTCAAATTTTCTTAAGTAACTCACTTAGCATTCTCTTTCCATGCATTTCTTTTGTACATGCACATGTATTTAAAAAAAGTGATATATTAGTCTAGACAACTAGGAGTTGAGGCTTTAAGTAGCCCTAAGTAGGTCTTGTACCTTACACCACTGGTTAATAATGGCATCGTACTCACTTATATCTTTTATACTTGTAAATGTGCATATGAAAAATGGATAAAAGAACCACTCTCTTCTACTTAACAAAATCATGCATACATGAAATATTCCAAATTTCTTTAAGTGACCTCACTTAGCATTCATCATAAAGTATGACAAACATTCCCATTTGTATGTATAGATATGCTTAGGATCTATTCATATGCATGTTATACACATGTGGGAAAGAAATAAAATGTTGTATGTTTTGTGATAGTAATTCACTTTACTTAATATTAAAATGTCTTTCTTTTTGAATAGGTTTGTTTAGAGAAAATCTAAACTTATGATTAATTAAAATGCATAATAAAATATTCACTAAACAAAAATCCTTAATGAATCTACCTTAGAAATCGCTTAAGGTAGGGAGGAAAGAGAAGTTCTCTTCTCTTTTCCTCTTTTAACAACCTTTTGTAATTAAGTAAGTTCATTCAAACTAATTCAAATCATCAAATAAAATTAACCCATATCAACCAAACAACTTAAATGAGACCACCCTTCTAAGTTGAACCTTTTCATACTTAAAAATATCTTAACCTTAAAGCCTAGCTAAGCATACCACACAAACTTTACATGGCACACACATTAAGCTAAGTCACCAATTTTAATCCTATGTTAGGGTGGTGCATTATTTGATGTTTGCTTTTAATTTATGATGTGATATTTTAGTCTGAATGTTAGGGTGTATGTGCGTAGAATGAATGGTAGGATGATTTAGTCCAATCATTATTTTCTACAGGGGATTATTCTTAAGGGGAGCTTAATAAAAATATAACTGCTTTTTCTATGCAGGTGGCTTATACCCTTAAGCATAATCCAAAATAAGCTAAGTGGACTTGGTTACCCATGTGTGGGGTGCTAAGTCCAATTTTTTTTATATACATTCCTTGGAATGTCTGGTTTGTTTAGCTAATCTCTATTTTACAAGTTTTAGTTAGATTTACTTTTTTTTCCTTTTCATATAATTTTATAATTATGATTTTGGAATGATTGTTATGGGGATCAGGATGAGCATTGGTTATAAAGTCATGCCTTATGTACCATGTGAAGCTTTTGGAGCATCCACCTTCCAACCATTCAAAATAAGTAATCAAAGAAGAAAGAAGAGAAGAAGAAGAATGAAGAAATGAAGCTTGAAGACCCCCATAACATGAATTCCTTGCTTAATTGTAATTAATTCATTTGTAATATGGGTTGTATAAAGGTAGAGCTCAGCTACCTAATTTATTTTTGGGTTTGTGCGGTGGTGGCCGACCATACTTGGCATTTTATTCTATTGTGTTAGCTTTATAAAATATTTGATATTTTATTTAGCTTGTGCTTTAGAAATGACATACTTTTTCTAATTTCTTTCTTGCTTGATGTATGGCCTGAATGACGATTAGGCTCTTAGGGAAAAATAAATTTTTACCAAATTAATCAATTCAAAATTAAAATAAACAACTTATAGCCTCATTTAAAGCCTAAGTTAAAATCAAGATAAAAGAATTTATAACCCCTTAGCTGAATGAATATTTCTTTTACAACATCATGTACAACAGTATATTGATTCACACTTGATTTGGAGGGCTTCCACCCATGCCAGAGAACTTAGCTTGACCTTTGAGAGCCATGGTGGAAACACACCTCCCATCTTGCTGATTTTGGCTCATAATATAATTTCTCATGCTTTAGGCATAAAAAAAAATCCTGCCTGTGTCAAATGATTGTCCAAAAAATGAAAATAACTTCTAATATGATTTGTATTAGATTTAGGTCATTTGAATCATGCCCTTACATGATCTAATCTCTTTAGGGAGTGAGTTTAAAGAATTAATCTTTCAAAACAAATAACAATCGAGTTATCTTGCATAAAGCATATGACTTGCCTACATGAATTTAAAATCGTGAGAATTAGTCAGCGGCCACCCCCAGGAGGTTGTAAGTCCAATAGTCGGGAGGTTTATCCTCTCTTGTAGAGGTAAACCAAATACTCATTTTCGCCTTAGATTTAGGTCATACTTTTGGCCCTCGCCAAAGCTTCCTAAATTTAGGTTCTAAGGTTGCTTCTCCCTTCTATGGGCCATAAGCATAAATCCTTACCTCTTATGCATTTTCATGACCTTATATCATGGAATTATAAGTCCTAAGCTTCTAATAAAAATTAAACTCAAATAAGTAATTCAATTTCAAAAATGTAAAGCCCATCCATAGGATAGTTTGGGATGTTTACTAGGCTTCCTAGTATCCTAAACATCCCCTACTCACCTCCATTTCGATAAGAACTCCCTCCTCTTGATCGATCCCACTTAATTTTCCAAAAATAAACTAATTGATTGATAGTCCTACCTATTGAAATCTTTGGAGATAATGATCATTTTCCATAATCGAGAGTATTCTTGAAGAACCTCATTCTTTAAGATGTAATTAATTATGGGGGCTTGCCTCCATAGGGAACTTAACGAACCCGGTTTAAAATAAACCTTACTTTATTTTTCCATGTAAAGTAGGGGAAGAATCTCTCATACATATGCAGACCCATAGTTCTTAGGAGTCCTAATTGAGGTCATTAGGTTCATTGTAGGGTGGTTTCTTCTATCTTTTGAGATAGTACAGCTCTCCTCCATGTCATAAACGGTCACTTTAATAAGAAAATCTGTGAATCTACGTGGTGTCCTGACCAAAAGGCATATATATCTATTTTCATTTATCCTCTTCACAAGGATAGATGAAGGCGAAAATATTTTCACCACAGATTTTTCTAATGACTCTGCTGGGGATGGTTCATCTCTCCATCTTTGATAAATGATCATTATCTTCAAGTAATGATAGTGGATTTGTACTTTGGTATGAATCCAAAACTATCTTTGTTTCCATTAGCACTTAGCTTATTTCATTTTTAAGTTGAGTTAGCCAACATCCTTAAGTTTTAAGACCTCACTCCGTGTTGGTCTTAAAACCCCATTGGGTTCTCCAATGGGTAAAAATAGAAGATCTAAATAAAAAGAAAACATTTAAAGACTTCCTCCTTATCATTTTTATGATAAGGAAAGGTTCATTCTAAAATAATAAAGACAAAATAATTTTTCATAAAAAATCTTGCTTTTAAAAAGCACTCTCTCAAAAAAGCACATAATAAAATATTTCACAAAATTTTCTTAAATCACCCTTATTTAACAATTCTCATAATTATTACATGTAGAAATTTTCAAAAGTAAAATTAACAATCTTTTCCAAAAGCACAAATGAATATCTTCATTCAATTCATTTTGATGAAGATTTCAATTTCAAAAATAAAATAAATAATCATATTTCCAAAAATCACAATCAAAACATAATTTTCAAAAAGCAAACATGAACCTTTTCATTCAATATACCCACACCTATTGAATGGAAATTTCATTTACAAACAAACTAAATTTTTCAAAAAAAAAAAAACACAAATGAACACCTTCTTTTAATTAATTTTGATGAAGATTTCATTTTCAAAATAAAATGAATAATCATCTTTCCAAAAGTCAAAATCAAAATCAAAATCAAAATCATCTTTCCACCAATCTTCATTTGATGAAGATTGGATGCGAGGTACCGCGTGGCACACGTGAGCCACGCGACGGCGATCGTGCAGTCGACGCCTAAATGAGCGAAAGACCAGTCAAAGCATTGAGTGACGATTTCTCTCGGACCATTCGATCACGATCGATGGTTCCAAATCGATCACGCATCCAAAGGCCGGATCGTGATCGGTGCACGATCGAGTCATCCTATCATGAACGTGATCGAATGATCCATGTGAGATCCAAGGGGTGATCGCGATGCCGATCCCGAAACCACGGATAGGATGGCTACTCACCCGAATGAACAGTAAAATCAAGGCTTATTTTTTTTAAAAAAAAAGGAATTCTAATTGAAAATTTGTCCAAATGGACTCATTTTTACGTCGATTTTCACCTTAAAAATTCTATTTTCTAATTGGATTAATTTAAAGTAAAAAATGCAGGATTATCTAGGATAAATTCTTAAAATTACATGAAAAACTATCACAAATGAACAATCCTAAGGCTATGATTTTTTTGAAAGTTACCTCACCAAGGATGATTTCTAGTGGCGATGATGACCTGAGCATGCTGTTGAGCAAGGGAAGAGGCCTTGGAATGAGCTTAGATCCTCTCCTTCATGTCAAAATGAAATTTCTTCCAATGAGCACCATTTCCTCACCGAAATCCACTTAGGTTTGAAATATTTCTCTCCAAAATGAAGTGGGGTGATTTAGAATGGCTTTGGGAGCTCAAGGAGAGGGAGAATGAGAGGAATGAGGGTTTTCTTCAGCCTCTAAAGCCTTGGAATGAAAAGTAAATGAAAATAAACTTTTTTAAAAATTTTGGCTCCAAACTCATGTCATTTTGCTTGGGGTGGTTGGGAATGAAAAATAATTGTCCTAGGTTGCTCCCTATGGTTGGCTAAGGCATGAAAAGTGGCTGCCATGAAGGACAAATGGGTGCCCTAGCCAATGGGAGGTGAAAGTCCTTCATGTTAAGTGTTCCAATGGGAGAGGTGAGGTGATTTCACTTCCCCATGAGTCATGGTTACCCCAACCACTCCTTAGGTTAGAAAATCAATGTCCTTGGTGCCTATGTGGACCAATGGATCAATGTCAAGTGGCCAAGGAAAAGAAATGACCACTTCGAAAAGTGTCTTTTCTCATGGGATGCCCTTGACCTAAGGGTAAAGTGGTCATTTGGCATTGAATTTAATTTGGCCAGATTTGAAATGAGTCAAAAGTAAGTTGGACCAAATTTCATGTTATTTGGAGTTCACTTGGTTTAACTTAGGTTAATTTGACCCATTTGGGTCAAATTGGGTCAAAATGAGTTAGGTTGACTAATTGGTCAAATTAGGTCAAACCAAGAGTTGGTTCAAGTTCAAATGACTATTTTGAGTATATTTGTTTAATTGGTTTCAATTAATTTGGTTTAATTTGAATTTAATTTGGATTTAATTTGGATTTTGACCAATTTGATCATTTAGGTCAATTTGGGCTAAGTTGACCAATTTTACCCAATTAACCAAATTGGCTTAAATCATGGCTTGGTTTGGGTTTGGTTGACCTTGGTTGATCATTTGAAATATATTGTAGGCTTTGGTTTCAATTAATTTTGATTTGGTTTAATTTCAAGTCAATTTGACATTTTAGGTCAAGTTGGGTTCATGGTCAATTGGGCTAGGTTGGGTCTAGTTGGCCAACTAGTCAAATTGAGTTTAATTGAGGCTGTGGTCAAGTTTGATAATCAATTTAGAGTGAGCTTGAGCCATTGGTTGCAGTCAATTTGGTTTAGGTTGCAATTTGGCTAGTTTAGGTTCATGTGGGTTAAAGGGTTGGCTTGGTCAACGGGCCAGGTTGACTTGGTTTGACCTATTCATGATAATTGATTAACCTATGATGATCAACAAACATGACATAAAGTTTGGATTGGCTTAACTCACTTTGATTTAAATTGAATTGGATTTTGATTCATGTAAGTCAAGTTGGCGACTTTGGGTCAAGTGAGCCAATTGGGTTTAGTTGGCTTGATCAAGGCTTGATTCAAGTTTGGTTGAACTCACATATGGATTTATGAATGAAATATAAATCCATTTGCAAGTGATTTGGAGTCAAATATATTTTGATTCATTTGACAATTTCAAGTCAAAAGGGTGAACATGAGTTTGACTTGGGTTTGATTTTTGAATTTAGTTTTAGTTTGAGGATTGAAGTTTATGTTTATATTTGGATTTATAATTAAAGGATTGATTAAATCATAAAAAAAATCAAGGGTATGGCTTGATTTGAGTTTGATTTGGCTAAGTTCAAGAATTTGACTTGAAGGCTTAGGTTGGTTGAATTTGATTTTTGAATTTAGTTTTGGAAACTTGAATTATAATTCATTTATATTTGTGAATATAAATGAGAATATAAATGGGTTATAAGAAAATTTCTTGAATTTGAATTGATTTGGATTTGATTTGAGCTAAGTCCATAAGATAGAATCAAATGGTCTAGGAAAGATTTTTGGAATTTGAATTTGAGTTTTGGATTTTGTTTGATTGATTTGAATTTATATTTCATTTATAATTATGAATATAAATGAGAATATAAGTGGGTTATGAGAAATTTTTTTGAATTTGAATTGATTTAGATTTGATTTGAGCTAAGTCCATAAGATAAAATCAAAGGGCTTAGGAAAGAGTTTTGGAATTTGAATTTGGATTTCAATCATGGTTTCGATTATTTGGAATTGATTCATAATTTGAGAAAATCCATTGAAATTGATACAAGTTTGATTTGGAGTTAAAGTTGATATGAGTTTAGAGTTGATTTGAATTTTACTTGAAGGAAGGAAGTGAGGAGTTGGTTCATAGTGGTGAAAATTTTCCTAACACCCCAAAGCATGACCTATTCCTATGGCTAACTCTCTAAGTCTCTAGGCTAGGTTGAGTGTCCACCTAATCACTAGATGTGTCAAGAAGACAAGGATCTCTAAAATTCTAAGAGGATCCTATGTCAAAGATGGAGGGTTGAGAGCTCATCCTAAAAATGAGGTCAACACTCACCTAACCCATCCTATGTTGGCAAGGACCAAGGGAAGTTCACCTCTTCCTCACTTTAGCCAAAACCAAAAACTCATGGATTCAAGCCAAGAGGTATTTGCAAACCAGCCCTTGGGCAGCCTCCCACTGCCTTCTCCACTCAAGTTGAGCCACGTGGAGTAGATGTGACCTCTCCGGCACTGATGGCTGCCGAAACAAGCCAACCCATCCCATCCGTCCATGAAGCATAATTTCGGGTATACTCCCCCAATTTGAGCAAGATTTGAGAGAATTAACACTATGAGAGTTCCTTAAGACATTTTGAAACTCCTCAGAGCTTTTTCAAGCATCCCAAAGCTCCCTTGTTTGGCCATTATTCTCTATGTGCTAAAACCAAAATAGGGGAGCCCTCCCTTAATTCAAACTCCTCCTTCACTCAACCAAATCTCAATTAAATTTGCACACACCTTCACCACACCTAATCGAAGCCAACCAAATCATTTCCCAAGCTTCCAAGCCACCAGAGATAGTACTTAGATCAAGACCAAATGAAATCAAAGGAGCTTGGTCCATAAAGCAAACCACCTCAAATCAAGGCTCGTGCGGCTCAACAAGGCTTTCTTTCTACCAATCGAAGCTACCTCAATCGATCCCACCACTGGACATTAGCTCTAGTGAGGTAATTCCTCAAAATCATCGGTTTAGGGAAAATGTGGTGGTCCTTTTGAAGGAAATTTTTATGCCATGCATTTTTGACCATTGGATGTGCTCGCCTCCTCTCTAATGGTGTGGGATCAATTTGATTTCAATCCGAGCTCAGGTGAGCTTGGATCGAATGGAGAAAGATGGATAGTATCCATCTTTCACCATTCATGAAGGGGATGGATCATGCTGCACGGATCGTAATGACGATCCCCGACCGATCATAGATCCCCGATTAATACTTTGAAATCGTCCATCGCGGGCCATCCGATCTTAGATCCACGAAAATGCATCCACCGTAATCCTTCTCAGCCTCCTGAGTTGACAACTTAAATACCCTATCCCATCACACCACATGAAAAGCGCTCGCCACATCAACAAACCACATGGCTGTGATGGGGATAATATGGTTGTTTTAATTAATTTTTAAGGTTGAATCTTCCTAAAATCATAAATAATCTATAAAAATCCAAAAAAACACAAATAAGAGTTCATTTTAAAGATGTTTTAGAGTACAATATATTAAAATTATTATTAATTAATTTTAAATAGTAAATTTCTTCTTAATTAAGGTTTAATTAAAAATTTAATTAGCCCAATTACCCTTTGATTAGTTGTCCAATTAATTTCAAAATTTTCAGAGATGTTTGGGGGGATGACCTCTACCTCCCCTATTTTTCTTAAAATTTAGTGGATAGTTAATTAATAAAATCAATGGATTAATCCTTAATTACTCTCCAACCTTAATTAGTGATAATTAAGGAAATGAATAGTAGTTTAATTAATTGATTAAGTTTATTGTCCTTAGTTAATAGTGAGGAGCTTTAGAGAAATGGTTTGGGTTCACTCCTTATAACCATTTCATTAAACTTCCTCAATTGTTTCAAATTAGTTAAAGCTTAATTAATTGATTAACCACATAATTAATCAATTAAAATAAAAAAGATGTCTAATTACTCATTAGATGTTTGAAATAACTTAGGGATTGGGATTGAGGCCTCTTCTTTGATTTATTTCCCTAACTTAATTTCATTATCCTAATTAAAAGATTTAATTAAAAGATTTAATTAACCAATTAAAGGCTTAATTAAAGTAATTTAAAATCCATTCATTCACAACCTAACTTTTTTTAATCAATCTTGGGTAGCTCTTTGGGTGTTCAAAAATCTAAAGAGAGAACTAATGAAATCATGGTTAGTTAACTCATATGTGTAAAAAAATTATGAAAGTAATTAAGCAAGCTCCTTAATTTTCATTAACTGTTAATTATGAGCCAATTACATTAGGCCCCCTTTCATTTCTTATATTGCCAATTTACTTTTCATATGGTTGCATCTCATATTGGCTCATCATTAGTTAGTTAATTAACTTAAGGTGATGTATGTAAGGGTTAATTAATGGATCTAATTCATACCTTAACCTATTAAGATATAAAATCAATATAATTGCTCTTCATTAAACCAAATTAACTCACACATGGGGAATAGAATTAGGATTAGAAAACCTCTATTCACATTTCTTTAAATCATTCAAACATAAGATCAAAATGGCTTTAAGAAACTTTGGTTAATTTTAAATGAGTTTGTTTAATATGATTGTCCTTAGGACTTAGTTAGATTGAATGAAATTGCATGCATGTATTTCTTTATTTCTTTTCAATCATATTAAAATGTTGTATGCCACTTGCATTCAGACATTCATTTCTTTCAAATTAATTAAATAAAAAATGATTTCATTTATGTCAATTTGCATGTGTTGACTTAATTAGAAATATGTGTGGCTATTATCACTATTAAATCTCAAATATATTTTCAAAGGCTTATTAGTGAATGATAATATATATATAAACATAGGATATGCATGTGAATATAAGCTTAGTGTATGAAGTGAAGTCTCTTTCTTACATTCATGTGTTGATTTGCATAAGCTTGAATGTTGATGGGTATATTCGTTTGGACATTCCGGGGATGCAGCTTTAAGTAGCCCCAAGGAGGTTCCTACCTCACTTCCCTGGTGCAGAACAATGATGATGTACTCGTTTGATTTCATTCTTATGTATCTTAACATTAGAATTTATATAAATTTTTAATTCATTTACACAAATAAATTAATTTAATTAAATGCTACTTTTACATGATTTTTTTATTCTTATAGTTGTTTATACATCTATATGTATTTAAGAATAATAGGTATGTTAGTCCGGACATTTCGGGGATGCACGGCTTTAAGTAGCCCCAAGGAGGTTCCTACCTTGTTCCCCTAGTGTAGAACAATGATATCGTACTTGCTTAAAACTTTTATACATTTGAATGTGTATTTAGCTAATGAATGAAAACCCCATTTTTCTATTAAAAAGACATTCATTCATACTTTATTCAAATGGTTGAATTAATTAATCATATGATTTAGGCTCTTTCTTATACCTTTGTATAAGAATTTAGATAGGGCTTTAAATTAATATGAATAAAAATAATTCAACCAAATGAAACATCAATTCCAAGTATATTTGCTTACATTCATCATTCAAGTGTGTTAAGATACAAATTACATGTATATGTATGTTTAGGACTTAACCATATGCATGCCATATATATGATGGAAAGAAATGAACAAAGATGTGTTATGTGATAGTAATTATTTCCAACTAATCTTAAGATATCTTTCTTATTGAATGAGTTTTTTTAAAAGCGAACCTAAACTTAAGATTAATTAAAACATGTAATAAGTCATTCACTAAAGAGAGGATTGATTAATTAATTTGCTTTATATGTGACTTAAGGTAGGGATAAAAGAGAGTGATCCTCTCTTTCTTTCTCTTCATAACACTTAGTTGTTGAGTGTAAGTCAAGATGAAACAAAACAAAAACATTAAGTAAAATTCATAAATTAACTAAGCTACTTAAAGTGAAACCCTCCTTTAAAATTAAATCTCTTCATACTTATAAAATCTTAACCCTAAAGCCTAGCTAGGACATACCACAAAAGCCTTAACACACACATTAGATTAAGTCACCACTTCTAGCTTTATGTTTGGGCAGTGCATGATTTGATGTATGCTTATTTTGTGATGTGTAGTTGGGATGTTAGTGCATACCAGAACTAGAAGTTATGTCAATTTAATCATATTTTTTGTAGGAGATTATGCTTGGGGCCACTTAAAATAAATATAAATGCTCTTTAGTAGATTGCTTAAACCCTAAGCATAATCTACGTTAGGACATGTGGACTTGGTTACCCATGTGTAGGGTGCTAAGTCCAAATTTTACATATAACTGCTTGGGTTGTATGGTATGTTTAGCTAACACTTGCCTTGCAGGTGTAGTTAGATTTACTTTTCATATTTTTAATATAATTGTGTATTAGGAATTAGGATTATAGTGTTATGGGGGATTAAGATAAGTGGTGGCTAGAAGGCTTTGTCCTGGGAGGCCCTGTGAAGCCTTTGAAGAGAGTAAATCCAAATGAAGAAATAGGGCAAAGACATTAAAGACATGAAAACATAAAGAATGAAGACCCCCATAGCATTTATTTGTGAAAATTATAATTTTTTTTTCATATATCGAGATGTATAAGAGTAGAGCTCGGCTACCCATAATTCTTTTTGTTATAGCATCTCAATCGCTCAATTGTATTCTTTCACATTGAGTTTATAAATTATTTGATAATTTATTTATATTATGCAATAGAAATGGTATGTATTTTTTTTGTTTTTTTCATGTATGATGATTTAATGTGTGGTCTGGATCCACTTAGGCTCTTAGGAAAAAATAAGTTTTTTACCCCAATCACAACTCATAACTAAATTTTCTAAAATAACTCATAACCTCACATAAAGCCTTGGAATTAAATCAAGATAAACAAAAGATTTAGGAACCCCTTAGCTGAATATTGTATATCTAATATTATGCATGTATCTTCTACCACTCTTGTAAAATGAGGGGCCCCGTTCTTACACATATGGGAAACGCTTGACCTATGAGAGCAACCTCTACTAATGGGGATTCACCCTCTTCTTTCTTGATTTGGACCATAACTTATTTAAACATGCATTTAGGCATATAAAATTATATGGCCTGTGTCAAAATAAAGAGTCAAAATCAAATAATATTTGATAAGATTTGCATTAAACTAAGTCATTATTCATATCACACATGCTCTAGTCTCTTAGGGGGTGGGTTTAAGGACATTAGTTTCTTTCCAAATAATAACATCCTAGCCATCTTGCAAAACATATGACTTGATCACATGATTTTAAATAATATGAGAGTTAGCTGACTGCCACTCTAGGCGGTTATAAGTCCAATTGTCAGGTGGTTTACCCTCCCTTATGGAGGTAAACAATATACTCATTTTTGTCTTAGATTTAGGTCATGCTTTGGCCCTCACCAAAGCTCCCTAGATTTAAAATCTGAGGTTGTTATTTTCCTTTGGAGTTATGAGCATAAATCATTGCCTCTTAGGCATTTTCATAATCTTGTATTGTGGGATTATAAGTCCTAGCTTTCTAATAAAATTTTAACTCGATTATATAATTCTCCTCATATTTAAACATATAAAGTCCAACCATAGGATAATTTAGGATTCTCACTAGGTTTCCTAGTATCATGAGCATCCCCTACTCATCTCATTTTGGCTTCGCTAATAAGTCTCTCTTTTTGATCTATCCTACTTGATTTTCCAAAAATAGCCAATTTATTGATAGTCTTATCTTTGAATTCTTTGGAGACAATAATTATCTATTTTAATCGAGAGTATTCCTAAGGAATTCACCTTCCTTAGATGTAATTAACTATGGGGGCTTGCCCCCATAAGAAACTTTAGAACCCAGTTTAAATAAACTCCACTTTATTCATCCATGTAAAGTGGGAAAATTTTATGGTACATCCAAAGACCCATCATGCTTTAGAGTCCTTATTAGATGATTGGGTCCATCATAGGATAGTGATTTTTATCTTTCGAGATAGTGCACTATTCTTAATGTCATACCCGAGCACCATCAATAAGTACACCATCAGATCTATGTGGTGTTGCCTCTATACACACATCACAAATCGAGAATAAACACCACACCAACCCATGTAGTTAGAGGACACGGGTCACATCCTTACTAGCATGAGATTGATTGAGAGTGAATATAGTTGTGTACTTGATTTGACATTAGCTTCTTTGTGAGCTAGAGTTTTCTTAATTTGACACCTTCGATCAAACAATTGTGAAAGGTGGGTTGAAGTTTTAGCTTTAATTTTTTAAAGATTGAATTTCATTTAACCATTTAAAACTTAGTGATTTGTTTAATTTTATATTTCTATTGATAATTAATTTATATTAATTTGATTAGAACTTGCAAGAGCATTTTGATGGCAAGTATCCCCTCTGGTTGAAATCTCCATTCAACACCATCATCGGGGTATATAAGTTCACTTAATCTTTTAGTTTATTATTTTAGATTTTGTCACTCTATTAATTTAATAATAAAGGATCATATCTACTGTCATATGACAGAATTAACTTCTCAAATATTTTAATAAGTTGAGATTCTTATAATATTATTATTGAATTTTTAGGTTTTGTTAACCAGACCGTCCAGGACCCAGGAATCAACCCGTGCAACATCCTCGGACACTAAGTTTAAGCATTTAGTAGTATCGGGGCCCATGCGAGTGTATTTAAGAATGCTTACACACTTTTAAGGTATTGAATTTGAGTTTTAATCATGTCTTATGTTACGTGCAAAACTCATCACATTAAGTCATATGCATGTACTTTAATTCCATAAATTTAATCATGTTATTTTCTTATAATATGTGCACTGCTTATTCCATTTAAGGATTTATACTTATTTTCATGCATTTTTCCATCAAGAATTCAAATGCAAGGCCACTTCAAAATGGTTTGTTAATGCCTTCTATTCACTTATCTGATGTATTGCGAATCTGGTGGCATCATTTATTTCAGCTCTTATTCAAATATTTAGATTAATATTCATTTGTTTGTATTTGATAGACATCTAATTTATTATAGACTATTATCAATCAAATAATTATAAGCCCAATCTTGTCTCAGTAGCTTAGTATATTGTACTTAGTTCAATTATTGGTCTTATTAATCATTTAAGATTCAAATATTATTCTTTAAATATTTCATTTTTATTAATTATTAATCTCTATTTTGATGAAATTTTGGCAACCTCCTGGCATCATCACCATGTAAGAGGCTGCATCGAGTGTTAGAGCCTTCCTACCATGCTTAAGAAAGCAAGCATAGTTAGTATCTTGTGACACTGTGGCTTAGAGAGTCTTATAAACCCACCACGCTTAAGAAAATGTGCATAAGCCTTCAATATAGTGTTAATGAAATTTGATTTCCCGCCTTATCCCGTGGGTCAGAGTGAGGGCTTCTTCCCACCACAATGTGCATGATAGGTTCTTGCAACACTACGCTTAAGAGGTCTTCAAACCCACCATGCTTAAGTGTGCATACTTCAATATCTCAGAAAAGAAATTTGAAATAAATTCTCCTCCATCCATATAGAGGCATCAAGATCGAGGCCTTCCCACCATGCTTATGGAAGGTGCATGTGGGGTTGACATGTGGTAGTAATTTTCAGACCTACCGCATATATGAAAAGCCGATTGGCCTTCAAACATGTATAAGAGACATCGGTTTTCATCATAAAACAACATGCACGAGTACTTATATCTAACAAATTTTTTCGCCGTATTGAAACAATCATGAGTGGGTACTTAAGACTTTTGGCATTCATTACAATTTCATCTTTATATATATATATATATATATATATATATATGAAGGAAAAATGATAGGACATAAGTGTGATCACTCGAGCACACATGTCCCCTATCTCATCCACTTTTTGCCACATGAATACCACACAAATATACACTCCACTTCACAATTTTATACCAAATATCAAAACATTGTTATGAGGGAGGACTAAAAAATAAAAATAAAAATAATTTTCAGTGCTACAGTAGATGTGCTGCAGTAGAATGCTACAATGGCCCGCTAGAGTAATGTGTTATAGTGTTTCAGCGACGGGATGCAGGAATCGAGGAGCTGGAGTCGCGTGAACTGAGGTGAAAGTTCAGGAAAGGAAGCTGAGCAGCGTTCAGCTTGCGTGTGTCCAACAGGAGTTGCGAGAGAGAGAGAGAGAGAGAGGAGACAGACGGGATGGGTTGGCTCGGCTTGCTGTTCGACCGAGAGGGAGGCTAGAACAGATAGGAGATTTGTCCGGCTTGTCGTTGCAGGGAAAATGGGAGGGAACACTTCAACTAGGAGTTCGAATCGATAGATCTCCCTGTTCGGCAGAAAGCCCTTCTTGCGCGGTGTATGGAACAGGAATATCAGGCTATGAATAGTGTTCTCTAGGTTTAAGTATTAAGAGGGGTATATATAGGTAAGCTTTCATTTCTTATTTGAGATAAAATAAACTCCAATTTTAACTTTTCATGATTGTATTCACACATAGGCAAATTAGATATCAATTTTAGGTTAATCTGATGTTATGGATGTAACATAAGCCATGATCGGATATTTGATTCGGTCGATCAACGGTCAATTTCGCTCAAAATCAAATGCCGCCTAACTACTCGATTCTGCAAACTCATCTGAATTAAGTACGGATAGTCTCATTTGATAGGTTTAGACATTTTGACGCTAACAAAGATAATCAATAACGGCGATTTTGAGATCATCATATTTCCGACTGGACATACATATCAGATTTTCTTCGATTGATCGAACTATGCAATATATATATTCTAATTAATTTTGACATCCTGAACGTGATGGTAAAGTCCGTTCGTTGATCAGAGGTCATTTTAACTAATTTCATGATGCGGTGTATTTGCCTTTGATTTGGCGCATCGATCGTCATCAAGCTCATGAGCTCGACTCGATTGATGTGACATACATGGAGGTCAACACTTCCATAGTACAACCAAGAAGAGTTTTGAAAACTTTATTCATTAGGCGTTGATACATAGCTCCAGCATTTTTCAATTCAAATGACATTACTTGATAACAATACAACCCTTTGTCAGTCTGAAAAGTCAATGGCTTCTTCATCATCTGGATTCATCATTATTTAATTATATCTAGAGTAAGCGTCCATAAAACTAAGTATTTGATGACCTGAAGTAAAGTCGACCAACTCGTCTCTACGTGGGAGAGGAAAACTATCTTTTGGGCAAGTTTTATTAAGGTCGGTGTAGTTGACACACATTCTCCATGCCCCATTAGATTTCTTAACTAGGACAATGTTTGCTAACCACATAGATAATGCACTTCTCATATAAATTTTGCATCCAAAAGCTTATTAACTTTATGCTCAATTACTTGTAGACGATCTAGAGAAGTTTCTTTTCTTCTGAATGATGAGCATAAAAGCTAAGTTGATTTTGAGAGAATGAGATATGACCTCAGGATCAATTACTGGCATATTTGTTGGACTCCAAACAAAAATATCCTAGTTTTGACATAAAAAATTTATGTACTCCTTTCTTTCATCCTTAGAAAGTAACAAACCTACTTACACTATTTTTTAGAGATATTCTTCTGATAATGGGATGCTGATAAATTCTTCGACTAGTGATGCTTTTTGGAGTGTTTTTTCATCTCTTAAATAAAAATTTTTGATGTTTAATATTGATATGGGTCTGTCCCTCAAGTTGCTATTTGTTACCAAACCTCACCTATTCCATTAGAGGTTGAAAAGTTTATTTTAGAAGAGGTATGGAAGTGATGGCACCAAAAATTGATTGTATGGGTCTTCCAAAGATAGCATTGTAGGATAATTCTGATTTAACTACCATAAATTGAATCAAATGCATGGATTGTTTAGGGAATTCCTTAAGAGTAATCGAGTGTGTATTATTCCATCCATTACCATCAATCATTCAAAGCCATATAAAGAATTTAGTTGTAGTTTTTCTCTTTCAAGACCCTGATTTAAGAATGTCAAGTAGAATAATATATCGACATAGCTACCATTATCAACTAAAATTCTTTTAACATTATAACATGGATCTTCAATCCCTGCATTGATAACTAAGGGATCTTGATGTAGAGTTTGTATTCCTTCAAAGTCAGAATCATTAAATACGATGGACTAATCAATTTGTGACCTCTTCATTCTAGGCTCTTGGGTGTAGTGAGTAGAACTTGATAAGAAAATTTTTGTCCTCCAGCGATAGTTTCAATTTCTCTGATTATTTTTCAATTTTCTTGTGGTTGTCTTGGTTGCTGTCGTAGCTGGGGTTGGTTTTGCCCTCTAATGGAATTATTATTATTTTTTATTGATTATAAACAAACTTTTAGAGATAGCCCTGCTATAATAACCTTTTGATTTCTTTTAGATGTCTACAGACCTCAGTGGTATGCTCGTATCCTCGATGAAAATAACACCGATCCCGATTTTTATTCTCAGTGATTCATTTGATATTATTTTCATTTTGAATAGTCATTAAAATGTTCATGAGAGGCATTTAAGGGAGTATATTCTTTAAGGGAAAAGGCTTATGATGAATGGGTCAGCTTAGGGGTGGGTTCAAACTTCATCGATCATGTTTTTTTTGGTGAGATGCATGAAGAATTGCTTCTCCCTTGTGCTTCTTAGAAGAATGTTCGAATTGCTTCTTGTGGGCGTTTCTCCTTCGTTCTAGCATACTCCACAAAGGTGAGATAGGTCCTTAATGGTTCATCGATTTGAGATGAATTTTTTGACAAAGAGTTTGGCCAAATGAGAGAAGTTGGGAATGTTCCCGTGAGGAAGAGAATAAAACCATATGACGAGCTTGTCCTTTGAGAGTAACCAAAAACCATAGTAGAGTTAAGCATCAAAGGCTTGTTATATGTGCAATCTCATAACTCATTTCTAATGTTTGATATGCTCATGGATCAAGTCCCATCATAAGGCTCCATGTAGTTTTAAACCCCACTAATGGGTTGTTGAAGAAATGTATCATGCAAAGGAGAAGATTCTTGAATGCTCCGATAAGGAATAAATTGTCTATCTCTTTGAGAAAATTCTTCTTGGACTAGACGTCGTAACTCATTTCTAATGGCTTCACGGGATGTTCTAATAAAATGGGGCTGATTCAACCCCATCAATCAGGCATGGGGATTGAAAGTTGGTCGGATAATATAAGAATAGCGAGTTGAACTAGCAGTAGCATCAATAATCATATTAGAATGAAGTACATGGGGAATTTTCACGTAATCATTAAGGGGTTCTTCATTAGTTCCTCTAACAAAATCAACTTTATCCTGTTGTTGATATCGCCAATTTCCTCCAAGTTGTGGTGCCCTTCTTGTCCAATTCTAATAAGGATTTGAGTTTGTTTCTCCATTCTTGTATGTGTCCTCATTTAAACTATTTCATAGTTTGATCTTGTTTTTTCGATATGATGAAGTTATGTGAATTACATTCTCACATATAGCCAAATATCTAAAACTAGTAGAATTTGCCTTGATGTATTGTTGGTTAAAATACTCCATTTTTTATATGTGTACATTTCACCGGCTAGTAGTTTTGATCTTGTTGAAAAACTTGGTCACGATATGATGAAGTTATGAATCACATTCACATATGTCAAATGTGCTAAAATATAATAAAATTTCACATCTTAAAGATGTAAAATACAGACACCTAGATAGTTGAAAATAGAATAAGAAACTCAAAATTTTTATATGAAAAATCCTAAAAGAGATGAAAAATCACGGATCACCAATAAAATGCTCCACTATATATCTACTTTGAGTAAAGTTTAAGTCTCCGACAAATGGATTACAAGATTATATGTGAGAAATCGATAATGAAATTTCAAAATCATAATAAATATATGCATGTACGATTATTGGTGGGTCAATGACGTAATAAGCGATCGACACAAGGTGATAACGACTTCAAACTTAAATTTCTTTCGCCTTTTTCTCTCTTCTCTCTCTCTCTCCCTTCATGACAAGAATGAAGTTCTATTTAACACTCTATCAGACGGTGTATATTGATTCGTTTGATCATAGATATTTTTATTGATTTGACCATTCAAACAATTTTTTATTTGAGTGATCCTAAACTTGTAGGATTCGGATCGATCCGATTCAACTATAAGCGCTAAATTTGGAAGTCATTTGATTATCCAATTAGTGTTTGAAATTACGTATTTTATTGATTTTCATTGATAATTCTATTCTGATTTAACTTATCCCACTAAGATTTACATATATACTTTAACTTAAGATTTATACTTGATTTATAAATTTTAAAGAGATATACAATATATATATATATATATATATATATATATATATATATATATATATATATATATATATATATATATATATATATATATATATATGCATTACATTATATTACCACAAAGAACAAAAAATCTCTAATATAAAAATTTTCTAACATTAGAAATAAGAGAGAATAATATTATATGACTAGCTATCTTCCTATTTTAAACTTTTTAGAAGTAATTTTTCATATTAAAACTATATCAAATAGAGTATGAATGTTGAGGTGATACATATATTTAATTTTATAAAATTAAATTAGAAATGATCCAAGCTTCGATTTTAATAAATATATAATCTAATTGAACATCTCAATGAGACGAGTCTATTTATGTCAAGAATGGATTAATTTGAGTCCAAATGACCTCAAATCAAAATTTTTTTGTATGGAAATTTAAGACATTAATTGAATGATCAAATGATCTTCAAATCTTGCATACTTATAGTCGAATCAAGCAACTCGATGACAGAAATCAACGAGCCAAGATCACTCAAATTAAGTCATTAAAGTATTTAAATCCTCAAGAAATCATCTTTGAGAAAGGAGATCGATGTGGATCATTCTATGATATATTTTGAGATTTTAATTACAGTTATTAAAATGCTCTTCTAAAAACTCTATAAATAACTTCATCTAAAAAAAAAAAGTAAATGCTTGAAAAAATAAAATAGCTTTATAAAGCCATCCATCATCAATAACCATCATTCACCTATAACTTTCATCGATGATCACCACTAGTGATCATTACAACCTGACCATCATTATATAATTATTATATTTCAGTTCAAAAATTATTGTTCACAAACTTTTATATAGTCACAACATTATGACATCCTCTCCTCATCTTAAGATTAGAGCGAAACTTTGTAACTTAAAAAATTTGGGTATTTCTCTTCTTATTATCTTAGTGCGTGTTGTAATTTTTGAATAAAATTGAGATAAAAAATTTTACTCTGCCATTATAAATTTGCTTAACACAGGATAATTTTAATATTTAAATCTTCTTGAGAGAGTGAGAGAGAAAGAGAGAACACATAATCCTCACTATTTATCATCATTTTAAAATAAGATTTAATTTGTTGGCCCGATAGATTTAATCATGAATAGATCCTTAGACTATTTTGGTTTAGGTCGAAAATAACTTCTGCTCAAAACCAGCAAAACTTATGAATTAGATTGATTTTTGAAGAATCAGTTAATAATAATATTGATTATATTTTGATATTTTGATTTTGATAAGATTGTAAAAAATAAATTATTTAAATAAAAATAAAAAAGTATTAAAATATTATTTTCTAACATTTTGATTTAAAATTATATTCAAAATATTCAATAATTAAATGTCATAAAATCAGAAAATTGTATATTAAATGAATGAAAAATATGACGGTTACTTCATTTTTGTCCACTTGGGCCGTCATCATAGCATTTGCTAGAATAGAATCATTTGACAAAATATCTATTTTTATTATAAATTTGATGTTTTTAAAAATATTTTTTAAATTTTATCAATCAATTTTCATGAGCGTATCTAGTCAAATTTTATGCTTTATTAGTTGAAAAATTAATGATATCCAAAAAATAATGTTACTAAAAATATAATATATATATATATATATATATATATATATATATATATATATATATATATATATATATATATATATATATATATATATATATATATATATATATATATATATATATCAAATAAATATATTTTTAAAAATAGCATTAAAATAAAATTATGTTTAAATTAAATATTGTTTGTTTTCTTCTTAACAACTTGAATTAATCAATGCACCTTAACAAGGACAAAAGAGTGTGAACCAGTGGAGCTGAATTCAAGTCATTTTTAATTTATACTTGAAATTAATTAATTAATCAAATTTAATTTTTATAAATTAAATTTAGTTGACTTATATTCAAGGAGGTGATAACATATCTTCATGGCTCAATTATGTCATCATACATTGATTTTTTAGTTCAAAGAGTTTGTCTTACACTACATTTATGTCTATACATGTATGCAGTTATATATGAGTCTCAAAGAGGCTATCAATTATTTAATTTTTTATATCTATTTTAACACGTTTATGTGGTGGTGGGCAGTATGGACTTATGAGCTGATTAATACTCTTTTTCTCCTCATGTGATTTTGTGCCTTCAGATAAAAGCTTATTTATTAACAGTTAACTTTTGTAAGAGAGTTTCCAATGATGTCAAGCTCGCTTGATTTCGACATCGAATGAGTCTGATATGAGCAAAATTTTACAATTGTGTCAAAACTTTAAATTCTGCAGCGTGATTTTTTGAGCATTCCAGCGCTTAATGGAATCTCGATTTTTCCTAACAAAGTCAGTGGAATTTATGTTCCAATGATATCAAATTGATCGATTCTGACATTAGATGAGTTTGATACAGGCAAAACACTACGACCGCCAAATTTTTAAAAAATAATTTAGCTCAGGCCTAGTCGCCGTTGAACGGGTGACTATTTTTTAATTAAGTCTAATTTAAAATTGTAACTTTATGTTTCAATAAACCGATCACTAATCAGTTCAACTTTAAATAAATCTATAACGATTTGTTAGATATTTCATTGAAATATGTTAAAAATACAAGTGATTTATTCATGGGGAGGGGAGCTTCTATTGACTTCATTTTGAATTATGATGTATCTATTGGAGTCACTCTTCTAAAAGAAGATCATGTATAATTTACTCTTCTAACCTTATACACAAAATAAATAGTTTTGACATATTGTATTATATAAATTAAGTGATATAAATTAATTCTTTTGGACTCAAAACAAAGCAATGATTTAAATAAAATCTTTAGCTTTTATTTCTATTGTAGATTATCTCTATTGATTTAATGGATCTATGTGTGATTATATTAATGGCAATTAAACGTATTTGCCAAGATTTAATAGATCATCATGGGTGCTTGAAATAAGCTAAAATAAGAATAAAATAAAATAAAAATTATCCTTTAAGTGAATGAATTAAATTTCTCCACTATATAATGGGTTGAGTTTAAATATAGCTCTATATTCAAATTTCAATAACATAATATTAAATGACACTCAATTAATACATAATTATTATATATTATCTATAAAATATTATGTATTACTATATATTGATATAATATTAGCTACATGATAATATATTAAATATATTCAGATTCTAATAATATAATATTAAGTGGCACTCAATTAATATATAGTGATTATATATTGACTATAAAGTAATATATTAATATAATATTAATTATACAATAATGCATATTATCTATATATATAATAATATATATTAATTGTATATTGATTGAATGTCATATGATATTATGTTATTAGAGTCTGAACATAAAAATTATATTCGTACTTCACATAATAATTTTTCAAATCTTTTCTTTTCGCATTCAAACTTTAAAAAAATCATAATATATATATATATATATATATATATATATAATAAAATGAACCATTGAAAGTCGGGAATAAAAAGTCATTTTTTTTGGAGTCCCTATCTGCTATAGTTCTCAAAGACCTTCCGCCCTCTAATTTTCGCAAGTTTAATAAATAAATAAATAAACTGTTGCCGAAGATTATTTATTTTTTGAATTTTAATTTTTTTGCCGACAAAATATGTGCCTTGGTGTCACGATTGATGCATGTGAAATAAAATTCGAGGTTATTTTTATAATAATCAAATCATCTATATTACATGACCCAATTTGATTTCAATCTAATTGCGCCTTTGTTATTCTCTTCTCTTTATATTATAAATATTAATTAATTAAAATTCGCATTTGATATATTTATAAATTTTGAATTATTTTTTATATATGTTTAATTAATTAAATTTTGTACCTTTCTTATATATATATATATATATATATATATATATATATATATATATATATATATATATATATATATATATATATATATATATATATATATTGTTCGGGTCTTCTTTCTAATTACGTCCTTGTCATTCTCTTTAATTATTAAGAAATATTAGGTGGAAGAGGAATTTCTTTGGAGGAAGCTGCAAATATTTAAATATTGTTTGTTTTCTTCTTAACAACTTGAATTAATCAAAGCACCTTAACAAAGAGTGTGAACCAGTGGAGCTGAATTTTAAGTCATTTTTAATTTATGCTTGAAATTAATTAATTAATCGAATTCGATCTTTATTCTATAAATTTTAAGATCGAATCAATTCATTTAATATGAAAGAAATAATTAATTTTAATTGAAAAATTATTATAAAATTTTAGAATAATAAAGTAAAATATAATTTTTGAATATTTTAAATAATTTTATATTTAAATTATTAAATTTCAATATATTTTATATTTATATTTATTAAATTAGGTCGTCAAAAGCTACTGAGTTAAGTTAGGATTGGTATAAATTTGATTTATTAATTCATCGAGTTCAACTTATAAATTATTTATTGAGTAAAACTTGAGCAAAATAATGAGCGCACTTGACCTGTTTACATATATCAACGTATAACCCTATTTTTAACAAAGAAAAGTACTGTTCAATATAATGTCGCCCGAATTTGAATTTTGATCAATATTTATAATTTAATAATAATATATAAGTTCTTTTCTAAAAAAAAAAAGATAAATCACAAATTTAATGTAGCCAAAATTCAAATATATAATTTTAATAATGACTTTGATATGACAGTGAAAATTCTACCAATGAGACTAATCTTGGCGTAGAAAGTAATTTGACGTGAATCGACTAATCGGTGATCGTTTATTATCAATCGACTCTTAAACATGGGTGTTTATAGTCAAATCGAGCTTGACGAAATGCTAACAAGCCCAAGTTATCATAATTCACATCATTTGAGCATTCAAATACACAAAATACATCATATGATCAAGGGGATTATTTTGAGTCAGATGAAGTGGAGTGGTACGGGTTTTGTATATATTTATAGAGACGCCACTCCTCCACCTAAATAAGCCTCATTCCTCATATGAGGGGAGGGGAGAGAGAGAGCCCTAAAGCTCAAGATCCTCCAAGACACCGTCACCACTGACCTGGCCGTCAACCACCGCCACCGATCCATCAACCTCGTTTGCCTCCATCATGATGACCTTCATCGTGCCGCCGTTCGCTGTCATCATCATCCGCTACCACTAATTGTTACCACAACGCGGACTACATAATCGTTGTTCTTTTTTTCATATACAATTGTAATCCCATTATCGAAGATTTTGTATTCTCAAACGATACATGGAAGCTTTTATCAAGCCCCGTGGTTTTTCTCTCTCTTTTCGAGATTTTACGTAAAATTCTAGTTCTTGTTCACTCTTTAAATACTTGTGTGATTTCACAACAAAGCTAAGAACTTTCACTCTACCAACGATTTTCTAGCATGTACGCTTACGCCGCTGTGGAAACTAATTCTTATTATTTCATCTTGTATGACAACCAAGTTTCTCAACAAGATCAAAACCACCATCGAGGTGGAGCATTTCAAGCTTTTAAGGAGTGCAAGCAAAGAATGAAGATTCATCAAACTTAGTTTCTTGATTCTAGAAACGCAAAATCTTAATCTCGTAAGATCACCCATGTTAAGCATCTAATTGATTACCATCCCAAGAAACAAGTCAAAGTTGGAGGATATTTCAACATTGAGAAGAGATATAGTTTTGCAAATTATATTTTTCCACTCATACTCATGGAAAAACGAGACCAGGGTTAAAGAGCAACTTTGGCTACAATCACAAACGGATGTTTTAATTCGACCTCTTCCATACAAGTTAATGTCATCGGGTAACACCCTGAAAACAATCTCGGATAGGTCAAAATCCTGGATTCCCAACCTCTTCCACACGTTAACGCCATCGAAAGCAAAGACTCGACAAACAATCTCGATAGTCAAAATCGCCGGATTCAATTCAACCTCTTCCACATGTTAACATCATCGCAAAAGACTCGACAACAACCCGGATATGTCAAAATCCTCGGATTCAATTCAACCTCTTTCATAGTTAACGCCATCGGTAACACTCGACAAACAACCTCGATGGGTCAAAATCCTCAGATTCAATTCAACCTCTTCCATGTGTTAACGCCGGTAACACGACAAACAACCTCGATGGGTCAAAAGTCTCTGGATTCAATTCAACCTCTTCCATGTTAATGTCATCAGTAATACTTTGACAAACAACTCGATGGGTTAAATCCTTCAGTTAACGCCATTCAAATTCAAACAACTAAAATTCATTTGATTCTTATCTTAACAGGTAACACACAAACAACCTGATGGGTCAAAATCTCGCCGATTCAATTCAACCTCTTCCACAGTTAACGCCATCGAGCAAAGACTCGACAAACAACCTGATAGGTCAAAATCCTGATTCAATTCAACCTCTTCCACACGAAGTTAACATCATCAGCAAAGACTCGACAAACAACCTGATAGGTCAAAATCCTCAGATTCAACCTCTTCCATACGTTAACGCCATCGGTAACACCTTAACAAACAACCTCGATGGGTCAAAATCTCGATTCACTAACCTCTTCCATATGTTAACATCAACACCTCGACAAACAACCTCGATGGGTCAAAATCGCCGATTCAATTCAACCTCTTTCACAGTTAACGCCATCAAGTAATACTTTGACAAATAACCTGGATGAGTTAAAATCCTCGCCGATTCAATTGACCTCTTCATACAGTTAACGCCATCGGTAACACTCGACAAACAACCTGATAGTCATCAAAATTCAATTCAACCTCTTCCACAGTTAACGCCATCGGCAAAGACTCGACAAACAACTGATAGGTAAATTCTTCTTCAACCTCTTCCATACAAGTTAACGCTATCTGATAACACTCGACAAACAACCTTGGATGGGTCAAAATCTCGGCCGATTCAGTTCAACCTCTTCCACACAGGTTAACGTCATCGCGTAACACTCTAACAAACATCCTCGAATAGTTCAAAATCTCATCGCTACGGTCATCCGCTGACTGCGGCTGTTATTCTGCTGACCATCGCTACTGCAGCCGACCACTTCACGGCTGCCAACTATCATCGTGATCACGCTTACCGATACCGACGCTATTGCTAATTGCTGACTATTTGCTGGCTGCTAACTACCTCGCCTAGCCAACCACTGTGCAATTAATTATCGGGCCATGCTGCCATTGTTGCTGAATTATCGCGAATCTTCGGCTACTACCATGCGGGCCATCTCGCTGACAACTGCGATGCCAGCTGAACTGCCAGTTCTTTATGGACACCGCGGTAACCACGACTATCAGCTGATTACTAAGGCCAGCACGTTGACCACTGCCCAGCTGGCTGACCATTGTTTGGCCACTAACCATCAGAATGGCCATCGCTGCTGCTCACCGGCCATCGCTGCCTCATTTTTCGGGACTGAACTTCGGCCATGATCGAACCATGCGACGCTCACCAGTTTCACGCTATAATTAACCCGCTTCTCCTGTGACTGACCGAATGCCGCTCCGTTAAGCCCACCAGGCTGACGACACCCTGCGTACTCCGTTCGTTCAGCCTCCTCGATTCGTCAGCTGCCGTCGCAACCGCTACCCGTCGCCTTTCCACTCGTCCAGATATTCGACCCATGAAAGGCCCGCGACTTTCTTCCATTTATGAACCGCAAGCAGCACGCAATTTCTCAGCCTGCATAATCCAACCGAAACCCGGCTCTAAGTAAATGTTGCATGGGTCCATAACAAATCTGCCTACATCGCACGCATACACAGGCCTCAGACTCGCTTCATATTCATAATCTTATGCTCCGTGAAGATATGTTCTCTCAAAATGTATGGTTAATGGACATAAATTTCATTGAAGAATCTGCAAATATTTTCAAGTATATATATTTTGGATGATTGAGATAATATCATCCAAAAATAGAACCGATATGACTGAAAATTCTACTTATCAAGCACAAATCTTGGCGAAAGCAATCGATCGTAAATCAAGACTAACCGAGATCGCGTTATTATCAATCGACTCTTAAACATGGAGTGTTTATAGTCAAATCGAAGGCCTTAACAGTCAATCTAACAAGCCCAAGTTATCATAATCGACATCATTTGAGCATTCAAATACACAAAATACATCATATGATCAAGGGGATTATTTTGAGTCGTCCAGAAGTGGAGTGGTACGTTTTGCATGTATTTACAAAGACGCCACTCCTCCACCTATAAATAGCCCTCATTCCCATATGAGGAGGTCGGCAAGAGAGAGAGAGAGCCCTAAAGCTTGAAGATCCTCCAAGACAATCGCGTTATCACCGATGGTCATCAACCACTGCCACGGCCGCCGCTGCCGCCACGATCTCACCGTCGCCTCTCGCTCTGCCTCCATCATGATGACCTTCATCGCCGTCGTTGTCACCATCATCTCGCTACCACAAGAATTACTACCCAACGCGACTACATAATCGTTGTTCCTTTTTCATACACTCTGTAATCCCGTATCTGGAAGATTTTGTACTCAAAGAGATAGTGGAAGCTTTTACCCGTGATTTTTTCCCTTTTGAGGTTTTCCACGTAAAATTCAGAGTTCTCTTGTTCACTTTAAATATGTATGTGCTAGATTTCACAACAAAGCTAAGAACTTTCACTCAAGAACCTGGTTGACTAACAACTTTCAAGATATTTTAAGTTTAAAAAGCAAAAATTACCAATAAATACACTATCAAAATAGACAAAATATGGTATAATTTATGTATTTAAATTTATTCTGAATCATTCCGACTTTACTCAATATTAAGGGTGCATTTGAGAGAGCTTTCTAGCTACTTTAATTTTTCAGAAAGTAGCAAGAAAGTAAAATAATTTCGTTTGATTACCAGTTTTTTTGCTACTTTTCAAAAATTTTTATGGTTAAAAAATTGTTTTAAAACTAAAGCTATTAGAGTGTGGTGCTTGTCAGAAAGCTTCTTTTTGAATTTTTCAAAAAGAAAAAAATTTGTAACATACACAACAACTTTTTTCAAAAAACTGTTGTCTTCACAACAGCTTTACAACTATTTTTTCAAAAAGTTGTAGCTGCCCCAAATAGACCCTAAAGATTATCATTCCTTCGTTGTTCACATCAATAGCTCTTATTGGATTTTATAACTAGTTGAGAGGTTTGACTAGTTTTACATATTTATAATTTCATTAAAAAGATTTACAAATATATATATATATATATATATATAAGAATATAAAACTCAATTTTTAACAATATCACATAAAAATATCAATAGTATTATTTTTTAAAACAAAATCTATTTTTACACATATTATTCAAACATAAAATTGTTGTTTAAGAAAACATCAATACATATGATTAAGATTCAACAAAACTATGCCATATTTGAGATAAGTTTATTTTTTTATTCTTCAAAAAAATAGAATTAAATACGATCTAGCCCAAAATATATAAAGGATCAAAATACAAATTGAAGGTACCAAAATTCAAACAAATAGACACATCAAAATTATTTGATAATTTATATACATACAAAGATCATAATTTTCATATGTATGTATTCTATTTACCACCAAAATTTTACTATTATCTAAATAAATTTTTAATATAATCCTCCTTTATTATCATCACATTGTCCAATCTTCAATATCTAAATATAAAGAGTTTTAATTTATATTTTTATCTCTTTAAATTAGACAAGCCTTCTCAAATTAACTATTTCATATTATTTATTAGATTCCCTATCATTTAGGAAGTTGCTAATATTATAGACACAAATGATTGCTACAATGATTCTACTTTCTATTAATACAAATTGATCTTCTTCTTCTAAATTAGGTTTGAATGAAGGGTCTAAAAGGGAAGAAAAAAAATGAACATGTATTAATTATTAATCCTTCTAGAACAATTCAAATTTAAAATAAATTTATTATTTATTACCATTTATTTAACAATTTATCTATGTAATAAAAAAATGACTTAGTAAGGTTTATTAAGAAAAATGAGAGGAAGAACTTGATCAAAGTCAAGCAAGATAACAGATAGTCAATAATCAAACTGAAGAAAATATCAATTACTGACCTGATATTAACGGCAACTAAAAAGACTGGTTCAAAACCAAAGACCATCCCAACAAGAAATGATAATCTTTATGAATTTTTAATTAATAATGCTTGGAACAAGAAGAATTTATTAATCTTTTTAAAAAAATTTATGAGCATAAACTTAATAAATAAATTAATATAAATATCATATAAAATTTATTTAAAAATATAATCATACATGTGATATAAAATTAAATAAATGTCATTTAAGAAAATGAATTGTAAAAAGTATATTAATATTCATTATTTGAGAAATGGTGTATATTTTAAAGTAAATTTAATTAATAATTGAGAAAATGTAATACATTCAAATTTGGAAATTAATCTAAATAAATGGAACTACTAATAAGAGAATTTTGCACTCTTCCAATCTCATATTTATCACAGTACAATAAAAAAAGGATAATGACTAGTTAAAGAGGCATTAAGAGAAACATTTATATATATTTCATTTAATTTTTATATATTATATATCTAATATTTACATTTTAAATATTTATGATTATATATATATATATATATATTATGACATATGCAAATGCTCATTAATTAAATATTATTATTTTAAATTAAATTTATGAATACAAGAGCCGCCTCAGTTGACGCCAAATGGACCCGAAGAGAAGAACACCTGTCAATGGCTCATCAAGTATGATAGTGACACGATAAGGTTCCCTACAGACTTAAAGATGACTTAGAAAACACCATTATCTATCTATTTTAAAAGCTTATAAACTAATAGGTTTCGATGTCTATAACATTTATAAAATAATTTTTTATTAATGATATTAATTTATTATATCAATGATTGAGTAACGCATACTTTTATTATAAATTAACATTTGATTCTAAATTAATCAAAAAATAGGGAATGCCAATTTAATGAACAGATTTGAGTTTGAGTTCGATCAAAATATCATCTGACTTAAATATACGAGATTTGTGTAAGATATCTTAACATAGTGGTTGAGAACTTTGGCTTTTAACCAAAAAATATTAGGTTCAGATCCTTACATATAACAGTGTGTAAATTTGTGAATAAATTCGCTAAAATGTCCAATACATTTACACAGGAGACTTAAGATTAACTTGTTTATTATAAATGAGTCATAAATTTAGGACTTGAATAATCTATTTGGATACATTAATTTAGCTTAAAATCAAGATCAACTTAGTCTCAAATTATCAAATTAAAATCAAATTAAATTTAATTTAATGAGTTAAAATTAAATCAATTTTAGATTAGCAGATCAATAAACTTAATCTGGAACTCAACGTAACAATTTATCATATCAATTGAATCTAAATTTTCATATATTGTGCATGTCAAATTGTAATATTGGACCAATTATTAGCACTCTAAAATAAAGACATTGAAATTTCCAATATTATCAAAGAAAACTTCACAATGTTTCAATTGAAATTATATAAATAAAAAAATAGTTACAGCTGTTCTGTATAGACTTAAGAGAGAAGACAACAAAATTATACAATCAAAAGTGAAATATTTCTCACAAAAGATAACAATAACAATTTTTAATCTGTTTTTTTTTTTAAATTAATAATAGGGGAAGAACAAATAACACTCAAAGAACAATAGATGATCACCAATTCATCAAAATGAAGGAAAAAAATTACAGCAGAACAACTGCGCCTAAGAACAAAGTAAATATGCCGTGAAATAGTCTTGAAGCAGATAGAACTTGAGCTGAAGATGGTGTCGGAGTTGAGGTGGAGTTGGATGAGGGGGGGAGAGCTAGCGGAGCCGCTCCGCTGCCGCCGCTGCCGCCGCTGCTGCTGCCGCCTGGGGCCGAAGAAGAAGGAGGAGGTGAAATCTCTGATGCTGCCGGGGAAGGAATCGACGAAGGCGAAGGAGATTTTGCTTGCGATGGAGCAGGGGATGAAGCCGGGGATGTGGTAGGAGAAGAGGAGGAAGACGGAGAAGGGGAAGGCGAAGAGGATGAAGCCGGGGATGTGGTAGGAGAAGAGGAGGAAGACGGAGAAGGGGAAGGCGAAGAGGATGGAGACTTAGTTGCCGGAGCTGGGGATGGAGAAGAAGATGGAGGCTTAATCGCCGGAGCTGGAGAAGGAGAAGGAAAAGAAGTAGGAGGTTTAGCGGTCGGGGAAGGGGAGGGAGAAGAGGTTGGAGGCTTAATCGCCGGGACAGGGGAAGGAGAAGAGGTTGGAGGCTTAATCGCCGGAGCAGGGGAAGGAGATGTCGATGGAGGCTTAGTACCTGGAACAGGGGATGGAGAAGGTGTAGAAGCCGATGGAGGAGGAGGAGTCGGAGAAGATGGTGGAGGAGAGGATGGTGGTGGTTGGACTGGCTTATTTCTCACAGCCATGACTACAACAATCAGCTTCTGACCCTGAGCACAGTGGCCATCTGCGCCGCTGATGAAGAAGAAAGGCCCCGATCTATCAAAAATAAATACAGATTTTCCATCATCAAACTTCTTGATAGGATTCTTTGTGTTGCAGGAATCATAGTCTTCCTTGTTCACAACAAGAACAGAGTCCTCCCCTTTCTTATAATTAAAAACTGCAGAAACCAAACAAAAAAGAAAATTTTACACATCCCGTAAAAGAATTACTTCATAAACATTCATAAAAACATCAAAGAATGGGTATCGGATTATTACTAAGTTTATCTTTTACTTGAAATCTCATCCTCCCAGCCCAGCTATTGTAGCTTTCAGCTGGTTTCAGTACCCAGCCACTTCTTACCCCGACGTAGAAGTCATAGGCCTCGCTGAAGAAAACCAAGCCCAGAAAAAAGCCGGCAAGCAGAAGAAGCCGCGCCATTAGAGAATCACAAAGAGAATAGATCGAAACTATTATTAGCGATGGAAGCTGACAGAAAGCAGCCGAGGAAGAGGAGATTTGAAGAATCCGATGAGTTATAGAAGAGAGTTTGGCCAGAGACAGTGCATATATATATAAAATAGCAGCATAGTTACCGTTGTGCGGCCTTCCGTTACCAAAGAGGGGCCAGCGGCTAACGGTAACTTTGAGAAAATTCCCAGTCACCCTCAGATTTACTTTGAGATTCTCGCTAATAAAGTTAAATAGTAAATATCAATCCGTATCGCGCATTGGATTTTCCTTATATTCGTTTCAACCCGTTTTGGAAGTCAAGCAGCGCACCAGACCACAAAAGGAAATTTCCAAAAGGGAAATTTATTGGGCCAAAAAAAAAAATGCGTAAAATAATCTAATCAAATATTTTATCAGAATTTACTTTTAATTTAATAAAAACCTAATTAATGGCACATATATTATACTTATTTTAATATAAATATAATAATTTTGAGATTCATCATAAAAATATTTTCTTTATTGGGTTAGAAGGATGCGTGATTGAGAGAGAACATCTGTTAACTGGCTGTGACACGTCAATTATATTAAGGGTTTAATTACTAGATTTATTGCTCATCTGTTTGGTGTGTACAATTTAAAACATTAACTTTAATAGGAAATCAATTAATGGTAATAATATAATTAATAATGGGAAGGCTGCTGATTAATATGGAGCGGTGGGTTTGACAGTTTTAATTGGTAAATTATGTGATTTATTGTTTTTATGGCTTTGTGAATCAATTGGGCCTTTCTTCGTTACTTTCCTTTGGAGCCATACACTCTCTCTCTCTCTCTCTCTCTCTCTCTCTCTCTCTCTCTCTCTCTCTCTCTCTCTATATATATATATATATATATATATATATTAATTGTTGAGTAAATTTGGCTATATATTATAACTAAATACTTGCATTTAGCTTCCATACAAAATACCCATAGTTTATTAGGGGTGTCAAATCGGACTGCAGGTCGGATTTAGGTATGACCCGAATTTGACTCATGAATATGTTTGATCCGAACCTGATTAGTTTATTAAATAGTTCAAAAATTTCAACCCGAACCGACCTTAACTTGATTGACTCGACACAACTCGAATGATTTATTTATATATATTTTTTAAGTCAAATTCGGATTCGTGGTAAAATCGGTCAATTTGTCAGGGCCAATTTCAGTCAAATTGAATGGCGTTATAATCAGATTTGGTGGGTCACCCCAAACCCGACCCGAAATATCAAACGGGTCAATTTCTTCCACCCGAACTCAACCCAAAAATTGTTTGGGTCAGCCCGAGCCCTAATTTTTTGAGATGGGTTTGTGTCGAGTTATCGTGTCGAGTCAATTTTTGACACCCATATAATTTATATAAGAATGTAATTATTTGTGGGGTGAAGCAAATACTGCATTAAAAATGATTATTTTCTAGGTGATATATAATTTGTTTGATAAAGATTTTAAAAATTAATCATATTAAAGATTTGAGATTAGATCTCGTCTACATGAATTTTATTTGCTTTGATATTGAATATTTTAAGTAAAATATTATTAGTAATTAAGCAACAGCAAAGTTTGATTAAGATTATTCGAGATTTTAAAGGTATTAGTGAATCTAGATATAATCGTGATAATTGTGGTGAATAAAAAAAATTTCTTCTTTATCAATAAAGTATAAATTTTAAAATAATAAAAAAATGAATTAACCAGAGTTAATTTACATAGAAAAAATAATTTGAAAGTCTAAGCATGTTCAAAATTATTTAAAAATCTTGCCAATTAGATTACATCTACATTAAATCAATAAATTCAGACTGCTAATAGACCTTAATAATGAGAATCCAATTAATGTCATTCATTAATCTTCATTTCATGAGTTGTTTATAAACAATGTTTGCTTTCTAAGAGGTGAATATTTTGATTAAAAAAATGGGATATTTCTTCTATTTTTTGGTAGCCTACATTTGAGTGATTAGTCTCATAATAAACTTTTCATTATTTATAATTTCAATTTATAAATATTTATTGAGCATAGGTTGATGGAATCTAAAAAGTAGTATGTTCAATTTGGCCATTTAACAAATTGCTAATAGTGATTACTACTGAAGCATCATTATCATCAAATCATTAGTGGCTGGTAGGTTCAATCCCAACTATATAAAATAATTGAAGGAGAACGTCGCAGTGTGAACCGAGAATACCATAATGTTGTCTAAGTGTGGATTGTTGGACATAATTCCAATGATAACTTTCATCTTATTTAATTCATTACTAATTATTTGAACCGTCTCTTAGCTCAGTTGGTGGGGAAGCGCAGAACCCCTGGACCGCTCGATTCCTCTCTGGGGCACTTACGCCTTCGGCGGAGAAAGTAAGGGGACCACACGTAGGTGATGAATGTGGCAGTAAGTTAATTAACACATCCCCACACAAGATGGGTGTTGGTGGCTAATCTTTTTAAAAATTTTCCAAAAAAAAAAAAGTAAAAGAAAAGATCATATATGTTGCGTGCTAGAAAACCAGTCGCGGTAGAGTGAAAGTTTATGCCTTAGCCTTGTCGATTAATCCAAAGACACACGCGTAATTAAAAAAGCCAACAAGAGACACTCCAGAATTTTAACGTGGAAAACCTCGAAAAGAGGGGAAAACCACGGGGCCTAGCCCAGTAAAAAGCTTCCACTATGTATCTGTTTCAGAGTACAAAGTCTTCCTGATAACGGATTGCGAAGTGCAGAGAGAGGAATAACAACCGTAACAATGATCGTTGTAAGCACGATGGTGGAGATGGGTAACTTGGGAATGCGTACAATTAGTGACGACGGGTGGCGATGGTTGATGGTCGCCGAGTGCGATCTTGTTTGCGATCTTGCTTGGAGGATCTTGCTTGAGCTCTCTTCCTCCTCACTTGGCTTTTCCTTCTTCTTCCTCGCCGGACTCTTCATTTTCTTCCTGGACTCTTCCTTTTCTTCCTTGCTTGACTCTTCCTCTTCTTCCTTTCTGACTCTTCCTCTTCTTCCTTGTTCTGCTCTTCATTTTCTTCCTTGCTTGGACTCTTCCTCTTCCTTGTTCTGACTCTTCCTCTTCTTCCTTGCTTGGACTCTTCCTTTTCTTTACTTGCTCAGCCCTTCTTCTTCACCTCACTTCACTTCACTTGGCCTCCTTTTGTGTGAGGAATGAAGGCCTATTTATAGATGGGAGGAGGGCATTCTTGTAAATTCATGGCTGCACCACTCTCCTCGATCGGACGGCCAGATGATTCCTTCGATCATTTGATGTATTTTAAGAATTGATGCCCAAATGAAGTCAGAATTATGAGATCTTAGGCTCATTAGATCCAGCTCGTCGAGACGCTCGATTTGACTATAAACACTTCATATTTTTGAGAGCTGTTTTGGGATTTAATTGATGTCCAAAAGATTTCAATGATATTTTAAGTGCTTGATCTCGATCGGTTTCGACTCAAAATCATATCGCTTTCGACATCAAGATTTGTGCTTTAACTGGTGATATTTTGAGAGTCATATCGCCCTCTATTTTGGATGACATTAGCTTAATCATCCAAAAAATATATGTGTCAAATGCTCGAAAATAACGAATTCTTCAACGATAAATGTGCCCATGAATCATACATTTTGAGAGAAGAAATCATCATAAAAATACAAAATTATGATTAGAGAAGTAGATGTGTAGGCATGAGATTTTGAGGTTACGGATCTATTTGGATACTCACGAAGCGTTCGGACTCATGGCGCCTGGCCCATCTAGTCAGCGCACATGGGTCTTGCACAATGGCCGGGCAGCTATTTAACCACGGAGCGGGCGGCGTCGATATGCACGCTCTCGCCGGGTCGCGAACCCATGCATGAGTTACGCTCACGGTCAGATCATGGGCCATGCTGCGGCGGCCGTCAAGCCTGCCTGTCGCGGCCGTCAGTTCGCTCGGGTCACGGCCATCCCAGACGGTTCGGTCGCTGACGGCTCAGCGCTGACGGCTCAGTCGCGAATGGTCGGTCGCTGACGTCGTGAACGACCGGTCGAATGGGTCGAGGTTCAGCCAGCTGTGGCTCTGTCTACAGAAAGGCGCCATGAAGGCTGCGCATACACAGATGAGCTCATGAGCTACCTCACCGTCCGACCGAGATTTGAAGGGTTTTGAGCCATTTTTGAGGGTTTTACCCTTTTGCTGGCTATAAATCCCCAGGGTGAGAGAGGCACACCTTTCCCCTCTCCCTTCTTCTTGAGAGGGTCCTTTGGAGGCAATCAAGAAGGCGATCAAGAGGCGTCGTGAGGCGATGAGGAGGCGGTTGAGGCGAGGCCCACGACATACATCGCGGTTCTAGTTTATCTCGCCCAGCATCGCCTCATCTGACCGTCCGTTAGAGGTTGGAAGGCCCACGACATACCGCCGTGGTTCCGCTCACCGCCCCGGCGACCCTCGTGACCGTCCGAGAGGCGAGCGCCCACTACATACGTTCAGAGCACGCTTCCCGCATCGGCCTCGTCGATCATGGGTTGGGGAGGCGATCAAGGCCCACCTGCATACCGCCATGGTTCCGGCACGGTTCGCCCGGCGATCGCCTCATCGGACCATCCGGGTTCGGCCCATGGTACATACGTCGTGGTTCCGGTTCTACCCCGCATCGCCTCGCCGGACCGTCCGTTGGGAGGCGATCAAGGCCCACGGTGATAATGCCGGTTTCGGTTTACCTCTCGCCGAACCGTCCGGTTAGGAGAGCGCCCACGTGGATACGCCGTGGTTCCGGCGCATCACCGGACCGTCCGGTTAGAGGCGATCAAGGCCCATGGTATATGTCGGTTCCGGCATCGGCTCGCCCCGCATCGGCCTCATCGGACCATTCGGGTTCCGCCCACGAATACGCCGGCCTGCCACCTCCACGGACCGTCGTTGGGAGGCGATCAGGACCACGCATACGCGTGGTCAGTTACCGCCGCCGGACCGTCCGTTAGGCGATCAAGGCCCACGCATATACATCGGGTTCCGGTCCACCGCTCGTCGGCGATCGCCTCGCTGACCGGTTGAGGGCATCAGGCCCACGTGATATGCCGGTTCCGCTATTGCCGGACCGTCCGTTAGAGGTTGACGGCGATGTCCGGCGATGGTGACCAACGGAGATGGCTGATGATAGTCGGCGCTGATGGCGACGCAGTAGTCGAGCGTGACCGGTGACGGCGGCAAGATGTAACTGGCCGACCGTACGGCGGGCGATCGACCGCGGCGATATAGTCGCGGTGGTGACCGGTGATTATGATTAGCGCCCGACGGGGGTGGTCGGCAGCGGCAATTGGTGACGGTAGTCGACGGTGGTCGACGCCAGAATAATGACCAGCCGATATGGTCCGTAGTCTTGTAGGAAATAGGATTTCTTGAAACTTCAATGATGGTTCAACATTGATAATTGATGTTGTCAACTTGCATGTTAGAGATATAATCAATCCGCTTGAGGATTTTGACCCATCCGAGGTTGTTTGTCGAGTGTTACGGCGACATTAACTGTAGAGGGTACAAAGTTTTGACCTTTCTTAGTTATTAGTCGAATATTATTCGACGACGCTTAACCTATATGAAAGAGGCCGTGGAAAGTCCACCAAGGACCTTTTGACCTTTCCTGGGTTGTTTGTCGAAGTTTTGCTCGATGACATTAACCCGCATGGAAGAGGCTGGAAGTCCACCAAGGACGTTTTGATCTATCCTGGGTTATTTGTCAGAGCTTTTGCTCGATGACATTAACCCGTATGGAAGAGGTCGCAGGAAGTCCACCAAGGACGTTTTATCCCGGGTTGTTAGTCGAAGTTTTACCGGCGACGCAACCCGTATGGAAGAGGTCGCGAAGTCCACCAAAGACGCTTTGACCCGGCCCGGTTGTTGGTGAATATTATTCGACGACGCTTAACCCGTATGGAAGAGGTCGAATTGAATCCGAGAGGCGACCTATCCGGTGTTGTCGGTGTTACCCATGATGTTAACCTGCACGGAAGAGGTCATGGAAGTCCACCAAGGACCTTTTGACCTATCGAGGTTGTTTGTCGGTGTTACCCGACGCTAACCCGCATGGAAGAGGTCAGGAAGTCCACCAACAACCGCTACGGCGAATCGGCGACGAAGTCGAGCGGCGATCGCGCAGACGGGATGACCGGTAGATGGTGGTGACCGCCGGTTGCGGCGTGATGGTCGAGCTGACAAGCAGAACGCGGCGGATTATTGGCATTATTGGCGCCGACGGGTCGGCAGGTGAATCCGGACGTAATGCGCATGACCGGTGTCAATGGCGAGACCGGTGACGATGGTGGTGACCGCGAGATTGCGGCGATGGTCTACGGCAGGACGACGACGATGATGAAGGACCGACGACGGAATTACGGCATGACCGACTACGCGGATTACGGCCGACGGGTGGTCAGACTGAAATCGGCCGACGGAGATCTTTGACCTATCCGAGGTTGTATGTCAGGGTGTTACCCGATGACGTTAACCTGCATGGAAGAGGTCATGGGAAGTCCACCAAGGACATTTTGACCTATCCGAGGTTGTTTGTCGGTGTTGACGAACTGCATGGAAGAGGTCATGGAAGTCCACCAACAACCTTCGGCAACCGGCGACGGCAGAATGGCGGTGGCGACCGCATCGATAGGGCGACGGACCGCGATTATGGTTGGCTCCCGACGGGTGGTCGGGCAATGCAACCGACGACGTAGTCACGGCGTGTAGCCGAGTGACCGCAACTATGGTGTTGCGAAGAATCGCGATGGTTCAACAGCTTGATAATTGATGTTGTTAACTTGCACGCTTATGGATATAATCAATCCGAGGATTTTGACCCATCCGGTTGTTTGTCGGGTGTTACCCGGCGACATTAACTGTGCGGGGTATAAAGTTTTGACCTTTCTTTCACTGGTCGGTATTATTCGTCGACGCTAACCTGTATGGAAGAGGCCGTGAGAAGTCCACCAAGGACGTTTTGACCTATCCTGGGTTGTTTGTCAGAGTTTTTGCTCGATGACATTAACCCGTATGGAAGAGGCCGCGGGAAGTCCACCAAGGACGTTTTGACCTATCTGTTTGTTCAATTTTTGCTCGATGACATTAACCCGTATGGAAGAGGCCGGGAAGTCCACCGGACGTTTGACCATCATGGGTTGTTTGTCGAGTTTTGCTCGATGACATTAACCCGTAAAAGAGGCCGGAAGTCCACCAAGGACGTTTTGACCTATCCGAGGTTGTTGGTCGGAATATTATTCGACGACGCTTAACCTTTATGGAAGAGGTCGAATTATTTGTATGAGCTTGTAGCAAAAGTTGACCATTGATCTTTGCCTTTTCGTTGGTATTGCTGACTTGCTTTTCGAACTAATAATCAATCAGATATCCAAAATTTTGATTTGGACACCCGCGACGATGGTGTCCTGCGACGGTGGTCGGCCGATAACCGCCGACGATGACTGCGACCGGAGATGCCTCGATGGTCGGTAAGTCGAATGGCGAGTCAGGGATGACCAGCGATGATGGTGGTGACCGACGAAGATTGCCGACGATGGTCGACGGCGGTGACCAGCGATGGTGGTTGGAGGTCGACGCGTGGTCGGCGGCAATGCGACGGTAGAATGACGAGGCGATGACGCCGCAGTGGCCTACGGATGCCGAAGATGGTGGTAACCGCGAAAAATTGCCGCGATGGTGGCGGCGCGGACCGCCAGAATCAACGGCGGGATGACCGGCGACGATGGTGGTGACCGCAAAGATTGCCGGCGATATGGCTACGGCGGTTGGTGGCCGACAAGTGGTCCTGAAATGCTCAACAAAGCACTTGAATGATCTGAGGCGAATCGACGCCTGCGAATTTACGGATGGCCTACGAAGATGGTGGTGACCTAAAATTGTCGGTGATTGCCTGCTGTGGTGACCTGCGACGAGTCGCCGGGCGCAGACCGCGATAGGGGTTGGCTACCGACGGTGGTCGGCGAATGTTAACCGGCGCACGTGAGTCCCATGGTTTATCGACGCTTTTAATGGCCGATGACCGCGCGATTGCCGGTGATGGTCGGCGGACCGCTACACGGTGGTCGACGGCGTGTTCGGCCAGTGGGTTGGCGTTTGGGGGTTGCTCAAGAAGTGGCACCAATAGTTTACGGCGATCGGAGCTGCTGGAATTTTGACCTATCCGGTTCGTTTCGAGCGTGACTCACGATGTTACAGATGGAAGAGGTTGAATCCGCCGAGAATTTTTTTTGACCTATCCGAGTTGTCGAAGCTTTGCTCGATGACGCTAACCCGCTGGAAGAGGTTGAATCAATCCGGCGATTTTGACCTATCCAGGTTGTTTGTCGTGGTGTTACCCGGCGACGTTAACTCAGATGGAAGAGGTCGCAAAGTCCACCGGACCTTTGACATATCCGGTTTGGTCGAGGGCTACCCACGCTAACCTCGGTTGAATCAATCACTGGGATTTTGACCCATCCGGGGTTTTGTCGAGTGTTACCCGGCGACGCTAACTCGCATGGAAGAGGTCGAATTGAATCCGCGATTTTGACCTATCCGAGGTTGTTCGTCGGTGTTACCCGGCGACGCTAACCTGGAAGAGGTTGAATTGAACTGGCCGAGGATTTTGACCTATCCGAGGTTGTTTGTCGGTGTTACCGGCGACGCTAACTGTATGGAAGAGGTCGGAAGTCCACCGCGACCTTTTGACCTATCCGAGTTTGTCGAGTGTTATCCCACGACGCTAACTCGTGGAAGAGGTCGATTAAAACATCCGCTTGTGGTCAGCCAAAGTTGCTCCTTAACCTTGGCCTTGCTTCTCGAACTGATAATCAATTAGATATCCAAAATATTGATTTGGATAGTCTTCTGAGATTAAGATTTGCCCCCAGTTTCTGACAAAATCTGAAGGAATGGAGTTTGATGAATCTTCATTCTTCGCTTGTGCTCCTTAAAAGCTTGAAATGCTCCATCTCAATGGTGGCTTTGATCTTGTTGGGAACTTGGTCACCATACAAGATGATATAATGGGAATCGAGAACAACGCTTGGAAAACCGCTAGAGTGAAAGTTTACGCCTTGTCGATTAGTCCAAAGACACAATAATTAAAGAGCAACAAGAGACACCTGCATTTTAACGGAAAACCTCAAAAGAGGGGAAAACCACTGGCCCAGCCCAAGAAAGCTTCCACTATGTATCTGCTTGAGTACAAAGTCTTCCGATAACGGATTACGAATTGCATATGAGAACAACCGTAACAATGATCAGTTGTAATTGTTACCATGGTGGAGATGGGGTAACTTCGGTGGAATGTGGTACGCTTAGTGACGACGGGTATGGTGATGGTCGAAGGGAGTGCAATCTTGTTTGGATGCTTGGAGGATCTTCAAGCTTCGAGCTCTCTTCCTCCTCACTTGCTTTTCCTCTTCTTCCCCCTGACTCTTCCTTTTCTTCCTTGCTTGACTCTTCCTCTTCCTTGTTCTGCTCTTCATTTTCTTCCTTGGGACTCTTCCTCTTCTTCCTTGTTCTGGACTCTTCCTCTTCTTCCTTGCTTGGACTCTTCCTTTTCTTTGTCAGCCTCCTCTTCTTCTTCACCTCACTTCACTTCACTTGGCCCCTTTGGTGTGAATGAAGGCCTATTTATAGATGGAGGAGGGGGCATTCTTGTAAATTCAAAAGGCCTGCATACCTCCCTCGACGGACGGCTGATGATTCCTTCGATCATTTGATGTATTTTGAGAATTTGGATGCCCAAATGTAAGTCGGAATTATGAGATCTTAGCCTCGTTAGATCCGGCTCGTCGAGACGCTTAATTTGACTATAAACACTCCATATTTGATAGCTGTTTTGGGATTTAATTGATGTCCCAAAGATTCCAATGATATTTTAAGTGCTTGATCTCGATCGGTTTCGACTCAAAATCATATCGCTTTCGACATCAAGATTTGTGCTTTGACTAGTGGTATTTTGAGAGTCATATCAATATATATATATATATATATATATTAAAATTTGTCTAAAGTGATACTGTCTAAAGTGATATCATGTCTAAAGTGATAAACACGACTCGGTCCCAACTATATGATACTATATATACTATGCCTGTATAAAGTGATAACCTGTCTAAAATGATATCCTACCTCTGGTCCCAGCAATATCACTTTAGATAAGTTTTACTATATATATATATATATATATATATATAGAAAGAGAGAGAGAGAGAGAGAGAGAGAGAGAGAGAGAGAGAGAAAACGAAAATTTGGTCACGTGATAACGGTGGGTTGTGCTTCGATAGAGATCAACATGCTTATGGGAGTCTTTATTTCATTAGTCTATACCAGCTTTCTCAATCAACCATAGAAACCCATTGATCAAACATCCTTCAATATTTAAATAGCTTAGCTAATTTGACTGCTCCCACATCTGAAGAAGCCGCCTTGATTTCTATGAATTAAAATAACTTGAAGAATCAAATTTAAAAAAAAAAAAAAAAAAACTCAAGAGTAGGCAAATTTGGAATAATCTACAAAGTGAGAAGTTTTGGACAAATGAAAGAAATAAGTTCGATGTAACTAATTAAGGATGCATGAAAAATATGCATAAAATATAATAGTGAGGACAGGGAAGTTGACGGTGGTAGGTAGGCTTCATTCTCTCCTCTTAATGTATTCATGCAATCGAATGTCTTTTGATATTGATCTTTTGTATTAATGATTATTGATTATTAATGCGCTAATCATTTCGCTGCCCAAAATGAGTGTTTAAGCCAATGCTAACTGATGCTTATTAGAAATCTTCCTTTTAGATATAGGTTCACTTCGTTTGTTGATGATTGACACAAGGCTGACTAAGGTCAGAGATAAAGCAGAAAAGTATATTTACTGAGCCACTGGTTCTCTTTGTTCTCAGAATTCCAAAATGTCTCTTCTAAAGTGAAAGATTTTTACTATGATGGATGGTTGGGACTGAAGCAATTTGAGTTCTATACTTCCTTTTGAAGCCAACACATTTACAGAAAACCAGAGCTGGAAGAAGAGTTTTTGTTCTTAAGGATGATGATTTACTTTGCATAAAACTTTCATTTTTTTTTTTTTTTTTTAGACTGTTGCATGAACTTATTCCTATGTTAAGATTTTAAATTACATGGGATGAACTAAATTAAAATTTTAAATTAAATACATTTTAGGGTACTTTTTTTTCCTTTTCTGTTCCCAGCTTGTTGCTAGATGCTTTTTCTGTTGCATTCCAGCACTAGACTGTGCAACCCTCTTCATGATTGTTGACAGTGAACCAATTTTTCTTTCCAACCTCATTGTCTCTACTCAGTGATGGAATCAGAATTTAAAGAGAGGAATGGTGAAATTTAAGAGTTACGACTGCCCACACAACTACGAATGGCAAAATCTGGGAGAATAAATATTGTATTATATAGTATTAAGAGTTTAATATAAATCTAAGGAGTCCACCACTGTCTCTACCTCCTTTTCTGCTTTTCTTTATGTTGACCTCCATGTATGTGTCATAAGTCGGGTCAAGCCCACAAGTCAATTGACGGACTTGGAGCCAAGAACGCTTAAAATACATTGAACGTCACAGAAAATGATCAAAACAACCTCCGATTGACAAACGGACTTCGTCATCACGTTCAAAACGTCGAAATTTGATATGAATAATGCATAATCTAGTGATCAACCCATCAAGCAATCGAGCTATCAATGTGTCGACGCATATATCGAAGTTGAAAAGCTGCGACGATGTTTGAATGACCTCCGTTCATGAAATTGATTGCGTCGTTAGCTTCGAAACATCGAAAACTATCAAATGAGACTGTTTGTACTCAATTCAGATGAGTTTGGGCAAATGTCGAATGATTTAAAGTGACAACACGCAAATCAAGGCTGAAATGCACTGGGCGTCGCCAAAATCAACCCAAATGACCTCCGATCAACAAATGGACTTCTTCATCGCATTCAGAATATCGAAACTGGTCAGAATATAAATGTTGATCAACCGATCAATCGATCGAATCATCAACGCGCCTGCACGCATATCGAGATCGGGAAGTACCGACGTAAACTAAACGACCTTAGTTCGTAAAATTGATCATTACATTAGCTTCGAAACTCCAAAATTTGTCAAGTAAGACTATTCGCACTCAATTCGGACAAGTTTGAATGTCGAGCGGTTAAAAGCGGTTATGCACATTTTGAGTTGAAACTGACTCAATTTGACGCTGACATGAACCAAACGGCCTCCGATTGCGAAACGGATTACGTCATTGGGTTCAGAATAACGAAATAATCTTGAATCAACATATATATCAACCTAAATCAATTTAATAACCTAAATCTAATCCTAGCCCTAAGTAAACCGGCCGGCCCTATCCCTCTTCACCGATGACTCGCTCGGTTCGATTCCCCTCCCCTCACGTGAGTGAGCTTCTCCTCTTCACCTCTTCACGCACGCAGGAAACGAGGGCCGAACCGTCCCCATTTCGACTCGATCGACCTCCCTCCACGCAACCGCACGGCGCACGCTCCGTCTCCCCCCTCCACGCTCGGCTTCCTCCAGAATCGTTCCCTCAGAAACGTTCCTCCTCTTCCTTCCTTCATCCCAACTGAAGAAGCTTTTCCTCATCCAAAATCCAAAAAAAAAAGAAATCCATTTTCCTCTCTCCTTCTTCCTCTTTTCCTCTTCCTTTCCTTCTTCTTCCATTTCTTTCTCCAAACCGATATCTACAGATTTTGTTTTCCTTCCACTTTCTTCTTCTTTCCTCTTCATCTTCTTTCTTACCCCCTCAAAAATCAAAATCGAAAATATTTACCCTCTTTCCCCTTACAAAGCTAATCCGAAATTCCATTTTCCCCGTATTTCTCAATCCGAAATTTCTCCCTTTTTTTTTCAAATCCAAATTTCCTACTTAGTTTTATACAATCTTCTTATAGGAGAAGAACTCCATCATGAGGAGTTCTTGCTCGATTTTTTTTTCTCTTCATTCTCAGATTTTCATTATTCTGTGGGAGAACATCATATTAGGGTTCTTCTCGGTTCATCTCCAGTTAACCTCATTTTAGAATGAGTTCAATCCTCCATCTTGTTTAAGAGTTCTTAGTCTTAGGCATCAGTGATTAGGTGGGCCTCATTCAAGACTTAGAAGAGTTAGAGGAATGAATGCCAGGGTGTTAGGAAAATTCTTTTCTTAGCTTGAACCATTCCTCACCTTCCTTGAAGTCAAACTGCAAATCAAATCAACAATCAATTCCAGCCTAATTGATTTTCCCTAAACTCAAATCAATTCCAAATGATTAAAATTCATGATCAACTCCAAAGGATTGAAGCTCATGATTGAAATTCTAAATTCAAAATCTTTCCCAAGCCCTTTGATTCTATCTTATGGACTTAGCTCAAATCAAATCCAAATCAATTCAAATTCAAGAAATTTTCTCTAATTTATATTCTCATTTATATATAAATGAATTATAAATTCAAATATCAAGAATCAATTCAAAAAATCAAATCCAAATTCAATTAAAATCTAACCTAAGCCAAGACAAAATCTTGAATTTAAAATCAAACTCAAATCAACCCGATTTTCTTCATGACTCAATCAATCCTATAATCACGAATTTAAATATAAACATAAACTTCAATCATCAAACCAAAACTAAATTCAAAAATCAAACCCAAGTCAAACTCATGTTCACCATTTGACTTGAAATTATCAAATGAATCAAAACCTATTTGACTCCAAATCTCTTGCAAATGGATTATATTTTCAAGTCCATATGTGAGTTCAATCAAACTTAATCAAGATCAAGCCAAACTTAATAATCACTTGACCCAAAATAGCTAATTTGACCTACATGAATCAAAATTCAATTCAATCCAAATCAAAGTGAATTAATCCAATCTAAACTTCATGTCATATTTGTTGATCATCATAGGTTAATCAATTTTCGTGAAATGTGGTCAAACTAAGTCAACCTAGCCCGTTGACCCCTTTAATCCATAAAACTAGCCAAATTGCAACCTAAATCAATTGATTGCGACTAATGGCTGAAATTTACTCCAAACTGATTATTGAACCCGACCAAAGCCTCAATTAATCTCAATTTGACCAATTGGCCCCTAACCAATTGACCATGAACTCAACAAAGGTCAAATCAAGCCAAAATCAAATATAAACTAAATTGATTGGAAATAAAGATACCAATCGATTTCAAATGATCAACCAAACCCAAACCAAGCCATAATTCAAGTCAATTTGGTCAATTGGGTCAAATTGATCAACTTAGCTCAAATTGACCTAAATGATCAAATTGGTAAGATCCCAAATTAAATCTAAATTAAACCAAATTAATTGAAATCAATTGAACCAATATGCTCCAAATAGTCATTTGAACTTAACCCAACTCTTGGTTTAACCTAATTTGACCAATTGGTCAACCTAACCCGTTTTGGCCCGATTTAACCCGAATGGGTCAAATTAACTCAAATTAAATCAAATGAACTTCAAATGACATGAAATTGGGTCAAATTTACTTTTGACTTATTTTAAATCTACCCAAATCAAATTCAATGTCAAATGACCACTTTGCCCTTGGGTCAAAGGCATTCCATGAGAAAATACACTTTTCTAAGTGGTCATTTCTCTTCCTTGGCCACTTGACACTCATCCATTGGTCCACATATGCACCAAGGACATTGATTTTCTGACCCAAGGAGTGGTTGGGGCAACCATGACTCATGGGGAGGTGAAATCACCTCACCTCTCCCATTGGAACACTTGGCATGAAGGACACTCACCTCCCCAGGACACCCACTTGTCCTTCATGACCACTTTCCACTCCATAGCCACCATAGGATGATTCTCTTCCATTCCCAACCACCCAAGCCAAATGACATGAGTTTGGAGCCAAAATTTTAAACAAAAAAAGTGAAAAAGGTTCATCTTTTCATTCTACTTTAAGCTTTTGAAAACTCTCATTCCTCTCATTCTCCTCCTCTAGAGAAAAGCCATCAATCATCCACTTTATTTTGGAGAAATACTCCAAAACTATGATTCGGTGAAATGATCACCGGAGGAAACTTCATTTCTGAAGGGATCTAAGCTCATTCTAAGGCTTCTTCCCTCACTCGACAACGCACTTGCGTCACCACCGCCGCCAGAAATCATCTCCGGTGAGATAACCTTCAAGAACCGTAGCCGGCCTTAGGATCTTTCATTTTGTGACGGAATATTTATGATTTTTAGAAATCTGCCCTAGATAATCCCATATTTTTACTTTAGATCATCTCAATTAGAAAATATAATTTTTTTGGTGCAAATCGACACAAAAACGAGTCCATTTGGACAAGGTTTCACTTAGAAAATCTATGTTTTCCTAAAAAAAAAATCTATTTTCGCATCCCGCGGCATGGCGTAGATCGCGATCAGCGGTTGGTCCGGAATCGGATGGTCATGGATGGCATCCGGTCTTGGTTGCGATGTGATCAGGCATATGTCGCGTTGACGCCTCTCGGACAGCTCAAATCGCCGATCGATGCGATTTGACGATCACGCGTGATAAATCAGGCGGATTGGTGAGCGGTAGCGGGTTCTCTTGACGATCTTTCCCACCCATCCGCTATGGCACCGCTAATCCGCGGCATGCACGCGCCGCCGCCGCATATCGCCGCCGTGTGGCGTAGCGTACACGGTACATAGTTTTATTTAAAAAATTAATTTACATTACCTAAAACTTCAAAAATTTATAGAAAATAAAATACTTAACGAAAAATTACAAATAAGGGCTCGTTGGATTCATCTTTCCAAGAGGAATCCAATAAATCCAAAATCCTCAAATTTCACAGAGTATTTTGAGCTTAATTTAAGCTTTAGTAAAAATCAAATTTCTTTTAAGTAAGACAAAAATTACATGCCAGATTAAGTTAAAATTTTCAGAGATTAAAATTGATGTTAAAATACACTTACCATAAAAATTGTAAGTCAAAATAACATTTGTATTAAAAGATATTAAATTTTGAGTGTCAAATGATTTATTTTAATAAAATGAATTAACAGAATTCTTAAAAATCACTTAAATCAATTGAAATTTCAAAAATATATAACTAAATATAGAAAAATCAGAAAAAATATGAATGAGGGCTCATTTTAAAGAGAACTCAGAGAAGAATCTAATAAAAGCATTTCTAATTGAATTTGAATATTAGATTTTCCTTAATTATGATTTATTTGAAAGCTTAATAACCCTAATTACTCCCTAATGACTTCATTAATTAATTCCAAACTTTTCAAGCATGTTTAGGGGGATGACTTCTGACTCCCCTAATTTTTTTGAAATTTATTAATGAGTCAGTTAGAAAAATTAATTAATGAACCCCTAATTACCCTCTTAATGTAATTAAGGTTAATTAAGCGTGTGAATATTGGTTTAATTCCTTGATTAAGATAATTAACCTTTTTTTAGGTGATTGGGGAGTTTATGGAATGATTTTGGGATATTTTCCTTAATCTATTCCCTAAACCCCCTTTATTCTTTAATCCAAATCTATTTAAGGGTTAATCCACTAATAATCTACTTAATTAATCAAATCAAATTCTAAAAACTAAAATTAATCTAGAAACTTAATCAATCCTTCTTGGGTAGATACTTAGGTGTTCAATAACCTAAGTAAACTTAAGGAAATCATACCTAACCCATATGTGTGGGAAACGTTATAAAAGTACTTAAATTAAACACTTTAGCTTAATTAATCATTAATTGTGAGCCAATTGCATTAAGTATCTTTCTTTCCTAGGATGCATTGCTAATTTAAATTCCTTGTAGTTTTATGTCATACATTGGCTTATAATTATTTGATTAAATATGTTAAAGTGGTATAGATAAGGGGTAATTAATGAACTTAATCTACACCTTAACCTAACCAAGGCATAAAATTAATCTAATCACCTAAAAATTAAACTAAAATCATACTCACATTTGGGAAAGGATAAGGACCAGCAAACTTTCTCACACTTTTTAATTCAAATCAAACTCAATGAAAGTCTCTTTTAACAACTTTTGATGCTCTTTAAATGATCTTACTTCATAAGATTGTTTTTAAGAATTAATTAGAGTGAATGAAATTACATGCTTACATCACTTTATTTCTTTCTTAGCATGCTAAATATGTATGTCATATGAAAATCATGCTTAATTCAAAATGAAATATTTCCTTTATGTCAAATTGCATGTTTGAGCTAAAGTAAAAAATATGAGTGGCTATTATCACTATTAAATTTAAAATTATTTTGAAAATCTATAAATCAAATACCTAAAATTGAAAGTGTGCTACTTGTAGTTTATTTATAAGCTTGCATGTGAATATAAAAATATGTCTTATGTATGTTTCATTTATTTTCTCTTAATATGGATTTGAATAAGATTTGCAAAGTGTATAGTTCTTTTAAAAGAACATAACACTTGCTTAAATATATTCTTATCCTCTTCCATGTTATGACTTAAGAAAGATCCTTACACTTACACATATAAATTACATAACAAGTCCAAATATAAGTACAAATTTTTGCATCTTTCTTTTCCATTCATTTCTTTTGTACATATATTTGTATTTAAGAAAAGTGGTATATTAATCTAAATAACCCCAGGATTATGAGGCTTTAAGTAGCCCTAAATAGGTCTTGTACCTTACACGCGTGGTTAACAATGACGTCGTAGTCACTTGTGCCTTTTATACATACATGTGTGCATATGAAAAGTGGATAAGAAAACCTTTTTTTCTACTTAACGAAAACCATGCATCATAAAACATTCAAATTTTCTTAAGTAACTCACTTAGCATTCTCTTTCCATGCATTTCTTTTTGTACATGCACATGCATTTAAGAAAAGTGATATATTAGTCTGGACAACCTCGGGGTTGCGAGACTTTACATACAAGTAGTATTAGTTAATGTTGTCTTACTCACTTATGTCTATTATACTTGTAAATGTGCATATGAAAATAAATAAATGAATCACTCTCCTCTTCTTAACAAAATTATGCATACATAAAAACATTCCAAATTTCCATAAGCAACCTCTCATAGCATTCATTATGGGCTAAATACTTGCATTGCATGTATAGATATGCATAGGATTAATTCATGTGCATGATATACGTAGGAAAGAAATAAAATGTTGTGTGTGTTGTGATAGTAATTCATTTTATTTAATCTTAAAATGCCTTTTTTTTAATAGGTTTGTTTAGAGAAAATCTAAACTTAGGATTAATTAAAATACATAATAAAATATTCACTAAACAAAAATTATTAATGAATCTATCTTAGAAATTACTTAAGGTAGGGAGGAAAGAGAAGTTCTCTTCTCTTTTTCTCTCTTTATAACCTTTAGTAATTAAGTAGGTTCATTCAAACCAAATCAAATCATCAAATAAAATTAACCTATATCAACTAAACAACTTAAATGAGACCACCCTTCTAAGTCGAACATTTTCATACTTGGAAAATCCTAGCCTTAAAGCCTAACTAAGCATACCACCTGGCACATTAAGCTAAGTCACCACTTCTAGTCCTATGTAAGGCGGCTGTGCATGGTTTGATGTTTATTTTGTTTTATGACATGATATTTTAGTCTGCATGTTAGGGTGTATGTGCGTAGAATGAATGGTAGGATGATTTAGTCTAATCATTATCTTATGCCGGGGGTTGTGCTTAAGGGGCCCTGTAATAAAAATATAATTATTTTTGCCATGCAGGTTGCTTATACCCCTAAGCATAATCCAAAATAGGCCAGGTGGACTTGGTTACTCATATGTGGGGTGTTAAGTCTAATTTGTTTATATTCATGCTTGGGATTGTGTGGTTTATTTAGCTAGTATATGTTTTGTAGGTTTTAGTTAGATTTACTTTTTTCCTTTTCATGTACCTTTGCAATTAGGATTTTAGAATGACTGTTATGGGGATTAGGATGAGCATTAGTTATAAGGTCATGCCTTATGTACAATATGAAGCCTTTGGAGCATCCACCTTCCAGTCATCCAAAAGAATGAACTAAAGAAGAAAGAAGAAAAGAAGAATGAAGAATTGAAGACCCCATAACATTAATTCTTTACTTAATTGTAATTAATTCATTTGTAATCCGTGTTATATAAGGGTAGAGCTCGGCTATCCAATTTATTTTTCGAGTTTGTGTGGTGGTGCCCGACCACACTTGGCCTTTTATTCTGTTGCATTAGCTTTATAAAATATTTGATGTTTTATTTAACTTGTGCATTAGAAATGACATGTTTTCTTACTTTCTTCCTTACTTTGATGTATGTGGATGACGATTAGGCTCTTAGGAAAAATTAAATCTTCTATCAAATTAATCAACTCAAAATTAAAAATAAGCAACTCATAACCTCACTTAAAGCCTAAGCTAAAAATTAAGATAAAAGATTTAGGAACCCCTTAACTGGATGAGTATTTCTTTTACAATATCATGCCTGATTGACATATTGATTCACTCTTCTTGATTTGGAGGGCAACACCTCCCATCTTATGATTTTGGCTTAATATAATTTCTCATGCATTAGGCATAAAAAAAAAAAAATCTGAAGCCCTGATATGTGAAATTAAAATAAAAAATGTAATATAATTTGCATTATATTTAGGTCATTTGAAGCATTCCCATGATCTAGTCTCTTTAGGGGTGAATTTAAGGACTTGGTCTCTTTCCAAATAAATACTATTTATCTTGCATAAAGCATATGACATGCCTACATGTTTAAAATCGTGGAGGAGTTAGTTGGTGGCCACCTCCAAGCGGTTGTAAGTCCAAGCAGTTGGGTGGTTTGCCCTCTGTTGACCTCATTTTTTTATAATGTGCTCTCAACCCTTCCATCTTAGACATATGACTTCTCTTAAATTTTAAGAGTTCCTTAGTCTTAAGACACATCTAATAATTAAGTGGACACTCAAATCTAGCTCTAGAAGATTTAGAACAGTTAGCCATAAGAATAGGTCATGCCTTAGGGGTGTTAGGAAAATTTCCCACCCTTTAGCTTAAATTATTCCTCACTTTCTTTATTTCAAGTCAAACTCCAAATAAATTCTATTTGATTTTTTTCTCCTGATTCAATTTCATGATTGAAATCTATGATTGAAACCCATGATCAAAATTCATCAAAAATTCCTAAGTCCAAATTTTGACTAAGTCCTTAAGTTTCCCTTAAGGACTTAACCAAAATCATGATTCAAACTTATTCAAACTTTTGAGATTTTCTCATACCTCATTTATACCCTCATTTATATTAACATTTATAAATGAAATATAAAATCAAACCCATCAAATCAAATTCAAACTTCAAAGTTAATTCATGAAAATTTTCTTAAGTCCATTTAATTTTTCCATTAAAGAACTTAGCCAAAATCAAACCTAAATCATGATCAAGCCTATTCAAACCCTTGGGATTTTCTCAAAACTTATTTATATTCTCATTTATATTCTCATATATAAATGAAATATAAATATAAATCAATCAAATCAAAGGCAAAAATTAAATTCCAATTTGAAATTCCCTTAAATCCTTTGAATTCCCTTTAATGGATTTAACCTTGATCAAACTTATTCAAACTCATGAGATTTTCTCAAAAATTATTTATTCTCATTTATATTCACATATATAAATGAAATATAAATATAAATCAATCAAACAAATTCAAAATTAAATCTTAATTTAAAATTTTCTTAAATCCTTTAAATTCCCTTTAATGGATTGAACCTAAATCATGATTAAACCACTTCAAATCGAATTTCTCATGATCCATTTATATTCTTATTTATATTCAAATATATAAATGAAATATAAATTCAAACAATCAAAACTAATTCCAAAAAAAACAAATCCATTCTTAATCCAATCTAAGCCTTTCAAGTCAAAATCTTGAACTTAGCCAAATCACATTCAACCAAACTCTTGATTTTTGCTCATGGTTCAATCAACCTTACAATCATGAGCTCATATATAAATACAAACTCCAATCACTCATTCAAAACCCAAGTCCAAAATCAAACCAAAAACCCATATTCCTTTGAATATGAAATTTTCAAATGGGTCAAAACCCATTTGACTTTAAACCACTTGTAAATGGATTTATATTTCAATCATAAGTCCATATACAAGATCAACCAACTTCAAGTCAAGCTTTGACCAAGCCATTTGACCCACTTAGGCTCACTTGACCCAAAGTGACCTAAAGTACTCTTATGAGTCAACTTTTGATCCTAACCAAATTGGATTGAGCCAAACTCATATATCCCTCTCATCATAATCAACAATCATCATGGGATGATCAATCAATCAAATTGGGTCAAACCAAGTCAAACCTAAGGGTTGACCAAGTCAACACTTAACCTAAAATGAAACCTTATATTATCAAATTTTACCATAGGCCAAATTGATTGAAACCATTGATCTAAGTTCACTCATGACCTATGTTTGAAATTGAACAAGCCAACATTTGAGCCTAACCTAGCCCAATTGACCAAGTTGACCCATTTTGACCTAAAGGGCCAAAATGTGTCAAAACAATCTAAGCCAAATTGATTGAAACCAATGGGTCAAGTCCATCCCAAATCACTTGAACTTGACCAAAGCCTCAGAACTAGGATTGACCTTAGACCCTACATGACCTAAAGGAAGCCAAAATTGAACTTAACTCAAATTGATTGGAAACAAAGATACCAATCCACTTCATATGAATAACTTAACCTAAACCTACCCTTGACCTACCTAAAATAGTTACAAATGGGTCAAACAGGTCAACTTGACCCATTTGACTTAAGTGAAGTCGTATGAGCCAAAATCAAATATATACCAAACTGAATCAAACCAAAGCCACCAGAATATTTCAAATGGTCATATGAACCCAATCCTTAGTTTGACCCAATTTGACCAATTGGTCAACTTGGCCCAAGTTGACCCATTTTGACCTAAATGGGTCAACATGAGCCTAACCCTATCAAATGGACTCCAAATCCAATGAAACTTGGCCAAACCTAATTTCTCCACATACCCAACATATATAAAGTGAAAAAAAAAATAGCAAAATGATCATTCTACTCCTAGGCCATAGAACAAATTTTGGCATAACCCATGGGTAATTATGGTCATACCCTCTTCACAATCACTTGAGGCTTTCCTAAAAGTTCAAGGGGACTTAGTGATGAGTGGTGTATGACCCAATGGGTTTGGGTCACCATTTGGTCCATAGACCAAAACACCAGCTTAAAATTAAAACTTTAAAACTCCCTCTTAAGCTCAAATTAAGGCACATGGGAGGTTGGAAATCCACTCCTTGGATCAAACCGATCATGTGCACACTAAAATAGATCAAACAGCCCTCCCAATCACATCAATTTAATCAAAATGGCTAGAACATTGTCAGCCGTCTGATCCTTCAAGGGGGAGATATACTCCCCCTAATTCAATTTAAAAATCACTTGCCCTCTATCGATTGAAGATAAGAACCCGTGAGCAATCATCGAGAGCACTCCTGCTTCTTGAGGATTAAAATTCCCCATTTCTCTTTTTGTGCAAAAATAGGAGCTCAATCCATTAGCTAATTTTTTCCACACTTGATTTCCTTCTAATTGCTCTTGCACACTTCATCTAGGAGCCAAATCAGTGCACTAAGCTTATTGGGTTCCTCAGGGGGATCAAATGGATGGCCGGCTTGACTTCCAAGTGAACTGGTGATCACCTTCAGTGAAAACCAATCAATAAACTCAATGTGGTGTTGAGCTTTGTGAAAGAAATTTTCACCCCATCGAACTTTGACCATTGGATTTGCCGCCCCCTCTCAGTAGATGGTGTGGGTTGAATTTGGTGTGATATCATCCTAGATCAAGCTTGGATCTTCCCCTTGATCATGGACAATCTCTATTGATCAAGGGGAAGAACTTGGATCATCTCGTATCCATCACATTTTAGATGAGATTATTCAAAGATGTTTAAAATCTATTTATCCTTTTAAAAGCGGGGAATTTAGCCGTCCATCTTTGATCGAGCGATGAAATTTATCGCGTGTGCGCCGCCATTGTTTGTGGTGACAACTTAAGTCATCCCCTCATGGCACGACATGTGTAAAGTGCGCTGACCGCTCCCGCCACACGTCGCACCATGAGGCAGAGATTAGTTAGGGATTATTTAAAATGCTTCATTAATTACTTATTAATCCATAGATTTTAAAATTAGCCGCGTGGCCGGTTAAAGCCAAAGATCTTACAATTCTTCATTTGAGCATTAAATACACAAAATACATCATATGATCAAGGAATCATCATGGGTCAGAAGAGAGAGTGGTTTGGATTTTGCATGTATTTATAGAGCGTTCTAATTTATAAATAGCTCTCATTCCTCATATGAGGGGAGGCGCAGAGAGGAGAGCTCTAAAGATCCTCCAAGCTGACATTCCGACTCGGGCCATTCGTCATCCGTGGCATCGCCTCATCATCGTTGATCTGCATCATCAATCTTTCGCCGTATTTTCCAGGTAATTGTTCGCATTCGTGATTGCTCCATACTTCATCACTCTTAGAATTACATTGTTGTCGTACATTGTTCTTTCTATACTGATTGTAATCCCAGATCGGAAGATCTTTCTCAAAGCGGTCATAGTGAAAGCTTTTCTTAATTTGCAGGTGGTTTTCCCTCTTTTCGAGGTTTTCCACGTAAAATTGAGTTTTATTGTTTCTTTCTTTAAATCTGTGCGTTGTGAATTTAAGGCAACTTTTACTCTCTCTGCAATTGGTTTCTAACGCCAATAATAATAATTATTATTATTAATACTATTCTTTACCGGCTGCCATCAATTCTGTGTACTGCTATGGTTTCACGTGTTTTATGATAAAATAATGCTCAGCATGAAATTCATGTCCCTTGGTCTCTTACAAAGTGACATTTGCAATATCCGTTTCTCATTTATTAATAAAATTAACAGATCACCTACTAATGGTCTAATTCGGTTCAGCAAATTTAAATTTTCATTATTTATTTTTCATCTAATTTTTGATAATTTAGTCCTAAGTCGTAACACATAAATATAATTTATAGATTTCTTAGTTAAATTTTTTTTAGTATTAAATATGCAAATATATTAATTTTGATGATATGAATATAAATATCCCATTAAATACATTCAATAATTCTTAATCAAGTCGATAATTACTTCCTTTTTAACTAAATAATTAACCTAATCCATCATAATTATGACTAAACAGTCCCCTAAGAGCTTTTCTTTCTCTCTCGATTACTCTTTCTCTCTATCCTCTTCTCCTTCTTACTATCTCTCTCCTCCACGCCATGTGTTTTCAAATTAATTATTTGTTTGAACGCATTTAAATATTAATATTGATTTTAAATTTTACAAACCTGTTCAAGACTCTTAAATTAATAATTTTACCAACGAAATAATCAATCAGAAAAAAATAGAAATTTATACTAAAAATATAGATGGTTTACTAATTACTTTGAATTGTATAATTTATTATTATTAAATAAATCCATATTAATCATCAACAAAACTATTATTCGACCCATAATTAGATTATCAAACTAAACATAGTAGAATATAGGTAAGTAATCACTTACCAACCCTAAATCAATTCTTTATTTGATCAATAAGTAAGAGTTTAGCTAATCGACAATCAAATCTTCTTATTGATTCACATTCATATCATGACTTTCTTAATACATATAGTTAAAGCTCAATTAATATATTTAGATGGATGTTTATCACACTAGGTAATGGCTGTCTTGATCTAAACAAGATTGTGAACCCAATTAATATATAATTAGACTAGTTCATTCACCTTTTTATGCATTTCTTACCTCCAAGGCTTCTAAGCATTGTTTTTTTTTTTAAATCTATCACTTTAGAAATCATCCATCTAAGAACATGTATTTTTGCTCTTTGATTTGGGATAACAATCGAGGCAAACGATGATTGACATAATTAATGATTGTTGATAGAGCATCACATAGCTAGACTTGATTATCTTCACAACTAAGGGACTATTTCATTGGCAGCGTTTGTAGTATATTGTAAGTAAAATACTTTGATTTTAAAATTTATATCATTTGAACAACTGCTTTTAAAATACTGTGCATTTTAAGAGTGTGATTGAAATATACTCCGTAGTTCAAATTTAGTATATAATCCACTAAATTTGGGTAAATTTTAAACTTAAGATAAGAGTAAAGTGGGACTACATGCCACCGGCCACAGGCCATCAATAATCACCTTTCAACCTCTATTTGTCAATCATCATCAGTTGCCTCCCGCTTGACCTCCAACCCCTCACCTTTGCTACCATTGCAACCATCTATGATAGCCTTTGCGACCACCACCATTAAACAATTATTTTACTTTATATTATTTTGGTCAAAAAAAAAAGCTTATGCATTTATAGAGTTTCTAAATAAAGGACTAAAATTATTCGAATACACTATTTTTACCATACATTCTTTTTATCCTATATTTTAAATTTAGGTGACTAAATAGCTCTTAAATGATTGTGAATTTGATAATGTAAAATAGAAATTACATGAAATGCAAATTATATTATTTTCATTTTTACCTAAATTTCTTATCAATACTCATCACATTTTTAAACCACTTTGTCATGCTTCTCTTAATGCTTTATGGATTTAATAATTATTATTGCATAAATCTTTTATGTGAAGTGATAATTATCTAATGTATTTACAACAATTCATCTACCTCATAAATCTCAAATATAAATTATCTTATTTGGAAAATAATCATTGAATCATATATCTTTGATGTAAACCAATCAAATCAAAACACCATCATAATATATAGGAAATATATTCTCTTACAAGGATTAATTAACCTAATTTCTCTAGTTGATTTTAAATTCAATTTGATAATATGAATTCTTATGAGCATTTTACATGGATGTGATGAAAATATTCCCACCTTCATCTATCCTTTTGGGGAGGATAAATGAAAATAAAAATATATGCCTTTTGGTTAGGACGCCACGTAGATCCACATATATTCTTATTAGGGTGATCAGGTATGACATTGAGGATAAGTGTACTATCTTGAAAGATAGAAGTCATCACACTACATTGGACCTAATCACCTCAATAAGGACTCCTGGGGCTATGTGCATATCTTCCTACTTTATATAAAAAAGTAAAGTAGGGTTTATTTTAAACCAGGTTCATTAAGTTCTCTACAGGGGCAAGCCCCCATAGTTAATTACATCTTAAGGAATGAGATTCCTCAAGAATATTCTCGATTAAGGTAAATGATCGTTGTCTCTAAAGATTTCAATACTATGTCAATTAGTTTATTTTGACAAATCAAGTAGGATCAAGAAGAGGGAGTTCTTATCAGCCAAATGGAGATGAGTAGGGGGCTAAACTGTAAACATCGTTGGGCTTTATATTTTTAAAATTGAGGAGAATTATTTGTTTGAGTTGAATTTTTATTAGAAGTTTAGGGCATATAATTCCACAATACAAGGTTATGAAAATATTTAAGAGGTGAGGATTTATGCTTATGGCCCATGGAAGGGAGAAGCATCTCAGAACCTAAATCTAGGGATCTTTGGTGAGGGCCAAAAGCACGGCCTAAATCTAAGGCGAAAATGGGTATTTGGTTTACCTCCACAAGAGAGGGTGTGGAGAAATGAAGAGATGACACACCCTTATAGAAATTCATCTTGGTAAGACACCATGCAAATCCACAGATGTACTTATTCAGGTGATCATATATATCATCAATGAAATAGTGTACTATCTCGAGAGATATAAATCACTACCCTTTAATGGAATCAATCACCTCAATAAGGACTCCTAAGGACGATGGGTCTGCATATGTACTAGAGATTCTTCCCCTACTTTACATGAAAAAATAAATCATGGTTTATTTTAAACTAGTTCATTAAGTTTCCTACAGGGGCAAGCCCCCATAGTCAATTACATCTTGAGGGACGAGATCCCTTAGGAAAACTCTCGATTAAGATAAATGATCATTGTCTTTGAAGATTTCAATATGAAGGACTATCAATCGATTGGTTTATTTTTGAAGACCAAATGGGATTGATCAAAGAGAGGGCATTATTATCGAAGCCAAAATGGAAGATAAGTAGGAGATGCCCACGATGCTAGGAAACCTAGTAAGCATCTCAATTTATCCTGCGATTGAGCTTTACATTTTTGAAATTGATTTAGTTTGTTTGAGTTACACTTTTCATTAAAAATTTAAGACTTAAGATTCCTTAACACAGGATTAAGAAAATACCTAAGAGGTGAGAAATTATGCTTATGGCCTACAAAGGGGAGAAGCAATCTAACCTAAATCTAGTGAGCTTGAGGCTAGAAGCAATCTAAGGTGAAAATGAGTAATTGGTTTGCCTCCACAAGAGAGACAAACCACCCCATTTAGACTGGCAGGGAGGCCGATTAACTCCTACAATTTTAAATACATGTAGGCAAGTCTTTATGCTTATGCAAGATAGCTAGGCTGTTATTTATTAGAAAGAGACTGAGTCCTTAAACTCACTTCTTAAAGAAACTAGATCATGTAAAGGGACATGCTTTAAATGGCATAAATCTAATGCAATTTAAATTTCATTTTATTTTAATTTTTGGACAATTATTTTGACTCAGGCTAATAGGATTTTTTTGATTAATGCATGTGAAAGAAGGTTATTGGCCAAAATTAGCAAGAAGGGAGGAGGTGAGTTTCCACCACAGCTCTCAAAGGTCAAGCCGAGTTCTCTGGTAAAGGTGGAAGCCCTCCAATCAATAGTAAAATAAGATGCATTTGTGCATGATATTATAAAGAAATACTCATCCATCTAAGGTGCTTGCTAATTCTTTTATCTTGATTTAAACCTAAGCTTTAGGTGAGGTTATGAGTTATTTAATTTGAATTTGAATTATTAAGTTGGGTAAAAGATTTATTTTTTCTAAAGAGCCTAATCCACATCCAGGCATACATAAATAGGGAAGAAACTAAGAAAATCATGCCACTTAATGCAAAAGCTAAATAAATCATTAATCAATTTATAAAGCTAATCGCAAAAAGAATAAATGGTCGTTGTGGTCGGGCACCACTGCACAAACCTGAAAATATCAAATGTGGGTAGCCGAGCTCTACCTTATACAACCCAGATTATAAATGAATATTATAATTAAGCAAGGAATTCATTATTATGGAGGGTCTTCAAGCTTTATTCTTCTTTCTTCTTTCTTTCTTCTTTTGGTTCTTTCCTTTAGATGGTTGTATGGTAGATACTCCAAGGCCTCATATGGTGCATAAGATAGGATCTTATGACCAATATTCATCCTAATCCCCCATAATAATCATTTCAAAATCCTAATTATACAAATTTTTACATGAAAAAAGATAAAATTAGAAATCTAACTAACATCTGTAAAATAAAGGTTAACTAAAACACACCACATAAATCTCAAACATGTATATTGGACTTATCACCCCACACATGAGTGACTAAGTCCACCTGACCTATGGATTATGCTTAGGGGTATAAAGGACCTGCAAGCAAAAGCATTTATATTTTTATTTATTATAGCGCCCCTTAAGCACAATCCCCTGCAGAAAAAAATAGTTAGACTAAGAACATCCGCCATTCATTCTACGAGCATACACCCTAATATCTAGTCTAAAATATATATCACAAAATAGAATAAACATCAAACCATGCACTGACCCAACCTAAGGCTACAAGTGGTGACTTAGGCTAATGTGTATGCTTTGAAGGCTGGTGTGGTATGCTTAGTTATGGCTTTAAGTTTAAATTTTTTAAGTGTAAAGAATATGTTCAACTTAGAGGGGGTTTCATTTAAGTTGTTTAATTATTTTGGGTTGATTTTATTTCATGTTTTAACTTAGTTTAAGTGAAACTTACAATTAATTACTAAGTTATGAAGAGAGAAAAAGAGAAGAGAACTTCTCTTTCCTTCCCTAACCTTAAATAATTTTCTAAAGTAGGTTCATATTTAGTTTCATTTAGGTGAATATTTTGATTACATCTTTTAATTAATCCCAAGTTTAGATAAACCTTAAACAAACCTATTCAAAATGAAAGACATTTTAAGATTAAATAAAATGAATCAAAATTCACATAACACACATTACTTCATTTCTTTTCCCAACATATATATCCTGCATATGGATGGACCCTAAGCATATCTATACATATAAATGAGAGTATTAGACACACTTTATGATGTATGCTAAGTAATTCATTTAATAAAATTTAGAAGTTGAAATGCATGATTTTTCTTAAGTAGAAAGAGCTTTCCTTATCTAAATTTTCACATACATACATGAAAGTAAAAAAGTCATAAGTGAGTATAGCCATTGTTAAGAGGTGTAAGGTACAAGACCTACTTAGGGCTACTTAAAGCCTTGCAACCTCAGGATTATTCAGACTAATATACTACTTTCCTTAAATACAAACATGTATATAAAAGAAATGAAGTAGAAAAGAAAAATGCAAAAGTTTGTTTAATGGATTCATTTTACTTGATGCAATTTATTTATGTAAATATAGGCAACCTTTCTTAGGTGATAGCATAGGGATGAATAGGGTATGTAATTGAGTAAGTGTTGGGTTCTTTTCAAATGAACCTCACATCTTACTGACTCCTATTCAAACCTATGCTAACATAAGAAAGAAAGGAAACCTATACCAAACATGACTTTATAATTTATCACTTGCAAGCTTATAATTAAAACATAAGTAGAATACTTTCAGATTTGGTGTTTGATTTATGTATTTTGAAAGTAATTTAGATTTAGTAGTGATAATAGCCATTCATATTTCTACTTTAGCCAACACATGCAAATTGACATAAAGTAAATAATTTTATTTTTAAAATTTGAATTTCAAAACTATGAATGCGTGAAATCACATGGCATACAACTTAACATGTTAGGAAAGATTCAAAATAATGAAATCTTGTAAACAAAATCACTTCACTTAAATCCTAAAGAAATTCTTATAGAATAAGAAAATTTAGAATAAATCAAAGTGAATACAAAATAATTTTTGTTTAGCTTGAAGTTTGATTTAATTTTAAAATGGTGAAATAAGTTTCCTGTTCCTAACCCATTCCCATATGTGTTTGGTATTTTTGTTAAATTTTTAGGTAATTAAATCCATTTTATGTGTTGATTAGGTTAAGGTATAAATTAAGTAACTTAATTAACCCTTACTACACCACCTTCAAAAAAATTAACTAAATAATTATGAGCCAATGAGATGACATAAAACCCACAAGAAATTTAAATTTTTAATGCACCTAATAATGAAAAGGCCTAATGCAATTTGGCTCACAATTAAAAGTTAATTAAGCTAAGGGGTTTAGCTTAAGTACTTTCAAAACACCCTTTCATACATGTGAATTGGGTTTTGATTTTTTTAATTGAACTTAGGTTATTAAGCACCTAAGTATCTAACCAAGGTAGATTAATTAAGTTCTAGAACTTTTTTATAATTTTTAAAAATTGATTAAGAGAATAATTAATGAATTAACCCTTAATTAAGAGGAGATTAAGGATAGAAGAGGGGGTTTAGGGAATATCTTAGGGAAAATGCCCCAAAATTATTTCATAAACCTCCTACTTACTGGATCTGACCTTAATCAACCTTAATCATAAGGTAAAACCACTAATCATATCCTGATTATGCTTAATTATATGAGAAGGGTAATTAAGGAAACCATATGCAATTACTCTAATTAAGCCTACAATAAACCTCAAGAAAATTAGGAAAGGTAGAGGTCATCCCCCAAAACTTACCCAAGAAATTTGAGTATAATCAGAGACATAATCAAAGAGTAATTAGTAAATTACATTTTCTAATAAAACCCAAATTCAGAGAAAATCATAATTCAAAACTCATCGAAATTAATTTAAAAATATTTTAGGTTTAATTTTCTATCCATAGGTTTTTATTTTATATTTTTTTGAATTATCTATGAATAGTTATGCATTTTTGAAGATCCATGGATTAATCAAAAATTAATTAAGCACTTTAAATAATCCCTAACTAATCCCTCGCTCATGGCGCGTGGCGATTGGCGATCGGTGAGATTACGCGTGTCATGAGGGGTGACTTAAGTTGTCCCTCGGCGACGGCATGACGCTTAGATCAAAGATCGGACGGCTAAGGATTCTCCTTCATTTAAAAAAGGATAAATAGATATCTAAACGTGCTAAATAATCTCAGCTGTCCATCTAAAATGCGTGGATGGATGGCTGAGATGATCCAAGTTCTTCCCCTTGATCAATAGAGGCGTCCATGATCAAGGGAAGATCAACTAGATCGCATGGAATCAATTCAACCCACACCATCTAAAGGTAGAGAGCGGCAAATCCAACTGTCAAAATTCGATGGGGTGAAAATTTCTTTCACAAAACTCCATACCACATTGAGTTTAGTGATTAGAAAATTTCATACCTCGCTGGAGGTGATCACCGGCACTCGATTCCCTTGGAGAAGCTTCGTCTGGTTGAGACAAAGCCTTGCTGAAGTTTGGAGCACTTGAGATGAAGTGGAACAATGTATCGACCAACTCCTCCTTGCTTGGGCTTCTGCTTTGATCCAATTTAATCCTTCCTTGTTGTGGGAACTCCAATAGAAGCTTAGGTGCACTCGATTTGACTCCTAGATGAAGTGTGCAAGAGCAATTGGAAGGAAATCAAGTGTGGAAAAAAATTAGCTAATGGATTGAGCTCCCCTATTTTTGCACATTGCAAAACTGAGAAATGGGGAATTTTAATCCTCTCTAAGAAGCTTGGGAGTGCTCTATGATGATTGCTCTGGGTTCCTTATCTTCAATCGATAGAGGGCAAGTGATTTTTAAATTGAATTAGGGGGAGTATATCTCCCCCTTGAAGGATCAGACGACTGACAATGTTCTAGCCATTTTGATTCAATTGATGTGATTGGGAGGGTTGTTTGACCTATTTTGAGTGTGCACATGATCGGTTTGATCCAAGGAGTGGATTGCCAACCTCCCATGTGCCTTAATTTGAGCTTAAGAGGGAGTTTTAAAGTTTTAATTTTAAGCTAAGGGGTCGGGCTTTGGTCTATGGACCAAATGGGCTGACCCAAACCCATTGGGTTGGGTACACCACTCATCACTAAGTCCCCTTGAGCTTTTAGGAAAGCCTCAAGTGATTGTGAAGAGGGTATGACCATAATTACCCATGGGTTATGCCAAAATTTGTTCTATGGCCTAGGAGTAGAATGATCATTTTTGCTATTTTTTTCACTTTATATATGTTGGGTATGTGGAGAAATTAGGTTTGGCCAAGTTTCATTGGATTTGGAGTCCATTTGATAGGTTGGGCTCATGTTGACCCATTTAGGTCAAAATGGGTCAAGTTGACCAATTGGTCAAATTGGGTCAAACCAAAGTTGAGTCAAGTTCATATGACCATTTGAAATATTCTGGTGGATTTGGTTTGATTCAGTTTGGTATATATTTGATTTTGGCTCATATGACTTCACTTAAGTCAAATGGGTCAAGTTGACCTATTTGACCCATTTGACCTATTTTAGGTAGGTCAAGGGTAGGTTTAGGTTAAGTTATTCATATGAAGTGGATTGGTATCTTTGTTTCCAATCAATTTGAGTTAAGTTCAATTTTGGCTCAACATGACCCCTTTAGGTCATGTAGGGTCTAAGGTCAATTGGGCTAGGTTGGGTCTAGTTGGCCAATTGAGGCTTTGGTCAAGTTCCACAAGTGATTTGGGATGGGCTTGACCCATTGGTTTCAATCAATTTGGCTTAGATCAAGTTTTGACACATTTTGGCCCTTTAGGTCAAAATGGGTCAACTTGGGTCAGGTGGGCCAATTGGGCTAGGTTAGGCTCAAATGTTGGCTTGTTCAATTTCAAACATAGGTCATGAGTGAACTTAGATCAATGGTTTCAATCAATTTGGCCTATGGTAAAATTTGATAATATAAGGTTTCATTTTAGGTTAAGTGTTGACTTGGTCAACCCTTAGGTTTGACTTAGTTTGACCCAATTTGATTGATTGATGATTGTTGATTATGATGAGAGGGATATATGAGTTTGGTTCAATCCAATTTGGTTAGGATCAAAAGTTGACTCATAAGAGTACTTTAGGTCACTTAGTGGAGCCTAAGTGGGTCAAATGGCTTGGTCAAAGCTTGACTTGAAGTTGGTTGATCTTGTATATGGACTTATGATTGAAATATAAATCCATTTACAAGTGGTTTAAAGTCAAATGGGTTTTGACCCATTTGAAAATTTCATATTCAAAGGAAGAATATGAAAGGGTTTTGGGTTTGATTTTGGACTTGGGTTTTGATTGAGTGATTGGAGTTTGTATTTATATATGAGCTCATGATTGTAGGGTTGATTGAACCATGAGCAAAAATCAGAGTTTGGTTGAATGTGATTTGGCTAAGTTCAAGATTTTGACTTGAAAGGCTTAGATTGGATTAAGAATGGATTTGAGTTTGTTTTTTGGAATTAGTTTTGATTGTTTGAATTTATATTTCATTTATATATTTGAATATAAATAAGAATATAAATGGATCATGAGAAAAATTCAAGGATTTGAAGTGGTTTAATCATGATTTAGGTTCAATCCATTAAAGGGAATTTAAAGGATTTAAGAAAATTTTTAAATTAAGATTTAATTTTTGAATTTGTTTGGATTGATTTATATTTATATTTCATTTATATATGTGAATATAAATGAGAATACAAATAATTTTTGAGAAAATCTCATGAGTTTGAATAAGTTTGATCAAGGTTTAGGTTAAATCCATTAAAGGGAATTCAAAGGATTTAAGGGAATTTTAAATTGGTATTTAATTTTTGCCTTTGATTTGATTGATTTATATTTATATTTCATTTATATATGAGAATATAAATGAGAATATAAATAAGTTTTGAGAAAATCCCAAGGGTTTGAATAGGTTTGATCATGATTTAGGTTTGATTTTGGCTAAGTCCTTTAATGGAAAAATTAAATGAACTTAAGAAAATTTTCATGAATTAATTTTGAAGTTTGAATTTGATTTGATGGGTTTGATTTTATATTTCATTTATAAATGTGAATATAAATGAGAGTATAAATGAGGTATGAGAAAATCTCAAAAGTTTGAATCATGATTTTGGTTAAGTCCTTAAGGGAAACTTAAGGACTTAGTCAAAATTTGGACTTAGGAATTTTTGATGAATTTTGATCATGGGTTTCAATCATAGATTTCAATCATGAAATTCAATCATGGAATTGATTTGAGTTTGGAGAAAAAAAATCAAATAGAATTTATTTGGAGTTTGACTTGAAATAAAGAAAGTGAGGAATAGTTTAAGCTAATGGGTGGGAAATTTTCCTAACACCCCTAAGGCATGACCTATTCTTATGGCTAACTCTTCTAAGTCTTCTAGAGCTAGGTTTGAGTATCCACCTAATAATTAGATGTGTCTTAAGACTAAAGAACTCTTAAAGTCTAAGAGAAGTCATATGTCTAAGATGGAGGGGTTGAGAGCACATTCTAAAAAAATGAGGTCAACAGAGGGAAAACCACCCAGCTGCTTGGACTTACAACCGCTTGGAGGTGGCCACCAACTAACTCCTCTTACGATTTTAAACTCATGTAGGCATGTCATATGCTTTATGCAAGATAGTTGGGCTAGTATTTATTTAGAAAGAGACCAAGTCCTTAAATTCACTCCCTAAAGAGACTAGATCATGTAAGGGAATGCTTCAAATGACCTAAATCTAATGCAAATTATATTACATGTTATTTTAATTTTTTAGACATATCATTTGATACGGGCTTCAGGATTTTTTTATGCATAATGCATGAGAAATTATATTATGGGCCAAAATCAGCAAGATGGGAGGTGTGTTTCCATCATGGCTCTCAAAGGTCAAGTTCTCTGGCACAAGTGTGTCTAGGATTTTTTATGCCTAAATACATAAGCTTTGCCCTTTTTTTTTTTTGGTTGACCAAAATAATATAAAGTAAAATAGAATTGTTAATTGTGGGCGGTGGTGGTCGCAAAGGCTATCATAGATGGTTGCAATGGTAGCAAAGGTGAGGGGTTGGAGGTGGGAGGCAACGATGATGATTGACAAATAGAGGTTGAAAGGTGATTATTGATGGCCTGTGGCCGGTGGCATGTAGTCCAACTTTACTCATATCTCAAGTTTAAAATTTACCCAAATTTAGTGAATTATATACTAAATTTGAACTACGGAGTATATTTCAATCACACTCTTAAAATGCACAGTATTTTAAAAGCACTTGTTCAAATGATATAAATTTTAAAATCTAAGTATTTTACTTACAATATACTACAAACGCTACCAATGAAATAGTCCCTTAGTTGTGAAGATAATCAAGTCTAGCTTGCTCTCAACAATCATTAATTATTATCAATCGCTTTGCCTGGTTGTTATCCAAATCAAAGAGCAAAAATACATGTTCTTAGATGGATGATTTCTAAAGTGATAGATTTAAAAAAAACAATGCTTAGAAGCCTTGGAGGTATAAGAAATGCCTATAAAAAAGGTGAATGAACTAGTCTAATTATATATTGGGCTCACAATCTTGTTTAGATCAAGACAGTATAGTGTGATAAACATCCATCTAAATATATTAATTGAGCTTTTAACTATATGTATTAAGAAAGTCATGATATGAGTGTGAATCAATAAGAAGATTTGATTGTCGATTTAAACTCTTACTTATTGATCAAAAAAGACATAAATCTAAACATCAATTGATTTAGGGTTGGTAAGTGATTACTTACCTATTATGTTTAGTTTGATAATCTAATTATGGAATAATAGTTTTGTTGATGATTAATATGGATTTATTTAATAAATAAATTATACAATTCAAAGTAATTAGTAAACCATCTATATTTTTAGTATATATTTCTATTTTTTTCTGATTGATTATTTCGTTGGTAAAATTTGATATGACCCTGAAAATTCCTCTAGTCGAAGCACGAATCTTGATAAAGCAAAAGTTGAACCGGTCTAGATCAAGCTCTCAAAATATCCTTCAAACTTTGGGATCGGTTAAATCCCTAAATAGTCAAATATGAAGTGTTTATAGTCAAATCGAAACGTCTCGAGCGGTTCCAACAAGCCAAAGATCTTACAACTTTTGAGCATTCAAATATATATCATATGATCAAGGGAATCATCAGCTCGATGGAGGAGTGGTTGGGTTTGCATGTATTTACAGAGGCGTCACTCCTCCTATAAATAGCCTCATTATCATATGAGGGGACTGAAGGAGAAGAGGAAGTGAAGGAGAAGGGGGCAAGCAAGAGAGGAGAGCTCTAAAGATCCTCCAAACACAATCGGTGCCATCACTCGGCCGGTCGTCAACCACCGCCATCACGCCGCTCCTTGCGTCGACTATTGTTCTTATCATCACCACTTTTCGGTCATGTCAACATCATTCGTCAACATTCACATCATCGTCATCGTCAACAACATCGTTGTCAACATTGTCTATTACTAGCATTTGCTCATTTCTCATACCAATTGTAATCCGGTCGGAAGATCTTGTACTTTGAAAGCAAGCTTTTCTTGGGCTCGTTAGTGGTTTCCTCTTTTCGAGATTTTCCATGTAAAAATTCTGGAGTTTTCTTGTTCACTCTTTAAATACCTGTGTGTGTGCTGGACTTTCCAAAGAAGCTAAGGCATAAACTTTTACTCTGGTTTCTAGCGCAGTTTAGTTGGAGATCGGTAAAGCAGAAACCACCGATGTATCTTGTGGGCCTTGATCGCCCTCCCCAACGGACGGTGCGAAGGGCGAGACCACGACATATCTGGCGCGCGATGCCTCTATCCGGACGGTCAGAGCGGTAAGCGATGGCAAACCCATGTATACCACGGGCCTTGATCGCCTCCCCACGGACGGTCCGTGAGGCCGTGTCACGGAACCGGCGTATCATACCCGTGCCTCCTCCGGACGATTAGGCGAGCCGATGGTCGAAACTATGGCGTATCTGGTGGGCTTGACCTCCTTGATTGCCTCCACGAGCGCTGAAAACTTAGTGAGCATCCAAATAGTAACCTCAAAATCTCATTTTGCACAGCCACTTAGTAATCATAATTTTGTATTTTATGATGATTTCTTCTCTCAAAATGTATGATTCATGGGCACATTTTGTTGAAGAATTCATTATTTTGAGCATTTGATACATATATTTTGGATGATTAAGCTAATGTCATCCAAAAATAGAGCGATATGACTCTTAAAATACCACTAGTCAAAGCACAAATCTTGATGTCAGCGATATGATTTTGAGTCGAGCGAGATCAAGCACTTAAAATATCATTGGAATCTTTGGGACATCAATTAAATCCCAAAATAGCTCTCAAATATGCAGTGTTTATAGTCAAATCGAGCGTCTCGACAAGCCGGATCTAACAGCCTAAGATCTCATAATTCCGACTTCATTTGGGCATCCTAATGCTCAAAATACATCAAATGATCGAAGGAATCATCCTGAGCCGTCCGATGAAGTGGAGTGGTACGGGTTTTGTATGTATTTACAGAGACGCCACTCCTCCAATCTATAAAAAGCCCCTCATTCCTCATATGAGGGGAGGCCAAGTGAAGTGAAGTGAGGTGAGGAAGAAGAGGAAGAGTCCGAGCAAGGAAGAAGAGGAAGAGTCCAAGCAAGGAAGAAAAGGAAGAGTCTAAGCAAGGAAGAAAAGGAAGAGTCTGAGCGAGGAAGAAGAGGAAAAGCCCAAGTGAGGAGGAAGAGAGCTCAAGCTTGAAGATCCCCAGCAAGATCGCACCCAAGCAAGATCGCACTCATCGTGACCATCAATACCACCGACCGCATCGTCATAATTGTACCGCATTCCAGGCGGTAGCGTGCGTCTTGAAAACCAGTTCGGTAGAGTAAAGTTTTTACTTAGCTTCTTTAGGGTCAAAACCTGAATTTAAAGAACAATAAAATTCGAATTTTACGTGGAAAACCTCAAAAGAGGGAAAAACGGGGCTGTAGCGATAAAAGTTTCCACTATGTATCTGTTTGAGTACAAGATCTTCCGATCTTGGGATTACAATTGTATATGAAAGGGACAGCGATTCTTGTAACAAATGTTGGACGATGTTGGCGGCGATGTTGGCGACAATGTTGGCGATGATGTTAACGATGATGTCAACGATAGTGGTCGATGATGACCTGGTCAACGGCGGCGAGGATCGGCGGTGGCGGCTGATGGCGGCGGCCGGCGGCGGCGATGGTTGACAACTGTCAGTGGTGCGATTGTGCTTGGAGGATCTTTAGAGCTCTCTCTCTCTTGCTTGCCCCTCTTCTCCTTGGTTGGCCTCCCTCATATAAGGAATGAGGGGCTTTTATAGGTGGAGGTGGCGTCTCATACATGCAAAACCCGTACCACTCCACTTCATCGGACGGCTCAAAATGATCCCCTTGATCATATGATGTATTTTGTGCATTTGAATGCTCAAATGATGTCGGAATTATGATATCTTGGGCTTGTTAGATTCGGCTCGTCAAGACGCTTGATTTGACTATAAACACTCCATGTTTAAGAGTCGATTGATAATAAGCGCGATCGGTTGTCTTGATTTGATTAGCTTGCTTTCGGCATCAATAGGTGCTTAGAGGAATTTTGAGGTCATATCGATTCGGATATGACCACATCAAATCAAAAACAAGCAAAGTTGAAAGCGGTGCAGATCAAGCTCTCAAAATATCCTTGGAAACTTTGGGATATCAGTTAAATCCCTAAATAGCTATCAAATATGAAGTGTTTATAGTCAAATCGAGCGTCTCGATGAGCCGGTTCCAACAAGCCAAAGATCTTACAATTTTGACTTCATTTGAGCATTCAAATGTACGAAATATATCATATGATCAAGGGAATCATCATGAGCCGTCCGATGGAGAGGAGTGGTTCGGATTTTGCATGTATTCTGAGAGCGTCCTCCTCCAATCTAAATAGCCCCTCATTCCTCATATGAGGGGAGGCGAAAAGGAGAAGAAAGTGAAGGAGAAGGGGGGCAAGCAAGAGGAGAGCTCTAAAGATCCTCCAAACACAATGTCGCCACTCGGCTCGTCGACCACCGTAGCCGACGCCGCCATCACGCCATCGCTGTCGTCGACTATTATTGCCGGTCATCATCACTACCACTATCGTCGGTCATTAGCGTCAACATCGTCGTCGCTTTTCGTCGATATCATCGTCAATCATTGATCATCGTCAACATTAATAGCGCTGCTCATTTCTCATAGATTGTAATCCGTGTCGGAAGATCTTGTACTTTGAACGGATACTTAGTGGAAGCTTTCTTTGGGCTCGGTCCCTCTTTTCAGGTTTTTCACGTAAAATTGCGTTTTCTTGTTAAATACTCTTTTGTGTGGACTTTCCAAAGCTAAGCGCGTACTTTACTCTGCAACTAACTAGCTAAGCCGTCATCTTCCCATTATTTTATCTTGTATGACGACCAAGTTTCCCCAAGATCAAAATCACCATCGAGGTGGAGCATTTCAAGCTTTTAAAGAGCATGGCGAAGAATGAAGATTCATCCAACTTTGTTCCTTGATTACGACGGGGCAACTCTTAATCTCGAAGATCACCCATGTTAAGCATCTAATCGATTTCCATCCCAAGAAACAAGTCAAAGTTGGAGGATATTTCAACATTAAGAAGAGATATAGCTTTGCAAATTATGTTTTTCCACTCATACTCATGGAAAAATGAGACCAAGGTTAAGTAACTTTGGCTACAACCAAATAGATGTTTTAATTGACCTCTTCCATACGGTTAATGTCATGGGTAACACTCGACAAACAACTAGGATAGGTCAAAGGTCCTTGGTGGACTTCTACGACCTCTTCCATACAGTTAAGCATAAAAGACTCGACAAATAACCTAGGATGGGTCAAAAGGTCCTTGGTGGACTTCTACGACCTCTTCGCGAGTTGCGTCATCGAGCAAAGACTCGACAAACAACCTAGGATAGATCAAAAGGTCCTTGGTGGACTTCCACGACCTCTTCCATAGTTGCGTCATCGGATAACACCCAACAAACAACATTGGTCAAAATTCTCGGCCAATTCAATTCGACCTCTTATCTGGTTAACGTCGCCGGGTAATACCGACAAACAACCTCGGATGGGTCAAAATCGCCGGTGGATTCAATTCAACCTCTTCCACATAGGTTGCGTCGCCGGGTAACACTCGACAAACAATCGGATAGGTCATCCCGGATTCAATTCAACCTCTTCCACATGTTGCGTCGTGGGTAACACCGACAAACAACCTCGGATGGGTCAAAATCTCGGCGGTTCAATGCAACCTCTTTCATGCAGTTGCGTCAAGTCACTCGACAACAACACCGAATGGGTCAAAATCCTCGGCCAGTTGATTCAACCTCTTCCACGCAGTTAGCGTCATGTGGTAACACTCTAACAACCTCGGATAGGTCAAAATCCAGTTCAATTCAACCTCTTCCATACGAGTTAACGTCATCGGGTAACACTCGACAAACAACCACCGGATGGGTCAAAATCCTCGGATTCAATGCAACCTCTTCCATACGGTTGCGTCAAGTCACACTCGACAAACAACCGGATGGGTCAAAATCCCGGGTTAATTCAACCTCTTTCCACAGTTAGCGTCGCCGGGTAACACTCGACAAACAACCTGATGGTCAAAATCTCGGTGGATTCAATTCAACCTCTTCCATACAGTTAATATCAGTAAAACCTAAACAACCTCGAATAGGTCAAAATCCCCAATTGATTTTCCATATGCTTAACGTCGGGTAACATCGACAAACAACCGGATGGGTCAAAATCTCGGCGGATTGATGCAACCTCTTCCACGCATTAGCGTCGCCATTCTCGACAACAACCTCCGGATGGGTCAAAATCATCGGCCGGTTGATTCAACCTCTTCCACAAGTTAACGTCATCAGTCTCGACAAACAATCGGATGGGTCAAAATCACCGATTGATTCAATCTCTTCCACATTGCGTCATGTCACACTCGACAAACACCGGATAGGTCAAAGATCCATCATCGGCTTTGACCAACGTCGCAACCAATGTGGCGGTCCGCCACCTGCGCCGTGGCGATCTTCGTCGGTCATCCCAGCCTCCGGCGTATCATCATTATTGCGTGCCGATTCATTCAGCCACGTCGTGCCAACCATCGTCAGGTCACCACTGCCGACTACTTGTCGTCATCCATGCGTACCATCACCGGTCCCGCGCCGACCATCATCGCGCTTAATGGTCATCCCCTGACCTCCATTGTCGTTCGCCATCGTCATTTATGTCGCCCGATTAATTTGTCGACACGTCTGCATCATTCTATTGGTCGCCGATTATTGCGGTCACGGTCCTGCTAATCTTATTTGGTCATCCGTATTGCGATCTTGATGCCATCGTCATTGATTGCCGCTGGTTGACCATCCGTTTCGCCCGCCATGGCGGTCACCACGCCAATTCGTATTGGTCATATGCTACCATCGCCGGTCCGCGGTCGCCACCATCCCGGCATTTTTCGGTCACCGGAAGCGTTCGCAGTCTGCCGCCGACCATCGGAATCTCCGGATCACCACCATCGTCGTCGGTCATCCCGTCGACTTCGCATTTCTCAGACGGCGTAAGCTTGCGTCTTAAGACCATTGCGGTAGAGTGAAAGTTACGCCAGCTTTGTTGATTAGTCGATACAGTATTTAAAGATGGCGAGAGAACTCCAAAATTTTAACGTGGAAAACCTCGAAAGAGGAAAAAAACCAGCCGCCCGGAAAATGTTCCACTATGTATATGCCTCAAGTCAGAATCTTCCCATACGGGATTACAAGATGGTATACAAAAGGAACAACTATGTAACAACGATCAGTTGTAATAGTTCTTGTGGCGGCGGTGATGTGGGCTGCGTGGAACTTGGTGGAAATGCGGAACAATTTCGCGTATACAACTTCGGCAATGCAACGATTAGGTGATTGGCGGCAAATTCATGACGGCGGCCGATGGTGGTTGGCGGCCGTCAGGCGATGCGATCTTGCTCGATCTTGAGCTTGAGCTCTCTCCTCCTTCTTGGGCTCCTCTCCTTCTGGCCTCCAAAAGTGTCCCTTCATATGGAGAATGAGGGGCTATTTATAGATTGGAGGAGTGGCAGTCTTGTAAATACATGGAAAACCCAAACCACTCCTCCCCATCGGACGGCTCTGGACGATTCCTTTTGATCATTTGATGTATTTTGAACATTTAGATGCTCAAATGAGGTCGAAATTGTGAGATCTTAGGCTTGTTAGATTCGGCTCGTCGAGATGCTTGATTTGACTATAAATACTTTATATTTGATTATCATTCGAGGTTTAATTCATGTTCCAAAGTTTTGATGATGTTTCGTGTGTTTGATCTGATTGATTGACTTGGGATCTTGCCTTAAGATTCATGCCAGTGGGAATTTTGAATGTCATATCGCCCCCTATTTTGGATGGCATCATCTTGATCATTCAAAAATATATGCGTCAAATACTTGAAAACAACAAATTCTTTAATGAAACTTCATCCATAAATCATATATTTGGGAGAATAAATCTTCATAAAAGTACAATATTATGATTATGAAGGAGTAAGGTCGTAGTATGATATTTTGAGGTTATGGATCCGTTCTGGACACTTACGGTTTTAGGTGTTTCAGGAGACCCATACGCCGCTCAAGAGGGCGCCTTACTGGCGCCACATACGCTGGCTGAAGGTGTACGCGAACGGTCGCTGAGTACCGGTGGCTGTTACCGCCATCATGGGGCCAGAACGGCGAACTGGCGCGCTGACCAGTCGAGTTAAACAAATTTACGGGTCGGTCGCAAAGGTTTGCGGTCATCAGGCGCCCACGCCACGACGCTGCGGTGCTGGTTCGCCACGGGTCATCGCTGGCCATGATCGCGGCAGCTGGCCATCATGCGGCACGCCGTCACCACGGCCTGCCTCGACCGGCGGCCAAAGATCGGCCAGCGCTGGGCGGAGGCGCACTGCATACAGGCTCATGGGGTCAGGCTACCACGGCCGACCGAGTCTTTCGCTTTGGTTTTGATGGTTTTGGGGTTTTTACCCTTTATCCCTAGGGAGTCTATAAAACCCCCAAGGTAAGAAGAGAAACACACTTTTCATCTCCTCTTCTTCGAGTTGATTATTTGAGGCGATCAAAGCCCACGGATATCGCCGGTTCGTTCACCGGACCGTCCCAGAGGCGATCGCGCCCACTGGTGATAATATATTTACCTACCGTCTGACCGTCCGTTATCCAAGGCCCACGATACATCGGTTACGCTACCGACCGTCCAGAGCGACGGGCCCATCATATCACGCCATTCCGGACGCCGCACGTCGTCGCCATAAGCATACGTGGTTCCGGTATCGCCTCGTGACCGTCCGGGAGGCGATCAAGGCCCACGATATCGCCGGTTCCGCTTACGCCTCGTCCGCCGTCCGTTAGAGCGATCGGTCCACGATACTGGCCCGCTTCACCACCGGCGACCGCCTCATCGACCGTTCGTTCGCGCCCACGCATACGCCGTGGTTCCGGCGACGTCTTTACCGGCCCCGTTCGAGGCGATCACCAGACGGCCGACGAAGATGCTCGATGATGGTGGCCGAATGAGATAACCACGGTGGTGACCGCGGATTGCGCTGATGGTCGAGGCGCGGATGCTGGCGGAGGCGAATCGCGGCGATGGGCCGACGGCGACCCATAGCAATGTGGCGCCAATGGGGCGCCGGCAAGAATCGACAATGATGGCGATGGCGAATCGCCTGAGTCGGGATGACCGACGCGATGGTGGTGACCACGAGATTGCCGGTGATGGTCGCAGAAGGACCGACGAATGGCGGACCGGCTAAAATGGTTGCGCCGACGGGTGGTCGCCAGCAATTGAAGTGAGTACGCGCTTTTATCGGTCGGAAATGACCGCGACGTTGGTGGTGACCGGAGAAACTTGCGCAATGGTTGCTGAAGACCGACGATGACACCGGAGATCTTTGACTATCGAGGTTGTTTGTCTGTGACTGGCGACGCTATCCCGGTGGAAGAGGTTGTAATCCATCGAGATTTTGACCCATCCGAGGTTGTTGTCGAGTGTTACCCGGCGACGCAACTATGGAAGAGGTCAAATTGAATCCGTGGATTTTGATCTATCCGAGGTTGTTGTCGTGTTACCACGACGCAACCTATGGAAGAGGTTGAATTGAATCCGCCGAGATTTTGACCCATCCGAGGTTGTCGAGTGTTACCCATGACGCAACGTATGGAAGAGGAATCATTGAGGATTTTGACATCCGGGTTGTTTGTCGAGCACCATGACGCTAACAGATGGAAGAGGCCGCGAAGTCCACCGGACCTTTTGACCTTTCCGGTTGTTTGTCAAAGTTTTGCTCGATGACATTAACCCGCATGGAAGAGGCCGCGGGGATGTCAACCAAGGACGTTGACCTTCCGGGTTATTTGTCGAGCTTTTGTTTGATGACATTAACCCGCATGGAAGAGATCGCGAAGTCCACCAAGGACATTTTGACCTTTCCGCTATTTGTCGAGCTTTTGATGACATTAACCCGCATGGAAGAGGTCGCGAAGTCCACCACGTTTTTCCGGTTGTTTTTCGAAGTTTTGATTCGATGTTAACCCGTATGGAAGAGGTCCATCAAGTCCCTCGATTGATCATGATCGAGATACAACGTAGTTGTATATTTCTCAAGTGGAGGATTAAATGAAGAAGAAACAAGCTTGTAAGAGAAAGCCATAAACTCATTACTTTGATAATGTTGAGGATACAATATTGTCACAAGATAACTTAACAAAAGGGACGAAATATATTTTTAGAGAAAGTTAACAAAAGACAAGTGTGGAGAGGAAAAGATAAACGGGATAAATTAAGGACTATAATATTTATACACCAAGGATTACATATAACACACTTTTAGAGACCCTCCATGTTCCAAGTTCTAGGGATGATTTTTCCTGTTACCCCAGCTATGTTTGCTTGAGTTGGTTGGTTTTGCACAAATTGATGCATATCCATGTTGAATAAGCCTCTCAATCTCTTTAGGTTGTTTACACGCCTAGTATGTCCATAATGGAAGTGACAATATTGCTCGATTTCAAGTTATTGGATGTGGCCACTTAATGGTCTCTTCATCTCGAATGGCCATCAAGACGTTAACACGGGATGTGTTCATGATATTCCAATCGTTGATGTGAGGGCCGGGGAAAATTATGACCGCTTGTTGCTTCCGGTGGGATTGTTGATATGTTTTAGATCACTTACGTCTGATTGCTCAAATTGTTTGCGATAATCATCATCAGAGATTTGCTTCCACATGAACTAAGTCGAGCATGAAGGACCGTGTCTGCAAGTGATGAGTAAAAGGTTCCGATGGAGTCCTCCAAGGAAAACTCCTCTTGTTTGGATCTACTGTATTTGGCGAAGCCAAGGAGAACCTCTGAAAGTATTCCTTAAGTGATTCGCCCTCATTTTGACGAATGGCGGAGAGATGGGAGGAATCTTTAATGATCCTCCGGTTTGCAATAAACTGTTCTACAAAAATCTAGAGTATTTATAGTCAAATCGAGGGATATCAGTTAAATCCCTAAATAGCTATCAAATATGAAGTGTTTATAATAAATCGAAGGCCTCGAAATGGTTCAACAAGTCAAAGATCTTACAATTCGACTTCATTTGAGCATTCAAATGTACAAATATATCATATGATCAAGGGAATCATCATGAGCCGATGGAGAGTGGTTGATTGCATGATATTGAGACGCCACTCCTCCAATATAAATAGCCTCATTCCTCATAGGGGGAGGCGAAGATGAGAAGGGAGGCCAAGTGAAGGAGAAGGGGCAAGAGAGAGAGAGAGAGCTCTAAAGATCCTCCAAACACATGATACGTTGGTCGCCAACCACCGTCCGCCGACCATCATCAGAACCTTCCGGCCACCACCATCGCCGCCGGCCATCTAACTTCGACGCTGCCATCACTGCCGACTCCAGAATAGCCGCCGACTCCTTGCTGGCCGCTAACCACTGCCGCCGGTATCGCCGCCAACCCGCCGGCCACCACTATCGCCGCCGGCCATCTCGCCATCTCCGACGTCCGCTGCCGACTACTGCCGCCGCTTGCCGCGCCGACCACTCGTCGCCAACCACCGCCGGCCACTGCCGCTCAATAAACTATTACATTGTTACGATGTTGTTCTTTCAGATACCATCTTGTAATCGTATCGGAAGATTCAGACTGAGGTATATATGGAACATTTTTTTGCCAGATTTTTTCCTTCAGATTTTTCATATTAAAATTTCGAGTTCTCTCGCCACTTTAAATACCGCTGCTTTCTAATTAATGTTTAAGCAGAACTTTCACTCTACTGCATGGTCTTTGACGCAACAAAATTATTAATTTAAGAGTCTTGAACAGGTTTGTAAAATTTAAAATTAATATTAATATTTAAATGCGTTCAAACAAATAATTAATTTGAAAAACACATGGCGTGGAGCAGAGAGAATAGTAAGAAGGGAAAATAGAGAAGAGAATAGAGAAAGAGTAATCGAGAGAGAAAGAAAAGCTCTTAGGGGACTGTTCAGTCATAATTATGATGGATTAGGTTAATTATTTAGTTAAAATGGAAGTAACTATCGAATTGATTAAGCATTATTGAATGTATTTAATGGGATATTTATATTCATATCATCAAAATTAATATATTTGCATATTTAATACTATAAAAAAAATTTTAACTAAGAAATCTATAAATTATATTTATGTGTTACGACTTACGACTAAATTATCAAAAATTAGATGAAAAATAAATAATGAAAATTTAAATTTGCTGAACCGAATTAGACCATTAGTAGGTGATCTGTTAATTTTATTAATAAATGAGAAACGGATATTGCAAATGTCACTTTCTAAGAGACCAAGGGACATGAATTTCATGCTGAGCATTATTTTATCATAAAACATGTGATACCATAGCAGTACACAGAATTGATGGCAGCCGGTAAAGAATAGTATTAATAATAATAATAATAATAATAATAATAATAATAATAATAATAATAAAATTCTCATAAATTTTTTTGTCAAAGTGAAATTATTTTTATGACTGATATGGCTCTCAAAATACCACCAGTCAAAGCACAAATCTTGATGTTGAAAGCGATATGATTTGAAAACCAATCGAGATCAAACACTTAAAATATCATTAATCTGACATCAATTAAATCTCAAAAAGCTCTCAAATGGAGTGTTTATAGTCAAATCGAAGCGTCTCGAGCGGATCTAATGAACCTAAGATCTCATAATTCGACTTCATTTGGGCATCCAAATGCTCAAAATACATCAAATGATCAAAGGAGTCATCCCGAGTCCGATCGAGGGAGTGGTGCCTTACATGAATTTACTTAGAATACCTCCTCCATCTATAAATAGCCTCACTCCTCACATGGCTGCTGGGCTGCTAAGTGAAGCAAGTGAAGAAGAAGGAAGTCAAGCAAGAGAAGAACAAAGAACCCGAGCAAGGAAGAAGAAGAAGAGTCCAAGCAAGTGAAGAAGAAGGAATAAGCAAGGAAGAGGAAGAGATCGAGAAGAAGAGAAAAGTGAAGTGAGGAGGAAGAGAAAGCTCTAAAGCTTGAAGATCCCAGCAAGATCAAGATCATCGCCACCGCCATCGCTAATTATACCCGAGATTTCCACCGTTTACCCAAAGATCTCCAACATCAAGAACTATTATAACTCGATCGTTGTTACACTACCGTTGTCCCTTTCAAATTGTAATCCCGCTTATCGGAGGATTTTGTACTCAAAAAAAGGATACATAGTGGAACCTTTTATCGGGCTAGCCGTGGTTTTCCCCTTTTCGAGGTTTTCCACGTTAAAATTCTGAGTGTCTTATGTTCGCTCTTTAATTATTGTGTGCGCTTGACTAATCAAGGCATAAATTTTACTCTACTGATCGGTTTTCAAAGACGACGCTTTAGCGCCTCTGGAAGAAAACTCTTCAACCACAATTCGTGAACATCCACGTTATGGCCAATGGCACAACACTCACAACGGAGCTTCCCGCCCAACTCCCCATTCTCAAACCCATCCTCGAACCAAGGACGCCAAGTTGAGGGCGAACGGAATCTCTTTGGAAGATCGGGTCCGAATGGAGGAGTCTCAAAATAAAATGATCCAGCCTTTTGCAAGGATTACAACAGCCGCTACTACGAAACATATCTCCCCAAGATCGGTCGTTCTGAGGAGGTCAAACGCTAATCTCCCGACACCGGAGTTCCTCCGCATGGAGACCGAACAGATCTCCTCATCGCTAGTTCCATCATCCATCGCGTACCAACCGTTACTAATCCACGACGTTGTTGATAGCTTCACACATGCTCATCTCAATCCCGCATCATGACATTCGCGTAAGTACGACGCTAATACAAGATGAATTTCACCTTCAAGATAAATCATCTTCACCCACACCGCTATGAGGAGTCCTCACCTTAGCCATTCTTCAACATCCACCGTAGTTTCAAGCTTCAGCATTGATTCCTATGATGGGGCAATCACCCACACGAACACATCGACCATTGACTATCATGCATATCCAACGAAGCTCGACACACCGCTTTGTCGTCTTCCGTTCCTCAAAGGGCAAGCTCGACGTTTTCTACTCTCTTCCAAAGGGGATCCATCCATACCTTTAACTAACTCGCCGTTCTTTGTGGGAACAGCTTCATTTCAAATCGGAGAATCATTAAAGATTCCTCCCATCTTTCCCAGATTCTAACGAGGGGAATCACTCAAAGAATACTTCAGGTTCTCCTTAGAAGCTCGCCAAATACCGGGCACTCAACTATTAAGAGGAGTTTTCTTGAGGACTCCCAGTCTTCTATATTAATGGGGACACGGTCCGCCATATGCCGACTTTCTTAGTTCATCGTAGAAGCACAAATCTCATGAAGCTATTAATGCCCATCGCAAAACAATTTGAACAACGCAAAAACACCCTGTGAAATGTGGACAAAGCCCATCAAAAGAAGTTAATAGTCATGATCTCTCTCCACCCCATATCAACAACGTGAACCTCGACCGAAAAGACATACACACCGAACACATCTCGTGTTAACCTCCGATGGCTATTCGCAATGAAGAACATATCAAGTGGCCGCATCCATTGAAACCAATTCGTGAAATCGTGAGCAATATTGTCATTTTCATCGGCCGTGGACATACTATCAAGCATGTATACAACTCAAGGAAGAAATCGAGACTCATTCAACAAGGATATACGCCGCTTTTGTGAAGAATCAACCACCTCAAACAAACACACCTCCGCTTGGGGCAACCGTGACAATCATCACAAAACAACCAAATAATCATCAAATAATTGGAGAAATTGAAACAATCGCAGAGGATCGATACTACATAATCAAGTTCTCGTATCGCCTCCAAAGAACCGAGTTGAAGAAGTCTCGTATTGATCATTCCATCACTTTCAATGACTTAGAAGGAGTCCATATCCCTCATCAAGATCCACTCGTCATCAGCGCAGGGATCGGATCCTTGTTATAACGTTAAAAGAATTTTGATCGACAATGGGAGTTCGATGTCTTATTTTACTCAACTTTTCTTAACATGGGCCTAGGCAAAAAAGCTCCAACCAACTATATGGGTTTGATAATCACCCAAGACGCGTAAGGGACAATCACTCTTCCTGTTACCCTGAGAATTCCTCGACAAGTGACTCATTTAATACAAATGGTGGTCAAGTCGATTCATATAATGCAATCTTCTGGAGGCCCCTCCAATCAATTTTCTGCTATCACTTCACTCATCCAAGATAAAATTTCCTACCCCTGGGAGTTGGGGTGGTTTGTGGAAATCAACGCACCAATCATGTTATCTCGCATAAGCTCAACCGCCCTTCCATCACCTTCAAAGATCAAGATCTTAACTTTCGAGATGAAAGAGTACCTCAAAAAGCTTCAGAAGATTTACTCTCAATAGCATTATCGATGACCAACCATTACAACAAAGGCAAGTGGGATCTTTACTCTAAGAACAAAGGGAAAAGTATATAAATTTCTTAATAAAAAATCAAGACATATTTGCTTGGAGTCCGAGATATGTCGACCCCCAATGTAATCACGACTCCCTCAAAATTAATCCAACGCTCAAACCAATCATCCAAAAGAAGCGGAGTTTTGCACCGATCGCCTTCGCTATTGAACAAGAAGTTAACAAGCTCATGAAGCGGATTCATAATGAAGTGCATTACCCAACATGGCTAGCAAATGTTGTCATGGTTAAAAAAACAAATGGAACATGGAGGATGTGTGTTGATTATACTGATCTTAATAAGGCCCTAAAGGATAGTTTTCCTCTTCCTCGAATCGATCAATTGCGGACGCTACATCCGGACATCAAATGCTCGCTTTTGATGCTTATTCGGGTACAATCAAATAAAGATGAACCCAATGATGAAGAGGTTACGCTTTCAAACATATAAAGGTTTATATTGTTACCAAGTCATGCCATTTGATTAAAAAATGGTGCTACCTATCAACGCCTCATGAATAAGGTTTTAAAGACCTACACAATGGAGGTGTATGTGGATGACATGTTAGTGAAAAGCTTAGAAAAGTCACAACATATTTACTTAGAAGCATGCTTTGACCTCCTTCGACGCTATAACATACGACTTAACCCAACCAAGTGTGCTGCCCTGGAAAATTTCTTGATTTATGGTAACTCACCGGGATAGAGGCTAACCAAAAAATCAAAGCTCTCCAAGATATGATTCAAGAATATCAAAGACGCTCAACGCTTGAATGGTCGAATTGTCGATTATCCCGCTTCTAGCCCGCCTGGGGACAAATACTTGCCATTCTTTAAAATATTGAAGGGAGCTAAAAATAATAATTTTAAATGGACCGATGAATGTCAAGATGCTTTTGAGCAACTAAAAGAATATCTAGCATCTCCACTATCCAAACCTATTCAAGGAGAAACGTTATACTTATATCTTGGTTTCTTCCCAATAATAAGCTTTAGAAGAACACAACAACCAATTTATTACGCCAAGAAAATTCTCTCGATATAGAAAGTCGTTATCCATTTGCGATAAAGTGGCTCAAGTTAATTTTTTTCACAAAACCCCATACTTTCAAGCTCACACCATGCTTACACGATTTACCATTAAGGGCCATCTTACGTAAACCGAAGCATCCGGAGATTGATCAAATGGTCAGAGAACTGGGAGAATTTGATATAAATTTTCTACCTCAACCCGCCATAAAGTCTCAAATACTTGCAGACTTTATAGTAGAATGCACCAACCCAACTCTAGAAGAGCTATTCTGCACGTCTTTCATCTCAATGGACTCTCTGTTGATGGAGCTCGGTGTCGGGAATCCTACTGTTTCCCCAAAGAAAATACCTAGAGTATGGACTTCGCTTAAAATTCCCGCAACTAATAACATGGTCAATATGAGGCTCTCATAGGTTGAGACTCACCCACCATCAAGCCCAAAAACACACTGTGTCGCCTCCCAAGTTGGAGGAGATTTTAATACTCATAATCCTCAACCTGCAATATCTCCACTTGGTAAAATCTCTTACTCATTACTACACATCAAATCATCCACATACCAGAGAAGAATACTCCGACGCCTCTAAGCTTGCTACCTCTACCACCGGAGATCTATTTAAGAGAAAGCATATTGAAGAAATACATTTTCCTAGTATCCAAGTGGTCATGGATAATTCAAACTATTGATGAGGAAAAGGAACGCTCGTGGATAAACCCGATCCTATCTTTTCTACAAGAAGGAACCCTTCCTCAAGATCCAACTTCAAGATCTGCCTCCAAGACAAGCTTCAAACTTTGCTATTATTGGAGGTGAACTATACAAGCGAAGCTTTCTGGTCCATATCTCAAATGCCTTCCACCTTCGTAAGTCATTCGCTGCTAAAAGAGGTTCACTGTGAATATGTGGAGAACACCTTGGAGGAAGAGCATTGGCCCTTAAAATCATGAGACAAGGGTTTTATTGGCCTACAATGAAACAAGACGCCTTGGAGTTCACAAAAAGATGTGCAAGTTGTCAATTGCATTCTAACCTCCCTCATGCCGCATGCGTAACTCTCATCCTTTCAAAGCCCGGCCCTTGCTGGGGGATTGATATCATGGGACCCTTTCCACAAAGCATCGGGGCAACTAAAGTTCATCATTCTAGCCGACTACTTCACCAAAATGGGTAGAGTCAACCACTAAAATCACGAGGCAAATGCTAAACAATTTGTCCGAAAAATATAATATGTCTTCCCGCAAAGATCATCACAACGAACTCAATTTATCGGAAAAGTCTTTACATCCTTTTGCAAAGATCTTCACATTCGCTTTGGTACATCCTCAAACCAATGGGCAAACCGGTTACCAATAGAACCATACTCAAAGGACTAAAAACACGCCTTGAGAAGGTCGGGGCAATGGGTTGATGAGCTTCCCAATGTTCTTTGGGCCTACCGCACCACGCCACGCACCAACCGGTGAAACACCGAGATAACTTGTGTTTGCATAAGCTATCATACCGTGGGGGTTCCAAGTCCAAGAGTCCGCTTTTCATCAAAGTAATGAAGAAAACTCGCAGAAGACACTACCCCAAACTCGGATATGGCCCTACTTGGACCGCTCTATCACCAGCTCGCCACTTCAATGTAAGAGTGAAACCTCATCCCATATCTGTCATGACTTGGTCCAAGTCTCGAGGTCAGTAAAGGCCCTCGAATAAACTCTCACCTCTGGATGGTCCAGATGTGGTCATAGCTATGGTCAAGCCAGAACGCTCAAGCTCAAGGACCCGTAAGGAAAAACTCTACCAACTTGGAATACTAAGAATCTTGAAAATATTATCAAGAATCTACCATAATTATTATGACTTTATCTCGTCATTTCATCCTCAGATAACTGATCCCACTGGGATTAAAGCTTGTTATTGTTATTGTTGTCATGCTATTGCGTTGTTGTTGTCATTTTCTTAAAGCTCCTGTCTTATGATTATATCATTGAACTAGTGAATTCGCCTTTGTTCTAACAAGATTTGCTTTTCTTTACTTTTCCTCCCACTTGAGAAATATACAACTCATTACATCTCATATTGGGACATGATCAATCCCAGGGACTTGATCGAACCTCTTCCATGTTAACGCCATCGAGCGACAAACAACCTGATAGGTTAAAATCTCGCCATAATTCCACTTCCGTTAACGCGTCAGAAAGACTACAAACAACCTGATAGGTTAAAAGATTCAATTCAACCTCTTCCACAAGTTAACGCCATCGGCAAAGACTTCGACAAACCCTGGATAGGTTAAAAATCTGATTCAATTCAACCCACACAAAGTTAACGCCATCAGCACTGACAAACAACCTCGATAGGTTAAAAATTCAATTCAACCTCTTCCACAGTGTTAAGCTATCGAAAGACTCACAAACAACTTGATATGTCAAAATCTCGCCGCTATCACCACTACCGCTATCCGCCATCACCATTGCTTATCATCCGGCTATTCATCATACTGCCGCCGCCCGCTGTTGCCTGACCACTTGCCGCCGCTAACTATATCCGCCACTGCTGCCAATACCGGTTACCACGCTGCCGCCATTATCGCTATCTCATCGATCTCGGCGAACCTCCGTCCGCCATCATCATCGTTATCTCACTGACGGCCGCCAATTGCGACAACCATTCGCTGGCGCCGACCATCCCCGCTGCCGCTAACCACTATAGTCGCCACTGCACTACGTCCGGTCATCGCCGCTAACTATCGCGCACGGTTGCCACCATTGTCATTATCTCTCATGGAGACATGATCAATCGGGGACTTGATCGACCTCTTCCATAATGTCATCGAGCAAAACTCGACAAACAACCCGTGAAAGGTCAAAAGGTCCTCGGACTTCCCATCTTCCATACAATGTCATCGAACAAAAGCTCGACAAACAACCCAGATAGGTCAAAACGCCTGGACTTCACGCCTCTTATTAGCGTTAATAATTTCGACAAATAACCTGAAAGGTCAAAAGGTCCTTGGACTTCCACCACCTCTTCCATAAAATATCATCAAACGACACTCGACAACCTGATAGGTCGAAAATCCTGGATCCAACTCACCCATATTAGCAACGCCAAATAATATTTTGACCACAATTAGATGGGTAAAACAAGATGAAAAAAAAAAAAAAAGAAAAAAGAAAGAGAGGGTATATCCATATATCATTGACATTATTAATACGATGATATAAGAAGGAATTAAGATCCTGATACACGATAATGACATTACATAGAACCAACGATGAAGAATGACATCCACAACCGATGCTACATCGATATCCATCATCATCTAGAGACGCCTGAGCCCACTCACAACTCCTTCATCTTCTCAATGGTGAAGGATCTTCTGATGCTTTGGGAGATATATCCTCAATTTTGGCCCCTCTTATATCGCACTAATTCCTTTCGTGAACCCTGATGAAGCCTCCTCTAAACACCTGCCTCCAAGTCCTTCACTTCAACATCAAAGATATGGTTAGCCTCCCGGATAAAGTCTTCAATACACGATAAGCCGGGGAATTCTTGAAGTCTTCCACCGCTTGATCTCGCTTGCTCGCTTCACGACATTCTATGCTCCTTTTCGAAAGACAATCTTGTAATGCTTTCTTATCCTAGTGCTCGATCCTCTTCTCTTATGAAGTCTCGCCTCAATCCATCACGAAGCGCTCCACCTCTCGACCTGAGAGAAAGAGAAGTCGACATATTCGCCGCCAGCTCTACACTCACAATCAACTCCAAGGTCACCACTTCTTTAGCTTTAGATTCATCCTTCATTAGATATTTTATCTTCACAAATTGATTCATTCATCTAAGGCAACACCCAATGAGCCATCACCAATGATTTACCAAAAAAAAAAATCATCAGACTGTTACATAAAGAAGAATAAGGTATGAAAAACAACCCAATTCATGCTCCTGACGCCCAAGACATATGTGATTTAATACCTCCTCGTGAATTTGCCTAGAGTAACTAACTCCTATCAAAACAAATAAACTCTCGATGTTAAGTGAAGCGTCATCTCCACCATATCCGACACCATTTCAAAGACGAGTCTCTTCGTAAAGATGGAACATTGCTACCGCCAGATTCCGCGGATAGCTCGAGAGAACCCTATGAGTATGAGGAGAACTCGTCACCCTTTCTCTTCAACGGAAGAGCATGAGACCTTCCGCTGGATGGAAAGACCAACCTTAAACATCCTATCTTCAACTATATATGATGTAATGCAACTCATGTTGCAAGCTTCCCACATCGGAATATTAAGAGTTGCTAGAATATCATCCTCCGACATCAGACGGATCCGAAGATCATTCAATCTTCCCATCTCGTGAAGGCCCCACTTTCTTCTTCACATAAAAGAATAAGACCAAGTTTTGATCCCGGCCGGTCATAATTCTTATAGTCGATAAGAAACACGCCCTTGAGCATCACATGTGAATCACATTCACAAGTATTCGATGTTTAAAGTAACCCCATGCTCCTCAAGAAGGTAGTCAAGCCAATAATGACCAAAGCTAAACGAATTGCATCAAAGCCACATTTTTTGAAGATCTCAATCAGCCAGAGGGAATCAAAGACTAAGAGTCATCTAAATAAGAAAAGTACTCAGAGGCGAAGCTCGATCGACTTTTAGCCACAATAGCCACCAACTCATTGGGAAGAAAAATTTCGGAACACCATTAAACTATCTCGATGATGGAGGGCATATCGTCCCCGCCATACTATGAGTCACCATCACCTGAAGCGCTTTTTTGACCCTCCCACTCGCGCACAGTTTGAGTAAAATCTTTCTCCTACGATCAGCCAAACTTTCCGAGTTATGAGGACAATGGTTCTTAACTGATACTTCCCGTCTTGACAATTTTGAACCGAACCTTCCATCGAAGTTGAAAGAATACCGATTTCTGAAAAGAAAGTAGACGCTTCCGCCGGACATCCGATAAAACCCAACCGCGACGTGGGCCTTGACGCTTCCTAACCCGATATCCGATGGCCGAAAACGGAACCACGTATGCGCTGGGCCTGACGCTCTAACGATCGACGTGAACCGGAACCACCACGATGGGGTTTGACGCTTCTAACCCGGACGGTCGACGTAAAACCGGAACCACGACGATGCACCGCGGGCTTGACGCTTCTAACCGACGCCCGACGTCGGAACCGGAACCAAATGCATCGGCTCGATCGCCTAACTGACGGTCCGACGTCTAAAACCAACCACGATGTACCGGGGATCGCCTCTAACCGGACGGTCACGGCGAAACCGGAACCACGATGACGGGATCGCCCTAACGGGTCCACGCGGGCGAAAATAAACCACACGCATCATGCCTTGACGCTCTAACCCGGACGGCCCGACGGCCGAACTGAACCACGACGATACCGGGCCTTGATCGCCTAACCCTACCCGACGGGTCGAACCGGAACCACGACGTATCAGGGCCTTGATCGCCTTTGATCGCCTCAACGCCTCGACGCTTCCAAAGGACCCTCACTCAAGAGAAGGGGAGGAGGTGTTCTCCTTCATCCTGGGGTATTTATAACCCCACATGGGCAAACGGTAAAACCCTCAAAAATGGCTCAAATCTCTGGCCGGGCGACGCCAGCGGCGGGCCAGCATGACCAAGGCAGCGGGCGCTGGCAGGCGAAAGGACCAGCATAGAGGGCTACAGCTGGCCCGCCATTCGCCCTTTCGAAGTCCAGGATGGCCAGAAACCGACACTAACCGCCACGGCAACCGCCGGAATCGCCCACCTGACAATGCTGGAACGGCCGGCGACGCGCAGATTGCCACGGACAGATGGCGCAGACAACGGCGCATGGCCTGAAGGATTCATGACAGCTCGCCACGGCCGGTGACAGCAACACCCCCGCCGACGCCCACGACCCGCCACCGCTTCCCGCCGCCGCTTTTAATCACCCAGCTTGCCGGATGACCCCATGGCTCGCTCATGCTCAGGCATGCTAAGGGCCTAGCGGCCATCTATCGCGCCGCATGCTTTACGATGAGCCTATCCTCGCCCTAAAACGCTAAAACTTTATTTTCAGTATTTTATATATATTTTGGATGATTAAGCTAATATCATCCAAAAATAAAAAATATGGCTCTCAAAATACCACCAGTCAAAGCACAAATCTTGATGTTGAAAGCGATATGATTTTGAGTCGAAACCAATCGAGATCAAACACTTAAAATATCATTAGAATCGACATCAATTAAATCCCAAAAAAGCTCTCAAATGTGGAGTGTTTATAGTCAAATCGAAGCTCGATAATCTAATGAGCCTAAGATCTCATAATTCCGACTTCATTTGGGCATCCAAATGCTCAAAATACATCAAATGATCAAAGGAGTCATCCGTCCGTGAGGGGAGTGGTACCTTACATGAATTTACTAGAATACCCTCCTCCCATCTATAACAAATTCCTCACATGGGGCCTTTAAGCTGCTTTTAAGTGAAGTGAAGCAAGAAGAAGAAGAAGAAGAACAAGAACAGCAAGGAAGAAGAAGAGTCCAAGCAAGTGAAGAAGAGCTGAAGCAAGGAAGAAGAAGAAGAGTCCGATCGAGGAAGAAGAGGAAAAGTGAAGTGAGGAGGAAGAGAAAGCTCTAAAGCTTGAAGATCCTCAGCAAGATCATCACCGCCGGCCGCATCGTTAATTATACCCGATTTCCACCGGTTACCCAAAGATCTCAACATCAAACTATTATAACGATCGTTGTTACATGTTGTCCTTTCAGAATTTGTAATCCCATCGGAGGATTTTGTACTCAAAAGGATACATAGTGGAACCTTTTAGCCAGTGGTTTTTCCCCTTTCGAGGTTTTCCATTAAAATGAGTGTCTATGTTCTTTTAATTCTGTGTGTCTCAACTGGCTAAGATAAATTTTTACTCTCAATCGGTTTTCATATAACTTTTACTTATATATAAATATATATTTAAATAATATAACTAAATTATAAGACAAATATAATTTTGGGTATTGTGTAAATATATATATATATATATATATATATACATATATATATATATATATATATATATATATATATATATATATATATATATATATATATATATATATATATAATCAAATTTTGATATTTGTATGCATAATATTAATAAAATATCACATAACAAATTTTATTATAATTATCTTTTTAACAGTGAATGCATCTTTTCATGTATAGGTAAGTATAAAAAAAAATACAAATATCAAAATTTAAATGGTATATATCTAAATGTATTAAAGTTGTGTGATATGTACTTAAATCCATTTACAATTTTAAACATTCATTTTATGTTTTCTTATATTTGTCTATAATTTGATTGTATTTTCTAATTATTCAGTTATGTTAATGAATAATAACAAGTGACACCCAAACTCTATAAAAATATGAAAATATAAGGAGTAGAAAGCATAGATCTGAAAATATAATTTGTTGTGTTGTTTAAAATATTTTTTTTTTGGGACAATTCAATATAAATTGCTTCTTATAAGAATTAATAATCCCCAAAATAACTAATCCATCATAATTTATTACACATCTAACCCATAAATAATAAAAATAGTAATGATATGATCGAATACTTCACGTCTAACGCAAAGCACGCCGAGCGATCAAACATTTATTATCAATCGACTCTTAAACATGGAGTTTGTCAAATCGAGCTCTGACGAATAATCTCCCAAGATATCATAATTCAAAGCATTTAAATATACAAAATACATCATATGATCAGGGGATCATTTTGAGCCGTCCGATAAAGTGGAAGGGTTTTGCATGTTGACGCCCTCCACCTATAATAGCTCTCCTTCCTCATATGAGGGAGCGAGAGAGAGAGAGCTCTAAAGATCCTCCAAGCACAATCGCCACTTCAAGCCAAACACCACCGCCGCTTGCCGCTGTCAATCTCGTCGATCTCCATCATGATGACTTCTACCGTGATTGTTCTGCGCCGCCATGATTGTTCCTCGCGTTTCGCACATTGTTCCTGATTTACTGTTCTCATTTACTCGCATTACGCGCCACCATCATCTCACTACAAAGAATCGTTATAACCCGATCGCACATAGTCTGTTCCTTTCTTATACTCTGCAGATACATGTAATAGTTTTCCCTCTTTTCGAGATTTTTCACATAAAATTGAGTTTTATTGTTCACTCTTTAAATGCATGTGTGTGGATTTCCAACTAAGCTGAAAACTTTTACTCTACAATTGGTTTTCCAAAGACGACAGTTGATGTCGTCTGTGGAAGATTCCCATTATTTCATCTTGTATGGTGACCAAGTTTCAACAAGTTCAAAACCATCATCGAGGTGAAGATTTCAAGCGGTAAGCGAAGAATGAGGATTCATCAAACTTTGCTTCCATTTTGTAAAATTGGGGCAAATCTTAATCTCAAAAGATTATCCAAATCGATATACGGATATCTAATTGATTATGAGAAGCAAGTCGATAATAATGAAAAGGCCAGGTTAAGCAACTTGGCTACAACCACAAATGGATGTTTTAATCGACATCTTCCATACACGCCATCCACCACACAAAACAACCTGGAAAAAAATCATCATTCAATTCAACCTCTTCCACATAGTTAACGCCATCGGGTAACACCGACAAACAACCTCGAATAGGTCAAAAAATTCTCAACGGATTCTTCAACCTCTTCCATAGGTTAATGTCAAAGCAAGACAAACAACTTAGGATAGGTCAAAGGTGGACTTCCGTCCTTCTTGTTAACGTCGGTAACACGACAAACAACCTTGGATAGTCAAAAATTCTCGGATAATTCAATCTCTTCAATAAGACGTCATCAACAACCAGGAAAGGTCTGACTTCCACGTACTTCCACGCACGCTATCATACCTCAAACAAGTCAAAAATCCTCCGGATTCAATCAACCTCTTTCATAGAGTTATGGGTAACACCCGAAACCGGATAATCCTCATGATTCAATTCAACCTCTTCATCATAGTTAACGCCATCGGCAAAGACTCGACAAACAACGATAGGTCAAAAGGTCGTTACGGCTTTGATAATGTTGCCATTATTCAATTCATGCTCTTCCACACTCTAACAAACATCCTCGATAGGTCAAAATCCTCATGTCGTTTGCCATCCCCGACTACCGACGCCGCTTGCCACCATCCACCGCCGCCACTGCGTACCACCTCCGCCAACCACCGTCACCATCACCGCCGACTACCATCACTAGTCACCATCGCCGATCACCGCCGCCAGTTTTTTGCTTCAATGATGTTAACACGATAATGTTAACCTGTGTGGAAGAGGTTGAATTGAATCCGAAGATTTTGACCCATCCGGTTGTTTGTGTACCCAATGAAACCTATGGAAGAGATCAATTGAATCCATTGAGAATTTTCAACCTATCCAGGTTTTTGTCGGGTGTTACATGATGTTAACCTATGGAAGAGGTTGAATGAGATCTTTGACCCATCCGAGGTTGTTTTTCAGAGTGTTACCTGATGACGTTAACCTGTATGGAAGAAATCGAATTGAATCCATTGAGAATTTTCAACCTATCCGAGGTTGTTTGTCAGGGTGTTACCCGATGACGTTAACCTGTATGGAAGAGGTTGAATTGAATCCGCTGAGGATCTTTGACCCATCCGGTTGTCTGAGTTACCATGACGCTAACTGTGGAAGAGGTTGAATTGAATCCGAGATTTTGACGCATCCGGTTATTTGTCAGGGTGTTTGCTCGATGGCGTGAACATGTATGGAAGAAGTCGAATTGAATCCGCTGAGAATTTTTGACCTATCCGAGGTTGTTTGTCAGGGTGTTACCCGATGACGTTAACCTGTATGGAAGAGGTCGTAGGAAGTCCACCAAGGACCTTTTGACTTATCCTACGTTGTTTGTCAGAGTGTTACCCGATGACATTAACCTGTATGGAAGAGGTCGTAGGAAGTCCACCAAGGACCTTTTGACCCATCCTAGGTTGTTTGTCTTTGCTCGATGACGTTAACTTGTATGGAAGAGGTCATGGGAAGTCCACCAAGGACCTTTGACTTATCCTAGGTTGTTTGTCAGAGCCTTTGCTCGATGATGGCGTTAACTTGTATGGAAGAGGTAGGAAGTCACCAAGGATCTTTTGACCCATCCGGTTGTTTATCGAGTCTTTGCTCGATGACGTTAACTGTATGGAAGAGGTAGAAGTCCACCAAGGACCTTTTGACCATCCTAGGTTGTGAAGTCTTTTGCTGGCACTAACTGAAAGAGGTCGATTAAAACATCAATTTGTGGTTGTAGCCAAAGTTGCTCCTTGGCCTTGTTTTTCCAAGTATAATTAGGAAAAATCTTCCAACTTTGACTTGTTTCTTGGGATGGTGATCGATTAGATGCTCACCATATTAACATGGGCAATATTCTGAGATTAAGAGTTGCCCCCCAGTTCCCGACAGAATCTGAAGGAACAAAGTTTGATGAATCTTTATTCTTCGCTTGCGCTCTTTAAACGCTTGAAATGCTGATGATGGTTTTGATCTTGTTGGGAAACTTGGTCATACAAGATGAAATAATGGGAATCGCTTTCCAGCCAAACTCATGCTAGAAAACCGGGTAGAGTAAAAGTTTTCGCCTTTAGCCGTTAGGAAATCCAACATAATACAGGTATTTAAAGAGTGAACAATAAAACCAATTTTACGGAAAACCTCAAAAGAGGGAAAAACAGCCTCAAAAAAGCTTCTACTATGTATCGTGAGTACAAGATCTTCCGATAACGGATTACATAATCATGAGAAAGGGACAACGCTTAGAACAATGTCGATTTGGTCGATGACGATGTTGACGAATGTTAATTTGACGATGTTGACAATGATGTGAATAGTGGTCGGTGATTATGACCGGCAACGGGTCGACGAGGATCACGGTCCGATCGACGCGGCGGTTGACACGAAAGTGGTCATCTTTGGAGGATCTGAGCTCTCTCTCTGCTTGGCCTCCCTTCTCCTTCAGGCCTCCCCCCATATGAAGAATGAGGCTATTTGGGATGGAGGAGGACGCCTCTATACATGCAAAATCAAACCATTCCTCTCCATGCCTCATGATGATCCCCTTGATCATATGATGTATTTTGTGTATTTGAATGCTCAAATGAATTATATCTTGTTAGATTTTCGTCAAGACGCGATTTGACTTTAAACACTATGTTTAAGAGTCGATAATAAACGCTTGATCTTTTTTCCTTTTTTTTCTTCGAATTATTGATATTTGTTTTATAATTTATAATGCTATAGCATTAATTTTTAGAATAATTAGTAATTTGAAAATAAAACTTTCTTAAATATCATTAAATATGTTTACTCATTTTTAGTCATTTTATTGTAATCTATCAAATTTTACTTGAATCTCTTGTTTTAATTTTCAATTATTTTACAATTAAAATACTCTTCACCCTCCAAAAATTCTCAAAACTCTCAAAATATAAAATAACTTTATTAATATTTTAAAAACTATTAATTTTTTTATTATATAATTTTAGAAAATTTATAAAATGAAATATTAATAAATATATATATATATATATATATATATATATATATATATATATATATATATATATATATATATATATATAAGCTTCTCATCCTTCAAGAATTCAAAAAAGAAGAAAAAAATAACATTCAAACATCAATATAAGACCTTTAAATACTTGTATTTAATAAAAAGGTTTTCTTATAAGCAACCGAATAATATTATGAATTTTTATCTCCCACAATTGTTTATATTGGCAACTAATCCACACACCATGAGGTCCAAATCCATTTGTCAACGCTGACACGTCAGCCCGCACGTGTGAATGTGTGATGCTGACGTGTACGAAATGATTTGATGAAGCTTTTTACTCCATCAAAACTTCGAGGACTTGAGCTACCTTTTTTTTTTTTTGGGAAAATTGAGGGCAGAAGCCCAATTTCATTCCAAAAAACTATTACAAAAGATCTAATGAAAGAAAAATTCAGGGATCAGAGTTTAAACATCAAAAATAGAACTAATACAATAGTGTAAAGGGACCTGTGCTCAGACTCAAATGGCTACTCCAGATTCGCACACTGTAACCAGATAAAGCACGTCATTTATAGAAATCTCAGCCAACCACTTGAAGGAAGTAGGCTGAAGCCAAAATAGATTTAGTTTTCCATCCAACAGCACTATAAAATCAATGTCCAAATAATGATCAAAAATTGCTGGGGCGGAAGAAGATCTGGACTCAGGGACAGTGCTACCGAATACATATTCTTTGTCAGCATACAGAACTTGAGCTACCTTCGGAAGCATATATGAGAAAAAATGGAGAAATTTTTAAAATAGGCATATTTTTAATTTTAATTAATAATTTAGGAATCAAATTTTTTTTTTTATGAAAATATCCTGCATTAATGACCCAGCAATTTTTTTTTTTTTTCTGAGAGAGAGAGAGAGAGAGAGAGAGAGTACGGAGAGAAGAGAGAGATTATATATATATATATATAATTAATTAAATAAATAAATAAGTATATATATGCATTAATAATTAAATAATTAAATAATGAAATAATTAAATAATTTTTTAATAAATAAAAAATAAATAAATAATTTTTTTATTTGCGTGTTTTTATATACATTAATAATTAAATAAATAAATAATTTTTAATAAATAAATAATTAACTATATATATAATTTTTATAATATATATATATATATATATAATTTTTAATGTATATATACGTGATTAAAGATGAATTATTATTTATTTTTATATATTTATATTTTTTTATATTTTTTATATTTTATTATTATTTTTAGATTTATATTTATATTATTTTATATTATTTTATATTTTATATTTTATTTTGTTATTATTATTATTTATTTTATATTTTTATATTTTATTTTATATTTTATATTTTTTTATATTTTTATATTTTTATATTTTATATTATTATTTTTTATTGCATAAATATAATTTTTATATTTATATTTTAATGTATATATATTTCACGTGATTAAAGATGAATTATTATTTATTTTACTTATTTCTTTTTTATTCTTTTTTAATTTATAAATCTTCATAATTTTTAATAACTTTTATATATTATTTTCTTAATTTATAATATCAAAGTTATTAAAATTATGAAGATTTATAAATTTAAAAAAAAATAAATCTAAAATAATAATAATAATAATAAATATATAAAATATAAATATATAAAAGCTAATTACTCAATTACATACCCTATTCATCCCTATAGGTTGCCTATATTTACATAAATAAATTGCATCAAGTAAAATGAATCCATTAAACAAACTTTTGCATTTTTCTTTTCTACTTCATTTCTTTTATATACATGTTTGTATTTAAGAAAAGTGAATAATCCCGAATAGAGGTTGCAAGTAGGCTTTAAGTATCTTGCACCTCCACAATAAACACGCCTTATACTCACTTACTGACTTTTACTTTCATGTATGTATGTGAAAATTTAGATAAGGAAGCTCTTTCTACTTAAGAAAAATCATGCATATTCAACTTCTAAATTTTATTAAATGAATTATTTAGCATGCATCATAAAATGTGTTAATACTCTCATTTATATATATAGATATGCTTAGGGTCCATCATATGCAGGATATATATGTTGGGGAAAGAAATGAAGTAATGTATGTTATGTGAATTTTGATTCATTTTATTTAATCTTAAAATATCTTTCTTTTTGAATATGTTTATTTAAGGTTTATCTAAACTTAGGATTAATTAAAAGATGTAATCAAAATATTCACCTAAATGAAACTAAAATATGAACCTACTTTAGAAAATTACTTAAAGGGAAGGAGAGAAGTTCTCTTCTCTTTCCCTCTTCATAACTTAGTAATTAATTATAAGTTTCACTTAAACTAAGTTAAAACATGAAATAAAACTAACCCAAAGTAATTAAATAACTTAAATGAAACCCTCCTCTAAGTTGAACATGTTCTTTACACTTAAAAAATTTAAACTTAAAGCCATAACTAAGCATACCACACCAGCCTTCAAAGCATACACATTAGCCTAAGTTATCACTTCTAGCCTTAGGTTAGGTCGGTGCATGGTTTGATGTTTATTCTATTTTGTGATAAATATTTTAGACTGGATGTTAGGGTGTATGCTCGTATTTTTTTCTGCAGGGGATTGTGCTTAAGGGGAGCTATAATAAATAAAAATATAAATACTTTTGCTTGCAGGTCCTTTATACCCCTAAGCATAATCCATAGGTCAGGTGGACTTAGTAACTCATGTTTGGGGTGATAATTCCAATATACATATTTGAGATTTATGTGGTGTGTTTTAGCTAACTTTTATTTTGCAGATGTTAGTTAGATTTTTACTTTTTTCTTTTTTTCATGTAAAAATTTGTATAATTAGGATTTTGAAATGATTATTATGAGGGATTAAGATGAATATTGGTCATAAGATCCCATCTTATGCACCATATGAAGCCTTGGAGTATCTACCATACAACCATCTAAAAGAAGGAACCAAAAGAAGAAAGAAAGAAGAAAGAAGAATAAAGCTTGAAGACCCCCCATCATAATGAATTCCTTGCTTAATTGTAATATTCATTTATAGTCTAGGTTGTATAAGGTAGAGCTCGGCTACCCACATTTGATATTTTCGGGTTTGTGCAGTGGCGCCCGACCACAACGGCCATTTATTCTTTTTGCGATTAGTTTTATAAATTGATTGATGATTTATTTAGCTTTTGCATTAAGTGGCATGATTTTCTTAGTTTCTTTCCTATTTTATGTATGCCTGGATGTGGATTAGGCTCTTTAGAAAAAAATAAATCTTTTACCCAACTTAACAATTCAAATTCAAATTAAACAACTCATAACCTCACCTAAAGCTTAGGTTTAAATCAAGATAAAAGAATTAGTAACCCCCTTAAATGGATGAGTATTTCTTTATAATATTATGCATAAATGCATCTTATTTCACTATTGATTGGAGGGCTTTCACCTTTACCAGAGAACTCGGCTTGACCTTTGAGAGCTGTGGTGGAAACTCACCTCCTCCCTTCTCGCTAATTTTGGCCAATAACCTTCTTTCACATGCATTAATCATAAAAAAATCCTATTAGCCTGAGTCAAAATAATTGTCCAAAAATTAAAATAAAATGAAATTTGAATTGCATTAGATTTATGTCATTTGAAGCATGTCCCTTTACATGATCTAGTCTCTTTAGGGAATGAGTTTAAAGACTTAGTCTCTTTCTAATAAATAACAGCCTAGCTATCTTGCATAAGCATAAAGACTTGTCTACATGTATTTAAAATTATAGGAGGAGTTAATTGGAGGCCTCCCCTAGACGGTTGTAAGTCCAAACAGTAGGGTGGTTTGTCCTCTCTTGTGAAGGCAAACCAATTACTCATTTTTCACCTTAGATTTAGGTTGTGCTTCTAGCCCTCACTGAAGCTCCCTAGATTTAGGTTCTGAGATTGCTTCTCCTTTTTGTAGGCCATAAGCATAATTCCTCACCTCTTAGGCATTTTCTTAATCCTGTGTTAAGGAATCTTAAGTCCTAAATTTCTAATGAAAAGTGCAACTCAAACAAACTAAATTAATTTCAAAAATGTAAAGCTCAATCGCAGGATAAGTTGAGATGCTTACTAGGTTTCCTAGCATCGTGGGCATCTCCTACTTATCTTCTATTTTGGCTTCGATAATAACTCCCTCTTTTTGATCAATCACATTTGGTCTTCAAAAATAAACCAATCGATTGATAGTCCTTCATATTGAAATCTTCAAAGACAATGATCATTTGTCTTAATCGAGAGTTTTCATAAGGGATCTCATCCCTTAGGATGTAATTAACTATGGGGGCTTGCCCCTGTAGGGAACTTAACAAACTAGTTTAAAATAAACCCTACTTTTTTTTTTTATAAAGGGGAAGAATCTCGTACATATACCCATCGCCCTGGGAGTCCTTATTGAGGTGATTGATTCCATTAAAAGGTAGTGATTTATATCTCTCGAGATAGTACACTATTTCCTTGATGATATATACGATCACCTGATTAAATACATCTGTGGATTTGCGTGGTGTCTTACCAAGATGAATTTCTATAAGGGTGTCTTGTCCACTTTCATTTCTCACCAACAGATTTGAATGGCGACTCCGAGAATTCAATAAAAGTTTTTCTCCACACCCTCTCTTGCGGAGGTAAATCAAAAACCCATTTTCTCCTTAGATTTAGGCCGTGTTTTTGGCCCTCGCCAAAGATCCCTAGATTTAGGTTCTGAGATGCTTCTCCCTTCCACGGGCCATAAGCATAAATCCTCACCTCTTAAATATTTTTATAACCTTGTATTGTGGAATTATAAGCCCTAAACTTCTAATAAAAATTCAACTCAAATAAATAATTCTCCTCAATTTCAAAAATGTAAAGCCAATGATGTTTACTATGCTTCCTAGTATCCTAAACATCCCCTACTCATCTCCATTTGGTTTCGATAAGAACTCCCTCTTCTTGATCGAGCCTACTTGATTTGTTAAAAATAAACTAATTGATTGATAGTCCTATATATTGAAATCTTTAGAGACAATGATCATTTACCTTAATCGAGAGTATTCTTGAGGAATCTCATTCCGTAAGATGTAATTAACTATGGGGGCTTGCCCCTGTAGAGAATTTAACGAACTTGGTTTAAAATAAACTTTACTTTACTTTTTTTATGTAAAGTAGAGGAAGAATCTCTGGTACATATGCAGACCCATAGTCCTTAGGAGTCCTTATTGAGGTGATTAGGTCCAATGTAGTGTGATGCTTCTATCTTTCGAGATAGTACACTTATTCTCAATGTCATACCTAATCACCCTAATAAGAATATATGTGGATCTACGTGGTGTCCTAACCAAAAGGCATATATTTTTATTTTCATTTATCCTCCCCAAAAGGATAGATGAAGGCGGAAATATTTTCACCACATCCATGTAAAATGCTCATAAGAATTCATATTATCAAATTGAATTTAAAATCAACTAGAGAAATTAGGTTAATTAATCCTTGTAAGAGAATATGTTTCCTACGATATATTATGATGGTGTTTTGATTTGATTGGTTTACATCAAAGATATACTATGATTCAATGATTATTTTCCAAATAAGATAGTTTATGTTTAAGATGGGGGTAGTTCCTGAGGTAGTTGATGAATCGTTGTAAATACATTAGGATAATTATCACTTCACATAAAAGATTTATGCAATAATAATTATTAAATCCACAAAGCATTAAGAGAAGCATGACAAAGTGGTTTAAAAATGCGCTGGGTATTGATAAGAAATTTAGGTAAGAATGAAAATAATATAATTTGCATTTCATGTAATTTCTATTTTACATTATCAAATTCACAATCATTTAAGAGCTATTTAGTCACCTAAATTTAAAATATAGGATAAAAAGAATGTAAGGTAAAATATAGTGTATTCGAATAATTCTAGTCGTTTATTTAGAAACTCCATAAATGCATAAGCTTTTTTTTTTTTTGGTTGACCAAAATAATATAAAGTAAAATAGAATTGTTAATTGTGGGCGGTGGTGGTGGCAAAGGCTATCATAGATGGTTGCAATGGTAGCAAAGTGAGGGGTTGGAGGTCAAGCGGGAGGCAACTGATGATGGTTGACAAATAGAGGTTGAAAGGTGATTATTGATGGCCTGTGGCCGGTGGCATGTAGTCCCACTTTACTCTTATCTTAAGTTTAAAATTTACCCAAATTTAGTGAATTATATACTAAATTTGAACTACAGAGTATATTTCAATCACACTCTTAAAATGCATAGTATTTTAAAAGCAGTTGATCAAACGATATAAATTTTAAAATCTAAGTATTTTACTTAAAATATACTACAAACGGTGCCAATGAAATAGTCCCTTAGTTGTGAAGATAAAGTCTAGCTATGTGATGCTCTATCAACAATCATTAATTATGTCAATCATCGTTTGCCTCGATTGTTATCCCAAATCAAAGAGCAAAAATACATGTTCTTAGATGGATGATTTCTAAAGTGATAGATTTAAAAAAAAAACAATGCTTAGAAGCCTTGGAGGTGTAAGAAATGCATATAAAAAAGGTGAATGAACTAGTCTAATTATATATTAATTGGGCTCACAATCTTGTTTAGATCAAGACAGCCATTACCTAGTGTGATAAACATCCATCTAAATATATTAATTGAGCTTTTAACTATATGTATTAAGAAAGTCATGATATGAATGTGAATCAATAAGAAGATTTGATTGTCGATTAGCTAAACTCTTACTTATTGATCAAATAAAGACATAAATCTAAACATCAATTGATTTAGGGTTGGTAAGTGATTACTTACCTATATTCTACTATGTTTAGTTTGATAATCTAATTATGGGTCGAATAATAGTTTTGTTGATGATTAATATGGATTTATTTAATAATAATAAATTATACAATTCAAAGTAATTAGTAAACCATCTATATTTTTAGTATATATTTCTATTTTTTTCTGATTGATTATTGCGTTGGTAAAATTATTAATTTAAGAGTCTTGAACAGGTTTGTAAAATTTAAAATTAATATTAAAATTTAAATGCGTTCAAACAAATAATTAATTTGAAAAACACATGGCGTGGAGCAGAGATAATAGTAAGAAGGGAAAATAGAGAAGAGGATAGAGAAAGAGTAATCGAGAGAGAAAGAAAAGCTCTTAGGGGACTGTTTAGTCATAATTATGATGGATTAGGTTAATTATTTAGTTAAAAAGGAAGTAATTATCGACTTGATTAAGCATTATTGAATGTATTTAATGGGATATTTTTATTCATATCATCAAAATTAATATATTTGCATATTTAATACTATAAAAAAAAAAATTGAACTAAGAAATCTATAAAGTATATTTATGTGTTACGACTTACGACTAAATTATCAAAAATTAGAGGAAAAATAAATAATGAAAATTTAAATTTGCTGAACCGAATTAGACCATTAGTAGGTGATCTGTTAATTTTATTAATAAATGAGAAACGGATATTGCAAATGTCACTTTCTAAGAGACCAAGGGACATGAATTTCATGCTGAGCATTATTTTATCATAAAACACGTGATACCATAGCAGTACACAGAGTTGATGGCAGCCGGTAAAGAATAGTATTATTATTATTATTACTATAATAATAATAATAATAATAATAATAATAATAATAATAATATAAAAAATTCTCATAAATTTTTTTGTCAAAGTGAAATTATTTTTATGACGTTTACTTGTTATATATAAATATATATTTAAATAATATAACTAAATTATAAGACAAATATAATTTTGGGTATTGTGTATAAATATCACAATATATATATATATAATCCTTAAATTTTGATATTTGTATGCATAATATTAATAAAATATCACATAACAAATTTTATTATAATTATCTTTTTAACAGTGAATGCATCTTTTCATGTATAGGTAAGTATAAAAAAAATACAAATATCAAAATTTAAATGGTATATATCTAAATGTATTAAAGTTGTGTGATATGTACTTAAATCCATTTACAATTTTAAACATTCATTTTATGTTTTCTTATATTTGTCTATAATTTGATTGTATTTTCTAATTATTCAGTTATGTTAATGAATAATAACAAGTGACACCCAAACTCTATGAAAATATAAGGAGTAGAAAGCATAGATCTGAAAATATAATTTGTTGTGTTGTTTAAAATATTTTTTTTTTGGGACAATTCAATATAAATTGCTTCTTATAAGAATTAATAATCCCCAAAATAACTAATCCATCATAATTAAATTACACATCTAACCCATAAATAACTGAAAATAAATATTAGAAGAGAAAAATTAAAAAAGAACGAATCTTAACATTGAAAACAATTGACAAAGACTAATCATCAAGTTTATTATCACTCTTAAACATGGGTGTTTATAGTCAAATCGGCGTCTTGGCGAATCTAACAAGCCCAAGATATCATAATTACATCATTTGAGCATTCAAATACACAAAATACATCATATGATCAAGGGGATCATTTTTGAGCCGTCCGATGAAGTGGGTAGTGCGGGTTTTGCATGTATTTACAGAGCGCCACTCTCCGATATAAAGCCTCTTTCTCATATGAGGGAGCGCAAGAGAGGAGAGCTCTAAAGATCCTCCAAGCACAATCGTGCCGCCACTCGACGGTCGTCAACCACCGCCGCCACCGTCAGCCGCCGCCGTTGATCCTTGCCGTCGTCAATCTCTGTCGGTCTCCATCATGATGACTTCTGATTGTTGACTTTCGGTGATTGTTCCTGCGTTTACGGTGATTGTTCTGCATTTGCGATGATTGTTCCGCATTTCTGGCGTTACTCGTACAGTTCACCATCTTACTTTAGCAAGCTTTACAACGATCGTTGTCACATAGTTGTTGTTCCTTTCTCATATCTGATCAATCGGTATCGGGAAGATCTTGTACTCGAAGCAGGATACATAGTGGAAGCTTTTCTTGGGCTAGGCCCCTTGGTTTTCCCTCTTTTGAGATTTTTCACGTAAAATTGAGTTTTATTGTTCACTCTTTAAATACATGTGTGTTTTGGATTTCCAATGAATCTAAGGCGAAAACTTTTACTCTACTGGTTTTAGCGGTTTGGCGTCGTGGCGATTCCCATTATTTCATCTTGTATGGCGACCAAGTTTCTCAACAAGTTCAAAACCACCATCGAGGTGGAGCATTTCAAGCTTTTAAGGAGCGCAAGCGAAGAATGAGGATTCATCAAACTTTGCTCCTTCAGATTTTGTCGAAAATTGGGGGGCAAATCTTAATCTCAAAAGATTATCCAAATCGATATTCTGGATATCTAATTGATTATCAATTTGAGAAGCAAGTCGATATCTTAATGAAAAGGCCAAGGTTAAGAGCAACTTTGGCTACAATCACAAATGGATGTTTTAATCGACCTCTTCCATACGAGGTTAACATCAGAACACACGACAACCTGATAGGTCAAAATACTCAGCGGATTCAATTCTCTTCTGTTGCGTCGTAACACCACAACAACCCGAATAGGTCAAAATCCTCGGATTCAATTCAACCTCTTCCACGAGGTTAATGTCATTGAGCAAAGACTTCGACAAACAACTTAGGATAGGTCAAAAGGTCCTTGGTGACTTCCCGACCTCTTCCATACGTTAACGTCATCGGGTACACCGACAAACCTTGATAGGTCAAAATCCCGGATTCAATTCCTCTTCCATAGGTTAGCGTCATTGGCAAAGACTCGACAAATAACTCGATAGGTCAAAAGGTCCGGTGGACTTCCCCTCTTCCACGTTGTCATCGTAACACTCGATAAACAACCTGGATGGGTCAAAATCCTCGGCGGATTCAATTCAACCTCTTCCCAGGTTGCGTCGCCGGGTAACACCCGATAAACAACCGGATAGATCAAAATCCTCCGGTTGATTCAACCTCTTCCACAGGTTAGCGTCATCGACAAAGACTCGACAAACCGATCGATAGGTCAAAAGGTCTTGGTGGACTTCCCACGGCCTCTTCCACGGTTAACGTCGCCGGGTAACACTCGACAACCGGATGGGTCAAAATCCTCGGCAGTTGATTCAACCTCTTCCACAGTTAGCGTCATTGGGTTTAACAAAATCTCGGATAGGTCAAAATCCTCATCGTCGGTCATCCCCGACTAACGTCGGTCACGTGACCGTCTGATTCATTTCGCCCGGTGACCACCACCATCTGCCGTCCGAGCCGGTCACGGTAACCACCGCACTTCCTGGCCGTTTCTGACCACCCGTGATTGCCAACCATGGTCACGCGCCGTTTGCGGTCACTTCGCCAAGCCATCGGCGAAAATTTTCTCCGGTCATCCCCGACTGGCGCGTATGATCGACTCGCGTCGCGGTTGCTTACCACCCTCATCGGCCGTAACCACCATTACCAGGCCATCGGCAATTTTCGTCGCGGCACAACGTCGTCGGTCATCCTCAGCCCGTCTGCGGCGATCAGCCGACTATCGTTGCGGTTGCGGCTGACAACCCCGTCGCGAACCCATTGTAGCCGGTCACCTTGGCCGTACCATCGCGGTCATTGCAGATCATCACAATCGCCACTCAGGCGTCAATGCCCGCGTCATAGTCTCAGTTTCTTTCGACCACACCCCGTCGGTACAAACATGCCGTCGCGGTCGTACTGGCCACCAGCCGGCCTCCGTCGGTCACCACCATCATCGGTTATCCTCGCCGACCAGGTCATGTAGGCCGTATCGTCGAGCATTGTCACCAGATCTCCGGTTATCGTCCTTGATCGCTGATCCGTCGGTCGGCGAGGTTAGTTAACACCTCTTTCGAGGAAAACTAGAGCCATATGAACTGGTCTTGATCGCCCCGGTCGACAAGGTCGTTAACACCTCTTTGAGCGGAGCGCTCTTATGAACTACGGATCACCTCTCCGGTCGGTCAGGCGAGGTTAGTTAACACCTCTTCAAGCGGAGCCTTGCGTATGACTACCGGTCTTGATCGCTCGAACGGTCGAAAGGTTAACACCTCTTTCAAGGAAAAGCGGAGCCTGTCGTATGAACTACGGTCTTGATCGCCTCCGATCCGATCGGTCGATGAGGTTAGTTAACACCTCTTTCGAGGGAGCCTTGCCATTATGAAACGGGTTTTGATTGCCTCCGAACGACCTTCTCTCAAGAAGAAGAGAAGGTGTTTTCTCCCTTGGCCCTATAAGGGTTTTTATAGACCCCTTATAGGGACAAAAAGGTAAAAAATTAAAGAAAAACCATCAAAAATTATAAAACCCTGCTCAAAACTGTCAAAAATAGGCGAAAATGGGTCAAAACGGACAAAAAAATCCTCTTGGCCTCGACCAGCGAGCACCTGCAGACGCAGCGTGGCCGCCCGCCTGTAGCCGCTCGCCATCTGTGATCCTCTCGCTATGGCTGCCGTCAACATTCCGTGACCGGTCGACCGTATCACCAGCGACTCAGCTCGGCCGTCATGCAGCGTCGACCCCGACTCACTCGACTGCTCAGCGACACGTGGTTTCGGGCGCTTCGACCGCCGACTGACCCGCGTGCCCGACCCAGCCAGGCGCGTGGCCACCTGAGCGTCATCGATGTCGCCAGCATGATCTTGAGCCTTGATCGCGCGCCCGGATCGTCTTTGAGGGCTGAGAACCCGTGGTCCGATGTATCAAAATTTAGCCATACATACACATATTTTATTTTACCCTTCATGGTCATAATCTTATACTCGTGAAGATATTTTCTCAAAATGTATGGTTAAGCGGACAAATTTCATTGAAGAATCTTATTTTCAAATATTGACATATATATTTTTTAGATGATTGAGATAATATCATCCAAAAATAGAGCGATATGATCACGAAAATTCCACTAGTCGAGCGAATCTTGGCGTAGAAAGCAATCGATGGAATCAAGACTAGCAGAGATCAAGCGTTTATATCAATCGACTCTTAAACATGGAGTGTTTATAGTCAAATCGGCGTCTTGACGAGGAATCTAACAAGCCCAAGATATCATAATTCCGACATCATTTGAGCATTCAAATACACAAAATGATCATCGTGCGATGTATTTACATGTATTCACCGATCTATAAATAGCCTCTCCTTCCTCATGAGAGCAAAGAGAGAGAGAGCTCTAAAGATCCTCCAAGCACAATCATGCGCCACTTCGGCCGACCACCATGCCGTGGCGTTGATCCTTGTCGTCATCTCTGGTCTCCATCATGATGACTTCTACCTGATTGTTCCTGCGTTACGATTGATTGTTGCCTGCGTTTAGCGGATTGTTTCCATTTCTGCCATGATTGTTCGTATTTACGCGTGATTGTTCCCCACATTTACGTTGATTGTTCTGCATTTCTGCCAGTAATTGTTCCCCGCATTTCTACCGGCGATTGCCGCCTGATTCACCATCATTTCTACTACTTGGCTATTTTGCTGATCGTTGTCACATAGTTGTTGTTCCTTTCTCATATACAATTCTGTAATCTCGGTATCGGGAAGATCTTGTACTCTAAAACAGATACATAGTGGAAGCTTTTTACTAGGCTAGGCCCCGTGGTTTTTCCCTCTTTTCGAGGTTTTCACGTAAAAATTTTGGAGTTTTATTGTTCACTCTTTAAATAAGCGTATGTCTTTATTTCCAAGTTAAGGCGAAAACTTTTACTCTATCGCAACTGGTTTTCCAGCACGCAACAGTAATTTATCAGTTTCATCATTAAAATCATTTTCATTTATAGTAAAAATAGTTGGGGGACTTAAGTATATACCACATAATTCTTATGTATTTAGATATTTAACATCTAAAATTTAATATTTATCAAAATATCACCTAAAATTTTAATATTGCATCAAAAATATTATTATCATTAATTTCTTTTAAACTTAAATACACATTTTCATGCTTAAAAAAGTGTTATATATATGTAAATATTAAATTTTATGTATTAGATATGTAAATTCATAAGTGTGCAATGCATGATATCATAATAATATCTCACATAAGGCTAAGAAAGCATGACTCAATTGTTATATAGTTTTAACTGAAAAAAATTGCAATTAAATATACCTAAGCATTCAAAAATTTATGTTGCAATGATTTCAATGCAAATGCATGATCGATTAAATTATTTTAAATTAAGAATTAGGTCTTGTAATCTAACCACTAAAACTAAGCTGGCCAATCATGTAAGTATTAATGACAACTCATAATTGAAAGTTTCTTTAGATATATAACTTTAACCATGAATTAAATTTAAAATTTAGCATGCAGCTCATAAAGCTCATATCTCTATTCAATAATTGTGATTTAAATAGAGAATTTTATCAATCACATTATTAATGGACAAAAAAGTTAATTAGTCAATTATTGATTATTCACTAATGATCCATTGAAGAGGCTATTGTTGTTTAATTTGAAGCTTTGAGTTTAAAAATAAATCAAAAATATTTTGATATGAAAAATTATTAATTTTATGATTCAATGTAGAATTGTTAATATATTGCCATGATTATACTAACATCCCAATGAATAAATAAAGATGTAACCTTCTTATGTGTTTAATATGGCATCATTCTTCTCTTATATTCTAACCAAATCATGAGCACATGAACCACTCATATGAATGTGTTATATTTAGACATCTAATTATCTAAATAGGAGTAAGATCATATCAAGTGATTTTAGGATAAAAAATATATACTAATTTAAAATTTTGCAAATGATTTTCACAAGCTATGATTATAACCTTCCATTTTAAAAAATAATTACAATTATTAATTTATTTTCACTAATTTTATCTTTAAAATAAAAGAGATTGGATGCAATTCTAAGAGTTAAAATTAAAAGTGTAAAAATATCTTTCTTAATATATTATAAGTAGATCGTGCATAAAGAAATATACAATGGTACAAAAGAATATTATGATTTAATCCTAGCTTTGTATAATGAAACCTTGATTCTTTTATCACAACTCGTTATTTATAGTTATATTGTATTTATAATTTTTCATAATGCTATAGCATTAATTTTTTTAGAATAATTAGTCAAATCATTTGAAAATAAAACTTTCTTAAATATCATGTTTTATTTAATTTTTACTCACTCTACTTCTCATAAATTTTAGTCATTTTATTGTAATCTATCAAATTTTACTTGAATCTCTTGTTTTAATTTTCAATTATTTTACAATTAAAATACTCTTCACCCTCCAAAAATTCTCAAAACTCTCAAAATATAAAATAACTTTATTAATATTTTAAAAACTATTAATTTTCTATTATATAATTTTAGAAAATTTATAAAATGAAATATTAATAGCGTGTGTATATATATATATATATATATATATATATCTCATCCTTCAAGAATTCAAAAAAGAAGAAAAAAATAACATTCAAACATCAATATAAGATCTTTAAATACTTGTATTTAATAAAAAGGTTTTCTTATAAGCAACCGAATAATATTATGAATTTTTATCTCCCACAATTGTTTATATTGGCAACTAATCCACACACCATGAGGTGAAAATCCATTTGTCAACGCTGACACGTCAGCCCGCACGTGTGAATGTGTGATGCTGACGTGTACGAAATGATTTTATGAAGCTTTTCACTCAGTCAACTTCGAGGACGTGAGCTACCTTCGGAAGCATATATGGAGAAAAATTGAGTTAAATTATTAAATTTAATAAATTTAAATTTATATTAATATAAATATTCATACAATTCTAATTATGCATATTATAAATTAAAATCATAACTTTAATACTGTTTGCATTACACTCATTTCACAGCAAGTTCAAAATTTTAAAATTTATTATAATTAAAGTTTAATAAAAATAAATTAAATTTATTATAATTAATGTCTTTATAGTTTAGTCCATTGTTGATCAATTAAATAAGGACAAAATTAATTAAAAATATAAATGTACAAATTACTTCTCCATTCAATTCAGTCAAAGCACATTAATAACATTTCTTTCAAAATTTTATAGAAAATAATAAAAAAATTTATTTATTTATTTCTTTATTATATGCTTAAAAAATGTACAGTAATTAAAACTAACAACAAAACAGCTGTTCCAACATAATACAAAACTATTGCTTCATAAACTATAATTATCTCATTAATTAATAATTAAATACCACGCTAAATTTTTAATTATAATTAGTTTTTTATTCTTCTCTTCTTCTATCAGGTCTCGAATTCCGTGGGCGGGCTTGGGGCTATCTCTCGAGGAATCCCGTCAGACGAAGAACGGAGTTTCGCACGTGCCGGAGGTCCCGGCCTTTAAGCGTGCGACCTTGCCCCGTGCAAACCGAGCACGCCATCTTTTCCCAAGCCCACCGCCGGGCCACCATCTCGTGAGGTGGGAGCATCCCGTCGCCGTCGATGTATTCTCCGCCGCCGGCGGAGCCGAGCGAAGGTTGGGGAATTCTGATGGGGGCCGACTCCTCCTGCCGATGCTCGGCGGAGGTGGTGGTGACGGCGGGGGGTGGAGGCGGAAAACTCTGGCTGCGGTGGTGCTCCGGCCAAAGCACGTTGGCCTCCTCGAGTTCTTCCGGTGCCGGCACCATGAACATCAAGATCATGTTTTTATCTGCCTTTTCGTCTCTCTAACGTAGTTGTTAAATGGATGGAGCTCTCGGCGCGGTCGGAGTGGTTGAGCATTTATAGAGGGAGGAGGAGGAGGAGAGTTCCGTCGTGAGCACACCTTGGTGGGGTGATGGTGTCATCCCGTGTGGGGCTATAGAATTTATGGGTTTCGTGTTGGCCACTAGAGAGATGACGCGTGGAGTGTTTATTGGTGTCTGTTTATTTTTTGTATTTACAAGTTTGAGATTTAATCTCAAATCTTTGCCAATAATTTCCTAATAACTCGTTCCCATTTATGGAATTTATTTAATAATATTAATGGTCAAGGTGCCAAATGAAAAAATTAATAGGAATAATTATGTAAATTAATATTATTGAATTCTTAGGGCCAAAGATAGCTAATTTTAATTTTTTATTAGAATGTTTGAATGCTTTGAAGCATTAATTTGATATAATTGATATTTAATCTAGATAATAATAATAATAATTTTAAATATTTTTACAAAATTAGATTTGTTAGCATCTAAAAAGCAATGCTTTGCCAAATAAAAAAAATTCATATTTGTTGGGCCTTAAATTTAACTTCATTTTTAATAGAATCATTGACTCTTTTTTTTTTTTTTTTGATAATATGAAAAAATAATGAAATTATTATAATTTGCTCTAATTTTAATTTAAATCCACTTGAATTTAAAATTTTTCAGGGCATAAAAATATTAATTTGATCAACTGTAATTTTGAATTTAGCCATATGCAAAATTTAAATGCATTAAATAGATTCTTGAGCCACTTGAATTGTTAAATTCAAAGATCAACCCTGCTTTGAATGACATGATAATTTGAAAAAGTGGAGTTCAAGAAAATGCACTGCATCAGGCTACTATTTCATTCAGTCATTTATAAGCAAAATCATCACCCTCTTGATATAAAATTTATGAGAGGGATGAAAAAATTTCTTCTGAGAATAAGACGATAATGGAGGATGAGAAAAACCTCCATGCAACAGAAACGAGGTTTAAGTTGGCTTAAGAGAAACTAAGGTGAGTGAAAATGTCTGAAAGTTATATCTGAGAAGAAGAGAGTCGACTGTCTAAATATTTGGTGTGCAACTGTCTTATCCTCTAACATAGGATAGCCATTTATTCATAATTATTCAATTTCTTGTTCTTCTAGAAAGCTATTTATTTAAATTAATATGTTTCCCATTATTTAGCCTTCCTGCATGCATATACGTATTCCCTGTACATTAAGTAGTTCATGTATTTAAATATATATATTAATGGTGTGCACTTTCAACAACATATATTTTGTGCGAGACAGTGCGTTTCATCAGTTGGGGGCTTTACTTTCAATGCAGAGATGCAAATGTGAGGCATATACGTATGTTCATTTTTAATTGCCCTTAAGGCTTAGCTTTTCACAAAAAAAAAAAAAAAAAAAAAAAAAAAACTTATATTTTTGCTGGGGAATTTTTTAAAATAAGTATGATTTAAAATATAATTAGTAGTTTAAGTATCTAATAAATAAAATTTAAATATAAGTATAGTCATGCTTTCTCGGGCGATTTCTTACTCGTAGCGTCAGTTAATATTTATATGTAACTATAGTTTTAAATTATTTTGGATCTAAGTTTCATGTAAGTGATATAAACGCATTAAAATACCTATATTTAAATTTTATTTATTTGATACTTAAATTACTAATTATATTTTAAATCATACTTATTTTAAAAAATTATCCTATTTTTGCTAGTGTATATTAAGTTTCTCATCCTTCAAGATTCGGTGAAGAAGAAAATTAACATTCAAACATTAATATAAGATATTTACATACGATATTTATAAAAAAAAAAAAAACTCTTAAAAGTATCGATAAAATTATGAGATTTTGTCTCACACGATTGTTTAAAGATGAAATTTTTAAATTAAGTATGTTTTAAAACTTAATTAACAGATTAAATATTGGTAAGAAAAGATTTAAATATAGATAGTCAATAAGTAGGCGTGACCCACCTCACCGAGGGGTAGTCACTACACTTATGAACGGCACTAAGTAAATCGACCGATTATCGCGGCGGCTTAAATGTAACGGTCGGCGATAAGTAGCGACTCTTGCTCAATTTTTTTAAAAACAAGTTGTCTTTTTTTTTTACGATGTACAGGAAATGCAAATAGATGTAAAATGAACTTGTAATACCAGTGAACAAATGATACCAGAAAATGCAAATAGATCAAACATACAAATATACTAGTAATCAAAGCGATACAAAAAAATTTCATCCATAAGCCAAAAAAATAAGCTCAATCTGGATGCAGATAAAGTGAACAATAAAAATATTCAACAACTATACAAAATAAGTACACCTCTAAACACTATCGTGACGGCGTTTTATAGGCTATCGCGTCTTACACGGAGTATAGTGCCGGTAACGGACGATCGGCATGGATGAGCTGGTTCTCATCATCGATCCAATGTCCTTGCGAGTCTCGTAGAGATACCCAATCTGTGGCGTCGCCGCGTCCATATATGCGGAGGCTGGGTGCTCTCGAAAAGAAGATGGTCTGGATCGGCATAGGTGGATGGCCCGTGCCCGTTGCCGTATGCAATCATATCACGTGACATATGCTCGCTGCGATGCCTGGACCCTATTATCTCGATATGCTCGGATCACGCATCATATGCTCACTTATTGATGGCGGCGATAGTCCACGTCATCACGAGCGTCAAAGAAAGGCGAAAAGATCCTCCGTCCAAAATACTCCTTCTGAAACCAGTTTAAAATATTATAACGTAAATATGTGAAAATAATAACTAAGAAAATATGCAAATTATAGAGTTATCTTAATATATTCTCGCTCGGCGGGTGTCTGGGGACGTGTCGATTGGGTCATGCGCCCAAGAATACAACGATGCGACCTAAACCGATCATGTAGCGTCGTCTGTAAGTATCGTCCACCATAGCGTGATCTCTGCGGGCCTCCCGCAGAGCGATGTACTGGCGATGACGATGCGTATCTACTTTCCTCGCCATCGACTCTAATGAATGGCTAGATGCGTCATACACATGCATCGGGCAAGTGACCAACCCGGCGAAGGACTCGAAGTGTCACTCCACCCTCTTCCAACTAATCAGTGGAACCCGTGCTAACCAGATGTCCTCACCAGCCAGGCAAATATTAGCCAGGCGACCTCTGATCTGAAGGTCGTATGACTCCCAAGTCACCTGTATGTGTCAATGCATGTTAGACAATGGTTTGACGCATTTGTTGAGAATGATGTATATAATTAAAGAAGTAGCGAAGCCCATCTAACTCATCCCTAAAAATCGATATTGCTAGCGCATCGGCCATATCTCTCATTCCACCTTATCAAAAAAAATATCATATACAAGTCAGGTAGTTGCATGTCATTATGTTAAAGTCAGCTATAACGATATTAATTTCCTTACTTGAAACCGATGCTGAGCCCATCGAGACCTCTAGGGTAGGGGACATGTAACGTCGGTCGACCAACATGCGCTCCAAGACGGATCTGTGTGGCGAAGACAGACCATGTTGGCCCTCCTCGACTTGGTAGACTCATGCAACTCCCTGTATAAGTGGGCTAGCACTACACCGTAGATAGAGTCTAATGTGTCAAGATCATCTAGCAATGGGAGATCTACCGCAAATGCACCTCGACCGATGTCTGTAGTAAAACTCCCGAAGGAAAAACATAGCATATGCGAATGGACCCCGGTTACTGCGGCGAAGCTCCTTCTTATTTGACACATACCTTCATATAACTCTACCGAACTTTGATATCATCAAAAAACCCGAGATATCGATGGACCATCAAACACAATATCCGCGATCCCGCCTTTCGTGGTCCGACATAAACGCATCATTAGGAATTCATTACATCGCGGATCCGCAATTCGATAATGACTCAAGAAGATCATGACCGAGCATCGCCGTCGCATAAATTGGCATTACCAAGCAAAGACTCATCGCCAAAGATCGCTATCATCGATGCGTTTCATCATTTCATACTCATCATCGCGTGTCTGATGAACTAGGTTGATCATGCAATTGCGCTTTGAATCATCTCGCCTCGCTTTTAAACATATATCATCTTCCTAAAAAATAAGATACCATACACAAAATAAAAATAAAAAAACACCAACAAGGATGTCGAGATGAAAGCTTACACTATCTCGCTCGTGATAAGATCGCGAAACGTGGCCAACCGAACGAGCATAACCGGAGTGTACATTTAGTGGCATAATATCGTGTCGGGGTGTAGCAAGATATTGTGATTTTATTTCACGTAAAGAATCAATGTTTGGCGGAAGCTTCCCAAGATACATCTGGATATCATCATCAACAAGCATATGTATCCCGCCTGTAAAAAATGACATGTAATCTCCACGCGAAGTTATCAACGCCATAATGTAGACTGAGCATTTTAGTTTTAAATCTCCTAAGCAGTGACGCGACACTGCATTTTTTTTTCCACCATCATAACTTGGAATGAACCACCATCAACGATCGTTGCCCGTCATAGAACATAATTAAGAAAACGAGATCCTGACTCATTCTACTATTAGCAAGAACCAATATTATAACAAAACCTAACAATACACTCAAAATCCGTTACAAAAATACATATTGTTTACTTAACAATTAAGCAACGCAAAAAATGACCTATCAAATTACCTAATCATAGTATATCGTATACCCTAACCACGACAAATTTTAGGAGAATTATTATGAAAAATATAAAAAACTTCCCTCTACATTATTGCTAATTCAAATAAGCTAGGAATAAAAAAATAATAATAATAATCAAACTTACGGGCGAAATCTATGATCTCGACAAATGAACCACTTAATCGACAAAGTCCTGGTGGAGCCAAAGTTACGAATACCAATGGTGGAGGTGAAAGTTTCAATGCCAATGGTGGAGCCGGCGGCGATGGGGTCTCGTGAGTATGGAGGAGAACGGAGGAGAACGGAGGAGGGACCGAGAGCAAAAGGAAACAGAAGTCGCTCGTCCCGATGAATCGTCGCGCCGCTTATCGGCGACCTTTCTTACACCGCCGCCTGAAGTTAGCGAGGCTTAACCGTGAAGCCGTTAACTAATCGGGCGACTGGCTAAGTTTTGCGATAAGAATGACGTCACCATCTCTACGATGAAGTGGCCGCCAAGCCAATTTATTGGCGACTGTATCTAAAATTAAATTTTTTAATGAATACTTAATTATTAATTAAAATATATTAATTTAAAATTTTAGTCTTGTTTAACCATGAAATCCATTTATGAGGTGAAATCCACACGCACGCACGTGTGATGCTATATCTATGCCACAAGTGATGCTGACGTGTACGTAATAATTTGATGAAGCTTTTTCACAAACTACGAGTTTTTTTTTAGGAAACTTGAGCTACCTTCGAAAGCCAAAACCGGAGGAAAAAAATGTGTTAAAATATTCAATTTTATTGAGGCATTTACGTTAGGGGTGTGAAAATTTTTAAAATCAATTGATTTTAAATTTATTAAATTAAATCAAATAAAATATTAAATTAAATAATAATTTGATTCGATTATTTTAGTCCGATTTTGGGTAAAATGAAGTTGTTTATATTTAAAAATCATTTGTATAATTTTTTATTATATAATGAATAAATAATAAAAAAACTAATATAAATATAATAAAAAATATAATTAATTATTTCATGAGCTAAAAAAATATTTAAAATTAATTTTTACTCACCTGAACGATGTTTTAAACTTAGAAGTTGATGGAGCCATATTATCATATTATGAGACCAAAATATTTTAAAATTTTGAATAATGGTCCTCCAAAAAGGTACATACTAAGTATTTAAAAATAAATAAAAATAAGTATATAATAGATAAACCTATTATACATAAATTAATAATACCATATTACATATAATTATTTTAGTTTATTTTGTTCCATGATTTCCATCCAAAATTTTATTTAACAAATCGATCCAAAAACCAAAAATCAAAGTTTTCATTAATTAAAATCAAAATCTAAATTACTAAGTTCAAAATCAAACCAAATTACTCAAAAATTTTAGTTTGATTTGATTTTTTTGGTTAAAACCAAATAATGCACACCCCTAATTTACATATTTCTCACATGATTTTTATATCTTTATATTAATTTTAAATATATATATATATATATATCTTCTAATTTTATTTAAATTTTATAAAATTAAATTTTTATCAAAATAAATATAATATTTATATAATCGATCAATTATAATTATCCATATAATACTTTGAAATCATAATATTTATTAATTATTATTACTGTTTGCCTTACATTCCATCTCATTGTAAGTTTAAAAATCTAAAATTTATCATAATTCTATTTTAATAAAAATATTCTTATCCAATTTTTAGTTTTTCCCACAGCATTACTGAAAGCTTAAAATTGAAATCACAGTGTTCATATACCCTAAATAGTAATTAGAATGTCTTTATAGCTTAATCCTTCGTTGATTTATTAAAATAAGGATAAACTTGGTTATGAAATAAATGAGTAAATTATATATATATATATATATATATATATATATATATCTATATATATATATATATATATATATATATAATTACAATTTAAGACAAAACAACTATTCCAAAAATAATAAAAAACTATTGTTTCCTTTTTTGGCTCAGAAAATAATATTCTCAATACGTTAGAATTCGCCAAATAATTATTTATTTGCTTAAACATTAATCATCTCATAAATTAATAATTTAATACTACGCCAAATTTTAATTAAAAACAACTTTTATTCTTCTCTTCTTAGATCAGCTCTCCAATTCCGTGGGCACGCTATCTCTCGAGGAATCCCGTGAGCCGAAGAACGGAGTTTCGCACTTGCCGGAGGTCGCGGCCTTTAAGCGTCCGACCTTGTCCCGTGCAAACAGAGCGCGCCATCTTTTCCCGGGCCCATCGCCGGGCCACCATATCATGCGGCGGAACCATCCCATCGCCGTCGGTATATTCATCGCCGCCGGGGGAGCCGAGCGAAGGTCGGGGAATTCTGATGGGGGCCGATTCTTTATGCTGATGCTCGGCGGAGGTGGTAGTGACGGCAGGAGGTGGGGGAGGAAGAATCAGGCTGCGGCGGTGCTCCGGCCAAAGGACGTCGGCCTCCTGTAGCTCCTCCGGTGCCGGCACCATGAACATCAAGATCACTTTTTTACTAGCCTGTTGTCTCTCCCCCATTGTTGTGAAATGGATGCAGCTCTCGGCACGGTGGGAGTGATTGAAAATATTTATAGAGGGAGAAGAAGGAGAGTTCCGTCGTGAGCACACTCTGATGGGAGGATGGTGTCATCCCGTCTGGGTCCGAAGAATATTTTTTGGTTTCGTATCGGCCATTAGAAAGATGACGCGTGGAACGTTATGGCGTCGGTTTATTTTTAAATTAATCTCAAATCTTTGCTAATAATTTTCCAGATTGTCATCAGGAATGTGACATAACTCGTTCCCATTTATGGATTTTATTTAATAATACTAATAATAGTCAAGGTGCCATCTGAAAAATTATTAGGGGCAATAATGTAAAATTTCTAAATTGATTCTTGGAGCAAAAGTTAGCTAGAGTTAAATTCTTAATTCTTTATTAGAATGCTAAGTATTGAAACATAAATTTGATATAATTGGAATGCAATCTAGTTATTTACAATAATTTTAAAGATTTTTATAAATTAGATTAGTTGGCACCTAATATGACCCTGAAAATTCCTTTAGTCGAAGCACGAATCTTGATGCCGAAAGCAAGTTAATCAGAAATTGAAACTGGTCGAGATCAAACACTTAAAATATCATTGAAAATTTTAAGACATCAGTTAAATTCTTAAAAAGCTCTCAAATATGGAGTGTTTATAGTCAAATCAGCGCCTCGAGCCTTCCAACAAGTCAAAGATCTTACAATTGACTTTTTGAGCATTCAAATATACAAAATACATCATATGATCAAGGGAATCATCATGAGTCAGTCCATGGAGGAGTGGTTCGAATTTTGTACATTTACAAAGACGCCAATTCTTCATATAAATAGCCCCTCATTCCATATATGAGGGAGGCCCAAACAAGAGAGAGGAGAGAGCTCTAAAGATCCTCCAAGCACAATCGGCCCACTGCCGTCAACCACTGCCACGCCGCCGCCACACCATTCATCCTTGCCGCCAATCTCTCTGTGGTCTCCACTATGATGACTTCTACCAGTGATTGTTCTCAGATTTCTAACGGATTGTTCCTGATTTCAGGATTCCATGTATTTCTCGAAGAATTCTGATTTACGGTGTGATTGCTCCGACGCCACCATCTTCTCGCTACTACTAGAACCTACAACGATCATTGTCACATACCGTTGTTCCTTTCTCACACTAATCCCAGACGGGGAAGATCTTGTGCTCAAACAGATACATAGGAAGCTTTTATCTAGGTGGTTTTTCCCTCTTTCAGGTTTTCAAAAATTCTGAGTTTTATTGTTCACTCTTTAAATACATGTGTGCCGATTTCACAAGCTGCTAAAAAACTTTACTCTAACAACTATTTTTCTAGCACGCCAGCTTGAGCCTGGAAGTGATTCCATTATTTCATCTTGTACACCAAGTTTTCCAACAAGATCAAAACCACCATCGAGGTTGAGCATTTCAAGCTTTTAAGGAGCGCAAGCGAAGAATGAAGATTCATCAAACTTAGTTCCTTCAGATTCCATCGCAAATTGGGGGGCAACTCTTAATCTCATAAGATCACCCATGTTAAGCATCTAATCGATTACCATCCCAAGAAACAAGTCAAAGTTGGAGGATATTTTAACATTGAGAAGAGATATAGCTTTGCAAATTATATTTTTTCACTCATACTCATGGAAAAATGAGACCAGGGTTAAGGAGCAACTTTGGCTACAATCACAAATAGATATTTTAATTCGACCTCTTCCATACAGGTTAACGTCATCGAGCAAAGACTCTGACAAACAACCTAGATAGTCAAAAGGTGGACTTCCCACGACCTCTTCCATACACGTTAACGCCATCGTAACACTCGACAAACAACCTGATAGTCAAAATCTCGATTCACCAACCTCTTTCATATAAAGTTAACGCCATCGTAACTCGACAAACAACCTGGATAGTCAAAAGGTCCTTGGACTTCTACCACCTCTTCCATAGTTAACGCCATCGTAACACATCATTGAGCAAACACTCTAACAAACAACCTGGGATAGTCAAAAGGTCCTTGGTGGACTTCCCACAACCTCTTCCATACAGTTAACGCCATCAAGTAACACGACAAACAACCTTGATAGGTCAAATGGACTAATTCAACCTCTTCCATACGTGTTAACGCCATCGGTAACACTCGACAAACAAACCTCATGGATCAAAATCCTCGCCAGATTCAATTCAACCTCTTCACAGTTAACGCCATCGAGTAACACTCGACAAACAACCTCGATGGGTCAAAATCCGGATTCAATTCAACCTCTTCCACACGTTAACGCCATCGTAACACTTTGACAAATGACTGAAAAAATTCTTCGCCAGATTCAACCTCTTCCACACAAGTTAACGCTATCAACACTTTGACAAACAACCTCGATGGGTCAAAATCTCGATTCATTCAACCTCTTCCACACATGTTAACGCCATTGTAACACTCGACAAACAATCCTGATGGGTCAAAATTCTCAGATCTAATTCAACCTCTTCCACATTAACGCTAATAACACTCTAACAAACAACGGATAAAAATCTCATGGATTCACCAACCTCTTTCACAGTGTTAACGCCATTGTAACACTCATAAATCTCGATGAGTCAAAATCTCGCCGAATTCAACCTCTTCCACACGTTAACGCCATTGGTAACACTCGACAAAACAACCTGGATGGGTCAAAATCTCAACGATTCAATTCAACCTCTTCCACATAGTTTAACGCTATCGAAACATCATTGAGCAAACACTCGACAACCCTGATAGGTCAAAATCTCATCGCTGCCGGTACTCCCACTATCGCCGCATCTTTCGCTGTTACCATCATCCGGCTATCACTGCCACTACCGACGCTGCCAATACTACTGCTGACTACTGATACCGCTGGCCGCTGCCACCTCTGGTCCGCTAACCATCAGAAGCCGACACCGCTGGCCACTATCACGGAAATTTCGCCGGCCACTGCTATCGCCGGTTATCTCGCTGATACACGCGCCGCTTATCGGATTACTGCCGCTGCTTGCTTATGCTGATAACTCTCGGCTGCTAACATCAGATGGCTACCGCTAATCTACTGCTGCCGGCCACTCACCGACATCACATAATTTTCGCCGGTTATTAACAACGTTGCCGTTATCTCGCATTTACCGACGCTGCCGCTATCGTTGATTATCGCTGCTTGCTACTTACCGACAACCTCGTTTGCCGCTAACCATCAGTTGGTTACGCATCACTGCACCGCTCCGCCAACCATCACTGAGCATTTTCGCTACCAATAACGACGCTGCTGAATGCTGACTACCGCTTCAAGCATTGTCGACCACACCTCGCTGACCGCAACCACTATTACCGCCATCGCGGCATGCTGCCACTATCCGGCAATCTCCGTTTGCCACCATAATTATCATCGCACTTACAAGTCACTGCTACGCCGCTTATCGCCGAGCATCGCCATCAACCTTCTCCGATATCTTTTGATCGCTTCCAAACCCGGCTCCCGACGAGGTTTGACACTTTTTCGAGGGAAAACTGAGTTGCCGTATGAATCGCCTTGATCACCTCAATCCCGATATAGGTCACGAGATTAACACCTCTTTCGCGAAAATCGAGTTTCATGAATTCACGGCCTTGATCGCTTTCAACCCGGTGACGCACAATTAACACCTCTTTCAAGGGAACCGGAGCCTTCAGATGAACTATGGGTCTTGATCACCTCGGTCGGTCCGACGAGGTTAGTTAACACCTCTTTCGAGGGAAAATCGGAGCTTGCGCATGAACTACGGGTCTTGATCGCCTCCAAACCCGGCTCGGTCCGACGAGGTCAGTGAACACCCCTTTCAAGGGAAAACTGAGTCTTGCAGATGAACTACGGTCTTGATCGCCCAATCCCTGGCCGGTCGGCTGTTAGTTAACACCTCTTCGAGGAAAATGTCAGATGAACCACTTGATCGCCCAACCACTTCTCTCAAAAGAAGAGAAGGTTTGCTCTTCGCCCTGGTTTTATAGACATAGAGACAAAAAGGTAAAAAATCAAAGAAAAATTGTCCAAAATCGTCAAAAATCGCAAAAACCCGCTCAAAACCACTTGGCAAAAACAGGTCAAATGGACAAACCCTCTTCGCTCGACCTACAGCTGCTATGCTCGCTCACGACGCTTGACACCATACTACCCGTCGCCGCCATGCTGCTTCGCCATTATATTCCACGCTGACCCATTCCGCTACACCCACCCGTTCTCGCTGCCGTTCACCGCGCCGACGACTCATCGCCGCAATTCGCTAACCATGCTCAGGCGACGCTTTATTCTGATCCGCAACCATTCTACCATGGCGCGAAGGAGCCCTCGGCCCATGGTGAGTTTCAGGCGCTGTGGTTCATGCATCGACGCTTCAAAAGCACCCATGAGACCCGGATGGTCCGAATCTCGAAATTTCACGCCGCACATACCTACATATTTATGATCTGCATCTACTCAGAGTCATAATCTTGTATTTACATGAAGACTGCTCTCTCAAAATGTGGTTAATGGACCTACGATTTCGTTGAAGTATTTACTATTTTGAAGTATTGACACATATTTTTGATGATTGAGATAATATCATCCAAAAAATTAGCAACCGATATGACCAAAATTCTCTATAAACACGAATCTTGATGCAAAAGCAAGCTAATCGAAATTGAAACTCGAGATCAAGCACTTAAAATATCATTGGAAACTATCAATTAAATTCTAAAAAGCTCAAATATGGAGTGTTTATAATAAATCAAGCGCCTCGATGAGCCTGCCCAACAAGTCAAAGATCTTACAATTCCAACTTCATTTGAGCATTCAAATATACAAAATACATCATATGATCAAGGAGTCATCATGAGCCGTCATATGGAGAAGTGGATTTTGCATGTATTTACGAGACGCCACTCCTTCAATCTATAGCCTCATTCCTCATGAGGGAGGCCCAAGCAAGAGAGAGGAGAGAGCTCTAAAGATCCTCCACATCGTCGCCACTGACAAGCCAACCACTACTGTGCCGCTCCGCCGCTCATCCTTGCCACAATCTCTGTGGTCTCCATGATGACTTCTACCGTGATTGTTCTTTCAGATTTACCGATTGTTCCTTACATTTCTTCCGTGGATTGTTCTCGATTGCCAAGATTGTTCCCTCTGATTTCCCTGATTGCTTCCACACTTCACCATCTTCGCTATTACTAGAACTGTACAACTGACCGTTGTCACATATTGTTCCTTTCTCATATACACTGTAATCCCAGACGGAAGATCTTGTACTCAAAGATACATAGTGGAGGCTTTTTTGGCTAGCTGGTTTTTCCCTCTTTTGAGATTTTTCACGTAAAACTCGAGTTTTATTGTTCACTCTTTAAATACTGTGTGTACACAATGATCTAAGGCGAAAACTTTTACTCTACCAACTGTTTTTCTAGCACGCAACAACACCTATAAGAGCAACACTATAATTGAAATTATTGTGTTCTAAACTATTTTTTATTTGATCAACTAAAATTGAAATTTAAGGCACATATAAAATTTAAAGATATAAAATGGATAATCGAATCACTCAAATTGTTCAATTCAGAGACAAATTATGCCTTGAATGGAGAAATAATCTCAATACAAGATAAACCACATTGTATTGAGTCCATTGACAATCAAGAGAAATTTGATTTACAATAATTATTGTAAATCAAATTTTAAATCACAACACTTCACTCAAGCATAAATCATAGGACATCCAAGCCTAAAGATCCATAGAATAAACAAAAGCTGAAATGCTACATAAGAAAACTCAGAAAAGAGAGGGATGAATGGAAGAACAACATCTGAACAACTAAACATAACGACTTGTAGATTGTAGCCAGACAGACGATGGTGAAGCTTACAATAATTGGTCTGCAAGTGACAGTTAAACCTTCGACGTGCAGATGAGTGGGAGAACTATGGCTCTTTGCGCAAGCGAAATGAGAGATCACAAGGACAGGTTGCTAGTGCTTCGACTAGGAAGTAATATTAAATGAGAGGGATTCTATAATTGAAGTGGGTCGCTCAGTGAGGGCATAGGCTCTCAATGCCCCCACTATAGCTTCACCAATCCATCTATACATCAGTGATGTGCTTGAAGTCTATTACTATTGAATTTTTTTAATCATATTTTGGCATCATTCCTCCAATACATTCTTGTTTTTTATTTGTTCATGAAAAAAAAACTCTTCTCTCAATAAAAGGAATTAAATCATATAAGAAAATAATAAAATATTGTCTCCATTTTCAATGATTCAATCAATTGGTGTTGAATATTATCAAAATTATTCATGAAAATATAAACACTTAAACTTGATCTAACAACATAAATATGCTCATAAGTTTGGGATCTGTAATATAACAATCACTTCTAGAACGATACCATCAATCACTTAACTAATCTTGTGCATAAAAATGGCAAATGATATCATCATTTAATCTTATTTTGATCCGAGGAGGTAGGGTTTATCTTGCAAGTTTTTTTTTATTATTATGATAAAAATTTTGGATAAGACTACAACAGGCTTCATGGAAATTGGTTGAAATTGTTACTTAAATGAGTCATTAAGCTACTTAAGGTCTGTGGATAAGGCCAAAGAACTATCATTCACAAACGTAATCTATCAATAAAATGAATAATAAAGTTGTTATGACATCTCAAGAAATTTAAACCCTTGAAGCTACTCTCTCATCCATACATTTTATGATGAATGTACTAAGCCTTCTTCATATAAAATTTATGAGAAGGATGAATTAATTTCTTCTTGAGAATAAGGTCATAATGGAGGATGAGAAGAGGATCCACAACAAAAAAAGTTGTTTATGTTGGTTTAAGAGACACTAAGATGAATAAAAATGTATGAAAGTTGTATCTTAGAAGAAGTAATTTAAGAATTAATGTATGAATTAGCAGTGTAATTAAAGCCTTAATTAATATAATTACTTTTCAAATCATATTGAAATAGTTGTTATTTGTCATACATATAAGGATTTTTCGTATTTGAAAGCTTTTTCTTAGGAATGTTGAGTATAGAAACATTTTTTTTTTTTTTTTTGGCTTATCAATTCATCTAATTGAATAGAATTTGAGATTAATGTTGCTTCTCATAAAAATTTCATTAATTTTTTCTTGAAATTTGCTAGTTATTATTTGTGATGACTGCCATTAAAAAGTTGAATCAAGTGTAGGTTCTTAGCTATAAGGAATTAATAATTACACCAATTATGACATTGTCCAATGGAGTAGCCTCAACTCACTTAGTAAAATGATCAACTAAGACAAATAACAAACATCTTTGTGTGATTATAGTTGGTGATTGATTGATAAAATTCATCTCCTACATGGCAAATGATCAAAATGAGATGATTGGATGTAGCTTAACTGAGTAGTGATCCATGATGTTTCTTGTAGCTTTTTACATTTATATAGTTTTATATATACAACTATTGTCACTACTAAAAAATTATTATCTAATTAGTGTAGAACCAATTGGAAAATGGTCATAAAAGATATCTAGGAAGTAGAAAATTATGCCATGGATTAGATAATAGAATCTTGGTACTATATGCTTGCATGCAACTGGAAAATTCATGAATATCATGCATTGGCTTAGTCCTTTAGTGTTATAATATATAATGAATAGAGATATGACATCCTTTAAAATATTAAGGTGGACAAAATGATCAACAATCACTTTTCTATATATCTAATAGAAGATAATTGAATGAAGGAGACATTTATTCATGTACAAAATCTCAAAAAATAGAGAATTATGTACTATTCCTTTAATAGCTAAATTTTTGACAATATACATAAGACTTTTCTTGTAATTCAAAGAGAAGTTGAACAATAGGATTTTGCTAAGCATAAGTGGTGGAAGTATTTTTTTTCTTCTTATTTTGATTACTTTGTCAGGTATCTGATGATTGAGTGATGAAAGATGTGCAACAAGAAAGTGAGTAAAATTGGAAGTTTAACCTACATGATGACCTGATTATCAATTTTATTATTGGTAAAAATAGTGAGTGAAGTATTAACATTGGCTTTATCATTATCAATTATGGCCTAATTTTTTAATTAAATAAAAATTTCAATATATATCTCCCAATTGGATTACATAAGATTTCTTATTTTTTTTAGAATAATCAAGATAGAAATGTAATCTACTTGAAAACTCAAATAAATTTTAAGAATTAAATAATCTAAAATACTTATAATCTTCGAGGTTAAAAAAAACTATATCATAGGATCACATCTTCATAATGCTTTGATCTTGTGGCCTACTTAGAGAACAAGAGTTCAAAAAGTTAATCTCTTTGATTTGTTAGGAATGTTTAATGATATGCGCATTCAAATGGCAACAAAATATGCATAACAGTGGATTGTTTTCACATTCATATAAAATAACAATATCTAAGGTAGAACTTTGTGATGACAACACATAGGTTTAGGATCAACTGTAATAATCTATTAAAGAGCATTTAAAAGTATTATTTGTGCAACTCTTACTCATTCGATAGGATACTCAAAATATGATGGGAGTCTTCGACATTCATTCTTTTATTCATGATGAATTAGTGAACAAAATTAGTTCTTTTTTCAAAAGCAATTATACACCATAATCTATCATGAATGGAGGGAGGCTCATGAATATAGTAACATCCCCAAATAATTAAAATTTTGTTAGACATATTATCAAAAATTGAAGAATGTATAAGAAATGAAAATATTAAGATAGATAAATGTTTAAAAAATAAAAATTGAAAATTGATTATAATACACCAAAAATGAGAGTACCCTATATAAAAATTTATTTAAAAAATGTAAATAATTTGAGCATATACAATAAAAGTAGGTATACCAAAAAAAATAAATGCATAAAAATAATTTAGTGAAAATTGATACATCCTCAGAAAATTAATCTGATCAAGCACGAATCTCAAGGCATTTTCAGAAATGCTTCGATCTAATCACCGATTTCAAGAACTTACAAATAAACTGCCTCGATGAGACTAACATAAGAACATCAAGCATAGTGATCCGCTCAATCGAATCGACGTTTATCATCGCATGAAAATGGATCTGATCGCCAAATGGTCACCAAAACTATATATTTATAGTCGATCGAGCGGCCAAGACGAATCCAACGAATCCAAGATCACCCAATTCCACATCATTAAGGCACATCATCAAATACACCGATCGAGGGGATCGACGTCGCCCGATGGGAGTGGTTGGAGTTTTCCAAATTTACAAGGCTCGCCACTCCCAAAAAATCTATAAATAGAGCTTCATTCTCACCTTAGAGAGGACCGAATCATTTGAAGACCGAGAGCTCGAGAACCACCCCGACCTCGACGACGATCTATCACCACCAAGCTACCACCAAGAAGTGTCAAGATCGAGTCGCCTGGAGATCGCCAGGACTAGAAAGACTAGCCGCCTTTCTCCGAAGATCAAGAGGTTGCTCCCGTAAGATCGCTCCGCTTTTGGGAAACTTCTCCTGAGTTGGAGTTGACCGATATTGTATTTTCTACACTCTAATATTATTTCCGCCTCAGAAACACCTTCTTCTCCAAACTAACGAAAGGACCAGATCTTTGAACACATAGTGAAAGTTCCAGACCTCAAGGCCCCTGGTTTTTCCCTTAACGGGTTTTCCAATGATAACCCCTGTGTTCATATCCCATGCTTGTGTTGATAATTTTGGCTAATAAGATCTCGATCTACCTAATAAAATTCTCAAGACGCAATGAGCTCAGGGAACAACCTCTATATCTCCACCATGGTTGTAACGGTTTCGCCCAACGCTCCTCATTCTCGTGATCAAGGACGCCAAGTCTCCAACACTTCTCTACATAATGTGACTTATGTCCCTGTGTGAGGGTCCGTGCCCCTCTTTGGAAGATCGGCTCAAAGGATGGAGGATTCCTGAACGAATTCTTCGACTCGCGAGAGGACCGCAAAACGCTCCAACACGCCTGAAGAGCCACAGTTCCGCACTCAAAGATAATCCGATTTTCTTCCGAGAATGATTACCCGAATGCGGATCAACAAGTAGAACCCTTTGGCACCACATCTGATGAACTCGATACCGCCAGCTTCTACTCACCCACACGAATGGTCACCAGACGGTGAAACTCCACGCCACCTTATATGCGAACTACGATGACGGTGAAGAGTTCTGAAACAATCAATGATCCATTCTCCGCCGCTTTCCAAAACTCATCCCGCCACGAGATCATCTCGCAATACCCGATTCGACGATTCAAGCTTCCCAAAGATGGACCCTTATGGCACAACCGATCCAGCAGCATATCGAGATCACTTTCGAACGATCATGCACATTCAGCAAATGACTCGTCTTGTGTCGTATTCCGACTCTCAAAGGAGGCTCATACTGGTTCTATTCACGCTAAGGGGTCCGTCCATCATTTGGAGAGCTCGCCGATTTTTTGTAGCCTCGCTAACAAGAGAATCATCGTGATTCATCACATCTCTAATCCGTACCATGGAGAGTCCTCAAAGAATACTTCCGAGGTTCTCCTCCCGGCTTGATACCGTGAGATCCGTAACTTTGAGGGCGTGCTTCTGAGGACTCCGCCAGATTCTATTCATCATTAATGCGGAGACACCCATTCTATGCTAACTGTCCACCGAATAGAGGCACAAATCTCCGACGCTATCGCGGCTCATCCAAGCAGCTTGAACCACCAAGCGAAGAAGGTTCCCAAAGATGATGTTCAAACATCTCGTAAAAGAAGAGAGGCAACCTCCCCCAAAACCTCCTCGGCACTGATGACTCACTCGAGAGGAAATATATGGCTCTCAACACGCCATGCAACATCCCATCGCTATTCAGAAGAGGATGGCCAAGTGGCCGCACCTTTAAAGCCCTGGAATTGGAAATCAAGAGAAATTCGCCACTTTCACCGAAAAGGGCACACCATCAAGAGTGCCACCAACAAGGAGGAGATTGAAAGACTAATACGCCGGGGTATCTAGTCGCTTTTATACAAAACCAACCCGCCGCCCAAATGCTGGGGCAACCGTGAGGAACCGCTGGCCGGGGAGATAGAAACAATTGCAGAGGGCCGGTTATCAGCCAAATATTCATTGCCGCCTTCAAGAGCCGTGAGCCAAGAAGTCTCGGTTGACCATTCTATCACCTTTGATGATTTAGATCTAGGGGCGATCCCACATCAAGATCCCCTTGTCATCGCAGGTGATCCATGCTTCAATATTAAAAGGATATTGATCGACAATGGGAGTTCTTGATGTTCTTTTACTCCACTTTCCTCAAACATGCATGAAAGAGAGAAGCTTCAACCCGCCGTCGGCCAATCGTATGGATTTGATAATCGACCAGATAAGTGGAAGGGACAATCGCCTTCCCGTAACTTTTCCCCGACAAACCCACTTGATACAATTTATTGTAGTCAAGTCTCCAGTCCGCTGCATAATGCAATATTTGGGAGACCTCCATATATATTCGCTAGCACATCTGCCTCACCTCAAGATGAAATTCACACACCGGCATGGTGGAATCAACAGATAGCACAAGCGTTATATCAAGCAAGCCATTTTTACGCCAAGAACCTCAACATCGAACTTCGACCTACAGATGAGGATGCCTCAAAGGGCTTCTCCAGCTTGAAGATGTAATTTGTCTTCCTATCTCGAAGTTGATCCATCGCAAAGGTGAAGGTGGGATCGTTGCCGCTACCGATCGAAATCAATACGAGATTTTCTCGTAAAATCAAGATATCTTTCGAGCGCTGATATTCTCGCATTGACCCCAAGTCATTACGCACTCCTCAAAGTTGACTCAACCTACAAGCCGGATACGTAAGAAAAGAACCTTCGCTCAACGACATGTGTCATAGAACAAGAAATCACCAAACTGGAAGTCAAATTCATTCGAAGTCTACTACCCCACCGGTTGGCTAACGTAGTTAGTCAAGAAGGCCAGCTCGGAGAATGTGCATCGACTACACCGACCTTAATCGCATGCCCAAAAGATAGCTTCCTTCCTCGATCGACCAACTAGTTGATGCGACATCGTGACATCGATGTCGAAGCTTCATGGATGCCTATTCGCTACAATCAAATCGATGAACAAAACAGATGAGGAAGCAACATCCTTCCAAACAGATGGGACTATATATCGTCATGCCATTCGACTAAAATGTCGGAGCAACATATCAACGCTTTATGAATAAGATCTTCAAGGATCTTATAGGCACAATATGGAGGTGTATGTTGATATGCTGGTGAAGAGCTTGGAAATATCACAAAGATATTTCGATCTACAGGTTTTGACATTCTTCGACACTACAAGATGCGCTCAACCCAAGCAAGTGCATTTTGAGTTTCCTCCGGAAATTAGGCTTCATGGTCACGCGGATGAGGCCAACCCCGAAGATAAAAGCACTCAAGGACATGTCACCTCCAAGAACGATCAAGGAAGTCCAACGCTTGACCGAAGGATTGCCTTTATCACGATTCTTGGCCCGCCAGAGATAAGTATCTACCATTCTTCAAAATCTTAAGGGGTGCACGAGGAAATGGATTCCAGGACGATGAATGTCGACCGCTTTTGAGCAACTGAGTCTATTTAGCTTCCCCTCATTATCAAAGCTCATCCAAGGAGAGAAGTCGCATATCTATCGTTTCTTCTCATGCCGTAAGTCTGCGATACGCGAGGAGAATTCATTGCAACGCACCCATTTATTATGTCAAGAAAATTCTTTCGATACCAAGGACTATCCACTAGCAGATAAGACTAACCTAGTGCATTCTCGCACTAAAATCGACGCATTTTCGTGCCCACACCATCAACGCCTACACTCATCTTCCATTAAGAACTATTCTCGCAAAAGCCCATGTATCCGGAAGGTTGATGAAGTGGTCGGTCGAGCTTGGAGAGTTTGACATCCATTTTCTTCCACGCCCCGATATAAAGTCACAAGTGTTCACTTCTGTAGAATGTACCATCCCATCACCACCCAGATCATTCATCACTCCATGACAAATCAATGGACATTGTATGTTGATGGAGCTTCGTGTACTTCCTGCAAGGGAGCGTGAATTTTGCTTATCTCCCAAGTAAAATAACTTGAGAGCCACTAAAGTTCCTACCACCAATAATGTCGCCGAGACGAGGCCCTCATAGCGACTAAGGCTCGCCATTGACTGGAGGTCCGTAACTTAGCCATCTACACGACTCACGCCTCAAGTTGAAGGAGACTTCGAGCACCATCCGCATCCGGGCATCGTTTTTTTGGCAAAGTCACTTCTTGCCGTAATCGACCCATCGATAACTCATATTCTTGGAGCGTAACACGCAGCGATGCCCTCTCCAAGTTAGCCACAACAATGAGTGAGATCTTTTCAAGAGAAAATACATGAGGACATCCACTTTCCGATTCAAGGCCCTCGTGATACAATCCGGAGGACCCAAAAGAATCTTCATGGATTGACCATCATGTCCTTCAAAGGGCCTTGCCAACACCCCACCGATGCTATCCGCCTCCGAATGAGAATCGAACTTCACCATAATCGGTGATGAACTTTACAAGCGGTCCTTCTTAGGCCCTATTTAAAGTGTCTACCACCTTCTGAGGCTAACTATGCAATGCGAGAGGTTCATTCGAATTTGTGGTGAACATTTGGGAGGAAAAGCCCTCGCCTCAAAATTATGAGGCAAGGTTTTTATGCCTACAATGAAGAAGGACGCATTGAGTTTGTAAAGAAGTGTAACAAGTGTCGCTACATTCCAATCTCACTCATACACCATCTCAGAACTCACCACAATCCAGCCCGTGCCCTTGCTCAATGGGGATCGATATAATGGGACCCTTTCCCATTGCCACTGCAACTAAAAATTCATAATCTTGGCCGCTGATTACAAGTGGTGGAAGTCAACCGGCCAAAATCACCAAACAAATGCCAAGCAATTTGTCCGGAAAATATTATTTGTCGTTCAGATTCCAAAGAAAATCATCACCGATAATGGACGCAGCTGTGAAAGACATTCACATCTTTCTCGCCAGAGTCGATATCCGCTAATCCACACAACAGTATCCCATCCACGTGCAAAATGGGCATCAAGTCACCAATAGGACAATACTAAAAGGGCTAAAGACACGACCAACCACGCCGGGGCAATGGGTCAAGAACTATCCAATGTTCTTTGGGCTTACCGCACTACATCAAGGGACCTACCGAGAAACGCCGACAATGTGTTTAACCGAGGTCGCTATACACTGTCCCGAGCCCTAACCCATAACTTTAATGCCGAAAAGAACGACGATAAGCTTGATTCCATCTGATCTCCGCAAGAGACCACATGTCAAGACTGGCTTCCTATCGCAAAGGATTGCTCGAGGTTTCAACCGGCGGGGTCACGACCAATATCCGCTGGGGACCTCAAGTCTCGACTCCAGAAAAGGCCCACAACGTAACTCACCGCTTTGGGAAGGCCCATGTGGTGGTGTCTAAAATGCACGCTCAAGCTTAAGGATAGTATAGGAAGACTCTCCCGCACGGAATGCTACAAACCTCCGTAAGTACTACCTGACGACGCCTTTTTTATTCTAGTTAATGCGAAAACATTATCATCGTATGTTTGTATTGCAATTGTTGTTATCGAATTAAACATTTATCGATACTCGCTTTGTCATACTGTCCAACCTTGGCATCAAGTTGTTTGGATTTATGTTTCTATCTATGTTAAAGTTCTCATACTTGTGACTTTTTCTTGCTTAATTTAAAACACCCACTCAAGAGATATGCAACTATTGTATCTCATTCGTGGTAAGATCGATCCCTGAATTGACCGATCTTCCTAGTTAACATCGGGTAACGCTCGATAAACAACCTGGATAAGTTGGCAATCCTCTATAGACCGCTACAACTTTCTCCATAGTTAACATCATCGGTAAACGCCCGATACACAACCCGTGATAGGTCAAAAATTCTGGATTCAATCGAGATCTTCCTATGTAACATCGAAGTAACGCTCGATAAACAACCTGGATAAGTTGGCACCCTATAGACGCCAACTTTCTCCATAACAGCATCATCGAGTAAACGCCCATACACAACAGATAGGTCAAAATCCTCGCCGATTCAGAGATCTTCCTTTGTGTTAACATCGAGTAACGCCTAAAAAACAACCTTGGATAAGTTGGCAATCCTCTATAATGCCTACAACTTTCCATAACAGTAACATCAGTAAAACCCGATACACAACCTAGATAGATCGAGAGGTCCTTAGTGGACTACCTCTTCCATGTGTTAATGTCATCTAACACCGACAAACAACCTCTGATAGTCAAAAATCCTCCGGATTCAATTCGAGATCTTCCTATACAGTTAACATCGCGAGTAACGCCGATAAACAACCTGATAAGTTGGCAATCCTCTATAGACCGCCTACAACTTTCTCCATAACGTTAACATCATCGAAAACGCCCGATACACAACCCAGATAGTCAAAAATCCTCGCGATTCAATTCGAGATCTTCCTATAGTTAACATCAAAGTAACGCCTCGATAAACAACCTTGATAAGTTGGCAATCCTCTATACCGCCACAACTTTCTCCATAACTTAACATCATCGAGTAAACGCCCGATACACACCTAGATAGATCGAGAGGTCCTTAGTGGACTTCACCACCTCTTCCAGGTTAACGCCATCTGCAACACCTCGACAAACAACCGATAGTCAAAATCTCGATTCAATTCGAGATCTTCCTATACTGTGTTAACATCGCCGAGTAACGCCTCGATAAACAACCTTGGATAAGTTGGCAATCCTCTATATCGCCTACAACTTTCTCCATAACAAAGTTAACATCATCGGTAAACGCCGATACACAACCTAGATAGATCGAGAGGTTCGAGACCTCTATAAATATATTCCGTGCAAGTTTGTCATCAAGTAACGCCGTAATGATCTTAGAATAGATCGAATTACCCTAAAGGGATTCGATGATCTCTTCTACGCGAATCTTTATCATCGAAAGTACGCTTGACACACAACTCCGAAATATTCATAAACAATTTTGTGGATTATTAATACTTCGCAGAACATACAAGTACAATCAACCGTAAATAATATACAACACTAAACAAATGCAACATAAAGGAACTACAACTACACGCCTTGATGGTCTCATCGAGATGATGAAGAACTATCGAAGTCATCCTCGCTGCCGCTAGAAGGGTCTGGGAAGCTGGCTAGAGAAAGGACCTCAACACGCCTCCTAGCTTGACATACGCCAAGCGTGTCCCATTCAAGAAACCTCGATGAAGCCTTCATCAACACCGCCGCTCCAAAGCCTTCACCTCTACATCATACGTGGTCTCTCGCCTCAATGTGATCCTCAGATGTGATACTCTTGAAGGCCGCCGAAGTTCTTGAAGTCCTCCACGGCTGATCCGCTCCCGCTTCTACCCGAGATAAGTGCATCCTCTTTCTCAAAGGCGAAGAACTTCTGCTTCTTGCCTCAAGACCAAACCTTCTCAAAAGATCTTCGATCCTCATGGACAACCAACCTCTGTTTCTAGCCTCCACTAATTCATCCCGAGTCCGCTTCAACTTCCCCGAAAAAGAAAGAGAAGTCGCTGAGTCGCCAACTCGTCCCCGCACTCATCAAGTTGATTCTCCAACATGGACATCTCTTTTACTTTCTCCACATACCGCTTCTTATATTCACCATGGAGAAACTTGACCTTCACGAACTCAATTCACCAAAGACAATGTTCATTTTGAAGTCAAGTTATTGCTTCTTCAAGATTCAAATAAGAAAAATTACGTTAAACACCGTGAAATGGGAAATAAAAGATGATGAATGCAAGAAGGATTGTTACCAAAGATGCCGACGACCGCGCAGAATGATTCAACACGCCCGTGAATGAAGATCCTGGGGGACGACTACTCGGCCCCGACTTTTCGTATCCGATATCACCATCACCTCTTCGCCTTTTCCTCTTCTATTGGAGACGGTCCTTCGCTGGAAGAAGCCGAGGACGCTGGGAGATCTGAAACCTCTTGTTGGGCTTTCAACGAATTGCATAAGACCGCCGGATGAATAGAAAGCTCAACAAAGATTCCTCGACAAATCTCATATATAATCTCTCAAATCAAGATCTTCAATATTCTGGAATTTCAGCCCCAGATATCTTCATCACCAACTCAGGGGAATGGGTAATCTCTCGCCTTTCCCCATTTCAAGACTCCATCATTCTTCACAAAAAGAATCGCTGCAATTCTTGGGAGAATCCTTCATCCGAGGTCAAGTAGTCAATTCCGTGTGATAATACCATGCATCGCAGTAAACTTGCACATCCGGCGAGGTAATCAGAGTCGGTCGCCACGCCTAAAAAAAGACTATAAGTCCCATCACGATCATTGCCTAGCTCGAACCGGGAAATGCAAACTCGATGTCGACAAAATGGCGATCATCTCTGGGATGGGGAAATCGCAATCCCGCGCCCAAACTCATCTAAGTGGTGAAATACCTCGGAGATTGGGCTCTATCGACTTCTTCTGACACTTAAGAACCAAATCATTCTGAAAATAATATTTTTCAAGCACGACATCAATGTGTCTCGTGATCAACCACTCCCTTCACCCTCCCATTTTAGGAGGTTCCCTGCCGCCTCCGCTAAGGGTCTGACGTGTCTCTTCAAAAGATTCTCACCCATCTACAAACACCGCAACTCATCGAGATGAAAATTATTCCAAGAAGAGTGCCCAAACTCCCACCTGGGGAGGGCTATGCACTAGCAGGAGATGAGGTGGTAGAGGTTGATCCAAGAAGAGTGCCCAAACTCCCGGGGGAGGCTATGCACTGCTTGGTGGAAATGAGGAGGAAGAGGTTGATCCAAGAAGAGTGCCCAAACTCCCACCAGGGGGAGGGCTATGCACTCTAGCTGGGTGAGGTGGATCCAAAAAGAGTGCCCAAACTCCACCGTGGGAGGGGCTATGCACTCTAGGAGAAGAGGAGAGAAAGATGTGCCTTCTCCCTTAGCCCTAGGGGGGTTTTTATAGACCCCTTCTAGGGGCAAAAGCGTAAAAAAAACCGCCAAAAAACCGCCATCACAGTCTGGAAGGCTCTTCGCCCGCTGCTGGGCTACTACAGTTCATGGGCGAATCGCCGACCACGGTCGACTGGCCGCTCGGGTTTGAACCGCCGCCATGCGCCATCGGCCAAGGTCGAACGGGCCGACCCAAGGGTTTCACCGCCACAAGGGTCAAGACCGCTTCGGGCTTCACTGGAGAATCTCGGCTGGCCATGGTAGCTCATGGCAGCGCTGGGTAGCCGCTTATATGGCGCCATGAGTTTCGTTTGCACCGGATGGATCCAGAATCTAAATTCGCACCATGCATACCTACACGATTTATGCAACAAATTTTCCCCGAAGTTATAATCTTCTGAAGATTTGTTCTCTCAAAATGCGAGTTGATGGACTCTCAAATTTAAGAATTTGCTATTTTCAAGTATTGATATATTTTGGATGATCGAGATAATGTCACCCAAAAATAGAACGATACATCCTCGAAAAATTAATCTGATCAAGCACGAATCTCAAGACATTTTAAATGCTTCGATCTAATCACCGATTTCAAGTTTACAAATAAACCGACCGCCTCGATAACATAGCAACATCAGCATAGTCCGATCCGAGCTCGAATCGACTCGATCGCTATCGGGCATGAAAATGGATCCCGATTCGCCAAATGGTCACCAAAATCGACATATTTATAGTCGATCGAGCGGCCGACAAGACTAAACGAATCCAAGATCACCCACCCGGCATCATTAAGGCACCATCATCAAAATATACCGTCACGATCGGGGATCGACTGCCGTCCGATGGGAGTGGTTGAGTTTTCCACGAATTTACAAGGCTCGCCACTCCCAAAAAAATCTATAACAGCCTCATTCTCACCTTAGAGGGCCGAATTGATGAAGAAGAGCTCGAGAACCACCGCCGACCTTGACGCCGACGCATCTATCACCACCGCCACCACCAAGTACTAAGATCGTGAGTCGCTCTGGGGAGATCGCCTCTGAGGACTAGAAAAGACTCTTGCTCCTTTCTCCTCAAGATCAAGAGGTCCCGTAAGATCGCTCGCCGCTTTTGGGAAACTTCTCCTTGAGTTGAGTTGACCGATATCAGATTTTTCTACACTGAATATTGTTTCCTACCAGAAAACACCTTCTTCTCCCAACTAACGAGAAGCAAGGACCAGATTCGAACACATAAGTTCTAGACGCAAGGCCCTGGTTTTTTCCCTTAACTTTTCCACGTATAACCCCTGTTCATATCCCCGCCAGGTGTTGGATAATTTTGCCACAATTTAAGATCTCGCGATCTACCTAATAAAATTCTCAGCAACAAAAAATATTAATAATAGATAATATATAAAAATTGTGTGAGAGATTTCACACAAATTAAATTTAACACTCAACAATAAGTAATCAAGAATCATAATTCATAAAGCCAACTCTACAAAGTTGAAATTAAGCAAAATAAATAAATAAAGAAAACTTTGAAATAGTGGGAATTAGTCTACTTATGACAATTAATGATCATGATATAACTTCTTTCTATGCTACAAAATTAAAAATTTTAATATATATATATAAAGAGAGAGAGAGAGAGAGAAAAGAGCCTTATCTTCAAATTAGTCATTAATTACCTGTCTTTCTTGCTAACAATATTATAATCATAATAATACAGTAATAATTAGTAAGTACCCACGGTTAAGTAAAATTGCAGCCCGCACACGTGTCTACATCAATGAGCATAGTCCCCACGGTTCTTCCATCCTCTCTCCTGTCTTTCTGTTGACAATCGCTTCAGTAAGTACCCTATCCCGAAAGTCTTATTATATTATCTTCTCTGCTTTTTATCTTAAATAATGCGTAATTAGTAATGGAGAAACTGGCGATTATTAAATTAAATTAATTAGATCACCACTTTTGTATATTACTGCTATTTAGGGTTAAATTTTCACGATATTTAATTGAATTTTTAACTGAGTTATTAAATAAAGTAAAAAATTAAATCATTTTACACGACCGAGTAATTTTGGAAATGGGTGGCTTACTTCAAATTTATTATTATTATTATTATTTTGCAACATTTAATTCAAACCAACACAAAAATGTTGCTTTTATAAATTGTTCCTAAAACACTGATGCCACAATAAGAACGTCGAATAAGCCATGGTACTCAATGTTTTTTTTTTTAAATGTTATGTTTATGTCCATGTTATTTTATCTTAATGGTATCATTGTATCATATTTTTACAATTATATACAAGTCTTTATTATATCATAAAAAGAAAATATTCAAGAGTCATAATTTGCATTTTACTTCGTATTAAGTGCAAATTTATCATGGATACAAATAGGGCCTAAGTATTTTGAATTAGTTTTTTCTTATGGCTAGCTTGTCCAATCTCTTCATTGTTGTGTGCTTGGAACTTCCTAATTGTGTGCACATAGAACTCATATTATAAGAACCAAGAAGAAAAACTTGTTTTTTTACTTATTATATTTGTAGATTATAATGCATGTTCCTTCTCTTCATTAAAATTTGAGTGAGATGCTCCAATAGTACAACTCGAGGCATGAAACTAGTTATGTGTGAACCAAGTCTTGCACTCGTGTGAAACACATTGCTTTGGACTATCATTTTATTTGCGGACTAGTGCAAATTGGTCAATTTCGAGTCTCTCATGTCTCCTTTGTATATCAAATGACACATGCACTAATGAGATCTCTCTGGTTTCCAACTCTATATTTTTCACAAAATTTATGTCTCTATCGGAGCACCATCTTCGGGGGGCCTAATAGACTAAGATATCACGAATATTTATTCTTCATAATATTTGACTTACAACTTCCTTATCCTCAAAAATAGGATAGTCATATTCCTCACTATTTAGTTTCCTATTCTTCTAGAGAGCCACTAATTTAAATTAATTAATTTCCTATTTTTTTGACATTCTTGCATCTACCTATGTATTTCCTATACACAAAATAAATTAATAGAATCTAAAATCAAATTCCAACAGTTCTTTAGTGAGATCTTGCATTTATTTGTTCTTTCTCTCTCCACTTAACCTCCCACCTCTCAACAACCTCTTAAAATCAAGAAATATATCAACTATTTTAACAGTAAATTAGTCCCAAGTTTTCAATGAAATATTGCAATCTAATTACACCATTCTCTCTCTTAAAAGCCTACCCACCATTTTCTTTCACATTCTCATTAATTTTAGCCATTAAAATACTCTCGAATTACCACCATGATTAATGAGATTAAATAATTTGGTAATAGGAGATTGATGCCATGGTTCTTATATTGAGTTGATGTAGGTAGGGCGAGATTATTTTGATCATCATTATGATTATTCCTTTTAAATTGATCTTTGTGAAAAGAAAAAATAATTAAATTATGTTATTTTTAGGTTATCTATAATGAGATAAGGTATTTTTGATTATTTAGAAAAAGAATAAATCTACGCATTGATGTGATTGGCTACGATCGATAATAAATAAGTTATTATCTTGAGATGATCATTTATGATGAAAAACATGAATGGTCCCTTGTCATAGTTTAAAAGTAATTTTTGTATGATATGTTTACATAGAATTAGAATCCAAGAATATCATGTATTGACCTAATCCTTGAGTGTTATAATAATTAATGAATAAAGATATGGTATTCTCAAAAATATTAAAGTGGACAAAATGATCCACAGTCTCTTTTCACATATCTAATAGAGGATATTTGAATCAATGAGAGATTTATTCTTATAAAAATCTCTAAAATAGAGAATACGACATTAATGATAAGACTAATCTTATAATCTAAAGAGATGTTGAATCATAGGACCTTGCTAAACATAAGTGACAAAAAATGAGCGATAAGAAAATGAATAAGATTGATCAACATGATGGCTAGATTTTCCATTTTTATTATTGGTAAAAGTATAGAGAAAAGTGTTGCCAGTGGTTTTTTAATTAAACGCATGGTCTAATTTTTTTAATTAAATAAAAAATTTTCAATGTATGGTAATAAAATTTGAGCATACAAGATTTTTTATTTTTAGAATATTCAAGATAGAAATGCAATCTACTTAAAACTTAAAAAATTTAAAATACTTATAAACTTAGAGGTGAATGAACGAAAAAACTTGTTGTGTGCTAAAAAATTAGTTGCAGTAGAATAAAAATTTACACCTTAACATTGTTGAGAAATCTAGCACACATACATATATTTGCAGAGTGAACGAGAAACTCCTGGATTTTTACGTGGAAAAACTCCAGAAAGAGGGGGAAAAATCACGGGGCCTAGCCTAGTAAAAAATTTTCACTATATAACTGTTTCAGAGTACAAAGTTTAAGTTTTCGATAACGAATTAATCAGATGTAGACAAGAATGATCGATAACAACAATTACGCGAGATAGAACAATTGTTGTGGCGATGAAAGTGATACGGTGGTCGGAACCGGCGACCACGCGCAATGACCGAAGGTGGCGGCGGATGGCTAAATCCGACTACGGCGGTGGCGACGACGATGAACGATGTTGGTACCGAGCGCAATGCGATGGTCGCGTGGTGACCGAAATGGTCACGGTGGACCACGACAAATGCATTGATGTCGATGATCGATAGTGATGGCGCGGTTGCGCTCGACGATGGCGATGATCGATGGTGGCGACGACCGCCGTTGATCTGATGTATACGCTAATGGTGATTCAGCGCGGCGATCGCCGACGATGATCGACTACCGCGAGATCTGCGGATGCCGACGAGACGAAGTGGTAAGCATGAGCCGGCGAATTCGATGCGGTCGAATCACAAGGTGGCAATTATACTTGAAGGATCTTCAAGCCTTAGAGCTTTCTCTTCTCTTTTACTTGAGCTCCCCTCATGTATGATAAGCTATTTATATATTAGAGGAATGACATTTCTGTAAATACGTGTAAAATCGAAACCACTCCATCGGATGGCTCAAAATGATTCTCTTGATAATCTGATGCATTTTTAAGTATTTGAATGCTCAAGCGAAGTCAGAATTAGGAGATCTTGGGCTTATTATATTCGGCCCGTCAAGATGCTCAATTTGATTATAAACACTCCTTATTTAGGAGTCGACTGGTATCGCAAAATTTTCAATTATATTTTAAGAGTTTGATCTGGTTAGTCTTGATTCAGAATGAGGTTGCTTTCGACATCAAGATTTCAATTATATTTTAAGCTCTTGATCTGGGTTAGTCTTGACTCAGAATCAGATTGCTTTCGACATCAAGATTTGTGCTTTGACTAGTGAAATTTTTAGTGCCATATCTAAACTATATCATAGGATAGCATATTCAAAGTGCTTTTATCTTGTAGTCTACATGATCATGATTTTTTTAGCCAAGAGAATAGAGATTATTTTTTACTATTTAGAGAAGAAGAGCTTGAAAATGATGAGAAAAAAAAAAAATACTATGAGGGAATAGAAGATCTATAACACTTTAAAGAGTTTATTTTTTTTACAACACCCATTATAAAATATAAACCTTTAAATAAGAACTAATTATTATCGTGGCAATATGTCTATCTATGATAATTAATGATCCTCATGTAAGACATGACTTGTCATTCTGTGCAGTTTCAGCTAAGATATTTCACCTAATATAATTCATTTTATAACATTATCCTGTTGTTATAAATTTATAATATGTACTACTTCTCTCTCTCTCTCTTTCTCTCTCTCTCTCTCTAGAGAGAGAGAGAGAGAGAGGAGCCTTATCTTCAATTTAGACATTAATTTAAGTACCTGTCGTTGTAGTTAACAATATAATAAGCATAATAATGATAGTAATAATGAGTCATGATTAAATATAGGTTAAGTTATATTTGAGCCCACACACGTGTCTACATCAATGAGTATAATCCCCACGGTTCTTCCATCCTCTCTCTCTCCCTCTCTCCCTCTCTCTCTCTCTCCCTCTCTCTCTCTCAAACCTGGTTTTCTCTTGTCAATCGCTTCAGTAAGTACCTTTTCTCGAAAGTCTTACTACATTATCTTCTCTGCTTATTAACTTAAATTAATAATTCTTTTAAGTGCGTAATTAGCACTCTGGTTAAACTCTTGATTATTAAATTAATTTAATTAGATCACCACTTTTATATATTTATTACTATTTAACGTTAAATTTGGATGATGGTTATTTGAATTTATAACTGAATAATTAAATAAAGTTAAAATTAAATCGTTTTATCTAGTTATTGTTAATTCATGTTCTTAATTGCAATTTATCATGTATTGATCAATAAATAGGGCCTAAATTACTCTTTTTCATGGTTAATGAATGTTTTGAATTAGTTTTTCATATGGTATGGTTGCCCCTAACATGTCCCTTCTCTTTATTGTTGAATCAAGAAGAAAAACTTATATCTTTGATATTAAAGTTCTATATTAGATAGCCCCATAGGCTTAACTTGCGACCAAAAGAGCCATCCCAACTTATAAATTTAATGCTCCTAAAAGCATGCATCTCCCTTCATCAAAGATTGTTAGATGTCATTGTAATTAAGATTGTTAATTTAGCTCAAAAATCGAATCAAAATTTAGATCAGATCGAGATCGAATTGATTACATTGAGTCGAGCTCTGAGCCGAAGATTTGGATCGAACTTTTTTTCGAGCCGACCACTGATCATATCAAACCAGCTCGAGATCGGATCAAATTTATCTATTATTAAAAATATTTAAATTTATATATAATAATTTTAAGTTTATAATAATAAAATCATTCCTGAAATTAAGTATATAGAATTATAATAACTTGTAATCTTTAAAAATAAATATATTATATTTATAAGTATAAATATTATTTCTTTGAAAATCTTTTTTTTTTTCATTTCATATATTTAATTCAATTTTTTTAAAATTTTTTATAAATTATTTTTATTAAATTCAAACAACTCGATCAAAATGAGTCAATTCTATTCGAATTCGAGCTAAAAATAATAATTTTTTTAAAATATTTTGTAGCGATTTTTATTTTTCAAAATACTTAAAAATTATTTTGAATATTTTTTTAAATATGATCTAGTATTAAAATAAAAAATAATTTTTTTTAAAATATATACCGAATAAATCTATTTTTAAAAATTATATATAAAATATGATAGAAAATTAATCTCAAATATACTTTAAAAGTTTTATGCTGACCTATAACATAGAAAATGAGTGACAGCATATTATTTTAATTAATTTCGGTATAAAAATAAAACTCCTTTTATTTTTTATATAATTATTATTTAAAATATAATGTTACTTAATTTGTATAAAATTCCTATAAGGCAAACTCTCATAGTACCATATCTATATCTGACGACTGTTTGTCTCATAAAAAATTGATGCAAATTTAATAATAATATTATATTTTTATGGAAATAAAATAAAATAAATAATGGAGTTTTATTTTTACACGTAAATTAATTAAAATGATAGGCTCTCATTCATTTTCTATTTTACTAAAATTGTATTGATCGAATTATATATTTTCTATTTTTGATTGCTATGCAAAATTCATAATTTATGAGTATGTTTCTGCAAATACACAGAAATATGTGCTTATCCTTGTTTAAATCCGGCGCCAGACACGTGGCGGTGGCCAAGCGCTCGGGAGAGTGCGTTTTGTACGCCATTTTGAATGAATTGCCAGCTCCTATCTCTATAAATCCCGCCCTCTGCGCGCTGCCGCTCCAATCATCCAAAATTAAGAGAAAAGGAGATTCCTTTCAGCGATAAAACAGAGATAGAAGGAGAAACAGAGAGAGCGAGAGAGAGAGAGATCGCGAGTAATTTGAGAATGGCGGAGCTATCGGAGCCCGATGTGATGTGGCCGGAGAAAAAGAAACGTCCGGTGATCAGCAAGCTCTCCGACGAGCCGGACAGCCGTCGCACAGGAGTTTTATGGCAGCGGCGAGAGAGAACAGAGCCAATAAGCATCCCGCCGGCGCCGGCGCCGCGGCGGCCATTCGAAGAGCCGGAGTCGGAATCGGAGGCGGAGGAAATGGTTCCGCCGCACGTTCTGGTGTCCCGCCGGTGGAGCTCCGGTTCGGTTGGTTTCCCGCTGTCTTCCGGTCCGGGACGCCCCCTCAAGGGGCGCGATCTCAGGCACGTCCGCAACTCCGTTCTCCGCATGACCGGCTTCCTCGAGAATTGACCGGGGCTCTTAGGTCATCGCATGCACCTGCAGGATACTACACCGGCATTTCTATTAGTTCCAAATTATTGAATGAATACTTTTTTGGTTAATTAGTAGAACTGATCAGTTTTGTTTGAGTGCACGTTGCGTTTCTTTTATTGGATAAATATCTAATTTCACAAAGAACAAAATTGTTTAAAATTTACATTTAATTGAATGTAATTTTTATATATATATATATATATATATATATATATATATATATATATATATATATATATATGAATTTTATATTTTTATAAAGTTTTCAAATTTATTAATATTTTTTTAGGCCGTTAAAATAAATGAAGGCTTTCGTACGTAGAAAAGAAAAATAAATAAATTGCCATTAATGCTTGACACGTGGCGATTGTAAAGAGGACGAACCGTGGCCAATTATTAATTTTCTTTATATTTTTTAAAATGATGGTGACATGTATTTACACGTAATTAAATTATTGAGAATTTAAGAAATAGTGACTTGCATTCAAGTCCATATATAAAAAAAATTTGAAAAATATGGATTGCGATGAGAATTAAAAAAAAAAGATGCCAATTTTGTAATTATCATATTTTGAGCGTTACCTGTGCAATTTCCTTTTTTAATAATGAAATTAAATGACATGCAATTAAATATTGAAGTTAATTAAAATGATTTAATTAAATTTATATGCAACCAATGAATCGTCTTATATATAGATACAATAATTGATTCATATTAAGAGGTTATTTAATCCTTTTATCATACAACAATATAGTAGAATTTGAGAAGATCAATGTAATTTATCTTTTATTTAATGATCACATTTAAACTAAAAGAAAATTTGCATATATAACACATAATTCTTATGTATTTACTATATTCATTTAAGAGCTTATTCAATTCTTTTATCATTCAACAATATAGTAGAATTTAAGAAGATCAATGTAATTTATCTTTTATTTAATGATCATATTTAAACTACAAGAAGATTTGCATATATAACACATAATTCTTATGTATTTATTTATGTACACCTAAAATTTAATACTTTTCATATGTATGAAAAGGCATATTTTATTTTTAATAATTAAAGTAGGGCAAAGTTAAATATTCAAACGAATACAATTTATAGTACACACTCAATCCTAATCCCAAAAAGGGCCCACATTTACCCACCCAAAAACAATGTCTAGAATAAATATATAATTAAAAAAATAAAAAACCTCTATGCAGATCAAAAAAGCCAAAAATTATCCATCAATAATAATTTATTGATAGTACATGTGCGACACGATTGACACGTGATCACAAGATGGAGACATAATTCATGCCACCTCAACGGAGAGTGAATGTAAGCTCATAATTTCTTTCATTTATTTATTGACGTTTGTGTGGGGGTCAGGAGGCCTTCTGTGTGGCCTTGGAGAAGACAAATGGCTATTGAGTTTCTTTAGATAACCTTCGATAGATTTTTATTATTATTATTTTTTTTAGATATGTGGGTGAGGGACTTTTAAGTATATATATATATATATTAAATTTATTTTACTATAATATAATATATGAATAATTAAATCAAATCAAGATTTGTTTGAACTTGATTTATTAACTCATCAAGCTCGATTCATAAGTCATTTGTCAAGCTAAGCTGCACCTGACTCACGAGTGACAAAGCACACGGACGAGTAAACTAAAAGTTTGTCAAGTGCATAAGAGCAAAGTCTCGCATCCTAATATGCATGAAGAAGATAAGTTGATAGTACGAGAGCATCGGCCACATGCAGCCTACAATAGGTAGGTTGATAGTTTGGATATCACATTTTTGGAATCTGCACAGCATTTTCATCACAGATTCTCCAAAATATAGCGAAAACATAATTCTCAAACAACAATATTACATTTTCACACTGCCACCACCACCCTAAACGAAAACTATGATAAACTATATGTTGAAGTTATCTCAATGTCCCTCTAAGATTTCTTTTATATATATATATATATATATATATATTTGAAGGTTTAACTTTTATTAGAATTAAATATATATGTTGAAGTTATCTCAATGTCCCTCTAAGATTTCTTTTATATATATATATATATATATATATATATATATATATATATATATATATATATATATATATATATATTTGAAGGTTTAGCTTTTATTAGAATTAAATATAAATATGACATTTAATAGGACAAATGGAGAAAAATGATTCATGTAGCCGTCCAAACATAGTGGGCAGGTCCTAAATAGAAGCATTTCAAACAGGCTACCCCATAATTTTAACATGAATCATAGAAAGCACAACTCTTAACAACCATATGCTCATATCATAATTAAAAATAATAATAATAATGCGACTAGCAGTAAGAGATCAAATCTACAAAACTACAGTCTCATAAATATCATGCTTTGTAAAAGACTTCTTTAACAATCGATAAAACATCAATACACTTAACATGATAATATTATCACCGTTTCTTCCCACAAGAGTGACTTTGTCATACTTCATGACCTTAAATCACCATTGTAGTGGTTGGAACTGAAATGACCATTTTTTCTGCATGACAAAGCCAATTCCCTAAGAAACAAGACTACATCCTCTGAAGAGTTCAAAAGATACCTCGCATTTGATCGTTTTCTGCCGACGGCACACGAGAAGTAATTGTCTCCCTTCAGATCAAGAACGGAAGAGCCCTCGTGCCACGACATGATCTCTTGAGAAGACTGCCAAGCATTTGAATTGTTATTATGATTTGTCGATGATGACTTCCTTTCTGATTGAAAGGGAGGCTTCTGGTTCTTTGAGTGTGATGTTTTTGAGCTGTTCTTGCTGTTTGTTTGTTTCCCGCCATGCTTCTTCTCAGCTGGTGCCTTCATTACTTCATTTGTCTTTGTTCTAGCAGAACTGAGAGCTTCTGATGGAAGCTCTGGCTCGAAGAATGTGTATATATCCTCATCCTGAAAAAAAAGGAGATGCCGTTCAAAATGAATCTGACAAAGAGAAAATCAAACGCTGCCCGTATTACCAAATTGATTTTGCAACGAAATAATAGTGGCATGGCAAATATTTAGATCGTGCATTTTCTATGATTCCAAGAACCTCTTATCATTGCTTTTAGGGTAGCATAATCATTTTAAATCTATCCTCCATGGCAATATTTAGAGAATTATTGTGTAGAGTTTATACCATGTGCGCTGAATTAATAGAATACTACAAATTTTTCTATCAGAAAATATATGAAATAATGCATAAAACTTGTGCGGTGTGAATTCCTCTGGTAGTAGAAGTCATCAAGTTCTTTAATAAGTTTAATCATCTTGCTTAGGCGTAGTTCCTAAAAGACACCATGAAAGAATACAACATTGGACTGCTCCTACGCACTCGACCGCTGCCCACACCCCTAGTGTCGGCTAGTGCATCACATGTGTACTATGTGTTGATTAGGATGCCTCCTGAGTTCCCCTGGTAGCACGACATCGATGAGTGCGTTCTTGTACTCAAGTAGGCACATGCTCCACTCTTATGTTGCAAATCTTTTTCCCACTCTTTGCATCTTTTTATTGATTTAGATTTGTGCATGTAGGACTTTCTGACATGACGCCTCATGTTTATCATCATCGGTACCACGCTCGCTCTCATTTCCTCCAAATCCTAGGGCAACATCATTTTGTCATGCCATAGATTTTTTGCTCCTCCCACACTCATCTCCATATTCGTTGGCTTCCATTGGTCTCAAGTAGGGAATCTACTAACCTGATTTTTTTTGGTTCATCAATTGATTTATCAGAGGTTTCATTAACTGCTCATGATGTTAGATCCTGTGACCATTCCTTTTTTTCATGTTGTACGTAAAATATGAAAATTCAGATTTCAAAAATTACATACCTTAATTAATTTTCTTTATTTATTTTCTAAAACAATGAGATATTAGTATATTATTAAATCAATTTCTTAATTTACATTTTTTTTTGGTTTCTTGTAATTCTATTTAAACAATGTAACATCTCACTGAGAGACATGAGTATCAAATAAATTCTTGTATTTCTTCATAATATCAGAGACAAGATTCTCTAGTCTTTATTCTCGTCTATCGCCAAGCCTTCCCACCGCCTCAAGTTTTCCTTACACCCTCACGACCTCGTGCCCCTTCCATGAGTCCTCAAATATTTGTTACATCTCCAATCTTCCTTGATGACCAAATATGAGATGATTACGAACAATCAAGAAAGTAACCCAAGTACCAAAATCCTCATCATCAATAGCCATTGTGGTATAGAAGATATTCTCATTCAAATTACAGAACATAAGTTGAATAGAAATAATAATCTTCAATGGTCTCAATCAATCCTAATATATAACCGAGGAAAGGGGAAAAATGACTATCTCACCAGTGATGTCATTGCTCCAAAGGTTAGAAATCCAAAGTTCAAAACCTAGAAGATTGAGAATAATATGGTTATGCCTTGGTTGATTAATTCAATGACGAATGAAATTGGTGAGAATTTCTTCCTCTATAATAATGCTTACAAAATTTGTGATGCAACAAAGAAATTCTACTCAAAGAAAACACCTTAGAAATTTTCAAGATCAAAACCAGCCTCAATAATCTCCGACAAGGTGAGTATTCTATCACCCAATATTACACCATTCTTTCATGTCAATGACAACAATTGGCTGTGATAAAAGAATATCAACGGACCTGTGCTGGAGATGCAAAGAAATTCAGGGAGGATATCGAGAAGAAAAAAAATTCTAAATTCTTGAGGGGACTTAACAAAAACCTCAATGAAGTTTAAGTGCGCAACTCAGTATATAGACATTACCCAATATTTAATAATAAGCCTTCTGTAAGGTTTGTCAAGAAGTAGGAAAAAAAGGTGATGCTTGCAAGGTCTCCCACCACCTCTGTTACCAACAACTCTATAATAATCCAAAAATCAGCACCGAAAAAAAAAAGAAGGAAAAAATAAATAAATAAAATAAAATCCAACCATCGCGATGGTAAATAGAAGAATCGAAAGGGGGGGGAACGTTCGGTTTCGGTTTGCCGAAACAGTACTCTCAAAGCAACGAGAGAGAGAGGAAATCAGAGAGGGAGAAAGAGAAGGGGAAATCTCGTGCGTGCGTGCGTGCCCTAGTCGAGTGAGGCGGTTTCCCTCCCGCCGACACCGAGCTACCGTAGCTGCCATTGAACCCCATCTCGCGTGCGTGAGTCTTCCATGCGCCGGTGACTGAGCGAGAAGGAGAAGAGAGATTAACGTTCGAACAGGAGCACATGCGTGAGGAATCGAGACACAGGCGACCCGCGAGAAGCTTATGTTATAAGGTAAAAATATTTAGTTATTAAAAATAGAAATTTTACTTTTGATTTTCAAATAATGATTATTAAATTTTAAGGATTAAAACAAATGGGAGAGATTCAACGAAAATAGAAGAATTTCGCAAATTTATAAGTATGATTTTATGATTTTAATTTTACATAGTTTATGTTTAATCATTTTAAAAATCATGTAGACTAATCATGATTATAAAAATTAAAAAAAAAGAATTTATAAGAACCTATAAATGAAATGCTAAATTTGAAGCTTATGATTGAGATGAATGTAGTAAAAATATGATTAATTGTATTAATAGATTGAGAGCTTAATTTTACCTTTCCTTAAGTAAAATACAAATTAAACTTAATTATTTAAACTTTACATACTACATGCAAAATATAACTTAAATATTAACTTGATATTTAGCTTAACATAAATATAACATTTATTATAGTTTATAATAATACAAAATTAGTCTTTCTTATGAATCAAATAAAAGAAAAATTAATTCATTTAAATAATTAATTCAAGAACGTAAAAAGAAAATATATAAAACTTCTTACAAATGATTATGTTATATGCATATTAATAGAACTATAATCTAAATTTAGTAATGAATAAAATGAAATTGATAATTGATAAAGAATTTAATAAATTAAAATATTTTAGATAAATATCGATCATTTAAATAAGAATGAGAAATTATGTGAAAAATTTAATGTCTCTAATGAACTAGTAGAATTATAAATATTATCATAAGAGAGGTAATTATGTTTCAATATTATATACACTTAGATAATTATGAGTATTGATCAAGTTAATATTTCTAATCATAGGAGCTTCAATTAAGAAAAGAAATGTTAAAGGGAATGAGATTCAAGAGAAAGCTGCAAATTAAAGAGGATAATTATGTTCTTACATAGTTTTCTTATTTCATAAGAAAAGGAAAGCAGATTCATTTCTTTAAGTGAAAGATCTCCTACCGGCAACTATCATTTCCATCTCTCCTCGGTTTGTATCTTTATACCTGTAATAGGAATTGGTATTTCTCCTTATTTCGTTCTCCCGTTATCGGTTTACAAGGTACAAGTTCGATTATCTAAAGAAAGAATTTTCATAAATTGGAAAATCTTAGAATTCTTTGACTTTCCTATTTTCTTCGTTGTACAATGAAAAAAAAGAAGGCTAGTTTCTTCCTTGAGTGATCGGCGTTTCTGTATGTGTCAGAACACTTGAAAGTCGATTTCTTTCTTCAATCCTCCTCCAGTCAAGAAGAGCAAAAGAGGGCATTTATAGTAAAAGTTTATTTATTTTACTGTGATAAAATATATTTATACATGATTATGATTTTTTCATGTACTGTAAATTGTGATTTATTTTCCTATTTCTTCATGTTGAATAATAAAGATAAATACTTAGATCATATCATTACCATCATTATATAAAGTTAAGCGATTTATTGTTATGAATAAATACGATAATAGAAATCAGATGTATGAATGTGTATATTGAAAGAAGTTCACCCCTTACGATACCTGGATAACGAACGATCCGCAAACGAAAAGCCAATAGAAAAATGAATGGTAATTACTCCTTTGGATGAGTATTGGTAAAGGTTAAGACAGTGACTCCTAAAATAGTTGATAAATGTAAAAGTAAAGTTCATAAAAAATGTTTATTTGTACATACCTCCTATATATTTGATTGTTTGAGAAATTTCTTTTACACACATAATATAACAAAAACTATCATGTATACTATTTATGTTTTCTTCTTTTACTATAGTGTAAAACCATAATTCACCTATTGAATTTTATTCAATTGCAAGTTATTTATATTTTTCAAGTAACCATCTTAACTAAATGGATGATAGAATGGAGGGTTATATTTATCGCCGTAGAAAGACTTAAAGAGATAGGTATTTATATTGGTTATGTTGATTTATGTTTTAAATTACATTTCATATAAATTCGATTAATAGAGATGTTATATGTGGACAAATTATTAATTGTGTTGTGGATTGTAGTGACTCTTATATGAGTTGGAAAAATATATTGTGTAATTTTGTTTAAGATTGAGAATATTAGGTAAAATTTTCTTTTATCCGTTCGACCATCTGTTTCCGCTTTGGTATTCCAAGCTCCCAGGCCAGGTTATGACAAAAGTAGTATCAGAGCCAGATTTTATATTTAAGGACATAAGTATGATCATAATCAAAGAGCCATTAGGAAGATGATAAATTTTATAAAGGAATTTACATATAATTATATTAATTGATGCATAATAATTATAATTAATTTGTGCTTCTCAGGCCTATGGATTCAATTCAAGAAGATGCTATGAGTGAAAATAGAGAGGCAAAAACCGCTGAGCACCAGAATTTGGTGCAACCGCCTTCACTAGCTATAATTACATTTACACAAATGATGGAAGCAATGACTCAAATAATAAGAAATCAGCATACATATGCTAGTGAAAATGGCGGAGTTCCTATAAACAAATACCTTAAATTATAAAAGGATATGAAACCACCTCTTTTCTCAGGAACATGAGGGTCTATTGAAGCAGAAAATTGGTTGATGCGGATAGAGAAAATTTTAGAAAGTATGTCATGCCCTCTAGAAAGAAGAGTTGTTTTGGCTTCTTTTGCTTTTAAGAGCAAAACTAAGAGATGATGGCGAGGACAATTGCAAGAGAAGTTTGAAGGAAGGCCTTGCAATCTTGTTTTATGGGAGAATTTTGTGAAAACCTTTAGAGATTGGTTTGTACCCCTCTCAACTAAGAGACAAATGCAGGACAAGTTCATCAGATTGGTACAGGGAGATCATTCTATCATGATGTATGAGGTATGCACCTCAGTTGATACAAAATTCAGAAGAGAAATGTCATAGGTTTCTATCTGGACTAAAGGATGCAGTTAGACAGTCATTGATTCCTCTGGATATTGATGACTATGATATACTAGTGGAGAGGGCTAGACAAATAGAATTGAATTTGCAAGCTACTCAGAGGAGGAGAGATATTCAGCAGAGAAAGAATAATGATAGGTCAAAATCTGAGCAGAATATTCAAACTGAAAAATCAAATTGGAAGAAGCCTAAGTCATATACTAATATCAGCAGTAGCAGTGTTATTACATGCTCAAAATGTGGAAGAACACATAAAGGAGAGTGCCTCTCAGGCACAAACACTTGCTATTGATGTCATCAGCCAGGACAAATGGCAAAATCTTATCCTATCTTAGATCAGAAATTCAATGTATACTAGGATAAGTGTTCAATCTCCACAGAGGACTATTGGTAGATAAATGAAACGACCGCATCGCCCACCTCAAACTTAGAGCCAGAATACACATCTCGAAGTTTATGCACTCACGCAAAGAAAGACTCATCTGATGTCATTACAAGTATGTCTTTATTTAAATTAGCATTGTTAAAATCTTATATTGTGCTAGATATATTTGTTTTATATATCTACTCATTTATAAGTAACATCTTTATTCAAAGTAAATCAATTAGAGTTTTATTTGATACTGGAGCATCACATTCACTTATATCTGAGAAATGTGTGAGAATTTTGAGATTGAAAGTTATGGAAATGCCTATAATACTTTCAGTTGCAATGCCTGAAACGCATATCGAGGTAGGAAAACCGCGACGATGCCCAAATGACCTCCGTTCACGAAATTGATTGTGCTGTTAGCATCGAAACATCAAAACCTATCAAATGAGACTGTTCGCGCTCAATTCGGACGAGTATGCGTGAATATCGAGCAATCAGATACAACGACACGCAAATCGGAGCTGAAATACACTCGATGGAACCGAAAATTAGTCAAAACGACCTCTGATCGACGAACGGGCTCCGCCATCGCGTTCAAAACGTCGAAATTGATCAGAATAGGCATCTTGCATAATTTGACGGTCGACCGATCAAGGAGGGTCGTCGATGCGCTGACACACATATCGAGATCAGAAAGCTGCGAGGTTACCAAAACGATCCTTGTTCGCGAAATTGATCGCTCCGTTAGCGTCGAAACATCAAAACCTATCAAATGAGACTATTCGCACTCAATTCCGACGAGTATGAGTATCGAGCGAGCGGAAGCAACAACGCGCAAATTTGAACTGAAATTGACCTCGATTTGACGCCGACTTGAACAAACGATCATGTAAACGAACTACGCCATCGTCCGAACATCGAGAACCTAAAATCGACATATATATTGTCTATGTGACGAAGTCGGTGCAAAAATTCAAATAATGGCAAATAAAATAATAAAAAAATAAATCCTATAAAATAATAAAATAACATAAAATAAATCCACCAACGCACCCACGCACGCCAACGCTGCGAGTGCCCGCGCTCGCCGCCTTCGCCAGGCGCTACCGACACGCCTTTCTTGGCGTGGCGGGGAAACCTGTGTTTGCTTGTTGACTATAAGTACCCGTATACGCCTTTCTTGGCATGGTGAGAAAATTTGTACTTGCTTACTTGTGTATAAGTACCCGTACATACCTTTTTTGGCGTGACAGGGAAGTCTGTTTCAAAAGTACCTTAGAGACTCATACACGCCTTTCTTGGCATAGTGGAAAGGCGCATTCAGGCCGTAGTTTATACTACCCATACAAGCCTTTCTTGGCGCGGGTCAAGACGGCATCTATACGGACGACGCCAAGATATCTTGTCAAATCAAAACTTCACAAACAGGGGACCCGTGATACGATAAGAAATGATGTTATGATATAAAATTGTTATTTAAACTAACTGCGGTGTAAAGTGCACGCTCTTCGCGACGAGGAAATTTGTTTTAGCGGTACAGCCCCACACATGCCTTTCGGCATGGGAAAGCGATTCAGCGCGTGAATTATACTCATACACGCCTTTCTATATAAAGCCATACTGGGACTACGTTTGAGGCCAAATTTTACAAATGATTAATAAATAAATGAAAATTCAATAATAAAGCTAAAATTAATGTTTTAACTTGACATAAATATAAGTACACGTACATGTCTTTCGCGACAAATGAGGAAATATGTCTTATCTGTACTTGAGACCCATACATGTCTTTCTTGATATGTGACGACGATTTACTGCCATAATTTTCATACATGCCTTGTACAAGAAGCCCGAGCCCATGTAAGGACGCCGAGAGCTCAAATGCTATCAAAATTTTATCAAAAAAATTTATACTTGTAATAGAATTAGGTCAAAACAAGCAATATTATATAAATGTTTTAGATTTAAATTAATGTTGAATCAAATACACCCGCATGAGCCCCGACACTATGCTAACATGCTTAAATTCACCGAGGATCGCGGGTTGTTTCTCGACGTCTTAGACCGGTCCGATTAATAAAACCTAAAATCAAATGATGTTATTATAATATCTTCAAAAAACATCTCGAAGTTTAATTGCCATACGACAAGTAGATTTGATCATCTATTATTAAATTAATAAAGTCGACAGGATCTGAAATAGCTAAATAATAAACCACCCCGATGATGACTGTGTTAAATGAAAATTTTAACCGGAATCAAGTATACAACTATGTTTACTCTCAAACAATCTCATGCCTCTGTTAAGGCGCCTACCACCAATGATTATAGCCTATTTAGCAAGGAGCAACTAGAAGCCCTTCAAAAATTGCTTTTCTCAACGATATCAGACCAATTACACAATTGGAACAATAATGTTAACAAAGAAAGGTAATTACTTAAGTGCTCTTATTGTTAAAACAGGGTGAACAAATTCATGGATTGTAGGCTCGAGTACAGGTGCATCCGAGCATATGATAGGTGGCATTACATTATTCCATACATATAATCCATGTGAAAATATTATAGTAAAAATTGCCGATGGATCTCTCTAAAGTGATTGGAATATGTTTTATTATTATTTCAAAGGACCTAACCATTATATATGATCTACATGTCCCTAATTTAGATTTTAATCTTCTATCAATCGATAAGCTTACTTAGGAACATAATTGTGTTGCTAATTTTTTCTCGAATATGTGTGGATTTCAGGATTTGGATTTGGGGAGGACAATAGTAATGCTAAAATGTGTGTTGGACTCTTTCTTCTGAAAGTTGATGAATCCCTTAAAAAACAAGCTCATAATGCAGTATGCTTCGAGTCTCAGAAGAGTCATGTGGTTTTTGAGAACTCTAATAAAGATAGTGAAATTAAGATGTGGCACTACCGTCTTAGTCATTTCAACTTCATATATCCTAAAAAAAAAATTTCATCGTTATTTAGTAATAAAAATCCCAAAAAAATTTCAAAGTGAAGTGTGCCAAATTTTAAAACATTTAGTCAAAAATGTTACTAGCACTAGGTGGTTTGTTTCCTTTATCGACGATCATACTAGGATCACATGGTTTATCCCTCATACAAGAACATTTTGAAGTCCAACAACTTTTCAGAAACTTTTAAAAGTACTAAAAATTGACAATGCAAAAGAATTTTTTAAAGTAGTTTTGGAAGAATACCTTTAAACTTTAGGAACTTTGCATCAAAGTTCCCTTGTGAATAATCCTCAATAAAATGGGATTGTTGAAAAAATAATAGGGATCACATGTTCCAAAATATTTTTAGGGAGAAGCAACCTTAATAGCATCCTATGTAATAAATAAAATGTCATCCCAAATCCTAAACTTCAAACTCCATGTTAAGTCTTCTCTCACTAATTTTTCAATAATCATAATCTCTACTCCTCCCATAAAAGTTTTTGGTTGCATTGTGTTTGTTCACATTCATGTCCAACATAGAAGTAAACTTGATCCTAGGGCACTCAAATGCATATTTGTTGGGTACTCCTCAAACCAAAAAGGGTATAAAGGCTACTCTCCTATCACAAAACAATTTTATACAAGAAAATCTTATACACCATGGATGTTTCATTCTTTGAGTAATAACCTTAACAAAAATCTGATATTAAGGGGGAGAACTTCATATAAGAATATCAACTATGAGGCATCAAAAGCCTATATTCTCCTTTCCTTACATTTATTAGTAAATTGCATCTTGACACTAGAAGAATTAAAACTTAAGAAGGAAAAGAAACATAGCCACCAGAGCAAAGCCATGAATCCAGCCCGAATTTAGAACCTCATAATTCACTAGGTAACACTATTTCAAGTTCTAACATTGATTTTGCTATAATCAATACACTTATTGATATAATAGACCCATTGCTGAGAGGAAAGACATAAGATAATGCACAAATTATCCTATCTATAATTTTGTTTTATATAAAGGGTTGTCTCCTAATCACTTTGCTTTTATTAGTACTCTTAACAAAGTACGAATTTAGAACCTCATAATTCACTAGGTAACACTATTTCAAGTTCTAACATTGATTTTGCTATAATCAATACACTTATTGATGATAATAGACCCATTGCTGAGAGGAAAGACATAAGATAATGCACAAATTATCCTATCTATAATTTTGTTTCATATAAAGGGTTGTCTCCTAATCACTTTGCTTTTATTAGTACTCTTCACAAAGTACAAGTCCCAAGTTTCATATATGAAGCACTTAATATACCAAAGTGGAAGGCAATAGTCATAGAAGAAATAAGTGCTCTTGAGAAGAATGGAAATTGGATGATATCTGAACTGCCTCCAAAAAAAAGTCCTATTAGATGTAAATGGGTCTTCACAATAAAGTATAATGCAGATGGTTGTATTAATAAGTGTAAGGCTAGATGTGGCTAAAGGGTTTATATAGTCCTACAAAATGGACTACCAAGAAACAATCGCCCTAGTAGCAAAACATAACACAGTTCGATGTTACTTTTACTTGCCTCTAGCTTAAACTACCCTCTATATCAACTAGATATAGAAAAATGTCTTTCTCAATTGAGATCTGGAAGAAGTCTATATGAGATTCCCCTTGGCTTGGGTCCTGCATCCTTCAACAACAAGGTTTGCAAAGTTAAAAAATCATTATATGGGCTCAAGTAGTCGCCAAGAGCGTGGCTTGATATATTCACTAAAGCAGTCAAGAGGTTTGGATATAATCAATGCCAGGCAGATCAAACAATGTTTGTCAAGCATTCTCATTCAAGAAAGAAACAATTCTTATTGTATATGTTGATGGCATCATTCTAATAGGAGACAATATTAAAGAAATTCAGAATCTCAAAAGTTTTCTGGCCAAGGAGTTTGAGATCAAAATTTTGGGAATTCTCAAGTGCTTTCTTGGCATGGAGATAGCATGATAAAAAAGGGCCATTTCAATTTCCCAGCAAAAGCATGTGTTGGATCTCTTGCAAGAGACAAGGATGCTTAGATGCAAGCCAGCAGACACTCAAAGCGATTTCAACCCAAAACTTGATTATAAGAACAATGAACCACCTGTTAACAAAGAAAGATGTCAAACACTAATTGAGAAACTTATCTACCCATCACACATTAGACCTGACATTAACTTTACTGTTATTGTGGTGAGTCCATTCATGAATAAACCTTTATAAGAACACATAAAGGTTGTCAGCAGAATCCTAAGATACCTAAAAATGACACCATGTCAAGGATTATTTTCTAAAAAGACATAAAACAAGGATATTAAAATTATTACTGATGCAGATTGCACAGGGTCTGTAACAGACAGACAATCTACTTCAGGATATTGTACATTTGTCTAGAGAAACCTAACAGCATGGAGAATCAATACGCAATCAATTGTGTCACGAGGCAATACAGAAGTAGAATTCATAGCTCTTGCACAAGGTATTTGTGAAGAAATATGGCTGAGACAAGTACTTTGAGAGTATGGATCCTAGTGTAAGGTTCCATAAAAATGTTCTATGATAATCAATCTTCTATCAGTATAACAAAGAATCCAATGCATCGTGATAGAATAAAGCACATCAAGATCGATAAACATTTTGTTTAAAAAAAAAAGATAGAAGCTGGTGTGATTTATCTTCAGTATATTCCATCAAACCAACAAATTGCAAACATCTCAACTAAGGCATTGTTTAGGAAGACATTTGAAACACTTAATTCCAAGCTAGGTTCACTCAACACCCTAGCTTGAGGGGGAGTGTCGGAATTCAGAAATCAAAGATTACATACATTAATTATTTTTTCTTTATTTGTCTTTTAAAATAATAGGATATTGGTATTTATTATATTAACTTTATAATTTAATGTCTTTCCTAATTTACTTTCTTCCTTTTTTCAGTTCCTTGTAACTCTATTTAAACCTTGTGACCACTCACTGAAAGGCATAAGTATTGAATAAATTCCTGTATTTCTTCATAAAATAATGGACACTTCAATCGTGAATTGTGTAGTAGTTGCATAAGACCTTGTAAAAGAGGGAGGGGTGTGAGATTGTAAGAGAGGGAAAAAGTTAAAAAAAGTAGAAGCTTTTTCTTGTGATTTTAAGTAGCGGTCGTAGGAAAAGATCTGGTCTCTTCATATAATTACTTTTCACATGTTATCTCCTTTATTGCACGCAATCCCTCTGATAAGAATGTAAAAGTTAATCAACCCGAAAATTCCCTCTCTCTCTCTCTCTCTCTCACACACACACACACATAATACATGTCATGTAATATTATTCTTCTAAGTTTTTATAGAGTTAGTAGATTCATTCCTTCTATTTCTTTCTATCACTTGGACTTTTTGTTTTCCTTGATATAAAATTATTAAATATTCTATTTACGCAATAAAAAATCATTTCATATATTTATAACTATAACTACATATTTTCTCTTATGTATGTTGTACAAATGTATAACAAACTTGGTATTGACATTTTCTCTTAAATACAAATTTCTTTTACTTGGTCTTAACTTTGATGTTGTCACGTGGATTAAGATTATGATCATGTTGTACAAATGTATTTCCTTTCAAACCTAGGATATGACAAATTTTTCAAACAAAATTATTGACGTTTAGAAGATTTCAATATATTAAATGATAACATAGGATATTACAACCACCCTATTGAATGAAAAATCACCATTTTCAAAATTTTGTCTTTCATTTATATGATATGTTCAACATGTACAATCTAGAAGTTGTGTATTGAGCACCGGCAGTTTCTTAGATTTATTTTATTTTATTTATCTTCTTATTATCCTTTATTTTGAACCAATCATTGTGTTGTATATAATCACGTGGTAATTAAGAAAGCGTAGGAAAAAGTAATGACTTCTCCTGATTTATAGCAATATCAAAATCAATTTACAGCAAAAAATGTTTGAATTTTTCTAGTTTCAATGGTTAAATAAAATCTACCTTTCCCAGGAAGTGTCCGATGCATAAAACATAATCTATTGGTATAACCATCTTCTTGCTATGCACAATTTCTCCCAATATTCGATCAATTGCAGCGCCCTACGAGTAAGAAAATATTAAAAACCAAGTTTATTCAAGAAGTAAGGCAAGACATAAAATTGAATATGGAGATTGGGTTAGTATTTTAACAGGTAAAATCCAAACACCATTAGAAACAACAATGGTGCATGGTTAAAAAACACAATCACAATACAAATAACATAGAAGATCATAGCAAAAGAGGCTAGAAGATTCCATGATTGCTAAATTAAGGTGTCAGAACTGATGGAGTCCTTCGAAAAACTATCACATGCTCTAAAATGAAATCAGCGATTCACCATGAAAGCATACACCTCTCTACCATGATATGTTTTCAATGCTATAGTAATGTAGGTTCAAAATACATCAGGGAGTTCAAATGTTTTGTCTTTTGCACTGTATGTAAAGAGTGAACCCAGGAATTCCGTGGCTAGCTTTAAGCAGCAATTCAATCGATACATATATGTTCAAATAAAACCCTAGAAATGAAACTTACATACAAACTAGTTGCTTGCAGATTTGTTGTGCAAGATACCTAAATCTTAATTGCACAAAAAAAGAACAAAAAATAAAATAAAAACCTTCAGAACGAAGTAAAATAAACATCATCAATCATCCTTCTTCTAATTAAAGCCAGTACATTAAAAAAAAAAAAAAAAACACGTTACCATGCATGTAAAATAGATTTCCTTTCCTAATATTGATTGTTCAATGCAATAGGACTCCCACGGAATAGACAAAACAACGAACCAATGCCCAAAATTTCCAACTCGCCCTTGATAGGGTTTTGTGCACATCATTATAATAATAATAATCAATGTGAAAGGTTATGAATGACGGTAGACTAAAGTTATACAAACTAGAGATAATGAGTACACACAAAAACTAAATTTATCATGGCATTCAGCAGTTAAAACAAATGAATGATAGAAAAAAAATAATCATAAAACCAATCACAAATAGTTGGTGCTCAAATGCGTGGAACACAATTGGCCTAAAGTTTATGTGGACTCCGAAAATTTGTCACCAACCTCTTGATGAAGAGAGTTTGGATTAATATCGGACAAATTTTCAGAAGACAGATGAAACAATAGATAAGACACTATCCAAAGATTTCGCCCTCATTTTGTGAGGACTTTAGATTTGGGTCCAGGTTTCCTATAGGCGCAAGCACCTATAGTTAATTATTCATCCCAATGTTGGGAGAGAACTTTCGATTAAGACTAGCCGATAAATCGCTAATTATTTAGCATATAATATTAGTGAGTGGAGTTTTGGAGTTTATGAAATTCATCATCATTAGCTTAAAACAAATGGTTATGGGAATGATGACGCGTTTGATCAAGATCTTATAGTACATCTCGAGCTATTCCTGGCCTACTTAATGAATAGAATAACCCAACGCGTCAAGGATCTTTGTCGCCAGTCATGGTTGCGTCGCGAGATCAGACAGATAGTGTTTGTCTAAGAAGACATGCATAAGTCCACCTTATTAACAAAATTTTTGTTCTATCAACGCCTTCATGGTTCACAACTCAGTGAGAACCATTGAAAAATATCTGACTACGGATCAATACAATAGTGTCATTTGACAGCAACCACCCATTCAGAGGACTCTGGACGTAACCGCATCATATGTGAAGCATACTTGTCAAATCACACAGACAGAGGACACGGACCACGTCCTTACTAACATGAGATTATTTGAGTGTGAATATAGTAATGTACTTGATTTGACATTTACCCCTTTATGAGCTAGAATTTTTTTAATTTATCACTTCCGGCAAACGGTTGTAGATGGGTAGATAGGTTATGTACTTGATTTGATATTTACTCCTTTATGAGCTAGATTTTTCTTAATTTATCACCTCCGGCAAACGATTTTAGATGGATAGATAGATTTTAACTTTAAATTATTAGAGATTGAATTTCACTTATGCACTTAAATTTGATTTCTTTTATATTTTATATCCTTGTGGAACTTAAATTTATCTTGATTTATCATCGAATTTTAGATGTACCCATCCAGTTGAGATCTATAACCAACACGATCATCGTCGGGGTAAAACCTTGTTAACTCTAGTATTATGCTTGCAGAGGACCGGGTCTGTGATGGCTACATGTGACTTAAAATTGACTTTATTAATCCGTATTATAGACCCTGTCAACTCTAATCATAATATATATTATCAGATCTATAGACATAAAAATTATGTTATCAACCTGATGTAAAGCTCAACTTGTGAAAACTGAAGCTTCTTTATTTATATCATTGATGATCGTATTCAAATGCAAGATCAAATATTATTCTTAGTAAACAGACATCTAACTTGCAACCAATCATATCAACTCCAATCCTTGTAAGGAGGAAGACCATATTGATTACGTGAGACTTACAACTTCAATATTTAAGTGAAGTAGCTTATTAGTAGTGTGTATATACATCAGTCTCCAAGAATTAAGCCTACAAAATACATGCTTATCTTCAAAGTAATTATCACTTCGTAAAGAGGTTTGCATGTTTTCAAGAGAAAGTAAGTTTTGAATCCATTTGATGTCAGCCCACACAGCATCCTTAGACACCAAGTTTAAGCAATTAGCATATGTGTCAGGGCCAAATGTGGTTGAATAACTAGTTTAAATATTTGCACATATTCATTCATTCATTTCATGTAGTATTCATATGTGCTTCGAAACATTTGAAGTTAATCCTATGAAACCCCTCAAAATGCATATGGATATCCCACTTTAGGCTCTTTGCATGAGTTTTAAAATATCACATTTAAATATTATGCTACTTAAAATGGACATGCTATTTCATCATTTGAATGGCTTACATACATCCCGATGTAATGAGATCAAACATAAAGTTGTCTCTTAACGAAATAAGTAGGATATTACCCTCATAAAGAAATAATGAAACTCATTCAATTTGAATGTTTACATGCATACCAAAAATATTCAAATTGAGCGGAATACAATATCACTTTGAATATGTGCAAAGTTGCATTCATTTGAATGTTCAAAGAGGCTTCAAGGCAAAGGCCCTTTTTTATATTGGTGTTTGATGAGGTCCTCTCTCTTTCACATTCATTGTTGGACTTCTTGATTTTAATTAAGCTCACAAAGAAGCTATGTGATCGCATACAGATTCTTATTCCTCAATTTGAATTGCTTACAACTTGCCAAAACTCAACCACCTTCATCCTTTGAATGCACAATATAGCATAATTGGGCATGCATTGAAAAGTTTAGCTTGCAATTGCTAACAAGCTTAAGGCCATCCAAACTTAGCTCAATTCCTTTCGGAGTTCTACTAATTAAACTCTTGGTGATTTAATTCATAACTAATTTGAGCCCCTCTAAATGATTCATTTAGAGTTATGTCAATGATAATTTTAGGTGTTTATTTTATGATTTAAATTTCAATTCACTTTCACTTCACAACATATCAAAACTCTTTCAAAAGGTGTTAATTCTATGTTCCCAGTGGAGTTTAGTTTATTGAAAATTTTGATAGCCTTCCAAAGATCCTTCATAAAGGCTATTTCGAGGCCTTCCCACAACGCCTTATGGAAAGTCATCGTGGGTCTTAAATGCCGATATTTCTACCACGCTTATGGGAAGCACACATAAGCCTTCAATACCTATGTAGAAAGCATACTAATTTCCTCACCATATTGAAGCAATACGAGTGAGTACTTAATATCTAATAGTTATTTGCAATTGTAATGAATTAGCAAGTTTAAAAATTTAACACATTAACCTCATATGTACACAAATATTTGAAATAAAATCGACACTACGACATCATCCTGTAAGGGTCAGACGGAGAAGACCTTCTCACCATTATTTAAAAGTGTATAGGTGTCTTTTCGACAAGACCAAAGAGAGCCTATACCTACTACGTTTATGAGAAGCATGTATAGGTCTTCAATACTTGTATAAAAAGCATCCTAACTTTCCTTATCATGTTGAAGCAACGCGAAAAAGCAATTAAGTCTAACAATTATTTGCAATTATGAGACAATAATAAGTAGAGACAATTAATATCTCATGTAATGCATTTCAAATGCGCAGCTATTTAATTTAAAATTCAGTAGTCTCCTGACATCATCCCCATGTAGAGGGATGATCAGGAGTCAAGACCTTACCACCACACTTATGAGAAACATGCATGGTATGTGTCTTTTGACACCACGGCCAGGAAGAGTATGTATCTACCGTACTTATGGAAAGCGCGCATAGGTCTTTAATACATGTATAAAAAATATCATAACTTTCCTCGTCGTGTTGAGGCAACATGCACGAGTACTTAGGTCTAGCAAATTTTTCTGTCGTGTTGAAGTAACACAAGCAGGTACTTATATCTTTGACATTTCTCACAATTTTAATTTCAAATATGCATAGATGTGAGACAATGAGATTACTCCACACCAATCACTATTTCAAAGAAGACAGGTCGTGCGACTTGGTGTCGATTGAGGACGGGATGAGAGTGCGGGAGAGAGATCGAGACAAGAAGAGTCGAACGTTCGGCTTCCTGGCTGCGAATGGCAAGAACTCCAAGCAATGGGGCTTCGACCGGGAGGAATCGAGGTGGAAGGGGGATAGGCTGGCTGTAGTGTGGTGTTTCAGGGTTGTAGGGTTTTTTTTTAGGGTTACATGTAAGTATATATATATATATATATATATATATATATATGTAGGCATTTTCCCTTCTTTTTTTTATTTGAGATATTAAATAAACTCCAATTTTGACTTTTCACAATTATATCACTAATAAAAAAATTGTATATCAATTTTATGTTATTCTAATGTTATGGACATAACGGCTATCTTTAGGAAGTTCGTTTGATCAATCCGGCTAATTAGGTTTTATCAAATGTGTCACTCGACGAGACTTACGATTTGTCCAAATCGAGTGCAGACAGTCTTGTTTGATAGATTTTGACGTTTCGATGCTAACGGCGCAATCAATTTCGTGAATGAAGATCGTTTGAGCATCGTCACAACCTCCTGACTCTGATATACGCGTAGACGTGTCAACGACTCTCCTTCTTAATCGGTCAACCGTTGAATTGTGCAAGATGTATATTCAAATTAATTTTAACGTTCTGAATGCTATGGAGAAGTTCGTTCGTCAATCGGAGATCATTTTGATCAATTTCGGCGACATCCTGTATATTTCAACTCTGATTTGTGCAATATTGCATCCGAAGTTCGTCCAATTCATCTTGTGAGCTCGGCTCGACTTATGTAACATGCATGGAGGTCAATAGTTTAGTTTGATAAATTGAAGCCTCCAAACCAATGGTTTAAATTATTTTCAATCCAAAAATTTAAGCTTATGAATAAAGCTCAAACACTTCGTATTTTTAAATTAACATATTTTTAATGATTTGATGTGAGATTAAACACAATACTCTCACATCCTTAACAACTCTTCCCCTCACATGCAACCATCACTCCCCTTAAAAGGAAACAATTTAACATTATCAAGTCTCATGTATTAAGTGTTCACCCAACCACATAGTAGCCAAAGGGGAAAAATCTGCACATGAAATTTGCTCAACCATAATTGAAAGCCAACAAGACCCATAAAAGCTACAAACCACAAAAATCACTTGGTTCCAAATGAACCATCAACATCAACTTCGATAACATACTTTAGGGATTTTATGGAGTGAAAGTAGATCAAAGGAAGACTACAATTGGAACTAAAAAATAATGATTTATCTTAATTGTTCAAGAAAAACGACCGAAAATCCATCATCTAATATGTTAGAGAGTTAATTCTTCAGGAGGCAGATCGATTTTTATTCAACCAGACTTCTCATCATTCCGTCATCGCGAGACCACTATTATTCATATCTACCAACATCATAGGATTATTAATCATGATGTCGAGGAATCCTGATTAGCAACCATGGATTACCACATCCCTCTTGAGTAAACTAAAATCGTTGTGCAAGTGTTCATTGAATTGATTAATCTAAACTTAACTAATATGTATGCTTGGTCAGCAAGTCGTATGATCTTGTCTTCAGATAGGACATCCTGAGAATTTTATAATTTAGGTAAGACTTTTAAACATCAGTAAACCCTATTAATGTGTCTTATAACCATGAAAAGCTTTTGGTGAGAATGAGGTTCACTCTGTGAGCCTAAGTTGAGCATAAATCCATTGGAGGGTTAGTGTTAAATGAAGCCTGCCTTACAGACATAAATTGAAGATACATCCCTAAGAATGCCTTCGATGTGAGTGAAGTCTACCTTGCAAATATTAGGTTGGACTTATGTCTATTAGAAGGCTGATGTTAGATGTGAGGTCCGTCTTGCAGACAAAATTTGGGCTTACATCCATTGGAAGGTTAGGTTTAGATGTGAAATTCATTTTATGAACAAAAACAAGGCTTACATCCATTAGAATGCCACTATTAAATGTAGAGTTCATTTTATGAACATAAACTGAGCTTACATCCATTGGAATGCCACTATTGAATATTGGGTCCACCTTACGGACAATCACTGAGCTTAGATCTATTAGAATGTCAATTATTAATGTTATTATTTCTTTTATAGTCAAGGCAATTCTTATACTGTCAGTTTGATTCTTCTTGAATTGTATTTGAATCCCTGACACGCTCGATTGACAATTATTTATGATTAAGTTTGAACATATTCGTGCAAGCTTTTCAAAGTTAGTTCTCATACTTTCTGAAGTTAATAAACTAATTACATGAGGGAATTAGTTTTAAATTTATTAATGTGTTAAAATTCATTTAGAGAACTGATTATTTAAGTTTAAATCATTAATTTATGATCGTATTATTTTAATGCGAGAGGAAAAGAGAGCTTGTTGTCTTTATATAATTCAATAGTTCTTAATTTTATCAAAATATTTAAGTTATAATTTTCTTGTAAAATTTTGGTAAAATAAATACTTCGCAATATTGTCTTTGTGAAATTAAGCATGATCGATACGCTCTTCTCCATTGCTTTGGACCCAAAGATCGACGGAAGAAAATTTTCATCTCTTATCGGACCCAAGATCGACGAGCAAAGCTCTTCATAATTTTTCCGACTGAACCCAAGATTGACAAGCACGTCTCCCTTTTTTGTAATTTATTTGATTTCTAAATGATTTTGTTTAATTTTTTAAAAATTTTCGATAGCATGACTGCTTAGCGATGCTGCATTTGTAAAATTAAGTGTGATCAACACTCTTCACCTTTGCTCTGAACCCAAGATCAACAGAGAGAGGATTTCATCTCTTATCATACCCAAGATTAACGATAAAGTTCTTCGTAATTTTCCAGGTCGGACCTAATGTGGGCTCCGAAAATTCGTCACCGACCTCTCAATGAAGAGAGTTTGATTTATGTCGATGAAATTTTCAGAAGACAGATGGAATAGTAGATAAGATACTACCCAGAGATTTCATCCTCATTTTGTGAGAACTTTAGATCTGGTTCCGTGCTCAAGCTTATTAATTACCCTCTCAATCGAGAGAGAACTTTCGATGCTAGTTGTTAGATCGCTAAATCGAGATATAAGAAAGATGTGGAGTATAAAATTGTGATTTATGAAATTCATCATACTAACTTAAAGCGGATGGTTGGGGGAACGATGATGCACCCGATCTAGATCCCATGGTTTCTTCATCTCGGGTTATCATGATCCCTAGTCTACTTAGTCAGCAGATGTAGTAGACCCAACCTGACCGACAGATCCTTGTCGAATCATGGTTCGCCCAAGAAATCTCAGACCAGGGTTGTTTGTATAGCGCTAAGCTGCCTAAAGAGAACTTTTACTCACAAGATACTGGTTCACAACTCAAAGTAGTCATCGTGAGCACGGCCATGCGACAAATGATATAATGGAGTCATTTGGCGACAACCACCCAGAGGACTCTCAGAATCAGCATGGAAATTATAGCCAAGCCACAAGGACACGCCACATCCCATCGGCGTAGATTACTGAGAGAACATAATGGAACATTTGATTTGCTTTAGTTTTTTTAATTTATCACCCATAAACAATCATGGAAATTTAATTGAATTTTGCATTAAGTCTTTTAACTAAATGATTTTTATTTAATCATTTTGAGCTTAATAATTCATTAGATTTCTCATTTGGATTGATATTTAACTTATATTGATTTGATTTGAAATAACAATCACGTTTTGATGAAAGTATCACCTCCAGTTGAAATCTTCATTCAACGCAACCATCATCGGGATATATAAGTTTGCTTAATCTTTTAATTTATTATTTCAGATCCTGCTGACTCTATTAATTTAATAATAGAGGATCAGATCTACTGTCATATGATAGAATTAGCTTCTTAAATATTTTAATAAATTGAAAATATTATAATAGCATTATTAGATTACACCAAGTTTAAGCATTTAGCATAGTGTCGGGGCCCATGTGGATGTATTTAAGATTGCCTATTGATTTTCACATAATTTAGAAGATTTACATATTTTTCAGAGTAACTTTCATAGTCCCTAAAGTATTGAGTTAAATTTGGATTCACCTTGAAATACATGTAAGTATTTTGACTTGAGTTGCTTGCGCGAATATCAAGGCATTAAATATGAGTGTGAAGTTTCTTCAGAATATATAGAATATTATGTCATCTAAATATTTTTTTTATACTTCTCAATGTGATAGGCTTGCATATACATCTACCTTATGATGTATGATTTAACATAGATTTCTTGCATACACTTTGAAGCAATGAGCTTGAATATGAAGTTACCTGTAAGTGAGGAACTCTATCTAGCTCTTACTCTTAAGTGAGTCGTCAAGTCATATCATTGCTAGAAAATAAACCATTCAATCCCTTACTATCTATATATGTTCAAATATCATCATTTTTAATCTGTCTGGTATGGGAAGAAATGATCTAAGTTTTGATAAAATGTCACAATCATGTTCATAAGCGAGCAATCAAATTTTATTGTTGCTTATGGACAAATGATCAAATTGAGGACAATTCCATTTCAAGCCCTTCCATGGGTTACATTTTACTTAAGGATTGTCCCTCCTTTAGCTAAAGATGTTTAATTTGAAAAATCCGACTATATCAATACTTGACATAACTCCATTAGAAAGTATATTAGGGAGCTTGATTTATGCTCATTAGAGAGTTGTCAAATTTCCTTTAAATGCTGCTTGAATCTAAGTTCTTATGATGCAATTTTAAAATTTTAGAGCTCACATATGCAATTTTGATTTTAAGTTGATACTAAACTTAAACATTGATTTGATTAGTTTTTGGTTTAAGTGCCTCATTTTAATTCTGCTCAAACTCTATTTAAGTCCTGTACGAATTCAGACAACAACAACAACAACAAGCCTTAATCCCACTAGGTGGAGTCGGCTACATGAATCCTTCGCCATCAGTGTCCTATTATGTGTCAAATTCTCATTTAATTCAAGTATACTAAGATCATTTTTTATACATCTTAACCAAGTCTTTTAGGTCCTCTACCTTTCTTAACATAAGAAATCTAATACATCTACTCTCCTAATCGTCATCTGACGCACGCTTTATGTGGCCAAACCATCTAAGGCGACTCTCCTAATCTTATCTACCACCTGAGCTACTCCAACTTTTTCCAGCATACTCATTTTGCATTCTATCTCTAAGAGTAAAGCCACTCATCCACCCGAGCATCCTCATCTCAGAACACTTAACTTAGTCTACGCTTTTTTATTGACCAACATTCGCACCATAAGTCATTTGGTCTTACCACCATCTTATAAAATTTTCCTTAAGTAAAGTTTTAACTTTCTATCACATAATAAAGCCGATGCATTCCTCCACTTCAACCATCCAACTTGAATTCTACTAATAACATCTCCATCTATTTCACCATCATTTTGAACAATAGAGCCTAAATATCTCAATCGCCACTCTTATTAATGACTTGATCACCTAAAGTCACAACACTATCACTAAAACTTCTACAACTAAAATTACACTTCATATATTCGCTTTAGATCTACTTAAACTAAAACCTTTAGACTCTAAAGTTGACCTCCATAATTCAAGTTTCTGGACTCTCTAGTCTTATCAACAAGAAGAATGTCATCAAGAAAAGCATACACCAAGGTACATCTTCTTGTAAATGCCTCGTAAGAACATCCATAACCAAAGTAAAAAGATAAGGGCTTAATGTTGATCCTTGGTGTAATCCAACCAAATAGGAAAATATTTTGTCAATCCTCCTTGTGTTTGGACACAAGTAATGACTCTAGTATACATATCCTTAATGACTTGAATATAACCAATATTAACTCTTCGTTTCTAGAACTCTCCAAAGAACATCTCTTGAGACTTTATCATAAGCTTTCTCTAAATCAATAAATATCATATGTAGATCCTTCTTACTTTCTATGCTTCTCCATCAAACCTCTTAACAAATGTATAGCATCCATAGTAGATCTACTGCATGAAACCAAACCGATTATGAAAAACTTCAGTATCACATCGTAACCTATGCTCAATTACTTTCTCCCATAATTTTAATGTATGGCACATTAACTTAATTCCTCTATAATTTGCACACTCTTGTGCATCACCTTTATTCTTAAATAAAGGAACCAACAAACTCTTTTCTCCACTCATCCGACATCTTTTAGTTTTAAAATAACATTAAAAAGATTTGTAAGCCAAGAAATTCCTTGATCTACTAAACATTTTCACACATCTATTAGAATATTATCCTCCCTATCGCTTTTCACATTTCATTTTCTTTAAAGCTTCACTAACTTCAGATTTACTAATACATGATAAATGAAATTTCTGAGTTTAGATTAAGGTCTAAAATCAATCGTCTTTCGTGATCCTTCATTGAAAAGTTTATCAAAATACCTCATCCACCTATTTTCAATATCTTTTCTAAGAAAAGCACTTTTATTATTTTCATCCTTAATACCCTCACTTGAACTATATCTTTACTTCTCCTATCTCTTTGTTGGCTAACTTATACATACATCTTTCACCTTCTTTGATATCTAATCTATTGTATAAATCACTAAAAGTTAAATTTTCATCATATATCGCTTTCTGAATCTCTACGGCCACTTTATATCTTTCCCAATCAATTTTTTACATCTAAACCAAGTTTTATAACAACGCTTTATTTATTATCTTTTCGCACCTCTCTGACTCCACCACCAACTATTCTTATTAAAAGAAGCTTTTCTTTAATTCTCCAACCACATCTTTAAGAACTGCTTTCACTGATATTTTTTCCCACATAACGTTAAATTTCATGAACATCCCAAATTCTAATTTCTTGTAGCTTTTAAAAATATTTTATTCTTCTTTAAGATCCCCATCTAATCCTGGACATTAATTTAGTTTATTTTTTCTCTTACAACCTTTCATCTTAAAATCTAAAACTAATAATGATGTTAGTACTTAAAATTTCACTGGAATGACCTTACAATCTTTACAATCTAAACGATCTATTTTTCTTATCGAAAATAATCAATCTGTTTTACTAGATCCATTTTATAAGTAATAATATGTTCATTTCTTTTCTTAAAAAAAGTATAAGAACTACAAAATCATAAAAAAAAATCTAATATACCCTACCTTCTTCATTACCACCCAAAACCATAACCACCATGAATACTTTTAAAATCTTCTACACTCTACCAACATGTCCATTTAAATCTCCCCAATAAATATTTTTTTTCTTCAAGAGGTATCTTTTGTATTAATCCTCTAATTCATTCCAAAATTTTTCTTTGAGTTTACCTTCAAACCTACTTGGAGCATACACTTATAACATTGATAATCTTGGTATAACAATAATCTTTAGCTATAATTCTATCTTCACATCTATTAATACTTATAACATTATCCTTCAAACTTTTATCTATAATCACACCTACACCATTTCTAGTTCGACTTTACCAATACCAAAGTTTAAAACCTAAACTATCAATCTCCTGGCCTTCTCACCAACCCATTTAGTTTCTTGAACACATAAAATATTTATCTTTCTATGAACCATAATATCTATTAATTCCATTAATTTACCTGTAAGAGTACCTATATTCCAAGATCCTAACCTAATTCTAGTTTCATGGACTAACTTCTTTGCCCGATCCGTCCATAATGTGGGAACCTGCTTATTTAACACCGCACTGCCATGTACGGCTCTAAGACATTTTTCTATTCAAGCCATACAACGCTGCCGTGGGACGCTCTAAGATTAACATAATGATTTAAAGGATTCATGTCATGATTATTTCGACAAATTTTACGGTCCGACTACCTAACGCAACCCTCCACTTTTTTGCAATTCGAGTTTACCCTCCCTCCGCCCTGATTCGATCGGCGCTAGAGCCTTCCTTCCATGCTTAAGAAAGATGATAGTCTTCTGCGACCGCTTAGAATCTTCTAAACCCACCACGCTTAAGAAAGCATGCATGACCTTCAATATCGTTTTGAATAAAATAAATGACGCCATCCAGGTCGTGATCGAGTAGACCTTCCCACCATACTTATGGAAAGCGTAGGTGTCTTATGACAGCCGTGGTAATTTTCTTACCGCGCTTATAAAAAGCGTCACATAGGCCTTCAAACCTATAAAGAGCATCATGATTTCCTCGTCGACATGCTGAAGCAACATGCACGAGTACTTATATCTAGCAAATATGTGCAATTGTATTAAAGCAATAGGTACAAGAATTTAGTATACAAAGCAGACATATGTACAGGTGTTTGAAATGAAATCGAACCTCGGCCATCCCGTGATAAATCGAGATCCGAGCCTTCCCACCATGCTTATAAAGCGTGTGATGTCTCACACCGCTGATCGAGATATTTTCTTGCACTATCGCTTATGAAAGTATGCAGGCCTTTAAACCCAGATAAGAGCGCCCATTTCCTCGACATCAAAGATACACAGTCTTAGGTCTAGATTTCCTGCTATGCCTGAGCAACGAACAAGTACTTATGATCATAGCATTTCTTATAATTTTATTTTTATGAACACATAGGGGTGAGGCAAAACAAAAGTAAGGCTCATAAGAAACTTTGCTTTCCTTTCCATCATTTCCAAAGAGGACAAATGAACTAGCAAGTTGAATGCCGCATGATAGCAAAAGTCAAATATAATGTGTAGGAATTCGCATTCAACTTCAACTTGACATAACAAGATATTACTTTCAATCACTAAAAACCTGCAAATCAACATGACAACCTTAGGTTTAACCTACATGCAACCACATTTCTCACTTTACCTTTAGAGGCTATTAGCTTGATAGCACAATCCAAGTTGGATGTAACTCGTATTATACTAATTGGTAAAATGGCTGCATCAAGCCTTAGGAGAAAACTAAAAAAAAAAAACCATTTCCATATCCTATCTTACTCCAATAACAAAATCACTGTCAATAGGAGGATAAAACATAAGCTTTAATCTAATCAAGCAGCAAAAAGTTACTTTAAATCTTGTAGAAACAAGAAAGAATAAATCTCAAACAAAATAGTTATCACATGTTAAGATCAGCTCGCTATTGTGGGAAGAAAAATGCAACCTTACCATTGATTTGGGCTAGATTTCAGTTTGTGGCTGTTCGGCCGGGAGAGAAATAGAGCAGAGCTGAAAGGGTTGCTCGGCCAAGCGGGGAGGAAGAGAGAAAGATCAGCCCAAGCTTTGTTCAAGATGGATGGACGAACAGAATCAAAGAGCTCGGTTGGAGAAGAGAGGTTCGGCTGCTATAGAATGGAGAGGAAGTTCGGCCAGCTGTTTAGTCGGGAGAGGGAGTTTGGTTCGGCTATTGTAAGGCGACGGGAAAATGGGAATGCACACGTGCGGCTCGCTGGAATGAGACGAAGGAGACGGGCAACGCCGTGCGAACGGAAGGGAGTTCGGGAGTCACAGCTCATTCGACCAAGCGGGAAGAGGGAAGGAAGCTTGCAGGTCAGTTCGGCTGAAAGCTCCCATGCGGCGCGAACGATCAGGCTGTGAATAGGGATGTGGGGATTGCGGCTGTCAATTGAATCGAGGGCTGTGAATAGTGGAGTTTTAGTGTTAGGTCTTATAGGAGCATTTATAAGAGTATTTATTTATTTTGAATAAAATCAAACCCTAAATTTAATTTTTGTGACGACGCAATCATATAATTAATATATATGTTGATTCGAAGTTATTGATATTCGACGAATGACATGTTTTGCGGAGGCCGTTTTAGTTTCATCGAATCCCAATTTTAGTTCAAATTCGCATCACTTCCTCGACCGCCAACATGCATAACCAATTGAGCGATCGCCTCATTTGATAGGTTGTTAACCTACAACTATGTGCCACTTGAAATTAAATAAATGAGGTGGAGGTTTAAATCTTAATTCATGTCGAAATCATTAAATGCTTCAATTTGAAAATCCAAAATAATGCCTAAAATATAAAATTTAATTAAATAAAAAAATATTGAATCAATTAATGATCAACCAAACAATTAAAATTACTTTTTAATGAAATTACGCGCATATCAAAGTCGGGAAGCCCCGACGACATCCAGCAATTCGCTCGAATTGATCGAAGCACACCAAACGTCGAAACTTATCAAACGACGCCTTCCGCGATCGATTCGGCAAAATATATGCGAATGTCGATCAATTCGAATGCAACGTCACGTAATTTAAACCTAATTTCACTTCGACCGTCACCGACGTTGTCCGAACAACCTCTGATCACAAATCGACGCTGATGTTGACAATAAAAATACTAAAATTGACATATTGTTGGGTTTATTATTGGATGATTCGTCAAAATTTACGTGATTATAATTATCTTAATTACTAAGATAATGTTCATTGCATTCTCCTAATCCTTTTTACCCCATCGCCTATTAAAAGCCTCTTCATCCATGAGCTGCTTAATAATAGGATTAGTGTTTAAAAAAGGAATCTATCCTCGATTGCTTCGTTGACCTATTCATACATTCTCTTCATTCGATTCTCCCTCTTCACCTGCTTCAAGTTTCTCTCGTGTGATTCCCTTACGTGATCGGCTCCTCTCGTTTTCTTGACGACGATCCTCCTCTCACGAACTCCTTCTTTTCTGCTCCGGGAAGACTCTGTAATTTTCTCCCTCTTGTGTCTGCCCCGTGACCCCTAGCGAGCAGTGGAGATTGACCAAGCTCAAACCTAAAGCTCGATCCTTCCTAATCACCCTTCCAACCAAACCCGTGTTGTTTTGTTTCAATCTAAGTTATATTTATGGGTTTTCAAGGAAATGATTTGATCCTCATAGTATGGTTGGTTAACTCTAAGTTTCCTATCATTATTTCATCCCTTGTTTGGATGTTTGAGGAAACGTTTTCTTTCATATGCTATGTATGCTATGGTTGGTTTACCCTCATCTATATCCGGTGAAGTCGTTCTTTCATATGCTATGCTTTGATTGGATGAACCCTCTCCTCTTTCTGTGAACCTCCCCTCCTCACCATTTCTATTTGTGTTGTTGTGAGATACAAGAAAAAGAAGAAGGGGTAAACTTGGAGAGTTGGCTGATTACTTAAGATTGTCAAGGGATAAATAAGTAATGTGAAATAAGTAAATTTTTCATGATTTTATTCTCTGCTGAAAAAATTTCTGGATATGGGGAAATTGCTGAAATTGGTTTTACCTAAGGGAAAATTAGATCAATTTGTTGTTTGAAAGGTATAAAGCATGCTGAAATTATTTTACCTGAGGAGGAAATTGAATCGATTGGCTTTTGAGGGGTATTGTGTTTGCTGAAATTGCTTCACCTAAGGGGAAAATTAGTTGATTTGTTGTACAAAGGTATTACACTTGCTGAAATTATTTTACCTAACGGGGGAAATCCATTGATTTGCTTTTCTAAAGGCATAATGCATGCTGAAAATATTTTACCTAAGGAGAAATCTATTGTCTTGTTGTCTAAAGGCATGATGCATGCTGAAAATATTTTACTAGGGGAATTGAATCATATTGCTTTAAAGAAGTATGATACACTGAAATCATTTTATCGAAGGGTTTTTTTTTGTTCAGACCGGACGAATGGCACGAGTTGCATCGGGCCGTTTAAGTCGGCAATGGGTCAATTTCTTCAAATTATCATCACCGAAAACCGACATTCACGCACTCATCCGAATTGGCGAGCCTCTCATTTGATAAGTTTCGACGTTCGACGTTAATGTGATCAATTTTTGACGAAGTCGTTTGCAACGCCATCCTGACCTTCACATATCCAAATCAAATGATGCATAAAAATACCAATCATTAAGGAAGTAACATCGTATGAATAGGGTTTAAAACCCTTAATCGCGAATTAATCAAATTACCGATTTGAAAATTACTGTAATGCGTCGAAAATATTAAAATTAATTAAATGAAAAATATCAAATCAATTAACAATCGATCAAATAATTAAAATCAATTTTTTAACAAAATTACGTGCATATCGAAGTTGGGAAGCCCCGACGACGTCCAAAGGACATCCGATCGCAAAATCGATCGCATGCCGCGTTCGACTGTAAAACACATAGAATCAACACTCATATTGCTAGGGTTTATTATTAGGATGATTCATCAAAATTTCTGTGATTAGGGCTAATTATCTCAATTATTAAGCTAATGTGTAATTAGTCTAAGTAATTCTCCCTAATCCTTATCTAAACCCTACCGCCCAAGCCACCAATTAAAACAGCCGTCCTACTATTCCTATTGGTCGCCGCTTAGGTATTCAATCGAAACGAGCGGTGCCATCTAAATCTCGTACCAAGGCCTCTAAACCTAATTTCACGCTATTCGGCTATCTGCTCTCGGTTTTTTCCTTATGGCTTCTTTGTCTCTCACGGTTCCTGCACTTTGCTCTCTCGCTATTCTCCTTCCTTCGTCTCTCACGGCCTGAAGCCCTCACGCGAGTCTCCCTTTCTCGTTTCCTGTTCTCGGGCGAAGCTCTTCACACGCGTGGTTCTTCCTTTCTTCCATCCGTCCGACCTGGTTACTCTTCCAAAGCAAACTGAAATCCCTCTCCTCCTTTTCTCTTAGCGTTCGACACTTCCAGGTCGTCTCTTTCTAACCCTAAACTTATTTTCACACATTTAAGTGCTTTTGGAAATTAGGGTTTTGTTAAATATGCTATATCTTATGCTTGAGATTATGCTAAGAGTTTCCTTTGGAGATTTGGGATGATGTATGGCCTAAATCTCATTTTATTTTCTATTATCTATGGATTTTATGGTGTTTATCTTGCTGAAAATGCTTTGGGATGATGTATGGCCCAATTTCATTTTGTTTGTCTATTCTCTATGGATATCTCATGTTGTTTGTTTTTTTTTTATGGGTTTCATTCTTATTATCTTGCCTAAATCAATTCTCTATGAGTGAGATGATGCATGTCATGCCTCTTTTACATGCATGTTAAAATCTGAAATTGAAAGAGGGATTTGAAGTGTTGCATGATATAAATCCTAGATTATATGTAAAGTTCTAAGTGATAAAGCCCATAGCTTCTTTTATGATAAAGTGAAATCTGAAGTTAAAAATCAGTTTTGAGATAGTGTATGGCTCAAATCCTAAACTATGTGCAAGTGTTCTTTATCCTTAATTTCAGTTCCTATCATTTGGATGAAATAATGCTTGTTGAATTTCTTCTTGCCTATGGAAAGTTGGTCTAAAAGTATAGAAGTATGTTTAAGGGAAGTGCATGATACAAATCTCATGTTGTTTGCTTTTTTTTTATGGGTTTCATTCTTCTTATCTTACCTAAATCAATTCTCTATAGGTGAGATGAGGCATGTCATGCCTCTTTTACATGCCTATTAAAATCTGAAATTGAAAGAGAAATTTAAAGTGTTGTATGATTTAAATCCTATATTATATGTAAAGTTCTAAGCCTCTTTTACATGCATGTTAAAATCTGAAATTGAAAGAGGGATTTGAAGTGTTGTATGATTTAAATCCTATATTATGTGTAAAGTTCTAAGTCTCTTTCACATGCATGTTGAAATCCAGAATTGAAAGAGGGGTTTAGAGTGTTGCATGGTATAAATCCTAGATTATATGTAAAGTCCTAAGTCGCTTGCATATGCTAGCGTGAAATCTGAAATTGAAAGAGGGTTTAAAATATTGCATGGTTTAATTTTAGATTATGTGCAAAATTCCTTGTCTCCTTTATGCTTCACTTCGCTGTTTGGAGAGGTTGATGCTTGCTAAACCTCTTTCATATTGTATAAAACAAGTGTGGAAATATGATTTGAGATAATGTATGGCTAAATCATAGGTGCAAGTTTCTTTTATTTACACACTCCAAATTTCTGTTTGAATGAAATGATATTCATTAAGCTTCTCTTACATGTTTAAAACAAAATTGGAAATATAAAAATGAGGTTAAAAATGATAGGACAGCAAATATGAATGATTATCCTATAATTTGAGATTGGTAGAAATGAGGGGAAGTGGCATATGCATATTGGTGATGAATTTTGTTCTTAGCAAGTTTCTTTGACATACACTTGCCTTTAGTTAGAATCTAAAAAGTTCAAAGCTTATGAATGAACATAGTACTTTGACTTTCTTGTAATTGTTGATCAACAATAAGCCTTATTCTCATCTTTTTTTATCAAAAGAAAAGTGTTCTTTTTTTTATTGAATCTGAAAATTCAGATTTATATATGTGTTATTTCTTTAAAAAAAAAGAAGAGGAGGGGAGGAAGGTAAATTATTGTTGGGGAGCTCATTTACTCCATTGCATGGCTAGCTTCTATTATGAGAATCATGATGTGGGAGAAGATTAATTTTCAGATTTGTTTTGGGTTTGTTCAAGATTTGTTTTGGGTCTGTTAAGTTCTAATGCAAGTATTTATTATATACACTGATTTTATGGATTCACCTTCGTTGCAATACAATGCTTAGCAAATGTCATGTCTTGTTTAAATACATATGCAGGCATATTTATATGCAAATGCAAGCTTGAAATCTATTGCTATGAGTATCTGCCCATGTTTCTCCAATATGGCGAAACTCTATACCGCTCATATTTCTCCAACATAAAACTCTATAAGTTGCTCATGTTTCTCCAACATGGCAGGAAAATTTATTGTTATATAAGTACTTGTTCACGTTTCTCCAACGTGGCAGGGAAATACTATGTTGTGCTAACCCATGCACGCCTTTCTTGGCGTGGTGGGCAAATAAATTTTCGGCCGCGGTGTCTTATGACACCTACCATGCAATGCCTTTCTTGGCGTGGTGGCCTCCTCCAATTCTATGGGAATGACGTCGAGGTCGCCAAAATTTTCAATAAATCAATAAAAAGTTTGAATTTGATATGATGCCAATCGAACTTTTAAACTTGATATGCCACAAAAGGAAAGTGAATCAAGACTCAAAATATTTATGAAAATATTGATAAATTGATTCAATCATAAATGCTCAAGTTGAATCAAATCTAAATTATAAAAGATTTCATGATTTATTCATAAGCATAATATATGATTTGATATCTCAATGACGAATATGATTGTACATTTTCAATTACCATTTGAATCATAATATGTGCTTTACTGAATAATTTGAAAGGAGCTTAAGGAAAAATTAAACTATAAGCTTGATGACAAATGCAAATTAAAATCTTCAACATATGTTCAATGATATTATATCATGTGTTAAAAAAAAAAAGATTGAGTGTAGACAAATTCTTTTCTTATGGAGAGGATTAAGGACAATTCAAACTGAAATATAAGAGCTTGCAAAAGCTTAATAGCTCTTTTATGAACTTAAGCAACTGGATAATTAATCAATGAATATGAATGAAGCGACTTCATTAAACATTGATGTGAAATGAATATTTAGTTCGAGATCGATCTAAATATTGGAATGAATGTAAGTCATATTTAAATTTGTTGCTTTATGGTTTATGCAAATGTTCAAAGGAACTATATTCTTGCACTCATCATGATTTCATGTGAGTTTATAACTTTGTCATTATGCATGCTTGACGTATTATCGTATGTCATACAAGCTAAACATACATACTTATATTGCGTAAGATGAATTTCGTGCTTAACTTAAGAAATAATATTTTGCTTAACCATTTGATTCATGCAAATACTTGAAAGAATTAAATTCATACTCTGCAAAATGCATGCTTGATTTGTTAAAGAACAGATGCATGCTTGATCTATGATAAGTGGTTGAAAAAAAAAAACTAAGTCATATCATCAACAATCACTTAGTTTGTAATGTGTATCCACATTATGTAACGACTCTCACTGATACATGCAGTAAAGAGTCAATGTCTTATAAATAAATCTATACTCATGACAAATAGTTGAAAGAGTCAACTCATGTCTTATAGTCTTATAAGAACAGACCTCTACTTGATCTATGATAAACATTTCAAAGGGTCAAATTCATATTTGACAGAACAGATCTATATTTGATTTATAACTTTAGATATCAAAGCCTATGCTTGTAATTCGACATTTATGTCATGTCAAATATCAATGCTTCAACTTAGACATTTCAATTTTCATACAAAATTTCAAAAGAACAAATACGTGTATGTATGTTGAAGTATTCAATAACTTAAATGCTCAAATAGACATATGCAAGCAATCAAATGAAATAAAAGAACATATGCTACACTTCCCGATTTGGTCTTAGGACCGGGTCCGGGTTAACAAAACCTATAATTCTCATATCAAAACTCATGCTTGTATTTTGGTGCATACGTCATGTCAAATTCAACTACTTTAAATTAGATTTTCATATGTTCATATAATATTTTACAAAGAACAGATACATGTATGTATGTTGAAGTATTCAGTAGATCAAATATCTAGAAAGACATATAATCCAAATGCAAGATAAAAAAGAGCAGATACTATGCTTCCCGGTTTGGTCTTAGGACCGAGTCCAGGTTAACAAAACTCAAATAAATCAAAATTTGACATATAAACTTCAACTTAAACATCTTAATGTCCATGCAATTTTCATAGAACAGTTATTCATATGCATGTTGAAGTGATTACTAAGTCAAATATAAAAGAACAGATACTATGATTCCTGGTTAGGTCTTAGGACCGGGTCCGGGTTAACAAAACCCAAAAATATTATATCAAGAACTAAACTTGCAAATCGACACCTACATTTCAACTTGACATTCACATGTCCATACAAATTTTAAAAGAGATATCAGATGTGTTGAAATGTTTAAACATTTAGAAATATATGCAAGTTAGATACAAAGCAAAAGAACAGACGCTAAACATTCCGGTTTGGTTTTAGGACCGGATCCGGGTTAGCAAAACCTAAAATTTTAATATTATAAGAATTTCAAACTAATAATATATAGAAGCTACATATAATTACAAAGATATGAATCAATTCTAAAACAAGAAGAAGAGATCAAAGAAGATATATCATATAATTTTATTTCAGAGTGGACAAGGTTGAAGGATTATACTTCTGACAATGAATTAATCCTCTCATGTTGAAAACAGAATGTATAAGCTATTAATCGATATTAGTCCTATGATCGAGAAAGGTAATTATTATTAAAATTTTGAATGATAAATGATCATATATTCAAATATAAATCAATTATAAAATGATCAAAAATTTAAATAAAAATAAAATAAAATAATATAAATGAAATGAAATTAATTATTTAAATTAAAATTTACCCCTCCAATCTTATCTTGACAAAAATTAAGAAAGCTTTGTCAAATCAAATGCATAAACTATCTTCCATATTGCTATTTCAAGTTTCAGATGATTCGTAGCTTCAGTTCTCGTTTGCTATGATGGATAAGCCGAATGACTAAATTATAATGACGCATATGTTCAATTTCTCTTTTGAGTATGAATAAATTATTTGGGCATGTTAGCAATGTCCGCTTATAAACTTCACCTCAAGTTTTCAAGTAGCAGACGTAAACTGTATGATCCTTCGTCGTCGACTACCTCCTCGACTAGGATCGGACCGCGACAAATAATGACGGAACCATGGATCTGGGACGGCGATCATCGCTCCACCAAAAGTTTTAAGTAAAATGATAAATTTCATAAATTCGAACTCCACTCCGCAATTATATATTCGTTATTTAACGATTCATCATTAGCCTTAAATCGAAAGTGCTCTCTCGAATTAATTATCCATAGGCTTGCCTATGGAAACCTAGAACTAGATATAAAAGTTCTCACCAAATGAGAACGAAATCTCCGGTAGTTATCTACTATTCATTTTCCAAAATATTCACCGACACTAAAACAACTCTTTTCTTTTCTAAAAGAGATCGGATCTAATTTTCGATCCCAGCCATGGCTTATGTGTGTCGGTGACGATCCTCCTTAATCTCGATTGTCGAATTGCAGTCCATATTGATCAAGTTCGACGTTCTAAACGTGATGGCAAAATCCGTTCGTCGATCAGAGATCGTTTCGACAGATTTTTATCGTCGTCGAGTATATTTCATCTCCGATTTGCTCACTATTACATCCGAAGCCTATCAAATTTGCATTGAGCTCGACTCGACTCACGACGCATGCATGGAGGTCAACACCTAAGATCGATGTATACAAGTCTTCTAATTTTTTAGCCTATAAATATAAAATTTCTTCGAATTTTAAGAGATTAAAACCATAATACCTAAAAAAGTTTTTAAATCCCCAAAATAACCCTGAATTTCCCTTAAACCTTTGGATCTAGCTGTTCATGCGAGACAACTCACATGACTTGTTCAACCGAGCTTCCTTCATGCGACCAAGTCTCAGCTAGATCACGACTCCTCCCCTTTCGTTTCTGAAGCCGTCGTCTCTATCTCTCTCTCTCTCACTCATTAGCTCTCAATCCCCCTCTCCCTCGATCCATCTCTCTCTCGTGCGTCTCCCCGTGGTTGATCGATTAGCTTTTAAAAGTAGCGAGCCCACAATTTGGAGATCGTGGATGACGTGCGTGAGACATGGCTAAGCCTAGGGTTCGCGGGCGCTTGTGCGTAAGACATGGCAGAGCAAGTGGGGGTCAATTGAGGAGGTTGTTGATTATAGGGTTTGGCTTTCTTTTTCCTATTTTTTGTTGATGGCACAACAAAAGCCTACGATCAATAGAACGTATAAAACTAAGCTTGCGCTCTGAACATTAAGATGGCCCCCTTTTTATATTAGCCTGGCCATCCGCGCTTTTTTTTAGGCAATTTTTTTAAACTAAGTATGGTTAGAAGCATAATAAGGTAATTAAGTATTAATAAAAAAAATTTAAGAATAGGTATAATTAGATCGCCACCACGCCGACTCGACGCATGGCGTTTAAGAATAGTCGCCCACCAATTAAGACGCTTTGATTACGCCAATCGCCCAATTAGTGGCTCAAACGCCGCTGACGTTTAATATTGGGGTGATCGGAACCCAATCGGCCCTAATACCTCGGTTTGTCTCGACGTCGTTCCGCCGCGATTCCTCCGGACTCGAGAAGGCCGAACGCCCGTCCGACCGCCGCTCGCAACATCGAGCTTCCGACCCAGTATCTCCAACCTTGCATTGTGTCGCCTCCCTCGTAAAAATGAACTTATTTTTCTTGCCGACAGCCACGTTACGGCGTTTGACACTTTCCTCTCATATAGCAGGGTTTGGAAGCCAACATTAGCTTCGGCGACGATTCCGGCTCCATTTTGTTTGGGGAAGTTACGTGATTCGACTTGTTTTGCGACATCCTGTCGTTATTTGTAAACTCACGGTAAATCCCTACTTCATCAATTTATAAAGTAATGGAGTATGTATGGTAGAATTTGAGTAGTATTTTTAGACTTTTGTTTAAGTTTTGAGTTATATGTTTGCGTGGCGTATGATTATTCGTGTTAAGTATATATAGTTTGTTTGGCAAGAATGAACAGAGAATTTGTTTCAATCGATCCTTTCTATGGAGCAATTAAGTATCGATGGCGTCACCCAAGTTACGTGGAAGGTCGAAATCGTCCAGTGAAGGTTCTGCGTCACAGCACCTTAATGGAATTGAAGCAACGAATTATGAGAATCTTGCACATGGATCCAGAGCGCCACACAGTCACTCTAACAGGTCGTTATACAATGAGTGGCGGATTTATAGCATCTGTAATATCTGACGATGACGTTTGCGAAGTTACACTTGACGAAGCTTCCCGTCAAATGTTGGTGTTGTATGTCGAAGTGGAAGATGTTAATATTGCATCTACATCAGCTGATCCGATAGTAAAGTCAGTAGATATATCGTTAACGGATACATAGGATTTCATCGCATAAGCACCTCCAGAGATACAAGGTAGCTTTGATGAGTTGATTCTCAGGTAGTATATGGTCAACATTTATCTGATTATACTTGTAATAATTAATATGATAATTTGTTCTTTGAACTTATAAGTTATAGCGGCAAATCTAATGTCAGTATATCATTCGGATGAACCGTATGTACCTCGAGTGTTGCGAAGATGAGTATCGGTATGAGTAGTGGCTTAAGTAGTGAGTCCGAGCGGATATTAGTCATTGGTCGGGTTAGAAGCTACTGTTGAGAATATACAATCATAATCTGGCGAAAAACATCAAGAATATTAACAAATAGAAAGTCATGTCATGTCCACAAACGCAGTATGTCCTGACGCCAAAACTACGAGTGGGACAACGATGTTTACTTTGACTACCATCTAACAAAACCCGCCTTTAACATTTAAATTGAAATTCCAAAACGACCTTGTTGTTGATGTGGTTTCAAAGTAAACTGAGTCCGCAATTTGCTATTGGGTGGTGCATAAGCACAATGCTCAATTCCAAACAAGCACCTCTAACCGTAAGAACTACACCTCCAGCGGTAGACAAAGACAATACCCCAAGGCCCGTAAGGGCGTTGTGATTGTAGCAAGAATAGATGCTGGGTGCTCGAGAATATTAAGAGTTGGTATGTTTCGCAAAGAAACTGACCGAATTGCTATCATTGGGTGGTAGTTAATAATGCTCAATTCCAAACGCTACCTCTAACCGTAAGAACTACACGGCCAGACAGACAATACCCTGTAAGGCCCTCAGAAGTGCGGTATCAGAAGAAGAGCTAGATGGTGCTCGAGAATATCAAGAGTTGGTGAAAACTATGGGATGATCCATGCAAAGAAGTTTATATATGTTTAAACTATTTTCTCGCCATGAATGAGTGATGCTCGTCGCCAGCTCACAAACGCAATGTTTAAAACGAGCTGACGGCCAGCAAGAAACACAGTCGGACCGCAGATAACACTTGGGCTCAAATATCTCAGAATATGACATGTTCTAACATAATTTTTACTATACGCAGTGATCCGAGAGCGCATAAAAGAGAATTCACGACATCTATCGATACACGCTCAACCGCTCGACATAAGACACGAGTCCTCTTATCACCGAAGAGGGTTGAGTGACATTTACCGATAGAGTGCTACACCAATACGCCTTATTCCCGTGAAGATGTAGCCCGCTTGCCCTGGGTCCAAAAGTCGATGGTCGGGGTGATGTCGACCGGTCGATTACCATCACACATTACCGCTGGGAGAGGAGGATTGACTCGTCGAGGCCTGGATGAGGATGCTGACGAAGATAGCTATCGCCTAAGTACATGTTGGTTCGTAACGGGCTTCTATATTTATCTCTTACAGATCCTCTCGCCACTTACTACGCCGAGCAGGAGCGATGAAAAGTTTTTTGATATAAGAATTCATCCAATTCAATATTTACTGAAAGTGCTAATTTTACATACTACTTTTCGCAGTAAAGGAGCATATCATACGGCCGACATCTTTCACCCATACTGACGCGTGGATGATCACCCTTACAGTGGATGCGTTGATAGATGATGAGCATGCAGACCTGATGCGCGGTACATATCGGTGACACATATTACTGGACGGCTTACAAAGGGTGTTGCACACCATGACGAGCGCCGCCATCTTCCACAACTGTGTCCTTCTAATGTGATGCCGATCCGTGTTCATCTACATATCGCCTTACATGTGAATCGCAGCCCACCTATCTTCCGGATGATATGATGCACACCGCCAAGATCTTGCAAAGAAGGGCCACCATCACCGCGGATCATCCATCTCGCACACCAAGACACACCTGGAGTATGCGATTCCACGCAGACACGGAAAGACATATACCAGATATGGTTTAAGATAATATATTTTTGTTCGCATTACATTTTATTTATTTATTTCATTACAAACTTGAGAGTCATGTACACGTTAATTTTGGTTATATCATAATGAACTTCTTATTATTCGTCCATTTCTCAAATAAATTGGTTAACTTCATATGATTGTTATCCATTAAACTATTATCAACTTGATGTCACTAAACCATTTCAAGTTTAAACAGACTTTTTTTCTTTGTTTTAAAGTAGATTATTACTCTACTTTTAGAAGAATAAAAATTTAAGCATTAAGATTTGTTTGATGAGTGAAACTCTATGTATACGAAAATCGGTTCTTTTCATAGCCCTAAATCGGACGTTACATTTTTATCTCACACAAAATCACACCTTAAAAAATAACCCGCCGCCTTGGGCTACGGCTTCACACTTTAAAAAATAATTGAAGCCCGCCCAATTAGGCGTTTCAAATTTATCGCAAGATGTACCACGCCACGCCGAGTTGACGTACCGCCAATTAATCGGGCACTATACCTATTCTTAAATATTTTTTAGTTAATACTTAATTACCTAATTAAGCTTCTAACCATACTTAATTTAAAAAAATTGTCTTTTTTTTAATACAAACATTTCTTTATTTTCTTTCAACATAATAGAGAATCAAGGGATAAGTATATCAATAATTGCCAATATTTAGGTGTGTAACTACAGCTAAGGAATATATCTTGGGCTTCAAATAAGGGTTATTAGAACTCAAGCTCTACAGCTGAGTCCTTCCATCATGCTCTGAGAAGTTGAAAGAAAAGGACGAGGCCACACACTTTCTAACAGGCATCAGATCAGTGGCAAAGTCAAAATCTATTAACCAGCCAGAACGTTGAAATCTATCAGTTTTATCCTAGGATCAAGCTTATATTCTAAATCTCAATCAGAAGGGAACAAGGCTCCAACTTCATCGATACTATTTTCCCCCTTTTTCGGCATCTCATCAGAACATTCCCCATAAGTTTCTTCATCGAACAGAGAAGTGAAAAGATGGCAAAATGAAATCTATCATATCATTGGCACACTATAATTGTTAAACAACAATAATACCAAGTTTAAGCCCATAAATTGCCACATGCAATTAGCTTTATAACAAAGTGCAATCATAAAAAATTAATACATACCACGATCCAAATAACTGCAACAGAAACAATAAATAAAATTTCACATGCATCTAGCGAGAATACTTTTACAAAATTGTATAAATCTTATAACTTCATGACTTGTCGAAGGAAAAACACAGGAAAATTGAAATTCCAGCTCCACAAACTACTTTGGTTTCATAAAGCATTGAAGTTGTACAAAATACATAACAAACGGAAAAAAAAAAAAAAAAAAAATCATATGCCAACCAGGCTGCATTAACATACCTTGGTGACTCCTACAGAACGGACCTCTACTGATCGACTGCCTTGGACGACATCAACAGCTGCATTAGATATTGGACCTGTCCATAGATGCTGTAGCATATCCCTTGCTTGAAGTCTTCCAAATTCAACATCTTCATAATGGAAGAGTAACAAGCTAGCACTAGGATGGGAAGTGAGATTATGATAACATAATGCCATTGTTTGGAAATTACCTGCATACTTGTAGCTCCATACAAGTGAGGTCTCCCGATGCTCAAAGTGAGACCTAGGGGTTCTTTCTGTAAAATACTCAAAAACATGCTGGCATGTGCAATGATAGAAATTTTTTTACTAAAACACAAATATCTACTTGATCAAAACAGATGCAGTTATGAATATCAAAAATAAAATCACCTTCACACTATCAACCCAATCCATGTTAAGATGTTCTGGCATTGTAGTCATCCACTCTCCACCTGTAAGACGCAGAAACATCCCATTTTCTGCTGCCAGCCACATATTGTATTCCCCAAAATTCTGCAATTGAAAAGCTTCAACAACAACAAAAATTGATAAAACAGAAAAGATTTTGTGATAAATCCGCACATCATCTAGGACACTTCTATCACTTCCACTGAGAACAACTACTGTGGTCTTTGGATCATTGCAAAGTGTTGTCAATGGGTGTTTCAAGTCTAAGTGAAGCTTAAGTTCCATCTCCTTAATTTGATCGCCTCCTCTTCTACCAGAAGATTCAACCAACTCTGTTAGCGTTGAATTGAAACCCTGCAGTTTCACATGAACACTCAGCAAAAACATGTGAACACAAACACAAACCAATGAGAAGAACGGTCATAGAATTCAAATCACATTTGATGATAACGATTCGACAAGAAACACTCCAGAAATATGCTTGTGAATTAAAGTACAAGAACGTGGTAAAGTGCAGAAGCATTCACTTTCAGCTTGCATAACAGGCAATTTAGCAGGTGAGATGGTTTATACCACCGCTTAGAATAAAGTATAGATAATTTCTAATGGAAACGCGTTATCTCACAATGCAGTCAACAGGTCTCCGGCATTAGAATCACATATTTTCAATGTATACATGCTATTTTATGCTAGCATTTTAGAAATATTATGTTTTAACTAAGAATATATTTCAGGTTGAGACAGCTAAATTTAGGCACATTTGGGAACCTCTACACTTAGTTACAAAAACTTAAAACTATACTTGTCACCAATTACGCTCCATTTCAATGAATTTTTTAAAGAGAAAAGGACCAAAATGATACCAAACTATCCAAAAAAACCATTTTAGTCTCCTAACTATTTAAAAGTGTACCTAATCAATCTAACTATACAAATTAATGGAAATTTAGAAGTTGGGGTGTTAAATATTAGGATATTTTTAAAATATATTTTTTCTCTTGACTTTTTAACTTATTCTAATTTTCAAATTCTTTTCTACTGTTTAATTATATATCTCATGCAACCTTGATTATACATTCCAGTGCTCTTTATTTTATTTATCATATTGATAGAAATAATTAAATTATCAAAAATAATATTTTATTCTTTTTTATAAAATCATTTGAATACAATCAACATAACAATATTACAATTTTAACATTCTGGAATAAAAAAGAAAATTTAATGCAATTCATCACAATAAATTCAAACTGACATAAAAAATTATCTATGGTAAAAAATTAACTCATTCCAAAATCTGCATATCTTAAGGCATATCTATTGAATCTGATTGTACTTAATATGCACAAGGAAATAAAACTAGGAAAAATTTTTGACTTTCATAAAAAAAGAATATATTTTTTATCACCCTAAGCTCTAAATTTTTCTAAATTTGACTTATTTGGTCCTTTTTTAAATAGTTGGGGGGACTAGATTGATCCTTTTAGAAAGTATGAGACTATTTTAGTCCATTGATAGTTAGGAAACCATTTTAGTTATTTTCTCAATTTTTAAAATAAGGATGATGTTACATAATATATACATTGCTTATCCATCCTAGCATATCATATACTTGATCATCATTAGTCTTATCCCAAATATTTGTGTTACTTTAATTAATCTTCATACTTTATTCATTTTTATCGAGCATTGCATGAGGTGTGAACTATATTTTGCAGAAATTCTTAAGCATTTATGATTATATTATTTAATTGTCTTATTGTTGCATTTCCACACTCTGTGCATATCCATACAACATCTGAAACTACATTTCACATCCTTATCTCTACAAGACTATAACCACCAACTCCATAATATAATAATTTCTCAATCTACCACTCCTAAGTTTGGAAACTATCCATTTTAACATGCTACCATTTGTTTCTCATGCATTTCAAGATTTGTATTACATATCCTTTTTTTTTTCGTAACTTATCATAGGTTAGCAAATATCAGTTCAGAATTGAAGACTAAAATAAAACTAATATCAGAAGCTAAAATGACCTAAAGATCCCACCAAATCAAAATGAAATTGGCTAATTCAGCATCATTCTTTTGTTCTTACGATTCCAAAACATACCCATACAAACAAGAATGCATACAAAAAGTAAAATAAGTTGATGAAGCAAAAGATTAGCCAGTAGTAATTAGCAAATATCAAGTGCAAAACTTATATTTAGGGCAAACTACAACTTGAATATAGATCACACCAAGGAAGTGCCTTGTCAGGCTGCTGGTGGAAAAAGGCTAACTAATGAAAAAATGGCTGCCTGACACGGAGCTGGAGAAAGCCACAGAAGCCATGCAGAAGTCTTAGGCATTCAGATAAAGGCCAGCTCGTGTTGTGCCCTTCAGCGCCTTCTTCCTTTCTTGAACCGGTTCACAGAACCAGGGGGTCAGTTAACCATTTCAATACTTGGTTCACTTATTTATTCTTAATTAGGGTTTGGTTTGTTTAATATAAATAAATTTTTACGTGCCTTTAGGTTCAATTCTTATTGTTTTGTGTTGGAGACTGTTTTCTCTAGGATTCTTAGATTGGAATCGCTGTATCCATCAACATTGGGTGGGGTGTCTCTATCCCAATTGTTGTTGGTAGTAGTTTGTACCTTTCCTTTGCATTTGAATTAACAAAAAATTATTGAGTTTTCTAAGAATCTTAAGTCTACTCCACTTCCCTTTTCCTTAACCTGGCTCCCCTATCCTTCCCATTAGCCGTTGGCCTCCCTTCACCCATCCACCTAACAGTCAACCACCTCCTCCATTCCACAAAACCTCCAAACTCCTCTACTCCTCCCCTCCAAGCTGCTGCCCAGGTGTTCCAACCGCCGGATCTTGCTATCCTACTCACAGAAATCCTTCAAACAGCATGTATTACTCTTCCATAACCCCAATACAACAATTTCTCATACTCCTTTTGATCCAAGATACCCTCTTAACCTCCCTAGAGCAGTATCATTTGATAATAAAGCCAAATTACCCTAGATCTACCTAGGATTCCGTCCAATCAAAACCAAATTCAAAGATCTACCATCTCTAACTTTTTCTCCCTCAAATCACTCTCCACTTATAAAATCAAACCCTAACCCCTCCAAAATATTAAAATTTTTGGCCTTTATCATCAAATATGAAAATCAATAATCAAATTCCCAACTTTCCCCTAAAAACCCAACTTGATTTACCCAACATGCTGCCAAGGAAAAATATCCAACGGGAAGTCTCAGAGTTTTCTATTAAAAATATGTAGCGGGAGATCCTTCAATTCCAATGGAGACTAGTTGAATTTGAAGGGAGATGGCAAAAAGAAGCCCAAATTGACCACCACGGTAATCAATCAGATAAAGAACAAGAAGAAAATTCCTTCCACTAGACATCTAGTGAATAGGAGCTCATACCTAGCTGATTTGGAATTGCATATCGAAGAAGGGAGTGTCTAAGAAAGCATGATCTTTTAGTGAAGCTTGACATCCTGAATTTTGAGAGACCCAAGCGGATCTTTAAATAAAAAGATGTGTTAGATCAAATTGGCTTCCATCAAACTCAAGAAGAGTACTTCATTATGGTGGGAGAATTTGAAGTGCATGAGGCAAGATGCTATAGGCAGGATGTCTTCTTGAGGCTCCATAATCTGTAGCAACGAGACCTAGCTGTTGGGGAGTATATAGTTAAGTTTGAGCAATTCATGCTAAAAAGTGACTTTATGGAGCCAAAGAAGAGCACCATTGCTAGGTATTTGGAAGGATTAAAGACATCCGTCAACAATATTATACAATTGTAGTCTTATTAGTCTCTATTAGATGTGCAAACTCTGACATTAAAGATGGACAAGTAGCATAAACACATTAAATCTACCCCTCCTCCCAAGCAAAGTTCAACCCCAAGATATGAAAACAAGAATACACCTTCAAAAGGTGTTAAGGCAACTACACAAGATGATGATGTCACATTAGAGGTCAAGAAGGGTGACAAAAATAATGGACCTGATATCCCAACTCTTACAACTAAGAAGTGCTTTAAGTGTCATAATTTTAGGCACATTGCATTTGATTGTCTAAATATGAGAGTTATATCTTTTGTTGAACAAAAAACAGTGAAAGAGGAACCTTGTGAAGAGCCTATAGTGAAAGTAATAGAAGAAGAGTATCACTTGGCTATTAATAAAAGAGAACTATTAGTGGTGTGTCGTGTCCTTTAGTCTAAGTGTGAAGAAGAAAAACCATGGTTTAGACACAACATTTTTTACACTAGAGGCATAATGAATGAAAGGTATGTAGCATCATCAATGGAGACAATTGTGAGAATGTAATGTCAGCTCAAGCAATAGAAAAACTAAATCTCCCTAGCCAAATACACTCTCAATCATACTCACTAACATAGCTGAAGAGGAGAAATAAAATCAATGTTGATAAAAGGGGCATGTGGAGTTCTCTATCAGAGCCAAATTTTAGGATCAAGTGTGAAGTGATGGGATGTCTATGGAAGATTATCACCTACTATGAGGTACACCATGGCGGTATGATAAAAAGACAAGATGAGAATCAGAACACCTACACTGTCACCAAAGTTGAGAAGAATACTATGCTACTACCTTGAAGAGGTTTTGAGAAACAAACTATAGTTTACTGTACTACTATGTTGCAGGATAGAAAGAAGACACCAATGAGATTATCATTGATAGGATTACCTGAACATGATGTAAAGGGGTCATTATCAAATATCATACACATCCAGAGGATGGATGTTCAGAGTGCTGCTTCATTATGAATATTATCAGTTTAGAGTGAAGAACTAAATGATCAGATGAAGAAGTGTCCCTTCTAGTTCCATATGAGCCTAGTGATTGAACGATGAACTTCAGGATGAACCCAAACAATGAAGCAGATCATCAGGAGATAAAGACAAAGCGCCTCATACTTGGAGAGAATGACATAGAGCTGGAGAAACCATAGAGGACATGCGAGAGTCTTCTACGTGCAGAGAAAGGCCGGCTAATGCTGTGCCCTTCTTTCTTTTGTGAATCGATTCAAAACTGAACTAGGGGGGCTTGTTCAACCCTTCCAATACCTAGTTCACTTAATTGTTCTTAATTAGGATTTAATTAGTTCAGTATAAATAGATTTTTATGTATTTTTTTTTGTTCAATTCTTGTTGTTTTGTATAGGAGACTTTCCTCTAGGGTTCTTGGATTGAAACCTCTATATCCTTCAATGTTGGGTGGTATTTCTATATCCCAATTATTACTAGTGATGGTTTGCATCTTTCCCTTACATTTGAATTAACCAGATGTTGAGTTTTATTTAAAGTTAAATTTATCCCACTTCCTCTTTCCTTAACCTAGCCACTGGCCTCCCCTCTCCATCCCATAGCCACTAGCCTCCCTTGCCCCACCCAGCTAATTGCCAGCCACCTCTACTCCTCCCCTCCTAGCCACTGTCTAGGTTTCCATCCGCCAGATCTCGCTGTCCTACTCGCAGAAATCTCTCAAACAGCAAGTATCTCATTTTGATCCAAGATACCCTCTTGGCCTCCCTAGGGCAGTATCACTGCCTTAAAACAAGCATGTGTTGGTGGTGCTGTAAGGCATGTGGCTGATATTTGGTTGTGTCAGATGCAAGCTATGCCATTGTTTATCTGTTCATTTGTGATAAATTATGAAAAAAAGAATACAACTAAAATAAAAAAAACAAACAATAAAACATTCTTTCTTTAACTAGATTAGATAAAATAGAAGTAGCAAATTTTCCACATGAATTTTACAATTGGAGGACATTACCAGTATAAGGAGACGATTCTTGGACTTCAAATATTGTCCAATGGCTAATTCAAAAGGGAGAAATGGTGGAACCTGTCTTGTCCTTATTTGAGCTTCAACAACCGTATCATTAAGTTCACTGCAAGAATAGAAATGTCAAAAGATGAAAAATAATTAGAAGGTCAGGATCTTCAAACAGTTAAGGAAATGAAACTGTCCAGACTTTAGGACCATGAATTAAAATACTTTGCAACAAATTTGAATCCAATAACTTCTTAACTATGATCAAAATTGCAAATTTTCCTAAATACAGTATTGTCAGCAGAAAAATATGTTTTGAAAATTTTAGTGTTGTTAAGTCCATTTCATAATTACAGGCAGCCAGGTTTTGTAATGGGAAAAAACCTACGTAGTAATTTAATCAAAAGAAAATTGTACAACTTAAAAAATAAAAATAAATAAAAAATTTAAACACGTGACAGATAAAAAGTTAAAAATGTCTGGGCAGTGTGCGTGGTTATCAAAAGAGAGAGACAAGATAATATTGTTTATTGCACGTCGAATACTTTCAAAAGAGAGAGACAAGATAATATTGTTTATTGCACATAACTTGTAATCATAAAGATTACTATCTGGTTGATCGCCATTTTATAATATCAGTCAGATCCCTACCTTACAAAAGTTTCTGCCCACTCTTGGGCAGTGTGCGTGGTTACATGAGCATAGTTGTGCCTATGCCGTTTTTCTCTCTCATCAGCAGGCATGTTCAATGCTTTTGCAATCGAATCAGCAACCTCTGTAATGTTCCATGGATTTACAAGAAGGGCACCTGCTCCAAGAGACTGTGCAGCTCCTGCAAACTGGATGCAACTCACAAAAACAGATAAAAAGTGTTTCAGGAAAATGTCAACAGTATGTTAATCAAAACACATCAAATATCAAAGAAAAAAAATCAATTCACATTCACATGCTCTTAAGCAAATGGCAAAGAGGAAGAGATTCAGACTTTCTTCTTTCCTCTTTTTCAGGATGGGAGTTTTGAGATACAGAAATGTCAAATAGTCCCGTATAATTTTGTTCCACTTAGAAGCTAACAGACTATCATTCTTCACAATTCGAAGTCAAAAAGAAAAGTATTCTCTATTTTTTGACTTGAATATGCAACTTGAACTTCTTCTGTAGTAGAATTTATTTAATTCTTCGAGATTACTACATGACTGGGACAGGGTCCTCAAGGCCAATAAGAAAGAAGCATGACATAATTATTGCTTTGCTTTCCATCACCATCATTAGAAATCTCGTGTTAAATAATACATTGTAAATATTGATGCCACAAATACGAATAACTGTGCTCTTCTGCCCATCTGACACTAACTAAAAAAAAGTATGAACCAGCATATAGTGGAGCTTCCAACACATTAGCAAAACCACTAATCATAAGCATGAGTCAAGTTGGATAAAATTAAAAAGAAATGGATCATTGTAATCACTTGCATGCAATACCTGGATGTCTGTTTTCAGCAAATGTGACTGCAGAACATGAAGTACATAAACGATTAAACAAACCTTGTTTAATAACCTGGTAGAACAAGGATCATATTCTAGCATTTCCAATAGCTAAGCATAACATGCACCGATATTTGTAATTGACATGAAGAAAAAAAAATACTGCCTTTTATTATGAAAATAATGCAACTTGTCACATACTTCGCTTAATATCAAAACACCCTTTTTTGCACCTTGGCAAGCCACAAATTCATAGCTTACAAGATTCATGCCATCTCTCAGTGATGTAACAAGAGCAACATCTGAAAATTTTTAAGACAAGAAAATTGAATAATTTAAAAGGTAATAGCAACATTGATATAGTAAAACTTCCGAAATAAAAGCATCAGAAAAAAAAAGGTAACAGAATTAATATTCTTTATATATGCAAAGTAATTTCAGCCATCCTCTTCACAGGCTGAACAGCATGCAACTAAGAACAGGGCACCTTGAGACAGATATGATCTGATACCTAAGGAACAATAAGCATTCAAGGATGTAATCATCACCATATCAGATATGACAGTACTGATAAACCTTTAGATCTAGCTAATTAGATTATCAGCTCTATTTATACAAAGCTGTATAACAGTCTACCTTACTTACAATAAACTTGTTACACTGAGATAAAAAATACATAGTAACAAACAACAACAAAATGATGAACTGAAGAACTTATTTATGTAATTCCCTTTACAATGACAATGGAGTGGAACCCAGAAATATGATGTTTTAATGAACAGTTGCAGCCAATGAGAACAGCTGTTGCTTTAAAGATATCAATAAATTGCGACAGAATGCAAAAAACTTAACAAAGTATTAAAAAAAAAAACAGGTAAACAAGAAGAATATTATTACCAGTGACTGCATATAGCGCACATAGTGCATGAAAGTCAAGGGAACGATCCTGCCAAAGAAATTAACTAATTAGAAATAACGTTTCTTAACTTTCAATTAAGAACTCTACCAGTAGACCCGTCAATGTTGGAAAGAGAGAGTTGAGACATAAGTCAAAGTGAACAAAAAATTTGTACTATATCGCATAGTTTACAAACAAAGATAAAACTTGATAAGATAATTTACAGCAAAAAAAAAAAAAACTGTTATCCATTCCAAGACTACCTTCCATATTTAGTTGACGTTTCCTAATTCTCAATGAAAAATATCAATTATTTTGGTTTTCATTGGGTACCGAAGATTGGGCTTCAAACTTGGGAAGTTGAGTTGATATAGCATGTAGTTGATACAGGAGTGATCTATAAAACAAACTCAACTAGTTCTTACTAAATGGAGAAAGAATTAAAAGCTAAAATTTATAATCAGCCCCACAAAACAATATATAGAACCAAGAAAGAAAATACATAAACTAAAACAAACGAATACAACAAGAAAGAATTAACTTAAACCTGAATGTCAGTTATTCATTGAAATTAATCTAGAGGGACATGTTTGTAAATTGAAATTATTTTTTCTTTTTATTAGGATTGTTTTTATATCCTTGTTCAAGTTTTCCTAATTTGAGGAAGGACTCCCTATTTTTGGAGACGTGGGTCAGAAGGAGATTGTACTGGAGTCCAAGACTATCACAATCACTCGTCAGAACTCTGGTGTATTCTTCGATGTGTATTCTTCAATGACTATCTGTAACACCCAAAATTTTAGAGGTGACATTAAATTTAACCAAAAAATTATACCTCACTTTTTATGTACCCCGAAAATTATCAAAAATGTGTTTATAAAATTCTACACTTCAATCAAATTGATATATATATAAGTATATACAAATATGTAAGAATAATACAATTATTATTTATTTATTAAAACATCCTAGGAATATTCTCAAAATATTTTGAGTTGATTTTATAGGTAGAAAATTAATTTTTCATATTTTGTTTTAAATCAACTGATTTCGAATTGATAGGATTCAAAATCTTGAATGAGGGTGAATTCTTTTATAATAAAAATAGTATTTTAAGGTTAATTGATTTAATTTCAAGTTATAATAAAAAAATTGGTAATAATTAATATTTTTTTTCACCATTTATGAAAGAACCAGACGTTGAGGAGATAAAAAATAAGAATGTTCACCATGAAAAAGATCTTATAATTAAGGTAAGTTACTTAATCTCTAATATATAAAGTAAATAATTCTTGAGCCTAATGTTTATAAAAAAATTTTCATATTTAGCATATTATTCACATTTAATATTTACTGATTAAATTAATGTATTTTATAAAATCATATATTTTATGGAACATATGATGCATAGTAAAAACTCAAATGTAAACTTTATTATATGATTTTTTTTTTCTATATTTATTGAAGTAGAGTGATTATTAACAACTTCATAACCATACTAGATATTTAAAAAGTTCAAATTAATGATGTTAAAGATAAAACAAGTTTCTAAAAGATCGTGTTATGCGGGATAGGACAGCAAATAATGATAACTTGAATAAGGAAAGGCAAAAAATTTGATGAGGTAAGCCTTAATGGAAGCCAAAAAGAGATGTCAACTCTCTTTTAAAAGGTTAGTACATCACAATCCAGCCTTGAAGTAAGGGCCCACTAGTAAATGGCTAGTTCACGAGCAAAGTGATAATCTAATTTTATGAATGTACTAAAACTTATATACCTTTAATATTTTTAAGACTATTAATATTAAAAAAAAGAAAAGAAATGAAAAAAAGCAAGTAATTTCACATCAGAACAGTATAAACTTAAAATGGTTTAACATTTAACTTATGTATTTTATTTCCCTACTTACACATGAAGTTGTTAAGATTATCTTTTACTCATGTAATCATAAAAGCTATTCTTTATTTAAGATTTTATAGAAAGTTAATAATGATTATAATTAAAAATGCACATGTTAATACAGAAGACAAACTTTCATGTTATTACTTCATCTTGTTATATTTTAAATTTTGTAGAGTTGTTTATCACGCTAAACTTTTAGCTCACCAAGTATTACATTAATTATTATTTCAAGTAAGGAGTAGGTGGAGGCTTAGTTAAGTGACTTGATTTTTGTATTGTATCATAAAGTTTTATATAAAATTTGCAATATATGATAAAAGAAAATAAAATTCATAATGTAAATTAAAAACTACTTCTAGTATATGTAAATTTTATGAAGTTTATTAGAAGCTCTATAATTTATTATAATAATTTAATTTATGCTTGCTTTCATATTAATCACTGATGAATCTATTTAGATGATTGTGAGAATATAAAAATTGTATTGTGATGATCTAAGCAGACTAAATTTCTACCCACTCAATTCTCATATAAGAAATCAAGATAGGTGATGTTGGAAAATGTGTTTGACTAGATTGTCAACGTCTGTTACATCTTATGTTTAGCTAAGAGGAGTATCAAATGAGGCGTGACACGATCCAAGATCAATAGCAGCAGTTTACGGCGACAACAGGAGTGCACAAATTCAGCAAGCACAATACCCAATTGAAAACAAACGATTTGATCGATGTCTTTCAAAAATTAAAGGTAACATGGAATAATAAATGGGCATTTTTGTGTGTCCTTTTCAATTTTTCTTGCAAGTTCATGGAAGTCCTGTGGCACTGGAGATGAGAAGTGGAATACTTTAAGTGGCTAGAGCAAGGGGACAACCACTGATCTTGGCCTAGCATTGTATCCATTTGCTGCAGGACAAGGGGTGGCTACAATGATTTTTTTTAACAACTGTGTAGATCCAAGGCTACCCAAATGAGGTGAAATAACCCTGGCGTGAGTTTTGGAATGTAAGAAGTAATCATCAAGTTCTCTGACACTACAGGTTCTAACAGAGGGCAGCAAGATTTCAAGAGATGCCCGAGTTGTAAGAGACTGGAACCAACCACCAGTTGCCTTCCCGGGATATGAACTACTATAAATTTCAGCAATACGGATCCTGGAGACTACACCTGAGGCAAGCAATGCAGCACGAAACCTCCATTTCACCATTTTTTGGGGGGAAGGAGGAAATTCAGGATAGCAGTTTTCAGCACCGACATCTTGCCAACAACTGAAATTCCTAGGGAAAGTAAGGTTATTGTTGTTGTTCAGTCTTGTAAATAATTTTCCTACAAACTTTTCCCAAATTTCTCGTGATCTAATAATTTCACAGGGTTCTTGAATGTGGTGACTAGTCTTGTAAAAGATTATTATTACATGATTCTATTATTTGCATTCTAATATGGTGTCATTAGAAAAAATATATATATCTAAATGGAAGTAAGCCATTCCTCATACAATCAACGTACAAAGAAGTTTATTAGGAACCAATCAAAGCCCAACATGAAGAAAAATAATAAACAAACAAAGAGAGAGGATTACAAACCAGGTGATGTATGGGAACGGCAGTTAGTGTTCCAAATCGTCCATTTATTCGTCCAACAATTTCATGAACTTGACTAGTAAGCTTTTGATCTGTTTCAAATAGAGAACAAAGGAACCTCTAAAACATTCTCCTAAATCCATAAAGGTGAGATCCATGAACTAGGAAAAGTACTGCAAAATATCCAGAAGAACAGAAATATGCCATAACCTGAATTCATACATATAAGCATTAAAAGGTAAAAGGTTGACGATGTCCATGATAAGTTAAAAACGTTTTGCAAATTTAGGATAACCTACAAGATGAATTCAACAAATTTTGACTGGATAACCTACAAGAAAACAAAACTTTTAATATCAAATAGTGTTAAATTTGTGACCCGACTTTCTATGAGTTCCATTCGCTTTAATAGGAAAGTAAAAGTACACGGATTGAAGTCCTCTACTGTTTAATTAATTTTATTTTAGGCTTTAAATTGCAATACATGTACTATTGTTTTATTGGCCCCTTTTTAGTATCTCCTTATAAAGAGTTCTGCAAAAATCTATATATACCTCCTCACTTTGTAAAAGAAATATAACCACTTCTTTAATTCATCTTATGTGTGCTATCACTCATTGTAATTTGCCCCTTTTTCAAAATAGTAATTTCTTCTCTTGATTTTTACTCTTGCTAAGTGATTTTTTATGTGAATCTTGTGTTCCATGTATGATTTGGGAGTCCTTTACTGATGAATCTCTTCGTTACTTTTCTGCTCCGATTTATAACAAGTGGCATCAAAGCCAAAATTTGTTGTGCAAGAGTCTTATTGGAAAATGATGATCGTAAAGTATGACATCCCTCTTTTAGATCACACACAGGATTCTCTTTATGGCAGGTGAAGATGAAAACAGTTCTCGCTCAAATGGATAACGCCAACGGCTTGTTGGGATTTGACAAAATGCCTCAAGCTGGTTGCCAAAGAAGAAGCAGTGAAAGGATCAAAAAGCTCTATCTCAAATCCACCAACATCTATCAAATTAGATCCTTAAAGATGTGTTGAAGGAGAAAATTGTTGCCGCCCTTTAGGAAAAATTAGAATAATGATGCATAACCAAGACCCTTAAATAAAAGTTTTTTTTTTCATCGCTTACTTGAACGTAGATCTTTTAAAGATCACTTGACTATCATTAAAATATTGTCTTGAATTTTGAGACAATGCAAATCAAGTATGATAAAGATCTAAATCCAATAATAGAGAAAAATTATGTGAATATTGCAGGAAAAAAAGGCACATCAAAGCTGAGTGCTTCAAATTGTAAAATTAAAAGAAAGTCGATACTAATTTGAAGGAAGCAAGTAACCTGAAAAACTTAATGAAGCTGACATCGCTGAAGATCATAGTGAAGGAGAATTGGTTCTTGCATCTATTGGTGGCTCAAATCCTAATGAAGAATAGATTCTTAATTCTGGGTGCCTATTTCATGTATCCCGATTGAGACTTGTTTTCAACATATGAAATTGTGACCACTGAAAAGGTGTTTATGAGAATCAACACATCTTGTAAGGTGGCTAGTATTAGCACAGTATGGATAAAGATCATTGATTGAGTCATCACTCCCCAACCTGAAAGATAAATCTTATCTCCATGAGTACCCTTGACTTATAAAAGTATTGCTACACTGTTGAAGGTGGAGTATTAAAAGTTAACAAAGGAGCTTTGGTAGTTATGAAATAGAAAAGTAAGTTTGTCGAGCTTATGTTTTGTAAGGTCAAACTATTACTAAAGATGTAGTTGTGGCTAGCGCTACACTTTTTGATGAGGATATTACTTTCTTCTTGCATATACGTCAAAGGCATATAAGTGAGAACGGGATGGGGGAGTTTAGCAGAAGATGGCTTCTCAGTGGGCAGAATATCAACTAGCTTAAGTTCTATGATTTTTTGGAAACATAAAAGGTTAGATTTACCAAAGATACTCATAGCTCTAAAGGGATCCTAGAACCTTTGGAGGCCATGCAGAATCTCTTCTGTAGGAAATGCAAAACATGATGACCATCAACGATGACTTCTCAAGAAAGCTATCGGTGTACTTTCTTAAATAAAAATCCGGTGCGCTACTTAAATTCAACGAGCAAAAAAATATGCTGGAGAAACAAATTGGGAGGTAAGTTAAATGCTTGCACAAAGGTAATGTGTTGGAGTTTTATTCTGAAGAGTTTAACAGTTTCTACTGATCTGAAAGGATTGTAAGACATCTCACAATTTGTCATACTTTACAACAAAATGGAGTGGTAGAGAGAATGTACAAGACAATTTTGGATAAGGTTTCTTATATATTTTCTGATTCCAAATTATCAAAGTCTTTTTGGGCTGAAGCTGCCTCAACTACTTGTTATTTGATCATCGATCTCCATCAACTGCTATTGAGAAGAAGACTTCACAAGAGATGTGATCTAGTGCTAGAGTGGGTTATACTAATCTTAGGAAATTCAGGTGTACTATATATGCTCGACTTGATGCTACCAAACTTGAGCTCAAATCGATGAGATACATCTTTATAGGTTATAAATATGGGGTGCAGGTATGCAAGCTATGCTATCCCAAAATCAAGAAAGTCATCATTAGCAGAAACATTATATTTAATGAAACTATTATGCTTCAATGTCCTGATGCAGATGCTCATAAAACAAATCAGTAGCGACCCAGTACTCAGGTGAAGTTACAAATAAGATATATATTTACACCTTTACCAAAGTCTATTGTATAAGGTGGTACTATTGTTCCACCATTTTAATATTCTATTGCTAATGATAGGCCTAGAAGGGAGATTCACCCCCTACTGAAGCACGAGGAAGCTGGTTTAGTAGCTTATGCTCTAAATATAGCTGAGAGCATTGACTCTAGTGAAAAGTCATCATCCTATTCTGAGGCAGTCAACTCTAGGAGTTCTTCGAGTGGATGATTTCTATGCAATAGGAGATGGAATCTCACAAGAAGACACTTGAGATTTAGTGACATTGCCAAAAGGCAAGAAGGCCATGCAAGTGGGATTTCAAAAGGAAGGATCCTCAAATGATGAAGAACTAAGATACATCACACAGAAAGTTGTTAAGGGCTTCAGTCAAATTTTGGGGGTTGACTTCACAAATGTACTCTTTCAAATGGTGAAGCATTGCTTTAATTGTGTTTTTCTTGGCATTAATGCATTGCAAGATCTTAAACTAAAGCAGATGGATGAGAAGACTGTATTCTTACAAGCAAAGTTAGAGGAGGACATCTACATGTAGCAACTAGAAGCTTTTATAGTATCAACGTATACTATCTGAAGAAATCTATATACAACCTAAAGCAATCTCTCGAGCAATAGTATAAGAAATTTGATTCGTTCATGATCTCACACCAGTTCAAAATGAGTAATTTTGACAACTATATTTACTCAAAGAAAGTGGAGATGAGTCTTTTGTATATCTCTTTCTATGTCATGATATAATTCTTGTTGTAAAAGAAAAAAGGGAGATCAAAAAAGTCAAGGACCAACTTATCAAAAAATTCAAAATGAAGAACCTGGGTGCTACAAAGAGGATATTGGGCATGAAGATCTAAAGAGACATAAGAGCTAGTATTTTCTATCTTATTCAAAAAAGAGTACATTGAAAAATCAAAACCTACTAGTACTCCTTTAACAACACACTTCAAGTTTTCATAGGTGCAATATTCTAGTGCAGTGTGATCTCTAATGCATGTCATTGTGTGCTCACGTTTAGATCTTTCTCAAGTTGTCAGCATAGTGAACAAATGTATGGCAAATCTTGGAAAGAAGCATTAGAAGGTTGTGCAATGGATTCTTTGATATCTACAAGACACCATTAACGATCGTCTACAGTAGAACTAGGGATGGAGTTCAAGGATTCGTTGATTATACTAGTTGATCTTGGTAGGAGATCTCTTATATTACCATTGGAGGTTGTGATGTTAGCTAGAAACCAGTTTTGTAGAGTACAGTAGCATTATCTAATATAGAGGCTGATGTGGGTTCCGAAAATTCACCACCGACCTCTCGATGAAGAGAATTTGATTAAATGTCAATAAAATTTTCAGAAGGCATATGGAATAGTAGATAAGACACTACCGAGAGATTTCGCCCTCATTTCGTGAGGACTTTAGATCTAGTTCCAGGTTCCTATAGGCACAAGCACCTATAGTTAATTACCCCTCCCAATGCTGAGAGAGAACTTTCGATTAAAGCTAATCGTTAGATCGCTAAATGCATAACATATAGTAACAGCATGTGGAATTTTAAAATTTAGAATTTATAAAATTCATCATCATTAGCTTAAAGCGGATGGTTGGGGGAATGATGATGCGCCCGATCAAGATCCCATGGTTTCGTCAACGCAGGTGTGGCCCCTACTTAGTAAAGGAGGTAACCAACCCGATCGAAGGATCCTGTCAAATGATAAGTGTCGCGGAACCTTGCACTAAGATGGTGTTGCTAGGAGATGTTTTAAGTCCACCTTAAAGATTTTTACCCTATTAAGTGCACTCTATGGTTCACAACTCAAAGGACAAAGCCATTGGGGACTACAGTCGTGACCATGAAATAAAAATAATAGTGTCGTTTGGCACCCAATCGATGACTTTGGTCGAATCGATCATATATCTTGGCCAAACCACGTAGTCAGAGGATACGGGTCACGTCCTCACTGTATGAGATTGATTGAGAGTAAACATAATAAAACACTTGATTTGACATTGTCTCCTTTGTGAGCTAGAGTATTCTTAATTTATCACATTCAACAAGCAATTGCAGAAGATAGATAGATTGAATTTTGCTTTAAATTTTTACAGATTGAATTTCATTTAGACATTTAACACTTAATAATTTATCTGATTTTATATTTAGATTGATACTTAATTTGAATTAATTTGATTTGAAATTTTAAATATATGTTGATGGTAGTATCCCCTCCACTTGAAATCTTCATTCAACACAGCCATCATCGAGGTATATAAGTCTATTTGATCATTTAGTTTATTGTTTCAGATCCTGTCGACTTTATTAATTTAATAATAAGATCGATCTATCATTAACATAATTACTAACTTCAAATATTTTACTAAGTTGAAATTTTATAACATTATTAGGTTTTATTAACCTGCACCCAATCTAAGACCAATGAAAATCAACCCGCGATTCTCAAACACTAAGTTTAAGATTCAACGTAGTGTGCCACGGTTATTTAATATTATTGATGATTTGAATAGTGTTATTTATTTTGATTGAGTTTCATTGCAAATTTAGGACTTTAGATAAAATTTTGACAACATTTCGGCATCATCCCCATATATTGACAACGGCGAGTCTGCCACCATGTCAAGAAAGTGCGCAAAAAACACCACTCCAAATACATCATCCCACTATACCAAGAAAGGCATATATAGGTCTCTGAAGCACTTGTATATGGTATCAAAAAAAACTCATTGTCATGAAACGCTCGTGTTTCATTATATTTAGCAGGTTTCCGCTAACTAAACGCAACATGAACATATATTTCAAGCTCGATATATAAGCGAGCCGAATATGAACAATCATTTGTTCAATCGTGTTCGGCTCGATTTAGCTTGAAATAAAAAATTATATTAAATTATATTATTATTATTATTATTTATTATTATTATTTTATTACTATTATTTTTATATATTACTATTATTTATTACTATTATTATTATTATTATTATTATTATTATATATACATACGAACACATTTACATATCACAAATGCAGATATTTCTGGTTAAAACTTACGCATGCAAAAGATTGGTTGAATCCTCCCTCATATAGACAAAAAAAAGCTCGTTGATACCGTGTCTTTATGTAACGGAACACGCTAACAGATATTTCAAGCTCGATATATAAACGCAACACTAACAGTTCGCTCGCTCAAACTCTACTGCTCACACCCCTACCAGATAGCAAGATGAGATTTCCCCACACCGAAATACGAGTACTACTTATACACCTGCAATGTCAGTTTAAATATCAATTTTATAATTGCGGTTAGCTTTATGTCAAGTTGTTTAAGCCCCCTATTGGTATAAAAATTCAACAACATCCCGACATCGTCCCCGTGTGAGCAGATGCCGGAATGCCCACCATGCCAAGAAAGGTAGATGTCTGAAACACCAGCACCAAATGTGTATCCCACAATGCCAAAAAGTATATATGAAGCCAAGATATGACAGATTTCCACGTCACACTAAGAAAGTCGTGTGTGGATACTTATACACCTGCAATGTCAATTTAAACATCTAATTTTAGCTTTGTAGTTGACCTCATTTGACTTCAGCCTCCCGTTAATATAAAATTTGGCAAAGATCCCGATCTCGTGGGGTCACCAGATGCCGTATGCCCACCATGCCAAGAAAGGCATGTATGGGAGGTGTAAACACTACGACAGAATGCGTCTTCCCACCATGCTAAGAAAGACATGTATGGGCTCTGAAATACCTACATAAAATACAGATTTTTCCGCCATGTCAAGAAAAGGCGTGTAAGGTTACTTAATTTGGCGACCGAAAGTCTTCTTCCGCACCACACTAAAAAAGTCGTGTAAGATCTACCAGCTACGACGCAAGTGTCGCCTAGCTCCCAGCTACAAACATGATACAGTTCCACTTGTCATTGAAGACGCGGCCGCATCTTGGGTTTCAGGGGACATCCACGCCGGGCATTTTATACCAGAGGAAAGGGCGACAAGGGACTTCGTATGCTCACGGAGGAGGAGACGGACTACGGGCGTAGTGCCGGTGCACACACGCAGGGAGCACGCATGGGGCACACGAAGGATGAGCGACAGGGCGCTGTACGCTGCCAGGCTGGGGCGCCGGTGCGAGGGACGCCGTCATGACAGCGCTGGATTGCATGCAAAGGGTTACTCACGAAGCCGAAGATCGGCGATCGACACGGCGACGAGACGGCAAAGGGGAGGAGACGACGCCTTAACTCGTTTCGCTATCGGCCGGATGGGAGGTCACGCACAAGACGGGACGAGAGGGAGAGGTCGGCTACGAGAGTTTTTTGGGCTGTGGGGAGCATGGGTTAGGGAATAAGAGACGTATTTATAGGATTTCCTTAATTTAATTATTTAATTAATCTTAATTCGGATTTTGACGACGACATTATTACATAGGCAATATAAATGTCGATCTTAGGTTAATCTGATGTTCTGGATGCAACAGTGCGGTCCGTTTCGCGAACGGAGGTCGTTTGGTTCAAGTAAGCGGCGAATCGGGTCAATTTCGCTCAAAATTGGCGCCGCTCGACCGCCGACATTCGCGACTTCGTCCAAGAGCGGAAAGTCTCATTTGAAAGGTTTTAACGTTTCGACGCTAACGACGTGATCAATTTCATGAACAGAGGTTGTTTGGGCATCACCGCAACGACTCGCGAGCTCGACGACCCTCCGACGGCCGATACCGAATATAATATGTATATTCGATCATTCAATGTCGAACGTGATGAAGTCCGCTCATCGAGAGGTCATTTCGACCGATTTTGGCGATGTCTGGGCATTTAAGCTTCAATTATCAGACGGATAACTCAATATTCGCGAAACTCGTCAAATTGATCAAGCCTCATTTGAATTTCGATGTTTCAAGCTAACAAAGATGATCAATTTCACGAGGAGATCGTGCATTGCCGCATTTCCCAACCCGATATGCACTGGCTGACCCTCCTTGATCGGCCGACCGTCGGATTGCAGATCCGAAAATTACACCAACCTCTTCAAAAAAAAGAAGGAAAGAGTTGTGTGTCGGGTGATAATTTGAATGATGAATAGTAGATAAAACACTACTCAGAGATTTCGTTCATTTGGTGAGAACTTTTATATCTCTGTTTCATGCATTTCTATAAGCAATTCTCCCAATACCGAGAGAGCATTTTCGACAAGGCTAATCAATGAATCATGAACTATAATCAGAAGGAGCGGAGCTTGTAACTTACTAAATTTATTATTTTAACTTAAAACTTTATGGGAACGATGACGCTCCATCAAGATCTCATGGTTCCGCCGTCCGTCGCCGTGATCCTCGGTCCGCTAATGAGGCCGACCTAACCCGACCATCTGTCACATGGTTACGCCGCCCAGCGATCCTCAGATCAGTTTGTCTGGGACAACTATAAGTCAACCTACTTAACATAGGCTTTTTGCCCAACCAAATACATTCTACATTTCAAACCAAAGAGCAAACCGTCGTGAACATAATGCCGCACCGTAATTTAGGTGTCATATCGCAAAAACCACCAGGGGCTCGTCATAACCGCCATTTATGTGGTGCCATATCGCAAGAAAACCACGCCAGACAAAGGACACGCCCCACGGCTTGTTTTAGGATATTCGAGCGTGAAGTATGATTTAATTACATCGCTTTTCAAGGAAAAAAATTTTCTTAATTTGTCACACCAAGACAAACAATCATAGATGATTGATTTTATTTTTTATTTTTTTTATTTTTTTATTTTTTAAGTTTTAATTTAAATAATTTCATTTTTTTTTTGTATTTTTTTGAGTTTTGATCATTTTGACGATTTATATTTCAATACGTGATCATTTATCATCGAAATTTTAATTATAATTACCCTTCTCGATCCTGGGTTAATATCAATCGATAGACCTGCTACCCCGCTTTCTACAGGATCAGTCTAAATTCATTATCTCAAGAAGTATAATCCTTCAAAACTTGTCCACTCTACCAACATGTAGATCTGACTTTTCCTCCTAAGAATTTGAATTCGTTTATATTAATCGCTATATCTCATATTAATTAGTTCTCGATATTATTAATTGAAATTTTATAATATCACATTATTAGTTTTATTAATTGACCACCCCAAGACCAAACGGAGGATGAAAGATTCGTTTTGTATTGACTTAGTATTTACTCCAACATGCATACCTGATATTCGTTTTGGAGAATTGTACAATATGCAATTTTATTTTTTTGAGTTTTGTTAACTTTAACTATCCAAGACCAAACCGGATTATGTAATATCTGTTTTATTTTATACCTAACTGCATTAATGTCCCTATTGTTAACACTTCAACATACATACGAAGTATCTGTTTTTAAAATGTATACATTAAATGTAGTTGAAACGTAGGTTCAATTTGCAAGTGTTAATTTTACATTTTTGTTAATTCGGCCCCAAGACCAAACCAAGTATAAGATCTATTCTTTGTATTGATCATGAATGCAAGCATGAGTTTTAATAATGATTTTAGGGAATTAACCCCCAAGACCAAACCGGATTATAAGACTGTTTTATATACGACTGATATTATTTTGCCAAACCCCTTTAAGTCACAAATCAAGGGTATATAAATAAATTATTTTGGCGCTTATTTGATCAATCATAGAATGGCCTAAAATGAATTTTACTGATTGCTAAGAGCTTTCTTTATAGACAAATCACCATAAAGCTAAAATAAATCATTTAATATAATCAAGTATATAATGGCCTAAAATAGATTTGATTTCAAAACCCTTTCTTTATGTGTAAATCAGAAACATAAAGCTAAAATAAATCATTTCAAGGCCCATACGATCAATCAAAGAATGCCTAAATGAATTTAGATTGCTTAAAACCCTTTCGAAATCAAGAACATAAAGTTAAAATAAATCATTTCAAGTATATGATCAATCATAATAGTAATGCCTAAAATGAATGATTTGATTAAGATCTTTCTTTATATTAAATCGCCAACATAAAGCTAAAATAAATCATTTCAGCCCATACGATCAAGATATAGAATTCGCCTAAAATGAATTTAGATTTGATTTCAAGAAAACCCTTTCTTTATGCAAATCAAGAAAACATAAAGGCTAAAATAAATCATTTTGAAGGCTCATATGATCAATCATAAAGAATGCCTAAAATGAATTTAAAGATTTGAAGCTAAGAACCCTTTCTTTATATAAGAAATCACCAACATAAAAGGCTAAAATAAATCATTTTGTATATGATCAATCATAAAGTAATGGGCCTAAAATGAATTTAGATTTGATTTCCAAGAAATCTTTCTTTATATAAGAATCAAACATAAAGCTAAAATAAATCATTTGAAGCCCATATGATCAAGATATAAATAAAATGAATTTAGTGATTTGATTCGCTAAAAATTCTCTTTATGTAACAACAAATCAAAGAAGAGCTTAAAATAAATTTTTTTGAAAGCCCATATGATCAATCACCCATACCCATTTATTTCTCTCGATAAGGAGAGGAATATAAAAATATAAGTAGATGTCATATTTCATTTAAAAGAAAGTGGATTAATTAAAATCCACCTCCCTCACATGCAAGCTCATGGCAAGTGGGGACAAATACTCATTAAATTTATTAAGAAGATATGAAAGACTTTATTTTCCTTCAAAGAAAGAGATAAGGATGAGGGCATGCCATTACATGTCCATGACGCATGAATATGACAAATGGCATTACATTAGATTTCCTCAGCAATTTATGACGTGCCATACGTCGATGCCATAAGAATAGATGAAAGGAAAGGGCTAAGGAAGCCTATAAATAAGAGGATTTCCTTTCACAAGGACTTACATTTTCTACTCTCCTTTTTTCCTTATACCACAAGTTTAAGTTCTTTCAATCAGATAAAGGGTTAAGTCAGGTCACATATATGTGAGTTTCTTTTCTAACTTAATCATTTTTTTGATATCTTCGATATATGTCATGTCATATGGTAGATTTAATTTATTTCATATGTGTTGCTTTTAAGTCTTCATTATGTCTCATGTATGTAAATCATGGTGAATGACAAGTAAAGTAGGAGGCATTTAAGAGCATATCTAAGATTTCATAACATGCGAGATAGAATCCACTTTATGTCATACTCACAAATAAAGATTTTCATTATATGTAGGAGTATATATATGACCTAAAGAGATATTTTAAGCCAACATGTTAACCTAAGCATTTCATCCTTTCTTTTCTACCTACCTTTTTTTTTTTTAAGAAAATTTCTAAATTCTCCCTGGCCATCCCCGAGATACTACTGGACTTTCCCACCACGCCAAGAAAGGTATGGTAGTGTCGAGACAATCACACCGAATTTATTTGCCCACCACGCCAAGAAAGGCGTATGTTGTCACAGGACAAGCCTCACACCGGAACAACATGAGCAAGTACTTATAAGAACAGATTTTCCGTCATATGGAACAACGAATGACTTATCACAGTTTCCATCTAACAACGTGAACGATACATAAAGATAGCAATAAATTTGATTCACATGTATATGAAATTAAAGTAAAGCATTTATATACGACATATTTCACCTTTTATTAAAATTTTGAAATTCCTTATCCCCATGTTACTTGGGTCCCACCACGAATTTATTATTAATTCCACCACGCCAAGAAAGGCGTAGATGGTTAAGATAAAGATAAAGAATAAAAGTTTCCTACCATGTTGAAGAAACACGAGTGTACTTATAATAATAAATTTAAAGTCATGCATTTAGTTAAGAGCAAAATAATCAAAATTTACAATAACCTCCGGCCTCCACACGTGGTTGCATGAGACTCCGCCCACCACGTCAAGAAAGACATGTAGTGTATGTCGAAAACACCACAAATTTTGATAAGATAAGATTTCCCTACCATGTTGGAGAACATAAGTAGTACTTATATCACAAATTTAAAGCTTTCATTTGCATATAAACAAAAAAGAAAGCTGTCTGCATGTATATTTGATTAATAATCAAAATTTACAAATTTCCCCCTCCACATGGTTACATGTGAGATCTCACCACCATGTCAAGAAAGACATGATAGTGATGTCGGAGACACTAAATTTTGATAAGATAACATTTCCTACCATATAGAATATGGTAAACTTATATCACAAATTTAAAGCTCGATTTCATATAAAAAAAAAACGCATGCATATATATTTGATTAGTATAATAATAAATTTACAACAAACCTCCCACACGTACAGAGATGTCCACCCCATGTTAAGAAAGACATGTATAGTGTATGTGAGACACCACGAAATTTTGATAAGATAAGATTTCCTACCATATGGAGAACAAGATACTTATATCACAAATTTAAAGCTCGATTTGCATATAAACAAAAAGAAAGTCATGTGCATATTTGATTAGATATAATAATCTACAAATTCCTCTCTCCCCACGGGGGTTGCCATGAGAACCGAACCCACCATGTCAAGAAAGACATGTAAAGGTATGTCGAGACACCACTAAATTTTGATAAGATAAGATTTTCTACCATGTTGGAGAACATGGTGATACTTATATCACAAATTTCAAGCTTGCATATGAAAGATGATATATATATATTCCCTTCATGGAAATCAATCAAAGTAGAAGCATGAAATTCATAGGAGAATAAAGTATGATATTTAAGCCATACATCCTTCCTTATCAGATTTTCAAACTTCCGGCTCAAATAAAAGAAATTTTCAGCAAGCATCACATCTTTAGATAGCAAACTAATTGATTTTCCCTTACATAAAATAAATTTCAGCATGCTTTATGCCTCTAAACAACAAGCTAATAGTTTTCCCTTTCATAAAAAATACTTTCAGATGTATCATACACATTAAGCAAATCGATTCAATTTCTCTAGTAAAAAATATTTTCAATGCATTATCCCTTTAGAAAAGCCGATCAATGGATTTCCAGATAAAATAATTTCAGCAAGTATTGCATCATTCCCATACTAAATAAAAGAATTTCAGCATGTATCATAGAGGAAGCTAATTGAAGCCAATTGAGACATGTAACCTAGAATAACAAGTAGTATGACATTTAGCTACACATCTAAACTTGTCATATCCCATACTTCTATCTTAAGTCCATCTCTCCTTGATTTCATTTTATGTGCAAGAGGCAAAGCAAATGAAACCCATAGAAATAGCTAGTCTACCCATACCCTTACAAAAAAAAAATTTGATTCAACCTCCCTTAGGTAAAACCGCAAAGCACAACCCCTTAAAAAAAAATTTGATTCAACCTCCTTAGATAAAACCAATTTCAGCAGCACCTAAAGAAAATGTAGGCATCCATGACAAGAGAAAACAGCAAGAAAGAAAAAAGTTCATACATTATCCCAAAGCATTTTTCAGCAAGCATGAATACCATAAAATCAAAAAAATGAGATTTGGGCCATACATCCCAAATCCCTAAAGAAAACTCTAAGATAATCCCAAGCATAAGATATAGATATTTAGCAAAACCCTAACTTCCAAAGAAACTCAAATGCATAAGAACAAACAGAGAAACGACCGGAGGTTTCAATGCTAAGAGGAAAGGAGGAAAGGGGTTTCTACTGCTTATGCAAAGGGACCTGTCAGGCTCATGATTCCATTCGGTTCCTCACTGTGGACTGACGAAGAGAGGACAAAAGAACCGCCAAGAAGTCTTCGGGGGGAAACGGAAGGAGAAATGCCGAGAGCAACGAGGAAGCCGCAAAGAAGTGAAACCGAGAAAAGAACGAGAGAAATGTCGCGAGAGGAAGGAGCTGTGCGGAGTATGCAGGCTCTGAGCTTCGATCCGAGCCGAGCAAGAGAGATCGCCGAGAGAGAGAGACCAGAGCGAAACGAGCAAAGAGAGGGAAAGGTCGAAAATGAGAGGAAGGATCGTGAAAAATGAGGGTCAACCCTCGCTTTCGCCTTCTTCCACCGATCATCAAACGAGCGCTGGTAGGATCGATTGGATTAAGTGATTGCTAACAAACCAATTTAATAATTATGCAATACCCTAATCACATAAATTTTGACTAATCATCCTAATAATAAACCCCAGAAATATGGGTGTCAATTTTAGTTATTTCATAATGGAATGGCCGGATCGATCGATCGATAGGTCGTTTAGACATCGTGGCTTCCGACTTCATATGCGTAATTTCATTAAAATTTGATTTTAATTATTTGATTGATCCTTAATTGATTTGATACTTTCCCATTTAATTAATTTTGATGCTTTTCGGCGCATTATGAAGTCGAATTTTCAAATCGAATTGAATTTAATTAATTTCGATTGTGATTAGGGCATTTAACCTCTATGTCATTTACTTAATTTTAAATGACACATAGTTGTAGGTCAACAGCAGGATGTATATTATGATCAATTTCGACGTTATGAACGTGATGGCAAAGTTCGTTTGTCGATTGAAGATCATTTCGACTAATTTTGGCAATGTCCGGTGCATTTCAATCTCGATTTGCGAGTTGTTGCATCTAAAGTCAATCGATTTTATCTTGTGAGCTCGACTTGACTTATGGCGCATGCATGGAGATCAATAGTTGAGTATATGGCCATTACTGAAGCATGCAAGAAGACTTTGGTTTAAAGAACTATTTGGAGAACTCAGCAAAAACATGCAAATCACTACAATATTTTATGATTGTCAAAGTGTTATATTCCTCATGAAGGATCAAACATTTCATAAAAGGATGAAGCGCATTGATGTCCTCTATCACTTTGTTCGAGACATTATTAATTGTAGTGACATTAATGTTTGCCAGGTGAGCATGCACAAAAATCCAGCAGATATGATGAAAAAGCTGCTTCTTATTGCCAAATTCAAGCACTGGTCGATATTTTTTGCTGACCAGAGATCTTTAAAGGAGGTGAAGTTATTGAAGATTAAAGACATTGCATTTTTTTGAAAATTCGTGTCAAAGTGGAGATTGTTAAATTCGTGACCCAAATTTTTGTGGGTCACACTCACCTCAGCACGAAAATATAAGCACACGTCTACCATTGAATTGATTTTATTTTAGCCTTTAAATTGCAATCCATGTGCTCTTGCTTTCTTGGCCTCTTTTTGAGTATTTTCTCATAAAAAGTTTGGCAGAAATCTACAACTACCCCCTTTACTTTGTACAAGAGATACAACCTCTTCTTTGATTTTGTCATATGTAGGCTATCTCTCCTACTCGTAACTTATCTATTTTTCGACATGGTGAATTTATCCTCCTCTTCCAGTGATTTTATTCTCTATGTAAATCATGTGTTCTCTATGTGATTTATGAGTATTTTACTGGTGAATCTATTCATTATTTTTCTGCTTCAATTTACATGTAAGCCTGCATCAACAACTAAAATAGCACATGCCTTACTCAACTACTGATGCTAGTTCATTAATCCTTCACTATCCATTCCTACGCATTGTAGCATTTCTCTTTAATCAAAGTCTAGCTAAATAATTTTGACCAACATAAGCCATATTGGATTTGGATATTTTTGATTCTATCTCCTTGCCTCTAAAAAGATTCATAATACATTTAATATGACAAGATTGGTAGACAAAACACAACAAAAAGTATTATTGACTAGTAAATTTTTTCTTACCTTTCTTATCATCAATTTAATCCATACTATAGGTTAAAGAGAGACACCATTGCAAGAATTTCAACAATAATATATTGAATGCCTACACTTTTAGGACACAAAATTGAAGAAAAAAACACCAAAAAATAAGAATAAATAGTGAATTAAGGCATTTAGTTGCTCGTAAATAATCATAATAAATTATTAGATGATTTAGTTTTCATTCCCTTCATTTGAAAAAAAATATTAAGACATCTAAGAAAATTTGAAAGTGCTCGTAAAATTTAAAAACCATAATGATTTCTAAGTATGTCAAACCAAACAATTTAGTAAGTTCAACATTTTTCAAAATTTGTTTTCTAATTCCTAGCAATCAAATGGGCACTAATTTAAAGCAACTGAATGGTCTTTAAGAAAGAATATAAGAATTAACACACGCCTCACACTATTAGGTTAGTTCATTTCGTGCCTCTTCCAGTGATTTTTACTCTTGGTAAGGGATTTTCTAAGTAAATCATGTGTTCTCTATGTGATTTATGAGTATTTTACTGGTGAATCTCTTCATTATTTTTCTGCTTCGATTTACATGTAAGCCTGCATCAACAACAAAAATAGCTCATGCCTTACTCAACTACTGATGCTAGTTCATTAATCCTTCACTATCCATTCCTACGCATAGTAGCATTTCTCTTTAATCAAAGTCTAGCTAAATAATTTTGACCAACATAAGCCATAATGGCTTTGGATATTTCCGATTCTATCACCTTGCTCTAAAAAGATTCATAATGCATTTAATATGACAAGATTGGTAGACAAAACACAACAAAAAGTATTATTGACTAGTAAATTTTTTCTTACCTTTCTTATCATCAATTTAATCCATACTATAGGGAAAAGAGAGACACCATTGAAAGAATTTCAACAATAATATATTGAATGTCTGCACTTTTAGGACACAAAATTGAAGAAAAAAGCACCAAAAAAAAGAATAAATAGTGAATTAAGGCATTTAGTTGCTCGTAAATAATAATAATAAATTATTAGATGATGATTTTGTTTTCATTCCCTTCATTTGAAAAAAAAAAAATTAAGACATCTAAGAAAATTTGAAAGTGATTGTAAAATTTAAAAACCATAATGATTTCTATGTATGTCAAACCAAACAATTTAGTAAGTTCAACATTTTTCAAAATTTGTTTTCTAATTCCTAGCAATCAAACAGGCACTAATTTCAAGCAAACCGAATGGTCCTTAAGAAAGAATATAAGAATTAACTCATGCCTCACACAATTAGGTTAGTTCATTTCGTGCTCATGGCCCATGTGATCATCAAGAACCATCTCTTCCTCCTTTGCTAGAATGCTCCCTAGCATCGATCCCGCACATCACTACATGTAGCACTTCTTGTGCATCACTAGCATATAGGCCAAATCCTCTAGGCTCACTATCTTCATTGATTTTGCATACCCAGATCTATTGATCCTTCCCTATTTCCAATACTCTTCCTTATACTCTCCCTCCTTGATCTTGATGCATTCTAACATCAACAACCTCACCTTCATCCAACATTTATGCAACACAATTAAGGTAGTCTATCAATGCCATCATTAGGGCTTTGACCCCATCATTATTGGCTATGACTACGTGTTTGAATCTACCACTTACTCAAAAGTTGTGCTGGCATTTCTGGATCATCTCCCCTCTTCCTCCTTCACCACTCGACAAATCCTGACTTTATCATCTTTCACTGCTCATCAATTCTCATTTGATCTTCATTTTCCCAAGACATTTAATGGTTCAAACTCATTGCATCAAATTACTTCTCAATGTTTAAAGGCTCTTATCTCCATGGTTGTCTCCCCTAAGTGTCCAATATCAATGCTTAAAGAACAATTGGTTAGTGTAGTTGATAATCCACTTTTAATTGACTCATTGCAATTGCAATCCTTCACGCATTTGAAGCATCGATAATTATTGTTACTCCTGCTTCAAGGGTTTCTTAATCATTTGTCGATGTTGTGAGAGGGTAAGATGGCTTCACAACATCCATTGCCCAACCATTTTCCATTATTTTTTTAGTAAGCATCAAACCTACATCAGCACAAACAACATTCCACGTTTCATGCTAAATGTGTTATTATTTACTCTAAAGCTCAAATTTTCAAACAAGCAAATCTATTTTTTTTCTCTATTATAAGCAAGTTTTCTCTAAGTCATCCCAGCCATGAGATTACATGGATATTTATATTAGACTTGAATTTGATTAGTGACTTTCATTTAAGACTTCTTAATCCACGTGATATTATTAATAGATAATCTCTAGAAGCATATTACTTTTGACTTTCCTCATTATCGTCCTACCATGTGAATGGCTATAAGATGCATATATTAGAGTCGTCTCCTCACTATGACTCATCCAAAGAACCACCCATTACTTCACTTTTAATGTGATAAATCCTCAACTTTATGTTCACTATTTTAACCGATACATTTATATTTCGTGACTTTTATCATTGATAATATTTGCAAGCGGATGTTATCGCTACATAACTTTTTATGTCATCAGCGACTTGGACCCTAATTAAAATAAACTTATGATTTCATTGGTAAATGAGGTTTGAATTGGTTTCCCATCTTGAGGATAGTAACAAAATATTGAATTTAAAAATACATTTTCATATTATTCTTCTAGTAATTTTTTAGTGGTTGAATGTTTTAAGGCTCACTCAAAACTGAAAAAATCACCTTTTATTGATCCTCACACCTAGGAACAAAGGAAGCATACAAATGATAATAATCTACCTACAAACATAGATCTCACAATTCCTCTTACTTCAAATCAAGCTTAAATTTTGGAATTAATTTAGATCTTTTCATAAGTCAGGGCCCTCCCATGTTGTCCATAACCCCAAGGATGTCGTTGTCACCTCATCTGCATGCAAGGGCATAACTTTAGAACCTCCATATATGTTCGCTATTCACAATCATCTTGTTCTAGGGATGTTGGTGCCCAGACTCCAAGTAGCATTATAATTATAATAAAGGTCTTTCAAGTATTGAAGAATTAGGTAGATAAAATGTTTCAAATCCTATTTGATAGAAGACACAAAAATATAAAATAATAATTCATCACTGCTCACCTCATCAAATTATAAGGTGCAATAAATAAGCTTTTTAGGTTCTCATTCATCAGATAAATAATTTATGCTATCATTTTATCTTTAGTTGCATATTTATTTATTTTTTCATCTCGTAAATTTCTGTAATTGCTTCATATTTTACTCGATTCATTAAGTTCTATAAAACTTGCATTGAAAGAAAAAATATAGAATTACTTCAACACTATCTAGGAGAACAGTGTTGAACATATGTAAAAATATTCTATGAAACTTGCATATCACAAATGCTTAATGCTTATAGCAAAGGTTAACATTACAACCATGAGAACGTTGAGTTTGAAATGAAAGATTCAAAGAATGATGATTCAAGAACAACAAATGCTTAATGCTTATAGCAAAGGTAAACATTACAACCATGAGAACGTTGAGTTTGAAATGAAAGATTCAAAGAATGATGATTCAAATAGCTAGCTAGAACAAATTAATCGTAGTAGTTGGTCATGTTTTAACTTCAATAATCTAGATTGTAGCATGCCCTCCCAAACAACATTAAAAAATAAAGTAATAGCAAATTAAAAAACATTATTTCTAATTTTAAAAAACAAAGGTTAACCCAATGAGAAACTCTACTTTTCTGAACTTCACATATGCATTTGTTTTAAATGGTATCAAAAGCAATGAAGAGCCATATAAAAAAATCATGAAAGCCACTATACAAAGAATTTAAATGAATACGATAAATTCTCTCTTCTAATACAAACATAAAAAAACAATGTATAAACAACTAAATGAGGCCATAAAGAATGCGTTGAAGAACAAGGACAGGCTAGAACGCAGTTTGAAGTTATGGGGTCATAAATAATAGTGAAAATTGTACTATGCTGATGATAATGTAATGATCATTGTACTGTTTTGTGTAAGTACTAGACACCGTGGAATGCTTTGCCATTTGAGTAAATCAGATTAGACAGCATGTTTTTGTTTTATACCATGTATTCTTTGACACGGCATGTATCAAGTAGCCTATGCAGAAGAAATGGTAAAACCATGAATCCACAATGAAAAATTCAAAATTGCACCACGATGGTAAAAACATGATTTCAATCAGTTTAAAATGAATTTCTTTAAACTAATTATTAAAAAGATTGAAGAATATTTATATTATAGATATGAATTTGTTGAAGAGAAAACATAGAATGGTAAGGACTAAACAGATGTGTAACACATGTGCCCGTGAAGAAAAATAAATGCAAAATATTTGCGATCCTCGCCACATGTCTGAATTCAAGTACTCATAAAGTACTCATAAAAAAAAATAGTACCAACTTAAAATAACATGACAGGAAATGAGAAAGCAAATTTTGTTTATACCTTAAAATGATGATGATTGTTTGTTAGACAGCCAAAAAATGAATTTCAATTTTAAAGGCACTTATTTCTTCAATTTATCTTAAATGTTTGCTCAAGTTTCAAAATAGATATTCTGTGACCTTTGCATCAACCATTAATAACAATCAATGTTAAGAAAATGAATAAGCAATCACGGAGTATCAAATGTTTACACCATAAAGCACAAATAGGAACATACATTCAGGAACGTCGGTTCTTGTTGGAACTGCAATTTGCAACAAGATTACTTTATCACGCCAGACTGGATTCTCCTCAAGGAACTTCTCAAATGCTAAAATCTTTTGAGGAATCCCTTTAATCATGTCAAGCCGATCAACTCCTAACATTACCTGAAGCAAACAGAAAGAAACGTTAACATGTGCAACTTAAAAATAAAGTTACAAATTTTAAAGCACATAGAAGACAATTATTTAACCATAGAAACGTGGCAAATCCTTAGGAATCCATAATTAATGTTCAAACAAACATTAAGTTAGAGAAACAGGTCTCTCTTCATTAAATAGGAAAACAGTTTTTAAGGGGGAAAAACCAGTTCTAAAAGCAGAAGACCAGCATTTTGTCATGCGAAGTACCAAAACCGATCAAATTCGTACTGCTTCCTAAAATATGGTAACTTCTGTCAAGTTGTAGAGCCTAATTACTCGTATGAAATGTATTAGGCAGTTCTGATCATTTTATTAAACAGGTTTTGAAAATTTTATTATATCTTTCAGATTGCCTGAATTTTTTTCCTATATTAAGAGAAAAGGGTATTTTATATTGTATTAAAGAAATAAGGATTGTAATTTTCACATAACCAAACTATAGTGAAGCAAGCAATGACTGCAATAAGATAAGCCATCACTTAGATGAACTTGTATAAAATGCTTGTGCATTGACTTGCATTTCTATTTCTATTATTTCTCACTCTTTGTTGTTAAACAGGTTTCACCTATAGCCCAACACATTCATCTATGATGGGATTAGAAATATGCACACTTATGAGATTTGTTTTTAAGCACCTTGCTGGAAAATGGTGCTAAAAAAAGCATCTGAATAGGGTTGATTGATTTAATTAACGTTTTTTAATGCATGTACAAGGCCTAAAGTTGAACTCTCCCTTCATCACTCGTTTGATTTCTAATTTCAAAAAACTCGAGCCAAAGGATATTTGAGTCCATGATAAATTCAGATCAACTAAAGCATTGATTTTAAGTTCAAGTCAATGGAAAGTCAACTCATAACCCTCCAACTCAGGCACACATTGTAATACTCAAAAATATTAAAAGGTGCACTTGCTATTTCCCATAAAATTTTATACCCAAATTTTCACACAACCCAAAAATGATCAAAAGTATTTTATTTATATACATAAAAATATAATTCTATTCCCTCATTTCCCGTAACCTATATTGGGAGGCAGAACAGAAAGATGGAGCCAAGGAAAAGAATAAAGAATAATAAAGAAAGAAACAGACGGGAAGGAAAAGAAAGGAAGGAAGCTAGAGCTTGAAGCAAAAAATCTGATTTTTTGCATTTTTCCTCAGCAAAGTATTTGATTTTGAGTTGTATTCTTAAAAGGCTTTAATAAGGAGAAACCTTCCGATGTAAAATTATAATTTTAAAATTATTTTGAGTAAAAATTGTGTTATTAAATAAGAAATTACTACAAATGAGAAATTTATTGTCATTATGTTGCTTAAAAAAAACAAGATGTTAAGACAATAGACAATATAGTAAGCCAATTACTCTTAAGCTTAATGTTTGATAATTCATATAATTTCAATAAATCGTTGTGTATATGCAAGTAAATAATTCTTCATATCTAGCATGCTATAATGATATTAAAAATTTATTATATTCTACATGATTTTCTATTCAAGATGACTGTGAGATTCTATCATAAAAGGCGATTTTTGTAGTGTTTTATCATTCATTAAACATATTAAAGTAAGCAGATATTTTATCATAGGTCGTGTTGCACTTGCACATATCTATAACTAATAATGATACACGTTAATTATAACATGAACATAAAATAAATGATATGTATATTATAAAATTTTTAAATATTTTATAATAATAATAATATTAAAATTAATATTAATAATATTAATAATATTAAATGTAAAAAAACTATGAGAAGTCATGCCATATGATGTAAGTTAGCCGGGACAAAAGCTCTTTCACGATGACTTCTAAAGAGGGTAAAAGGAATTTCCAACTTTTAATATTAGAAAATTAGTACAATGACTAACCCTGACCAAAAGATTGATGATAATTGCTATGTTGGATTAAGCCTAAACTTTATTAATAGTTATTATAGCAGATATGCTAGATAATAACTAAACGATATAAATGCACCAAAGCATATACAAAAATTATATAACATTTCTTAAACAATGATAGTAATAATGAGAATGTAAAGCAAATACTTTGATAACAGATTTTGACTAGCCTTGTGCATTTAATTGATTTAACACTTAATAGTTGTATTTTATTTCTTGCAAATATTTATGCCAATTGCTTATGACTAAATCTTCCAATTGTTTAATTATCGAAGTATGCTCTTGTTGACCTATAATTATGCGTCATTTAAACTTAAATAAATGACATAGAGTTTAAAACCCCCCTAATCATGATCGAGATCGATCTAATTTGCTGCAATTTGAAAATTCGATTTCGTAATGCGTCGAAAATAATTAAAATTAATTAAATGGAAAAGTATCAAATCAATTAATGATCAATCAAAAAATTAAAATCAAATTTTTTCTGGATATTACGCGCATATCGAAGTCGGAAAGCCCCGACGGCGTCTAAACGACATCCGTTCGCGAAATTGATCGCGCCGTTGTCGCCAAAACGTCGAAACCTATCAAACAATACCTCCCTTGATTGATTCGGCAAAGTATGCGCGAACATCGATTAATTCAAATGCGACGTCACATAATTTAAATCTAATTTCACTTCGATCGTCGCCGACGTTGTCCAACGATCGAAATCGATCAGCCGTTTCGTTAAACAAATACAAGATTGACACTCATATTGTTAGGGTTTATTATTGGGATGATTCGTCAAGATTTTATAATTAGGATTAATTCTATTAATCCTTAAGCTAATAAGTCCTTAATCCCTAATCTAAATCAGCCGCCCAATCCTTAATACCTAATCTAAATCAGCCGCCCAAGCTTCCAATTAACACAAACAACCGCTAATCCCTATTGGCTGCCGAAACGACAGCCAATCAAAAGAGGCGGTCGGCCCTAAAGATCGAAAGGAGGGCTCTCGGTCTCATTTCACGCTATCTCCTTCGTTGACTCGTTCTGGACGATTTCCCCTCTCGCGATCCCTCCCTCTCGGTTCTGCGGCTCATGCAAGGCTCCCGTTGATGCGATTCTGCTCACACTCCCTCACGGAAAACTCCTCTCTCTTTTTCTCTTGCACGCTCCCCTCACGGGTTTCTTTTTCCTTTGTGGCGATTCCTCCCTCGGAAGACTCCATGCGGTGCTTCCTCCTCTTTCCGCTTTCCCGGGAAAGCTGCTTTCTTCCGACCGATCGGATTGTGTGCTCTTTCTAAGGAAGCCGAAATCTTCTTCTTCCTTTCCCTTAATATTCAACATCTCCAGGTCGTCTCTTTCTAACCCTAAGCTCATTTCCATATATTTGGGTGTTTTGGAAATTAGGGTTTTTATTACATATGCTAGATCTTGTGTTGGAATGATGTTGAAAAATTTCCCTTAAAGGATTTAGGATGTATGGCCCAAATCTTGTTTTCTTCTTGTTTTCCTTGTCATGGATGCTACCTTTTATTGGTGAAAATAATCTGGATGATGTATTGCCCAAATATTGTGTGTTAGGTGCAAATGTTTCTTATCCTTAAAGGCTACAAACTTGCTGAAATTTCTTTTATCAAGTGGAAATTGCATTGTTTCATTAGTTAGTAAGTATGTTGCTTGCTGGAAATCATCTTTATCAACGGGGAAGTTGTTGAAATTGTGTTTACAAAAGGGGAAAGCAATCAATTTGTTGTTTAAAGGGCATAATGTTTACTGAAATCATCTTTATCAAAGGGGTGCTTGCTCAAAACTATTTATCAAGGGGGGGATAGCTATTAGTTTCTGGGCTCTATGAAATTTGTTTTTACCTAAAGGGAAATCAATCATTTTGCTATTTGGTAAAGATGATATTTGCTGAAGTTTTCTTTATCTAAGGAAATCAATCGGTTCTTTGTTTAATAGTATGGAAATGTGATAAAAAAAAAGGGATGTATGGCCCAATATTACATTGCTTGCTGTTCTCCTATGAATTTCATGTTTCTACTTTGTTTTAATTGGTTTTCTGTGAAGGGAATTATATATATCATGCCTCTTTCATATGCAACTTAAAATCTGAAATTGAAAGGAAGGTTTCCAAGTATTGTATGGTTACATACGTCATGCTTCTTTTATTTCATGGTAAAATTTGAAAGTAAGGGAGAGATTTGAAGTGTTATGTGACATAGATCCTAGATCACATGGAAGATTCTATATTTCTTTCACCTATATGCTGAAATCTAAAATTGAAAGGAAGGGTTACCTTACTTCATGCACTTGCTATTATGTCAAAGTCAAAGAGAGATTCATTTTAAGATTAATTTCAGATTTTTATATATTTTCAGAAATGTTCAATATACATATTGCTTTCATGAACTTACTTTGGTCCAATGCAATGCCAAATCTTCTGTTTAAGTATATATGCAAACATGTTCATGAAAACGCAGTTGAAATTTATTATTATAAGTATCTACTAATGTTCTCCAACATGGTAGGGAAATGTTATGTTATATTATCAAAATTTCTAGTGGTTCACCATTATCTACCCATACATGCCTTCTTGGCATGGTGGCAGCCTCTCATGACAACCCCCACATGTGGGAGAGTTGTAAATTTTGATTATTATGCCCTAATCAAATATACATGCAAGCAACTTTTTTTATTTATATGCAAATGCAGTTTTAAATTTATTACTATAAGTCTACTAATGTTCTCCAACATTAGGAAATCTTATCTTATCAAAATTTCTAGTGATATCTCATGACATCCACCCATACGCTTTTCTGCATTTGGGCGCATTTAGAACCCCACATGTGGGGAGAGGAAGCGTAAATTTTGATTATTTTGTTCTTAATTAAATATACGCAAGCAACTTTTTTTATATATATAAATGCAGTTTTAAATTTATTACTAAAGTCCACTCATGTTTCTCCAACATGGTAGGAAAACTGTCATGATGATGCTTAACTCATACACTTTCGTGGCGTGTAAATTTTGATCATGTTCTCACGACACCTACCATACACGCCTTTCTTGGCATGGTGGAAGACCTCCCTCAAGAGCCTTACGGGATAACGGGAGGTAAAATTTTCTTTAAAAAAAAGAGATGAAAAGAAAGGATGAAATGCTTGGTTAACGTCTTAAAATGCTTTAGATCATATATGAATACTTACGCTCAATCTCTATATAATGAAAGTTTATCCCATTTGTAGAAAATATGACATAAGTGGTTAATATAAACGCTTATGTGTTGAATTTCTATATCACGCAGTATTTTCTTATTTGGCCATTATGACACGTATCGTGAACGCTCACCTTAAGACTCTATTTAGACATGTGAAATACACATTGTGACACGGTGTCAAACATACATCTCCCTACTTACTTCACACATAAAATAATAATGAATTGTTTTATATTATGTTTTAATTAAAGAGAACTTACAGTCTATGTGCACAACTTAACCCTCGCAAGATTGAAGAGCTTGGATTAAGAAGTCTTAAAAGAGAAGAGAAGAAGATAAGTTTCATGAGAGGTGAACCTCTTATTTATAGCCTCTCCTTTTCATCTATCTTATATCGACACATAAGGAGCTCTTGTTATACAAAGGAAATCATCTAAATTCATGCCATTTCATATATCACAGCACGCACATGCATGCCTCAGATCATTATCACTTCCTTAATGTCAAAAAAAAAGGGGAGGAATGGAAAAGAGAAAATAAACTCTTTGGCCTTATCTTCTTAATAAAATTTAATGCTTGTCCATTTGTCATGAAATTAATGTGAAGGAGATGGATTTTAATCCACTCTTTTAAATGACATATGACATCTACTCATCTTTGTTTCTCCTCCCCTATCAAGAGAAACAGCTATGGGTGATTGATCATATGGGGCCTCAAAAAATGATTTATTTCACTTTATGTTTCTTGATTTGCCACATGTAGAAAGGATTCTCAAATCAAGTGCCTAAGTTTATTTTCGACCCATTACTTTATATTTGATCATATGATTTCAAAATGATTTATTTCACTTTATGTTTCTGATTCACATAGAAGAGTTCTGCAAATCAGTGCTTTAAGTTCATTTTAGGCTCATTACTTTATATTTGATCATAGATAAAATGATTTATTTCAACCCCTTTATATTTGTTGATTTGCCACATGTAGATGGGGTTCTTAGCCCAAATCAAGTCTAAAGTTCATTTAGGCATTACTTTATATTTGATCATATGAGCTTCAAATGATTTATTTCACCTTTTCTTGATTGCACATGTAGAAAGGGTTTCTTAAAACAAATGCCTATATCCATTTTAGGTCCACTACTTCGATTGACCAAATGCTTCCAAAATAATTTATTTCATTCTATACCCTTGTTGATTTGTGACTTTTGGCCAAAATAATATACATATCATATTACCAATAAAAGGCTTAAGTCATGTTGTCTATTACCTTACATTTGATCAAATGACTTCCAAAATAATTCATTTCACTCTATACCCTCATTGATTTGTGACATAAAAGAGGAGTTTTGGCCAAAATAATAATATCATATTTCCAATGAAAAGGTTTAAGTTTGTTTATTACCTTTACATTTGATCAACAGGCTCAACATAATTTATTTCAACTCATATCCCCGATTATTGTTGCATAAAAAGGGGTTTGGCTTATAATTCATAACATACTCTCAAGTAAATAATCTTTATCTTATGAACAACATTTTACTTGATCAAAGCTAAAAGTATTCGCCAATCCACATTACTTGGAGTTCTCTCATGTGTTCGAGCCTAAATAATGTTCATGTTATACCTAGATGAATATCAATCTATCTCATATATACATCATCTTGTTTGGTCTTCTGGACCGATAACAAAACTCAAAATGTCATATTAAAACCTAAACTTGCAACCTACATTTCAACTACATTTAATGTCATACAACATTTTAAAAGAACATATATCGTATGTATGTTGAAATGTCCAAACAAGGACATATGCAAGTTATATAAAACAGAAGACGCTATACTTCCCGCTTGGTCTTCTTGTCCGTTAACACAACTCAAAATCAAAATTTGACATATAAACTTCAACTTAGACATCTTAATTTCCAAAAATTTTCAAAAGAAGTGATACTTTGAAGTAATTACTAAGTCAAATACAAAAAAGGACAGATCTATACTTCCTGCTGGTTTCTGAGGGGTTAAGAAAACTCAAAAATCAAAATTTGACATATAAACTCCAACTTAGACATTCTAATGTCCATACAATTCCCAAAGAACAAATATCCGTATGCATGTTGGAGTAATTATTAAGTCAAATATAAAGAACAGATGTTACATATCTCGGTTTGGACTTCGGACCGGGTCCAAGTTAACAAAACCTAAAAATTAAAATTTGACATCGAAACTTCAACATTAGACATCTTAATGTCCATGCAATTTTCAAAAGTACAGATATTCATATGGTCAAGAATTATTAAGGTAAATACAAAAGAAGATGCTACATAATCCTGGTCTTGAGGGTTAACAAAACCAAAAATTTGATATTATAAAATTTCAAATTAATAATATCCGATAAACGAATCGTCATATAATACAAGATATGAATCAAGAGATAGCAAAATTCAAATCCTCAAGAAGAAAATTCCCAAACCTAATCCTCTATATTCAAGTGGATAAGGTTTTGAAGGATTATACTTCGAGATAATGAATTGCACGATCCTTTGTAGAAAATCTGAGTAGGTCATCAATCGATATTAACCCCAAGATCGAAGAGTAATTATAATTAAAATTTCAATGATAAATGATCATATATTCAAATCTAAATCAATCGTAAAATAATCAAAATTCAAAGAAAATAACAAAATATAAATAAATAAATAAAAAATAAAATTAATTATTTAAATTAAAAACTAAAAAAATAAAATAAATCATCCACCCTCATTTGTCTTGTGACAAATTAAGAAAATTTTTGCTCACAAAGAAATAATGTCAAATTAAATACATAACTACCTTCACACTCAAATATTCCTAAAGTTCCATAAAGATGTACTGTCCATGTCGCTGGTTTTCTGATATACATAAATGGCGGATTCTGACCTGGACCCTCCGGATTGGTTCACGATATGGCACCACTAAATTACGGTCATACCAGATGTTCCCCAACTCTTTGCTCTTTTGTGAAATGTAGGATGTATTTGGTTAACAAAGCCTATGTTAGTAAGGTTGACTTATAGTTGTCCTTGACAAACTTCACCCCAGTCTACAAGTGCGACGACGTAACTTCAGTGTTCGACAGGATCCTTCCTATTGGGTCAATTACCTTCTATGACTAAACGGACAGGGACGCGGCATTAAAAATCATGGGATCTAGACGGGCCATCGTTCCCCAAAAGTTTAAAATTAAAATAATAAATTTCATAAGTTAAACTCCACTCACTGTAATTATATACTCGTTCTTATGATTCGTTATTTATCGAAATCTCTCTTATTGGGAGGGTGATTAACTATAAGGGCTTCATGCATAAACCAGAATATAAAAAATTCACCAAATGAGCGAAATCTCAAGTAGTGTCTTATCTACTATTCATCTACCTTCGAAATTATCAAACAACTCTTTCTTTTCTTTCTTTTATTCAAGAGGTTGTAATTTTCGGATCCCACAGCTCTAACTTAAAATATAGTGTACTAAGCTCGCTATGTTTATGAATATTAATACCCTAAATAGTTTAAAAGACCAACATTCATATTTTATTTTTTTTACTATTGCATTTTAAATCTAACATTAGAATTATTTATTCCACAGAGCTTTTTTAGCTTATTATGTATAAAAATTATTATTTAAGGCAAATAATAGAAGCAAGTTAGGCTATAGCCAGGTAAACCTAGTTTTGTTCTATATCATAGAATTTTTGGTGCATGGTTTTGAATGTATCATTGAAAAAAGACGTACAATATGTAAATTAAAGATTTTTGACAAATATTAATTATATATGAAGTATCTTAGAAACTTTGTAGCTCATATTGATAATTTAAAATTTTCCTATTAATGATAATAATGAATATATTAGTTAGTTTTGAAGTATATTGTGTATTTTATGACAATTTAGAAACTAGTTCTCTTTACTGAATTTTATTAGTACAAGTCAAAATGTGTGTCAATGAAAAATATAAATGACTAAATTGTCTACCTCTGTTACATCACATGTATCACTAAAAGTTAAAATGGGGCATGACACACATAGAGACAATCATATCTTAGTGCAATAGTTAACAATCAATGCGCAAGAATGACACACTAAGAGTAATGATTATATGAACATGAGATAGTACTATGCTATTCTATAATCAACAAGGTCATGATATGTTGCCAACTTCTACAAGTATAATGCCAACAAAGAAGGCATTTACCTCTTGCAACTACAGCCATATTGCATGAAACACAAAATAACTACTCAAAAAATATGTAAGCCAAATTTGAAGTAAAGATCAATGAACATCCCCATATGATGAATTATATAAATGTAACCAACTCCTTTGGATTACATTTTTATAATCATCACAAAAAGAGATTTAAGAAAATAATAACTTTCTTACCTTACGACCAGCAAATCTTTGTGTCAATTCATTGATGTGATCTTTGACTGCTGGAAGTTCAAGCGCTCGCTGAAAGCGGTCAGAGTCTATCCCGATAGGAAACTATTGAGTTTTCAAATGTGATATGCATAAAAAACAAAATTAATAATAGATAAAGACTATAAAATAAATTAAAGACATTTATGGATTGTAAAAGTAGAAACTCTGAAAGATGATTAAATAAAAGTGAATGCTTAACAAATAAATGAGATGCTAAGATTAGTGAGCTGGACAATACCGCAGCAACGCGTGTCAATTTGCCTTGGTCTTCCACTCCCTCTGGCGTGCCTTCAAGTCCAAGAATTCGAGTGCAAGCACTTACAAAATGTCTTGCATAGTCATATGTGTGAAATCTGAATTACATGATAAGTAAAATAGTAATAATACTAATAAATAATTATGATTCAAAAAAAAAAAATCAACCGTGGTTAAAGAGTACGTAGGGTTCATTTGAAAATTTCCCCACATAATATAAAACTAACATAACTAACAGGATAATATAAATACATCTCAACAGAAAAAATCACGGAATCCTAATCCCTAGAGTAATAACTTCCATCATAAAAAGCGCAATTAACCCTACAAATATTAGAAGAGAATTTATTCCTTAAATTCATTGAAAACTTAAGATCCATTAAAGGGCAATAACACTGTACCTAAGAGAAGATGAAAATAAATTTGCAATCCCTATCTAACCTGACAAACATCTTACATGCAAATGAATCTTTCATAATTAATAGAAACTATTGGTCTTTAGAGATCATTTCTTCTCCAGTAGTCATCATCCATGCCAAAACTGTTAAGCAAAAGATCCACCACTTACCATCGGCAAATCAATTCAAATAATGGAACAAAAAGTTAAAATAACAAACACAAACCTCCCATACAATTTGCACAATAACCAATGCTTTAGAAACAATCCCTAAAGGAGTATAGAAAGAGAAACATATTGAGCAGAGCAGTTATGGAGGGCATCCAACTATATAAACCATATCAGTCTTAGCAGCTAGACAGTTCACCATAAATTACAAACCTCACAAGTCCGTTTCAAAAACCATCATCACATTTTTGGAAATATACAACAACCATAAAAAAGACAGGTGTAGTGGCAAGGATAGAAAGATTGATGTATAGATCAATCCATCTAAATAAATTCATAGATATCCAGCTAACTCAATGGCAGAAATTAGCAGTCCACAGCATTCATAACTACCTATTAAAATGTAAAAGAATTGAAACAACAAAATACACTCTTGTTTTTTTTTTTCACAGAACCTTTACATTTTTCATAATGCATTGATAAAATTCTTGCACCAACTAGGATTAGATAAGCCCAAAAACGATGGCAATAAAATATCTGAAAATGTTGATTTTTAAAAGTTGAAACATATAAGCTATGGCCATCATAGATCTAAAATATAATCACCAAAATTTTATAAGCCTGCTAAATTTGTTAAATGATAATCAAATATATATTTTTTACTTACCAGTATGACGGTATATATCTAGTAAACCTATTATAATTTTTCTTTATTATTTGAAGGATGTTTGCAATCGTGCATAAAAAAACTTTTAGGAGCTGAATATAGATGAGGCATGAGAAGGTAATGGAATGGAGTAACCTATGGAACGGAATATAACTTGATCAAGTAAAAAAAATACTACAAAAAAGAATAATATTTATGTTTAAACAAATATTAATGATCACTGGTGCTATTTTCCAGACTTTGCACCAACAAAAAGTATTACCAAAAATATTTATTCAGAGCTAAACACTACCATTGCCGGCCCCAAGCCCGGATGTGAAAAGTGGAGGGTTTCGATAGAAAGTCAACAGCCAGCGTAAAACTTGTCGAAATAATCATGACATGAATCCTTTAAATCATTGTGTTAATACTAGAGTCCCAGAAGCGGCGTAGTATGAACGAATCTGGTAAAAAAAATGTGCAACTCTTAGAGTCGCTGTTAAATAAGCAAGGGTTCCCACATTATGGACGAATGCGGCAAAGAAGTTAGTCCATGAAACTAGAATTAAGTTAGGATCTTGGAATATAGGTACTCTTACAGGTAAATTAATGGAATTAATAGATATTATAGTTCATAGAAAAATAAATATTTTATGTGTTCAAGAAACTAAATGGGTTGAGGAGAAAAGGCCAAGGAGATTGATAGTTTAGGTTTTAAACTTTAGTATTCAGGTAAATCAGAAATGGTGTAGGTGTGATTATAGATAAAAGTTTGAAGGATAATGTTATAAATATTAATAGATGTAGAGATAGAATTATAGTTTTAAAATTATTGTTGATCTTAAGATTATCAATGTTATAAATGTTTATGCTCCTCAAGTAGGTTTGGATGTAAAACCAACGAAAAATTTTGAAATGAATTAGAGATTAATACAAAAGATACCCTTGAATAAAAGTATTTATTGGAGAAGATTTAAATGGACGTAGGTAGAGTGGTAGAAGATTTTAAAAGTGTTCATGGTGGTTATGGATTTAGAGTGGAATGAAGAAGATAGGACTATATTAGATTTTCTAAACATGATTTTGTAGTTCTTATCTTTATTTGAGAAAAGAGATGAACATATTATTAATACTTGTAAAGATTGTAATTCCAAGTAAAAGTTTAAGTACCCAACATCGATTGTTAGTTTTAGATTTTAAGATGAAAGATTATAAGAGGAAAAATAAATCAAATTATTGTTCTAGGATTAGATGGGGACACTTAAAGAACACAAATAAAAATACTTTTAAGAGCAAGCTACAAGAGCTTAGAATTTGGAATGTTCATAAAAAAGTTAATATTATGTGGAAAAAAGTAGTAAGTGAAAGTAAGCAAGTTGCTTAAAAATGTGTTTGGAGAATCAAAAAGAAAAGCTTCTTTTAATAAAATTAGTTGGTGGTGGAGTCAGAGTATGTAAGAAAAAATAAAAAATAAGAAGCAACAACAACAACAACAACAAGCCTTAAATCCCACTAGGTGGGGGCCAATGAATCATAGTCTCCATTGTGTCATTATGTGTCAAATTCTCATTTAATTCAAGTATACTAAGATCATTTTTATACATCTTAACCAAGTCTTTTAGGTCTACCTCACCTTTCTTAACATAAAGGCAAATCTAATGCATCTACTCTCTAATCCATTGGACGCTTTATGTGGCCAAACCATCTGCGACTCTCCCTAATCTTATACCTAACTTTCCCGAACATACTCATTTGCATTCTATCTCAGGGTAAAGATATAAAGTGGCGTAGAGATTCTAAGAAAGATATATGATCTGAAAAAATTAGTTTTCTTGATTTATATAATAGATTAAATCAAAGAGGTGAAAGATGTATGTATAAGTTAGCCAAAAGAGATAGGAGAAGTAAAGCGCAGTTCAGTGAGGTGTATTAAGGATGAAAATAATAAAATGTTTTTCTTAGAAAAGGATATTGAAAATAAGTGGATGAGATATTTTGATAAACTTTTGATGAAGGATCTGAATGTCGATTGATTTTAGAACCTTAATACCCTAAACAAAAATAGAGAATTTTATTTTTATCATCGTATTAGTAAATCTGAAGTTAGAGAAGCTTTAAAGAAAATGAAATGTGAAAAAAACAGTAGGACATGATGATATTCTAATAGAGTGTGGAAATGTTTAGGAGATCAAAGAATTTCTTGGCTTACAAATCTTTTTTAATGTTATTTTAAAGACTAAAAAAATATCAGATGAGTGGAGAAAGAGTTTGTTGGATCCTATATTTAAGAATAAAGGTGATGCACAAGAGTGTGCAAATTATAGAGGAATTAAGTTAATGTGTCATACATTAAAATCATGGAAGAGAGTAATTGAGCATAGGTTACGATGTGATACAAAAGTTTCTCACAATCAGTTTGGTTTCATGTCAGGTAGATCTACTATGGATGCTATACATTTGTTAAGAGGTTTGATGGAGAAGTATAGAGAAAGTAAGAAGGATTTACATATGATATTTATTGATTTAGAGAAAACTTATGATAAAGTTTCAAGAGATGTTCTTTGGAGAGTTCTAGAACAGAAAGGAATTAATATCGGTTATATTCAAGTCATTAAGGATATGTATACTAGAGCTGTTACTTGTGTCCAAACACAAGGAGGATTGACAAAATATTTTCCCATTTCAATTGGATTACATCAAGGATCAGCTTTAAGCCCTTATTTTTTTGATGTAGTTATGGATGTTCTTACTAGGCATTAACAGGAAGATGTACCTTGGTGTATGTTTTTTGCTGATAACATTCTTCTTGTTGATAAGACTAGAGAGTGAGTCCAAGAGAAACTTGAATTATGGAGGTCAACATTAGAGTCTAAAGGTTTTCGTTCAAGTAGATCTAAAATTGAATATATAGAGTGTAATTTTAATTGTAGAAGTTCTAGTGGTAGTGTTGTGACATTAGGTGAACAAGTCATTAATAAGAGTGAGCGATTCAGATATTTAGGCTCTATTGTTCAAAATGATGGTGAAATAGATGGAGATGTTATTAGTAGAATTCAAGTTGGATGGTTGAAGTGGAGGAATGCATCTGGCCTGTTGTGTGATAGAAAAGTTTCACTTAAACTTAAGAGAAAATTTTATAATATGGTGGTAAGACCTGCAATGACTTATATGGTGCAGAATGTTGGCTAATAAAAGAGAAGCATAAGACTAAGTTAAGTGTTACAAAGATGAGGATGCTTAGGTGGATGAGTGGCTTTACTCTTAGAGATAAAATGCTAAACAGTATGTTCGGAAAAAGTTGGAGTAGCTAGTGAGATAAGATTAGAGAGTCGCGAGATGGTTTGGCCACATAAAGCGTCGAGTCCATGATGACCGGTTAGGAGAGTAGATGCATTAGATTTGCCTTATGTTAAGAAAGGTAGAGGTAGACCTAAAAGACTTGGTTAAGATGTATAAAAAATGACCTTAGTATACTTGAATTAAATGAGAATTTGACACATAATATGACACAATGGAGACGAAGGATTCATATAGCCGACCCACTTAGTGGGATAAAGACTTGTTGTTGTTATTGTTATCTAAAGCAGCTATTCTTAAGTTTTTCACCGCAGTGTTGAATGATCATTACAACTATGTTACCATTCCTCTTGTACATGATAACACTTTTGCAAGCTAAATTTCTTCAAATTTTGCATCATAAATCTTCATTTACATTACAAGATTGTGGAGCATTTCCATCTTTTAGACAAAATATTGAAGAATATTTGCTTCTCACTGTTGTCTTAAAACCATTATTCACTATATTTAAAACATGAGTTCTAGATAACTGCATCTCCATGCAGCATAACTTTTAGGACAAATTTTCACAAAAGCAACCCTTTTTTTTTTTTTTGAATGTCACAAAAGCAACCTTGATGGTGCTGTTTCCAATATGTTAAGTTGGCACTTGAATGTTCGTGTTAGTAATATTTACCCCAGAAAATATACCAGATTTCTGAAACATTTCCACGCAAAAATTGCTTACGAAAACAAGTCAAATAATCAGATCCTCACACATAAGCTGCTAATCAAAAAACTCAAGATCAGAAAGCAAAATTAGGATCATTGGACCTAGTAACAGATATCAACAATATGATTAGTGTAAAACTGAAAATATGATTTCTGATGCATTGTCAATGCAATACAAAATATTGAAGAATCCATCTTATAATGGAACTGCTTACATCAAATAAGTTGTCATCACATATTGGTACTCTACGGTCAATTATTATAGTCTGTGCTATGAAGTTGTGGACATGAATAGCCTAGACTAACATAATGGGAGTCTCAAGCATTAGAGCTGATACCTTATTACTAACATTTATGACACGGAGCGGGAGCACCACCCACGGACTTCCGTGTGCTAAAGAAGGGATGTCCCTTGTTACCGGTTCAATTGAAACAGGGATTAGCCAGTTCAACCCTCTTTCATAAACCTGGTTCAATTTTCCTTAGATTAGGATTAGTTTCATCTAATATGCATAGGTTTTTATGTATTTAGGCTTCAATTCTTGTTGTTTTGTATTGGAGAGTTATAGATTGGAACTTTATGTATCCTTCAACATTGAGCAGCGAATCTGTATCACAATCTTCGGTAGTGCTGGTTGCACGACTTCCCTTTTGATTATTTTTATCTAGTGCAATTTTTGATTTGATCAACCGCTGTCTCGTGCTGTTCCAGTCCAGAAAGTCATTCCAAGGACTTTCTGCTTCCCAGACTACCGTCCAACACTTCCCAGCCGCTATATCTGCATATCCCATCTATGTTCCAACCAGTATTCTGCTGTTCTGCACCTGGAACAACTATTTCTTCTCTAAACAATCGTTCTTAATCCCCAGCAACCCAACCAAGCCCACTGTCAGTCCCTTCACTGCCGTAACTTTCATTGTTAGCTGCTGTACAACCTATCCACAGTGTATTTAACCTCCCCCAATCAATTTATCCATCGTTCCAACTTACCATTATCCATTTTTACACCCCCTTGCAAGGGTATTTTCTCCTCACAGCCAAGTTTTCACTCTTCTCTGGTTCTTTAACCTCCTCGTTATCTAAGAACGATATCATTTGATATCAGAACTAGATCTATCCTACATCTTTTGTCGCACCCCAGATGACCCCCTTATGCTAGGGTCAACCTGAAGTGTAATGTATCAGGATGACTGACAACACGATTAACGACACGCCCAAATACTATAACCAAAGCAGTAAAGCGAGTATCTAATCAAATCATCACTAAACTATTTATAATTCATATACTACTTAACTTAATTCATAACACAAATACCTAACTACGAAATCTTTAAATAAATGAAGCAGTAAAGACATTTAATTTCAGTGCACTAAAAAAGCCTTTAAGCCTTCCCAAAACTATACACTAACAAAACACTAATTACCCAAATTTTTTCCTCAAATTTTCAATCCAGAATATCATAAGCTAAAAGTTTAATGAGACAAGAATGCTAAAACAAGTTCTCAAGACAGAGAAACAATCGCGCATGCATAATGTAAATCTATAAAGTTCTGGTAAAACCAGTAGAATCAGATCGCAAGAATGTAACATTATAATTGAACAATATCGTAAGCTCATATCAGATCAATCAACGCCAGAACAGATTTTCATTTCGCCAGCTCTATATCAAATCATTTTCTAGAATCATTTACAATCGCTTTTGACTTTCATTCATAAGTGGTCGCCACCCTCGTCACTAAAACAAGTCGTAGGTGGCGCAGGCCGAACCATACTCTACATACCTAACGACACTGCCGACTTTAACGACACTAACCTCAAATGCCAGAGTCGGGATACTAAGATCCCCTAATCACGGCCATCTCTCGTAACTTTTGCTATCTCAGATCGTCAGATACCTTTCCTATCACAATTTTCCGACATTTCGTATCACATTATCGATTTAACATGTGTAAAACATTTCTATACGCTCAATGAAATCATACGCTACAAACTAACTGCCTTGTAATCATCAGAATCATAAATCGCGACGGCCAAGAATCAACATTTATATACGATTCAACATTACGTAAATATCTACATTTTATATACGATTCATACACTTTATGAAGTCAGAAACAATCATACAATTTATAAGTCGTAAACAATGGCATACATAAGAATAAACGAATTTACATTACAAAGATGTCTCACCTCGTCTAAGTCGTGATGCACCTCGATTCCTCCTCGAGCACACAACCTATAATAAAATAACTCTTCTAAGACTTCTATGACATACAACTCATAAATGAAACATAATTAACACCAATCTTACCCAAATTGATCTTCTTCATAAGTTTTAAACACCGAGTACACTCCAAAGTAATCTCCAAAGAAATCTCCTAACGTCACTATTAAATACCTGCTTCACTCAATAAACTAAAATTAACAAACACTGTCAATCCAAATCCCCCTCAATAATTCTACCACTCACCTAGCCCAAACGGTTCGGGACTCCTCAATCACGCATTTCAACGCCAAGGAAGGTCAAGAAAAAAAAGAGATAGGGAAAGAAATTAAGAACTTACAAACTTTCCTAAGTTTCCGACGGCCAGAATAGAATTCTACCGAGCCGACGTTCACGGAGTCAACCGACGGTTCACGGATTTCAAACCGAAGCTGACGGACTTACTGCGGGCGGCGGCGTTCCAAGCCACGGCGGGAAATCGCTTCCACCGAAAGTGCGGCGAGACTGGGAAGTCGTTACGGCCGAACGGCCGAACTGAGCCGACGCCACGGAGGCGACTTCGCCTGCGGCGGATGCGGCGATGATCTCGTAAGAGCTACCGTCGGCCGGCGGGAAGGGAAAGGAGGAGAAAATTGCCGATGCCGAATGAACGAGCGGTCTCGATCTCATGCGTCAAGGAAATGAAATAGCCGCAAGGAAGGAAATAAATTACCTTCGATCGATCCCTACCAACACGCGCCGAGGCTTAATCCCGCCGCATGCGAGTAAAGTGGATGCTACAAGAATCGCTACAAGAACGGGTTAATTAACTAAAATAAATTTAATTAGCATTAATGAAATGGATATTACGCTTTCTTAATTTTCGAAATTTCTTCGAATCATGCAAACGTAAGGGAAACTTCCTCATCTCTTGTTCAACCTCCCAAGTTTCTTTGATCTCAGGCTTTCCATTTAATTTTAACATAAGAAATTTGTCTATTTCTAATCTCTTGACATCAAATTCTAAAATCTTTTCGCTCCAATGCATAAGTCAAATCGTCAGATTTCAAACAGTATATGGAATCTTCGCTCGATTCGATCCATTTTCTCAACATCAAATGTGAAACACGCTGAATGTCGCCAATTCAATGGTAAGGCAAGTCAGTGTTCATTGATCCTTTCAATGATTTCAAAAGGTCCATGTATCTGGCTCAATTTTACCTCCGACCAAATCTACTAATTCCTTTCATGTTTGACTTTTAAAATACAAATTCTCCAACTTGAAATTCTACAAGGCTTTAAGTCGAATCTCACGATCATCCGAAATTTTCAATCTCGATTAATCCGATTTTCTCTCAGAATTGATCAACCAACTCGACCTAACAATGCCTTTTCTCCACTTCACCCAACTTAATGGAGTTCTACACTTTCACCATACAATGCTTCATACGAGCCATTTGAATACTGGGATTGGTAGTTATTATCAGAAGAAACTCGATCATAAATATGATCTTCCTACCTCCAAATCTAAAACACATAATCTCAACAAGTCTTCTGTGACTTGAATTGTTCTTTCTCATTCATCACCCATGAAAAGTCAGATAAGTGTAATCGTGCTCAAGCCTCTCTCAATTCCTCCATAATCTGAGTAAATCTACCATCTCGCGAGACGATCACTTTGCACACCATAAGTTTACAATTTCTTTAACATATAATCTGACAATTTACCAACTGAATCTCTGTTTCATGGGTAAGAAATGAGTCGACTTCAATCTATCCACAACAACCTGTGATACTATCACGCTTCGCCGAGATCTAGAAAGCCCATAACAAAATTCATGCAATTTCTTCCACTTCCACTCCAGATAGTAATGATCAGAATAACAATCGCCTGATGCCGCCTTTAACAACTGACAAGCTGACACTTGAGACATATTCATATGTCCTTCTTCATACCCCACCAAAATATTGTTTTTAAATCTTTATATATTTTTGAACTACCAGGATGAATAGTATATCCCGCCTGATGAGCCTCTTGTAAAATTTCTTGTCTCAATTCCACATCACCATCCATAATCAGAATGCTTCCAATAATACCTCTCATCTACAAGAAAATGCTTCTCAATCTGATTTGTTCAAGAAATTGATATCCACAATCCAGCCAGTGCTGATTCACAATAAAGTTGATCAGACCGCCAATCGAGATAAATGCCCATCACCGTGATCTTCAAATTCAGAAATTCTCTTCTAATCAACTCGACTTTGAGTAATAATCCAACCGGATTTCAGACTATGCATCGCCTACAACATTAGCTTGTCCGACAATAATATCTAAATCATAATCTTTAATAAACTCAAGCCATCTTCTTTGTCTTGATTCAATTCTTTTGTGAAAGATATATTTAAGACTCGATCGAAAAAATTCAGATTTCACCCATACAAGTAATGTCTCCAAATTTTAAAAAACGAAAATGCTAATTCTAAATCATGACGGTAATTTCTTTCGTGCTTTAATTGTCTCTCAAGATAATTACTCTTCCGTCAGATTAAGCACAACCCAAACCTTTTAAAGAGGCATCACTAAATATTTCAATCCTCACCCCTCGATGGAATAGCTAAAATGCAAATTTTCAACGCTTTTCAATCAAAACTCGCCACATTCACCGACATCGAATTTGACATCCTTTCTCAATAAATTGGATGGATCGAATACGAGAAAATCTCGACAAACTTCGCTAACTCTAAAATCGAACTTCAGAACATTCTTTCGTGACCATTCTAAAATTGCTTTTACTTTTGAGATCAACAGAACTCCTTCGCCACGATAATGCGACCTAAATGCGACACATGCATCCAAAATTCACATTTTGCAAATTTAAGATATAATCGATTTTGTCTTAACAATTTAAACAATCCTCGACGATTCAGACGCTCTTCATCGCTTTAATAAATAATATCATCAATAAAGACATAACAAACCGTCCACCAAGGGCTTGAAAACACGATTAAGCCCATAAAGATCATAGAGCATTAGTTAAAACCAAATGAATGGAATTCATAATGCCCATACCTGCCAAAGTCGCTTTTAAAACATCGATCTTTAACTCTAACCGATATCCGTGATCTCAAATCAATTCTGAAAATACAGCTCCTTCCAACCGATCAAATAAATCATCAATCCTCTAGAATGATACTGTTTCGATTACTTTATTTAATCAGTAATCAACACAGATGACCCATCCTTTTCTTAACAAATATGCACTCCACTACTGAGTACGTCAATAAATCCTTTATTCGTCAAATTGAATTGGCACTTCAATTCCTCGCACTTAGAGTCATCCGTAGCGAGATTTATGTATGAAGTTGTACTGTTGTACATCAATCCCAAACTCTACTTCGTCAGGCAACGTAATTCCTCCTAAACACATCGTGAAATTCAAACAACGGAATATCAAACACCTCCTTATTCAACACATCTAATTTAGCTAGAAATACCATTTCACCGCTTCTTACATATTTACTCAACTTCACCGCTAATCAAAGAAACGGCGTTTATCACAAGAAAAATAAAATGATTTTTCGTGCATGCCAAATTTCACTCTCCTTCCAAAGATTCAATTGTTGCAAAATATTTGATCAACCAATCCATACCTAAGATAACGCCAAAATGTCCGACGGTACATAATTGGCTCAGGAAAGTGTTTATCTTGAATGTTAATGTCAACAACACATTTCCTATTTCAGATTCATACTATCACCGTAAGATTATCACATCTACACGGGTATGAAATAAAAGATCAACTTAAACCTAAAAAGGAATCAAATGAACGAATGCTAAGCCAATCAAATGAATCAACCCAAATTCAAATTTTAAGCACACCACTTCATTTGATTTTCGCTTTGTGGGATAAAGAAAACTCGCTTTTGAGGGGTTTTACGCTCAAGTTTCTCCTTTTTCAATTGAAGGTCTTCTCCAATTCTGCCTCGCTTCCAAAATTTTCTTTATTGACCTGCCCCCGCCCCTCGATAATTGTATGTACATCCTTCTTCTTCTCCATCGTGCAGCACGATGTCCAATCTGACCATCTCAAGATCTCCCATCAGATGACCAAAATGTCTTTTCCACACTTATCACAATGGCTCTAATCAATTTGTTTTCTGTCATCAAACTTAAATTTCAAAGAATCTAGAGAAATTGCCTTCTTTCAAAGTTTTTATTGCTCGCTAATCCCACTATTGCTAGAAATTCAACTCATTCTCAATTTTCTAAATTTTCAACCAAGACAGAACTCACCGATATCAAAGTGATTAATGCCAATCTCAATTGATCTCCTCGCAGAATTCCATGACATTTCTCTTCCGCATCGATATAAGTATATCAGAAAGAGGTGAACTCGCTTCATATGCATTATCGTTTTGAGTAGATTGAAAATTTGTCTGCAGCAAGTACTGGCTGAATGAACCAATTGAATACTTGACAAACTCATCCCATTTGATCTGACAGTAGTATCGTCAAATCTTTCTATGTTGAGCTCGCCACCACCTTTCTCGCTTCCCCTTCTAATACAAAAGAAATAATACTACTCTTCTGCAAATCATCCCATCCAAAATTTTTCCAATCTTAAGCGCCCAATCTCCGCCACTATAGATCATCTCCTCAATGCTTCAAAGATCTCAAATGTTGGTCCACTTCAACCATACTAGATCGGCCTGCCGCAGATTTTTCCATAGAGGCTTTATCAACAACTGGAAATCAACCGAACTACCCTCGCAATTCATCGATCTACCTTCACCACTTCGCTGTATTTCACTCTCGTTAATTATCTTCGCAGTAATTCGTTACATTTAGTCTGTAGAATGACCTCTAACCTTTCGCATTTCTTCAAATTAATCAAATTAACAAAAAAAGATTTATATGATACCGATTTATTCATATCATACATGCATGAAATTAAATATCATACATGCCTAACCCAAAATTAACGCCCTATACTCAGATAATCAATTCACACTTATTCATCCCTAAATCCAAATCATGCTTCCATTCCTATCAATCTTTTGCTCGTTTCTCAACCTTCGCTCGATACCACTTTCTTATACTTAATGACTTTACGCTGGTCAACTGTGTAATCAGATGATTGGACGACACAGATTTCACCGACATGCTCCACTGCATCATGGAACGAGTAAAGGAGATCTAATCAAATCATCACTAAACTATTTACAATTCATATACTACTTAACTTAATTCATAACACAAATACCTAACCATGAAATCTTTAAATAAATACAGCAAAAGACATTTAATTTGGACATACTCAAAAGCTTTAAGCTTCCCAAAACTATACAATTAACAAAAAACACTACCTTTCTACCCAAATTGCCTTTTCCAAATTTTCAATCCAGAATATCATAAGCTAAAAGCTTAATGGAAATGCTAAATGCTCAAGACAAAGACAAGAATCGCGACGTACACGTGAAATCTATAAAATTCAGAAATCAGAGAAATCAGACCGCAAGAATGTAACATTATAATTGAACAATACGCCGTAAGTCATAATCAGATCAATCAATGTCAAAGATGATTTTCATTTCGCCTATATCAAATCATTTTCTAAATGTCATTTACAATCGCTGACTTTCATTCATAAGGTCGCCACCCTACGTCGACCTAAAACAAGAGAGGTAGCGCAGGCCGAACCATACTCTACATACCTTTCCGACACCGCTTGGACAAACTTAACGACACCAACCTCAAAATGAGTCGGGATACTAAGATCCCTAATCACGGCTCATCTCGCCGAACTTTGCTATTCAAGCAGATCTCGTCAGATACCTTCCTATCAAATTTTTCCGACATTTCTGTATCACATTATCATGCATTTAACATGTGTAAAACATTTCTATACGCTCAATGAAATCATACGCTACAAACTAACTGTCGTAATCATCAGAATCATAAAGCAGCGGCCAAGAATCAACATTTATATACGATTCAACATGTGTAAATATCTACATTTTATATACGATTCATACACTTTATGAAGTCGTAAAACAATCATACAATTTATGGAAGTCATGTAAACAATGGCATACATGTAAGAAACTCAATTTACATTAAGTAGATGTCTCACCTCAAAGTTGTCGCGGATGCACCTCGATTCCTCCTCGATACACAACCTATAATAAAATAACTCTTCTAAGACTTCTATGACATACAACTCATAAATGAAACATAATTAACACCAATCTTACCCGAATCGATCTTCTCATGTTTTAAACACCGGAGTATACTCCAAAGTAATCTCCAAATCTCCTAACGCCACTATTAAATACACGCTTCAATCAATAAACTAAAATTAACAAACACCGCCAATCCAAATCCCTCAATAATTCTACCACTCACCTAAAAAAAACGGTTTGGGACTCCTCAATCACGATTTCAACGCGCGAAGGCTACCGAAAGAAAAGGATAGGAAAGAAATTAAGAACAAACTTTCAAAGTTTCCCCCGACGGCCAGAATAGAATTCTAGCCGAGCGATTTGAGCCGAACCGACGGTTCACTGGATTTCCAAACCGACACGGACTTACTACTGCTTTCCAAGCTGCCACGGAAATCGCTTCCACCGAAAGCGAGACCAGGGGAAGTCGTTTCGAACTCGAACGGCGAACTCGCAATGACGCCACGGAGGCGACTTCGCCTGCCGACGCCGGATGCGGCTTTCCTGATCCGCGGTCACGGAGCTCCGTCGGCCGGGAAGGAAAGGAGGAGAAAATTCGATGAATGAACGGAGCGGTCTCGATCTCGCGTCAAGGAAATGAAATAGGCTGCGGCTTAAGGAAATAGAATTACCTTCGATCGATCCCGGCCGAACACGCGTCGAGGCTTAATCCCGCCGTTGCATGCGAAGTAAAGTGGATGCTACAGTAATCGCTACAGTAAACGGGTTAATTAACTAAAATAAATTTAATTAGGCATTAATGAAATGGATATTACATCTTTCTTGGGTAGTTTTCTCTTCTCCAAAATCACAATAGCAATTCCCCTACCCTCCAAAACCTCCGCTGAAATTTTTGGACAGCAAGCACTTTCTTTTCAATCCATCCAATCCTAGCCCTCAACCTACCTTTGTAACCCTAGATCTGAAATTAGGTTACTTAGTTGCACAAAAAAATTCAAAATTCAAAATTGCCTCCATCTACACCGCTGCTATCTCCCTTTTGGCCGAACCACCTCTCATCCAACCAAACCCTACCTGCGAGCTACTCACAAGGATAACCACCATGCTATCAAGAAGAAACTTACAAGGGGATTTCCAAGCAATGGCCTTGGAGGATATTCCGCCAGAGATCCACAGTTTGCAACAAAAGCTCACTGATTATGAGAGAAGGTAACAAGGAAGGAATACTCATAGCCACGATGTTAATCTTCAAGAGAAGGAAGAAAGAAAATTTGAATCCTTTCCACTAGGAGGATTCTAGTGAAGAAGAACTCATGCCACACAGATTTAGTATTGTCTGCAGGAGGAAAGATACATATCTGGAGGTGAAGATGACCAACCTGAATTTGAAGGATGAATAAACTCATATGAGTTTATTGAGTGGTTGCATACTGTTGAGATAGTCTTTGAGTACAAAGGCATTACACCGAAACGAAGAGTGAAGTTGACAGTCATTAAACTCAGAAAGGATATCTCCTTGTGGTGGGAGAATTTGAAACACGCATGTCAGCCTGAAGGGAGAAGCAAGATCACTATGTGATAAAGAAAGAAGGAAATGCAGTGCAAATATTTGTCAGCTCACTACAAAAAGGATGTGTTCTTGAAACTCCACCATTTGTAGTTGAGAGATTTATCAGTGGAGGAATACACTGCTGAGTTTGAGCAGTTACTGTTGAAATGTGACTTGGCAAAGCCTATGGGGAGATTTATCAGTGGAAGAATACACTGCTGAGTTTGAGCAGTTAATGCTGAAATGTGACTTGACAAAGCCTATGAAGAACACCAATGTCAGGTATTTTGGAGGACTAAAGATATCCATCAGAAATGTGATTCAATTGCAACATTATAAGTCCCTACTACATCTGCAGACTTTGACATTTAAGGTGGAAAAGCAACTTAGGCACATCAGAACTACCCCTCCTCCCAGGCAGAGCCCAAGAACAAGAAGCAGGAGTAAACCCTCAAGAGATGTAAAAACAGCCAACATAAGATGATGGTGACCTTCTAGAGATCAAGAAGAGTGATAAAAAATAGTGGACCCAAAATCCCAACTTCTACAACTAGGAAGTGCTCCAAGTGCGATGGTTCTAGGCACAGTACATATAATTGTCTAAATAGGAGAGCTATATCTTTTGTTGAGCAAGAAGCAATGGAAGAGGAGTCTAGTGAATAGCTTGTGGTGGAAATATCAGAAGAAGAGTATCACTTGGTTGCTGCTGAAAGAGAACTATTAATGGTGTGGCGTGCCTTTCAATCTAAGCATGAAGAAGATGAATCTAAACTCAGACACAATATTTTTCACACTAGAAGTACAATGAAAGAGAAGGCGTGCAACATCATCATTGAAGGAGGCAATTGTGAAAATGTAGTGGCAGCTCAAATAGTAGAAAATTAGATCTCCCTACTCAAATGCACTCTTAACAAAGCTCACTGATGTGCTTGAAGAAGAGAAATAAAATTAGTGTTAACAAAAGGTGCTTAGTAGAGTTTGCTATCAAAGCCATATTTCAAGATCAAATGTGGTGTGATATGATGTCTATGGGTGTTTGTCACCTATTGTTAGGTAAACCATGGAAACATGATAGAAAGATCATTCATTATGGATATCATAACACATTCACTTTCACCAAGGACGAGATGAATATTATGATGCTACTTTGAAGAGGTCCCGAGGAACAAACTATTGCTGACCATATTACTATGTTGTAAGACAGGAAGGAAACACCAATGAGGTTATCACTAATAGGATTACATGAGCATGATGTAAAGAGGTCACTATAATATCATACATCTCTAGAGAACAAATGTTCAGAATGCTACTTCATTCTGAATATTGTTGGTTCAAGATGAAGAACTAAATGATTAGATAAAGCAATGTCACTTCTTTGTTCCACAAGAACCTCATTTTTAGGAGTAATAGTGATTGAACAATTGACTCCAAGATGAACCCAAGTGTGGAAGCAGATCATCAGGAGAAGAAGACAAGGCCCTCCTACCCAGGGAGAATGTCATAGAGCTAGACGAAGAAAAATTGTCCATTCTCTATTTCATGGAAGACTCACTTTTAAGAATAGAGTGATAAGACAAGTTATTTTGGAATAGACCTCACCAATCTGGAGTGAATGACGTGGAATAGAAGCCGCACATGCAAACTTCCACGTGATAAAGATGAGGGTGTCCCCCATGACCCCCAAAACTGGTTCAATTGAATAAAAGATGGATTAGTTCAACCCTCTTTCATAAACCTGGTTCAATTTTTCTTAGATTATGGTTTGTTTAATCTAATATAAATAAATTTTTCTGTGTTTAGGGTTCAATTCTTATTCTTTTGTATCAAAGAACTAACTCTAGGATTCCTAGATTGGAACTTTTCTGTATCCTTCAACATTGGATGGTAATTCTGCATCTCAATCATTATTGGTGGTGGTTGTGTATTTTCCCTTTTGATTATTACTATCTACTATTATTTTCGATTTGATCAACTATTATCTCATGTTATTCCAATCTAAAAAGTCGTTCCAGGGACTATTTATGCTTGCCAAACTACCATCCAACACCTCCCAACTACTAAAAGTCGTTCCACCGAACCGAAGAATGAAGTTGGCAATCATTAAGCTCAAGGATGCCTCTTTGTGGTGGGAGAATCTGAAATGCATATGTTAGCACGGAGGGAGAAGCAAGATCACCGTGTGGTAAAAAAAAAGGAAATCCAACGCAAATACCTATCAGCTCGCTACAAGCAGAATGTATTCTTGAAACTCCAACATTTGTAGTAGAGAGATTTATCAACGTAGGAATACATTGTTGAGTGAAAGCAGTCGATGCTGAAATGTGAGTTGGCAAAACCTAAGGAGAACACCATCGTCAGGCATTTTGGAGGATTGAAGACATTATCAGTAATGTGGTTCAATTGCAACATTACTAGTCCTTACTACACGTGCAAACTTTGACATTAAAGATGAAAAGGTAGATTAGGCACATCAGATCTACCCATCCTCCCAAGTAGAGTTCAACCCCAAGAACAGGAAGCAGGAGTACACCCTTAAGAGGTGTAAAAACAACCACATAGGATGATGGTGACACTCTAGAGATCAAGAAGGGTGATAAAAAATAGTGGACCCAAAACCCCAACTTTTACAGCTAAGAAGTGCTCTAAATGCATTGGTTCTGGGCACATTACATATAATTGCCCAAATAGGAGAGTTATATCTTCTATTGAGCAAGAAGAAATGGAAGAGGAGTCTAGTGAAGAGCTTGTGGTAGAAATATCAAAAGAGTGTCACGATGTTACTAATGAAAGAAAACTATTAGTCGTGCGGCATGTCCTTCAGTCTAATCGTGAAGAAGATGAACATTAGCTCAGACACAATAATTTTCACACTAGAAGCATAATGAAAGAGAAGGTGTTAACATCATCATCGATGGAGGCAGTTGTGAGAATGTAATGGCAGCTCAAGTAGTAGAAAAATTAGATCTCTCTATTCACATGCACTCTTAACCATACTCACTGATGTGGCTGAAGAAGAATAAAATCAGTGTTAATAAAAAGTGTCTAGTAGAGTTTTCTATCAAAGCCAAATTTCAAGATCAAGTGTGGTGTAATGTGATGTCTATAAATGTTTGTCACTTATTGTTAAGTAGACCATGAAAATATGATAGAATAACTATTCATGATGAATATTAGAACACATTCATTTTCACCAAGGAAGAGATGAATATTATGATGCTACCTTGAAGAAGTCCTGAGAAACAAACTATAGCTAACCATACTACTATGTTGTAGGACAAAAACGAGACACCGATGAGGTTATCACTTATAAGTTACATGTACGATGTAAAGAGGTCACTACAACTACAACAACAACAAGCCTATATCTCACTATGTGGAGTCGGCTACATGAATTCTTCTCCATTGTGTCCTATTATGTGTCAAATTCTCATTTAATTCAAGTAAACTAAAATTATTTTTTATACATCTTAACAAAGTCTTTTTAGGTCTACCTCTACCTTTCTTAACATAAGGCAAATCTAAGACATCTACTCTCCTAACCGGGTCATTAGACGACCGATATTTTATGTGGTCAAACCCTCTAAGGCGACTCTCTGTAACTTATCTACTACTGGAGCTACTCCAACTTTTCTTGAACATACTCATTTCACATTTTATCTCTAAGCGTAAAGCCACTGATTCACCTGACCATCCTCATCTCTGCAACACTTAACTTAGTCTTATGCTTCTCTCCTATTGGCCAACATTCTGCACCATAAATCATTGCAAGTCTTACCACTATCTTATAAAATTTTTCTTTAAGTCTAAGCGGTACTTTTCTATCACACAAAAAGCCAGATGCATTCCTTCACTTCAACCATCCAACTTGAATTCTACTAATAACATCTTCATCTATTTCACCATCATTTTGAACAATAGAGCCTAGATATCTAAATCGCTCACTCTTTTAATGACTTAGTCACCCAATGTCGCAATACCACCACTAGAACTTCTACAACTAAACTTATGCTCCAAATATTCAATTTTAGATCTACTAAAACGAAAACCTTTAGACTCTAAGGTTGACTTCCATAATTCAAGTTTCTCTTGGACTCCCTCTCTAGTCTTATCAACAAGAAGAATGTCATCAACAAAAAGCATACACCAAGGTACATCTTCCTGTAAATGCCTAGTAAGAACATCCATAACTATAACAAAAAGATAAGGGCTTAAAGCAGATCCTTGATGTAATCCAACTGAAATAGAAAAATATTTTGTGAATCCTCCTTGTGTTTGGACACAAGTAATGGCTCTAGTATACATATCCTTAATGACTTGAATATAACCAATATTAACTCATTTCTTTTCTAAAACTCTTCAAAGAACATCTCTTGAAATTTTATCATAAGCTTTCTCTAAATCAACAAATATCATATGTAGATCCTCCTTACTTTCTTTATATTTCTCCATCAAACTTCTTAACAAATGTATAGCATCCATAGTAGATCCACCTGGCATGAAACCAAACTGATTTTGAGAAACTTTTGTATCACATCGTAACCTATGCTCAATTACTCTCTCCCATTATTTTAATGTATGACACATTAACTTAATTCCTCTATAATTTGCACACTACTGTGCATCACCTTTATAGTTAAATATAAGAACCAACAAACTATTTCTCCACTCATCAAGCATCTTTTTAGTCTTTAAAATAACATTAAAAAGATTTATAAGTCAAGAAATTCATTGATCTCTTAAATATTTTCACACTTCTAATATCATCAGATCCTATTGTTTTTCTACACTTCATTTTCTTTAAAGCTTCTCCAACTTCAAATTTACTAATACAATGATAAAAATAAAATTCTCTATTTTTGTTTAGGATATTAAGGTTGCTAAAAAAATGTAATACGACGATGTAAAGAGGTCACTACCTAATATAATACATCTCCAAAGGACAGATGTTCAGAGTGTTGCTTCATTTTGAATATTGTTAATTTAAGGTGAAAAAGTAAATGGTCAAATGAAGAAGTGTCCCTCTTTGTTCCACAAGAGCCTCAATTTTAGGAGTACAGTGACTAAACGATTAACTCGGAATGAACCCAAGTGCAAAAGCAGATCATCAGTAAATGAAGACAAAGCTCCTCCTACCCGGGGAGAATGTCATAGAGCTAGATGAAGAAAAAGTGTCCCTTCTCTATTTCACGGAAGACTTATTTTTAAGAATATAGTGATGAGACAATTGACTTTGGGATAGACCTAGGATAAGAAGTAGATCATCAAGAGATGAAGAAAACCCAGCCAATATAGAGAGAAAGATGTGGAATGGGAGCTGCACAAGCGGACTTCCGTGCGCTAAAGATAAGGACATCCCCCGTGACCCCCTAAACTTGTTCAATTGAGCCATAGATGGACTAGTTCAATGCTCTTTCATAAACCTAGTTTAGTTTTTCTTAGATTATGATTTGTTTAATCTAATATAAATAATTTTTTATGTGTTTAGGGTTCAGTTCTTGTTGTTTTGTAATAAAAAGTGATCTCTAGGATTCCTAAATTGGAACTTTTCTATATCCTTTAACATTGAGTGATGAATCTATATCTCAATCGTTGTTGGTGATTGTTACGTATTTTCCCTTTTGATTATTACTACCTACTCCTATTTTCGATTTGATCAACTATTATCTCGTGCTATTCTAGTCCAAAAAGTCATTCTAGGGACTATTTCTGCTTGCTAGACTACCATCCAACACCTCACAGCTACTGAACCTGTTATCCCATCTCTGTTCCAACCGGTTCTTTATTGTTCTTCACCTAGGACCCCCTTTTCTTCTCTAGGCAGCCATTGTTAATCCCCAGAAGCCCAGCTACTAAACTTTCATTGTTAGCTATTATACAACCTATCCCCAGCTATATTGAACCTCCCCAATCAATTTCTCCATCATTTCAGTCTATCATTATCTGTTTTTACACCCTACAGCAATCAGCAAGAGTATTTTCTCTTGGCAGTAAAATTTTTGGTATTTTCTATTTCTTGTTTATCAACATGTCACCTCGTTATCTGAGAGAGGTATCACTTTATTTATGAAAAATACTACTGAAAATTTGGTAAGCATGTATATGTCAGTTCATGCATATGGATAAAGGTGTGTGTTCTCTCCCGATAATCCAACACAAAAAACCTTTGCAGCCTTTTAATAAACAAGAGGATAGAAAGGGAAATTTTTGTACATTAGAATTCTTATTATGCTTAATCTGGATTGTTTCGTGGCATTTGGCAAAAAATTTCTATCGGTGGAATACAATGACATGCAATTCATGGTCATATTGCAAGAAAAATAATTCCAGGGTATAGAACTGAAAAATATACTTACCCAACTAAATCAGCAGCAAGAACAGATTTAAGAAGCTCTGATCGAGATGGCAGGGTTCTGTGAATTTCTGATGAAGGAAAAGGGGTGTGAAGGAACCAACCAACCTTCATCTTGCTGTTATAGTCCTTAAGACATTTTGGAAGAAACATAAGATGGTAATCATGGCACCATACAACGTCCCCCTCTTCATAGTGTCGATTCACAACAGCAGCAAACATCTGGTTGGCCCTTTTATATGCATCAAACTGAGATTGGAAGCTGCGAGTCGTTGCAAGTCTATCTTCTTGAGGAAGTCCAAGATAATGAAAAAGTGGCCATAGGATATTGTTGCAGTAGCCATTGTAATATTGATGTACTATTTCTTCATCAAGAAAAACCGGAATGCATCTCTGCCAGAAAGAGAGACTAATGCGTTTAATTATAGTTCAGAATCCTAGCCACACAAGACAGTAACTAGACAGGAAAAAAAGTAAAAGTTATAGAATCTTAACAAACCTTCTCAGCCAGTGCCTTTATAAGTGCCTTTTGCCCAACTATATCTGGCACATTTACACCAGCCCATCCAATCCATTTAGCATCAACATCCTTAACACCTGCACAAGTATCAAGGCAAGCCAAAACGTTTTAAAATTATCATGCATGCAAAACGAACAATTTTCAAGTAATTTTACCAGTTGAACTAGACTAGATAAGAACAAGCAAACAGACTTTTACAAGGCAAACATGTAACTATAGCTCCCAGTTAAAAGCTCTGATGGACACAAATATCGGCAATTAGAATGTCTATGCTTCAGTAATGCACGTGAAGATAAGTTGCTCGCTATAAAAGAAAACACCCTTCATAACACTTACCAAGAAGCGCACTGACAAGGCCTCCGGCGCTAATCTCCAATGACCAGGAATCCTCACCACGCCGAAATGCAGACACAGGAAGACGATTAGCCACCACTAACAGTCGCTGCTTCATGGGCTTTCCCTCTGATGCCCCAAATCCATCTCCAAGTGTCCTAGAAGTAAGAGGGGAGGTCTCCAACATCTCATCTTCATGGACTTCAGCCACTCCCATCTCATCCTCAACAAGGAACTCGGGACTGCCACTGTTATTCCACCTGCTGTCAGCTGCATCGTTGTTATCGGTGTTGATGTTTTTGTTGAGCTTCCTGAGCTCCCTCTCACGAAGAAGTCTATCAACCCTGGTTTGGCTTCGACTGGTGTACTTGACTCCCAGCATATGGAGACCGCCGGAGGGCAGCTTCACAAACCCAACAGCTTAGCCGATGAGCCGCTCACTGCATTTTTTTTTTTTACAGGGACAACTGAAATAAACTTTGGGGTCCGTTCACGCCAAGGAGCACCAAAGATAGTAGTTTAGTACGGAAAGAGCATTACGCAACAATGGAAACGTCTGTTTCAATTTTGTGTTTTCTCTTCTAGAGAAAAATTCACACCACACCACGGCTAAAGAAAAGAAACTGATCCTAAATTATAAGAATGCATAATAAAAGAAACAAGAGCAGTGATAAAAAGACAACGATTTTTTTTTTTTCTTTTTTGGCTGTTGAGCGCTAAGACGAAGGATTATGTAGCCGACCCCACGTAGTGGATAAAGGCTTGTTGTTGTTGTTGCTGTTGTTGTTTTTGTTGGCTGTTGAGCGCTCGAGCAAGGGTCCTGCGGCGGAGAAAATTTTACCTAACCATTGGCCGCCGCTTCTTCCGCTAAGGGAATGAACTTAACAGAAAGAAAAAACCGGAAAATAAAAATTGACTGTTGCAAAGATTTCATAAAAGCGAGGGGAGCGAGTGTGCAAAAGGAAAAGGCAGTGGTCGCTCTAGCTTCCTGTATTCAACTATTGAGTCCCCTTTATGAAATGTGCAGGCGACTCGGATGCTCCGACATGAATCAGGTTAATTGCCCGTATATCCACAAAAATCAACGCAAATTGATGCAACTTTCCAACGCCGCAGTGAAGTCATACTTCAGACCAAAGTCTAATTTAAATGGCCGTTTGGTATCCTATTTTTGGCAGAATATAAGTAAATTTTAGCTTAAATCCTGTCCATCATAGTTTAGAAATTTTAAATTTTACTGTTTTAAATTTTTATTTTTATTTTAAAATCAGACTTTATAAAATTTCATCAAGGTTTGATAAAATTTAATAATTATCATTTAAACAGTTTCGAGGTTTTGATCCTCTCAAGTAATAAATTTGAATTTAAAAGATTTACTAAACACTACTCGCAGCTTAAGGGTTTATCCGTAAGAGGCGGAAGTTCATAATTCCACCGGCATTGGAGTCTTGGAGATCATTGCAACAAAAGCAGTCAAACGTGAAAAGGGGCATGTAAAGAATGAGAGCGGAAGCTCCATCAATAAAGAGCAAGGTAAAATTCAAGTGCTATTAGGGTAAGAATGAAAAAGATAGACTAGATTCTTGTCCACACAGTAGTTTCAACCACCAACTCTCTCCCTTCTCTCTCTTTCAATCAATTCACCGACGAAAACACAGATTTCAATAGCGAGAAACAAATTTTAGATACAAGTAGATCGGTGGGAACTTCAGCAACGCCTAGATCGGAGTCCGAAATCTTTCGGCAGAGAAGAAAGAAGAAAGAAAAGAGTAGAGAAAAGATTCACCGCTTCATTTCCTCCTTGAATCCATAACTGCGCGCCTTAGCCCATCCATCGATGGAGTAAACCGTCGCCTCCTCCCTTTCTATCGTGACGACTTGAGAGAGGAAAACAGAACCGCGATGCGAGGCGTCTGTGCGGCATGCATATATATTGCCGCCGGTGACCGGCAGAAGCCTGTCATCCCATGTGAATATGACCGGGAACAACCGGTCGACCCAGCCGGCTAGTTTTCGGCGTGTTGACCGGTGGCACTCGCCGGCTAGTCGACCCAATTGGCGGTTGGATAATGAGTGCAACCGGCTGGCTTGCATTTGATTTGTTAAATGTCCCTCAACCGGCCAATAAGTAAATTCGTGTATATATATATAATTATAATTATAATATTTCAAAAATAAAAAATGATATTATAAATATTATATTATATTATTTAATTTATATTTTTATTAAAAAAATCAAAATAATAAGTTGATATTTCTATTTATAAAAAATTTATATATTAAAATTTCAAAAACTTATAGTTTAATGAATAATATTTTATGAATTTATGAAATATATAAAGAGTTATAAGAATATAACTTAATTTCATTTTCAATAATTATTTTTAGATAATGTTATCATAACTTTTCAATTAAAGTTACATATTTTCAAGACTTATGAGATTAATTTAGATTTCTCAGTCAATTTATTTGAATTTTAAAATATTTTCTCAAATATATTTTTATTATTTATTATTTTTATACTCTTAATTTCTATCTCTTCGTTTTCGTATTATTTTATATAAATGATTATATGTAAGATTTTCTAAATTCTATTCAACTTCTTTTTTTTTTACTTTAAGAATTATTTTATCTAAAAGGATTTTCTTTAAATTAAATTTTTATTTTTAATGACAAAATCAATTTTTTTAGATAATTATAAAAGTATGTGTAATATTATATGATTAATTTGGATGATAAATTATTTTGAAATTAAGTTTGGCAAATGAGACATCAGATTACAATTGGGAAAGTTTTCAAACTAAATAGAAAATTTTGTATACATAGCATAAGATTATTATTTATTTATATATCTAACTCATAAAATTAAATACGTAAAAAAAACTACACTTTTTCTATGTATTAAAAAGTACATTAGCTTTTAAAAAGTAAAGATGATATTCTTTGTGATATAATAATAGAGATTTGAGTGATATTTAAATGAAAAATAAAATATTATGTGATATATATATAAATATATATGAAATATATGCTTAGTCTGTAAATACGATAAAACAAATAAAAAAATATTATAAAATTTTAAAAAAAAATTATAAAGCATATACTTGATTGATGTGTTATCAGTAGTGTGATCAGAATTTATCTGTAAGAAAATAAAGAAAAATACATTAGAGAGTGAATAAAAAAGATATGTAATTTATAAATTTTTGTAATGGTTTTTTTGTTTGAATAGATTTATATTAATTGAAAGAAGTGTAGGAAAAAAATATTAAGATAAGAAATCATAGAATGAAGAAAACTTAGGCTTTCTTTATATTCCTAATTATATTATTAATAAATTAAACTTCAAATCATGTATTAAAAATGCTATAATAATTTTAAAAAATAAAAAAATAAAGAATAACAAAATATTTATCAAATCATCTCACACAAGTGTGCACAAGATTTCATTATCTAGTATTAGAGCGAAAAATTAAAACAGAGTAAAAAAAATAAAAAAATATTATTATAGAGAGTGATCATTAATACTTAATTTAAAGAGTTTGTATATAGAGAGTGATCATTAATACTTAATTTTGTCTCAAAATTTTAAAAAGATTATAAAATGAGTATTCAAAAGCTTACTAACATAAAATAAATCTAACATAACTTAACACTTGTGTTATGTTGAATGCTCAATGAAGGGTAAAAGCTGATTTTAAAATTATTATAAAAAAAGTAATTTTTTGAAAAGCTACTCTAAGTGTTATAGATTTTTTTTTAAAAAAAAATTTAAATAATAATTTTCTCACAGTCACCATATTTTAATAACTGTAATTCTCAAAAGCAAATTTTCGCCATAAATTTTTTTAAAAAATAGCTAAAAAGTTAATAGTCAAACGTAAATGCGATTATTTTCTAATTATTTTCTGAAAAATAAAACAATCAGAAAGCTGTCCCAAACATGCAGTATCAATTTCTCTTCCTCGTCTTATTTCTTTTTCTCACAAGATTAAGTTACAATAAATCATTTATTGCTTTAAATCTTAATAGCTCAAGCCTCACCTATAAAATTTATCAAAAAACCTATTATCACTAAAAGCCTTATTTTTCCACCATATAAAAAACAATGAGATTAATTATTTCAAAGTTAATTTGACAATGCATTAAGTTAATTTCATAAATATTAAACAATAATAATAATTATGAAATTATTATTATTTTTTAATTTTATGCCCCCACCCAACTCATGAACCAACAAGCAACATGACTGAATAATTAAATGTCCTAATTTAAAGAAACATATACGGTTAAATCAAAAGATTCCTTAATCATTTTGTCAGATTTTCTTTTTTTTTTAATATTTACGAAAAAGATAGTAATTTCCAGATGTCATGTAGATATTGGTTGGCATGTCGACACCACACGTCGCTTGTGAATTTTTTTCTTCTCTCAAAATACAGTTTAATTATTTGATTAAATCAAATTTAAATATGAATTAAGAGGTGGTAGGGAGAAGAAGGGGGTCATTTTCACCGGAGGTCACTATTATAATGAGCTTGTTGCATGCTAGCTAGCATGCTTGTTTGCATTCCTTGATTTGGCCCATACGATTTAAATGATTATTGCTAAAAAAATATGTTAAAATAGATTCATTTTCTCTTATATTTATACGGCTATAACAAGTGCCCCTCTCAGCTTCATAAGAGTTTGTCACTTCATGGAGTCAGCATTTAATACATTATTTTCTCATGAATCTTTTATATATATATATATATATATATATATATATATATATATATATATATATATATATATATATATATATCACATAATTCTTATATAATTATATATCTGATGTTTAAATTTTGATATTTATATAGATGATGCTCACATTTTGAATATTATATTTAAAATATCATGATTATTATATTTTTAAAAGTGAATATATATTTTCATGTATTTAAAAAATATTCGAGAAATAAATATTAAATTTTAGATGATAGGTATATAAATACATAGGAATATGAATGATGTGATATGTATGTAACTCCTCTCTCTCTCTCTCTCTCTCTCTCTCTCTCTCTCACACACACACACACACACAAAGTTTATGCCATATTAATGCATTTAAAATGATTCTTTCTAAATGAATGTCACATACCTTTGATCAAGTTGATGATGCCTATAATATGCTACTAAATCACTTAATATCAATCAAGATTAATATTTATTTTTATCTCATACCAACTTTGCATGACTTTGTGAGCCATTTTTCACATTTGATTTATTGGGTCATTGATAAAAGAAAAAAAATTCAATATCATATCACTATATTCATTGCTTCACATCGAATCAATAAGCTTAAAAGAAAAGATCTTTGAGAATTTTGAATGTGAGATCACATATATATTAATTATACATTATATATTATCTTATTTTTAAGCTTATTAATCTTGTGATAAAATAAAAATTAATTATTTATAAATTTTTTTATACATCTTATTAATTTTATATGAAATTTATCAAGTGTAGAACAGAATATATTATTTTATTTTTAATGATGGATTAAAATAAAATGGAATACACTCATGTATAAATAAGATCGTAATCTTCAATCTAAAGAGTTAGCTTTTATTTTTCCTCATATCTCATCTTAAGAGGAAAAGAAGACTCTCGCAAGAAGATTAATTTAGATGTGAAAGGTCAAAAATCTCATATTTGCTCTTCTATCGATTCAGGTATACTTCTGATTAAATCTTCTCAATAATTTTACGACTAACCTTAATTAATAGTTTCCCTCATCACCATGAGAGATAATTAAAAAATCGTAAGTGCTTGACAACCACACAAAAAAAAAAAAAAAAACTTAACCAAGAATATGAAACCCCATAATAATAAAGAAAAAAAATCTCTGAATAATAATTGAAAAAAAATAAAATCTGAATCGGGTATTAAGATAAAGATTGTCACTTTCTCTCCATAGAAAAAACGGTCCCACTGTATGGAAAATATCACTTATCCTCATCACTATATCACGTTTATTTGTTGCATGTTGCATGCAGCTTTGCAACTAAGTTATGGCTTATTTCGCAACTAGCCTTTGAATGAAACAACAGGATAAGTGTTGGAGGTGGCGAGTATATTCGAAGTGAAGTGTCATTTGCTTTATCTCTTTAATCAGCACGCAAGTGCTTCGAAAATCAGAATTTTATGGTCAAATCATAATTTCAAATAAAATGGGTGTCAATAATATATATTTTTTATTTTGTCAAAGTTAAGTAGCAACCAAAATTGAGTTGTTTCATACTTAAAATTTAAAATTGATGATTAGATGGTCAATTAAAATTATTTCTCCTCCAAACTTACTCCATTCATCTTAGCATATAAAGGAGAGGAAATCCGTGAGAAGAGGCATCCAAAAAATTTGTATATTATCCTAAGCTCATTGTAAGAGAAATATAGTGAGATCCTAATGCGGTCGTGGACGCAGGCAAAACGTCGAACCACGTAAATCTTATTATGTTCTTTTTTCTGTGTGTGTGAGATTGTGCTCTCTACTTCTTTCCCTCTCTTTCTCCTCTCTTAAACTCCCAACAACTGGTATCAGAGCAAGGTCTTACTAAAAAGAGAGAGATGACTAACGAGGGGAATGTTTGAATTGATAAGTTCGATGATAAGGACTTCGATTTCTGGAAGATGCAGATAGAGGACTCCTCTATCTGTATCAGAAGAAGTTACATGAACCTTTTCTAAGTCGGAAGCCAGAGAAGATGAGCCAAGAAGAGTGGGAGTTGCTAGATCGCCAAGCACTAGGTGTGATTCACTTGACGTTGGCGAGAAATGTTGCTTTCAATATTATCAAGGAGAAGACAACGGCAGATTTGGTGAAAGCTCTATCCAACATATATGAGAAGCCATCATCATCAAATAAGATATTTTTGATGCGTCGTTTATTTAACTTAAAAATGGGAGAAGGTGTATCTGTTGCTGACCACATCAACAAGTTCAATGTGAAAACCGTTCCAAGAACATCATAACAGAATGATGTTGCCGAAAGTATGAATAGAACTCTGAACGAGCGTGCTATGAGTATGAGATTGTATTCTGGCTTGCCCAAGACATTTTGGGCGAATGCAGGCAACACAGCAGTCTACTTAATCAATAGAGGACTATCCGTTCCATTGGATTTCAAAATCCCCAAGAAAGAGTGGAGTGGAAAAGAGGTATGATTTTCACATTAAAAATTTTTGTTGTATTTAATATGTGCACATTGATTCTAAATCCATAGATAAGCTTGTTGCAAAAGCAAAGAAGTGTTACTTCATTGGATAGGACTCAGACTATTTTGATTACCGATTTTAAGATGACCAAAATAAAAAAGTCATAAGAGTCAAAGATGTAATATTTGATGAACACAAGCTATATAGAGATAGATCAGAAATAGCTACGAAGCATGAGAAGAAGCATGAAGAAGTCATCCTTGATGATATCAATATTGATATAAAAGCTCCTATACAAGAAGCTCAAGAGCCATCTACTCCTATGATATTGAGGATATTTACTAAACAATCCAGGTCTACGCAAAGGTATTCTCTATCTTTATATTATTTATTATTGACAGATAATGAAACCATAGCACTACTTGGAAACATTGCAGGCAGGAGATTCAATACAGTGGGAGAAAGCCATGAAAGAAAAGATGAACTCTTTGGAGAAGAACATAACCTGTACATTAGACATATTACCCAAAGGCAAGAAAGTATTACAGAATAAGTGAGTGAATAGAGTGAAAGAAGAGTCTGATGGGAGCAAAAGATATAAGCCTGGTGGTGATCAAAAGATTTCAGCAACTACGCGAGATCGATTACACATAAGTGTTCTCATCAGTGATAAAGATGACTACCATCAGAATGATCTTAAGTATTGTTGCAGCTGAAGATTTATATCCGGAACAACTAGATGTGAAGACTGCTTTTTCTTCATGGAGATCTTGAGAAAGAGATCTATATTGAACAAATAGAAGGGTTTATTGTCCTAGAAAAAGAAATTTTAGCGTGCATACTTCAAAAGAGCTTATATGGGCTAAAACAAACACCAAAACAATGACATAAAAATTTGAAGACTTCATGTGCAATAATAGGTTCACTAGATGTGAGATGGATCATTGCTATTTCATCAAGAGGTTAGACAAGCCTTACATTATTTGGTTGCTTTATGTTGATGATATGTTGGTTGCAGAAGCAAGCATAACTATTAAAAAATTTGAAATGAAAGACTTGTGAGCAGTAAAGCAAATCCTTGGCATGAAGATTACTCAGGATAAATCTAAAGAGACCTTGGAGTTATCCCAAAAAGGTACATAAAGAAGGTTCTAAATCGATTCAATGTTCAAAATGTGAAGCCAAGAGAGACTTCCTTGAGTAGTCATTTCAGGTTATCTAAAAAGCAGTCACCAAAATATGATGAAGAGCGGGAGCGCATAGAGAAGGTATCATATGCATATGCAGTTGCCAGTTTAATGTATGCTATGGTATGTACCAAACCAGATATAACTCATGTAGTGAGAGTTGTGAGCAGATTTATGCCTAACCTAGGAGAGGAGCATTGGGGAGCAGCGAAGTGGATCTAAGACACTTAAAAGGTACTTCAAATATAGCTCTTTACTTTAGAAATAATGAACTAATTCTACAGGGATACTCAGATGCTGACTTGGATGGAGATTTAGATGGTCGAAAGAGCACATCATGTTATGTGTTCACACTTGGAGGTGGTGGATGCTAAAGAGTGTCTCGCCATCACCATCAAGTCGAATATGTTAATTTGAAGGCACAAAGAGATGATATGACTAAAGAATTTTCTACAAGAATTAGAAAAAGAGTAAACTAGTAGTACCCTCTTCAGTGACAGTCAGAGCGTCATCCACCTAGCAAAGAATCTAATTTTTCATGCAAGGATAAAACACATACAACTACGATATCATCATATAAGAGGACGAATTGATGATAAAACTCTACAACTGGAGAAGATTCATGGAACAAAGAATCCTACAAATATGTTGATCAAGGTGGTGACCATCTAAAAACGAGGTTATGCATGACCTCAGTTGGCCTCCATAAATCATGATAATGGAGACGCTAGAGTTGGTAAATGCATGATGTATATTGAGAGAAGTGTTCAAACATAATGTATTTTTGACTCCAAGTGAGAGATTGTTAAATGTGGAGTCAAATTAAATGTGAAGTCAAAATCCACATATTTTTTTTTTTTGTAAAAATTAAATAGCCACCAAAATTGAATTGTTTCACACTTGAAATTCGAAATTGATGGCTAAATGATTAATTAAAATTATTTCTCCTCCAAACCTATCTCATTCATCTTAACCTATAAAAGGCAAGGAAATCCGTGAGATGAGGCATACCAAAAATCAAGATTTAAAAGAGTTTGTATATAGAGAGTGATCATTAATACTTAATTTTGTCTCAAAATTTTTAAAATATTATAAAATGAGTATTCAAAAGCTTACTAACATAAAATAAATCTAACATAACTTAACACTTGTGTTATGTTGAATGCTCAATGAAGGATCTGTTTAGGACAACTGTAGTTTTTAAAAAAAGTTGATTGTAAAATTATTATAGGGAAAATAATTTTTTGAAAAGTTACTATGAGTGTTATAGATATATATATATTTTTTTAAAAATTTAAATAATATGTTTCTGACAGTCACCATATTTTAACAATTGTAGTTTCAAAACAAATTTTCACCATAAATTTTTTTAAAACAATTAAAAGTTATCAAACATAATCGATTATTTTAATTATTTTTTGAAAAATAAAACAATCAGAAAGCTATCCCAAACACACTTTATCAATTTCTCTTCTTATTTCTTTTTCTCACAAAATTAAGTTGCAATAAATCATTTATTGCTTTAAATCTTAATAGCTCGAGCCTCACCTACAAAATTTATCAGAAAGCTATTATCACTAAAAGCCTTATTTTTCCACCATATAACAAACTATGAGATTAATTATTTCAAAGTTAATTTAACTATGCATTAAGATAATTTCAAAATATTACACAAAAATAATAATTATGCAATTATTATTATTTTTTAATTTTATGCCCCACCCAACTCATGAACCAACAAGCAGCATGACTCCGGCTGAATAATTAAATGTCCTAATCTTAAGAAACATATACGGTTAAATCAAAAGATTCCTTAATCATTTTGTCAGATTTTCATTTTTTTTAATATTTACGAAAAAGATAGTAATTTCCAGATGTCATGTAGATATTGGTTGGCATGTCCACACCACACGTCGCTTGTGAACTTAAAAGGGTTTTTTTTTTCTTTTCTCTCAAAATATAGTTTAATTATTTGATTAAATCAAATTTAAATATGAATTAAGAGGTACATCCAGAAACAAAGCAAATTATTAGCATGAAGATTACTCAGAATAAATCTAAAGGAACCTTAGAGTTATCCCAAAAAAAATACGTCCAGAAGATTCTGAATCAATTCAATGTTAATAATGCAAAGCCAAGAGAGACTCTCTTAGGTAGCCATTTCAGGCTATCTAAAAAGCAGTCACCAAAATCTGATGAAGAGCAAGAGCGTATGGAGAAGGTATCATATGCATCTATAGTTGACAGTTTAATGTATGTTATAGTATGTACCAAACCAGATATTGTTCATGCAGTGAGAGTTGTGAGCAGATTTATGTCCAACCCAGGAGAGGAGCATTGAGAAGCCATGAAGTGGATCCTAAGATACTTAAAAGGTACTTCAAAATTAGCTCTTTACTTTAGAAATAATGAACTAATTCTACAGGGATACTCAGATGCTAACTTGGGAGGAGATTTATATGGTTGCATGAGCACATCAAGTTATGTGTTCACACTTGGAGGAATTACAATTAGTTGAATGTCTAAGAAGAGTGTCTATCCACCATGCTGAGTATAGTTTGAAGAAACAAAGAGATGATATAGCTAAATAATTTTCTACAAGAATTAGAAAAAGAGCAAACTAGTAGCACCCTCTTCAGTGACAGTCAGAGCGTCATCCACCTAGCAAAAAATCCAGTTTTTCATGCAAGGACAAAACACATACATCTACGATATCATCATATTAGAGGACTAATTGATGATAAAACTTCATAACTGGAGAATATTCATTGAACAAAGAATCCTACAGATATGTTGACCAAGGTGGTGACCATCTCAAAATTGAGATTATGCATGACCTCAGTTGGCCTCCATAAATCATGAAGATGGAGGCGCCTCACTAGGAACATTAGTGGATTTACATGATAGAGCATATTGAGAGAAGTGTTCAACATAATGTATTTTTGACTCCAAGTGGAAGATTGTTAATGTTAAGTCAAATTCCGCATGTTTTTTTCTTTTTATCAAAGTTAGATAGCCACCAAAATTGAATTATTTCACACTTTAAATTCAAAATTGGTGGCTAGATGATCAATTAAAATTATTTCTCCTCCAAACCTACCCCATTCATCTTAAACTATAAAAGGGGAGGAAATCCGTGAGAGGAGGCATCCCAAAATTTGTATCTTCTCTAAGCTCATTGTAAGAGAGAAATATAGTGAGATCTAGCAGCGTGTAGACAAGACTGAACCACGTAAATCTTCTTGTGTTCTTTTTTCTGGTGTGTGAGATTGTGCTCTTTACTTCTCTCCCTCTCTTTCTCCTCTCTTAAACTCCCAACACAAGAGAGAGAGAGAGAGAGAGAGAGAGAGAGAGAGAGATGATTGGAGAAGAAAAAGGAACTATTGCATGAGAGAAAAGATAGAGAAAATGAGAATCTAAGAGTAGAATAGGGCTTTCATGTGCAAAGGGAAGGGAAGAGCTTCAAGTGGAGTTTTATAGGGTTGCTCGTCATAAAATAAAGTGATTGCATTTATAAATTGATTTTGTAGAAGGAAATAGAAGGTTGTTTATGTGAGGAGAATTGTATAAATTACTCTTCTCCCAAGACTTCATCAATCTCTATGCTTCACTCACTCTAGAGCACACTCACATCACATGCACTCAAGGATTCTTAAACATTTGCACCACAAAATTTCTTTTGAACATTACAATCCTTCTTGAAGTGGCCATAATTCCAGCACTCAACTTTTCATTTTCCTAATTGGGATTTTCCTCTCCTAGATTTAGATCTATGTAGAATTTGAAGTTTCATCATTTGCTTTATTGCAAACTTCTTCATTCAACGCTAACTTTATAATATCATCAAAGTTCAACTTTGTATTCCCTGAAGAATTACTCACCCTAGTAACTAGACTAACTCAGCTATCTACAATGAAAATAAAAGCAACGAAGCCCAAACCTCATCATCAAACTTGATGCAAACAGAGCATAATTAGTTTGTTAGTGTTAAAATTATTCAGATGTCCAACCACCAAACTACCATCTACCATATTCATATTAAAAATCTATTCATTAGGAAAAATTTGTTTGAAGTTGAAGGCTTCTAATACATTCTAGCTTGTTAGTTCATACATGAGATCAACAATAATCTTCTCATTAACAATGTTGGAAGTAACAAACGAGAAAAGTGAAAGTCAAATCAAATCTAAGGTTATTCGATTGAGTACTTCTCATTTTTCCACAATTATCAATTATACTTCCTAGTAATTCTATTTAGCGACAAATACAATTTCTTCTGATATAGCAGATCTTTGATTTGCATCTTCCAGAAAGCGAAGTTCGAACAATTGAATTTCTCAATCTTCTACCTTATTTTGTCGATCATTGCTCACACTCAAACAAAAACCTTATGCTTTGATACTAGTTGTTGGTAGAAGAATCGAGAGAATTGGAGCAAACTTAGAATAAAATAAACAAAATAAAAAAAGCAAGAAGAACGCCAGAATTTATGTGGAAATCCTAAAAATAAGAAAACTCATAGAGTCACAATACATCAAGATATCCACTATGAAGAAAAAATTGTGTAGAATTCTACAAATCACTCTTCACTCAAGCCTCTCTATCAGTCTCCACGTCTCACTCACTCTAGAACACACTAACTTCACATACACTTAAGGAAATAAAAAAAATAACTCCTTAAAATTATAGAAAACTGATGTTGACCTCACTTTTGGAGTGATGATTCAATCTTTCCGTCTTAGACCTAGGAGCTTTCTAGACACTAGGATCTTCTTAGTCATAGGACACTTATAGTGACTAAATAAATACTTAACCCAAATCTAGAGACTTAGGAGGACTTGCCAAAGGTTTAGGCTCTATCTTAGGATCTAAAGGTAACCCACCTATCATATGGCCTAACCCATGACTTATGTCTATCCCCATAGCCAAATCCCACCTCAAATCAATACAACTAATCCTGACTAAATCCCAATTCATATCCAAGCTCCAAGCCAAAATGAGTTAAACCTAAATCCATCTTAATCCCTTAAGCCAATCCTATGGACTTAACCAAAATTCCTTCAATCAAACCTAATTCAATTGATTTTCACAAAAACACTCCAACCCTTCAAATCATCATTTCAAACTCTTCCAAAATTTACAATCAAACCAATCAAGTCAAATCAATTCAATTAACTCAAGTTAGCCCATTTGAATCCAAAATGTCCAAATAAGCCAAAATCAATTAAACATAATCAATTGCAATCAAAGCCAACAATCAATCACAAATCAATCATCAAACTCAATTCAACCCAAATTGGATTGAACCAAACCATCCAAAATCTCCTATATTGATTATTGATCATCCTTGATTGATTAATTGCAACCAATCGAGTCAAACCAAGTCAATTTGATCATTTGACCTAAGTTGACCCAATTAGCCTACATGAACCAAATCTCATCTCAATTCAAATTAATTGAAACTAATGATTCCTACAGACCCAAAATTGATCCTTGAACATGACTTGACCATCAATTGAGTCAAACTAAATCCAATTGGCTCTTTAACCCAAGTTGACCCAATTTGACCTAAAAGCCAAATTGGGTCAAATCAAATCCCAATCCAAATTGATTGCAAACAATAACTCAAATCCATCATAAATTGATTATTGAACATGATCAAACCCTTAGTTCAACCCAATTGACCCATTTATCCCAAATTAATCTAAATAATCAAACTGATTTAAATCATTCTTAAATCCAAATTGATTGAAATCAAAACCTACAATCATCTTCAAATGATCAATTGAACCTAAACCAACACCTAACCCAAGCCAATTTGACCAATTTGACCAAATTTGTCAACTTAACCCATTTGACCCATATGAACTCATATGAGTCAAATCGAAATCAAATCAAATCAGTTGAATCAAAACATCTCAAATCATCATTGGAACTTGTCTCAGCCCATGACTTGACCCAATTTGACCAATTGATCAATTTAACCTAACTTAGCCCAATTTGACCTGCATGAGTCAAATTGAGCCAAACCTAACCAAACCAAGTTCAAACTCATTCAAATTTGGTATGACCCACCCTTGGGTCACCATAGCCCAAACCAAACTTGAATTGACCCATTACCCATTGAGTAAAATACTCCAAATAGGACAAAACCCACATTTGGGTGATCAAACTCCCTCTTTTGCACTTGACAGCCACCCTTAGCTTAGTTTGGACCCTTGACCCTATGACTAACCTAACCCAAGGCTAATTGGGTCATCCATAGGTCAAGGAAGGGTGAGCTAATCCACCTCCTTCCATTTGCTCACCATTGGAAACAAGGACAAGCCATGGCAGCCTACCTCGGATCCTCACCTACTCAAACCGAGCCACCTCAGTATCCCTCTGACGTCCCCGGCCACCTGCATCGGCCGGACGTCTACCCAAGGCAGGACCAATTCGAGCCGTTGGATTTGAGGGGAGAAGAGTATACTCCTCCCCATCTCATTCCAACTCACAATCCACGCATTCTCAGAGCACGAGAGAGTGAAACGAACTCCCCCGAGCTTTCCCAAACTTATATTGGCCTCCTCATCGCCGACGAGACCAAACCCAAGCGGAACAGAGCATCTACTCTATATCACTCCACTTAAACTCAACCATTCTCAAATTAGCTTCACCCACACCTTCCCCTAGCTCCGACGATCGAGAACGAATTGATTCCCGATCGATTCGAGCATCGAAGACCATCCCAAGACCAACTCCAGAGAGGATTCCGGCAGCGTTGGGTCTATAGAGCCACCGACGATGAGGCAAGGCTCGAACTTCTCAACAAGGCTTCGCCTCTTGAAGATGAAGCTATCTCAGTCAATAAACCGCCTGTCCTAAGCTCCGGCGAAGTATTTTTCCTGCAAACCGTAGAAAAAATCTTAGGTGTTGGTCCTTTTTGAAGAGAATTGCATTTTCGTGTGAATCCCACTGTAGGATCCCTCTACATCCGCTCCATGAACATTTTGGTATCGATCCCGACGCCTCACAAGCTCCTGCGAGCTCGGATCGAGCGGAGGAGGGAGGATCTGCACCGCCTCTTTCATCGCCGGACGGATCATCCTCGTTTCTACGATTGGAATGGACGGCCGTGATTTAATCCGATTAGAAATTTGATTTAATTCCTATACAAACCGCGAGATTAATCCCCACCGTAAAGCTTGTCCATCGCCGCTGACTCAACTGCTGCGTCGGACGATTTAAGTGGCCAATCCCATAATGTTATGTGGAAAGCGCTGTCACATCAGCATCTCGTGTGATGCCGATGGGATTGGGGATTAATTAGGGTTTAAAATGTGATTAATTGCTTTGAAACTTCATAAAATCATAACTAATTGTAGAAAAATTCAATAAATATAAATAAATACACTTTGGAAAGGTTAAACATAAGAGAATTTAATAAAAATTATTCTATTTAATTTTGAATAGTGATTAAGGATTAATTAAGATTTGAATATTTTCTTAATTAACTTAATTAAATCATGATTACTTGGGCAATTAATCTCAAATTTGGCATGTTGATTTAATGAGATGACCTCTGACTCCCACGATTTTCTTGAGATTTGTTGGCTAGCTAATTAGGGGAATTTGAGATTTAAATCTTAATTACTACATTGATTAATTTAAAGATTATTTAAAATTTCAAACAATAAAAATTAATTAATTTAACTTCACTAATCAATGAATAATGAGATGATGAAGGAGAGTGATTGGGACCTCTTTCCCAATTACTTTTACTAATTCATTTCATTTAAAGAAGAGTTAATTAATGCAGGGTTTAATTAAGAGTTTAATTAAGTAATTAGTGGCCAAATTAAACCAAATTAAAATGGTAACTACTTCAGATGATTTAATTAAAATTAACATTTCCTTTTTATGTGCTTAATAACATAAAGTCTCCTTCAAAATTATGATTAACCCATAAGTGTGAAAAAAATCATAAAAGTACTTAATTAGATTTTTTAATCTAATTAATCTCTAATCATGAGTCAATTGCATTAGATCCTTTAGGAGCATTGCAATTTTATTTTTCTCATGTGCATATCATTTATGACTCGTGATTAATTGGTTAATTAAATTAAAAAAATATATGAAATGGTAATTAAATGGATTCTTTAATGGTTTAACTTAATTAAATTATAAAAACCACTTAATTATCTATTTTTTAAAAATATTAAATCATCAACATGAGATGAGATAAAAACAACAAGTGTTTCTCCTCTTTTAAGTTTAATTAAAATCAAAAAAATCAAAATTAATAAGAAACTTTGGTTTTCCTTAAGTAATCTTATTTAATGTAATTGTTCCTAGGAATTAATATACTTGAATGAATTATGCAAAAATGTTTAGCTATTCCTTTTTAATCACTATAAATGTTGTATGTCATATGATATCATGCATACTTTCAAATCAAATAATCAAATGAGTTTACTTATATAAAATTGCATGTGTTGGCTTAATCTTATTATATGTGTGACTATTATCACTAATAAATTCAAAATTATTTTCCAAAACTATAAATTAATAATAACATTTGGAGTGATAATAGTTATGAATATATATAAGATTTACATGTGTTTATGGCTTAAGCATGTTAAGGCATGGCTCTCTTTTCTATATTCATGTATGGATTTACATATATTTGAATAATAATAAATATATAGTCTGGATATTTCGAGAAAACAAAGCTTTAAGTAGCCCCAAGGAAATCATTTGATTATCTCACTTCCCTGGTTAACAAATGCACGTACTTATTTAATTTCATTATTATGTATATTTATATTAGAATTTGGATAGAGTTTTATTTTACATGTATAAACAATTCAACCAAAAATATAATCTTTTGCATGATTTTCATTTTTATAGTTCTATACATTCATATGTATTTAAGATAGCAAATATATAGTCTGGACATCCCGAAAATACGAGACTTTAAGTAGCCCCAAGGATGTCATTTGATTATCTCATTTTCTAATTTAAATAATGGCACATACTTGCTTATATCTTTTATGTGTGTGTATATTTGATTAAAGAATGAGAATCCTCTTTTATACCAAATGTATGCATCTATAATCATTTAAGTATGAAAATATATGTCATGTATAGGTATGCTTAGTGTTAAATCATATGTATGTCATGGGTGATGAAAAAGAATGGTTCAACATATTCTATGTGATGGTAATTCAACCACATTAATCTGAAGATGTCTTTCATGTTGAATAGGATTCTTTAAAGTTAATCTAAACTTATGATTAATAAAATATTTAATAACTCATTCACCAAAAGAAACTAAATCAAAAAAATATTTTTTTTAGGAAATAACTTAAAGTAGGGATGAAGAGGTTAAGCCTTCTTCTTTTTATAACACTTAGATGCTAAGTGTATATCAAATAAAACAAATCAAATACAAATTAAAACTCACTAATCTACTAAACATCTTAAAAAAAATCATACATCATGTTAAATTAAACTTTTCCAAACTTAGAAAATTATAATTCAAAACCTAGCTAAGACATATCACATAAAGCTTAAGCAGACACATTAGAATGCTAAGTCACCACTTCTAACTTTAGGTTAGGACGGTGCATGTAATGATGATGTGTTTTATTTTGTGATGTAATATTTTAGATTGGATGTTAGGAATGTGAATCGTAGACTGGATGTTAGGCCGTTGATAGGCTAATGTTATTTTCTGTATGGGATTATGCTTAAGAGGTCGCTTAAAAATAAATATAAATATTTTGCTTGCAGGTTGCTCATGCCCCTAAGCATAATCAATATTATGACATGTGAGCTTGGTTACCCATGTGTAGGGTGCTAAGTCCGAATTATGAAATATTATTGTTTGGAAATGTATGTATGTTTAGCTAACATCTATTTGGCAGGAGTAATTAGATTTATTTTTTCATAAAAATATAATTTTGTAATAGGAATTAGAATTAGTGCTATGGAGATTATGATGACCAGTGGCTAGAAGGCTTAGTCCTGGGGTGTCCTGTGATACCTTGAAGCAAAATCAAATCATAAGAAGAAGAAAAAGAGGAAATAAAGAATGAAGATTCCCATAGAATATATTTAATTTCAATTGTAATTATTCTTTTGTAATCCGAGTTATATAATGGTAGAGTTCGGCTACCCAATTTTTTCTCTTCTGGGGTGTACGATGATACTCGGTCGCATCGACCTCTTATTTTTTCACGGTAGTTTATAAAATGACTAATGTTGTGTTTAGCTTGCGCAATAGAATAACATGATTTTTATAGTTTCTTATGCTTAACGATTGAATGTGGGTCCTATATGCGATAAGAAAAATTAATTTTTCTACTCAATTAACAACTCATAACTAAACTTTAAAACAACTTTCAATCTCATTTTAAAGCCTAGGATATAAATAAGATAACTAAAATATTTAGCAACCTCTTAACTGAATATTGTATGTCTCACATCATACATGGCATCTTCTATCACTCTTGTAAAATGAGGGCCTCCATTTTGACACTTTAAATACTAGCTTGACCTATGAGAGTAACCCCTTATGATGGAGATTCATCCTCTTTCTCTCTTAATTTGACCAATAATCATATTTCATCATGAATTTAGGTATAAGAAATCCCAAAGTCTTTGTCCAAAATATTATGTCAAAATTATTTTAAAATTATAAAATTTTGTATTTTTAGACTAAGTCATATGCTCATGTCAGTCATGATCTTGTCTCTTAGAGAGTGAGTTTAAGACATATGCTCACGTCAAAATTATTTCCAAATTAAATAACAAGTCTAGCCATCTTGCAATTACATAAAACCGACCTATATGAGTTTAAATCATAGGAGGTGTTAGCTGGCAACCACTCCAAGCGGTTGTAAGTCCAGAAGAGTCGGACCATTTATCCTCTTTTGTGGAGATAAACCATTAAGTCCCCATTTTCGCTTAAATTTAGGTCGTGCTCTAACTTGTGCTAAAGCTCCTAGATTTAAGATCCGAGGTTGCTTATTTTTCTTGGGCTACAAGTATAAATCATTACCTCTTAGACATTTCACAATCTTGTATTGATGGATTATAAGCCCTAACAATCTAATAAAATTTCAACTCAAATAAAATAAATTCTCTCACTTTCAAATATATAAAACCTCACAATTTGATAGATTAAAGTGCTCACTAAGCTTTCTAATATCGTGAGCATTTCCTACTCATCTTCCTTTGGATTCTAAAATAAGTCTTCCAATTGAACATTCTCAATTGATTTTTCAAAATAACCAATCCTTTGATAGTCTAACCTTGAAACCTTTGGAGATAATGATTGACTACTTTAATCGAGCATTTTCTTAGAAAATCTTATTTCATATGATGTAATTAACTATGAAGGGTTGCCTCCATAAAGAACTTAAGAACCCAGCATAAAATAAACCATACTTTATTTTTTCATGTAAAATAAGAAAGATTCTAAGATATATGAAGACCATCATGTCTTAAATCTTTATTAGATGATTAGTCCATTCAGGGTGATATTTCCATCTCTCAAGATGGTACATTATACTCAACGTAATTCGATCACTTCAATAAGAACCCCAAGATCGCGTGGTGTCCACCCGACTCAAATAAAACACCACAAGCTTAAAATAGATTTTCGGTTCAGTCAAATAAGCAAAGTGTAATAGCCTGTCAATTTCTTTTGCACGGGTTCTAACGTTACGACAATATTGCTGCTACGGTGTCGTGATGCTATTCATATGGTGCGAAGTTGTTGACTCCTCTATCTTTCTAGAGAAATCCCATAAATCCTAGCACAAAAGTGCTGACCTCCAACACCGAGGTATTGATTTCTCTGTCTCTAAAACAACATATTCATTTCCCAATGCCCTACCACCAAAGCAAATTTGTTTGATGGGCTTCACCCAAGAAAACCGAGCAAATGTCGCACTACCTCCCTACGACTGTTCAATAAGCTTATTGCCAAGCTCAACTGGTAAACTTAAGGGCTAAGTCAGCAATACTCCCTTGATTGATTGACACAATCAAGCCACAAAATAATAATAAATACTTTCAACTAAATAGCCTCTTAATACAATTAAAATGATTTAATGTATATAGATCACATAAGGGAATAAGGGAACTTATGATTCATAGATGCATACCATCAAATATGGCAAAAACTTACTTTTTGTTTAAAATGAAAATCAACAAATATGAGAAATAGAAACATCAAAGAATAATACTTTGATGGAATAAATCTGAAAAACTAATGAGAAAATTGTATCAAATGACATCAGCGAGCAATTGTCACCTTCCACTGGTTGCCTTCTTTCTTCTTATTGGCTTATTGATAATATTGGACGAGTTAGCTACTAATTGCAGCTAAAAGGGCAGATAGCATACAATGACAATGAAAACTAGTTATTATTTTTTTGAATCTATAAGAGGTATTTCTTCATTTGCAAAACTTAAGAGCAGAATTACTATGATAGGTAGCCTAAAACCAAGTGGAGGCATGAAGACATTAACATTGATCAGTGATGATGTGGAACTATATAGAAGTTTCGGTACTTCCATGCTAGTATCCATCACACTAGAAAATCATTAGTTTTGAGGCCTCAAAAATTAGGAAGTATGGGCTGACCCAGTCTATAATCTATATAATGCAGCGCAAACTTCAGCTGCTACAGAAAATACCTTAACCTGCACTTGTCTTGAAAAATGGTTATTTATTGAACTACCTTGCAGCAATTTAAAAAAAAATTTATTACAAATTTTCGGCTCTCAGACTTGGGATAATGTCAATGCTAACAGAAATTAAACAAATTAAGCATGCACAGGAGAATTATAGTAAGTATTGTGCACAAAAGAGCTCACTAAAAAAGTATAATTCAGAATGCAATCATATTAAATATTAGATAAGGAATTAAAGTGCTTACCTGATCAAGTTGTCTTGAAGATACACATGGAAAAATGGAAGAACAATATGATATAATAAAAAAATGTTTCGCATATCATCGTCACTGGTCCTCCATCAATCATTCGAAGCTCCCCATAAACATCAGACAAGTACTATTTCAGAAGCAACAGAGCATTTTCTCTTCGTGGACTTTGATGGGACATTGTTAACTATGGAGGAAGAACTTTAGGTTCCTCGAAGCTGAAATAAACCACTGCAAAACCCAGTGTTCTCAACCTGCCATATAATTGCATGGACTTGCTAAAAACTGTAAATTTCTTCGAGTTTTTTATGAGAAACCACAATCCTACTAGAAACGTTACTATCTACTAAAGGTATGGCTGAATGAATCAGTCTAGAGCTTTTCTGGTCAGAATTTCTAAATGGTTTAAGAACATGCTTTGCCCCTGCTCTCAATTTGACAGGACCTATTCGTGGAGAATACAAGGGACTATGAATACTTGGAATCATATTTTGATTGGGTTTAAGGAAATTCTTTTCTGCCCTGCTGAAATGTACATGTCTCGATATCCCGCTGAGATATTCAGAACTAGATTCAATGAAACATCTGTATTCATCATTCTTATAGCCCAGGAACTGCGCGTGGGGATTTCTTCTTTCATTGTCATGATGAAGCGCTCTTGGATGGAACATATTCTGTTGTTCCCTTCCTACTGGTCTTGAAATAGAACATGATTTTACAGGTAAAATTACATTGGTCTTCTTTAATGGTCTGATAAATTCATGACCTTTTTCTGCCAACCTTTTCTTTGTTTTATGACCGTGATTCCAAGTGCTTAAATATGTAATTTTGGATTTCGATCCATCCCTGTTTTGATCCGTGCACAATTGGATGGAATTGTTGGAAGAAACGGATGTGTTCACTGAATAGCTGGGTACAAAAGAAGGATGACCTAAAGAAGCTGATGTAGATGAACCACATGTATTAGAAGTTTGGATATTATAAACTGGCAAAGCGATTAGTGATTTGGAGCATGGTGAAGGGTGAGCAAGAAAGTTAGTTCCAGTTATGGTGCAAGGATGGTATCCAGTATGTGGAGCAGGATAACGAATAATTGGTCTCATTTGACCATTCAATGGCTCCCTTGGGTTTATAAGCCACTGAGAATGGTTTGGTGAAGAGAAAACAGAAGATGGTTCAGCAAAGAATGCAGGAGTTTTATTTTGAATAATGTGTTGCTCGCGGATGACTTACTGGAAGAGAGGCTCTGGGTATGCTTGCAATGTGTAGAATTTAGAAGCCATTGGTGAGAGATATCCCGAGAAACTGGTGTTACTGCTGGTTTAGGGTGTACTGATTCATTGGACCTCTTTACAGAATTGCAATGAAACAATGGCTGTTGTGTCAAATGTAGACATGCCTGTGAAGAATGACAATGCGATGCAGTTTTATGGCTTGTGGGAACATGATTAACAATAGTAGAGGAAAGCCCAATGGCCATTTTTGATTGCTGATGATCAAGTTTAGGACCAACTAATGGAATGCGATGCAGGTTCTGGTGATCTCGTGAAGATAGCAAAAGTTTTTCTTGTGATGCCCATAGAGCGGAGGGTGGGAACTTTTCCTGCTCACGCCATTGATCAGAGTAAGTTCCCAGATAAACTGATGCTTTGGAACACTGTTCAGTTGTGACTTCCTTGTCAGTCCAAACTTTGCCATCATCAAAACTCTTGGTCGCTTTGCTGATTTCACCTATAGTAACAGTGGTACCCATCAAGCGCATAGTTGGTTGAGAAGCAACATTGATTCCACAGTCCATACCTGGATGATAGGTCGATCTGTCTACCTGGCAAGTACAATTCTGCAGATTGCATGCAATGCACGAAGCCTTAAAAGGATCTTTACTTAGAACAGCATCAAATTTGTCAGATTCCATTCCTTTAAATACTGTAACTCTGCAATATCTTGAACGAAAGTGAGCTGATTTTCAGAGCTGCAGTATTGCTTGGGTACAACTTGCAACAGATCCTTAGCATAGAGTGATTCACCAGGAAACCTCTCCTTCAACTTTCCTGGAGTTATTTTTCTCATAGGCTCCATATGATTAGTAACTAAAGAGCCATGGAAAGAAGCTGGTACTGTATTATGGTTCTTGAAGGCATTATTGAAGCCAAATTTACAGCTTGAATCTAGCTTGACAAGTTCTCCTTGCGAGTTAAGAGGTAAGCCAATAAAATTCTCATTGTTGATCTTTTCCCTAGTGAGAAACATTGGATCTGATGCCCGCATCAATTCCGTGAACTTCATTGAACTAGTAGAAGAGCAATTGCTACTCGAAAAGTACCTCGAAGAAAGATGAGCAGGCCTGCTTTCTGTAATGTTTGACACAGTGCATGGCTGTGAACCATCATTATCATTTTGCATGGTGTTTACCATAAACGATCTTGAAGGCACTGAATTTCTGTTTACCGACTGTGAATATGTTGAATCAGATCTTGGAACACAAATTCTACAATGAAAAGAATTACTGCTGACCGCTGATGTAATTGAAGTATTTTTTTGTACGTGCTTTCTAATATTAGAAGACAAATCCTCATTGCTACTAGCATGTAATATCTGTCTGTTGCTTGAATCCTGATGACAACGCAAGGAAGTTGAGTCACTGGTCACGGGAAAACTCAAATTACTATACATTTGAATATTGTTATTTAGATCAAAGTTTACAGTTTTGTTCTTGATTTTATCATGGCAGTTACCACTGTTGGGATCTATAATACTGTCTGTAAGACCAAAAGCATCACTTGAATGGTTTTTCTCAATATCTGTTCTATCTGCCAACTGAATGGAACTTACAGGAACGTCCATAGTTTTCTTTTCCACCTGAGGCCCCTTGATAGCAACTGAATGTTTTTCATGTTTGCTTGAATTTTCTATAGCAGCTGATGCAGCCAAGACATCAGACAATAGTACTTTGTAAGGGGTCTGCAATTGAGGCATTGGAGCAACATCATTGTTGGGTCCAAGTATGTCATCCTTCTCAGAAAAAGACACACGCTTTATTAATTCACCACACGAATTCATATGATGGCAACGTAGCCTGCTTTCCAACACTGTTCTCTTTTTATTCGAATTAATCCGGTTCTTAAGAATGCTATGAAGAGGGGTCATTCTACAATCATCATGCTTTTTGCCAGAAAACTTTAGGGCCTTGATGGACCTACAATTTTGTCCAGTTTTTGATACTTGTGCTCTTTTCTTTTTTGTTCGTTCGCCTATAGGATCCTTTAATCTAGTTTTCCTTGAGGAGTATTTCAAAAAGGGTGAGACTCCACCAGCAGATGACAATTTGGACGAATGAGATTTCACCTGAACAGAAGAGACAGCATATCTGCCAGGTTTATATATATATCTGTTTTCAACTATCATGACAGCTTTAACTAAATAAGAAAACAAAACTCTAAGGATAAAAATGCTAACATACTATAATAGAATCAAAAGGCATCAAATAAGTAGTAACAAAGCTATAGTGAGGCAAATTTAAAAATAAATTACGCATATGTAAAAAAAGGCATATCTTCTATATACAATATAATGAAACTAAGTTATAGGGATATAGTAAAGTTGAACTAAGAATTCAAAGAACACTAATTAATGTTCATTATACCATGCTTCCACACATAACTGGCAAAGATCCTTGATAACAAGATATTTTTGCGAGTAGGACCTATACCAACTGATCGAGATCCATGAGCTCCACACGATGCCATTCGTAGACGCCCATCCTGTGAGCCTTTCAATGCCACCTCGACAACCAATCAACACAAAAATCTTGAGCTCCTCACCACCCTTAAGTTGTGATTAATAGGAGGCATTCGCTATGGCGTCACACTCCTTGCTTATGCCCATCCTCCCGAGTCGCCAGCTGCACCTTCTTTTTCGTTCCTTCCTAATGAGCCACCAGTACGCCTTCTCCAGCTTTGTTCCTCCCTCCTTCGACCAAGAGCCATGCTAATAGCAAGCTGTTCTCCTCACCTTCTTTCTTTGACTATAAGGCAATCGATAACTTCCAAAGACCCTGCTCCTGATCCAGTCACTTAAGCTTTTGTCAACTTATTTGTCTTCTTGAAGTTTCAATCGAGGTGGCAAATTAAGTATTGTGTAGGATAAGTCTTCGACTCCTTCACTTCCTTCAACTTCTTCTAAAACATCATTATAACCTACTTATGGTTCTTTTTTTTTTTTTTTTTTTTTATTTGGCAAAGATGTTCTCTTCTTAATATCTTGTTACATAAGCCTTTGTTCTTCACTACCATATGATAGGTACGTTAAACAATTAATTTCTTTTAATCCCAAACTTAGGCTTTGATTTAATTAATTTTTTGGATAGATTTTATGAATGGTTCAATATTGAAGGTTTTATTCTACAATAACAATTAATTATAATCGATTATGGGGTAACATATGCAAACTAGCTTACACATTTTAATTAAATATTGACTTTTTATACTTTTTTTTTAATATCATATAATATTATTCCAATATGATGATGTGATGATATTTATTATATTATTATAATATTATATATTGTATCTCTTTTATTGTTCATACTATATGTCTCATGCATAATTTATGTTTTATACATGAGTTTATATTATTGTTTCTATTTAGGCAGAGTTTGGTTTGAAGTCAAATGCATGTAATAAATTTGAATTGAATGAATTTTGAAAATACTGATATGTGCCCTAGAGCAGAAGGAATGAAAAATCAAATTATAATAAATTCCAACCTCATCTTACAATCATTTGCGGTGTATTTGAAACTCAATTAATTTAGCCTAATTATATGACCTGCTTTTGTTAACTGCCCACTTTCTTACATTGACATCCACCATTAATCAATTGTCATGGATCATCCCCTATCGCCTGCTACCAACAATCATCTCCTGTCACTTGCTGCTATTAATAATTATCTCTGATCACTTTCCATCACCAACTAGCATTTACTACCATTGACACCAATTATACTGAATTCATTATATTTCAAGCCAAACAAGAAAAAAATAATCTCCTATATTTATTTTACATCCAATCAAATAATTCTTAAACATTTCAAATATACTGAATCTCAAAAACACTGAAGTCCTTTTACTATGTAGTTCTTTCATTCATTACCCTTCCATTAGTTATTTATGCCTATTGAATTATTATTAAAGACAATTGATACAATAAATATTTTTATTTTCCTATACTTACGTTTATATTTTCTTCTTATATTGTTCATATATGAAGCTTTTCATATTAAATGCATAACAATTTCATTTGATCTTGTTTTTTAAGACCTACCACATAAGTTGAGATTAATCTTTTTATCGTTTCACCATATTGTCCATGTGTATCACTTTTCTAAGTAGAAGTGTGGTGGTCATGTTTCAAATATCTATTAATTGACAACTTAAAATTTATCAAGTTCTGAGGGCCAAAGTGAATTCATGAATTGACAAGGGCCTATATGGAAAGTATGCCTTAAAATCTAATTCTTCTAGGTGAGAGTCACAATTGAATCACTATATTTGAGAGATATTTGTAGAGTTTAATATTCATGTTAAAAAAAAACATTATCACTAGATAATAAAAATGAAACAAAGAGAATGCATTGGATCAAGATAACTTGCGACTGAAGAGTAATATTTATCTAAGAGGAAAGAAGCAAGCCTACATTAAGACATCAATTGAGTCAATAATGTCAGAGTTATCAAGGAGACTTATTACATCTAGGTTGAAATCTAACAAACTTGAGAGAACGAAGAATTATCTTTTAATTTGATCTTCGAGAAAAAAACACAAACTGAAATGTTTTATTAAAAAAAAAGGCAGACTTTCTAGAATCTTAAGATTGAATAGAGTTTCAATCATCAACCACATCTACATGAAAACAATTAATTATGCATAAATATGATATCGAAAGGAGAAAAGAGTGAAGGACCATCAATATGCTGACATACACTTCAAAAAAATTCGATAAAAAATATGTCAAAAATGAGATGTTAATCATCTTAAATTTCAAGTTTCAAGTACAAATAATCAGTTGGTAAACCCCGCAAGGAAAATACTTTTTTCAACTCTCAAGATTGGCTAGAAAGCATTTTTTCTAATGACTTTTCTAAGGAAATTTTTTTGATGAATTTTCTTGTAAATCGTCGGACGAAAAATCTATAAAATATTTCAATGAATATTTTATCATAAACCTACAATTAACACTTCCATTATGCATTATCTATTAAATATAACTTCACAAAAATATGAAAAATTTAAAACTCAAGATCTTACATCTCTAGCACTAAAAACATAGTAGCATATATAAGAAGAAATAATACAATCTCAAGTCATAAAAATCTATAAATAATAAAACATACTTTAGTAAAAAAAAACTTACCAATAAAAAGGAAATTGTCTGGACAATATCGATTAGAAGTGAAGTGAAAAAAAAAAAAAAAAAGTGACCACCATGACATTGGAAGCTTTGTGAATAAAAAAAATCATTGGTTTGTAAAAAAATAAAAAAATACATGCAAGGAAAATAAAATAGAGTGAGACTATGAACTTTAATTTATATAAAAAATTAAAGGGGTCTGAAGAATTACCTTGAGAGTCAAAGGAGGGGTGACATAATACCAATTAAGAGGAAGCTAATTAAGGCTTACCAAAAATGCGAGGCTCAAAGAAAAATGAGAGAAAAATGTTGCACAAAAAATTATTTCATATTTCAATGAATTTTTATTTGCCGATATTAAGTAAAATTTTGGTGAATGGTCCCACTAATAATTAATAATTAATACTTGTGAAAAATCACTGGAAATGAATTTTGACAATTTTTTTATAGATTTGAAAACTAGCAAAATTTCTACGAGAAATTGGACAAAAAAAGTCTACTAATGAAATTCATCTTTTTTTGTAGTGATACAGCTTTCCTATACATAGTTCTTGAAGTAACAGTAGCCCCAACAACCAAATCCGAGGATACCAGAGATGGAAGGCTTGGGAGCTTTCTGACAAGTTGACGCCAGGGAACGCGGACAGAAGGGCGTGGAGCTAAGCAATGCCTAAAGAAGCAAAATAGAAGTTAAGCTCCACAAAAGAGGTTAGGGAAGTGGAGATGAGCGGCTATTTAAGTCATCAATGGCACAGAATATGGACTGACATCAGAGTTCGAAAGTGGAAGAACAGAGCGAAGGTCTTGCGGGAAGACATGCGCGGCTGTGAGGACATAGCAACAGTGAGTAAGCCAGAAAACGCGATAGTGAGGGGGAAGACGATATAGAAGGAAGAAATGCGAGGAAAGAGTAGCGCGTCAGGCAAGAACGAAGATGTAGCCGAGATACTCATGGACAATCGATGGATAAGGGTGCGTGAGAGTAGCGCGTCAGGCAAGAACGAAGATGTAGCCGAGATACTCATGGACAATCGATGGATAAAGAGAGAAGCAGCGTACAAGAACGAAGATGTATCCGCGAGATACTCATGGACGATCGATGGACAAGGGTGGGTGCGTGGATGAGGTTGCCGCAGGCAGCGGCGACCAGGCGCGGTGTGACGTGGGCAGTGGCGAGCAGGTGCGCAGTGTCGCGGTCGCGGCCTGTGCTGTAGTGACGAGTACACACATCGGGTTGCGGATAATGGTAATCGACCTTGAAAAGGGACGAAATTAGGCCTTGAACTACATAGGTGAATGTTTATAGTGAAAAATAATGACTTTGAATTGCATGTTAATTTCTAATTGCATCCAATTTGATTAAGCAATACATCCACAAAATATTCTTATTTTCTAAAGCATAATTCTTTTAAAAGCAATCAAATGAGTGTGATTAAGAAAATAATCCTCTAATAAAAGTATTATAATTGTATATTCAATGTTCCAATTAATATTAGACTAGAAAGTTCGACATTAACTTAAATATACATATGGTATCATTTATGCTGTGTAGACTATATATTATCTACACAACATAAATGACATCATATATACATTTAAGTCCATATTAAACTTTCAAATCTAATATTAATTGAATATATATATACAATTATATATATATATATATATATATATATATATAAGTTCTAAATATTAAATTCATGAAAAATTGTTACATGCGGGTCTAAATGTAGGTTTACATTTGGACTCCAATAATATAATGTTACATATTTGCTAATATACAACCCAAGTTATATGATTATGTGAAGACGATAAATATTATGAATGTATGCATGATACTCTTTATTACTATGCAGTTAATATTACATCAATACACAACACTTTACAGTAATACATAATATTTTACAGTAAATACAAAATAATTATGTATTAGCTAAATATCACATTATGTTATATTATTAGAATCAAGATATAGAACAACATCCGGACTCAGCATGTAATAATCTCTCATAAATTCATACCTCCACTTACGTATTAACCTAGTCTAATTCAATCTTGTCAGTGTGACAGGTATGGTTTCTACAAAGTTTACATTGGTAACCATTTCATGCTTCAGTTTAAGAAACAAGAATTAATAATATATGATGCCATCTGAGGAAAGAGCCGTAGTGATATAGAACTTACACAAAATTTAAAGATTTCTTTCTTGAGATAAGGTTTGCAAGATCTCAATTTGATTAATAGAAGAGTAATACTGCAGCTACCTAGGCCATTATTACAGGTAATTTTTTAAAATTGAGTACGGTTAGAATCTGAATTAGCTAATTAAGTATTAATAAAAAAAAATTTTAAGAATAGGTATACTAATTAGGCGATGTCGTGCACGCTTTCTCGAAGCAAGGTCCGCTATGAAAGAGCTACGCCAAGAATTGGGCGACGCCAGATATCGAAGCGCCACTAAGCGAATCGCCTAGATATCATTAGCCCCGATCGGCCCTATCTCGGTTTTGCTTTTCGATTCAAACAACTCGCTCTTCGCCAGAACTCCGACCAACCGACCGCCCACCGAGCACCTCCCTCTCGAACTTTGCCGGTAGTCTCACCGTCAGATTGCTTTTTTTGTCCGTTGCACACAACTTCTTCTAGTATCTTATCACTGATCTCGCCAGACACCGTCTTTCATCGCTCCTTTCTTCTTTATCCTATTCTTTTTATTTCTATCATTTTTTTGTCATTGTCTTCCATCCTAACTCTTATTTCTACTCATTTTTGTTTCCAAGTGTTTTTTTCCCACTTCATTGCTCTGCTAATTCCACTCCATTTATCACACAATCTTGTTATTTCTCTCAATGTCTTTGTTATTGCATCTTTAGCCATTGACACATGAGGGTTTGTTTACGCTCACATGTATTTCGGATGTGTATTTGCCTATTTTATTCTTTCTCTATTTGTATTTATTATGAAACATTATGAATGGTTGTTCTTTAATGAAACTATAACCTTATCAAAATTTTATACATGATTTTTGCCATCTCATTTGGTTATTTATGAGCTCTTAGAAATTTGTAGCTTGAAGATTGGAATCCATCCTATCAATGGGTTATTATATTGATGGAAAACTGGTCAATTGAAAGAAAAAAAATTTGCCATAGGATTTAGGAATTGAATTGTCATCGGGCATTTAGCAATGTAGTTTCATTTTCTTTGGTGAATGGTTTATGGAATAGGTAGTGGTGAGAGTTATTTTTGCAAGTTTGAACAATGAGTTATAGATTCGATTATAATAAAATTAATCTATGAGAATCCATTATTAAACTTGCAAAGATATTGCATACTCACATTTTGCTGAAACCCATTAGGAAAGAGCCCAAAAAGATTGTAAAGAGAAAAAAAAAAAAAAAAAAGAGGGCTTCTTGGTTGCCTTTCTACATTAATCTAGTGTTGTTCTCTTTCTGCTTTTGATTTATTTCATTAATATGTGTAGTGCATCATTTAGTTTTTTATGTATAGCGTTGATTGTAAATCATAATCTTACTTTTACGGTGCGATGGCGAGGAGAGCCGCCTAGACATCGGTAGGCGGGGGAGGCAGAATTGAGCGGCACCTTGAGGTTCATCTAGTATTGCCATTGCGACATCGAGCCACCGATCTTGAATTTTATTTTTTAGTGTATTACGCTTTTTTATTATTTGGACGGTGCTTAGATTTATTTTTTTGAGCCGTGCATCACACTTGCTTATCTTTGAAGGGTAGCCCAGAGATTCATCCAGCGCTAAGCGGTGGGCTGCTTGTGTGAGTCATTCGCTTCATCCATTTGGATCATCGTTCTTCGCATTGGTTGAGAGATGGTCTCCGGGAATATACACCTGTAGGTGAGATGATAGTGGCTCAGGGCGTGGCGATGATTACGGGACTACGGATTGATGGGCCACCCATCGAGGATGTGATTAGGAGAAGAGATGGGACACTTGGCACGATTCTGCGATGATTTGTTAGGGCGACACTCATTACCGCGTGATGTATCATGATCCGTCGGTCGCATGTCAATTCGACGACATTGGGGATGCACATGCTTGAGATACATGCCAAGGTGGCTTAGGTGGACTTTCTGAGAGTCATGCGGTCAGCCGAGAGAGTTCTTCCGTCACATGCGTGCTTATATTTTATTTCGATTGGCTTACTGCGATACTTTAGTTGAGGAGGTTCGGTATTTACCACTCGCGAGGATCTTCTTTTAGCATGATGTATAGGTGGAGGCGGTTTTGGCTCATCTATATAGGCTGCAGTCATAGACCGGAGCCAACATGTATTTACTCTGATTTGGGCTTGGGAGCATATTCATGTGGGTAGGCCGACTTTACATGTGACATATCCTGCAGAGCTTGTTGGTCTCAGCGTTGGTTTGAGGTCTGTGTTGTTAATTACACTTTCAAATTATGCAGCTTATATATATGTTTACACTATTTTCTATGTGCAGGTGGAATGAGAAGTATGTTCGCCGGACGATAGCGAATGTTGCGGTGAAAGAAATGGAACTGCGGCAAACACGAGTTGGATCTGCGTTAACACTTTAGTCTAAATATAATGTAGTAGATTATGTTTTAACATAATTTTTATTATCGTGTAGGTGATCGGGAGGTATAGTGGCGATCCATCCATCTGATATATGCTATAGGCTCGACATATGGTTACGAGTCCCTCTTATCCATTTGGAAGAGGGTTGAGTGGTATTTACCAGAATAGAGTCTGTTGACCTTATTCCCAGTAGTAATGTATTTTAGTTTCAAAAGGGTGCGATGGTGAGAAAAGCGGATCTGGGTTGATTACCACCATTCTTGGGAGAGGCGGAGGATTGCCTCGTCGAGAGGGCGAGGATGTGGGCAGGAAAACCTATCGGTCGATGCATCTTGTTGGTCGTGGACTTCTTTGTATTCTTGGCGCGACATATCCTCACCACTACTAGCAGGTGGAAGCGTATTTATAAGTTATGATATAAGTAAGTATTCAATATTTTTGTAAGTGGTAATTTTACATTATGTTTTTTATGTAGGCGGACCATATCGCCGGGACATATTTAAATGATCTTGATGATCACCACTTACGCGATGTGATTGGTATGAGATGATATCGAGACACGGATGGCGTGCGTATTGGTGACATGTATTATGGTCGGTCTGAGGGTGTCGCCGGACATGGCCAGCGTCGGTCCATCTACTGATCAGTCCTTCATTATCGCGTCATCTACTACATATGCAGGGGCCTTTACATATCGGCTACATATGACTCGCAAACCACATATTCCATCGCGGATGATATATCGCTAGTCGAGGATCTTTACTAGAGGTCATCATCGTGATCGTCATCGTCGTGCACGCGACACACATCAGGAGTGGTGCTATTCAACAGGAGGAAGGCGGTTGTCACGGGGTAGGGTTTAGGGCGATTATATACATTTTATTTTTCTCGTTTCATTACAAACTTGAGTCATATGCTAACTTTGATTATGGCATAATGAATTTCTTATTACTTGTCCATTTGTGAAATGAATTGGTTAACTTCATATGAAAATGACAGACATACTTTTCGGTTATTGTAGTCTCTCGGTTGCTCAAAATGGCTCTACAGATATATCCACCAAATTAGCTAACAGCGATCTAATATAGTTGGTGATCCTATAATCAAAATGGCTCTACAGATATACCCACCAAAGCGATAAAAGGCGGTTTAGGATTACTTTCTTATTATTTATATTTTATATTCTATTTTTATATGAAATAAAAAATATATATAGTATCTTAAATTTATATATATAGAGATGTAGTTCTTCACTTCAATCATCTAATTTAAAAAATATATATAAAATTTCGTTTAGAGTCCACGTGTATTTACAAGCATCGTACATTTAGTTTATTACACGCAGCCGAACTTCGAAGCGGAAGCCCGATAATTGGGCGGCTTCTCGATCTTGGCGATTGCTGATTGGTGGTGGGCGCATCTGAAGCGATCCTGGCGGCCACTCTTCATGTGGCGACGACGACGGCGTAATTGGGCTATACCTATTCTTAAATTTTTTTTTATTAATACTTAATTAGCTAATTCAGATTCTAACCGTACTCAATTTAAAAAAATTGCCTTGTTACAGCTACCAGTTAATGCCACGAGGACATTAACATGGATGTTACTGATAAATTATATCACATATATTTGAAGTTGACTTACAAGATCGATCACCAACATCAAAAATAAGATGAAGGCACCTCGTTACGGCAACTGATGATAAAGCATAAATAACGGTGCTCAAGTCAGTAATATCCTAAGTAGTTTAGAATAAATCTTCATGTTTTCATGTCAATACTTTAAACTTTATTATAATTGGAACTTTTTCGTGAATAATTCTCTAATATCTGCAGAGAAATAAGAGTAGAATTATTCATAGTTACCTATCAGTTTAAGTTTTTGAATAGCTGAGTGCATATTCACTAGTATCTTGTGCTCAACTCAAATTTCCTCAATTCCTATCCATTAAAGTTGTATGATTGTATCAGTCTAAGTTTCAGCTGAAATCGTCTTCTATGAGATATATAATTCCCACAAATCATAGTGTTTTGATTTGTGGTCAAAAAGTTAGGGATGATGGACAAAAGAATCTAAGTTAGATTTAATGCATCAATTGTCAAGCTCGTTATTAACTTATAAACCTAAGCCTATATATCAATGAGGATGATGATTCGGTATTTTCATTCAAACTCAAAACTCTCACGCATCACAATAGTCTCCACATTTGATCTAAGCTCTCGAATAAATAGCACTGAAATTAATGCTTAGTTAGGAATGAATAATTCATATGATTTGTGGATGAGTCTTGACTTGTTCTACTATGATTCAGCAAGATCCAAGAGCAGATGATCAAACACACACTCCATGTTTAAAAAAACTCTATTTGAGAGGGTAATGACTGATGTTGACAGCCCTCATAGGAGAAGGATATTGTTAAGGCATATGAGAGTTTAGGTTTAGCTCAACATCGGACAAGTAAAAAAAATGTTAGTGTAGAATTATTAAATAGCTGAACCTCACCCATAGGCTTGAGCACTAAGGTTGAAAAAAAGATTTGACCACAAATATGTATAATGCTAATAATGCTAATACAGAAAGAAATTACAAGAGATTTTGAATATTATAGATTACAATTCCATATATCGTGAATCCGAAATGAAAAACAAAGGAGGATAAAATTAAACATATAAAACCTTATAGGCAAAATAGTGGAAAAGCAATAGCAGTTTTTCAAAGCATCTTACTAGCACATAGAGAATGTCTAACTATCTAATATCTAAAGGTATCAACCCAAGAGAACTAAATAATCCACAAAGTCATAGAAGAGCTCGATCAATCAAAAGCATAATTAGCATTCAATCAAAATTATCATATTTGTGCAAGTCTTGAACTGAAGAATATAGGCATTTCACATAAATAGCCCAAATTTATTCGCCATAAACTTTGCACTCTCTAAAACATGCAACTCTAATTCAAGCTCGACATGGTTAAGTGAACGCTGCTAGTATTAAAAATTTTCATTTGAAGGAGAGTGATATATAGTTATGAGGAACTCTCATATTAATAGGAGTTTGACTTGGCACAGACTAATAATGACTCATTCATTAGTTTAAACTTTTAGGCCAATAGGCGTCTATCAACTAATTATGTATTGAGCTCAAGTTAAGCCTCTACTATTTTCATCCTTTTAACATTTATAATAAAAATAGCTCTGTATTGGAGATCACCAAGGTGCCTTTAATATTTTGGGGATTTACATAAACACCACACAATTCTTATATTTACATATCTAACACCTAAAATTAGATATTTACTTATCTAACACTTTTCTATACTTAAAACGGTGCATTTCACTTTTAAAAAGTAAATAAAGTGGTATTTTGATGTGATATTGAAGATTAGGGTGTTATATATATATAAAAATTGAAGTTTAGGTGTTAGATATGTAAATACATAAGAATCGTGTGGTATGTATGTAAATTTCTCTAATATTTTTTATGTATATGCATTCATTGATGTTTTCATGTCAAATAAGAAAACAAAACTAATGCTACACTGCGTGGCTTGGTTAGAAGCCAACTGTTGAGATAGACAGGTTCAAGAAATTGGGAGACGTAATGGAGAATAGCCTCTATGATTTCACATAAGTTTGCTGGTTTGTATTTTGATTAAATGTCCTCTAAGTCAACATATAGATAGATCAGCAAAAAGTGTTTTACACTAAATATATATATATATATATATATATATGCTTTTGGGGTGCCAACCCTCGTACAGTTTTCTAGAACACGACAAGGGCTCCATCGGTCTGCCAACCGCATGTCTGCATTGGTTTTTTTAACCCTTTATTTCTTCTAATAAAAGAGGACGCAGCTAATTAAGACTAAACAGATTTGCTTCCGTAAACATAAGTTACAACTTTAATATAAAAAGAATAAAACAACACTGTTTTTAAGAAAAACAAAGAGTTCAACAGTGTTTTGATGGCAAATTCATCAGCTCACTCTACATACTAGACTTGAACCTATGACCTAATGGCTAATGGCGGGGCAGAAACTCCCAAGCACTATACTATGATCGACTGTATAAAAAAATACTAGCATAATCCATCTGCAAAGGCATGATTATTTGGCAAGATAATTGATAAACCTCCAAAAGTGAAAAAAAAAAAAAACAAATTAAAAATAGCAGATGCTAAACAAGTACTCTGAAGACAAAGTTTTTCTAATGATATGACTCAGAAAAGACGGTACATCGCAATGAAAACAAAAACCAACATCATCCTTAGCCATATAAGATCAAATCCTTATTTTCGTAAGTACCTGTTACATATGATATTAAACTTATTTTATAGAAATATGTTTATAAATCCTATAATAAGTACACTTTTTACTTGCTAATCCTGCATGATTAGTTTCAACTAATGATATTACTTAAGCACTTTTTATTTTTTAATGTACTCTAAACAATTTAACCATATTTTTCAATGCAATTTTTCTCAATATACGCTATTTTCACGATCCATTTAAAATATCCAAAGACAAGGAATCATGATAAGTTTTAATGCTTTTAAATGACTTAAATGAGCAAAGGAAAAAAGTTAAGCATAACAACAAGAAGGCGCACATGCAGGAGAATAAATTTGCAGAAGAGAGGACCATTCCACCAACACTTCAATGCAGTACCCCCACTCTTTTATTCAACCTTTCCCCTAATAAGGTATGAAAAACTACCACTATCTCTGGGCACCGCTGCACAATTGATCTCCCCACTATGAAGCAGTACTAGCAAAGTTGAATGCAAAACCAACTCTACCACGAATAATAAAATAAGAAGGAAAGCATATCTTGTTTATCCCTCTATTTTCTCACTCTAGAAAATCGGTCAAAGGATACGAGAAATGGTAAATGAGTTCGAATCGCAAACCTTTTTCGATGTAATAATCTTCTGCTTTTTCTTTTGTTTTTTTATTCGCGTCAAACGAATTTGTTTTCTTCTAATTACCGCGTGTCCCCGGAGATTTCTTTCGTCTAATTCTTCATCTAGATCAAAATTTACATTGTCTTCTCCCAGTTCCCCATCTGTAAGATCTTCTGTTTCTTCATCCTCTCCATTATCGTCCTCTTCAACCGTCTCGATCTGAGGAGCCACCGCAAAGAGCTCCACGATGGACCTCTTCTTCGGCACCTTCAGCTTCCCTCTTCCCCCACGCCTCACCGGAGTAGAACAAGTGTCCCCATCCGCAAAACTCACCTTCACTGCCTCATCACTGACGCGCTCAGATTCGAGTTCATCCGCCCACCATCGGAATTTCCTCAACGAAATCGGCGGCAGCGAACGCCCCATTACCTCCCTTCCTTCGCAAGCAAAAGGCCAGCATTTCCCCATGTCGATCCTCCTCATCTTCTCCACATACTCCCTTCATTTCCGAAAAAAAAAACCATATCGAGCGAGCTCAGATCAGATCTGCAAGTTCAAAGCGTCCAAACAAAAACAGTAAGCTACATACCGGATCGAAAAGCTCTCGGTCGCCAGAGCCATTGCGTCACCTCTTGCCGGCAAGAGACGAACACTCTAAAAGAGATCTGAAGCTTATCGTTCTTAAACGGAGAAGGAAAACAAAAACAAAAACAAAACAGATAGAAGAAGAGATAAGGCGCGCCGGAGGAGTCAGTGCGCTTTTCTCTTCCCCACTCCGCTCCGAGCTTTCAATTTCCCGCTCTTCTCCTCGGGTTTCCCACCCTCACAATTACGACAGAAAGCGACGCATGGTCTAAATTATTTAAATCTATGAGTTTTATCATAAAAATATTCTTCCTGTGACCATTGGGTTTGTGGCATGTGGCGCTCTTCAGCATGACCATCATGGATGATGGATCATCGTGGACATGAGAGATCGTCTCCTGGAGTTCGAGCCATGGCGATGGTAGGATGGACCTTCAACATAATTACATAAACATGATCAAATGTGATATTTTATAATTATAAGTGGCATTAATTAAAGGATTGAGTGGGTTGAGTTAATTCTTCTTTTATTGAGTTAAGATTTTACTTCTAAGAATTAAAAATATAGTAAAAAAATTAATATAATCTTTGAGTTGATCTCAACTTGAGCTTAAATAAGATTAATTCATTTCAAAATTAACTTGAAATATAGATAATATGTGTGCCCCAAAACTTATAGCCGTAAAATAAAATTTCATTTCTTAGCTTCTTATGGAAATCCAGCAGATATATAAATAGTTGAAAAGAGAATAAGAAACTTCAATATTTTATATGAAAAAAACTTCAGAAAGAGGGAAAAAACTATGGGATCTGGCCTAGTCAAAAAATTTCATTATATGTGTAAGTTACAAAGTTTCAACTTTCTCCGTAACATTTATCAATGGCTATCGGCGACGACAATCAGCATTGGTCAGCGACACTTGTGATGATGGACTTCAAGATTTTGGCTTCTATTTTAGCTCTCTCCCAAATTTCTCCAAAGTTGTCTTTAAGCTTTCTCTTCCCTCTCTTAGCAAGAATGGGTTCCTATTTATATGATATGAGATGGATATTTTTGATAACTGTGGTCAAAATCCTAAAACACTTAATCGAATTATTCATATTGATTTGCTTAATCACATATAATTCTTTTATATATAATTTGATCATCCAAATGACCTCCGATTTGAATGGTCTTGGGCTCGTTGGATTCGTCTCGACGAACCGCTTGATTCGATTATAAGCACGACAAATTTAGATATCATTTGACCATCTAATTGATTTTTCAAAATTTTCGTGTATATTTTTTTAAACTTTATTTGAGCCTTTTTGGACTCGAATCAACTCATTATTGATGATAGTGAACTTATTTTATTAAGACGTTTAATTTAATTATAAATTTATAAAAATTTGAATTCATATTATTTATAATTTATTTTTATAAATTTAAATATATTTATTAGCTCCATATTCATGCTTGACTTTATCATAGAAGATCAAAATTAATTTAGATTACACAAATTTTTCGCTCAAATATAATTTGATTTGAATTATTGAATTATGTTGCGTCTAAGACTAGTTCAGATAGTGAAAGTTTACTCTTTTGTTGATTAGTCCAAAGATACATACGCAGTATTTAAAGAGTGAAGAGAACTCGGAAGTTTTAACGTGGAAAATCTCAAAAGAAAACCACTGGCCCAAAGAAAAAATGTTCCATGTATATGCCTCAAGAATCTTCCGATAACCGGATTACAAGATGGTATAGAAGAACAACAGTATGTAACGACAGTTGTAAGAAGGTTAAATGGGCTAAGTGAGACCGCAGAAGGTGAATGAGAACAATTTAAATATAGGAACAACTGGCGAAATGCAGGAACGATGGTGATCGACGACCACGAGGTCGGGATGGCGCCCAGCGGTGGTTGATGACCGTTGGCGCGATCTTGCTCGGAGATCTTCGAGCGAGCTATTTCCCGCTTGCTTCCCTCTCCTTCTTCACTTGGCCTCCAAAGTGTCCCTCATATGGATGAGGCTATTTATGATTGGAGGAGTGGCGCCTTAAATACATGAAAAATCCAAACCACTCCTCCCCATCTGACGGTTCGACGATTCCTTTTGATTATTTGATGTATTGAACATTTGGATGCTCAAATGAGGTCAGAATTGTGAGATCTTAGGGTTGTTAGATTCGGCTCGTCGAGATGCTCGATTTGATTATAAATACTCTATATTTGATGATCATTTAGAGGTTTAATTCATGTTCCAAAGTTTTCGACGATGTTGATCTTGATTTTGACTTGGGATCGCCTTTTGCTTAAGATTCTCGCTCGATTGGAATTTTGAATGTCATATCAAATTATATTTTAATTGAATCAAGATAATAACACATAAGATTAAATTAACTGATTTCAAGTACATTCAAGAGGACATTAAATCACCTTGATGCTATATTAGGAGATTAATATCTTTTCTTAAATTTATTTTTTTAAGAAAAATATATTAAGTGGCCCATATTTTTTAATAAAAAAATATTTTATCTGAAATAAAAAATAGGATAAAATTTGTGAAATATAATTTTGAACTCAAAAATAAAATATTATTATCATTTCTCTTATTCATGTTTCTTAAAAAAAAAATTATAAATGATTAGAAGCATTGTTTCTGAATATTAGTACTGAAAACTAAGATCCGTTGGGAGTTCTTTTTTTGCAATAGGTATCCACCCAAAGACCCGTCCCATCTTGGGATATTATATGACTAATTCTACGTATGCCTAAGATCACATTTATCACTCATAATGTCGTCTCATTTACTTTCTACCTTAAATATATTGTCTTTTGCTTTTGAATTCAACTCAATAGGTTGCAGAACTATACCCCACCAATTGAGCTAAGAGATCCTGGGTTCCGTTGGGAGTTGTTCGGGCTTATGTTTTCCCGATAGCATCAATCGGCGCGCCAAATTATAAAAACCTATTGTGGGGCCCACAATCAGTAGCTGAGAGCCTGAGATGAGGCACTGACGGGGCCGGACTGCTGCCGTATATTTTCCCGACCCCACCGTAAGGATTATTTTTTATTTATTTTGGACCAATCCGGAATGATGATCCAATGCGTTTCTGTGCGGCTACAAATCAATTGAGGTGAGAAAAGATAACTTAGTTTTGGAGTTCAAATTTACTAATCATTATTGTGTTAAATTTAAAACTCAACTTTATTTATCATTAACAATCTCGTGCTCGATTCAAATTTGTTCACGAACTTGTTAACGAGCGACTCATTTAATAAAAGAATCAAGCTTTAATTGAGATTGATCGTAAGTAATATGTTCAGAATTATATACGAGATGTATTAATTAATATATCGAACTCTTTAATGAGCTTATTCGTGAGCTTTAGACAATACTACTCTTGAATATAAATAAACTAAACGACAAACTGTTCAGGTTTGTTTACTTAGAAATCGAGTATTTACTAAAGTGTTTGAACTCGTTCAATTAGTTGATCGAATAATCATGAACTAGCTCTAATCGAGCCGAGTCATGAGTAGCTCGTCGAACACTAGATTCATTTGCAACCCTAGTGGTGCGTACGATATGTGGTATTTGGTGGAATTGGAAGTGATAGAATGAAATGATTAAAAAATAAATAAATAAATTTATATTTATTCACTTGTTTGAGAGAGAGGAAGTTAATGAAAAATAAATCTATTTTTGTTGATTTAAAGAAATAGCCAATAAAATAAAATATAAATACAACCTAATAAAACATGTAAAGAGATATATGTGTATGCTCTTTTTGTTTATAAAGTTAGATTCTTATGAGTTAAATTTGATTAAAATAATCAAAAAGTAATTGTGAGGCAACTATTTTCACATAATACCTTAACTCTAATTTATACAGCCTACTTAATGTTTCACTATTATACTATTGAAAGTGTGGATGTTTAATTCAACCCTTCGAAGTTTTATAATTTAAATCTCATTTTTTAGACCATTCAACCATAAAGCCCAAGCCTTACCTTGCTCACCTTCGCTCTAGGATTGCTTGGATATGATCTTGGCTTCCCGGGATCCAAGATTTATACATCTCCTTTGATTGGCTTTGTTGGCCTTCTAGTCTTTGCATCAAATATCATATACTTGGTGCCATCGCTAATGGTTAGTTCTGATCAATGTTTTTCATTTGATTATTTCTTTCTTCTTCTAGTCAGGATGTGCTAATCGAATCTTTACATTAGCACATGACTTAGATTTCAAAATATTAGTAACCTCTATTTAAAGTAAGCATAAAACACTTGACAATTTGGTGTCAATATGAAGCATCTCAAAATAGCATTGGATCTTCATTGCTTCTAAAAGAATTTATTTGTCACTACACACTAGCTTTCAAGAAGACAAGCTTTCTCTTAAAAGAAATTAGGCCACAATGTCCATTAACCATCATTTCACACATTTAAATAAGTGGAAGGATATGGCTATTGGGTTCTTCTACCCAACCAACTCATCCTTTGCATGCTTTAATTTCTATTAATTCTATTAGCTTTCTATCTATGGTTAAACTTTTAAAGCCTAGTGTCACAGAGCTAAATAAGGGGAGATCGACCATGCTCACTTAGCCATACACAAGGAGGGAAGCATCTAGAGAATTATAGAAAGATGTGGAATAACTTGGAGCACTCTAGAAGGTTCCACCATATTCCAGAAAGCTTTGGAGGAGGAATGCTTCAAGAGGACTCTAGAAGGATCCCAAGTATTCTTGTATTGTAAAGTTCTTTTACATAGTAAAGTGCTTTCCCAATCTTTCTAACCTCTCCTCTCTAAAAGAGATTTGAGTGTTCTAGTCGGTTTGAAAGTTATCGACTTAGCATGAAAGTGCTAGACGCACTGGGAAAAGTTTCTCCGTGACACTAGGCTTCATTTCTTAGAGTCAAGTTATGAACTACATTTTTTATTAGAAATTGACTAATAATGTTCAATGAGTTATCAAGAACAAAAGCTCTTGGTTCTTTGACATCTTCAAACTTATGTAGTAGCTAAGTATAACAAGTTGTCTCTTCCCCTACTTTCTCTCCAATTTGTATTTCCCAATAATTATATGCATTTATTGAGCCCTTAACTCTCACAATCCTCTCTTTATCTAACATCCCATTAAAATTGGGAGAATCAAGTGCCCCTTACAATTTCCCAAAACAAATCTAAATTTCCTTTTAAACTTTTTATTGGAGGAGGAGACCTTATTGCTTTATTTAGGATGTTGAAGAGCAACTTATTTGATAGGTTTTTTTTTTGTTTTTTTGTAATACTATTATTAACACCTCTCTGTGATATTTTCTCTAGTTAGTTGTTTTACTATGAGCTTGCTTATCTCCAACTTATCTAAAAATAACTCGATATCTCATACTATGTTGATTTCTCAAAGGCAATGACTATAAATCTCTAGGTTGAAACCTCACTCATGTGAGCACTAAGTGATTTACAATATGTCAGCACCCGAATTATCTAATTTGACCTTGATGACTCCCATTTTGACTAACATGATCTCGAGTCAATAAATTTAATTATTTTGTCTGAAAGGGCACTGTCCTTAAGCTGCTAAAGAGTCAAGTTTCACTGCATAAAAATGGTCATTGCAAATATGCTCCACCAACCAATATGATGCAAATTTTTATAGGAAAATAAAAACAGAAGTAAAACCTTTTTCTACAGACATTTAAATGCATATAACCATTGAGATCTTTCTTTTAAAAAGTTTATATTTTATTTAATTTATTAACTTGAACTAAATTCAATCTATATAATCTTTCTTGACTTGAACTTTTTTATTTTTATTCTTTAAATTATAAAAACTATATTTAATCTATGATATTTGGAAGAGGATGTTAATAAAAATTGTTAAAATTTAAGAATTCACACTTAAAAACTTAATGTTTTATGTATTAAAACCCCATAGTCCACATTATCACAAAGTTTTTTATAAAGTTCTTCATAAATTTTTACTATATTGCTAATGCCCTTTCTAGCTATAGAGACTTATCAAAACTCTGAAGCCCCTGAAATTTTATAATGAGCAATACTTTGTTGGTCATACGTATACTGATTTGAGGAAGAAAATGCATCTCTTGAAAATAATATATGAATATATGCCAACATTTAAAAGCTTTAGATCAATATAAATAAGGTTAAATAGAAAATAAAAAATTTTAATTTACAATCATTCACCTGCAATACTAAATAATCTATGACAAATATATACATTAAATATCTGTATAACTTGAGATATATACATTAAAAATATACATATAACACCTTAATCTTTCAAATTATATCAAAAATATCATCACCAATTAATTTTTAAAAATAAAATACAACTTTTTAAATATAAAAAGTATACAAAAATATTAGATAAACAAATATCTTTCTTTAAATGTTAAAAATATAAATACATAAAAATCCTGTGATATATATATATATATATATATATATATATATATATAAATCTTTCAAAATAATAATAACCTGATATGTAACAAATATCTTTTTAAAATTTTAGTATTAGGATTTACGATTAAGCCCATCTCAGGAATGTTTCAGCTCATTCATTAAAACTTTAGAATGAAAATTTTCTTACTATTTTATAAAATTAAAAATATACCTTAAAACAGTAATATCATAAATAAACAATAATAACAAACAAATGAAGAATTAATATTATACATTTGTTACTATTTTCTAAAACTGCAACGAGCCATCAGTGCTTTCAGATACAAAATTACATAATAACTCATTGATTTCTCGAAATTACACATTCGTCCCATATTATTTAAACCTCAATTTACTAACCTCTGAAGTCTAAAAATATGAGAACTTAAGTTTCATTTCAGAAAACATTAGAGAACTATCTGTAATATTAACTATCCACATACCAATAAAAAAAAAAAAAAAGAAATTAAGCACAATAAACTTAATCAAGAATATAATATCTTAAACCAAAGTGGACATTTAACAACATACAAGCCTTAAGAAAAATGCATAAATATATAACTCATACATTTATTATTTTATTTTAAAAAAATATAAAGTAATATAAGCCATTAATACAAAATCAAAGCTGATTACAGGTTGTTGCAATAATGCCAATCTCTGAGGCCATTGTATGAATAAGCATCTTCATTAATTTCTATGCTTGCTGAGCATCAAAACACATCAAATAAATTGAGATTGTTGAAATCTAAAAAAAAAAAAAAAGGAGGGATGAATTGAGTATAGAAGACCTTGAGTTAGAAATTTGAACTAGTAGACCGAGTAGATCGGCTGCTTGGGTTATTAGACCGGTCTTTCCATATTGCCTCAATGTTCTGGAAACATCTCAAAGCTCTCACCTGATAAAAATGTGAATTAAAGCATATATAGCATTTAAAGGGCTTAACAAATAACAGTAGCAGGTGTGTAAAGCATAAAAAATGCATTCAATGATGGCAATGGCTGCATAGTAAGCACCTAATTCAAACTCACCCCTCACAAACATCATCCTTGCCCTTGTGCCCATACTCACTGGCTGTTCACTTGCCAATAGTTTCCGTTGCTTGTAAGTCTTTATGCGCTACTCCGTCTCATCTCATGCCCGTGTGTGAGGCAACCCTCGCACAAGTGTGTGTTGCACCATTTCAAATCATAAAATGTTGATTACAATGTTAAGATGATGTAATTTTAACGAATACATTGTTAGGCTTTTTGTTGAAGTATTAAAGGTGTGCATAAGAGAAGAAATAACATTTCCCTTGCTTGCAAGTCTTTATGCGCTACTCCGTGCCCGTGTGGTTTCCCTTGCTTGCAAGTCTTTATGCACTACTCTGTCTCATCTCATGCCAGTGTGTGAGGCAACCCTCGCACAAGTGTGTGTTGCCTCTTTATGCATTCATCTCACCACACATGGATCCACGAGGCTGACTTGCTTGTCCGCATATACTCGCTCATTGTTCCTTTGCATAGGCACGCCATGCTTTGCTTGCTCACAATCCCCAAGGCGTCGATGTATGGCGTTATGGTGTAGGATCCTCTTCACACTAATCTACTTTTTTCTTTCCTTCAACTGCTCAACAATTTTTGTTCTTTCTCTTACATACTCGAATATGACATTGAGTATTGTCATCGCATGTGACAACAGGACTCCTGTTAGTAACAATGCCATCATCTTCATCACCAGCTCCTTGGGCATTCTCATAATGTGAGGCTTTCTTATGGCTGCCCTTGCAAATAGAAATTCGAGCACTACGGAATCTCACATATCTTTTGCTCTCAATTCTTTCGCAGAGGTTGTTGAAGGAGATAAGGGCCATGATTTTTTGCCTTTCTCTTCATCTAGATTTCCCATATATTTTCAACAAATCCCTGTATCAACTCATCACAAGCTACCCTCATCTTGGGTAAACCAATACTCATTTTTTCAAATGATAAAGTTTTTGAGTTGACGTCACCCTTTTCTATTTTGTTGGTTAGTTTTCCTAGCCCAATATGGATGTTGTTCATGGCCAAGATGAGATAGGTTGGGGAATATCCAGTTGGACTTATTAATTCTCATCAAGATATCCTTCGATGCCAAATAACTGAAGGCTCTTCTCTAAATAATCATTTTATGTGAATAGGTTCCTAATGCGAATGCTAAAGTATTCACCTTCGAGTGTTCTGCGAAACCTCCTATTACTCTTGTTTGGATTGCTTATCCGCATTTTCAAATTCACCATTTCAACTATAGCCCATTATGTACATAATCAATTTTTTGGGAAACTACTTCAAGTAGATACAAATACTACTAGACTTTCAAACCATTTGTGATGAAGATTCTGTTGATAATGAATCTTACTACCCCTTGGAGTAAGAGATGTAGATTTGTTTCACTATTCGTGGCTATTGGTACCAAAGATGGAACTTGAGGTATTCTTTTGCATTGCTCTTCGCGTAAATTTTTTTGCCACAACTTCTCATTATGCTTCAAAGCAAACCCAACACTTCATAAGCATCCTAAAAATCAGGACAGTAAGAGCATCCAGTAACACAAGCCCTACACTCTGGGCAACAGCCAACAAGCGTGAGCACTTCCTAAAGTTTAATTCAAGTTGGAGGTCGTGTAGTTATATGAGATGACAAGGTTTATCCAGGTCGCAAGGTCTTGCCGCAGTTAAAGGCCAATGTCCATGGAATTGTAAGGCATAAATGAAAAAGTCCGGAACCCAAGACAACGAGGTTTGAAAGCAGCGAGACTCAGAGGCAGAGGGACTAGTGATTCATAGCATGAATTTTCACAACAAACTCAAGAATTCTCATAAAAAATGCCACCATAAGATCTACAAGTCACATATCAACATTGACACCTCTTGACATAATAATATTCACATAAGGAGCATGATACGGATTATAACACTTTAATGAATAACAAGATCAACAATCAAGAAAATTGAAGTCATTGTAATAATCATAGTAAGAATTATTAAAAAGCATATACCCATAATAAAAAATTAAAGGAGACATCGATGCAGACAAACAGGTTTACCACGTGATGTGCTGGCGTGACTATGATGAGAGACAACGAGTGACTAGTTAAAGATATCAAATGCAGTCATAGACGAGAGTAAGTCAGGTGGAAGCCACAAACACGAATATGGAACATGCAGTGAGAGTCACAATCGTGAAAGAAACTGAATAGAGTTGAAATAGTTGGAAGCTCTCAGAATAGAAGGCAAAAGCAGAAATGGGAAATGACTGATGACTGATGACCGATGAAGTGGATAGTGAAGAAACAAATGTTGTTGCGGTTAAAGGGAATTAGGCTATTAGCATTAAGGTCACTGGCTTTAGATTATTACAGTAGGAGGGGAAGTCAGAAGTCAGGGGATTTGAGACAACAGCTAATGAGAAGGTTAGCACGTATAGAAATCATACAAAAGTCACAATATTTATGTGTGTATGCAGTAAAAAGGATGAGCAAGAAATCAGCGGATAAGAGCAATTACAGGGTAGACGCATGCCTTGTGGTATTATGGGAATAACTGTGAGGCTTCAATAATGGATCATGGTTTATAGATCTTGAACTAGCAAGATGATAAACTATAAGATTATTCAATTGATTTGTAGCATGCATTGATATCTATGTGGCCACAATTATGATTTATAACACACAAACTTTATAATTGCAAGAATTAAGTTTTGAACGCAAGCAATTGACTGCCAGAGATGTAAAGTAAAAAGCTTTTTGTTAGACATGAACCTTACACAATGTAAGGCTTTAATTCCTCGTGGTAGGAAAACAAGTATAATGAAATAAAGTTGGGAAGTTAAACTTACTAATTGTGAGTAGATCCAACACATGAACTAGCGCAAACTCAACTTGTTAACGAGCTCATGAATCAAGCTTTTCGAGTATTGATTCAAGCTTCTCAAGTCACGAGTTCAGCGAGTTCAAGCTTGACGTCACATTCGAGCTCATATATCATATGAGCACAAGCTTTGTCCGACTCACAACTCGAATGCCCGACTAAACTGCTCAAATAAAATTAATTAAATTTCAATCCTTATAACCCATTTTTAACCCCTTAGATCTAATTCATTCGAGCAGGCCCAAAAAGCCCATTTCAAACAAGTATACTCAATTCCCTGAAAACACCCTAATTAAAACTAAGTTATATCTCTTGTCTATGGTCCAAATTCCCAAACAATTTAGCAAAATTTCCTCCCAACCATCACTACGACATTCCCAATCCAAAAGCCCGTAACTTCCATTCCTCCTCCTAAGTCCTAACGCATTTTATCAAAGGTTCACAACCATCAATCTCCATTTTAGAGCATTTGATCTCTTCTATCGAGTAGCCAACCCCTCACTTATAAGAAACAAACATCCATTGAAGCTTTAACGAAACCCAAGTCTACTAGAGATGAATGAGCTAACACCCCTTGGTTGAGCCTCCCTCTCAAAGTTTGTTATTTGCTTGCTTTTCCTATCAGTTATTTTTTTTAAGGTACTGCAATTTTATATCAGCAGTATTATCTTATAACTAAAATTATTTATTTATCTTGCATTATTAAAAAAAGCATTGATAACAATAATGTTAAATCTTTTGGTATGATATATATTACAAGTTAACAAAAAGAGCACTAGAACATGTCGCTAGTTTGCAGATGAATGTAGAAAATGAAAATTTTGAAGATTTTCTTTTACATGAAATAACAACAAAATCTTATTAATACTAATGTTGTTCAGATATAAAATGAGAATTATGAGATGAGGAGTGAGAGTAATGATGATAAGATATATTGTAATTAAGAAATGATGGAGATAAGAAGAATGATACCGAAAAGATAGAAGATGAAAATGAAAATGCAATAGAAAGAAAAAAAAAAGGCAACAAAAGTATGAGAAGAGTTTTAAGAATTTTTTTTCCAAATAATCAAAAGAAGAGAACGTTATGATCGCAACAAACTTACATTAAGAAATACTAGTTCCACTACTCAATTTATAAGGCACTTTGAGCATTGTGTATCTAGAATTCATGCATAGAGGAAGCAAAAATATTAAATTTGCAATAAAAAATAAAGACAATAGAAGTTCTCAAATACAAAATGAAGGTATCTTAATTGCATTAAAATATGATCATGTCAAAGGTAAGGAAATGATGACTCATTACAAATTGACTAATGAGAAATCTTTTGCAATTATTGAAAAAATTATTTTAATTTAATTTTGAAGTAAATATCTCCATATTTTATAAAATATTTAAGAGCTATTGCATGTAATGATGACATGCTAATATATTATAAAAAATAAGCGAAAACTAAATAATAAATTAAAAATATAAATAAAATCAATTTCTCAACAGAATTATTAAACTTAGAAAAGCAAAAGATATCATATATTGTTGTGATAACACATCATATTGACTCTAATAAGAGAATATAAAAATATGTTCTTAATGTTTTGCATTTACTTACTCAACATACTGCCTCTGAAATTATTAAGGCATTCAACAAAACTCCTTATGATTGATATATTAAAAATAAAATATTCATTATATTGGTTGATGATATATCAATTAATGATATAAGAATTAAATTATTAAAAAATAATTTTGGCGTGAAGAAACTATTTTTGGAGGTAGATTACTCCATGTGGTGTTGTGCCCATATTCTAAAGTCGATAGTGAAGAGGGGGATCAAAAGTTTTAAGATATGAATGATAAGATTATAAATATAATAAATTAATTAAATGCTATGAGGCAAGTTGGTAAAATTTATTAATGTAGATCAACAATTATAATTATATGCAAGAAAGCTCGTAATGGGTGCCATATTGAATGGTACTCAACATAATCAATATTGCTAGGCAAAATTTTTAAAGTAAGAATGCTTTAAATAAAATTAATAAAATAGATAATATTAAAAAATAATTTTAAAATATATATAGTCAATAATTAAACAGGCGACTGAACTGCCACGTTGACATCAAATCTCTCGCTTAACGAGCAACTTATTGACGTAGAAAAATTGTTTTAAATACACAAGTAAGCTCTCATCAAGACCATATAGAAATTAAAACCGATGGGAGAAAAGATGACGGTTAACATCACAAACTTTTGCATTATTTTTTTAATAGCATAAAAAGTCAGAGCTTCAAATCTTCCACATCCTCCTATGCTAGAAATTTTGCACTTTATATAATATTTAGGCAGTCTTATATTTAAGTAATAATAAAAGAAAAATTAATTCAAGATAAAGTGAATTTAAAAAATTTTAACTTATTTTAAAATAAGTGTACCATATAAATTAATTTATATTATATTTATTTCAAACAAAATTTAAGATTTAGCATATTTCAATCACATCATAATTAAGATCCATTTATCATAAATATTGCTACCTTAAAATAATAATTATGATCAAATTTAATATAATTTAGATGACACTTTATTTGATTTCGATTAAAAATTTTCTATTTAATTATCTTAATTTGCTCTATTTATAATAATTCATGTCTTTTAGTTAGTCGGCATTTCTTTAAAACACCCAACCAAAAAACCCCAGTATTATTTACTAATATTTATTGAATATTCAAAATTAATGAAATGAAAAAAGGTGGCCTGGATTAGTTAAAGCCTTAGTATTCAATATATTTTGCCATCTATAAAAAATATTTATTAACATGAACTTTCTTCTAGGCATTGTGAAACTAATATGCTAATATTACTAATAATGTTATAATTAAATAAGAGAAGATATTCTAATTATGTGATGCACTAATTTCATTACAATTCTTCAAAATTATGTAATGTTTAACTTTATTAATTTTCGCTTAAGTTGATCATACTCCTTAAAAATAAATTGAAAATAGTGGGCACAATTCTGTTTGAAATAAATAAATCATAATTTAAAATCGACTTGAATAAATTATCATTATATTATGCTCCTTTAATTTATGTAGTTGAAATAAAAACTAATTTAAATTTAACAAATCCTTTCAAAACAATTTAAATATAAAAGCTGTATTTTACAAATAAATGAATATATTTATTTTATAAAGTTTACTTTCAACCTAAATGAGAACCAAATGATCCCAAACACTTCATGGAAGATTTATGCAATTTAGTAAAAATTAAATAAAAATTTATATACATAAGACATAATTCTTATGTATTTATATATCTAACATTTAAATTTTAAAATTTATATTTTAAATATTGTATCAATGCAATAAGAAACATTTTTATTCTTAAAATATAATAATAACTTTAATAATTTTAACATGATAATAAAAATTTGAATAATTTATATATAAATATTAAAATTTAAATATTATATATATATATATATATATATATATATATATATATATATATAGTAAGTGCAAAATTTCTAGCTTGGAAGGACATAAAAAATGACCTTAGTATACTTGAATTAAATGAGAATTTGACACATAATAGGACACAATGAAGACGAAAGATTCATATAGCCGACCCCACTTAGTGGGATAAAGGCTTGTTGTTGTTGTTGTTGTAAGGACATAAAAAATTTGAAGCTATCTTTTCATATTATTGAAAATAATAATACAATAGTTCATTAAGATAACCCTCATTTTTCCTCTCATCTATTTTAATTTGTAAATACTCCTGATGATAGTTCACTTGTGTTTTTAAAAAAATTGTCTACATTAGTTAGTCACCTGTCAATGTGAGTGGATGTGAACGTGGCAATCCAATCGCACGTTTAATAAGTGACTATATTTACTTTAAAATTATTTTTTTCAATAGAAAGTTTTATGATGTGTTGGGTTTATTTAATGAAGCTAATAATATCATTTCAAAACTTGAGTATTCAACAATTAACTTTTTTTTCTAGAATTCTATTATAAGAAAGGTCTAATATGAGAATGTAAGCTCCCTGACTATTTCATAGTAGAAATGATAGAAAACTAAAAAAAATGTATGATAAATTTAGAGTGAATGCAACATTTTTATGGTTTTTCATGTCATTATGAATCCAAGGATAAACACTATTGTGATTGATTATGTATATTCTATGATTTATGTTGGAGATGAAATCATAAGGAATCTCTCTTATGTAGAATTTGTTATATACTATATTAGAAATATGCAATAAATTTTAAACCAAAAATTGATGGCCCTAATAATACTAGAATTGGAATGTCATCATGCTTGAATAACGCAAGCGATGGTGGTATAACTAATTAAATAGTAGAGACAAAAAAAAACAAAGAATACATGATTTTACTACCAATGTGAAAATATAAATAAGTAAAAGGACTATTCAATCAAATTTAGACATTAACAATATGATCTATTTCAACCATTCTCTAAAAGTGAGAGTGATGACGATCAAGCTTTGACAAGAAAAAAGAGTCAATTATAAAAGATATACCCTCTAGGTTCCTTGATGATAATGTTAAATAAAAATATATGAGAAACAAAAGGGTTTAAGGTAGTAAAATCTTGTCATCTGTCATAATTTTTGTCTCTACTACTTAACTAGCTCTAGCACCACTATTTGTATTAGTAAAGTATGATGATGTCACAATTATAGCACCACTAGGATCTTAAATTTTAGATTTAAAACTTATGACATACTCCACACAGCTAATATAACAAACTTCATATAAGAGAGACAATTCTTGTGCTTTTATCTCCAATATAAATCATAAGATACGCATGATCAATCATAACAAATTTCATCCTTAAATTCATAATGACAAAAAAACTATGAAAAGGTTGCATTGACCCCAATATTTAATAAGCATTTCTTCTATTTTTCTTATTATTTCCATCATGAAGCAGTTAGAGGAACTTGTATTCTCATCTAAGACTTTTTATAAGAAAATCTGAGAGAAAAACAATTAACTGTTGAGTGCTTGAATCCTGAAATGATATTATCCCACTCATCTGTTATAAGACAATGAATATATGAAATTTTCCTATTACTAAATAAAAAAAGACTTATCTGTAGAGTTTCAACTAGACAATCCATTACGAGTTTTTTTGTGGGAAATTATACCTGTTAAACTACATTTGTAAATATTAGCAATCTTGCTTCAAAAACATTTTAAAAACTTATTGTATCTTTAATCATATAAGTTAGAAGCTCAAAATTTTTGATCCCATCTTTCATTATTAAGTTTAGAATATGAGCTACCTCTAAAAAAAATTAACTTCTTCACTCTAAATCAACAATTTAATTGCTCTATCATTAATAGATACATTGTCAACTAATATAGTGAAGACTTTATTTTTAAAACCCTAATTATAAAAAACTTTATAAAATGCATTAACAATTTTAGATGCAGTGTGTGGAAGAGGTAAATTCAAAAATATAAACACATTTTTGTAACCCCCTATTATAGTCAATATATAAGGTGTTGTCACAAACATAAATGATATTTTTTTTATTTTTAAATTCCATAAATCTATTGTGAAATTGATTCTACTTAAATTTTTAAAGCATCTTTTAAGGTTTCTCATTTGTCTCATGCTAACATGACAACATTACAGGTGATATGCTTTGAATATTTCATAAAATTTGAAAACATTAACTTCAAAAGGAAATTAAACTAAATTCCTTAAGTATCGAGAAAGGTTTCTCATTTATCATCTCTCTAACCTTGAAAGATCATATTTAAATATAGTTAAAATGCCTCCATCTAATTGCAATTGAGAACTTCTATTATCATTATCTTTTGATTACAAATATAATATTTTTTACTTCCTTTAGGCATAAAATTTATATAACAATGCTCAAGTGCCTTCTACACTGAATAGTTAAATTAATATTTTCAAAAAAAATTTTTTTTTTTTTGTAGTGATAACATTCTTCTTTCATTTAACCATCTAGAATAATAATTTCTTTAAACTCATCCTAAACTTTTGATGTCTTCATCTTTTTTTTCTTTATATTGTATTTTCATTTTCATCTTTTAACTCTTCAACATCATTCTCTCCATTGCTGCCATTCTCCCCTTCACAATCATTCTCAATATCATTACTCTAATAACAATTCTCATTTTCAATCTCAACATCATCAATATTAATAAGATTTTGTTACTCCTCCAAGTAAGATTAAGGTTAGTCCTCCAAATTTTCATTCCCTACATTCATCATATTACTAGTGACATCTTATATTACACTTTGTTATATATACTATACATAAACATTAGCATTACTACTATAAATGAATCTATTTAATAGCACAAAATAAATAATTAATTTTAAGCATAAGAAAACATTGCTGCCATATAAAATCACAAAAACTCCAATAAAACCAAAGAGAAAACATCTCCATAAATTATGCATGACTCTATTTTTAAAATAAAAAGTGATCCAAAAAAATGCAATAAGCCTTAGAATATAAAAGTAATGATAAAAAAACCAAACAAGCAGCAACCTTCAAGAGGAAGGCTTGATTAAGAGGTTTTGACTCGTTGTTCATCTCCAATAGACTCAAGATTTGAGAAGCCTTCAAAGATTGACATCCACTCGGAAGTGAAGTTGGCTGCTCAAGAGAGGAGATTGAAGGCTCTAGAATGAAGGTCAGTGGCTATGAACTTCTAGTGAATATATTGAAACTTACGAGGCACATGAGTTACGGGACCTGGGATTACAAATGTTATAGTGATAGGTGGCAGGGAGAAATTTGTTGAAGCTTCTGGGAATCTAAACCATAGACAAAAGAAATAACTTATAAATGGTTTGGGCTTGTTTATTACGGGGAATCAGACATATCAGCAAGAAACAAGCTTTTCAAGCCATTTGAATGAATCAACCTCATATCTTATCGTCACTGTAAGTATGCAACTCCAAATCTTTTCCTCTCTCCCCCTCTCTCTATAACGTCTATAATCTTGGATCCAAGACAATGGCAAAAGGGTCATTTACAAATGAGTATATACAAAATTTAAGAAACAAATATTAGAACATGAAAATCACATAGAACCTTTCCAAAATCTCTCAATAATTACATGAATCTTAAAAAAAATATAAGCAATTCATGTAATATTTACCAAAAATGTACCTTGAAACATATGCAATTCACGTATGGTGTATAAAAGGTACCTTCCAGCGCCGTTTCTGTGTAATTTGATGCTGGATATATGTCAAACGCTCAATAACATCTCTACTGGTTGGTCTATCAGCAGGATTTTCGCTCCAGCACTGCACGATTAACCTGCAAAAAAATGTACTCATCACATTAAATATTTCTACTTATATATTAAAAACAAGTCAAATTTACATTATATAGCGTCATTACACCGAGTAACCTTACAAATAGAAAATCAAGAAAGATCATTACACAACAAGTGGAATAAAGGCCAGTCAATATATTTATAGACTCACTCTTTTAATCCATATGGGTACTGCTTTAGTGGAGCTCTAAAAGGTGGCCTCTCTTTATCAGCATATAACTTTGGAACCCAAGAATCTGCTTTAGTATTAAAGGGCATGCACCCTTCAATCATCTAGATAACATTAACGAAATATGAAACATAATGTAGACAATGATTAGTCATTTATCGACATTTTTTAATTAAAGTTAGAATAGCCCAATATAATTGCACAATAAGCATATCAAGTAAAAATGTAAAATATAAACCACAAAAAATTTAACAATCCATCTGTAAATCCAAAAAAAAAAAAAAAAAAAAAAAAAGAACCTGTTTGACATCATTTTTTTAATCAGATTAAATAATTAACAAAATTGGTTTGTTAACAAGTTTTCAAAAATAAATTGATTTATTTATTAAAACATTGAATTTAAGTTATAAATATTTTAAATATTTTTAAAATAAAAAAGGATTAGGATATTCTAGACAATTTTTTTGTAAATATGGCTCTCAAAGCTGTAGAATTCATTTTGAGATGAATGCAACACAAATTTTAATTATCCACCTATTACACTCAACTCAAAACAAATCCACCAACCTTAAGACCGGTGGTGGAAGTAAGTGGGCTAAGAGTGACTCTTGTCTAAAAAAAAAAAAAAAAAAAAAAAAAAAAAAAAAAAAAAAAAAGAGTGACTCTTGTCTCCCTAGATTTGAAAAATCCTATGTAGCATTGTATAGTTCTATATATAAAGACACACACACATATATACACTATTTAAGACCCAGCTTGATCAATTCTTTTAAGTTAGGATATCTTAACTGAATTTTTTTCCTTTTTAAAAAGCTCCAAGTTCACCAATTCCTCAAAAATAGAGTACTAATTGTGTAAATTCACTGCTCTTATAAAAAAAAATTCTAAAGAAGAAATGAGATCATTGTGAAGATAAACTGTTAGTAGAGATCAGCTTCATTTTATCCTTACTTTGTCACCGGCTACCTTAAATTCATCACAAGATTAGATCATTCATAATTTTTCATTTCTTTTTCGTTTTATCAGAAGTAGACATCTAATGTGGTTAATATCAAAATAGCACGAATCAACTCATTCTCATCACGTTCTTATTATCATATTTGCACTGCTAATAAGTATTTTAAGAATTCTCGATATAATCATCTAATAGCATTCATCTCGTACTATATTATATTTATCTTACATCAAATTGCATATTGAGGAGGTAGTGCTGTTGCCATCAGAATCTGATGATCTTATCATATGGAGCAAGCTCGAAAGATGAGCATGGAAGTTGGTGATAATGCAAGGGGTATTCTAGAGAGGTGTAATTGGAGGGTGGCAAAAAGGGGGTAGTATTAAGTAGGAAAAGAAACTGCTTCTCTATTACAATATCCAATTTTTTAGTTGAAAAGTAAAAAATATCTTAGAAAAAAATTAAATTCTAAGATTAAAAAGGAGGGTGTCACAACCAACATGAATATGCAACTCATATTTATATATATATAACAAAAACAAAACATAGCAACAAACGGATATATGGAAAACTGTGAAAAATATAACTAAAAACTACTATATTGGAGACATGATAGGGAGTAGCATTTATTAAAGATAAGATGGTAGAAAATAGGTTGTGGTTTCGACATGTACAACAAAAATTAGAAACAGACTAATAAGATGGACAAATAAAATTAATATCAAAGAATTAGGAAGGAAAAACGGAAGATCAATATATTGATAGAAATTGTACACAACTTTTTGTACAAAATAGATTCAGCGCCTAATATGAATGAATGAAAAATGAGTGCATGATGATGATGATGATACATCAAAGTGTTACAGAGTAACATTTCTAAGCACTTCAATATCATAATTATGTTATAGTAATGTGCATCATTACAAGTGCACACAACTAGGAATTGTCTCTAATATATGATGCATGATACGGTCTCTTGGCAGTGTATTTGTAGTGGAAGTAAAAGAATGAAGTTAACCGTTGGAATTCATATTAAAGAAAAAAAGATTAAATGCCAACAGCAAGTCATTCGATAGTCACCTTAAATGTCTCCAAAGCAACAATAATCCCTAAAGGTAGCGAAATTCAAGCTCACTATCTAGTGCATCATCAATTAATATAGAAAGCTCTAGCCCTAACACAGACATAATTTCCATCACTTAGCAAACGTGAGACTAACCATCAACATAATTTAATAAGTCATCTAAAAAGCTCAAATCTTCACCATAATAATATTCATAGATTAGTTCAAATCAAGGATCAAAATTTTGAACAAACACTAGTATTTCAAATGTAAGAATTCAATATATTGGTTTGATGCTGGCAACATTTTATATAATCATCTTGATTCATATCTAAATTCTATTCCAAAGAATTTATCCAATAGAATATTTAACCTTGATGAAATATGTCTAATAAAATAATAATGATGACTCTATAGTAAAATAATTAGAATTTTGGAAATCCATAGGGGTGTTTTTATATTCTTCACCAATAAGTTGTGGAGCTTGAACAATTAACTTGTCTTGATTGTACCGATATCATAATAACAAACAAAGAAATCATGAAAACATAAAGCCAACATTTAATAAATCATTATACCAAAATCTTATCACTGATGATGAAGTGGGAAAAAGATAAATCCGTTGATGTATCGTAAGTTATGAAGAATACATTAACCATATATGGTCATACAAGTATAAAGTGATTAGGCTTATGTCAATCGACGATCAATAAGAGAAGTGAAGAAATGAGAGCCTACTAACAGGAACAAGGAAGCATGGTAGTGATTGCAAGAACTAAGGTGAACACGTACACATCAATCAAACATGACCGAGAGCTATGGCTACTGACAAAATGGTTCTTATCTATGATTAGAATGTAGAAGGGGTCCTTACAACTTCAGAAGAGATTGTGAGCAAAGTTTAAAAGTGCACAATCGGGTATTGAGACATTTTTCATTCGTGAGGCAAGGCATAAGCCTCAAAATTAATAAATTGCGTTGAGGAAGAAGTATTGCACACACATCATAGTACAAAGCAAGAAGTGATATATTAATATTATAACTTATTAACATATTAAAATGTAATATATTAATATCCTAATATAATAGGAAGTAATAAATTGCATAAAGTATCAACATATTAATATCTTGACAGCAATCATGAAATTAGAAGTGTTATGCTAACATCAAAGTAACTTAAGATATCAAAGAAAGAGCTAATGATATAACAATTTAAAATGAATTTAAAATAATATAATTTTCACTCTCACTCCAATTATCCAATATCAAAATAGGAGCATCACAAGTAATGATGATAACGGTGGTGACCAACACAGCATCTGAGGGGAGGAGAGAGCATGAGAGAAAAGACACATGGATATTATCTATCACAAGACCAGTTGTGTGTATGTTATTTGGGTAATTGAAATTTATATTTGATTTTTTTAAAAAAAAATTAAAAGTGCATGCCTCATAAAAATTGAGGCAAAGCCGGGCCTTATATCATGTGAGGCATAAACCTCATTGCAATTTTTTCAAAAAAACATTGACGTGTGTTTTGAGGCGGGCTTTTTATTCTGCAATTTTAAACAAGGATTGTGAGCTTAGAAAACATATGAAAAAGGATTTTATCAAAGTCGCATGTGGCCATGCTAATGGAGATGGATTGCTTTAACTTGTGAGGCATTAAAGTGGATGAGATCACCTCATTGGATCTAAATATGTATGTGGGCGACACCTCACCATACTTGATAAGGCTAACTAAGCAAAAATAAAGCAAGTTTACAAAAGAGTTGAGAAAAGTGTGAGGTCGAGCGGAATAGGGCTTTGAAAATCCATTATAAAATGTGAACAATACAAGTGGTATGGATCCTCAAAAAGGCCTTTCAACCCTTTATCTATAAAGTGATGTAGATTGCAACAAAGGTTACTAGAAATAAAAAAATAATGAATGACTCTAATAGTTATAAACACATAAACCACTTATGATAGAAACACGTATACCCCTCTTATCATTACCATGGTTGTGGTTATCGAAGCCACTGAGCGGATGTTATGAGTGAATGTTTGATCAAGTGTTGGGGATGGCTTCCTAGGGCAAGTACCTCGAGAGAGTGCTAGAGGCGAATGTACAAAACAAGTTATTGGGCCGAGTGTATCGGCCAAGAGCCTAGTAAAATGCTCGAGTTGTGTCCAAGTTGAATGCCTCAAGCAAGTGCACAGGGCAACCCCTTTTACAAATCCCCCTAGCAAGTTCTTAATGAGCTTCCCTTCAATAAGTAGATCTTTCATGGCACACAACATTTGTTCAATAGATTTTCTTGCGCGGCGAATACCCCTTGAACTTTTGTTGAGGATATGCAGCCATTGACCATACAATCGCCACCAAGGACCTGGGAGCTCTAGCAGTGGTTGCACTAGCTAAGTGAGTGTGTATCCTGGAGGAGGAGCTTGCTTGCTTCAAAAGCCTAGACCAAGGCTAATAGGATGAGGATTACGGCCTTAAAAGACAAGATGGGTTCCACCACCATAGGTTATGATGCCAACTCACTACATTGAAAGGTGGCGAAGCTAAAAGCAAAGATGATGGTGATTTTTACAAGCACCTCAAGCCATTGCAATAAATCCAATTCATGTCCAAGGACAAGTATGTCTTGCAACAAATAGTTAGAGGGAATAGTCTCCCCAAATGTATATATTTTTAAGTTTTTTCATGGCGGTGAGTAAGTAACTTAAATATTGTATATTATTTAAAATAAAAAATTTATTAGTTTGACTCTTTTTTTTTTCCATGATTTTTGTGCTTGCAATAACCTCTCTCTCTCATCAATTTGAGTAAATGCTACAAGGCCTTCATCAATTTTAGTACAAAAAGCCTTCTACCATGGCCCCATCGCTAGCCAACATGATCTTCCTTAGCTACTATTTCAAAGACGGGAACCTCTCCCTCTGAGGATAAATACTCAAACTCACTGCACAAGGACGAGTGATGAGTTATGTGTCCCCTATGATCAATTCAAGATAGGGATGTGGTTCTTCATATGTCCAGAGCTCATCAAGATATTAAATATCTATGGTCTCATCTTTTCTCAAATAATTCACAACTCAGTGACGAGAGTGATCACCATTATCTCCCTCTTGAGGACGCAGAAATTCCTTGTAGCCTCACTTTATTCCCCCATGCCCTCATATCTAATGTCTTCAGGAAAGGAGCATTTGCTTCTCTAGATTAGCATGTGAATATCAGATTTGATGAATAAGGTGAGAAATTAGAAGAATTCTTACTCGTGAAGTCATCCATATGATGGTTAAGACCAACACGGGAATTAAGCCAGCCAAAAAGGCTTGTTAGTCGACTCATACTTGATTCACTAACAAGCTCACATATCAAGATTATCAAGCTACTAGCTTGAGCTTAAATTCAAGCTCGTATGTTAAATAACCTTGAGTTTAAGCTCTTTGATGCTCGACTTGTGACTCACATGCTCACTCATTTACCTAGCAACTAGTCACATTGAAGCCTTCTCTAAGGAGATCTTATAGCGATTACTTCATCTCAAACTGCCAGTCATATTGATGGATTGTCCGGTAAGCTTCTGCAACCAATTTCTCCTTTGCTCAAGATCAAGAGCAAACTAGCAATCCCGTTGTTATTGTCGCAAGCCAAGCATGAGCTCATTTTTCAATTTTAACTCAACAAAAGATTATGGTTTGATAGGTGGCTGAGCTCAAACAAGACATGGCTCAATCTTGACTCAACGTCAAACCCCTAGAGTACAAACCAAACGCATCCACTTCAACATGTTGAAAGTGGTCATACTTGAGTTGAATGAGGAGGCCATAATCGCCATAGGTTGAGGAAAAGTTCTTTGTTCATTCCTGAGTACACCGCAGTGATTATGGCGTACTCAAATTTGTACTGTGAGTGGCTCATCCTTTCTTATTTCATTTCCACTTTGATTTTTCAATGAGTTATGCATGATTCTTTCTTCAAGTGAGGTGCCACTCATTCTTTCCTGGTCGCCCTAAGGTGTCGGGAGTTCCTAGGTGCCACGCCTCCAAGCTCTCCCAACTCGCAAGTGATCACCATAATTCTTGAGATGTGAATGTAATCACACTTGAGGCAGTCTCCTCTAAGGCATCATCTTCAACTCGACGTGAGGTCGAGGGGCCGAACACTCCTTTACCAAGTGATACTGCAAAGGAAGCACCTCCAAATGATACCATTGCTAAGGGATAGGAGACTGCCCACCAATGACTCATCATTAATGAGGAGCTGGTAAAAAGAGAGCCGAGTTGGGGCCTCTACTCAAAAACCCCCGAGAGACGGAAGGATTAGCTCCAAAAAAGAAAAAGAAGGTGCCTACCCCTGAGCCTTCAACGTTTGCTGAATCATATGACCCTAGTTAGTACACCATTGAGAGATGCATGCAAGATATACTATACTCAACCACCATTAACCATGACTATGCTCCACCCCATTGCCAGAGATGCCTTTTGTTGTTATAAATGTGTGTGCCATCGATTGGCAAGCTACAATATAGTATGGTTGTGAACCATGGAAGAGCGATCAAGGAGAACCACCAACTCGAAAATGAGATGAGAAAAGTGAAGTCGAACCTCCATGAAGATTTCACCCTTCAAAAGGGGGACAAGAAAGAAAGTCAATCGTATGATGGGAGCTTCCAAAAAAAAATAAATGAAACGATAAAGGCAAACCTCCATGAATAATTTGCCCTTCAATGGTGAGCCAAGAAAGAAAACGAACCGTTATGAGTGGAACTAGTGAAAAATAGATATGGTGAAGGTGTTGAAGGAAACACTGTATAAAGCTGTCGAGAAGCATGCTTGTCAAGCAAAGGAATTCTAGAGAAAGAAGAGTGAAAGGATTGCTTTTTTGGACTCATGGAAGTATCATGAACTACTCAATGCCAAACATGATGAAGACATTGATGCTGCTAACAAAAGTTGATCGTCAGTCACAAACTAAATGGAAAATTCCCTGACAAAGAAAATGTTTACAATCAGATGACAAAACCTCTAAAGACGAGTGATGGGGCTAGCGCTACCCATTCAAGGCAACTCTTATCATTTTTCTTTCCTTTTGACTAGTATTTTCTTTTATTTTTCTTTACAAATCTATAGTCATTTTTTTACAATGGAATGAAACAAATTTTTTTGTTACTTATTATAGTTCTGAACTTGTCTTTATGGCATGGTTAGCAATAGCTAGAGGAACTTTAATACTATTTTATTAGTTTGTTGTTAGTTATGTTTTCTTGAGTGGATATTGTCTCTCATCAAGCCATTTATGATCATAAATATAACCACTTAGACTCACTAACTATGAGGGACTTGCATGCTCCTCATTACGCATCTCGTCGCAAAAGTGGAGTCCCCTCCTAAGGCTACATTCCTTCATACTTATCTTCTTCGTAGTTGTCTTAGGCGTCTTTCGTCAGACCATCATCTTCATAGGGTTCCCACCCAGACCTACCTATTATGAGGGACTCGTATACTACTCATTATAGATCTCATCGCAAATTGGGAAGTGTCCTCTTAGGGTTATATTCCTTCATAGTTGTCTTATTGTAGTTATCTTAAGTGAGCCTATCTTTGGCCAAGCCATAGTCTTCATGGTGGTAATCAACTAAACTCATCGCCTACTAGGAAGGACTCGTAAGTTACTCACTGCAAAGCTCGTTGCAAAGAGAAAAGTCCCTCCTAAGGTTATTCGTGTATTCGTTGTTTCTTTGGATGTACCTTGCCTTTCGTCGCATCGCAATATTCGCGAGAGCACCTTTCCAAACTTTCAACTATGAGAAACTCACATGCTACTCATTGTATATCTTATCACAAAAGGGAGGCACATCCTTGAGCTAGGCTATTCATAAGTTCATCGTTGTTTCAATAGTAATTTAATATCAGGGATGAGATGACTTGAGCTACATTGGGGCAAGAGATTGAAAGAGATGCGAGTCAATGTATTGATAATAACTAATTTTTATGAAATTTCTTATTTAAGATTACTTTGAATGTTTTTAGGTAAATTATCTTTTTATTCTAATGGGCTCATTAAATCCATCCAACTTGTGAGGTTGAGGTGAGAAAGCAACCTTATTATGCACAGACTATCCTTCTTCTTAAAGGTTTTAACTCTCCTTTAGGTCATCCGCCAAGAGGCCTTAGCTCCCCTATAGGGAGTAGTTCTATCATCTTTAATCAATCTTTGAACAATGATTGTTTTGACATCGACTCAAGTTGGTTTATTATGAACTCTTAGTCAAGCAACCTTACTAAGAGATATTTTCAAATGATGGCCTGATAACTTGCCAATGCTTGAAGTTAGCAACCAGTGAGCACAAGAGAGTTTCGCTAAGGCCAAGTCTGTTTGAATAATTTTGTCCCACACTCTCAAAGGACCAGCAAAGAAGTGCCAGTTTCCTAAGTGGGGCAAAACGCATGGACGAGTTCCCCAAGCTCCATCAAGGCCACGAGGTGAGTTTCCAAGTCATCAGTGTGTTGGTTTTATTTTTTATTTACTTGTATTTAGTTAAATAAATTACTTCCTCAATAGTCAAAATACTAATCAAAATAAAAATAAAGAGAATTTTTATTTTCATTATACTAGAAAATGGTATAAAGGCATAATAGCATAGTGTCTTCCTAGGTCACTTCAGGCAATCAAGGCTCATAACCTTGGTACCCATTTGTCGACTATGTTTGCAGTTGATAAAATCCAATCAATTTACCTTTTGATGATGTGGGCCTCCTCCCATGTGGATTCGAGGTAGCCTAATGCTAATTATCAAGCTATCATATCGACCTTCTTCAGGGCCAAATTGCCAGGATGCAAGATTTTTCTCCAATGACATTGTAGTATTTGGCCATCATTTGCTTCACTTTTTCCTGTTTGAGTGAGGCTCGAGCTCTAAGTTCTTCCAATAAATTAGGATCATCTTTATGCTTGTCTTATTTGTCTCTTCTCGCTCGGTAAACTCTTCAAAACTCACCACTACTACTAGCTATACAAATCATACTCGACTAGTAACAAAGCCTCCATTTAGCGGGAGACTCAAACGGGATTTAACCAACTGGAGAGGATGACGTGGTCCTCAAGGCCCATCAAACTAAAGGCAGTGCCTCCACTAACTTGCCTTTAGCATCTTCAACCTTCTTCCTAAGCAAATTGAGAATTTGTTTGTTAAAGGGGTGCATTGAGAAATGCTATATATTATTATATTAGTTAACAATTAAAATACACATCAACATTGTGAAATGATTTACGACATCTTTAAGTCAAATATTAACAAAAAAATTTATTATCAACTAGTAAGCAATAGCGAACACAAGCAATGTGCTATGTTAAGACATCATGGAACAAATCATCCTATTCAAATAGGGAGAAGTGCAGCGTGAAGCATGTGCTGCTATTTTAACTACATTTTATAGTGTAAGCTCACTTCTTCATGGAGTGATGCAACGCACTTTTGATCTGCTCAAAACAACACATAAAATGCAAGCTGCTTTTGCCATTTTAGCAATAGCGGTTGTTGACATGAGAATATTTAACAGTTGCCTTTTAGAACCCAATATATATATGTATATATATATATATAAAGAGAGAGAGAGAGAGGAGATAACTGTCCGATTACCAAGAAAGGCTCACACAAAATTTGATGTGCCAATGTTGTCACAGTAATGCAGCAACAATCAATATTCAAATAATTTTATTAGTGTGCATGTTGTGTAAAAATAATAATAATTGCAAGGGAGATAATTTCTCTCTAATTTCAAATTTCTGAAGAACAAGGAATTGAATTTCAATGCAATTTACCTCTTGAAGAATTAAAGCAAAAGAAAAGACATCCACTTTTGTGTCATATTCTTCATTTAGAAATACCTCTGGAGCTACATACCTGCCTGTTCGATAAAAATCAGCATAACTAAAATATAAATTGCATGTCAATGTTAATACTAGACATTGGATTTTAAATGCTTATAAAACTACAAAATTAAGTTGATTCAAAACAGCAACTGAAAATATGAGAACAGAAAAGTTCAACAAAATAGAATAAATTTTCTAAAAATATAAAGTAAAAAAATTAGGCAAGTATTTCCTTAGCATTGAAGTTGCAGGCTCTTAATATTAAATCTTTATATCACAATAATAATACATAACTGATAAGTTGAAAGAAATAGATAAACTAGAAAAGTAAATCTAACAAGAGCCAAATTAAATCTAATCACAAACTTGGAGATATACTACAGAAGACATAGTTATAGAAAAAACCTCATATTAAATATTATTGAAAAAATTTATCTATTTGTCACATACTAGACCTGACATTGCCTAAGCTATTGATGTGGTAAGTCAATTAAAGTAAAATCTCAAAGAAATGCACCTTAGAGTAAAGTAAAGAATTCTATAATATTTGGAAAAAACCCTGAGCAAAAGAATCTTATTCAAAAATGTGGAGGATTTTACACATGAAATGAACACAAATGTAGATTAAGAATGGCAAACAACAACATCAAAAAATTATATATTCTTAAGAGACAACCTCATAGCTTGGATAAGTAAAAGATAAAATGTGGTAGCAAGATCTAGCACAAAAGTTGAATTTAGATCCATAGTATTAAGAATCTATGGATAACTATGATTACAAGATATCATGAAAAACTTAATGAAAATGTCATACAAAGTTCTAATATGATAATAAACCAACCAGTAATATTACACATAATCTCACACAATATGATCGTAAAAAATATTTTGATGTTGATAAACATTTCATAAAGGAGAAGCTTCATAGTGTAATAATATGAACTTCCTTGGTAACCACAAGTGAACAACTGACTAATATTCTCACCAATAGATTATAAGGACAGTCTTTCAAAAATTATCAAACAAGATTTAAATGGATGGCTTCTATTTGTTCTCTGGGAGAGAGTATAAAACACCTTCATAATTTTTGTCAATTGAGACCAACAATCACCAATACTTCCTCCCTCTTTTCTTTTACTTGCGTTGTCATCTCATTGATCCATAAGATCCCTACTACCTATTCAACAATTTACAGAATATTGTCAATATTCTATAATTTTTATTCCACCCATCAATCTGTAGACTAGATAATTATTCTTCCTTAATTTTGTATGTTTTTGAAGCTCTCCTAAATCATAAATACTACACAAAAGTTTAATGAAATACATAACCAATTATGGCCAATTCTGGTCATATGCCTAAAGTCATGAAGCCATAAAGGAAATGGATGTCCAATTTAGCACATTTTATAGCACATTTTATAATAAAAATTGTGACCACTGTCACCATCATTAGCTCTATCCTAACAATTTAAGATCAGCTTTATAAATCATCATTTTTCATTTGTAACTGTTAAATATTTTCTGAGTGTTATAACTATTCTTTGCATATCATTGCAAACGATTTCCATCTATCTTAAGTATACCTCTAAACAATTGTGATGTCAGTTTTTTTTTAAATCAACGCCGCTGAAATACACCAAACTAGGCCCACATAGTTTATCATGAAATACAGTTATTAGCATCCTTAGAGGGTAAAACATGACCAGTTGCAACAACTCACAGCCATTATCTTCACAAACCAGTGGTTTATCCTCTCTGACAAACTTTGTCATGTTCAACAGCTTGCTCAGTCCAAAGTCTGCAACTTTCAGGTGTCCTGAATCATCCCGCAATATATTTCTGTTTTCTTGCAATGAGTATAAAAAACACATGTATATCTTCAGAATATTCAAGCAAACAGAAAGAAAAATAAAGTGATCTGAACAAGAAAGTTACAGAAGATACACGGGTAAACTTACGAAGGCTCAAGATCACGGTGGATGATTGCTTCAGGTTTATGTTCATGCAAGTAATTCAGTCCCCTGAAAAACCCAGAGAGCAGTAGTAATTCGTGTAAAAATCCATTCTAAACATTCCAATGTAGATGTTAAAATTAATAGGAATTTTGAAAGATTCATTTATTTTAGTCAGGAAGTGACTTCAGCGAATCTTCCAACTAATCAAGCATAAAAAAATTTACAAAACCTTGCAATATCCAGCCCAAATGTTACTGCCAATTGTGGCTTTAAGGCCCCTTTTCTTTTTAAGAAGGCACGAAGATCGCCCTGCATTCAAAGGAGAACATTTTGGCAAACATGAAAAGAAAGATTCAGTAAGCTAGTCGTGTAATGATAACAACATTAGTAAAGCAAATCCTAGTAAGAAATGCTAAAACTAGGTAGTCTACATTCTGTATTATATTTTGGAAGCAAACTGTTAACTTGTACCATGCTACTCGCTTGATGTAGCATGCATAACACAATGGTAAAAATAACAGTAATTTCATTTCCATTAAGCAAACTGGACACAATAATTGTATATCACCCCTGAAGCCCCCTTTTTTATGTACGTCCCACGCACAATTATCATGACCATCTCACAACCGAAGCCCTAATTTTTGCCCACAAAAGCTATGACCATTGTTTGTGGTCTTTTTGCCTATCTGAGGTAATGACTATAAACAATAACTTTGGGGTCTTCACCTCTCACCCTTTCTACTCTTTTTCACCTTCCTGAACCCCTCCCCCCCCTCCCCTTACATAAATTTAGTTACTTAGTAGTTTGTCTTTCAACATAGTTATACCTTTAGTGGCACATGATTATATCATTATTTCATCATATCTATCGCATTATCCATATGTGTCATGTTGTTATATGTCAAAGCTAAGATGATCATTTGCTATTTGGACATGACTATCATTATCTTATTATCAGTTGGGATACAATGTCAATTAAAACATTACTTGGATTATAATTGAAGATGATCGTTAAGAAATAAATAAATGACTTTCCTTATGTATATTCCCTTTCGTGGTCATTTCTTCATTATGCTAGTTGTAAGGGTCTTCTTTATCTCTCTACCATTTGTCTTCCTCTTGTAGCATTCATGTTTTTGATCTGTTTCTTCTTTTTTTTTTTTTTTTGGTGCAGGTTGGTTAATTAAAAGATCCTCACTGCAATATTTGAGTCAGCAAATTATGCATGCCTCCTTAAGTTGATTTTAGATGTTATATGCACCATTCAAGAGGAAATAGGTTTTGCTAATCACTCCATAGCTGACGACAACAAAGACCTTAGAATCTTCTTGGGCATGCCAATGTCATTGAGTTGTTTAAAAGTCATGCCAACTCTTGGTATAAGTGAAAACTGATGATTGCTTGTGTTTTGCTAGTATTTTGTGCTCTTCACATTTTTTTTTAATTTGTTGAATGTCTTCGCCCTTTAAAATCCATAAGTCAATTTCGCAGCAAAAGTGCCACCTACCTATCATAATCTTTTCATTTCAAAATATAGACCTTTTTTACATAAAATGAAGTTTGCAATTCATGGTGGATGTCATTGGCAGTATGGTTCAACATGACCCCAAATGATTGTCTTCATTAAAAGCCATATAAGATGGCGTTTGTGGATTTCATTCAATTGAACACAAAATAGTTACCCAGGTTAAGTTCATATTTTTCTATCATTTGTTTCTCAAGTTACATAAGATTAATCAAAATCACATGTACATGTTCTTCCAGAATTGCAACTATCATTAGGATGTCATAAAAAAAAAGTTTGTGTTGTTAAGTGATGATTTTTTTAGTGCTCATATGGAATCAATACATCCCCAAAAAATGATGCAAATGAACTACTCATTGACATAACTTCCTTGATACAGAAACCTCACAACTAGATTTCTCACCTTTGTGTTTTGTGGAGAGATGGTTTAAACCTCGCCTACAAGTCAAACTTTGGAAAATTTTGTTTAAGTGATTTGGGATAACCTAATGTTACAAACAACCCAAATTAAAAAAACATGAGCGTTGCTTAGGTTCAATCTGAGTTAAACCTTCACCATCAACAATTACTCTTGTGTCTCTTCCCACTAGGATGCAATTTTAGTTAAATAATTTGCATCTCTAGTCTCTGCTAGACCTAAGTAAGGATGCACTATAAGTGAACAATATAAGGTCCTTCTATGGTTGCAATCTAGGTTGAGCACCATGCAATTGTCATTATTGGATTGAAGAAACCTATCAAAAGTTGTACCTTGAGTTGTTTTTCCTCCTAGGCACAAAAACTCCAAGGACATAGTAGAGTCAAATCAGAGTTATGATTTGAATTGTACCATCTTAGACGACAGCTACTCCAAGCACTTAGGAGAGTCCTATAGGAACTATATCTTAAGTCATACCCCCCAACATGATAACTAATCCAAGGAGTTAAAAGGAGTCCTATGGAATAAATGCATTGGTTGTGCCCTCTTTGGACACTACAACTTGTAGGATTTAAAATCTTATTAGAGTTAGGTTTAGTCCATACCTTTTAGACCATTATTGCTCCAAAGACTAAGGGGGAGAATCTTATGGGAGTCATGGTTTGGATCCTATCTCTCTACTACTACTACTCTTAGGCCTTCATTGAATTCTACCAAAGCTATGCCTTAAGTTATACCATCTATGTATCGTTAGTCCAAAAACTTAAAGAGGGTTATATTGAGTTTTGATTTGAGTAGTATATTTATCTGTCCACAATTACTTCAAAGAGTTCTAATGGTCTCGTGTTTTAAGTCATACCATCTGCCCATAGATATTACAAGAACATAAGTAATCATATTAAAGCAATAATTTGGATCACTTCATTCGATCATAATTACTATGAATACTTACAGAGAGTTATTATAAAGTTATGATTTGGGTCATACCCACTTTTAACATAGTTATTCCAATGAATTCAAAAAATCCTATCAAAGTTAGGCTTTGGTAAGTACTTATCTAATCACAACAACTTCAACGACTTCTAATTGAGTATATAACCATAGTTTGGGTCAAAACCTTTGTAGCCATAATCCAATGAGATTTGTATCAATTATTATCACGGGCATGTCAGGATTATAGCATGACTATTTCTCAATAAGGGAAGAACAGAGCATATCAAAATCATAACACATTTGTCCGAAGGAATTTTGAACCCCCGATCCCCTTTCCATGACAAGAGAACTATGAAGGATGGCATCTTGATAGGTTTTTTATCAAGGTGTTGGGAATTATGGGAAACCTCAATATGGTAAGGTATCAACTATAATGTCACATGTGAGATTCAATAGTCCAACTTCTTTACTGAGAGTTGTCATTTAGTGAGAAGTTCACAAAAATTCTTAGAATCAACACACATGTTAAAGAATTAACAAGCCAACAAGGTTGGAGCTAGATCAAACCCTTTACAGTCAAAATATCTAAGGCCATAAACAAGAGATTGGCAATCTTATTCATAGAGTACTGTGTCTATGTCAACTATCTACGCAAATTGATGTGTCAACCAACATTAAATGGGATAACAAGTTCCCACAAATGGAGTCAATTATTACAGGTTAGAATAGCTAGTTCATGTAAAAAAAAGGCATTTATGAAATGTATATTTAGCTACTCCAAAGACATACAATCAAAAAAAAAAATCATCGACCAATCCAAGAGGTAGCCCTCTCAAGTAAAACTTTAAACAATAATGTCAACCCTAAATTATAGAAACTCAACCAATATAGCTTATTTCAACTCTATGAATTCTTTTATCTTGAACTCAACCTGATGAGGCTTTTATTCTCCTAAGAGGTGGCTCCAATAAATTAAAAGGTGAAGAAGCTAATTAGTAGAGCTAACCTAATCAGTTTGCATTTATAGATAAGAAGAGAGGCTATTTATAATAGCCTAAAAAATTTAATATTTGGTTGATATGAATAGCAAGGATATCACCTTGAAACTTTTAAAAAGTATTTTTAGGCCTCCCACATTAGTATCTCATAGATAAATTGGCTATGCTAGCATTGCCAACAACTTTATTCGATCATCAGAGGATTACAAATCATATAAAGAACAAATAGGAATCATGATGCACAAATAACATGGAGTTTCATCCACCGAATCTACCAAGAAATTTTGGGGAAGAGCAAAGCTTTCTCACTCGGATCTAATGAAAGCAAGCATCATCACTTTTAAAGAAAAAATCAAAAAATTTCTCATCCTAAAAGAACTATAAAACAAATCATGTGATACAAGATGGAGCATGTTTGGACACAATATTTTAAATAAGTTTAAGATGTCTTTAAAGTTCTATAGACAAATTAGGATACAATAATGACACCTGACATCATAAAAGTGATCCTCACCAATAGCAAACTCAATGAGGAAAAACTAAAGATCCCCAGATAGTCAAAGGTGGCAATCTTATGTATCATCATCATCTCCTCCTCATGAGACAAATGAGACAATCGATGCAGCTAAGAAAGGTAGTCAAAGTTTATGCTTCGAATCAATAAGACTAAAGATAGTCAAAGGTGGCAATCTTATATGTTATCATCATCTCCTCCTCATGAGACAAATGAGACAAGTGACGTAGCTAATAAAGGTAGTCAAGTTTATGCTTCGAGTCAATAAGACTCCAATTCAAGTATGGACAAACTTTGTTAACTTTTTTTTTCTAAACAAGTGTATTGGTTGGCTAAGCCTATTTGGAGCTATTAGAGAACTCTAATTCAACCTTTAGTAATTGTTTTGAGACCTAAGTCAATGTAAAAAAATTGTGCTTCGCCATATAAGGTGATTCTTATAAACTCAATATGGCATTTTACATGTAATAAAAAGTTGTAGTTTGGTCACACTCCTTTCCAAAGTTCTAGCTTATGATATTTTATGCTCCAATAATAACGGTTTCCGTTCTTTAGGGGCATTCTTTTGTTCTAATAATATTTTTTTGCACATAACCAAATTTTCTCACTTATGTAGACATATTATAATAACGGTTCCGTTCTTTAGGGGCATTCTTTTGTTCTAATAATATTTTTTTGCACTTCACCAAATTTTCTCACTTATGTGAGATATATTTAGACTCTCCTTAAACTCATATAACAAATCATTTTAGTCCACATCAAATTATATATAGATTGGAGCTCTAATTTGCATATATAAATAGATTGTCTTGAAAATTTGACAACTGCTCAAATTATAAGTTCCACAACATTTTGCTAGAGTAATGACTTAAGTTGATTTCATTCTTTATACTTTCAAGAGATGTACCAATATCTACTATATATTACTTTCTCCACAAAAAACTATACAATTTTACAAGAATTTTTTTAATTTCATTCTAAGTTAATAAAAAATCATATTGTGCCTCTTTTTAAAGTTACCATCTTCACATCCTCATTTTTCAAGTAATTGTTCATTATTAAAAACTCATATGCTGTTACTAAATCAAGTGTTGCCTGCCCCAACATATTTCTATCTCTAATTCCATACAACTACTAATATTTCCCTCTTCCTCAAAGTACGTGCTATGGTACAACATTCATTTCTTACTGAAATTGATATTTCAAAATTCTTCTAACTTAACTTAAGAATAAAGCAAATAAAAAACATTTTAAATTTCTTCACTGATTAGTTTAAGAGCAATTACCCTATTGCTGAACCAATTCAACTAAACAAATTTATCTTTCAACACTTTGGATGCATTTGGAGCAACTATAGTTGTCTAATAAAGCAATAATGAAGCTACTATAAATGAAGCAGTGGTGAGTATACAAATATTTTTTATTTTACAAAAGTCAAACTGCAGAGTTTTGGCCGCCACCGCAAGTAGTCAGGTAAGGTTGAAAATGCAACTTCCCCACCTCAGATTCCTCAAAAATACAGTCAAAATGCGGTTACCAAACAAACGAGTGGTGCACTGTGAAAACACACCGCTCCCACAAACGCACCCTTTGTCCACTAATCCTTAACCATTCATCTTGTCAACCTTCCTAAAATATAGCTTGTAACTTTCCTCTATATATTTGAACTTCTCCCCCTTTTCATTTAGTTTTGCAAACATTATGTATACACTCTTCTGCTAATAATCTAGATTTTCCAGTCAGAACTCCAAGATTCCATAACAGGCATGCTATTCCAATCTTCAAATATTCATTTTAATTAAAATCTTTCTTTCTAACAAACTACCAGTTCCTGAAAAAAAAATATACATAAAAAATTATTAATTTTGAAATGATGATACATCAATTTTCTCAAAACAAAAACAGTTAAACACTTTCACAATAACCACACAATCATCATTGACATGTAATAAGCACGCAGATATGATATTTTATAAATAATGATGTCACAGCAATAAATGAATAGTTCTATACAATAATGATTTAACTTGACAAGGAATAACCAATATTATGCTTTATGTTTTAAGTAAACATTGTACTTAGCAAAAGGTAGCTAACAAGCTGCATAATGCATAAACAATAAAACAAGCCAGATAAAATGGTTTCAAAACATCAAGAAAAACAGTCATTGTCGGTGTATTACACAACCTTGGGCAAATATTCTGTGACAATCATCATAGGACTGCTTTGAGTAACAGCACCCAAAAACTGGACAACATTAGGATGCCTTATTTTTTGCAGCAGTGCAAGTTCATCCCTAAATGCCTTCCTGCAACATGTAACAAGAAAGTAAACATTGATGAACAAGAAAGGATGAATCTCAATGGTGCTATTATAGTAAGAACATTAGTTATAGCCAGGAACATCAAGTAAACATCAACTATATTGAATCTGATGACCAAACCCACACTTTATCCTCATCAGTCATCACATCTTCATCATGTCTTTTAACAGCAACCTGGACTCCACGCCATGTTGCCATGTGGAATGTTCCCTGAAAATGTTTTTTTCAGCTACAAGAGCATCATCTAACATATAATTGAAGATACATTTCAGATAAATCTTTACGGTACACAGCAATCTATCATGATACAACAAACCAAGCTCATGAAATTGTAATAGTATAATAAGGTATCATACCACTTCATCAGAAATTTTATTATGATTATAAATAGGCGATAAATAGCAGGTTAATTGGTTTTAACTGACATTTAACATATATTAAACAACGCTAGAATTCAAAAACATATGTAAAGCACAAAGAACATCCTGAAAACCACATATCCATGCAGTTTAAACATAAAGAACTTATGTAATGTGAAGGGACATATTGAGGGCTGTATTAATAGTAGTGATCATGCGTCTTAACAGCTTTGCAGATTAAATAAAATATTTGCATAAAAGAGACAGCAAATATACCTTAGTAATTTGAACACTGTTAGTGAAATCAAGTTCACTAGGATCTATCTCATATTCTGGTATTTCACGAAGATTTCTAACATGCATAGGAGCAATCTGTGGACAATCATATCAAGAAATAAATATCACAGAGATCACCTAAAAAATGTTGCTAAACTCTAAAAAAAACATTAAAAGCGAAAATACATGACAATTTGAATAATGCAGACCTGGAGTTTAGCTCCATGTCTTTCTAAAAGCTTGATAACTTCATTGTTTTTGTAGTGTATTGCATCTGCAAGAGGCTGTCAAAGCATTGATCTTAAGAATCAATAATGAAAATTTATCAATAGCCATATTTACATCCACCAGCATTCTTAAAGCATACATAGTAGATAGCCTTCACTGGATAGATTAACTCAAATTCTCCAGATGAATCATTAATATTACATATAGGCAACATGAAAACAAAGAAATTTTGACTCTGCAAAGGATGTCAAAGCATCAGCATTGAATCCTAGTAATAAAATATTATCAATAGAACAAGTATTCTTAATGAATTGTACAGGGTAGATAAACTTTCATTATGTTGAGAATAACTCAAAAATTTCAGATAATTCATTAATTGTACAGATAAGCAACAAAAAAAGAAATAAAATGTGTTAGGAAGCATTAAAAAGCTAAAATCACAGGCTAACCATTTTCAGTATTTTAACATGTACAATGTTTCAGGAGGGAAAAAAAAGTATAAGCTTAACGTATTTAGTATAGAAAAATAACATGATACAGAAGAATTTCCTTTTTAATGACACTTGAAAGAGCTACAAGGGATAAACGAGCATAAAGCATGCTTAACGACAGGAATGGAGCATGTCTACTACATGAAAAAAATCAAAATGTCCCATAGTTATCATTCTCCAAATATTATATCCCTTCAAAAAAATAATATTATATTATTTTTTTGGGTTATAAGGTTAGATAAAGATTCACTAAATCTAGAATGACTAATTTATTTTAGACATAGGGTGACAACAAGATAAGAAAGTTGTTTTGTGTTAGGATCTGCTAAAAAGCTCAATCAAATAGCTATTCGCTTTAGGGAATTCTACTGATGTTATGCTGGAAAAGGTCAGATGTAAAAGGTGAATTAGTTTCATATCCTTATATGATATTAAAAAGAAATGAAGGAATAAACAAGAACAAAGGGTACATAACCACAGGATAAGGGGAACCTCCATCTTCTAAGAAAATTACAATGTTGGATAACTTCATATCAGAATAAGAAATGCATTGTCAATGATCAAGCTTTCCAAAAAAAAAAAATCAGCCAAATCTATCATTGAACATTATTCCAACCCAAACAGCAACTTAAGCTCTGGCAGGCCATATGATAAAAAGATCACAAGACCACTAAGCCCTTCATTTCCATTATTCCGTAGAGGCAGAGACCTCAAGAAACGAACACCATTTGACAAAAGGTCAAACCTAGCCCCATCCCGAACTAAAATCTCAGTTAAATCTTAACTAAATTCAAACTTTTAATCTCACTCATACATCTTGGAAGTATCCATGGACAAGATTCCTGTGGAACAAAATACGTCTTAACACGTACTTAACCAAGGCGGAAAAAGTCAAACAATCGGCAATCTAAGTTAGTAGAAAGAGAGGCATTGCTGGGAGCAATAGGCCTAAAATAACAAAAGAAAACCACATTAATCAAAACAGCAGCTCAAATCCACAAGAAAAATCACCGTGCTTCCCCACCGGTCCTCCACGTCGACCTTCGCCCCTCTTTCAAGAAGCAGCTCCACGACTTCCGGTGAACCCTGGCAAGCAGCAACGTGCAGTGCCGTTCGGCCGTCAATATCCTTAAAGCTAACATCGACGCCAGCATCGAACAGTTCCCGAATCCCAGCCAGATCACCCTCGTTTGCGAGATACATGAGGCGGATATTAGCGTCGATGTGTGGGGGAATCTCTATCTCTACGGAATCATCGTCGCCGCGATCTGGTGCTAGGGATGATTGCTTCCCAAGCTTGAACCGCCCGTTTGATTTGGACTCCATCGAAGAGGACTCAGTGCTGCCTACCTTAAACCCTAAAACACAACTGAAGCAAAATCGCAGATTTCTCGGAGCGGAGGTCAAAGACTCAAAACCGGGATCTAACAACGGTCCGCAATTCGCAGAGAATAGAAAGGCCTTTTATACTGTTTTTCGGAAGTTTCTTATTTTTGTATCCTTTATTCAACAATTTACAATTTCCACGTTGTCGTGAGTTGTAAAATGGAAACCGGCGAAAAACGGAAAAATGTGAAATCCTGTGCATCAGTAGTCGATAATTGCGAATTCAGAATTCTGAAACATCATAAATATGCTTTGAGATTAGCGAAATTATTCAAGTTGTCAAGAACGTCGACATGATACAAGAGATATTATTTTCGTTTGCCCCATGGTCAAAATTGGTTCACAGCATTCAAATAAATAAATAAATAAGTTTAAACCACTATTAATTTGATATAAAATATTTTTTTATTTATTCATGTAAATATCATATGATTGGGAAATAGTTGAGTGAGATTTAAATTTTTCAATTTAATTTGTTAATTGATAAGTTATATATTATATTTATTTTTAAATTAATTTTGAATTTTTAGAGTTAATAAATCAATTTTTATTCAGTTTTACTTTTTATTTTTGAATAAATATAATCAATTTACACATGTCATATACATTGAGCTTCAAATTCATGATTTTATGATGGAAATTTTAACTTCTAACTATTAGGCCAAGATATTCTATATTGATTTAAACATTCATAATAATTTAAATTTTTTTTTCTATATATATTATTTATATGATATGTTTTTGTATCTATAATTTGTATTATTTTTATAATAGTTATAAAAATTTATATAGTGCTATTTTTATGTCATGCTATATAGGTTTTTATGATTTGACAAAAGTATACTAAGATTTATATCAAAAAAAAAAAACCATGAGTTATGATTTAATAAAAACTATAATGACATTGATATGAATTTAAAATGAATAAAATGAGCATTATTAAGAATTCACATAATTCTAATATAAAATTAACATCTTAGTATGGAAGTAAATAATTAATTAATTATATTTTTAAAAATAAATTTCATAAAATTGCTTTTACAACAAAGAAAAAAAATTAAATAATATTCTTTGAAGGATTAAGGGACCTTACACTAAAAAACTTTAATTTAAATTACCCTTAACGAGGAATAACAAGACAATAAAATAAGGCGGGGGATTATTTTTGAAAGAAAATATTGAGAATTAAAAATGAAAAGTTAGATTAAGACTTCATTGGATGCTTAGGCCTTTTGATATATTCACAATCATTTTTCATCTTATTGGCATTAAGAATAGTACTTTAATACAGTAAAACCTATCTAAAGTGATACCGCTAAAGTGAAAGACCACTGCTCCCATCAGATGAGCATCAGATGATATTGCCTTTGATATCCTTGATCCCAATATCACTTGCATTTTTAATATGTTATTTTGTTACTCCATCAACTATAGTACTAAGAGTTTTCTTGATCTTTTCTTACTTTATTCTCTTCTAAAGAAATCATTTTCATCAATGTTGAAAGAAATATAACTTAAACTTATAGTAGAAAAAGTTATGTATTTGTATATACAAATTAACCAAGCAATATTATTTGTGCAATCAAATAAGTATTAATAGAAAAATAAATCTTGTAAAGGGCAACCTATTAACCTTCTTTGCATCGAATATGGTGTCTTTAAATGAAAGTAAACATATGATTTATAGAAGATCATGCCATTATGGTTCTTCATAATCAACTAATTCTTTGATAGCATAATCTTCTTATTCTTTTAAAATATTTCCTTTTTTCTTCATAATAATCATGAATAATAAAGTCTACAATCACCTAGTTCAAAGAAATTGATTCCCTATAGAGATCCATTTATGATGTGAGATTCTTTTTAACAAGGATCTATTATTGATCAATTCTACTTTTTAAATCTTCCTCATCAATCATGACAATTTCTCCTTATAAAATGACCTTCATGGGCTATGAAATCTTTTTTACAATTTTTTTTACAACTTATGTCAAAATATAAGAAAATTCATATCCATTTTTATGTATTTTCATATCTAACACTTAAATTTTAATATTTACAAACATAACACATTTCCTATGCTTTGAAAAATAAATTTTACTTCAAAAAAATAATAAAAATATTATTTTTATTATAATAATAATAATTTAGGTACTATATATATAAATATTTAAGTTTGAATGTTAGATAAATAAATACATAAGAATCATGTACTACACATGTAAATGCCCCTAAAATACATGCATTGCGTTGAAAGAAACATGTTAAGGAGTTTACAAAGTAGTTCAAATTTTAAATTTATTTTGTAATGATTATAACACAAATAATTTTGATGAGAAAATTCTCATTATTTTTAAGAACATTTACATACAAAACACACAATTCTTATATAATTTTCATATCTAACACTTAAAACTTTAATACTTAACATATATGACATCTAAATATTTAAAATTACATCAAAAATAACATACATTTTTCCATACATATAAAAACTACAATATTTATAAATATCAAATTTTAAGTGTCAATATGTAATACACAAGCATTATGTGCTGTGCATGCAAATCTTTTAAAAAACTGGTGACACAAATGGGCTTCGTTGCAATATCATGGGAGTCATTTCTACAATAAAGCCTTGACAGAAAATGTCTGAACTTATTCCAGTAAATTAACACTGAATAGATATGCAAAATTAATTCAACAAAATTGGCTGAAATTGTAATTTTAGATTAACACTGAACTCGCATGCAAAATTAGTTCTACTTTTGTAGAACTAAAAACTGATGCAAATATCAGTGCGATCACAGAGAATCCCTGAACTTAAAGACGTGGTTCTTATCCAGACCGTACGCTTCGCAAATGGCGCTCATAGTGCAGCTTCTAACTCCATTATCAGGTTTCCATTCAACCAGAAGTTTCTCCAGGTCTTCAGAGGGTTTGAGCACCTATAACAATGGAAAAGGCAATTCAAATAAGATAACGGGCATTTAAATACACATTACATAGTTCTTATATATTTATATATCTAATATCTAAAATTTAATATTTAGATGCATAAAACTCAAATCTTTAATAGAAATTCACACTCATTATCTTTTCAAAAGATTTTCATATATATATCTATATATATATATATATATATCATAAATTTTTTATATATTTATATATCTAATATCTAAAATTTAATATTTATAAATATAACACTTTTTTTTATGTATGAAAAAATATATAAAAAATTAATGATGATAATATTTTTTTATGTGATGTTAAAATTTAAGTGTAATTCATATAAATGTTAAAATTTAGATGTTATATATATAAATATATAAAAATTGTGTGCTATGTAAACTGTCTATCTTTTTCATCATAGGCAAACTGTTAGAAATGTAAATATCAAATTTTTGGTTATGATAAATAAATGTGTGATTGAGAGAGAGAGAGAGAGAATGGCTACTACAGGTGTCAAATGGGCTAAAACACTCACTGCTGCTGCGAGGTGCTTCCTATAGGAGCAGGCGACCTACCTGCAGACTCCCCTACTGCAGCATGGTGGAGCTTCACTTACAGTGAGATCCTACTGCTCAGTGTGAACTCTTAGACTACTTCAAAAACAACTATATAAAGGTTGAATCCAACTCTGAAGTTTGATTTAAACCAAAGAAGAAGAATTTCTCAGTCTCCTGTTTCAAATTCCTCGATCAAGACAGATTCTTCATCAGACCACCGACTCCTGAACCTTAAATCTACTCTAACCTGGGTAGGTACTCCCGTGTTGGTGATACCTTACAACAACAACAACAACAACAAGCCTTTATCCCACTAAGTGAGGTCGGCTACATGAATCTTTCGTCTCCATTGTGTCCTATTATGTGTCAAATTCTCATTTAATTCAAGTATACTTAGGTCATTTTTTATACATCTTAACCAAGTCTTTTTAGGTCTACCTCTACCTTTCTTAACATAAGACTAATCTAATACATCTACTCTCCCAACAGGGTCATCAGACGGTCGACGCTTTATGTGACCAAACCATCTAAGGCGACTCTCTCTAATCTTATTTGCCATTGGAGCTACTCTAACTTTTTCCCGAACATACTCATTTCACATTTTATCTCTAAGAGTAAAGCCACTCATCCACCTGAGCATCCTCATCTCGTAATAACTTAACTTTGTCTTATGCTTCTTTTTATTGGCCAACATTCGTACCATAAGTCATTGCGGTCTTACCACCATCTTATAAAATTTTTCATTAAGTTTAACTTTTCTATCACATAAAGCGGATGCATTCCTCCACTTCAACCATCCAACTTGAATTCTACTAATAACATCTCCATCTATTTCACCATCATTTTGAACAATAGAACCTAAATATCAATCGCTCACTCTTATTAATGACTTGTTCACCTAATATCACAACACACTACCAGAGCTTCTACAACTAAAATTACACTCCATATATTCGCTTTAGATCTACTTAAACGAAAACCTTTAGACTCTAATGTTGACCTCCATAATTCAAGTTTCTCTTGGACTCCCTCTTCTTATCAACAAGAAGAATGTCATCAAAAAAAATAATACACAAGGTATACATCTTCAAATGCCTAGTAAGAACATTCATAACTAAAGCAAAAAAGATAAGGGCTTAAAGTTGATCCTTGATGTAATCCAACCAAATAGAAAATATTTTGTCAATCCTCCTTGTGTTTGGACACAAGTAATAGCTCAGTATACATATCCTTAATTACTTGAATATAACCAATATTAACTCCTTCGTTCTAGAACTCTTCAAAGAACATCTCTTGAAACTTTATCATAAGCTTTCTCTAAATCAATAAATATCATATGTAGATCCTCCTTACTTTCTTTATACTTCTCCATCAAACCTCTTAACAAATGTATATCATCCATAGTAGATCTACGGTATGAAACCAAAGACATTGTGAGAAACTTTTGTATCACATCGTAACCTATGCTCAATTACTTTCTCCCATAATTTTAATGTATGACACATTAACTTAATTCTATAATTTGCACACTCTTGTGCATCACCTTTATTCTTAAATATGGAACCAACAAACTCTTTCTCCACTCATCGACATCTTTTAGTCTTTAAAATAACATTAAAAGATTTGTAACCCAATAAATTCGATCTCCTAAACATTTTCACACTTCTATTGGAATATCATCGCCCTACCGCTTTTCCATATTTCATTTTCTTTAAAGCTTCTAACTTCGGACTTACTAATAGACGATAAAATAAAATTCTATTTTATTTATAAAGTTGCTAAAATCAATCAGATTTCGATCCTTCATCAAAAGTTTATCAAAATACCTCATCCACCTATTTTCAATATCTTTTCTAAGAAAAGACTTTATTATTTTCATACTTACACCTCACTCAACTGCATTTACTTCTCCTATCTCTTTGGTTGGCTAACTTATACATATATCTTTCACCTTCTTGATATCTAATCTATTATATAAATCAATAAAATTTAAGATCATATATCTTTTAGAATCTCTCATGCCACTTTATATCTTTCTCAATTCTCCAAGTTTTACATCTAAACCAAGTTTTATAACAACGCTTTATTTCTTATCTTTTCAACCTGACTCCACCACCAACTATTTTATTAAAGAAGTTTTTCCTTGATTCTCCAAGACATTTTAACAACTGCTTAATTTTTGTTACTTTTTCACATAACAATAAATTTTCCTTATGAACATCCCATATATTAAGCTCTCAGAAGTGCTCTTAAAATATTTTTATTTGTGTTCTTAAGTGTCCCCATCTAATCTTAACAATAATTTGATTTATTTTTCCTCTTACAATCTTTCATCTTAAAATCTAAAACTAACAATCGATGGGACTTAAACTTTCACTTTGAATGACTTACATCTTTACAATCTAAACGATCTATTTTTTATCAAAAATAATCAATCTGTTTTATTAGATCCATTTTATAAGTAATAATATGTTCATCTCTTTTTAAATAAAGATATTAGCAACAAAATCATAAGCGAAAATCTAATATCCCCTACCTTCTTCATTACTCCAAATCCATAACCACCATGAATACTTTTAAAATCTTCTACCACTCTACCAATATATCCATTTAAATCTCCTCCAATAAATACTTTTCTTCAAGAGTATCTTTTGTATTAATCCCTCTAATTCATTCCAAAATTTTTCTTTTTTTACATCCAAATCTACTTGAAGAGCATAAACACTTATAATATTGATAATCTTAAGACAATAATCTTTAAAGTTTATAATTCTATCTCCACATCTAATATTTATAACATTATCTTTCAAACTTTTATCTATAATCACACCTACACCATTTCTAGTCGACTACTCAATACCAAAGTTTAAAACCTAAACTATCAATCTCCTAGCCTTCTCCCCAACCCATTTAGTTTCTTGAACACATAAAATATTTATCTTTCTATGAATCATAATATATATTAATTCCATTAATTTACCTGTAAGATTATATTCCAAGATCCTAACCTAATTCTAGTTTCATGGACTAACTTCTTTGCTGATCATCCATAATATGGAAACCTCGCTTATTTAACATCGCGGGCGCCGATGCCTCAGATATTTTTTCATTGTATTCAAGCCATATAACGCTGCCGCCTGGACGTCTAGCATTAACACAAAGATTTAAAAGATTTATGTCATGATTATTTCGACAAGTTTTACGCTGGTTGTCGACTACCTATCGCAACCCTCCACTTTTCACATCCGGACTTGGTGATCCCTTAATTACAGAAAATTAATTTCAACGAGGATGAACAATACCAACAGTCCAGAACATAATATAATCAATTTGGAGAATATGCTCTTCATGGACTGATTCGATCTCCTGGACCATACTATAATTAATTCCATGATTAAGTTGCTACTGAAGAGAACTGAATATGATTCTAGATTGCCTCGTAATACTACTTATGTTGATTGATCACATCCTAGCAAGCATCAATCATATTATTCCCACACATGTTGAAAACTATGCTCACACATCTCTGAGAGTGGGCATATTTGATTTCAGGCTTGTCCCATTTGCTCCACCAATACAACATGGTTTGTAAGTTGACAATCATATATGCCACTAGTGTTTTGTTGTCTCATGTATAGGGATGATCCTTCTGAAGATTATTATGATGACGAGCCATGATCTAATAACCTGAACCTTAAAGGAGAGTTATGCCTGAGCTCGAGTCTGGTAGAGCACCTGAGTCTACATAAGTGGGTGAACCTAAGATACAACAGCTTAAAGATACTGCTGATTTCTTCGTTGATTTTCCTTTAATTGATATGCTACCATATTATATCCAGCCGATTATGTTTAGCTGTTTGTGATGATTTCTGCTCCATTCTATTGCCAGTACAAACATGTAGATGTATGGATTCCACTTTTCACTGCAGCCATCACTACCACATGATTTTGATTTCGCACCACTGTTGTCTATTCTAATGTTAGTCTATTAAGATAATGTTCCTCTGCTAGATAAGGACTAAGGTTTTGTATGAAAAAAAAGGTATGTTATAAATTATGAACAAAGAAGAAAGAGACGTTTTATCAGAATTGTATTATTCAGATACGCATGGGTAGATTTATAAGCAACAGTGACTGAAAGGGAAGTTTTAAAACTAATAGAATTAAAAAAACACAAAATCAGGAAGACAATAATGGGAATCAAGAAAAGAAAGATCCTAAATTAATCCCTGCTAAAATGTAGATTTTTATCCCATATATTCCATATGGGAATAAATTCTCACATTTTCCTCAACCTCCCTCAAGCTATAGGATATATGTTTATCATCTTGACTTGTTGACAAGTGTTTCAAAGCTTTATCCAAGAAGTCCCTTTGACAGCGCATATCATTTGCTATCTTGTAGGAACATAAATCATACAAATATAAACCATTCCTCAATCATAATGAATAAAATTGTGCGTGATACTAATTGCAACCTTCCTATCACAAAACAAAATTATTGGATGAATACCATGTACTTTCAATTCATAAATTAATCTTTTTAGCCAATTAATTTACAAGCTCCTCGAGAAAATATTCTAAATTCTATCTCTGCACTACTGCAAGCAACAACAAATTTCTTCTTACATTTATAAGTGATTAGATGATAACAATTTGAAAGCTTACACTCATTAGAAATGCAAGATGTGAGCATTCAGTGGAGTACATTGTCCTTTTGAGTTGCGAAGATGATTGTCTTGTTTCTGAGGTTTCTATATTTTCTTAGTTTATATTGGTAGTAGCATGTTTAACAAATTTATTCTCTAGTGTTTTGATTCTTTGACAGTTTTGGGTCATTGCTAAAACTACAAATAAGACTACAAAGAGTTTGTTGGTTCCTATATTTAAGAATGAAGGTGATGCACAAGAGTGTGCAACTTATAGAGGAATTAAGTTAATGTGTCATACATTAAAATTATGTGAGAGAGTTATTGAGCATAGGTTACGATGTGATACAAAAATTTCTCAAAATCAATTTGGTTTCATGCCAGGTAGATCTACTATAGATGCTATACATTTGTTAAGATGTTTGATGAAGAAGTATAGAGAAAGTACGGAGGATCTACATATGATATTTGTTGATTTAGAGAAAACTTATGATAAATTTTCAAGAGATGCTCTTTGGAGAGTTCTAGAAAAGAAAAGAGTTAATATTGATTATATTCAAGTCATTAAGGATATGTATACTAGAGCTGTTACTTGTGTCCAAACATAAGGAGGATTGACAAAATATTTTGTCATTTTAGTTGGATTACATCAAGGATCTGCTCTAAGCCCTTATCTTTTTGCTTTATTTATTGATGTTCTTACTAGGCATTTACAGGAAGATGTCCCTTGGTGTATACTTTTTGCTGATGACATTCTTTTTGTTGATAAGACTAGAGAGGGAGTCCAAGAGAAACTTAAATTATGAAGGTCAACCTTAGAGTCTAAAGGTTTTCATTTGACTAAATCTAAAATTGAATATATAGAGTGTAATTTTAGTTGTAGAAGTTCTAGTGATGACGTTGTGACTTTGAGTGACCAAATCATTAAAAAGAGTGAGCGATTCAGATATATACTCCACTGTGCAAAATAATGGTGAAATAGATGGAGATGTTCTTAGTAGAATTCAAATTGGATAGTTGAAGTGGAGAAATGCATCTGGCCTGTTGTGTGATAGAAAAGTACCACTCAGATTTCAAGAAAAATTTTAGAAGATGGTGATAAGACCTGTAATGAATTATGGTGCAGAATGTTGGCCAATAAAAGAGAAGTATAAGACTAAGTTAAGTATTGCATAGATGATGATGCTTAAGTGGATGAGTGGCTTTACTCTTAAGAGATAAAATGCGAAATGAGTATATTAAGGAAAAAGTTGGAGTAGCTCCAGTGGCAGATAAGATTAGAGAGAGTCACCTTAGATGGATTGGACACATAAAACGTCACGTCCATTAATTAAGAAGAGAGTAGATTGGGATTTACCTTATGTTAAGATAGATAGAGGTAGACCTAAAAAGACTTGGTTAAGATGTATAAAAAATGACCTTAGTTTACCAGAAATAAATGAGAATTTGACACATAATATGACACAACGGAAAAGAAGGATTCATAAAGACGACCCTACATAGTAGGATAAAGGCTTGTTGTTGTTGTTGTTATTGTTGTTGAGTTTGTGGAAATGTGAAAAAGGTCACATCAATTTTGGCTTATTCTATTAAGAGATAAATCCAACAAGCTCTTGAGTGATCATAAAAAAAAAATGTTCCAAAATATCATAATCAATTAAAAAAATTAAATAAGGGCTATATGAAATTTGAGAACAAGTTGCATAGATATTCTTGGTAAATATATAATTCTCACAAGAAAAAAGAGCAGATATCTCTATTCATAAAAGAGTATGAATCAAACTTTTTACATGGAGAAAAATTACAAAATCCCAATTGTTCATGTCATAATATAATGTATTTGTGAATAAAAACTATGGTATGGTTATTATGAAATATTTAAGACCATTTGGCATCATGAAGAAAAGCCATTACATATCCTAATACTATAAATCATCATCCCTGATCCTACAATTCAAAATAAAAATAGATGAATTTAGCAACACAGCTCAGATCTCCAATTAACTAACAATAAATAAAATTTAAGAACTGAAAAGCAAATGTAAGAATCTAATTGGCCAGCAAAATGCACCGTTACTAGCATCGATTAAAAGAGATTCATCAAATCACTAAGATTTTAAAATTACAAGTGATAGGTGTATAAGAAATAAACCATGTCTTATTTCTGATCAAATGATCATATGCCATAGAATCCACAATCCACGAGCCACTTCTATCAATCAAATTTGGTAATTAAAACAAAAAAATATTCACCTTTTGGGGTCATAGAACAACTAACAGGGAATGAAGATGGAACCCATGAACTTAAGCCATCTTAGAATGATTGGACAAAATTTTATAATTGTTCAAATTCTTCCTAAGTAAAAGGGATACCATTCGACTTGCCTCCTTGGTAGTGCGCTAAAATCTTTTTTAAATAACTTCATCTTGTTTTCTTGATTTCCAATTTATTGGTTTCCTGTGAATTTTTCAATAGGTCTCTTGCATGTGATAAGCTTTTTGATAGGGATCACACCAAACTGGAATAATTTTCTGATTTCACATAGATCATAGGATCTAGAATATAACCTCTTTAATAAAATAGTAGTGTTTTGGCAATGGACCTCTACAATTATATCTTTTAAACTTCCAAGCATCACCCTCTTCCAACTTTCCTGCAATTGCACCAATAAAAATACTTCTTGTACGTTGAGAAAAAATTTCATTCCTAGTGAGCAACCCTTTACAACATTCAATTATTTGTTCAAGCAAAAAAAAGAAATCAAAGATTGTCTCTTTCTCAAGTATTTGTATATACTTCAAACTATTTCTAAGCAACTATACTTACTAGAACATATGCATCTCTTGTCATAAATGAAAATGAGTGTTTAAGTATTTGGTTACAAATGTAATGCCTTGGTATGTATTCTTAAGAGCAAAATAAATGTCAAAGTGTTGTATCGTGTTTTTTAGATTGTAATATATTTCTTGCACTATATACCAAATCTTGTTTGTGGTTTTGCATAAAAGAAATGTTCATTTGTGTTTGAAAATTAAAATAAAAAAGTAAACATCAATCGATGGTGTAGAGGACGTGACTTGTGGGGACAAAACAAAAGAGTAATCTAAAGAATCCGTAATTGTCACACCAAGCATGATCCCTTGACTATTAAAAAAAAGAGATAGAAGTTGGCTTTAATATCAAGATTCAAGAAATAGAGAAAATAAATAATTTGGTAGAATTGTATTATTTATATGCCAAATACTGGTTGTATACAGCAATAGTGATTGAAAATAAACTCTTAGAAACATAAAATAATCATAATAAAAAAAAGCTAAAGCATAGAAAAGAGAATAAGGCATGAAAAATAAGAAGGATTCTAATTTAATTCTTCCAAAACAAGAATTTTGATCCCACAATTTCCATACAAGATATCACTGTGGCCCATATTTGTTATTGAGTGGTTGGTTAGGTCTCTTTCAATTCATATTGTTGTATGCTCCTTTCTCCCCCCACTTGATTGGTGCCAAGAATCCACCAAATCCAAAATGGGGCAAGGTATCACCTTCCCTCTCTTTTTCTCAACTTTTTCAAAATTTCATTGTATAATTTTTAGCCTCTCAAATTCCATTACAAAACTCCTTGTCAATTTATTTCATGCAACGGAAGGGTCTCACTTTATACTATTATCAACTATAAGAAAAAACAATGTGCTGCATGACCTATTGGTGTGAAACAAATTAACCCCCCTGCACGCTTTTTTATACTAATATCTTGTATCTTTCTCTCCTCATCTCAATTATGGGTATCTTGGGTATTCTCTCCACATCTCAATAATAGGTCAGTGCATCAACCAACGGCACAAGCTGAGAGCAAGCACTGAAATCTTTGGATATTCACCAGTATCCATCCTGAATTTAATATTAATGTTGACATTTGCCACAGACCCAACTAGATTACTTAAATTCTAGCAACTTCTACACATGCTGATAAATATATAAGAAAAGAGATCATAACCGACAAAAAAATGCCCGCCGCATAGTTTTTTGAAGCTCATAAAGCTGGAGAAATACTAAAACGGTTCTTCTTACCATCCTGCATGATGTCTATAATAACATCTTGCCCTTAGAGTCTACTGATCCTATTGCCAGAGCCACCACACCTGGTAACTACAAGTAACCCAAGGGCATTCATTTTCCACCCTCTATTAAACAATTTCATTTACAACAGTGATTGACTTGCAAATCAAACCATAACCAAATAGTTTGCTAGCAGAAAGCTGCTTTAAAGTTTCCTTCAGAGATGCATCGGTCAAAGCAGAGAAACATAATTTTTTTTCCTAACCAAATAATCAATGCCATTTCCAAATAAGCTTTTACATCCCTTTTGGGTTTAATATCGTTAGATAATCTTGAAAATATTCTGAATTTAGGACAATGCAACGGAGACTCCAAATATTTGAGTTATATATTGATTCGTCCAGATGAAAATTATTCCATTGTTGAATAATATTATTCAGGTTACTTCAATAGACACAAGCTCTTGACATTCAGGTTCATGCTTGCATCTAGAGAAGAGAGTAAATTCCAAGCTCGCCTCCTAAGACTTCTAAAGGAATTTCATTTGGCCTACTGAACTTATAGTGTTCATTAATATTTAATATCCAATCGTTTATCTACACGTGACATTCTGAAATTCTGACATCTAAATCAGCAACGCTATTAAGTGGAACCGCAAGAATTAGTACATGACCTATGCTTGTGGCATACATATTAACGTGAAAATGCCTCAAGAGGCCTTGTTGTCAACTCACGCAGGTTCATGAGATTTCAAAAACAACATATATATAGTTCCGATTTGTTTTTGTTGCCCAAATTCCAGTCCCTTTCACCTATTATCAACTTGTGCATTTAATTAGAGATAATACTGGTGTTTCACATTTAATTTCCAGCATTTAAGAAGAAATGGAACAAGCAGTGGATGGAACCATGAGGATGTGTGATAAGTCAGTCAACAGTCTCTCCTCTATTAAGTGGCAGCCACAATTACACAGTGCAGCGCTCAAGATGCATCCTATATCTACAGACCTTCTTCACCATCGTTAAAGACAGAAGTGGTGCATAACTGACTACGTCAACTGTGAAGGAAGAGGCTAACATTGAAAGCCAATGATCTAATCTCCTTTAGGGTTTAGCATGTAGATCTATTTGTAACATTCTAACAAGTCCAGAACAATCAATTGTTTTATTCATAAGGGAGGTTATGCTGATTAGGTTGTGACACCGACATTGCCATTATACTAGTTCATACTTCAGAAAGTAATGGCCTCTATAAACCAGAACAAAATCTTATTACTGAGCAAAGTTTATAATTGTGCAATCGAGTATTCAACAACAACAACAAGCATTTATCCCACTAATTGGGGTCGGCTATATGAATCCTCCGTCTCCATTGTGTACTATTATGTGTCAAATTCTCATTTAAATCCAGTATACTAAGATTATTTTTTATACATCTTAACAAAGTCTTTTTAGGTCTACCTCTACCTTTCTTAACATAAGGCAAATTTAATGTATCTACTCTCCTAACTGGGTCATCAAACGGCCAATGCTTTATGTGGCCAAACCATCTAAGGCGACTCTCTCTAATCTTATCTGCCATCGGAGCTACTCCAACTTTTTCCCGAACATACTCATTTCGCATTTTATCTCTAAGAGTAAAGTCACTCATCCACCTAAGCATCCTCATCTCTGTAACACTTAACTTAGTCTTATACTTCTCTTTTATTGGCCAACATTCTGCACCATAAGTCATTGCAGGTCTTACCACCATCTTATAAAATTTTCCCTTAAGTTTAAGTAAAACTTTTCTACCATACAACAGGCCAGATGCATTCCTCCACTTCAACCATCCAACTTGAATTCTACTAATAAAATATAATATATTAACATCTTAATATAATAGAAAGTAACAAATTGCAAAACGTATCAAATAACATACATCAAACTATGAAGTAAGAAGTGTTAAACAAATATCAAAGTAACATAAGATATCAAACAAATATCAAAGTAACATAAGATATCAAAGAAATAACTAATATCATAATAATTTAAAATAAGTTTAACATAAGTTTCTCTCCCGCTTCAATTATCCCATATCAAACTAAGAATATCACAAATAATAATGGTGGCGACGATGAACAACATTATGTGTGAGGAGCGGAGAGGGCATGAGAGTAGAGATGTTTAGATAATGCCTATCCCTAGGTTGGCTGCATGTGTGCTTGGATATGCATATTATCTTCAGTAATTAAAATTTATATTTTATTAAAAAAAAAACTTGACCTAAAAACATATGCCTCACAAAAACTGAGGTGGGGCGAGCCTCACAGCATCTGAGGCATAAGCCTCATTGCGATTTAAATTTTAAGGCGGGGGATTTTTTATTGCGCAAAATGAAACAAAATTACTGTGTAATGTACTTAATAAAAACTAAGCATAATGAATACAAGTATCTTTCTACATTCTTTGAAGAGAAACAAAATACTGAGTGGCGCTTGAGAGCCAAGTATCTATAAGAGAGGTTTTCCAAATAATTTCTCATGAAACTCAACAAACAAAAATGACACATACAAGGTGCAAAAGGTTTTCAAATTAGTTTGGACATATTTGCATCACTTACAACCAAGGAATCCCTCAACTATCTTAAAACAAAGGAACCTACAATAATTAACGAAAAGGACTAAAAACAGTATGCAAGGTCATTAACTGAAGAAACAAAGTCACTCAAACAATTAACCAAAAAAAGGGTATAATGGCCACAGCACATAAAAAATCCACACCACTAATATGGCACTTGCATCTGTTCTCTGGTTTACATGTAACCATACAGTTCTAACACAGCTTTTAAATGAAATGCTTGTTTATTGTGGGTAAAAGAGAAAAAGCAATCAGTCATCTTAATGAACTTACCCATGGAGACATAGGTGCAGCTTTGGCTCCATGATCACTTTCATCCTTGGAATCATTGCCCTTCTCATTGTTAGTAATCGAACTCCATGTTCCTGAGCAATCTGAAACTAGTAGTAGTAATCTCTCACTTCCCTAAGAAGAAAAATAGCAGAAAATGAATTAGTCCAGATTTTTTTTTTTAGGGTTTAACTGGAAGAAAAGACAATAATAACAAGTCTTTATCCCACTAAGTCGGGTCGGCTACATGAATCATTCGTCTTCATTGTGTCCTATTATGTGTCAAATTCTCATTTAATTCAAGTATACTAAGATCATTTTTTATACATCTTAACCAAACCTTTTTAGGTCTATCTCTACCTTTCTTAACATAAGGCAAATCTAATGCATCTACTCTCCTAACCGGGTCATCAGACGGCCGACGCTTTATGTGGCCAAATTATCTAAGGTGACTCTCTCTAATCTTATTTGCCACTGGAGCTACTCCAACTTTTTCCCGAACATACTCATTTCACATTTTATCTCTGTTTAACTGGAAGAAAAGAGACGAATAAAAATCAACTGGCAAACTTATTCTAACAGGAAAGAGATGGCTTTTCTTATAGAAAAGTTTTGGGCAGTTCTGCATCCCTAAACAAGAAAAAATCAATGAAACTACATGCATACAACGAGATTTCTTCATGTGATAAAAGTCTAAAATAAAAAGAGAAGGAAAGAAAATTATGATGTTAAAAAAATGCAAACTAGAAAATGATGGTGCAATATAGAGGAGGAAGTTTGACATATATGGTATAATGGGTGGGAGCATGACACTCGTACTAATAAGGGGCTTCGGAAAAGGTTGATGCATAAAGAGTGGAAATGAAATATGAATATAAGGGTAGGGATAGAAAATGAATTTGACAAAGGTTAGAAAAAAGGTCAAACACACATCACAATGCAAAAGGATTGGAATGAACTTCACAAGAAGAAAGAATGATCCAAATAACCTATGATAAATTTATTTATTTATTTTTGTTAATGCCACCATTTACATAGAATCTATTTTCTTTAAGTAATTAAAGATAAGCTTGGAAGCATTTTGAGATGATCACCAGTTACATATGCATTAAGTATAAAATATATCTCATGATCACTCAAACATTATAACATATATTCGTGAAAAAAATAATGGTGGTGCTTCACTTAATTATTTTAATAAATAAACAAGCTTACATGACAAGTATCTCATAAGCATTCTTATCTTTATAATCAATTCAGTCAATTGTTCTGATGCCAAACTTTTGGCTTCGGCAATATTTTCCTCACCAAACAAGTTCTAATAAACACTGCTAGAAAAATTCAAAGGTAAACCATATGTGCTAGTTGGAATGAATCTTAGATCTCACTTGAACTATTATCTTAGAAGTTCCCAAAACATCTGCTCAAAAGATTTTTGTTCCAAACAGAACTGAATCAATTCAACAGAAAATAAAGAAAGATCCAAAGTATACTATTTAATCTACATAAAATTAATTTACAATAATACTATTCAGCCTAAAATAAATATTAGCATTTTAGCCTAAAATTTTTATTAAGCTTATTGTTCATATGATTATTATAATATTCATCCAATTTAAGTATGAACCTCATTAGTGGTTATTATAGTTGACGAATTAGGTGACAATCAAATGACATAAATATGACAAAGCTTATACAAATATCATATAACAGTTTTAAGAATATGACTAATATAAATAAAAAACAAAATGAAAATAAATCAAATAATTGATACAATAATAAAATAGCTAATATATTTAAATTATTGGACATTTGAAAGACGTATTTCATTTCTTAGACTCTCATGTTTACTAATAATTATATCCTTATTTAATTAAATATCAAAACATATCTTTATTTAAAATAATACACTAAGCTAGTTAAGTCTATGATCAAAAATGCACATGTAATTTAAAAGATTAACATGCATATTATTATTTTTTTCTTATATTTTAAATTTTGTACAAAATTATTTATCCTATTGAGCTTTAACTCATTAGATATTATCTTGACTATTATTTTAAGCACTAAAAAGGAGTAGTTAGGGGCATAGTTTAATGAGCCAAGTTTATCTTATATCATAGAGTTTAGATACACAATTTTTTGTTATATATAAAAAATGTATATGATGTAAATTAAAAACTACTTTTGGTATGTATAAATTTTTTACAAAATTTATTAAAAGCTATGTAGTCTATTTTAATGATTTAAATTACGTATCCATTTGCATAACTAATTATGATAATTTATGAAAAGATTAAAAAGCTAAGTTATATTTTATATCAATTTAATCATACCAATTTTTTACTCAATTCTGATTAATGAAGCTAGAATAAGTTATGGTAGAGAATGCATCAAACTAAATTATCCGAGTTTATTATGCCACATGCTTGATGAAGAGGGGTTTGAAATAGAGATGGATCTTAGAAGCTCAATTAAATTAAAATCATTGATGTTCCACTGCTTTAAGCCCTTATCTTTTTACTTTAGTTATGGATGTTCTTACTAGGCATTTACAAGATGTACCTTGGTGTATGCTTTTTGCTGATGACATTCTTCTTGTTGATAAGGCTAGAGAGGAGTCCAACGTAAACTTGAATTATGGAGGTCAACTCTAGAGTCTAAAGGTTTTCGTTTAAGTAGATCTAAACCCAATATATGGAGTGTAATTTTAGTTGTAGTTATAGTGATAGTGTTGTGATATTAGGTGAACAAGTCATTAATAAGAGTGAGTGTTTGAGATATTTAGGCTCTATTGTTCAAAATGATGGTGAAATGAAATAGATAGTTATTAGTAGAATTCAAGTTGGATAAGTGGAGGAATGCATCTGGTCTATTATGTGATAGAAAAGTTCCACTTAAACTTAAGGAAAAATTTTATAAGATGTTGGTAAGATCTGCAATGACTTATGGTGCAGAATGTTGACCAATAAAAGAGGAGCATAAGACTGAGTTAAGTGTTACAGAGATGAGGATGCTTAGGTGGATGAGTGGCTTTACTCTTAGAAATAGAATGCAAAATGAGTATATTCGGAAAAAGTTGGAGTAGCTCAGATAGAGACAGGAGAGTCGCTTAGATGGTTTGGCCACATAAAGCCACGTCCTTGAGAGAGTAGATGCATTAGATTTGCCTTAAAGAAAGGTAGAGGTATACCCAAAAAAGACTTGGTTAAGATGTATTAAAAGCGATCTTAGTACTTAAAATGATTTAAATGAGACAATAGACAAGGATTCATAAAATTTACCCACCTAGTGGGATTAAGACTTGTTGTTGTTGATGTTCCACCGCATCAACTAAAAAGCTCAATTATATATATATATATATATATATATATATATATATATATATATATATATATATATATATATATAATGATAATACCTCTATAATAGATTGAACATTATATTAGATTTATCTGCAAATCATTTTTGGTAGTGTTTACATGATAGATATATCATAAGAATACTTATCTTTGTTATGAATTTACTCAATTGATCTAAGGACTTGATGTTTTAAGTCACAATTATTTTGTTTTTATTATGCTTAAACAAGGGATAATTGCCAACCATCCCAAGCAAAGCTAAAATTTTCGTCACCCAATGAGTTTGAATAAACACTGCCAAGAAAAGCCATACATAACGCATGTGTACTAGTAGGAATGGATTTTAGAAGATCAATTAAAATAAGATCCAACATCCACTGAAAAACCTTCAAATCATGATCATCGCCATCATCATCAACCTTACCCCAACTATTCGGTATCAACTTTTTAATCCTTCTCTGTAGTTTCAACTATTAAGTGTTATATATGTAGTAAATTCTTGCTAAAGTATTTTTTGGCACAACTTTAGCCCTATTGCCTCTTGTATGCCCATTTGCTTTTATATTCCTATATTATTTCTATCTTCCAACTTTTTGAAGCATCTTTCACTTTCCATAGCTCAATTACTTAATTTACATAACTTCATCATCAAAGATTCTACTCTTGCAAACTCAAATCAATGTTTAATAAGAGTTAAATTCCAAAATGATCCCCTAACTATTCATATATGATCAATTTAATCCCAGAGTATCATCTTTACCATATTTAGTCCCTTAACTATACAAAATTGATCCAAAACGGTCCATCATAGACTAAATTGGAATCAATTTTGTATCATAATTTCTACATGAAGGATCATTCGAGAGGCTAAATTAGAGAATGCGATACTCTAGAACTATGAATAGTCAAAGGATTATTTTAGAATCTAATCTTAATAATATTTTACAAAATATACTTTTATAAATATACATCAATGAAATCTTTAGCGTTATTCTCAACTATTTAAGATCAACATTATGAGTCCTCCATTCACTTACAAGTAGCAAAAACAGAATATAGGTTTAGAAAGATTGACTCATTTTCAAAAAAAAAACATGCAACAAATGGCCTATTCTCCAAATGAATGCATTAATGAATTCTTGAAATAAAAGTGCAAAATTAACATGAAAAATGATTCTATTGATATTTCTCAATTTCTTAAAAAACTAAGTTAGAAGAAAAATAGATTATTTTATTGATACTAAAGAGTTATCATGCCTAAGAGTGCCAAGTTTTTATCTGCAAACACAAGGTTATAAATTTCGGGTCAGATCATTATTAGTTTCATTGGTGATCACACTATTCTCAATTGCCCAATCCATTCAAATCATAACATCTGGTATATAAGACGAGAATGCCATTATGGCACAATAGAGTGATATGCAACCAGTATTTGTCTTTGTACCTTGAGAGCCTTCCAATGGGAATAAGCACGGAACAAGATCCAGAAAAATGGTACGTTTGGCAGTGGTAAAACCTATAGATATAACAAAATTTTCCGAAGAAATAAGAAATCATGTGAAATCATTTTCATATTCATAGATAGAAGACCTTGCTTTCGCATACAGCAGCCAATTTTATTCTATAAAACCATTATACGTAAATTCTCAGATATGACTGATAAAAAAATAAAGTGTAAATGGCATTACATATTCTTAGTGATAAAGTAATCATAATTAGTTTACACAAGAAAAAGATTACAACTTATGTATTTCACCTGGCATCGATAAAAGCTCACATCAGGCATAGCAGATAAAAAAAAATTACATTAGAAGTATCAATTCCTCTTTGGAACTATGCGCTTAAGCTGAAATGTGAGCAAGATAGAGAAAGGAAAGAAAGAAAAATGAGACAACATAAGAGGATTCCGAGCTGTTTAAGATCAGTAAGTTTGTAATCCTCTAACCTACCGTGCAGCCACTGAAGCTGAGAGGACACCGTGAGATATAGGGTAGGGAGACATTAGAATACTGCGTACTAAGGAAAACATCACATATGGCCACCATTTACCAAAAGTAAACACTAAGGCATCAAAAAAATTTAAGATAGGATGGCCACCTAGTCCAGCATTCATCAGCCTTATCTTATGTGAAGAATAATGCAAAGCATAAAAAATATAGATATTAAATTGACTGCATGAAACATTACAAAAGGGGGTCTCCTCCGACATGTCAAGAGTTACCCTTGAACTGAAAAAAAAAAAAGAAAGAGAGAAATTTCACTCCTTCAGACTCTAGATCCACACATTGGCAAGCCAGCCTCCTGATCACTACGCCACAAAGACCTTAGTTTTCTAAGAAAGTATCACCTTATCAGTGTTGTCTTATAGGTCAGCCTTTGTTGTTTCTCTCGAGGTACTTTTGCTAGGTAGAACATTAACAATAATCATAAATAGTAAAATATCAGTGATCCAGTGTGGTAGGAGAAGCCAAAGAAAAGCTACGCCAAAGTGAATCAGCATAGGTGAAGTAGAATGATGCAACAGAACCTCTCACTTGAATCCAAGCCTAGATTCATTACAAGATTTCAAAAAAGATTGCATTAGAATCATGCTAACCAATAATTTCTATGTAACTGTAATTTTAATTTCATTATTAGGGTTATTCTTATTTAATTAATAAGTATGAGTTATCCTTCTGTTTAAGGTTATTTTCTCTTCTATTTGGATAAAAGATGTATCTATTTGTTATGGTTTTAATTTGAATTAGTTTAAATGTAGCCTTATTTTAATAAATAGAGATAAAAAGATCATATAGTTTATTATCTACTATTGAACTGAATGTTAAGTTTTCCATTGTTCCTCCCAACTTTTTCTTCTCTCTCCTTCAACAACACACACTCTCTCCTCCTGACATACTCAAATAAATAACTCCCAATTCTCACTTGTCGAGAAGCACCTCTCCACAACTCTCATTTCTACTACCCGATGTTCATCTCATTTCCTCTTTAACTCTCTCTTCAACCAATTCACATGAGGTTAGAATTCAAGGTAAAGAAGCTACAATTAAAGGCAATTGAAGGAGGGAGAAGAGCGAGCTTCAAGATCTTCAACAAGGGACCTACATTGATTTGGTATCACAACTGAAGTTCTTGAAGATAATTGTATCTAAATCCTAGCCGCCTACGACCCCCCTCCCCCCAACTGATCCTACTTGTGAATGGCCAACACATACAAAGGTTACACAAACCATCATTCATACCCCCTCTATCCAAGTCCTCACTCCCTAGCTTTCTTTTTTTAAATATTACCCAAAACATGAATGTCCTCCACATAAATAATACCGAGACAAAATCATTTTATCAAAAAGGTTGCAATATCTATTGGGGCAATCATAAGCATTTACTTAACCAAGTCAAGATCAAACGATTCTGGAGACAAGAATGTGATTGCACAAGAAAAAAAATAGTGGAGTGAACCTCACATACAAAACACTTATCTATTCATGGAGATTCATCTATGATTTAAGCCAAAAGATTTGATCTCTACTGAACTAACATTCTTACTTCCACTATTTATCCTATATAATTTCCAAGCATAAACCTAATAAGCTCATTAACTCTTTCAAATTATAAAATTGTCAATCACCCAACATAATAAATTTGTTGAAATTTTTGAAAATGCTATAAATTGATAACTTCATTGAAATCTCGCAGCTTTTGTGAATTGATACTATTGCCTATTTTTTGACTTTGTCGAATAATTTGCATAATATATTGAAATGATAAAGCATCCTAACATTGCACACTAGTTTTTGACTTTTTCTATAAATTGCACAAATATCAAGATTTATTATTTTCATAAAATTTATATAATACTAAAACATGTGCATCAAGCAGCTTACTTATAAACAATTAAAAGAGTAGTTAGATGCATTAACATAAAATGTAGATACATATATGCCACACCTCGATATGTCAAAACTATTGAATCCAAAAATCATTGCACTATCATTAGGAACATAAATAGGTACTCATGAAACTGACAAACAAGTTGAGGCAATTCATATTCTCATGATGAAATTAAAACTTAGATGGAGATGTGTACTTAAAACTTAAACGAATAAGAGACTTCCTTGCGATACCAACCTTATAAGAGTGCCATAATCTAACATCTCTTGCACAAGAAACTATTATTCCAAGATTTTTGCCTATTGAAAACCTAAATGGAATTGTGTTTTCTAATAACCCAAAATCTCCTAGTCCTACATCTAGAGTGAATCTTCTTCAATCCCTAACAATATACCTTTGAGATATTGCCATAATTAAATTTTGAACGGACTTGTAAACCTCCTCATAAAATAGTTAGAAATGATATTGCAAATCGTGATCATGTCTATCATCAAAATAAGGGTAATGACCATGACAATTCCTCCATGTGTATCAAAATTAATTGTTCATCTTTTGAAAATAAATGTCACATATTGATTAAATAATCAAAATAAAGGGCTATTTACTTTGATTTATATGCATGAATGTAAGAAAACACATTATGCGATGTTAAGCAAATTGGAATTGCCAAAAAAATCATGAAAAACACAAACAGTGCAGCAATGGCCAATGGAGACAACACAATCATCATTGGCAAAAAAATGACACACGGGCTAAATAAAAAGTACATTCCCTCTATAATAAGCAACAATTGCTTGATCTTATCCACAATCTGCCTCAAGGTTTGCTCCTTGTGAATAAACACTTCGACAAATTTAAAAACTTTATTGAAGATATATTGCAAGAGAAGTGTTGTTGGGGAAGAAGATTGAGAAATGAGACTTACATACATAAATGGCTTGTGCTTTCATATTAATATTGAAGTAAAATTTCAACAACAAGCTACACTGAACAATGCTTTTAACAAAGCCATAAAAACTAAAAAAATTATTCTAAGACTGCCTCTTAGAACTAGTACTTCTACACCAATGCAATCTATGCAACATTAGACAAACAACCTTTTCCTAAGACTACAACATTAGACAGACAATCTTTTCCTAAGACTACTAATTATGTTAAGACTACTAATCCTATCCATAAAAGGTCACTCTAACAACTAAGAGTTCTAATGAACCAAAATCCATTAAGTGCAACTAAACACGTGACCTTACACCAAAATGCCATCATTGAGTTTTAGCACTAGGGTGTGTTGTGCTTAAAAATGACAAAGGTGATGGTTTATAAAGTTGAGGAAGATAATAATATATATTGGGGAGAAGAGCAGCATAACTATGATGACTCTCGTGAACACTTAGTAACAATGAGAGATAAGATGCAATATCACCAGTGTCCACACTCCTGAAGACTATAAAAGAACTCAAATCTTTCATACCCATGAATCTTGCAAAACAAAAGATGCAAATCTATACCATTAAAAAGGGCATAAAACTTTGTCAATAGAAGACCTCAACTCTTTGTTTTCTTGAAAAAAATCACACCTTCACAATTCTCCTCCTTACAATGATGAAAGACACCATGCTTTTGCAGATCTTTTAAAACACTGCATAACTGCACAAAGCGTTTTTTTTTTGTCCAGCTAACTTATTTTCTTTTCTTTTCTCCTTAGGTCATTCTTACATTTCAGAACTTTTTTAAGATTCATCCAATTTCTCTATTTTAATTGAATAAGCTGCATTGCATTAATCATCATGAAGAAGCTAACTTAACATTTAGTAGTCATTATGGCCATAACTCAATAATGCTTCACAGAAAGTTTTATATTTTTTTTCTAAATAATGCTTCACAGAAAAAAAAAAATTTGGTGCATCCATAGTATATTATTTAGATTGTATTTAGCCAACAAAAGCAACCTTATAAATAAATCAGAATATGTGTTTTATTTCAGATAATTTAATGTACATGATATTTATTATATCACTTAGACATTACAGTATTATATAAGTAAACATAAAATTTTTAATTTTAAATATATAAATATGTAAGAATTCAATCATATACACACACACACACACACACACACACACAAGCAACCGTGATACTCAATAAAAAGAAAAAAAGAAGAAGAAAATTTTAAGTTATTTTAAAATATACCTAAAGTTGTGTTCCTCGAAAATTTCTCAAATGAATTTTCAAATATTCTACATTTTATACTGATCAAAATGATATATAATATATATAAGAAATATAATTGTATTTTTAATTATAAATTAATTGAATTGTTTATAATTTAATTTAAAATCTAAGTAATTTATATTACTAAAATCACTGCAGCAATTTCACTATAGCAGTACTATAGCATCGGTACTGTAACAATGCACTATAGCGTACCACTATAGCAACCCAAACATTCCACTTATAGAGTCATGCAATGGCTAATGGAAATAGGAGGGTTGAGATAAAATTTAAGGGGAGTTTTAATTATGATAATAATTAAATTATGTTATATATATATTAATCTAACATAACACTAAGCATTTCTTCTTACATTTTTCCCATCCTGTGAGTAGAGGGTGAGTTTTGGGAGAAAACCAGAAAGAAAGAAAAACAGAGAAGGAAGAAAGAAGAAGAAAGAAGAAAGAAGAGAGGAAGAGGAGGAGAAAAAAATAGGTAAAGTAAGATTTATGCATTTTAATTTAAATCTGAATTTCTTTGGAAATTCTTTTAATTGATCTATTTTAATCAGATTTTAGGTTATAAGTTTTATGAGGAGAATTTAAGTCGAAATTGTGTATATAAGAAAAAATTTTCAGGGAGCTCATTTAGCAGGAATAAATTGTCAGTTGAGTAAGATTTACAAATTCTAATACAGAAAATCAATTTATATTTCCTGCACTGTTATTTCTACATGATATAGAATGTGATACAATGACAATTCTTCATATTGTGAATTAGAAGCATTATTGATTCTTAATCATGTGCAGAGTATAAACACAATCCCTGTTATTATTGCATTTCAATTTAGAAATTGTATTATATGCTATATCATGAGATATTCACTCATTTAAGCATGCTTGTAACACTGAAACTTATCTTATTTCATTTAGTATATGTTTTTCAAAAGTATATTGAACATTTCATGCTTAACATTTATTTCAATTATTAACATATGCATAACTGAGAAATGTCATGTGATAGGAATCAGGTTGACAATATGTTATGATGTTATCTGCATAAATTTGGCAAAAGGATCCTCAAATGATATGAATTGAGTCAAAAGGATTCTCAATGTAGCTTTCAAGCTAATTTACATTAACCAATGACATTGATAATTATACATGACATATTTTGAAGTTAAAATTGTAATATATACGTTATACCCGCAAGCATACAAGTTATATTTCTTCCAAAGTGTTAAAAGGTAAAGCTTAAAGCTATCAGTTGTACAATTATGTTGCTCATATGTATACAATTTTGTTTACAAAATTTTGATTAGCATGCATATTGAATTCTACACTTCAATGTTTAAATTTTATATTAGATTTGCTTATCTTGCTAAGTCTTATTGCTTATTAAGTGAATATAATTATTTTTACAGAAAAAGAGAAGGATAAAGTTGAGTAGTTTCAGCCGCTTTTTGAAAATATTTTGTAGGGAAAGCCTTTATAAATAAAATTTTGAGGTGAGTTTTAGTTAATTTTAAATTTACTATTATAAATGTGATGCTTTAGATGTTTTGTAGTTTAGTGATTAAAAAACTTAGTTTAAATTGCTTTCGCTTGCTATGAATAATGGTTGATTTTGGTAGATTATTCTCATGAAAATATTTTTTTTACTATTTGAGTGAATTTAGACAACTGAGTGGATCTCCAACTCTAATTTGTGCCAAAATAAATTTTTAGAATAAATGTTTGAGAAACATTTAGTCAACTAATACTACAATCTTTGTTATGTCCTGGTTCAATTCATTATAAGTTATCATAGTGGGGCATGACAATATGCAGATATATATATATATATATATATATATATATATATATATATATATATATATATATATATATATATATATATATATATATATATATATATATATATGTGTGTATGTATGTATGTATATTTTTTTTTCAACAAATGAAAATTCACTCTACACATTACTAACTTCTACAAACAATTATTTTTTAAATATAAGCTAGATGGTATGTAGAGTTTATAAATTCATTATGAGCTTGAACAAGTTTTATGTATGGATTACCCTTTATTAAAATAGATAGTTAAACAATTAGCTTAGGAATAAGATTATATTAGTTCCTTGTTATTAACAGCTTCATGCTTTTAATATTTTATTTTGATTATATGGGCAAATTTTATCCTTAACAAGTTATATAATTAAGTTCTTTCTAGAAAGCATAAAGATGTGCTCTAATGCACCACAAAACTATATCTTGTAAGGTTTGAATCATACAATTATTGGTTTCTATTAGATAACATATGTAAAAGAGAAAAAGTGAGATTAACTAATCGAATTCTTCATTGCATCAATTGGCCAAAATTTGGCCATATAAATAAAGGTTAAAATAGGGAAAAAATCAACTCACCATAGCATCAAAGAAAATTTACATATTATAGCAGGTTTAATTTTAAAAACTACTAGATACAATAGCTAGTGTCCCTACAAATGAGACATAAAAAAGCCCCACGATAGCAGCCATATATTGAGTCCAAAATTGTGGGCTGACAAGTGGAGAAAATGCCAATAAGGGAGAATCTGCCAATTACCCATGATAACACCGGCAAGAATACCATCAATGGACAATAAATTGCTAACCCAACCTATCATTTACATGATGGATTCCTATAGAAAGCTCCAAGTATGGTAGAAGACAAATTTTATTAACTCTCCTCAAGCAGATCTAAAATATTATATAAGCCAAACTTGTTAGCCTTTTTTTTTTTTCAAATAAGAGTCTTCCCAACCCTTTCGTCAAAATATCAGCAGATTGATCAAAAAAGGTAATATATAAAATACATAGATCTCCATTTTATTTTATTTTAAATAGGTTAATCTACCTCCACACACTTCGTTAGCTAATAATGGACAGAATTGTTCACTATATTGATAGCAGTCTTATTGTCATTATATAATAATAGAGGAGGCTTAATAGTTACTTGATGTTTTTTAGGAGTAACTAAAGCCAGATTAATTCACTAATCTCATGAGCAAAAGATCTAAGTCTAGGTTTTGTATGACTCCTAGGATCTATTTGGGATAGCTACAACTATCCATAACTTTTATCTCTCAATGGATATATGTAACTGACATTTGATAATAAAGACGAGCCTCTATTTCATCTCCAATAGCACAACTTTTGAAAAATTGAAATCCATTTTGGACATATTTTCAATTTACTATATTAAACTGAATATTTAAATTTTTTTAGCATTTAAATGAAAAACTTTTTATATACTCAAAATCAGCTTTTTATTGCACTTCCATTGTACCCGGAGAGTCAACTTTAAATGAAAAACTATTCATAACTTTAGAGTCAACTTTAAATATATAATTTTGTATTTTTGTGACCAGGCTAAGTTAAGGTACAACCGTAGAAGAAATTTAACACTTCTCTTCATTTCTGTTATTATAATAGCAGTATCCGCGCATTCCCTGGAACATATCAGGCCATCTCAGGTTGGACATACTGGGACCCCTACTTAGTAAATCAGAGGGGATCCATTCACTCAGTTGTCCGCCCATTATGCTGAACTGCTGATCCGATAGCCTTCCCGCTAAAACCCAACAGCTAATTTGGCAAACTGTAGCTTATTTTTAGCATTTTAACTGCTTTTTGCTCCTTTCAAAACCATCCTAAAACCTCTCAAACAAAACCAAAACTTTTATAACAACTATTTTCTTCCCAAAAATATATTAAAGAAATTTAATAAATCCAAAATCTCATTTCATTGCTTCCTTCCACTGCTGATTTCTAAAAAACTTAAACCGAAAGCAAAATATCTTTCTTCACTCCAAGTCTTTACTTACAAAATCCTGCAACAGCAAATAAAGTACCATTGATTCAAAACTTCATCATTAACAAAGCTCTTTTAAAGGTTTACAGTTTTTTTTTCAAAACTGTAATTGCTCTTTTCTTTATTGTTTTTCAAAGTTTTATAAGAAAAACTTTTAAAAGCAAGTTGAAAATAGATTTCAATTTCTTCAAAGCATTCAAAAAAGAAGTTCAGTCACAGGTTTTGTAAAATCAGAAAAGCAAGTTTATCCCTTCAAATTTCATTTCAAAATAGTTCTTTTTTTCTTAGTTTTCTCAGCTTTTACAATCTTCAATGTTCGTATTAAAGTAATAAAAAACTTTTCACATCTCATTCAAAAAATCTGAAATTAAATCTTTTCTTTTGAGAGAATTCACTTAGTACATCCTTTAACTGCAAGCACAAAGTTGTAAGTTGATTTGGATTGTTGTGCAATATCGTTCAAGTTTCTTTTAAGCGGTCTATTAGCTACATGGTATAGGATTTAACTTATAACATCTTATGATCCTAGATAACATGCCTTTTCAAGGCCAATACACGTCTTCAATAAAGATCTATATGAGCATATGTTACACCTATAATGTTCCATTAAATACCTTAATAAAAAATATTCACATAATAGAACATCCAAGCACAAAGCCAAAATGATACTTCTTATTAGCATGATTCTCTAAGTCTAAGATTGAAGATCTTCTCCCATAACTTCAGTATATCACTCATATGCTTGATTCCTCTATAACCATAAGTATAAAACATCTTTATTTTTAAATACTAGTGATAAAATAATTAATCTCAAATCATTTACATTATTATTAACTCTTAAACTTTCATTACCATACTCTCAAATCTCAGTAACTATGTTAAGTAGAATTGTAGGCCTATGAATGGCCTACAAATATGTTGCTTCTTAAGTTTTAATGTCCGGGGGTTTTAGCTTTAACTTTCCTTGTATTTTTTGAAAAACTTATGGCTCCTTATATGTAATATCCAAATTATTTCCTAATTAATTTATTTTAGCTAATTAACCCGTTTATTGTAGCATCTAGGCTTGCATCGGTCGGATTAATACCACGCTGACGGTTAGATCTCTCCTGGCTTCCTATTTCACTTCCTTCCTCCCGCCTCATTTCCTTCACGCCACAGATCGAGACCGCCTGCTCTTCGCATCGATTTCCTCCTCCTTTCCTTCCCTGCCGGAATCGAAGGCCTCTCCTCGGACCTGAACGCGAGTCGCCCCTTCGCTTCGTCGCCGACTTTGACTAGAGTGCCGCTTTAATAAAGCGGCGACGAGCCGCCGCCCCTTCCTCGATCGCCGACGACGGACCGCTCCCTGACAAGGGCAGAACCGCTTTCCCTCGCCGGCTTCACCAGAACCGCCGCTTCTCTTCATCGTCGCCGCTTGGACGTCGATCACGACTTCCGGGCCGAAGCGCCAGACCGTTTCGGCGTCCGCCGCCGCCGCACTGAAGTCTCGTGAACCGCCCCGTAAGCCGCTTCGGTTTGGGAAATTGGAACCGATCGGTCGCCAGGAATTCTCGGCCGACGGGAAACTTAGGAAGTTTGTCGATTCTTAATTTCTTTCCTCTCCTTTTCTTTCAGCCTTCCTTGGCGAAATGCGTGATTGAGGAGTTCAGAACCGCTGGCGCTAGGTGAGTGGTAATTATGAGGGATTTGGATTGATGTTAATTTTAGTTTATTGATCAGGCGTAAGTAAATGACGTTAGAGATTTCTTTGGAGATTACTGGTGACCTTTCCAAAGCTTATGAGGAGAGATCAATTCAAAGACGGTTAATTATGTTTCATTTATGAGTTGTATGTCATGTAAGTCGCTTGAAGAGTTATTTTATTATGCGTCAGGAGAATCGAGGGCACATCAGCCGACTTGCATTAATCGAGCGGCATATACTGCTAACGTGAAATTCGCTTTATGTATGCCATTGTTTACGACCAGATAAATTGTATGAATGCATATAAAAAATACGATATATAAATGTTGACACTGGACCGCAGATTTACGATTTATGACATGGCCTAGTCAAAGATTGATTTCATTGCATATAGAAATGATTGAAAATATGTTAAATGCAGAATGTGATAAGCGAAATGTCGGAAAATTGGATAGGAAATTAACGACAGAATCCGCAGATAAAAGAAAAGTTCGACGACGAAGCCGTGATTAGTGATCTTAAGATCCCCACTCTGATTCATTGAGTTGTTAGTCGTCAACGGTAAGCAGAGTATGGTTCGACTCGCACCCTACATTGTTTTAGTCGACGGACGATTCTTGAATGAAAAGTCAAACCATGAATTATAAACGACATTTCTAAAATGATTTGATATAGAACCGAATCGAAATGAAAATCACGCTCGACATCGATCGTATGAACTTACAACATATTATTCGCTTATATTATTTTCTCAAAGACCTATAAGATATTGTTCGCCATAATGTTACATTATCTGATGTTTACCTACGCTTTTACCATTGTAAATTTACATGACGCATTTGTTTACCGCTCAGATCGGAAATTGTTTTAAAGATTCTTGCCTTTAAGTTTTAGCTTTATGATCTTATTTGAAAATTTCGAAAAGACGAAATGGGTAGTAGTCTGCTTTTGTTGAATTGATAGTAGTTTTAAAGCAAGACGCATAAATTAAATGCCTTTACCGCTCAGATTTATTTAAAGATTTACGTGATTGATTTAAGTTAAGAAGATATGAATTGCAAATAGTTTAGTGACGATTTGATTAGATACACCTTTCACTGCTTCCGCAGAAGACGTTGGAACGCGGAATCTGGTCAATCGAATATCCTTCGTTAGACGCCGACCGACCCCAAGATAAGCGTCATCCTGGTGAAGAAATGATCGAGCAATAAGGTTGAGAACGAGCAAAAGATTGATAGGAATGGAAGCATGATTTGGATTTAGGGATGGATAAGTGTGAATTGATTAATACAGAGCTATAGGACGTTAATTTTGGGTTAGGAATCTATATGTTCTTAATTTCATGCATGTATGATATTTAATTTCATGCATGTATGATATTGAGTAACCCAGATCATATAAATACTTTTTTGTTAATTTCTTAATCTCAAGAAATGCCGAAAGGTTAGAGGTCATTCCTCTGACTAAATGCACTCGAATCGTTGAAGATAATTTAACGGAGGAAATACAACCTGAAGAAGTGAAGGTAGATCGATGAATTGCAGGGTAGTTCAATTGATTTCAGGTTGTTGATAAGCAAGATCTATGAAAAAATCGCGACCGCAGATCTAAGTATGGTTCGGGACCAACATTTGAGGATATTTCAAACGCTCAAACCACGCATTGGGAGCAAGTGATCCCATAGCGAAGATCGTCCTTAAGATTGGAAAAATTTTGGATGGGATGATTTGCGAAAATAGAAGAAGATAAATACTTTTAGACAGAAGGAGGAGCGGCAGCTCAACATAGAGAAAGATTTGACCTGATACCCATTACTCAGATCAAATGGGATGAGTTTGTCAAAGTCTTCAAAGATTGGTTCATTCCACCATCAGCCAGACTTGCTTTACAAGACAAATTTTTCAATCTAACTCTCCAAAACTATAATGCAATATAGTTCAGTTCTCTCTTCTAGATCTATTATATCGACATGCGAAGAGAAATGTCAGATTTCTGAGCCGAGATCAATTAAGATTTGCATTACCTCGATATCGGTAAGTTCTCAGTCTATGAAAGTAAGAATTGAGAATGAGTAATTTTTCTAAGCATGGGATTTACAGAGCAAAAGCGTTGAAGAAGGCCGATACAAAGAAATTTAAGATTTGATTTAAACAAATTCAATTTAAAACCTATTGTGATAAGTGTGGAAAAATATTTTGGTCAATGTATGGCTAGACAGGAGACGCTGTGGGAGATTGGACATCGTGCACTGACCGCTTAATGGAGAAGAAGAATATGTAAAGCCATACAATTATCGCGACGGTCAACAAAGAAAATTTTGAAGCCGGAAGCCAGTACACAATTTTGGGAAGACCTTCAATTCAAGAAAAGGAGAAACTTGAGCGAAAACCAACCCTCCAAGAAAGCGAGCTATCACTCCACAAGAAGAAAGGAATCAAATGAAGTGGTCGTATGCTTAAAATTTGGATCATTTGGTTCTGTGATTCGGCCAGATTCGCTCATTTCGATTCCTTTTTCGCCACTTTACTTGACGCTATTTATTTCATAATTGATTGAATGCAGGATAGTATGAATACAATAGGAAATGTGTTGTTGACATTAACATTCAAAATAAACACTTTCCTAGAACTAATTATCTTACGTCGACATTTTGACGTTATACAGGATTGGTTGATCAAATATTTTGCAACAATTGAATCTTTGGAAGAGAGGAAATTTATGCCTGTGAAAAATCATTTTATTTTTCTGATAAGAATGCCGCTTTCTTTCGATGAAAAGTTGAGTAAATATTTAAGAAGTGAAAATCAGATTTACCAAATTGGGATGTGTAATAAGGAGGTGTTTGAACCAAAAAATATTCCATTTCTGAATTTCGATGTGTTTCCGAGGAATTACCGGTTGCCACCAACACGGTAGTTTGGGATGCACAACCCTGACAACTATACATAAATCTCCTACGGATGGCTCCAAAGAATTGCGTGAGTGCCAATTGCAGAATCGACAGACAAAGGATTTATTCTACCAAAGAACTCACCGTGAGTGCACCAGATATTTGTTAAGAAAAGGACGTCTACTAATACCTAAAGAATTCATATACTACTTAACTTAATTCATATCACAAATACCAAGATGAAATCTTTAAATAAATACGAGCGTAAAGACATTTAATTTCAGACGCACTCAAAAAGCTTTAAGCTTCCCAAAACTATACAAATTAAAAAGACATTCTACCCAAATTGCCTTTTTCCCGAAATTTTCAATCCAGAAGATCATGTAAAAGTTTTAAAGGACAAGAATACTAAAACAAGTTTCGAAGACAAAGAGAAACAAATGTGCAACATAAATTTACAATTTGAAAACTGGTAGAACCAGATCATAAAGAATGTAATAACATCAGAATCGAACAATATCGCAGGTAAAGAATAATATAATAATACGTGTAAAGCTCATAATCAGATCAATCAACGCCGCAATGATTTTCATTTCGATTATATCAAATCATTTTCAAATGTCATTTATAATCAGATGCTGACTTTCATTCATAAGGCGCCACTACCGTCACTTAAAACAAGTCAGAAAAGGGGCCGAACCATACTACATACCTAATTTCGACACCAGGACATTAACAACCCCAACCTCAAATGCGTGAGTGATACTAAGATCCTAATCACGGCCATCTCGTCGAACTTTGCCTATCTCACAGATTCTCGCACAAATACAAATTCTCCAACTTGAAATTCTACAAACCGACGCTTTAAGTCATAATACACGATCGGGCATTTCAATCTATCTCGATTAATTTGATTTTCTCGATTGATCAACCAACTCCTGACCTAACATCTGCTTTTCTCCCACTTCACCCAACTTAATGGAGTTCTACACTTTCAATACACAATGCCTATATGGATTTGAATACTGATTGTTATTATTATAAGAAACTCGATCATGGAATATGATCTTCCCAAATACCTCCAAAATCTAAAACACATAACCTCAACAAATCTTCTGTGACTTGAATTGTTTTCGATCATTCATCGCTGGATGAAAAGTCAGACTTAAGTGAATCAGGCTCAAGCCTTCAATTCCTTCTTTCCATAATCCTAAGAATCTACCATCTCTCTGAGACGATCACTTTACACCACGAAGTTTACAATTTCTTTAACATATAATCTGACAATTTATCAACTGAATTGCTGTTCATGGGTAAGAAATGAGCTAACTTGTCAATCTATCCACAACCACGGATACTATCACGACTCGCTTGATCTGAAATCCCATAACAAAATCCATAGCAATTTCTTCCCACTTCCACCATGTAAGGTAATGATCAATCCACCGCCTGATGCCACTTAACAATAATAAACACTTAAACATATTCACATGTCCTTCACCAAAATGTTGTTTTAAATCTTTATACATTTTGAACTACTGGGATGAAGATATCCCGCTGATGAGCTCCCCAGAAAATTTCTTTTCAACACCGCATCATCACCGCACCCATAATTGTGAATGCTTCCTATAATACCCTCTCTGATCTACAAGAAAATCTTGCTTCAATCTGGATTTGTTCAAGGAATTTCGATATCCACAATCTGGCCAGTACAGTGATTCTATCAAATAAAGTTGATTGACTGTCAATTGAGATAAATGCCCAGTATCACTGAATCTTCTAACTTCCAAATTGTAGAGCTCTAATTCTAATCAACTCGACTTTGAGTAATAACGAACCTGGCATTTCACGGACTTACTTAATGATCACCACCACATTACTTTACCCTGACAATCGAATATCTAAATCATAATATTTAATAAACTGCCACCTTTCTTAGATTCGCTTTTGTGAAAAGATATATTTAAGACTCGATCCGTAAAATTTCACATTTCACCCATACAAGTAATGCCTCCAAATTTTAAGAGCAAAACCACAATGCTTAATTCTAAATCACGACGGTAATTTCTTTCGCGAGCTTTAATTCAAAGATGTTTTCTTCGTTTCAGATACACACAACCCAAACCTTTTAAAGAGATCACTAAATATTTGGAATCCTCAATTCGATGGAATATAAAAGCTGGTCAAATGCTTTTCAATTCTTGAAACCAGATTCAGTCCATTGGAATTTGATATCCTTTCAATAAATTGGATATGATTTATACGAGAAAATCTCGACAAACTTCCGTAATAACCTCAAGCCCGTAAAAGCTGAACTTCAGAACATTCTTTGCGCACCATTCTAAAATTGCTTTTACTTTTGAGGATCAACAAAACTCTTCGCCAATCGATAATGTGACGAAATGCGACGCTGATCAAAATTCACATTTTGCAAATTTGGCATATAATTGATCTTAACAATTTAAACAATCTCGATGATTTGACGCTTTCATCGCTTTAAATCGAATATCATCAATAAAGATGATAACAACCCACCGCGCTTAAAACACGATTCATCAAGTCCATAAAGACGCAGGAGATTAAACCAAATGGCATAACAAGAATTCATAATGCCCATACCTTGCTCCAAAAGTCGCTTTAAAAATATCAAGATCTTTAACTCTAACTCGATATCCAGATCTTCAAATCAATTTAAAATACAGCCTCCAACCATCAAATAAATCATCACTAACAACCCCAACCTCAATGTAGTCGTGATACTAAGATCCCTAATCACGGCCATCTCGTAACTTTTGCATTCAAGGCAGATTCTCGCCGATACTTTCTTCCTATCACAATTTTCCGACATTTCCTCGCTTATCACATTATGATTTAACATATTTTCAATCATTTCTATACGACAATGAAATCAATAACTAATGGCCAGAATCAGAATCATAAATCTACGGCCAAGAATCAACATTTATATATGATATTTTATATATGATTCATACAATTTATATAAGTAAACAAATTCGATACATAAGTAAGAACCGAATTTATAAAGATGTCTCACCTCACGCCAAGTCATGTCGCTGATGTGCACCGATTCCTCCTCAAGTACAACCTATAATAAAATAACTCTTCTAAGACTTCTACATACAACTCATCAAAACATACATAATTAAATCTTACCTCAAATTGATCTCTCTCATAAGTAAACACCTAATTTACTCCAAAGTAATCTCCAAAGAAATCTCCTAACGCCACTATTACTTACCCGCTTCAATCAATAAACTAAAATTAACAAACACCGCCAATCCAAATCCCCTCAATACTACCACCACCTAGCCAAAACGTCGGAACTCCTCAATCACGATTTCAACGCCAAGGAAGGTCAAAAGAAAAGGAGAGGAAAGAATTAAGAATCGACAAAACTTCCCTAAAGTTTCCTGACGGCCAGAATGAATTCCTACCGACCGACGTTCACTAATTTCCCCAAACCGAAGGCTAGACGGCTCACGACTTAAGGTGGCGGCCCAGCGACGCCAATAATGGCTCAGCGACGGTCGCGGATCGACGTCCAAGCGAGGCCGACGATGAAGAGAGCGGCGGTTCCTGGTGAAGCCGACGCCGAGGGAGGGAAACGCGCTCGCTTCGCGGTCACGGAGCGTCCGTCAGTGCGATGTCGGGAAGGGATCGCTGCTCGTGGCGACGCCAGGCGGCCTGGCAGACTCCTACCAAAGTCGACATCACGGCGGCGCCGCTGCTCACGGAGACCTTCGACCCGGGCCGGTGGAAGGAGGAGGAAATCCATCGATGCCGGAACGGAGCGCCTCGATCTCGCTGAAGGAAATGAGGCGCGGAGGGAAGGAAGTGAAGTCATGGAGAGATCTAACCGCCCACGCCGAGTGGTTTAATCCGGCCGATGCATGCAAGCACCTGATGCTACAAGAACGTTAATTAGCTAAAATAAATTAATTGAAATAATTTGATATTACAATTTCTCCTTCTTAACAAAAATTTCCTCAAATTTCTTCAATCATTCAAACAGAAGGAAACTTCTCATCTCGTTTCATCCTCCCAAGTAGCTTTCTTTAATCCTCTTCCATTTAATTTTAACATAGAATCTTCCTATCAGATCGGATCCATTTTCTCAACATTGAAATGTGAAACACGAATGTCTCCGCAATTCAATGGCAAGTCTGTAGTTCATATTACCCATCCTTTCAATGATTTTAGCCCCATGTACTGGCTCAATTTACCTCGTGACCTTTTACTGCTTCGCTCCGCAAGAAGACTGAACGTTGGGGAATCCGGTCCAATCAGTCATCCTCTTCGTTACACGCCGACGACCCCAAAGATAGCGTCATTCGGGTGTGACATTATAACTCATGTCATAATACTATTTATTTGCCACATTGAAATAACTCTTCACCAAGACTCATTACTTGTGCATAATCTATGATCATTTATAAACTCTCCTAGAATATCTATGCAACTAGCTATCCACATTATGTTTGGCTCAACGTTAATAATAGCGCAATTTACCACTCCTAGTAACCTATCAATAAAGATTAATAATTTCTCACATTTTGAATTCTATAATCCTATTGAAGGATGATAATTATTTCTTTTGATTAATTTTAAAATTTTTCAAGACATGCATCCATAATAATATTTTATATTTTAATGGTCAATTTTTCTTTGGTGATCCACTAATAATCTTTCCAAGCATACTTTCCTTTCCTCCAAGTTATAAAAAAACTATATTTGATTTGATAGCTCCACATTATCATCCAAGATAGTTGCAATAAAGATAAAATATGATGATGATGATGATGTTGTTGTTGTTGTTGTTGTTGATAATTTTGTGGCAATACTTTTGAAAGTAACAAATGCTTCCAATGTTCCTTGAAGTAAATGTCAATTACCGCAAGATCACGTGCTAGTATGAATTCAAGCACCATCTATTTCATCAATTTTTATCTCCCATTTCACATTCTTTATAAACCCCCCTCATAAACCATGCTAATAGAGCCTACAACTTGATTTCAATCGCAACAAATGATTATTCTCTCTTGAATATATGTTGTAACGGCCCCACTACTTCTTCCAAATATTAGTTTTGTAGACCATCTTATTTACCAATATAGGTAACATAAGCACAAACCACATTTGCAACAATCTTAACAATAATTAACTTAAAAGAAATCATCTCACCATGAACCTTATTGATCTCAATAATTTCAACTTTGAACTCTCTATTTAATGTTAGTGTTATTCCTATCATATTCTTATTGTTAATACTCATAACAGATATAAAAGCTCATAAACTTCCCTAACAACTTTGAATTATTTCACTTTCTTAGTTTCCAATAAAAATAATATCTATTCTTCTTCCAAATATTGTCTACTTACAATAAACTGCCTTTTACATAATTATTAACGTCAATAGGGTTTGGCACAATTAGATGAGGCAATTATAAATTGCTCTTTGAGAAAATAACACAAGCAATTAAAAATGTAAATCCAAATGCAACTAAAATATTTTTATATTCACGATGCAGCTTCCACCCCAAATGGAGCGAAGAGTTGCAAGTTAGCAATTGCCTCATGCAGAAAAACAAAATACAATGATGCCTTGAAAGAGCCAACAAACAAACAAGAGGCAAGCAATTAAATATTTTAACATAAAACAAGAATCTAATTACTATTTAATGTTGTACTTACAGTGAGGATTGAAGTTAATGGCAGTAAAGTTACTGAGCCATACAAATGCTTTCTATGAATTGCAGATCCCCTGCCTCCGATAATTGCGATATTATAGACAATCGAGGGTAAGTAAATGGTAAGATATAACAAACTTAAATGCTAAAAACTAGAGATAATTGTTACCTCATAGCAATATGTCGTAATCTTTTGCGAACAAGACGGGGATTCAAACTGCAGATTTTGAAAAAGACGTGCAATTTAAACCACAATAATAACAAGAAATTAAGATTATTTTAAGACAAAAAAGAAGCATGGAAAGAACAATTTATAATAAAAAATGTCACATCAAATGTCTACAACTGGTTTTTAGCAGAGTTGAAAACACTACAAATAACATAAACATTAATTTTGCTAGAACATTTATAGCTGCATAAAATAGAACCAAACTGGTGCACATCTACCAAGCTGAATGTTCTTGTCAACAAAGTAAAATAGAAAGTCCTTAGTGAAGGCATTGTTGACTTCGCCAAACCTAAAGAAGATAATTGCTCCAACTTCTGGCAAGCTCTAGAAATCCTTCTTGAAATCCACTCATATGAAGAGTACCATAGCTGCAGCAGCCAAAAATATGTGAAGAAATAGATTACCGAGAAAGCACCACGAACAGCATATTGACAAATGATCAGCATAGTTTGAATCTATAATTCTGACAGAATGTGTTTACACTGAAACTTGGCTTTTCATCAAGTCATGAACATTGTCACACTATTCGAGTTTAGAAAAAAAACAAGAATAATAGTATTGCCATAATCAAGGGTACTGAATTACTGAATTATCATGTGCTGACAATGGGATAGACTAGCTAATCAGGCCACATTAAGCAACTGGTAGCATATCGCCAAACGTTCTGAATTCTCTGACAGAATCACGTGAAGAGGGACTGTGCAAGCCAAAGAAGCACAGTACTTAAGAACCCATTGTGTAAAATTGTCGTCCAAAGATTGCTAGCAATTTTTCAAGAAAACTATTACAATCGTGATTATGAAAACCATTTATGCAGGTTATGCCTAACGTGGGCAAGTAACTTAGGCAGTCCTCAATATATATAACCCCAATTTTCAAGAAAAAAAATTTACGGTTTCTTATTTTCTTTTGTTCTTTCCATATCAATGATTTGATAGAAGTTCATAACCTTCTTTAAGTAATCACAAAATTAGGTAAACTAAGTTATCCAATTAAGTATTATGCCTAAAAATTAAAAAAACAAGATTCTTGAGCAAAACGTGACCATAAATTTGTCCTGATCCATTGCCATTGGTACTGTGATTAGTAAAGAATAAATGAAATAGATGACCTGACCCATCCAAGTAATGAATAGATGGAAAAGATTCTCTAGTTTGACCTGACCCATTGCCATTCAAAAATGCAACTTCTCTCCCGCCCATTTGTGGCTTTGTTTGGAGTCATAAGATCCTCTAACTAATCCAATCAGCAAAAAAGAAATATTTTTCCTTTACACAATAATGAAATATTCCTTTTTCAAACACTAAATCCCATGCCCATTCCACCAGAAAGTCAGAATATGCAGTTGTTTACTGATGGAACTCTGAGCATGGTGAATACTTTTAAAAGGAAAAAAAAAGTCCAACTAGAATTAAGAAGCAATTTGCCAGTAGTACAACAGAACACATTCACATTTTAAACTGATATTTCTATAATATCTCTCAGAAAATTTAAATGGAAGGTTAATAGAGCATACACATCAAAACATTAGTTCAGACTTGAAAACATTACATGCCAGCACAAAGTACAACATTTCAGTGGTTGAAACCATGAATAGAAAATAGATACTTTAAAAGCAAATTGAAAGAAATTTGAGAGGTTGGATGGTAGAAGAGAAAAAAGGGAAATGAATGTGTTAGCATGAGAAAAATCTTGTTTGGAAAGTGATCAATATTTAGCGAGTAAAATAAGTTAATAAGATGTACCATAGAACACCATACAAATTCACGTATTACAGAGAGGAAGTTCTCTAGTGAATCAAATACGCCAAACAATCTTTCTCCTCTAATAAAATATCAAAGCATAGGGAACCTAACACTAATCGTCCCCCTCCTCAATGTCTTGTTCCTCCTACTCCGTTGCTCTCCATCTCAACTTCCAAATCCCACCTTCCCTCACCCAAGACTCAAGCTTACCCATGACTCATGCTCACCCATGATTCATGTTCACCCATGATTCTTTTGTGAATCTCCTTCCACTAACCTGACATTCATCCAGTCACACAATGCCCTCCCAATCAACTTATGCTAGCCCCCTCTCACACAAGCATACCAGCTCACACTTACATCTAGCTGTTATACCTACTCCCTAACTTGGCTAGTTCACTCACAATCATGTCTCTCCTCTACTTGCTAGCATTATTGCTACCCACTAATACAATATATCCCTTGCCTACAAACGACTCTCCACCCTGTCATCCGTTGTCATATACTTTAGGGTTGGCTCAAACTCACCCTATTCTAGATCCATGAATGCTTTAAAACACTTTTTTTTTTTTTTTTTCTTCATGATGCTCACCCATGGCCTCTTCTAATCCTTTCTTCAAGATGAAATCCTCATCCATTATTGGCACATCTATTAAAGTCGACATTACCAACTATATCCCATTGTCTTGAGCTATCCATTATCATGCATTATCTAATAAAAAAATCAATTATATTGATTGTACGCATCTTGAAAAAATATACAAAGTCATATACTTTAAATGGATGGCTTTTGGCTATGTTGTTCTCACATGAATCAACCATCTTGTTTCAACAAACTATCAAAGAGATGTGGGACTTTCTTTCCTCACCTACATTCAACATAGCAACATCCTCATATTATAAACTCTCTACTCTGAACTATACTCTTGGAGGGATAAATCTGTTTAAAGTTTATAACAAATTTCATAAGTAAAATAAGATGAATTTCTTCAATATTATCCCTATCATATTGATCAAAAGCAAAACAAAATAAAGAATTTCTTGTTGTCAAGCTCCTATGTGGTCATCATCTATCTCTGCAATCTATTCAAACTTGATTGATAACAAACTCTATTTTACTAAAAATCTTCATAGCTTTGTCACAAGTTATTCGTATCATTGAGTTACCTACTCAATGTTATTTGATTATGATCATACCAGCCTTGCTATCAGAACAATGAGTTTTTCTAGTTCTAATGGATGAGTTAGTTGTAAGGGCCACTGCTATAGTTGTCACTCTTTTCTACGTTATTAACTTTGTCAAAGAATAAATCACTTGTTTAGCCATTATTAAGAAAATTATGGTTATCCTCAAACTACTTAGCATGCCTGAAATATTAGTCATCATCCATCTACCCTCGCTAATAACTTATCAATTTTTCTTATAATTTCTCAAAAAGACTATGATCGCCTTCTCTAGCATTCACAAATACTAATTTCAACCTCTCAAGTTATTTCCTCCTATGAAAGGTTATAGTTGCTCATTTTGACACACCATAGGTTTGCAATCCCTTTTCATATTTTTTGTGTTAAGAATCATAGATCATCCATATGTCTCCTAATAAAATAGTGTGATTGAATGAAAGCATTATTATCTTCTTAATTTTGCTCAGAACTTAATGTTTTGCATATATACTAAACCACCATTTTGGGGTATCATTCTCATTTCCATGCCCTCTATTATTTTATATGGTGCTACTGGGTTATCCATTCTTACCTCCACAATACTCGTTTTGCATCTTACTTCTAATGTCATTAGTTGTATTTATTTTGTTCACTCTCTTCACTCATAACATAATGAACTCTCACCTCAAATAATTTAATGCATCTCATACTCAAAAAGGTTGATATGTATCTAATATTACATTTCAGGATACCACTCTTCTCCTGCTTAATCTACTATCACAAGTCCTCTATATGTTCCATTAGCACCAATAATCACGATGACTACTCCTCCCCCCATATAAGTTATACAAACAGGCTACATCCATCTCCGACTAAAGCACCTCCCTCCATTCATCAACTACAATTAAGCATCCACCTAAACATAAGCTCCCCAATCTACATCTTATTGTTATACGAAAAAGTAAGTGAAGTTATACTCACCACCAATTGCACGCTTGTATTTCATTTGATCAACTATCATTTTTCTTACATCAAGTTTGCCTCATCTATATCTACTATATATATTCCCAAAATATGTCAAAGGCATCGACCAATCTTATGTGGAATCATGCAATAGATATTGAAATGAGTACTCTTATTTGATTAGCTACACCCTCAACTCTCATCTTATCTGATGAGGAAATCTCTAGATAGGCATCACCATTTTCTTTATCCCTTGATTGCAAGTTTTCTTAGGATCATCCTAGGGTGGAGGTTGTTTACAAATTTATAGCCAATATGAGTTTAGTTGAGGGTTATACTTTTTAACTTATGAATTCTCATTATATTCTTCTTAAGTTATCCCAAGAATATGATTACCAAAGACTCTTCTCTTGGATATCACATTATATAGGTAAGTTCTCGATGCAAATGCTTTAGTAGTCACCTCAATTTGGTCATTCTGATGAAATTCATGTTACTTATTGTGGGTTATTTTTCACATCTTGAGTTCCTTAGTCCAACCAATCTATGTTGTTCTCTCTTAGCTCAATTTTGACAAACCACTTCAAGTGAATGCTACTATTGTCAGGCTTTTCAAGCCATCAATTTTTACAAAGATATTAGCCAAAATGGATGTTAGTACCTCTTTCAATAAAGAATCTTAAATTGGCACCACAAGTTGTGGCTTTTAGCATAAGTTTAAGTTTGAAGTATTGCAAAAAATTTTGTCATAGCTTCTCAGAATGCCTCGCTCAAGGCATACTAGAGATGTGGAAATCTCCTAATAATAATAACATGAAACATACATATGATAAAAACCGTTCTTCTAATCCAATGATGGAAATTTCTCTTATTTTAATCTAGTTTGTACACATAACTTTAAATCAATTTTAAAAGTTGCCTTGAAATTAGTGTCTTCCTTGGTTGCTAGTCCAACGGTTGAGAATTAAACTGCATCTACTCACAAGATTAATGGTCCAAGCCAAGCTAAGATTTTTGCTCCTAATGATCATCATATTGCTAGAAATATTAATTATTCAAACTATCTTTTTCTTCGCTCTGATATTAGCATTTGTAGCATAGATGAGCTAGCGGACAAAAGCTCTAAATCTTTGTCACATGAGAAGGAAAAAAATCAAGAAATTGCTACTCTCTAAAATATATCAGGCTTCAAGTGTGATGTTTTAATAAGGATCCCTATGGTTCTACTCTTTTGGAAGTTATTTCATTGACCACATGTTAGCCTTAGTAGTGTTTTTTATTTGTATTTCTTCTTTCATCGAGCAATGCTATGTAATTACTTCCTATTGTACTCTTTCATTCATTGATACAAAATTTTGGCCTATTAAAAAAAAAACAAATGATAGTGGCAAGATCTAGTGTTCGAGTAAAATACAGGGTCTTCACTCATTATGCATGTGGGGTGATGTGGATAACACTCTTATTAAAGATTTTAATTTTGCCATTACCCAACTTATGCTTTTTAATTATGAAAATCAAACCACTATTATTATTGTTAAAAATTCAGCCTTCCATGGAAGAACCAAACACATCAAAGTCAATAGCCTCTTCATAAGATATGTTGTTTTGTCTAAGAAGATCATGACTTCTCATATTGTTAGTGAAGAATGGGTTGATTTATTTACCAGTAAACTTGGACCTCAGTTCTTCAAAACGATGTAATAGGTTGGATATATTTGACATATGCTCTAACTTGATAAGTGAAATAAATTAATTAGACGTGCCCTAGAACACCTCATTCCCTCGTTATAAATAGAGCATATCTAGTAAATAAAGTACACTAAAACACTCTTAACCTCGGATAGAGGTAAGTGTAATTAATAATTAGCTTCTAACCTCCAAAAGAAAAAGAAGCTCAAAACTTATAACAAAGTCAAAGATCCACAAAACAATTTCTTAGAGTACCATTTTAATTTTTTATTTTTTATTTTTATTTTTATTTTTGTGTATTTGAGCACATGAGAATTAATTTGGTGCTCATTGAGGAAGAAATGTGTACTTCAAATGTATATTAAAGTTATCAAGGCATATAACGGAGTATTAACTAGCATTAAAAGTAGTTGTACAATTACCAAAGAATTTTAATTAAAGTAGGATTGCAGCAAGAATCAGCATTGAGTTCATAAATTTTTTATATTTGTTATGTAGATGGGTAAAAAGTATATATAAAGTGAGGCGACTTAGCATATAATTCTAATCAATAAGAAATTCGTTAAAAAAAAACTAGAACAATTAAGAAAGAGTCTAGAAAAGAAAGTGCTTAAAATTAGTAAAAGAAAGATAGCACGTATGATATGCAATTTTAGTAGGTGTAAGATTAATAATTATCAAACAATATTACTAAAAAACAAAATGATATCTAGGAGTGATAAATTTAAATATAATGATTCTACTATACAAAAGAAATGAAGATAAATGCCTCCTCAAGTTAAAGTTAGGTGGCTAAAATAAATAAGTGCCTCGTGATTATTATGTGCTAAGAGAATACCATGGAGACCTGAAGCTAAATTTTATAAAATATAATTGTCAGACATGTTGTATGGATTAAAGTTTTTGGAAGTAAAAAAATTATTGAAAATTAAGATAAGCATCGTGATGATGAGACATTTAAGATGACTTTGTGACAAAATTATAAATGATGAATAAACGAAACGATTATACTAGGGGTGGTGGTTGGAGTGAAATCTATTAAAGATTATAAAGTTAAAAATAGCTTTAGTGGTTTGGAATTATTCAACAAAGAATAAAAATACCCATTAGTCTGATAGATAAAATTAGTATTGAAGGTTTACTAAGTAAAATGGTAAGCCTAAGATAACATGCATGTAAGTTGTTCTAAATGATTTACAAATAATAGGTTTAACACCTCAACTCAACAAGAATAAATGAATATGAGAGTTTATTAACTTTACCCCAAATAAGTGGGATAAGGCTAATGATGGTGGCTGTGATGATGATGATATGATATCTTTATTAAGAGTTCACTGTAAAAGCTGATAGCAGTAGTTTCATTAGTAATGGCAAACAAATGACACAGTGAATCGTAATGCAAACTATTAATTTTCTGAACTATACACCATCCAACTAAAACATTGAATGGAAAAATCAACCAAAATCCACCTTCTCTATTCCATCAATAATAATAAAAAAACTTCCATCAATCAGCACTAAACGAAACAGAAATGCAGATATACCCCACCTTGCTGGATAGGTAATTTCAACCCCCGTAAGATCCTTAGAAACAGATTTTAAGAACACCTCAGATGGTTTCACTCTCGACAAGAGCCACAAACCCAAACTGCACCAAACCGCATCATCATCAAGCGGAAAAGTAACACAATCAAAACAAAAATCATCTCGATATTGCCCCCCCAACTTAAAAGTCAAGCTAGAAATGAAACACCTGTGCAGTTTACTCTTGAATGTGCCCTCTGGAGCGCTCTCCAGGGTAACCCATGCTCGATTCATCTAGGTTACAAAAACATAATATATGTGAGAAGCAAACATTAAAGTAGCTCCGAGAAAATTCAATCATTTATCAAACAACAGACCTTTTCTGACACAAAGTCCACAACGATCTCGGCGTTTTCTGGGACCGATCTTCGAGTGGAAGTGATGTTCCTGAAGAGATCCCTCAATTGCTGCGGCGCTGCAGAGGGCTCATGCGCGGCGGAGGGATCAAGGGAACGGCTAAAACACCAATTCCTTCCTTCGATGGGGAAAACAACCACCCGAGCTCTCATGATTGCGGCGAAAACCTTCCCAACAAGTAATCATGCGGAGGGAAGCCACGAAACCCTAGTTGCTGGATCGAAGAAGGAGAGAACCCCTAACAATATGGGTGTTTTGGCGCCACCTGGTAGAAGCGATACAAGATGCAAGACGAAGAGGGGCGCCGGAAGAAGACACTGACCGCAGATCGACAGTTGTGAATCTTTTAATTCATTCGCTTTCCTAAAAAGTAATAAGTAATAACGTTTCTGTTGTCCTGATGAGATTTTATATATATATTCATATTTTTATTTATTTAAATTTTTAAGATTTATATAAATAATATTTAAATCTTTAATATCATATCAAATATATTATTATCATTAATTTTTAAAATAAAAAATATATTTTCATGTATAATATATATATATATATTAGACATATAAATACATAAAATTATGTAATATATATGTAAATCTTCTTTTCCTTTATTATTAAAGAGCTAGTTAAACAATTTTAAATTAATGAATTATAATCATAATGCTCCAAATAAATTATATAGAATTTTACTCATGAATAAACTAAAAAACAATTTTGAGGTGATCTTAATATTTTAAAGATATAAACTTTTTATAGAAAAATAATAATAATTTAGTAAATTAGACCAAAAAATATAGTTTTTCACACAAACAATTTTTAATAGTATTAAGAAAGCATTAATCAAATGAAATTATAGTAGCAAATTGAAAAATAAAATAATGTAAAAAAATCATCCAAATAAATCAAATGTCTCGATGAGTTTGCAATTAGTATAATATGTCATTAGCATAAAGTCTCATTTTTTTCACACTCTTTTATCTTGTTTCAAACTAATCTCCTCTGGTTAATGAATTGACAAAGCACTAACAAACTCAATAATACATGCAACCATTCTTTCTTGACAATGCCCTCCTTAGCCTCAATGGAAAATTAACCTCTACCAATTCAATAATGATGGATTAGCCACCTTCCTTCCCTTTAAGCATTGGGAAATCAATCTTAGGTGTTTATGATTGATATCTCTCCCCTTAACCATGTAGTAACTCGTCATTAAACTACTTTCAATTTAGATAATTTCATCTTAGGAATATATATATATATATTCGAAAAGGCCTCCACCAAAAGTTTAATTGTTCCATATTATCTATTTTGATGTGTAATATAGGAGCAATAAAATTTTGAAAAATTTACATACAAACCACAAAATTCTTACATATTTACACATCTAACACCTAAAGTTACATATTTACTTATTTAATACTTTCCTGTGCTTAAAAAGATGCATATCACTTTTCAAAAATGAGCGATGATGATATTTTTGATGTGATATTGAAGATTAAGATGCTATATATGTAAAAAAAATTAAAGTTTAGATATTAGATATATAAATACATAATAATTGTGTGATATATATATAAATCCCTAAAATTTTTTGGTTGAGCATAACCATTTAAAAGTTTTTAAATGGTTAAAATGCTCTTCATTAGTATTTGAAAAGATAAGAACGGCATCAATATAAACAAGAATATATTTAAAATAGTCTTTAAATATGTTATTCATAATATGTTGAAATTCGGACAGTGCATTTTTTAGTCCAAAAGGCATTATGTTCTATTCATCATGTCCGAAGGGAACAGTAAAAGCAGTTTTATAGCGATCCAAATCTTTAATTTGGATCTACCAATAACCAGATTTTAAATCAAATTTTGAAAATATTTTTGCATTATGCAAACGATTTAATAAATCCCTTTTATTAGGAATATGATATATAATCCATTTTAATACTTTATTTAGAGGCATGTAATTTATTACAAGTCTCGGTCTCCCTCTACCATTAGTGCTGCCACGACCGCAACCTCCCCGAAAAGAGCTACCACCTCGGTTAGGAGGAGACATGTTTCCATGTGGGGTGATCTACCCCTGATCGTCCCTACAAGAATTCTCGGGTTAGAAAATCAGGAAGAGAATTTTCATGACCTTTGATGAATTCGATATCAAAGTCAAAAGACTAGAATTTTTATGATCAAAACTAGAACTACATCTTGTTCAATTATGTATTTGACTAAGGAACAGTCAATACGAAGAAAAAAATGTTGATTTAATAAATCATACTGAAATTTAGAGATGCTTTTGACGACTGAAAGTATTTCTTTTTTAATAATAGAGTACTTTTATTGAGTGGAATTTCATCGTCCCGAAACAAAGTGAACTAATTCTTCTTTCGAATTTTTTCGTTATTTCACTATAATTAAATAACTTAATTATAGTAATAGTATACTTCAAATAATTGTTGATCATCTTTTTAGCTTAGAGTCTAAAATTGATCAGGTTATCAAACAAAAGATTTCTAGCCTTGAAACGAGTAAAGCTTCAGAGAAAGCTTATACTAGTTCAAATCCTTTTATAAAACCTTTTATTCAACCTCCTCCTAAACTTTCTCTGCAGTTAGGACCCTCTTCTGAAGATATTCAGAATTTGATTCTAAATTTAAGAGAAAAATATGTATGAGCTCTTGAAGATATAAGCGAATCGGATAAAGATTCAAAATAATCTTCAACCGAATCTGATCAAACTGATCAGCAAAGTAATGTTGAAAAAGTTCAATCCCTTTTTCAATAATTACAAGATTCTCATCCTCGTTTCGATATCCAAAAACTTTCTTATCCCAAGTGTTGACCTACAACTATGTACCATTTGAAATTAAATAAATGATGTAGAGGATAAACCTCCTAAACGCGATCGGATTCGATCAAACTAGCATTGATTTGAAAATCCGGCTTCATAACGCGCCTCAAATATTAAAATTAATTAAATGGAAAATATTAAATCAATTGACGATCAATCAAATAATTAAAATCAACTTTTAATGAAATTACGCACATATCGAAGTCGGGAAGCCCCGATGACATCCGAACGACCTCCGATCACAAAATCGATCGCACTGTTGCGTTCGGCACAACGGAAACAGCTAAAATTAACACTCATATTGCTATGATTTATTGCATAAAATAAATTTCTCATAATCGATGCGAAATGATATTAGTGAGTAACTAAAGTAATTAACGGCTGCCCAATCCCTCACTTTTCTTAATCCTTATCCTCAATCATCACCCATCCCCCTAAAAAAATAAACAACCCAATCCTATTTCAAGCGGCAACCAATCGAAAGCGGTCTAAGTAGAAACTAAGGCTCTTCTCCTCTTTTCGACTCTCCTTACTCAATCTCTCGCATTCTGCTTTCTGATTCCTTCCTCTGCTACTCAGGTTCTCTTCCTCAATCGCTCCTTAGCTCTCACGCGAGTCTCCTTTCCTCGTTTCCTGTTCTCGGCCGAAGCCTTACACATGGTTCTACCGTTTCTTCCGACCGATCGGAATGTTCTCTCTTTCTAAGGAAGCTGAAACCTTCTTCTTCCTTTCCCCTTAATATTCGATACCTCCAGGTCGTCTCTTTCTAACCCTAAGCTTATTTCCATATGTTTGGGTGTTTTGGAAATTAGGGTTTTACTACATATGCTATATCTTGTGTTTGAATGATGTTGAAAAGTTTCTTTAAAAGGATTTGGGATGATGTATGACCCAAATCTCGTTCTTCTTGTTGTTTTCCATTGTCTATGGGTGCCTACATTTTTTTTTTTTGCTTGCTGAAATCGGTTTTACTTAAGGGAAATTGAATCAGTTTGCTTTTAAAGGGTATGGTGCTTGCTAAAATCATTTTTTACCTAAAGGAAATTGAATCGATTTGCTTTTAATGGGCATGATACATGCTGAAATCGTTTTTACCTAAGGGAAACTGAATCGATTTGCTGTTTAATGGGTATGATACATGCTGAAATCATTTTTACCTAAGGGAAATTGAATCGATTTGCTCTTTAATGGGCATGATACATGCTGAAAGTATTTTTATCGAAGGAAAAATCTATTAGTTTGTTGTCTAAAGGTATAAAGCACGCTGAAATCATTTTTGCTATAAGCTTGCTGAAATTATTATTTTTACTTGAGCTAGAAGTATGGAAATGTGACAAGTAAGGATATATGGCCGAAATATCATGCTACTTGTTATCTCCTATGGGTTTCATTTGTTTTGTCTCTTGCATATGAGTAGAATGAAATCTGAAAATGGAATCTGAAATTAAAGAAAGAGGGGGTTTTGTCATGCTACTTGCTATTTTCTATGGGTTTCATTCTTGTTGTCTTGCTTAAATCAATTCTTAATGATACATTATGCAAAATATTATGAAAGGAAGAAAGGAATGATTAGCTTTTTAGTTTAATCTCTACTTGCATACTTGCCTATTTCTATCATTTGATATCTTATTAACAGGAAAATTCATTATGATATGCTAACCCATACGCGCCTTTCTTGGCATGGTGGGCAAACAAAATTTCGGCCGTGGTGTCTCATGACATCCACCCATACACGTCTTTCTGGCAGCTCTCATGGAACCCCATATGTGGGGTGGCGTTATATTAAATTTTGATAAAAAAGAAGAAAAGTAAGGAAATTATTTGTTGGAGAGCTCATTCTATTACATATTATTGTGCTAATATGAATATGAGGATTCAAGCAAAGTTTATTTTCATATTTCTTTTTTTGCAATATTTAAGCATGTGTATATGCAAATGCAAGCTTTAAATCTATTACTATAAGTACCTACTCATTTTTCTCCAACATGGTAGGAAAATGCTATGATATAACCCATACACCTTTCTTGGCGTGGTGGCAAATAAAATTTGATTGGTGGTATTTCCAACCACCTATACTTTCTTGGTGTGGTGGGAACTAGTCCCAAAGTAGCCCCTATGTGGGGATGATGGGAGGAGGTCAAATTTTCAAAAGGAGAAAGGAAAGAAGGGATGAAATATGTCATATATAAATGCTTATGCTTTAATTTCTATATCACGCAGTTATCTATTTTATGTCAAATATGGCGTGAGCACATTGATCAATGCTTCTTTATGTCAAATATGAATGCTTATGTATTGATTTTCTACATCACGGAAACTATCCTATTGTGTGGCCATTATGACATGTATTGTTTAATGCTCATCCTAAAATTCCATTTAGCTTGACATGTTATGAGATATATAGTGAACATGTGCTTAAACATAAAGCTTAGTATGCCATCTCTCTAATTTTACTTGTCCATTTTACCATGATTTGCACACATTTATAAGACATGGCACACAAAAAATATATATGAAGGAAACACATAGGAAATAATATTGAATTAAATTTATAAATATGATATGACATCTATTATATAGATATCAAAATAGAAAATGACAAGTTAGAAAAGAAACTTACAAGTTTATGTGATACAAATTGACTCTTCTTATAAGATTGAAATAACTTAAACTTATAATATAAGGTAGAAAAGGAAAGTAGGAAAGTAAAGTTTCATGGGAGGTGAATCCTCTCTTATTTATAGGCCTCCCTAGCCTTCTCCTCTTTATCACTTATTGTTATGCCAGTCATACATGTTTAAGCTTGTCATAAGTTGCATGCAAAGGGGATTAATCCAATTTCAGGCCATGTGTTATATTACATGCACATGCATGCAAGGAAATTTTAGTTTCTCTTTGTCATTTATTCTTAATGATGTATAAAAAAGAAGAAGTATGAGTTTATATATATATATATATATATATATATATATAAAAATTAACTCATTCCTTTGTCATTTCCTTATGGCACCTCACATGCACATGCACATGCATGTAAGAACTTTCTACCCTTTCTTTATCATTCATCCTTTGTCATACACCTTTTATGAAATGAGATGAGTACTTGTGCCTCTTTTGTCATGAGATGACATACAAGGGAGGTGAACTTTAATCAATCCACTTGTCTATTAATACTTGACATGCACTTCTATTCTTTGCCACTTGTTCCCCTTTTGCCATAAGTTTACATGCAAAGGTGATTCATTTTAATTTACTTACTTGCTTTCTTATGACACTTATATGGCATGCATGCACCTTGCCATTTGTCTCTTAATAATATTTGACATTCACGTCTTTGTCTTCTCCTCCCATTATTAAGAGAAACATGGGCTATGGATCATAGTATAATGGGCCTCTAAAATAATTTATTTCAAATTATCTTTCTTGATATGTTACATGAGAGGATTTCTTAAATTAAATACTTAAATCTATCTTTACCCATTACATTGTAGTTGATTACATGTGGCTCTAAAATAATTTATTTCAGCCTCTTTCCTTAGCTGATTTGTTACATAAGGAGAGGATTTCTAGCTCAAATTAAATGCTTAAGTCTATGCTAGATCCATTACATTACACTTGATTAAATGGGTCCTCAAAAATGATTTGTTTCAGTCTATAATTCTTGCTGATTTGTTGCACAAAAAGGGAATTTTTGGCTCAAATGAGTCCCTCTTGTTTGCTAATTTGTAATAAAAAAAGAGATTACTTGCTGATTTGTAATGAGGAATGCCATTACTTTATGGTTTATCCATGAGTAAATGTCGTATTTATGTTTTACATGAAAAGCCTTACATCTTAGTCAATGGTCCTTCAAAATATCATATTGAATACAGTTAACTTCTTTTAATTGACATTCAATTACCCAAGTCCTAATAAGTAAAAAAAAATGATTTGATTATGATATACAAATCCATAGGTTTTATGTTTGCATTTGGAGGTGTTAATACCAAAAAGAACATATACATATTTGATCAAAAAATAGATTATTATTTGTTGTATAGTATGTATTAAAGGTGACATGTCATACTAAACATAGTAAATTCAACTAGACATTCATATGTCCATACAACAATTTTAAAGAACAAATATGCGTATGTATGTTGAAATATTTATACAAGATCAAAAGCTTAAGAAAATATACTTCCAAAATGCAAAACAAAAATAATATAAAAGAACAGATGCTACACATCCCGGTTTGGTCTTAGGACCGGGTTCGGGTGAACCAAACTTAAAAATCCCATATCAAAACTCATGCTTGCATCACATCATGTCAAATTACTTCAACCTTAACATCCATATGTCCATACAATTTTAGAAGAACAAATATTTATATGTATGTTGAAGTATCCAATATATCAAATATCTAGAAAGACATGTAATCCAAATGCAAGATAAATATACAAGAACCGATACTACATTTCTCGGTTTGGTCTTCGGACCGAGTCCGAGTTAACAAAACCTAAAAATCCCATATCAAAACTCATGCTTGCATTACATCATGTCAAATTACTTCAACCTTGACATCCATATGTCCATACAATTTTAGAAGAACATATATTTATATCTATGTTGAAGTATCCAATAGATCAAATATCTAGAAAGATATGTAATCCAAATACAAGATAAATATACAAGAACATATACTACATTCCCCGGTTTGGTCTTCGGACCAGGTCCGGGTTAATAAAACCTAAAAATGTCATATCAAAACCTAAACTTGCAAATTGATACCTACATTTCAACTTGACATTCCTATGTCCATACAATATTTTAGAAGAACAGATACTCGTATGTGTGTTGAAATATTTAAACATTGGGAATACATGCAAGATAGATATGAAACAAAGAACAGATGCTACACATCCCGGTTTGGTCTTCGGACCGGGTCCGGGTTAACAAAAACTAAAAATCCCATATCAAAACTCATGCTTGCATTACATCATGTCAAATTACTTCAACCTTGACATCCATATGTCCATACAATTTTAGAAGAACATATATTTATATGTATGTTGAAGTATCCAATAGATCAAATATCTAGAAAGACATGTAATCCAAATGCAAGATAAATATACAAGAACATATACTACATTCCCGGTTTGGTCTTGACCAGTTAGTTAATAAAACCAAAATATCATATCTAAACTTGCAAATTGATACCTACATTTCAACTTGACATTCCTATGTCCATACAACATTTTAGAAGAAACAGATACTTTCATGTGTGTTGAAATGTTCAAACATTGAATACATGCAATATGATATGAAACAAATAACAGCTACACATTCCAGGTCTTGGTCGGGTAGGGTTAACAAAACCTAAAAATTTGATATTATAAAATTTCAAACTAATAATATGAGAAGTTAATTACGTCATATAATATAAGATATGAATCAACGACATAGCTAAAATTCAAACTCTCAGGAAGAAAAATCACAAACCCGATCCTCTATGTTCAAACTAGAGTGGACAAAGTTTTGAAGGATTATACTTCTTGAGACAATGAATTTCATCCTGTAGAAAACCGGATAGAGTAGACAAGGTTATCGATTATTAGCCATGATCGAGAAGGATAATTATAATTAAAATTTTAATGATAAATGATCATATATTCAAATCTAAATCAATCATAAAATGATCAAAATTCAAATAAAATAACAAAAAATATAAATAAAAAAATCAAATTAATTATTTAAATTAAAACTAAAAAAAAAAATCAATCCACCCCTCCGCAATTGTTTATCTTCGGGTGACAAATTAAGAAAACTTTTACTCACAAAGAGCCAATGTCAAATCAAATGCATAACAATATTCATACTCAAAATTTTCTAAGCGTAGGGCGTGGCCCTCTGTCAGCGTGATTTTGCGATATATGGCACCACATAAATGGCGGTTACGACCTGAGACCTCTGACCGGGTGGTTCTCCGCGATGTGGCACCAATAAATTACGATCACGGCCGCAACCCGTATGATCCCCAACGGCTTTGCTCTTTGAGCTGTGAAATGTATAATGTATTTGGCTGGGCAAAAAGCTCCATGTTAGCTAAGGTTGACTTATATTTGTCCCCTTAGACAAACTTCACCCCAGATCTACAAGGACACCTTGGACGACGTAACCCATGTGTTGTGACAAGGATCCTTCGATCAAGTTGGGACTACCTCCTCGACTAAGCGGACCGCATTGGCCGGATACGAAATGGGATCTAGATCGGGCGCGTCATCGTTCCCCCCACAAAAAGTTTTAAATTAAAATAATAAATTTCATAAGTTCTAAACTCCACTCATTGTAATTATATACTCATTTTATTTAACGATTCATTGATTAGCTTTAATCGAAAGTGTTCTCTCAGTATTGGGAGGGGTAATTAATTATAGGGGCTTGCGCCTTTAGGAAACCTGAAACCAAATATAAAAAGTTCTCACCAAATGAGAACGAAATCTCTGGGTAGTGTCTTATCTACTATTCATGCTTACGAAATTATCAGACACCAAAACAACTCTTTTCTTTTTTCCAAAAGAGGTGGGTGGTGAATATTATTGGATCCAGTGCGACTTTGTTTTTCCAGGAGAGGTTGATAAAAGAAAATAAGATTGTTATATAGAATGAATGATAGAATGTATAACTAAATGGTAAGATATTTAGTGAGATAGTGTGACATACCCATATTATCCATGAAAGGTCGTGGAAAGGTGATATGTTAATATCTTTAAAAGAAATTGTTGAGCAAAGCGTGACATCTATGTGTAATATCCTCAATCATCGCATGGAGCTTTAAAAGAGGGCCAATGATAAAATCTGGTGAATGGAGAATCCTCAGGATCCTGTCATCAACTCCGACATCAAGAGGGTTAACTGTCAAGCCCCTATGAAGAAGTCAGATTACACTTGGATCGGAGTCCATTGGAGGCGCGATCAAATTATGTCAGGAGAAGAAGGGAGAGGATCTCATTGTTGAAATAGTATATATGGTACAACAAGTGGTGAGCCATAATGTATCACATTGAAGCGGTTTCCTCCACGGAAGAACAAAATGTTCAAATAGAGGAAGCATCCTCTTCTTCATGAGAGGAACAACAAGAAGAGAGAAGAAGAAAGAAAAAAATCCACCTTGAATACTCACTTTGGCGAGACGGCAGTCCGATGAAAGCGGTAAATCCTTCAGTTGAATGAAAATGAGCAGAAATGATGATCGAAGCATGATGATCACATTAATGCGAAAATCGAGTCCACGTCCCCAAATAATCATCAGCCTCTATGCCCATGACAATCCTCAATGTGATCTCACATGCTTCAAGGGTCCAATTGAGAGAGGATTGAAATAAATGAGTCGGTCGAGCTCTCGAGAATATACAAATATATATGAAATTAGGGCGCCACTTGATATTATCTTTGAAGTCAAAAGATATATTGAGCGAGCAGAAAAAATTGGTGAGAAGGATCCGTGAGTATGATCAAATTCATACCCAAAGATTTAATGCCAAAATTTAATATTTGTGAATGGTAATCAAGATCATCGTTCAAAGCATCTGTGGTAACAGGATGATGCTTATTATTCCGATTCATCGATGAGTTTAACGATTGCTTTGAATGGTATCTGAGTTCAATGACTCATCAAACTTTTGCGAACTTGAAAAATGTTCGTTAAGGTTCGCCTAGCGATCAAAAAGACATTCGATCTAAGCTCTTGAAGAGAAGAAAGATGAATCGATAAGAATATCAGTTGGCGAAATGAGTATGAAATGTGAACAACGTTAGAAGAAGCATCAATCAGTGGATGAACAACATGATAAGATGGTCCTTATCTTTGATGGCTGATACCACATTTCAGAGCTACTTGATAGGGTGGCTAAATTTGAGAAATTAAATTTATCCTCGATACAGATAAATCAAAGAGCAAAAGCTCAGAGAAGAAAGATGAAAACATTTCACCTCATTGAAAGGATCTGAGTGCGGTTAATTATAATGAAAAGAAAGGCTACTGTTTATCAAGAAAAAACCAAGGAATTATTGATCAGCTCCGCAAGCTCATACTTGGAGAATGATGTGCCAAAGTCTTTGAAGGTGAAGCGAAAAAGCAAACAAAAAGCGAATGACTCAATGGCTAAAAAGAAAAGTGAACAAAGAGTATTCTTTTAAGAGGAAAGTGTAAATTGTTTAAACATGCACTCAAAGCATCTCCAACTACGAGTGTAAAAGACTGAAAGAAACAGTGATAATCTATATTATCATTCACCATCTTGAAGATTATTTACATATTCAAGATTGGCTCGAACAAAATATAGAAATGGAGAATTCATTATCGGACGATGTATTGGTGCGTCAAGAAAGAATCACAAAGTAATCACCTCATCTCGGATCTTCAAGCAAGATAAAGGAAAGAAGCGGTCGATGATGAAAGATGGCAATCTTCTCTAAAGGCGTAAAATGTTGAAACAATTGGAAGTGTTCAGGTATTGATTAAAATCACCACTTGAGCATTACTTGAGTTGAGACAAAACCCAAGTTATGGGAAGGCTAGTTCATCTCATGAGAAAAGATAAGAGCCAAATCATGAGGAAGGTAAGAAACACACAACAAAAAAATAAATTAATAAAAGAAGAAGCGTGCAAAATATTACTTTACATTTATTGATGGTCATAGCATAAAGATCATGATAATATGGAAAATTATATACAATCGACAAGATGACTATCGCTTGCGAATTCATTACAAATCTTGGTCAGGAAGAAGGGAAGGCGAAGAACTTCTCGAGAGTCTTGCTTGATGATGCATGAAGGCGATAGACAGAAGAACTCTGTTTCCCAAATGAAGATGAATCGAGCTCACCATATCAACATAAAAAATGTAAAGTTGGCGTGATCAATCTTGTATCATAGAAGGCGAAGCGATCTTTGAGAAACAAGAGTCATCGAAGATTTGATGCAAAAGAAGTAGCTCAATCAGGTTGAAGGTGAGCTACCATCAAAGAGGAAAAGATGAATAAAGATAAAGGAAAAAAGAAATTGAATCAATGAAAAAGTTATCCTAAGGATTCAAATAAGAAATTCAAAAGGGATGACTATATTATCCCATCAAGGAAAATTCGGTACTTAGTGTCTGAAGCACTTATATAATCGAGAAGATCTCATAACACCTTATTGAAGCTCTCAGAGGAAAAGTTCAAAAATATTTTTCTGAATAGGAGACCTTGCATGTTCAAGACCTCCAAGCGTCACATTTTGAAGAAGATCTATGAGCTCGAGAAATAATCGCCTCTATGTTAGGTGATGAAGTGATGATAAGATCTTAATTGATCGGTTCCTCATGAATCTTATGAACTTGAGAACTCTTAGGTGGTTCTCTCTAGATGTACAACATATGAGATGAGATAAAGTTCTAGTTCAAGGTTTCAAAGAAAGATAAAATATTGGGTCATTAGTCTCCCCTTAAATTTGGAGACCTCTGAAGCCAAATTTCATGTGATGATGCGATACTTCATTCAGCTCTTCAGGTGACCATGGCTTCATAAGTATGGCATTGTCCCATCACATTGCATGATATATGAAATATACAAAGGATGGGAAGAATGCCAAATTGTGACATGCAACCTTTGCGGTGCATGAAATGAAGATATATCAAGATCGGGTTATTTAGATCAAAGCTCAAAACAAAGCAAATCGCATCACTTCAAAACCCATAAAAGAACAAGTTAAGAAGAAGGGAGATAAAAGAATAAAGGAAAGGAGATTGTTCAAATATCCAGGGATATAAAGAACAAGTCCAAAATCAATAACATATTGTCCTCATCGGTGATCTTGAAGAAGAAGATGAATGTGTTCCTTCAAATCCAAAGGTGCATGATCTTGAGTAAACCTTGATTGAGGAAAATCGGTTTGACTCGATTATGAGTTTGAATCCTTTTGAAGGTAAGGTGCATGCTACTTTAAAATAATTATAGATCCATCCGGACACTCGTAGTCACTCTTCCTCCCAACATTTTAAAGAAATCACCCCGAAACTCACAAAGTCGAGGCGGTGACCTTCTATGTACCTCCTCTCACAGAAAACACGGGCGAAGCTGTTTATAAATCAGGGGTGTCGAAAGAAGATCTTGGTGGGTAATGCAATATCAAGAAGAAGAAGCTATGCCCATGAGGATACAAAATATTACTCTCAAGATGCAAAACTAATGAACATAGGGTCCATGGAGCAAATAAGGACTAAGCTCTTTGAAATGATGTGGTACCCAAAGGTTCTCAAACCATGGTAGAAGAAAAACACACTAAAGGCCTTGGTTTCATCCAAAACAATGGTCCCAGAATATACATGCTATAACATGAATAGAAGTTGAGAGTGATGATGAAGATGATATCATTTTTTAATGTCTCCGCAAATAATGAAGAAGTAGAAGCACACTGAAGAGCTTGAAGATGGTGGGCATCATTCTTATGGATGAACTTAAAGAATTAAGAGGATCCTCTGCTTTTATCTCTACTTGAAGATAAAGTGGAAGAATTAAAAACTTTTGTGAATTCAGGATACTTTGCAGACATATGATGAAATGCAGCTTATCCCGACATACAAGTTAGCAATAAGCGATCTTACCGGTCAAAGCAAGCTAAAGCGAATGAGATTGGAGGTTGAAGAAACGGTAGTTGCAAAAAACCAAGAAGCTCATTGAAGCGGTTTATTGAGAAGAAAAATATCTTATTTGGATAGTAATATTGTCGTGAAAGAAGAAGAATGGTCAAATTTGTATCGATCGACTTGAGGATTTAAAATAAAACATGTCCAAAGGATGACTTTCATCCTTCGAGCTGTTAGTGGATAACACTTCAAACCACGACATGTTCTCATTTATGGACGGATCGTCAGGTTACAATCAAATCAAAATGGCTCGAAGATGAAGCATACTCATTAGGAAGCCTTGGTATATATTCTACGATCATGCCCTTGGCTTGAAGAATCTTTGGAGCTACATACCAAGTATGACACAATCTTTTTAATGAGTTGATTCATCAAAAAAAGTCTATGTTGATGACCTCGTTGTTAAGTATAGATCAGATCATCTCGATGATTTAAGGATGGATTGAAAGAATAAATATGATCTCAAGATGAATCCTCTCAATTTGGAGTCTCAGGAAAGTTCCTTGGATATGTTGTGCGTGAGGGATTGAAATTGATCCACAAAATCAAAGCGATTGTTGAAATGCCTCCTCCAAAGAGCCTTCATCACTTCATACAGGACATCATTCATTAGAAGATTTATATCAAATCTGGGCGGATATCGACCTTTTTCAAAATTAATGAAGAAAGATACTCTTTTAAGTGGGACGAAGAATGTCAAGAGGCCTTCGATATCGAAATATCTGTTGAACCCACCCATTCTTGACATCCGGAAAGCCTCATCTTGTACGGCACCTTTGGAAGAATCTCTAGTGCTGTTGGATCATAATGAAGGAGGAAGGAATGCCTACTATTATATTGAAGACTAATAGGAGCAAAAGCGTTATTCTCCAATTGAAGCATTGTTTGGCGTTAATTTTCTTTAAAAGCTACCGCCATTACATGCTATCTCATAAAATTACCCTTATCTCAAGGATCGATCCGTTGAAGTTCTTGATGACAAGACCAACGCTGACAGTCGCTGGCACGATGGGTCGCCCTTCTCGCTACAATTTGATATTACATATGTTCCCCGTAAAGAGGTGAAGGGCAAATTTACAGATTTTCTTCGCCATCCCATACCTGCATTCATTGCTTAACGATGATCTTCCGATGAGCAAATCATGCACATATATGAAAAAGAAAAGCAACAAATGTGAATTGTATTTTGATGGAGCTTCATCCATACACTCAACCCTCAAATCTCCCAAAGGCGAAATGCATCTCATCTTGATCACACCGAAGGTGGCATAATGAGACATTCTTATAAATTAACTCAACCAACCAACAAGTAGAATATGAAGCGGGTGGCGTGTTTAGAGGAAGCCATTTCCATGGGAGTCCGAATCTACAAATTTATGTAATTCTCAACTCATTAATCAAGTGTTGGGCCTTTACAAAATCAACAAGCTTGAATTGGCCTACTATCACAAACGAAGTTCTCGAAGCTTATGAAGCAAATTCCAAATGTCATTATGACTCGAGTCTCCGAGCTAAGAATAGCGATACTTAGCTAAGTTAGCTAAAGAAATGTGAGTATGTATGACAATTACTTACCACTAGGTTTGCACTCACGAGTCCTAGAGCCAAATAAGTTTAAAATCCTCACTGGAAGAGGGGTCATCAAATGAAATCACAGGTGCACCATATGCTCCTCACACTCTTACAAATTACTTTCCAAAGTCAACAAGATAAACTTCAAACCATTCTAGATGAAAGACTTCAACCTGGGGAAGCACTAAAATTGCAAAATAAAATTCTTATAGTAGAAGAGAAGGAAGACTTGAGACGGACCTTCGTTAACTACTTCAAAGAAGACAAATTACCAAGTAATAAGTCGATATGCACAACTTGAGAAAAGGCTTCACTATATGCTTATGTTGGCACTTTATCGTAGATCCTTCGAGCATGTGGTCACGATGTTTGGGAATAGAAGAAGCTAATAAAAGTAAATGGTAAATCCATCAAGGACTTTGTGGTGCACACCAATCGTCCTAAAATGGCTTTCAAAATTAAAAAATGGGATACTAGCCATGGTAAAAGATCAATCATCATGCCAAGAGATGCCATGAATGATAGTCCACGGTATAATTCATCAACCTCCAAATCTGCATCCCAACGATAGCCTTGCTTGAGGGGGGACGATGTAATTGGACCAATTGATCCACCATCATCAGCTGGTCACCGCTTCATCTTAGCAGCCACTGATTATTTCTCCAAGTGGGCTGAAGCTGCACCATTTAAAGAAGTTACAGCTAAACAAGTGACCAACTTCTTTACCCACAATATTGTCTATAGATTTGGTGTACCACGCCGAATCATTTCAAACAATGGGCCAGCCTTCAAAAGTACTAAAGTTTATAAATTTGCCGATCGGCATAAGATTGATTGATGATATTCATCAATTTATAATCCGAGAGCAAATGGCTTAGCTGAAGCCTTTAACAAAACACTAGTCAAATTGCTTAGAAAAATTCTCACAAGAAATAAAAGAGAGTGGCATATCAAGCTTGTGGAAGCATTATGGGCTTACCGTACCACTTACAAAACTCCTACAAAGTCTACCCCCTATGCACTAGGTCAAGCTTTTACCACTCAAGTTGAACTACCTTCAATAGCCATTCAACAAAATCTTACCCAAGATGAGAATGCTCATCACGGATGGAAGAGCTTGATGCGCTTGACGAGGTTAGCTCAAGCTCAAGAAAATCTAGAAGTCTATCGAGAAATGTCCAAAGCATTCGATCATACAAGACGCCTCGAAGCTTTCGTGAAGGAATTGGTCCGGTGAGAAGACCAATCATCCCTCATCGCATTGGTGGTAAATTTGAACCTAATTGGGAAGGACCTTGTTATTGAAAAGGTATATCAAGGGGAGCCTACCAGGACTTCAAAGGTGAAAGACCAATGCCAATGGTCACATTTAAAGAAATATTACACATGTATAATTGGACAAATCATTTGAATGTTTATCAAACACTAAATTTTCATTGGAAATTCTCTTGTAACACAAGAATGCATTTCCAAAATAAAATAAAAATCCTGGATAGGGACATTTTTTTAAAATTTTATAGTAAAGTATCGCGTCGTAAGACAGGGTCTTTCTTTCTCTTGGACATCATGCCTCCGAGATCCCTATATGCATCCTCAAAATTATGTATTCAAATTCTCAAACTTAAAAGTCTTACTGACCAAAGAAGAAAATTTTCAAGTCTGCAAACTTCAATAAACTAAGTTGGAAGGATATTTTCCATCTCACATCAAATCTAAAGGCTCGAGTATGTATAAGGTGACTCAACACGCCAAATATGAAGTCACGACAGTTTGTTTACTCAACACGCCACAAAGTCAGTAAGAGATCCCCATCTCGCTAGAGGATAAAATCCTTCATCAATTGCTCAAGTCCACGCAGTGATATAAGGTCGACAATATACCAAAATACGCTCCGAAGTCACAGACTGCTTACTCAACACAAGTAGTAGGATCCTCCCTATCAATTCAAAGACAAGAGCATCCAAATCCCCAAATCTCTCCAACTTGGTGAGTTCAAGTGACCCAGACTGGAAAATCATCCCTATTGGTCATAAGGTCATTTTCAAAATGTCAACAAAAAAATCCTGACTCAAAAAAGGTATTAAGCCGAGTTTGGAATCAAATACAAATGTGAAATCTCAACTCCTTCAAGAGTCTATCAAAGCGTAAAGCAAATCAAGGAAATTCTTCTTCAAGAAGTCCAATCAAAAAAGAGAGGACCGCTATCCCAATGTTCAGATAAAGCTAAATGTCAACTAAGAGAGTTTTTTATCAAGATGTCCATTACATGTGCAAAGCATGACCGATGACTCTTGTCATTGATCCAACACAAGCTCAGAGCTAGTCGTCGCATGTATCCTTCTACAAGCCGCAAAAGCGTAAAGTCTGTATGGTACAGACCGATAAATATCCAAGATAATTCGTGACTTTCTCCATCAACCGTCAAGGCATGAAGCCGATAAAAGGAGATACAAGATACTAATCTCGAGATGAAATCTTCAACAAGTCCACAAAAAAAAGCATGGGACCAAGATATTCTCATCTCATCAATTCCATCAAGTCCGCTAAGGCACAAAGACAAGAGAGATATAAATTCTAAAGTTCAAATGAAATTTTCAAACAAGTCTCAAGCAAAGTATGACCAAGAGATTTTATATTTCCAATAGACCATCACCATTAAATGCACAAAGCATAAAAGCATAAATTCTAGGTTTTATTCATGAAAATGTTACACATGAAAAGCAACTCAATGAGAATTACATTACAAAGAAAGGAGACTCTAGCAGAAAATTTAACTGACAAAGTTCAAAACATAAAGAAAAGAGAAAATACATCAAGATATGAGATCAGGTCTCTAAGTCGAGATACAATAATAACAAGAGCCTCATTTTCCTCAGCTTGTAAAATCCTCTACTGACTCAAAGTCGTCAAAGATCAACCATGGCACGATGTTGAATCAAACCGTCGCTCCCCTTGTCGAAGTTGTCTATCTTGCTCTACTGCAGTGTCACTCAGATGATGACACCAATGCTTAAGTTCCATCCAAAGACTTTGAATCTTAGTAGTCTCAATTGAGCTCACGTCGTAGACTTACTACTTAAGTCCCCTTAAAGCAAATTCTCAATTCATCATGAGCAAAGTCGCCCACTTCGTCAAGTCTAACGCTCTCTCACATAATGAAACTCGGACAAACTATAAAGGCCTTTCATTTGTGACTAGAAATTCGCCTCCTCGACATAAAGTCCCCACGCAATTCCTCTTCACCAACCCAAAGTGAGCCAAGAAGTCAAGACTATTGCATCTCTTGAAAAGATCGTGATATTAGCTGATCCAACCGAGAAATCGCTCACGAAGAAAGTCACTCTCATAAATACGCTCATTGCGTAAGTCCGCATATGACGCATGTCTCTAATGGATTTTTGAAGAATAATCGATCCCTTCGGGCACTAAAGGAGGGACAACAGAAAGATAAGAAGAAGAAAAGATAATGTTATATTTGAAAATAAGAGTGATCAGATCATACCTGAGTCAAAAGCCTCGACTTGAGGTTGCATTCCTTCAAACGGTCAATTGGCATATGCTTTACCACCATTTCATCATGTGGGTATGGCGTAAGCCTCACCATAATCTTGGTCTCATTCCATGTTTCACGGGCCAAAAGGGAAAAGAAACCCATGGACTAGATCCACAAAGGAGTAGGGTTGGAGCAAGAGGTCATGGCGTGAAGATCCCAAAATCTTCAAATGAATCGGCATAGAGCAATCGCATCAGATCGAAACAAACTCCAAAATCCCCAAAAGAAACTGGTTCCATGCTAACAGACATTCTTGGTTCTAAATTTGCTTCTTCAGGAGTTAAGAGGCGAATGACTACGACCAATCAATCAGTTTGGAGGATCTTCGTGACGAGGGCATCTTTGTCGATGAGATGAAGATGGTACCTCCGCATGACTAACTGAAGGCTCTCGAGTCCGCACTCGGGGAAGTGAACATATTCCCTCCATTGATTCGACTCTCTCTCTCTCTCTCTCTCTATCACACAGAAAATACAAACATATGTGTGTTAGACATAAAAGGCCTAAAAGAATTAAATAAAGAGTCAAATAAAAAGATATGGAAAATCATACCTCTGTTATAACTGTTGCCACGGCGAGCTGGTTGCCCTCGAGGGACTCCAAGTCTCTGCACTTGTCGTTCATATTTACGAGCTCCACGCTCCAAAGTCGGTGCAAAAGATAAGCGTACCCAAGTTAAGTGAGTCTAATTCTCAGTGACTAAGAGGAGCAACATGAACTTTGAGTTTTTGCCAAACCTGAGTAAATGAGGCCATATCATTGAGGCAGAAAATAATCTAGTCTCGACGGGAACGTCATACATCCATGACGAAACCCGGAATGAAGGTGCCTTCATAAGAAGTCGTCATAAAAATCCAAACCGGCGCTAGCCGACATCCTTCTAAAATAACTGAGTGACCAGATAGATAACATAGCCAGCCAAGACGCATACTAATAAAGTATTCAGCGATTGGCAGGAATTGGCCGGTGTGAATTAAAGTGCATCTAGCTCTGTGGTCAATCCCATCCAATATCACCTCTGGTTAGAGGTAAATTTGAATCAATGATGAGAAAACCTATCAATAACTAGATGAGGAAAGAAAAATAAAAATCCTTTCACTCCAAGGTAGAGGAGGCTTGTGACAATTGCATGACTACAGGATAGTTCCTTTCTAAAAAATATGAAGGGCATTCCAGGCAAGCGAAGGCCCCTTTAACATGAATATGAATCCAAGCGTGGATGTATTGGCAAGGTAGAACTAAGTCATGAAATTCAAGCAGCCTCAAATAATTTTAAAACCCTCAGATACCCCAAGAAGAAGAGGAGCCAAGGAAAGACGTTCTCCTCGGGAGATCCTACTTGCTACCAATAATGCACTAGAGCGGAAAGATCCCTCCTTGATGGGCAAAACAAAAAAACACAACCAAGTAACTAAAAAGCTGGCTAAAAATAAATCTTCATCCATACCTGGATGTGATGGAGAAACATGTCCATGTGATAAGAAAGGCTCGAGTCGAAAGAGGTAATAAGTCATCATCTCTTAGAAAGCTACGAATCCAAATCTCCGTGGGCATGATTGTTTTCGAACACATTGATAGCCCAGCAGCCTCATGAATTTGCCGATAATGATTAAGCAATTTAGGGTAAACTAAGGGTAGAATCATCTCTCCCCGCCTATTCCCATCTGCGGAGGGCTGCCTGCAAAAAAGCTCATTATCAGAAGGAATGTATTCTTCATAATGACTACCATAAATAAGGTCTGCACCGTAAGTCGCCAATGTAATGGTCAATTTCTGACCCACCCAACAAGTGTGTTATTCCCGATCCCGTAACTCAATTAGGCCTCTTACCCATGAAGAGGGAATATTCTTGAAATCAAACATAGAAGCATAAATTGCCCTATAAACACCAGCTGCCTTTAGAACATCCTTATGAGCTCAGAGAATGTATCAAGCCCAGGTAACATACCCCTTGGTTGGACCATGGATCTGACCTATGGGTGAGTCACGACGCCACTCTGAGTTATCAGAATTGTTGAGTAAGTGTGATTGCCTATTTTCGATGATGTCGTCCGGTCAAGAAAAAAATTTTACATAATCCATAACTCACCTGATCAACGGTACTATCTAGAGGATTATATTCACCACATTTCAGCTTAATGGTGGTCACCCACTCTGGGGGATTCTCGAATTTAACAAGTTCTAATAACTGAAGGGCGGAGAACGGGTAAAAGAAATTAAATATATCACTCACGTAAAGATATTATCATGCTCCAATCGCCCAAAATGTCCACGTTATTGCGGGGGTCGTGTGAATCAATCATAGATCATATGGCATCCTCGGTGGGCTCCTTAGAAGGCAAACCTGATGATCTCCTCCAGTTGAACATCTTCCTTCCTTCTGTAAGGGGTCACAAGGCAAACATATGAATATGTGAAATAAAAAAAAAAAGACGAAGAAGAAGAAAGTGAAAATGAGACAGAGAGAAGTTCAAAAAGAAAGAAAGCCTTCATTTACAAATAAACATGACTCAATTTGTGCAAATTCTAAAAGACTGCTTCTCCATATTGGCAAACGAGGGCCAAATAAATCCCATCAAAAGAAAAAAAAAATAATTCTAAAGGAACCTCATACAACAAACACGCATGCGCCGCAATTCATGTTTGTTGTGCATTTTGACCTACAACTATGTGTCATTTGAAATTAAATAAATGACGAAGGATAAACCTCCTAAACGCGATCGATTTGATCAAACTCGATTTGAAAATCGGCTTCATATGCCTCAAATATTAAAATTAATTAAATGGAAAATATTAAATCAATTAATGATCAATCAAATAATTAAAATCAACTTTTAATAAAATTACGCATATCAAGTCGAAGCCGATGACGTCCGAACCACCGACGAAATCGATCACGCGTTGCGTCAAAGACAACCAAACAAATAAAATTAACACCCATATTGCTAGAATTTATTGCATAAAATAAATTTCTCATAATCGATGCGAAATTATATTAGTGAGTAACTAAAGTAATTAACGGCTGCCTAATCCCTCACTTAATCATCCTAAATTAGCCCATCTACCCACTAAATAAATAAATAAGCACCCCATTGTCGCTAAATGATGAATCGAAGAATTGACCTAAAGTCGAATCAAGGCTCTCCTTCTTTCAGACGACTCCTTGCTCGATCTTCACGCGACCGCCTTGATTCCTCCTCTCTAAGCCGCTCGCTCTTCCTCGACGCTCCTTTCACGCTGAGTCTCCTTCCTGCTTCTCGCTCTAGTTGAAGCCTTACATTCCTACTGCTCTTGACCTATTGGATCGCTCTAAGGAAGTCAAACCTTCTTCTTCTTTCCCTTAATATTCGACACTCTGCCTCTTTCTAACCAAGTTTATTTCCATATGTTTGGGTGTTTTGGAAATTAGGGTTTTACCACATGCTATATCTTGTGTTTGAATGATGTTGAAAAGTTTTCCTAAAGTATTTGGGATAATGTATGGCCCAAATCTCGCTCTTCCTGTTTCCTGTCTAATGCCTACATTTTTTTTTTTTTTGTTTGGAAATCGGTTTTGGGGAAATTGAATCAATTTGTTTTAAAGGGTATGGTGTTTGTGAAATCATTTTTTTACCTAAAGGAAATTGAATCAATTTGCTTTTTTAATGGCATGATACATGTTGAAATCATTTTACCTAAGGAACCTAATCGATTCGTTAATGGGTATGATACATGTAAATCATTTTTACCTAAGGGAAATTGAATCGATTTGCTCTTTAATGGGCATGATACATGCCGAAAGTATTTTTATCGAAGGGGAAATCTATTAGTTTGTTGTCTAAAGGTATAAAGCATTGAAATCATTTTATCAAAGGGAAATGAATCATTTTTGCTATGCTGAAATATTTTTTTTTACTTGAGCTAAAATGTATGTAAGGATATATGGCTAAATATCATGCTACTTCTATCTCCTATGGGTTTCATTTTTTGTCTCGCACATGAGTAATGAAATCAAATTAAAGAAAGAGGGGTTTTGTCATGCTACTATTTCCTATGATTTCATTCTTTGTCTTGAAGTAGAATGAACTGAAATGGAATATGAAATTAAAGAAAGAGGGGTTTTATTTGCTACTTGCTATTCCTATGGGTTTCATTCTTGTTGTCTTGCAAATCAATTCTTAATGATACATTATGCAAAATCTTGTGAAAGGAAGAAAGAAATGATTTGAGTTTAATCTCTACTTGCATACTTGCTATTTCTATCATTTGATATCTTATTAACAGAAATTCATTATGCTATGCTAACTCATAATGTTTCAAGATGAAACAAAATTTCTATGAACATCCACCCATACACTTTTTTACATGGTGGGCGTGAGCCTCATGGCAACCCCATATGGGTGACGGAGGCTATTGCAAATTTTGATAAAAAAAAGAAGAAGGTAAATTATTTGTGATTTCATTCTATTACATATTATGTAATAATAAGAATTTAGAATTGCTTTTCTTGTGATTTCTTTCTGCAATATTTAAGCATGATATGCAAATGCTTTAAATCTATTATTATAGTCTACTCATGTTTCTCCAACAAGGAAATGCATGACGCAACCCATACTTCAGGGTAAATAAAATTCGTGGTGTTTCACACACCATACATCAAAGGCCTCCCCTAGCCCCTATGGATGACGAGGAAAATTTTCAAAAAAAGGAGAAAGAAAAAGGGATGAAATATGTCATATATAAATGCTTAGCTTTAATTTATATCACACAAGTTATCCTTTTTATGGCAATATATTAGAGCAATGAATTGATCTTGCTTTTTTATGACAAATATGAATGCTTATGTATTGATTTTCTATATCACGAAACTATCCTATTTACATTATGACATGTATTGTTTAATTCTCATCCTAAAATTCCACTTAGCTTGACATGTTATGAGATATATAGTGAACATACTTGTCCATTTTACCATGATTTGCACACATTTATGAGACTTGGCACAAAATATATATATATATATATATATATATATATATATATATATATATATATATGAAGGAAGCACATAGGAAATAATATTGAATTAAATTTACAAATATGATATGACATCTATTATGTAGATATCAAAACAGAAAATGACAAGTTAAAAAAGAAACTTACAAGTTTATGTGATACAAATTGACTCTTCTTATAAGAGTTATATATATATATATATATTAACTCATTCCTTTGTCATTTCCTTATGGCACCTCACATGCACATGCATGTGAGAACTTTCTACCCTTTCTTTATCATTCATCATTTGTCATACACCTTTTATGAAATGGGATGAGTACTTGTGCCTCTTTTGTCATGAGATGACATACAAGGGAGGTGAACTTTAATCAATCCACTTGTCTTTTAATACTTGACATGCACTTCTATTATTTGCCACTTGTGCTCCTTTTGTCATAAGTTTACATGCAAAGGTGATTCATTTTAATTCACTTATTTGCTTTCTTATGACACTTATATGGCATTCATGTCTACCTCTTTCATTTGTCTCTTAATAATATTTGACATTCACTCATATCTTTGTCTTCTCCTCCCCATATTAAGAGAAATATGGGCTATGGATCATAGTATAATGGGCCTCTAAAATAATTTATTTGATCTTTCCTTTCTGATTTGTTACATAAGGAGAGGTTCTAGCCCAAATTAAATGCTTAAGTCTATGCTAGACCCATTACATTGTAGTTGATTACATGGGCCTCTAAAATAATTTATTTCAACCTCTTTCCTTAGCTGATTTGTTACATAAGGAGAGGATTTCTAGCTCAAATTAAATGTTTAAGTCTATGCTAGATCCATTACATTACACTTGATTAAATGGGCCCTCAAAAATGATTTATTTCAGCCTATAATCCTTGCTGATTTGTTGCACAAAAAGAGAATTTTTGGCTCAAATGAGTCCCTCTTGTTTGCTGATTTGTAATAAAAAAAGAGATTACTTGCTGATTTGTAATCAGGAATGCCTTTGCTTTATGGTTTATCCATGAGTAAATGTCGAATTTATATTTTACATGAAAAGCCTTGCATCTTAGTCAATGGTCCTTCAAAATGTCATATTGAATACAATTAGCTTCTTTCAATTGACATTCAATTACCCAAGTCCTAATAAGTAAGAGAAAAATGATTTGATTATGATATACAAATCCATAGGTTTTATGTTTGCATTTGGAGGTGTTAATACCAAAAAGAACAGATACATATTTGATCAAAAAATAGATTATTACTTGTTGTATAGCATGTATTAAAGGTGACATGTCATACCAAAAATAGTAAATTCAACTAGACATTCATATGTCCATACAATAATTTTAAAGAACAGATACGTGTATGTATGTTGAACTATTTATACAAGATCAAACGCTTAAGGAAATATACTTCCAAAATGCAAAACAAAAATAATATAAAAGAACAGATGTTACACATCCCGGTTTGATCTTAGGACCGGGTCCAGGTGAACAAAACCTAAAAATCTCATATCAAAACTCATGCTTGCATCACATCATGTCAAATTACTTCAACCTTGACATCCATATGTCCATACAATTTTAGAAGAACATATATTTATATGTATGTTGAAGTATCCAATAGATCAAATATCTAGAAAGACATGTAATCCAAATACAAGATAAATATACAAGAACAGATACTACATTCCCCGATTTGGTCTTCGGACCGGGTCCGGGTTAACAAAACCTAAAAATCTCATATCAAAACTCATGCTTGCATTACATCATGTCAAATTACTTCAACCTTGACATCCATACGTTCATACAATTTTAGAAGAACATATGTTTATATGTATGTTGAAGTATCCAATAGATCAAATATCTAGAAAGACATGTAATCCAAATGCAAGATAAATATACAAGAACAGATACTACATTCCCCGGTTTAGTCTTCGAACCGGGTCCGGGTTAATAAAACCTAAAAATATCATATCAAAATCTAAACTTGCAAATTGATACCTACATTTCAACTTGACATTCCTAAGTTCATACAACATTTTAGAAGAACAGATACTTGTATGTGTGTTAAAATGTTCAAACATTGGGAATACATGCAAGATAGACATGAAACAAAGAACAGATGCTACATATCCCGGTTTGGTCTTCGGACCGGGTCCGGGTTAATAAAAACTAAAAATTCCATATCAAAACTCATGCTTGCATTACATCATGTCAAATTACTTCAACCTTGACGTCCATATGTCCATACAATTTTAGAAAAACATATACTTATATGTATGTTGAAGTATCCAATAGATCAAATATCTAGAAAGACATGTAATCCAAATGCAAGATAAATATACAAGAACATATACTACATTCCCCGGTTTGGTCTTCGGACCGGGTCCGGGTTAATAAAACCTAAAAATATCATATCAAAACCTAAACTTGCAAATTGATACCTATATTTCAACTTGACATTCCTTTGTCCATACAACATTTTAGAAGAACAGATACTCGTATGTGTGTTGAAATGTTCAAACATTGGAATACATGCAAGATAGATATGAAACAAAGAACAGATGCTACACATTTCGGTTTGGTCTTCAGACTGGATTCGGCTTAACAAAACCTAAAAATTTGATATTATAAGAATTTCAAACTAATAATATCTGAGAAGCTAATTCTGTCATGTAATACAAGATATGAATCAACTGACATAACTTCTAAAATTCAAACTCTCAGGAAGAAAAGTCTCAAACCCGATCCTCTATGTTCAAACTAGAGTGAACAAGGTTTTAAAGGATTATACTTCTTGAGACAATGAATTTAGACGATCATCTAGAAAACCGAGAAGACAATGTAATCATCAATTAGCCTACATGATCGAGAAGGGTAATTATAATTAAAATTTTAATGATAAATGATCATATATTCAAATCAAAATCAATCATAAAATGATCAAAATTAAAATAAAATAATAAAAAATATAAATAAAAAAATGAAATTAATTATTTAAATTAAAACTAAAAAAAATCAATCCACCCCTCATCAATTGTTTGTCTTCGGGTGAGAAATTAAGAAAATTTTTGCTCACAAAGAGTCAATGTCAAATCAAATGCATAACTATATTCACACTCAAAATTTCCTAAGCCCGTAAGGACGTGGCCCGTGTCCTCTGTCCGCGTGATTTTGCCGCGATATGACACCACATAAATGGCGATTCGACACTCGGGTGGTTCGTATGACACTACTAAATTACGATCCGCCGGCGTATGTTCCCAACTTTTGCTCTTTGTGAAATGTAGAATGTATTTGCTTGGGCAAAAGCCCTTTGTTAGCTAAGGTTATACTTTGTCCCCTTGACAAACTCCACCCCTAGTCTACAAGGACACCTTGACGACGTAACCCATGTTCTTGACAGGATCTTTCGGTCATTGGGTCGACCTCCTCGACCTGAGACCGGGGGACCATATGACGGGATGATGGAACCATGGGATCTAGATCAGGCGCGTCATCGTTCCCCCCACAAAAAGTTTTAAATTAAAATAATAAATTTCATAAGTTCTAAACTCCACTCACTGTAATTATATACTCATATTTTTACGATTCATTGACTAGCTTTAATCGAAAGTGTTATCTCATATTGGGAGGGGTAATTAACTATAAGGGCTTGCGCCTATAGGAAACCTGGAACCAGATATAAAAAGTTCTCACCAAATGAGAACAAAATCTCTAGTGTCTTATCTACTATTCGCTTTACATTATCACCCAACAACACTTTTCTTTTTTTCCAAAAGAGGTTGGTGGCGAATATACGGATCCCACACCAAGAAAAATTTGGAAAAATATTATTATAAAAAATCAACACCTCCTGATTTATTATTTGAGGAGGATACCCATTTCGTAGGAAATTTCTATGATGGTGATTCCCTCTATGAATAGAATATTATGGATTCTTTGAACATCAAATCATTCATACCCTTTACCGAATACTTATGTTCACTACTGTTGTTCAATCTAGACATCAAGCAGCAGCAAAACCTCATATTGTCACTCGAGCCATCATTTCAGGATTCTCAGGAACTCTGAAAGGATGGTGGAATAATTTTCTCACTGTTCCTCAAAAAGATGACCTCCTTAGTGAAATTGACCTGAGCACTAAGGATCTTCCAAAAGAACAACAAAAACCTAATGAAAATTCGGTCTATAATCTCCTTCAAACGATTATAGATCATTTTGCTGGATCCATTGGAGATCAAGAGAAAAAACTCGATCCTTACTCCAAAAATTAAGATGTCCATCCTTAACTCATTTTCGATGGTACAAGGATATTTTTCTGGCATGCGTTATGACATTTTATGATGCCAATAGCCTTCATTGGAAGCAAAAATTCATTGAAGGCCTTCCCAACCTTTTCGCCGAAAAGGTCAAAGCTATACTACACTTTTACGACGGAATTATTCCATATGAAACTCTCACATATGAAAATCTTATTTCTGCCTGTATTAAAATAGGATTGGTTATTTGTTCTGATCTTAAATTAAAAGATCAAATGAAAAGGGAATGACTGCTTAAGCGAAAATAGCTTGGTGAATTCTGTGATCAATTCAACTATGATCATCAGGTACGTCCATTATTTTCCAAACATAAGGGAAAAACACATAAAATTACTTTTCCTAAACGTGAAAAATCACGCCATAAAAAACGTGAGAAATTCACATATAAATCTAAGCATTCTCGTCCTCTGGTTCTAAAATCAAAGAGACAAGAGAAATAAAGTGTTATAAATGTGGCCGCTTAGGTCACTATGTAAATCGATACACTGTCAAGAAGAAGTTAAGTGAACTTCATATTGATGAAGAGTTAAAACAAACCCTAATGAAAATATTGCTTACTTCTTCTTACTTTGAAAAGGAATCAGATGACGATGAAAACACTTCATCCTCATCATCTTCTAATTCAGAAAAATCTAATTGTTGCAAATCATGTCAACATGTAAATTATTATAAAAATATAATTAATATGACAAGTCTGTATATGCTCACCAGTGAGCAAAAAGACCAATTAATTAAACTCTTAACACAAATTTAAGATACTTCAACTCGTGATAAAATTATAAATCTTCTTAATGATAAGAAGAAAGCTAAACTGGAAAATTTTGAATTAAAATCTCCTATATACTCTATGTCATAAGTATATAGAAGAAGAGCCGAAGTCAGTTCATCTTCATCCTCAGCTTCTTTAACAGAATTAAAATCTGAGTTAAAGTAACTAAAAATGGAAGTTCAACAATTAAAAGTTGAACAAGATCTGATGAATGGACGTCATATAGATTTGAAAATAAATCAAAAGACGATCCATTCGTTTAAAAATATTGAGGTCGATTCTAATCAAGAACGAGACTTCTTACAAAATATTCAAAAGGCAATATATCAAAAATGATATATTTTCATTAAATTAATTATAAATAAAAAATTTATTTTATCAAATTTAATTGTTCTAGTTGATAGTGGAGTAGATTTAAATTGTATACAGAAATGGATAATTCCTTCTAAATATTTTGAAAAAACTAACCAACGGTTAAAGGCTGTCGATGGTGAATCGTTATAAATTAAATATAAATTATCATCTGTTGTCATGTGTCAAGATGATATTTGTATTCAAATGCATTTTATTTTAGTCAAAAATCTGATGCAACATATTATTTTGGGAACTCCATTTTTTCTCAAAATAATGTCCATAACAAGAATTGATGATACTCGAATTCAGTATTTTCTTTGGAATAAATAAATCACATTTTGCTTTTAAAATAAAATTATTATAAATAATGAATAGACTTAATAATAATTAATACATATGCGTATCGTAAAAAAAGGTAAGAAATTCACGTATAAATCTAAACATTCTCGTCCTTTTGGTTCTAAAACCAAAGAGATAAGAGAAATAATGTGTTATAAATATGGCCGCTTAGGTCACTACGTAAATTGATGCACAGTCAAGAAGAAGTTAAGTGAACTTCAGATTGATGAAGGGTTAAAACAAACCCTAATGAAAATATTGCTTACTTCTTCTAACACAAAAGGAATCAGATGACGATGAAAACACTTCATCCTCATGATCCTCTGATTCAGAAAAATCTAACTGTTGCAAATCATGTCAACAAGTAGATTATTATAAAAACATAATTAATATGATCGGTCTGTATATGCTCACCAGTGAGCAAAAAGATCAATTAATTAAACTCTTAGCACAAGTTGAAGATACTTTAACTCATGACAAACTTATAAATCTTCTTAATGATAAGAAGAATGATAAACTTGAAAATTTTGAATTAAAATCTCCTATATACTCTATGTCAGAAGTATATAGAAGAAGAAGCCGGCAGTTCATCTTCTTCCGTAATTAAAATGAAGTTAAAGCGGTTAAAAAAGTTCAACAATTAAAAGTTGAACAAGATCTGATGAATGGACGTCTTATGGATTTGGAAATAAATCAAAAGACGCCCAATTCGTTTGAAAATATTGAGGTCTTGATTCTAATCAAAATCAGGCTTCATACAAAATATTCAAAAGGCAATATACCAAAAATGGTATATTTCTATTAAATTAATTATAAATAAAAAATTTAGTTTACCAAATTTAACTGCTCTGGTTGATAGTGGAGCATATTTAAATTGTATACAGGAAGGGATAATTCCATTTAAATATTTTGAAAAAATTAGCCAACGATTAAAGGCTGTCGATGGTGAATCGTTACAAATTAAATATAAATTATCATATGTTGTCATGTGTCAAGATGATGTTTGTATCCAAATGCCTTTTATTTTAGTCAAAAATTTGACGCAACACATTATTTTGGGAACTCCATTTCTTCTCAAAATAATGTTCATAACAAGAATTAATGATACTAGAATTCAGTGTTTTCTTTGAAATAAAGAAATCACATTCCGTTTCATCACAAATCCTAAGAAAATTATTATAAATGAAATGAATATACTTAATAATAAATCTATGCATATCAATTATCTTAAAAAAGAAATTAATGATTTAACTCTTAAAAAAAAATTATTCTCCCCAGATAAAGGAAAAAATTAATCACTGTCTCCAAGATTTCTATAAAGAAGTTTGTGGGGACAACCCAATTACTTTCTTGGAAAGAAAGGTTCATTTAGTGGAACTTCCATACATTGATAATTTTAATGAAAGGAACATTCCCACTAAAGCTTTCTTTGGATGAGCGGCATTATCTTTACTGTAAAATTTGAAATTTATTAAAGAAAATAATTCGGCAATCTTACTCCTGGAGGCATACATTCTATGTGAGGTTAGAAAAGAAAGAGGGAGGTCGAGACTTGTAATAAATTACAAGCCGCTAAATAAAGTATTAAAATGGATTAGATATCATATTCCTAATAAAAGTGATTTATTAAATCGTTTGCATAATGCAAAAATATTTTCAAAATTTAATTTAAAATCTGGTTATTTGCAGATCCAAATTAAAGATTCGGATCACTATAAAATTGCTTTTACTGTTCCCTTCGGACATTACGAATGGAACGTAATGCCTTTCAGATTAAAAAATGCATCGTCCGAATTTCAACATATTATGAATATTATATTTAAAGACTATTTTAAATATATTCTTGTTTATATTGATGATGTTCTTATCTTTTCAAATACTATAGAACATTTTAACCATTTAAAATATTTAAATGGTTAATCCCAAAAATAATTTAGTTATTTAAATCAAATTATTTCCAAGTAAGATTTTTGGGACATATAATTTTCAATGCTTCTATTATCCCAATTACTAGAAGTATTGAATTTCTGAAAAAAAAATTTTATGATATTAAAAAAACCGATTCTGAGATTCTTTGAAATCAATGTATGATTTTTATCACAACACAAGATGTAGCCACTCTTTGTGATTAAAAGACTCCACCACTATGGCGATATTCATAATGCTGGTGTAAAATTAAAGAAAGGGTTAAGAATCTTCCTTGTCTTAACCTTACTGATCCAAACAATTTCAAAATTGTTGCGATCTCCTCGATCAAGGCTACGGTGGTGATACAAATAAAAAATTCGAAGAAGAATTAGTTCGCTTTGTTTTGAATGATAGAATCTCACTCGAAAGTACTATTATTAAAAAGAAATGCTTTCGTCAAAAGCATCTCTAAATTTCGGGATGATTTATTAAATCAACATTTTTTTTATTTGACTCGCCAAATACATAGTGAACAAGATATAAAAAAAATTTAGTTTCTAAGCAGATTTTTGCATCATGGCAAGCTCAACTGTCCATCTTTCACTTTGATATTGAATTCATCAAAGGTAATGAAAATTCCCTTTCTGAGGACAAACTTAAGCAAATTAAAATTTTTATTAAATCCTATTTGGAAACAATGATTCCTCCAAAACCTACTGATTTTGAGTTATCAGTTGATGAAATCTTGCAGAGTATCAAGAGACGTTATCCTCATGAAAATGAGACTCAGCATAAGGATCGTCTCAAAAAGATTTATGAAAATCAGCTCGCCAAGGTGTTCAATTACTCTATCTACATATGTGACAGTGGCGAGTCATCCGACGAAATCGACATCGAATCCACTAACGAAAATTAGTGGATTACCTAAAATTGGCGTGTTAGAATTATTGGACTACAAATGATCCAAATTGTTGTTTCCACTTTATTTTACAGTGCAAAAGTGTGTACGATTCTCTTTATCAGTATTATTGCACCTACTTTACTTAAAGTAAGCAACATTATCTCCACCAGAGAAAAGAATATACTTTACAACACAAAAATATTCCCACCAGATGAATGTGAAGCTACTTTCTAACTCAAAAATAGTCATATTATTGACTCCACTACGACACCAATTATTATGTCTAATAATTGTACCTTTGCTTAGTATTTAAGAAAAATTTCTCTTCTGTCTCCTCTTCTATATAAGGAGGCTATGTCTTTGTATTAGGTGTGCTCAATTTTCTCTTCTCATCTTCTCTTCAACTCTCCTCTATAATCTCCTTAGTTCTTCCTGCTTCCTGCTTGCTGTCATCGCGTAAGTTTAAGTTTTCATTTCATAAATAAAAGTTATTTTATTATCCTGGTTTAAAATTGGTATCAAAACAGGATTGGTTATTTGTTCTGATCTTAAATTAAAAGATCAAATGAAAAGGGAACGATTGCTTGAGCGAAAACAGCTTGGTAAATTCTATGATCAATTCAACTGTGATCCTCAAGTACGTCCATTACCTTCCAAACATAAGGGTAATCCTAAAAAATGGTTTAGTTATTTTTTAGCCCAAAATCAAATTATTTCAAATTGAAGTAATATTTTTGGGACATATAATTTTCAATGTTTCTATTATCCCAATTAATAGAAGTATTGAATTTACAGAAAAATATCCTGATATTATTCTAGACAAAAATCAATTACAGAGATTCTTAAGAGCTCTCAATTATGTAGCTGATTTTTATCACATAAAGATGCCTCTTTAGATTGAAAAGACTCCATGGTATGATATTCAAACCATGACAGTGCGTAAAATTAAAGAAATTGTTAAGAATTTTCCTTGTCTTCACCTAATCCGCTTTCAAAATTATTGAAACGGCGTCTCAATCAATGGTATTACGACAGGAAAAATTGAAAAAGAATTAACTCGCTTTTTAATTCGGGACGATGGAATCTCACTCAGCAAAAGTACTTTATTATTAAAAAAGAAATGCTTTCAGTCATCAAAAGCATCTCTAAATTTCAGAATGATTTATTAAATCAACATTTTCTTCTTCATATTAAATATTCCTCAATTCAATACATAATTGAACAAGATGTGAAAATTTTGATTTCTAAGCAGATTTTTGCATCATGGCTGTTGTCTCTTTTTGATATCATTCATCAAAATGAAAATTCTCTTCCGATTTTCTAAAATTCTTAGAGCGATCGGGGGATGGATCACCCTACATGGAAAGATGCCTCCTCCTAATCGAGATGATAGCTCTTTTCGGGGAGGTCGCGGTCATGGCCGCGCTAATGATAAAGATCCAAATACCACTTGACTTAAAGACATACTTTATATCTTTATTCTGAAAAGTGAGAATCTTCTAAAGCTGCAACTCTATCCCATAAAGATATTGTTGCGCAAGGAATAATCTTCTAAAGCTCCATATTTATGATTTAGTTGATGATAAATGTGTAAATTATTAGTATAAAATGGTTCTGTAAGAATTAAAATTATTTTAGTTTTAGCAATGCCTTTAATCTTTAGGTAATTGATAATATGAGAAAGTCATTACAAAAGAGCATAATCTCTACAATTGGAAGCGACCATTTTAGATTGATGATCACTGGCCAATGAGATGGGGTAAGTTTATGTGACAATGATTGAAATTATATTTTTTAATCTTATGCTATTTAAAATATTCTTTTAAAATCTTACATCAGACCGAGGAATAGATTTCTTTCTTTCATCAATCACCCTTCGTCTCCTACCTCCAGTCAGCCCTGAACCAGACATTTTTGGCGGTCACCTGACCTGTTGCACCTCCTACATTGGTACGATAATGCAGGGGTGCCCTAGATAGGGTTCTCAGATACCCGGAGAAATAGTCGATTTATATTGAAATTTGACATAATATATAGTAGAGGAATTCAAAATATGCTATTTTTCACTATTTCTATGATGAAGTGTGGTGGAAGCATCATCACACACTCTTTACATAAAACATAAAATTAATGCAAGCATAAATATAATCTCATTAAGCTAAATTACTCCACATATATTATTACATTACATGATTTACTATAATATCAAATGATATTCTTCCCTTGATATTGGCCACTATATGAGTGCTCATAGGAAAATTTTTTAATTGACAAACATATACATTACATCAATGTTACTATAATCTTTCATGAAGAGAATAAAAATCGTCTCAAAAAATATTTTGAATAATTTTATTTAAGTGTGCATAGTCCATGTCATTGAAGACTTGGAATTATTATTGTGAAAAAAAAAATAATTTGAATTTTTTATGTCATAATTTATTCTATAGAAAATTAATGGTAAGAGTTATTTGGTAATTTTAAAATGTTTAAAATTTTATATGTTTGTATCATCCAAAGTTAGACTTCATTATAATTTTTTTTTTCCAGTTTTTCACATCGGGTTTAATTACCTCAGCAGCAGAAATAGATCCTAAATAAGAGCACTGAATTAAGAAATCATGCACTTATTTATTTCTCAAAGTTATTTTTTCTTATATTGAGAGGTACTCTCTCTTCAATTTAGTTACACTCACTTGGTTTATATCATTGTGATTCAACCTTTATCTAAGCTTGCTCTAAAGGCCCTATAGTTAAGGATTGCTCACTTGATCTTAATTCAAGCTTGCAAGATGCTTGTGTGATAAATTCTCAAGGTCATATAGAGTCTTTCAACTTGATCAGAGATGCTCCCCCTATCTTAAATCTCCTAAAATTTTCTCATATTCTGGACACCTTCAAAATCTTCTATTATGAGTAACATCCTATAACTAATGTTTGGCTTGCATCTCCTCATCTTCATTTATACTATTTCAACCAATCCACTTTATACTCTATAGGCTTTATCTTTGATAGAAATTAACAAGTGAATGTTGCTTCAGCTTGTCAATCTAAATAATTGATAGTTAGACTTCTAGTTCAATTGGATGTTTTTATTCCTCTTGAGAGGGAGATATGGATTGGATTCTATTCTTATAACTATTGGAAGAAGATAAAATTTGAGGACATTAATTCATATTATTCTCCTCCTTGAGTCTTAGATGGTTTGGCCACATAAAGGCCATTGATGGCCATTAGGAGGTAGATGCTAGATTTGCCTTTGTTAAGAAAGATAGAGGTAGACCTAAAAGACTTTAAGATGTATAAAAATAATCTTAATACTTGAATTAAATGAGAATTTGACACTTTCAATCATGGACGAATTTATATCACTAGTGGGATTAAGGCTTGTTGTTGTTGTTGTAAGATTTTTAAACAAAACTACTCTAAATATTCCAAGGCTTATCAGAAACTGAGGAGACACAAAAGAGGATCAAAGGATTGATAAAATTCTACATTCTAAGATAATATTACAATTTCTTCAAATTCAAACTAGGATTGCATTGAAAAAAAGAAGCAACTTTAGTTTATCTATGAAATCATAACCTTTTGTGACCACCCCTGGTAGCCTAAGAGGAACAATCACCTCAACACCTGCAATAATGAACATCTAATAATGTTTCCCCCCAACTTTTTGCTAAATACAGTGATAATCATAAGTTTGCATAGCAATTCCTATCAAATCTTGCTTATACAAGACTCCAAATCTTGTTTATCAGAGGAAGACACAAGAAAAAAAATCTATCCTCACTCCAGAAGATTAACTAGGCATCAAGCAAGATGGTGTAAATGAATTTTACTCTCTGAATCGAAGGATCTTTCATCATAAGCCTCATTTATATGTAACAATATTTTATGCTTTTATACCTTTACTCTCGCGCTTCTGTGTAATTGTCGTTTGCTATGCATATATACTTTACAAGTTACAAATTTACACTATTAATTAAAAAAAATGGCAATAAACAGAGAAAACATATCTTTAACATGCTCATTTCAAATGAATAACAAATCTAACACACAAGAAACAACTGCTATAGATTTCTCCAAAGAAGAATGGGTAGAGAATAAACTATATATAATACTGTCGTTGCTGAGTCCCACGTCCCAGATGAGAAAAGTGAAGAATTATATTAAGTAGTCGACAGCCAACGTAAAACTTATCAAAAAATCATCATATGAATCTTTTGAAACTATTCGTGTGTGTGTAGAGAGAGAAAGAGAGAGAGAGAGAGAGAGAATGTGCAAAATAAGTATATAAACAATCTGTAAGTCAAGATAAACAATCTTTGAATGAGCTTCACATCAAAGCTTACATATTTCATAAAGAAAAATGAAGGAAAAAGTCATTGGGATGAACCCAACTTGAGCGGACTACTACTTTTATAATTGCATTTGAGGCAATTAATTAACTCCAAAGTCAGTTTCTCGCTCAACATTTTATAAGCTCATTAAATTTAATCCATGGGTTTAAATATGAAATCTTACTTGGCGCATAATTTTATTTGAAGACAAATTTTCATAATCAGCACACTGGATAAGTTATATTCAAGTCCATTATTGCATTGTGTCAGACCAAATGGTTAAAATAAGACAACCATTATTATCAATAGCCTAATCCCATCATCAACCAAACAAAAAGAAGTATGTCCTCCAAGGTGTTGTTGAATTGTGTTTCTGTTCTGGTTGTTTCTGCTCTCAAAGTCAAGCGATCAAGTTGGTTTTCCAATCCCACAAACAAAGAAAAGCAAGCATAAGTCAATTACAGTTTAGAGTCATCATTATGAATCCTTATTTTTCATTCGTTCTGACTAAGAGTTCTGACTAAGAGTTGCATAAAATGCTAAATATATTCTTCGTAAATCTTTTTGAAGAACTTATATCCATGCTATGTTAGGCCCCTAATCCTTCGAGACAATTTCTATCAATCTTCTATTTGTGTATTTTCTATATTTCATTGTACCTATCTAAATCACCAAATCAATTTTAAACTACTTCTTTATATTCAAATAAAAGCTGATCTTAATTTTTACAGCACAGGTAAACTTGGGATCTCAAAGGTATTATGGCAAACTTGAGATACCATATTCTCACATAACCAATTCAAATAAGTCATGTTGTTGCAGCTCTTAGGGCAATCCAATGTATCATGAATCTCAAAAAAAAAAAAAAATTACCATAGTCACATACATCACCAAATCCTCATACTCATAGTAATCAACAACAAGAAACAACAGCAATCTTACATTAAGAGATGGATTTTAAATCCTCCTCATATTCCTTCACTTTGTCAAGAGTAATAAACAGCTCTAGATAAAGATTAAGCTAAACATATTTGAATAATTTCTATTAAGTTCAGTTTAAGACAAAAAAAAAGAAAGAAATAGGCAACAACCTGAAATGGTAATGGAGGTAGTGGATCTGAAACCCAAAGCATGCCATCTCCTTTCCCCTTTAGATAAATGCAAGCATCCATCCTTGTTTCCCCTTCTCTAGTTTAAATGAAGGTTAAGGAATACTGCCTACAGAAACAGTCTCTCAGCTTGCCAAGTGAATGCTGCAGATTTCGCCTTCACAGTGCTAATAGAAACTGTAGCACTTCAGGAAGACCCATCACCTTCATCCCTTTTTCCAGTTTGTGGCAGCAATTTTAGTCTTGGCTATAACCACAAACTCATCAGCAACAATAAATGCAGTTCCGAGAAGAACAAGTTCTTCAGCATCAATTTCAGGCTTAAATGATATAAAATCTTCGGGTTTCCAAGGTACTATCTTCTTCAAAAGTATCCTGCAGGGATTTAATAAGTTCTTCTAAGCTTGTTCAAAATGGTTCCTCCGTAAAGCAAAATGAACTGGCCTAAAGTTACCTGAGAAAGTAGGAAAACAGAATCGTGTTAGGGAATTTGTCATCAAGTTAGAGTAACCTTTGCTAAAACCATAAGTTTTAACTTTTGTTTGAAGAAGTTATCATTCAAGCAAGACATCAAAATAAACTTCCTAGTTCTTTCATCACATGCACATACATGTATCTAAATGTAATGTTGCAAGCAGCATAGTTCTGTGGAAGTCAAAAATTATCAGAAATTGTTAATATGGCATACTGGAACCAAAGCATTATTTCAAAGTGAATTGGTAATATTTCCTCTGTTAAGATCCTTTTTATCTTAATTTCATGTAGATACTGTTATCAGTTCTGAATTAAGTGAAAACTGTGGTCATTTTAGTGGGGTAAATTTCAAAATGATCTCCCAATTATTTACATGTGATCATTTTAGTCCCAGAGTATCACATTTTTCAAATTTAATCCCTAACTATACAAAATTGATTGTAAATGATCCCTGAAAGATTAAATTGTGATCAATATTGTATAGTTGAGGGACTACATTTTGATCAATTTTATACCACTATTTCTACATGAGAAACCATTTTAGATCAATTTTGCAGAGTCAGGGACTACACTAGAGAAAAGGGATACTCTAGGACTAAATTGGCCACATGTAAATAGTCTGGAGACAATCTTGAGATTTTTTTTTATAAAAAAAGTGTGTTTGTATTACTACTTTCAGTTGCTTAATTGTTTTGATGTTCAATTCTTGTATTGGATCTGATTACATTTTTACTTACAAAAATTATTTAATAAGAAATTAATATAACATACAACTTTTTTTCAAATTAAAAAGTAAAATAATTTTAATATTTGAAATAGATGAGATTATGAGATTATGTAATTGTGTATAACCTTAAAAACAAAAAATTCGAAACAAAATGTATTAAAAAATTAAAAATAAGTAATAGTAACTCATAAATAAAAGCACAAATAATATGTTTGTCTTATCATTTACAAAAAATCATAAAGCATATTGGAATAGCAGAAAATTTGTTCATGCTAATCTTAAAATGATTGCACATCACAGCCAATAGTATAAACACAAATTAAACTTTTCCAAGTTCTTTTCCCAAATTCAGGTCGTTAAAAAAAAGCATATGATCTTATAGTCAAAGTGGGGTGATTTCAGAAGCGGTTTCGATGTTATAGGATGCAACTCTAAGAAGATTTTGATGGTTTTATAAATGTCAGATGAAACTCTATTTCTGTCGAAGTAAATTTTGAATTAGATAAAATCTACTTGATGATAAATCAAAATTTATGAAAATTTGGGAACATTTACATTTTGATTAACACTTCTTACTTCACAAAAAATTTTGTTATTTTTCATTTCCATTATTTATCTAATTGCTCCAGGTACATAAGAGGACAACACCAATTTAAATTCCTCAAGAATGCAGCATACTAATTAAACACAACCAAACAAATACATATCATAAAATACAATCATATTTTAAAAACAATGCATCTTGATCATTAAATTTGAAAATGAGAAACAAAACAGCCAAAACAGCCCTTTAAAGTAAAGGCTTGAATGAATTGTTATTAAGAAGATAAACACAAACAAATTTTATATGCAAAAATATAACCGAGTTGAACAGATACTTCCAAAATTATCACAAATATTATGCCTTAAAATTGGTCTGCTTCAAATAGGGCTAACCTAGATCAGTGCATCATATGGGTAAAAACAAACCGGATAGCCAATAAGATAATTTGATGGTCAACTTGTACCTTACCTGAGATTCAATTTGATAAAATCTTCATTTTGGATTTTTTTTGTCAGCCAAGTTCCAATCTATAAGGGAAAGGAGAGAGAAGGAAAGAAACGATATGGTTCGTCCAAAAATAATGAAATAATATAACTTATCTCGATGATGAGGCAATTCGACAAAAGAATCTATAAAAAGATTAAAGATAGCACCAAATGTTCTAAAATAAAAAAATAACTTTATGGACTCAATGGCATGAAGAAGCTCAGCTAGAACAAAGATAACAAATAGGAGGCATGTTGAAAGAGGGCACCATTGACAACACAATAAAATGAGGACTATCACAGAGTACAAGGAGAAGGATGGCAACAATGGGTAGGAAGAGAAGCATATATGAATAGGAAGGAGAACGGATGTCAACAAGACAGACTGGGGATTGTAGTGCCCATAAGATTGATAACTAATAGGCAATATCAATGGCATTGGCAGTATAACATGTATGCGAGAAGCTTAGCCATGTGAAAATCTAGCACACATTTGGAATTTAAAATCAATCGACCTAAATGTTGAATACATTTTCACATGTTCCTCCTTCAACATCATTGACATCATCATCATCATCAAAGAGGAAACCCATGAAGCTTGTAAAAATATATAGCAAAAACTGAAGAAAGAGGAAGAGAATCAGATGGTTTGCATTGTGCTACATCAAAACTAATAGATTTTAGCTAAGGCAAGTTCATTATCTTCATCATCAAGACCCGCATGTCGCCATCAGAAGTTAAGGAAGTTTGTAGAATTTAAAGAGCAATCACTGATTAAGGGGAAGGGCATGACATGTTGCAATTTGTATTCCATAAAAACTACTGGATTTTGCCTCTACTTAGTTCATCTTCAAGGTCATTCGAAGATGGGCCACTGTGATGAATCTAGCAAAATGCCATATCAATTTAACAAGTGTGTTTAACATCATTTTCAGTGGTCAAACATGATCCTAACAATAAAAATAGTTTTGCAAAAGACCAACATGAAGATGATTTGGATGAAATTATTAATTGCTCAAGCATGGTATTGTCTAACAGAAGAAAAATATATATATATGTTAGATCCTATATTTTGTGAAGCAAACAAATATATATATCACAGCACCAACAATATTAGCCTTATCCTGGAGTTATAAAATAGAATAAAAAAGAGTTGATAAATTTCAAATTAATTCAATAGGTATAAACTTCGTCATAGTGATTCAATAATAATAACAACAACATGCCTTTATTCCACTATGTAGGGTCAGCTACATGAATCCTTCTTCTCTATTGTGTCATATTAAATATTAAATTATCATTTATTTCCTAACCAAGTCTTCACCATAGTGATATGCAAAAAAAAAAAAAAATGATCCAACCAACCAAAATTCATGATATCAAAGTAATTATCCTTCAATAATTGATTTCAAATCTAAATATTAGAATAATTAATCTAAGAGAAGAAATGAATTTCTAGTAAACAAATAACTAATTTATAATATTAATCACCTTCTAAGATGCCTGGAACTTATTCAGAACATGCAGCATTCAATCTAAAAGTTGAGGAGAAATTTGAATAAATAAATGGATTTTCCTCCAATTTGAAGATTGTGATGATTCAGATGTCAAGCCAAATTGAGAGAACACGGCATCATAAATCACGAAATTGGCTTTGCAATTTTTGAAGAAGTGCAAAACTCTTGATAAGACTTATTGTTTTCCAACCATTTGGAAGCTTGCCTCTTCAATGACTTCAAAAAATTTTGTTCCGTTTGCTGCAAGATGATGTCTATTGGCTCAAAATCCAATTTCACTGGACTAAAATCAAAAATTTCAGAATTTATCACTTCACTGCCAAACTCATGATAATAATTCTTGTCAAAATTACCACAAATGAATGTCATGAATTTTTCATCATTTGCAGAATCATCTGCAACCAAATAACTTTCTGATATATGATCTACTTGAGATTGAGCCTCTTCATTCGGACATGTATTGTTGATATCATTGAACATTGATCTACAGCCAATCGATGCAGGCTGGTAAAGAAAAAATTGTTTATCATCTTGAAGCTCTTGGGAGACACCCAATCCAGTAGTACCATAACTATCTGCAATGGAGGTTTCCGGGAACAAGTTCTCCAAGACAACCTTGCATTCAAGAGTCAATAAATCACCATCTAACTCTTCCTCATCAGAAAATGTCATACGGTCCAATCCCTTTTGTTGTAGAACAAGGAGAACAGGAAGAGGAAGTATAGGACCAACAATGGCATCCCTAGAAAGTACTTCCCTTGGTAGATATTCTGATCTCCTTGAAGGAATATTCACAAAGAAAGGTGGAAATCTATGATGAGGCAAGCATTTAGGAAACTCCAATGGCAAAAAGGAGGATTCAGCATGGTCTATAAAAAGTTCTTCATATTTAGTAAATGCCATTGATAAAAATTCTGGTTTTAGAGTAGTTAATATTCTTCGCGATGCAACCTCAAATACATTTGTAGGTATGCTCACATCAGCAAGTAAGGAAGACGTGGAAATGCCAGAAGACTGCAGTTTGCTGCTTAGAAGCTCCCTCAGATCATCACTGAAATATTTATGTTTCATTCCTTCCTCATTCAATTCCAAATAGCGCTTGATCAACATTTTAGACAGGCTTCGATTCAGGTATTTGGAGAGATAGCATAATTTTAAGAAATGAAATCGCCTAGATACCTTGCCGCCTTCGTGCGTATTGTATATGATAAAATCTTCAGCTTTATTTAAGTCTACTCCTTGACAGACAGGACATTCATATTGTGAACCACAAGAAGAATGATATTCCTGAATCTCTAGTTTACCTGAAAACATAAGTCTAATTAAAACAAATCCACCAGGTTCTGGTCTACATTTCAAGAGACTGTCTGGTGGTACGATACAGAAACCAGCAACTCCTTCATTTCTCAGTAGCATCTCCTGATTACGATGTTTCTCCTTGGATATCATCTCTCTAACAAGATCATCGGCAGAACTCCATCGTTTACCTGACAAGGAAAGTGATGATGGAAGCTCCCATGCAAAAAATGAACTTCCAAAAGCACCTTTATCGCTAGGTCCATAGCAGAAAAGCCTGAACTCATTATTCCAAAATGAGCCAACTAAAATCACAAAACCAGATTCAGAGACCCGTTTGAACTCCTCAGAAGGTCTTAATTCTGATAACCTGAACATAGACGCATATGTAGGATCCTCCAGACCATGATTCCAAGTCAAGACAGGAACTAATGGTTGTCTAATATCAAAGAGTAACAACAGACTCTTAGTCACTGCAGTAAAGTGAAAATCATTAAAACTTGCTCGACAAAATGCTTGAAAAGTATCCTTCTCAGCTTCCATGGAAACCACCCAAAGAAAATCAGACAAATTAACCCTCGCCAAAAGTTTGGGTGCCTCACTTATCCTCTTGGCCTCAGATCTATCAAAACAACAGCTAAAGAAGAAGCAACAAGAATAACCCACGGCTGCCCGCCAAACTTACATCCCAGCCATCTTCCAGGATCAGCATTTCCACCAAGTAAAATCTTATGAGTACCGCCTCTTTTACTAACAAGATTAAACCAGCAAAGCTCTCCAGTTTCAAGCAGCACAGCACTCTCCTCCAAGAAATGCGGGCTCCAACAAGCATCCACCACACAACTCAAAAACCCCTGCTTGGCCAAAGGTATCAATAAAGGCCTCAGCATTCCTTCGTCGGTACTTCGTGTTTCAACCCTAAACCAATTCACCGAATACAACGTGGTAGCCATCAAAAAGCCCTCTATGATAGAATTACCAACTGGCGAAGAAGAATCCGCTTGAGAAGAAACAGCCGACAACTTGAGTATCCGGTGCCGAGGATGTTTCAGTCCCTCCCTCTGCCTGAAAATATCCCCGCCGAGATCAACCACAACCTCCGGTTTCAAGCGTTCATCATTGAAGCGAAGCAATAGGAATCCAATCTCGTCGGCATTATCTCCAGTTGGAAAGAAGAGAAGGAGAGATAATCCGTCATGGCATGGAAGGGCGTGTAGGTTGTTGCAGAAAAGGGGATCAAGGAAGTTGTTGGCAGCCGAGGCGAGCGATGATTGGATGTCTGCGGCAAGGTCGTATTGATCGGCGGTGGGGAGAAAGGAGCCGTTGGTGGGGCAGCGGAAGAAAGATTGTATGCCTTGGTGGATAGATACAGACGACGATGGCGGGATACGGAGGGCGAGTGAGGAGGAGGCGTGGAGTATGTGGCGCATCGGCGACGGGTGGAAGAGTAGAGTGCCCAAGGCGGTGGCTTGATCGCCGGAGAGCAGGTTAGGGGCGTGAGGGACGGCGGCGACAGGCCAGAGAGAACGCCATTGATCGGAAAAGTTCATGACAACTGGGGCCAGAAAATTCTTTGGAGCCGCCCTGGGCTACTCTTCGACTCAAGGCAACATGATAGTTTATGTATATTTATATATTGGGAAATTTATATAAATAATATATAATTTTATGTATTTATATATCTAATATTTAAAATTTAATATTTAAAAAAACATATTATCTTTTCTATGTTTTAAAAAATAATTTAACTTCTTAATATATTTATTTATAAAATTTTTAGTCGACATAATAATTTATTTTTGAATAGGCAGTTTGAGTGTTTGGAATATAAATATGATAATAATTTTTTAATCTCACTTAAAAGTAATTAAATAATTAAATACTTCAATTATTAATTAAATATAATCAATCAAATCAAAATATATTTAATTTAATTAATGAAATGATAATATATTTTAATAAACTTTTTTTTATACTATTGAGCTTGAAGATAATACATACATACCCAACGCTCGAACACACATCGTCATTTTGAAGACAAAGCCCCCAATCGATGGGACTCACAATCCATGCGCATTTTAATAAACTTAATTAAAAAAATTATTAAATGCAATAGTAATAACCCATGAGTCCACTATGTTCTATTTATTATGGAGCCAATCAAAAGCAAGATACAACAACAATAACAATAAACATCCCACTACATGGGATCAATAATATAAATTTTTTTCTTCAATTATATCTTATTAAATATCAAATTCTTATTTAATTTAAATAAAATATAACTATTTTTATATCACATAATCAAGTCTTCTTAAGTCAACCTCGAGCTTTCTAACCATTGACTTTATCAAATCTCAAATCTAGAATTAGAAAAATAGAGGATTGCATTATACTTATTAAATATAAAATTAAGCAATTAAAGGGGATATAATTCTTTCATATATATATATATATATATATAATATTCTAACATCTAAATCATATTAAAACATTTACATAAAAATTAAAAAATACATATTTCACATTAGACTACTATATGATATGTATCTGAATCCCCTTAAAATTGATACAAAATTTAGAAATTTACATAACACAATTCTTAAGCATTTATATATCTAACATTTTTATAAAAATAATATTTTTTAAGCATGAAAAATACATTTCACTTTAAAATATTAATGGTGATATTATTTTTAATATTTTAATAAAAAAAATATAATGTTATTTATGTAAATATTGTAATTTAGGTGTTAGATATGTAAATATAAATTTTAAACACTATATTCTATGCAATTTTAAAATAACGGGTTTATCGAGAAGCATATCCTATAAATCAAAGAAAAACCCACCGTCAATTGGTGGGTGAGTCAAATATCACCAACATTTCCGCGGGGCCATATGAGTGGAGAATCAACACAGCGGGTTTAAGTGAAACCCGCGGAAATTAATCTCAGACATCCCCACCCACAAAGATGATGTTGAGTGATACCATTAAATATATATATATATATATATATATATATATATATATATATATATATATATATATATATATATATATATATATATATATATATATATATATATATAAGACTCAGGTCTCAGAATCAGAGAAGAAAACTGGGCTCTCAGTTTCCCCCATGTTAGCAGAAGCAAAGGACTCCGACGATTCGGTGGTCGACGACGGGCTCGACGGCAGCGTCTTCTCCGTATCAGAAAGCTCATCGTGGAGAATCAAATGCCCGTCAGCATCTAGCTCCGACGACTCCGAAGCCGACGTTCCTAATAGAAGCTTGTTTATCGCAGCCTTCGCAGCATCAGCGAACCATTCATCCTCTGGAAGGGCGCTGCCATTAAACCACGGGTGACATGAGGAAAACCGGCAGCATGAGATCAGAGGAAAACGAAAGGTTTGTAATAGTTAAATTTAGTCGTACTTCTGAGGATCGATGCCTCTTTCGGAGAAGGTTCCGATCGCGCGGGTGATGATGACTGAAACTAGCTGGTGAATGTTTCTTGACGAGTATCCACCGCAGACTGTGATCTCAGCGATGAAGTGCATGTCGAGGATTAGCTGATAAGAGGAAGGATGGAAGTGAGGTTAGTAAATGATAACTAAAATGAATTCCACATGCATTATCTAAGGGGGAAATTGGGATCACTTTTTTTTTTACTTTTTTTTTAGGGGTTTTTACATTCATACATAAAAACATACGTATATTTTTACAAAAACTTAAATATTACTTACATACCTTTTTAGTCTCCTCAGCTAGAATGGGGTTCACGGAGGGACTAAGTCTATTTCAGTATACCACTTTTGGTGGTATGTAAGTAATATTTAAGTATGTATGAAATGTAACGCACATTTCACGTATATGTATGTAAAACCCTTTTATTATTATTTAAGATAAACATATGTTTGATGGTAATAATTTCTTAAAAAAAGATTCAAAATATATAAATTTTTTAAAAAACAATATGATTTATTTTCAAAAATAAAAATATAAATTAAAAATATACTAGATAAATATAAATAAATAATCTACAAAATAAAATTGATCCCAAAAGGCCCTATTCTATAAAATTCCCAAATTTGTTAGTCATAAATTACTATTTCAGATATTTAAATGATTAAAGAGTGATAGATTAGTGTGCAAAAAGTATTATGCATAAGAATGCATATAACAGCTTGATAAAGCCAAAAACTAAAATCTCAAGAAAAGTAAGCCACCATGATAAAAAAAAAAGAGAGGCATTTACATACATAACACCTAATTTTTATATATTTACAAAAAAAACATCTTTCTACCTCAATTTTTCAAATTCTTACCAAAATATTGAAATTAATAACAAAACCCAACCCATGATTTTCACTTTTATAAAATTCCCAATGATTTGATCTTGGTGCAAGAAAGATGTTTAATTTATAAATATATAAGAATTTGGTGTCCTATATGTAAATTTATATCAAGCTTGATCAAACTGATTCTTATGAAATTTTTAATTTAAAACGGTAATGAACTGTGAAAAGATCCTTAGTATACAGTGATCCAAACCATCATGCAAATTACAACTACGCTAACTATAACATTTTTCAGACCAATTACCATGCAGGAATTCACTGATAATAGTTTTTTAAGAAAATGCACCTATGAAGGATTTGAAAATAACCAAAATTAGGTGATTGTAATTGAAATATAAGTCAAAGCAGGATGATTATAGATCATGAAACATACTTGTTGCAGCCCAAATGGCTGAAGTTGGAAGGTCTCATCCTCAAACACATCCCAAAACTCCTGCTCCTCAGAAAGCCACATGACCACAGTTTCTGTTAGCCTTGAAAGCAAATTCTTTTGTAGCTTTTCCTTTCCAAGCAGAACATCACCAGCCACACTTGCTAGCTGCTGTAACCTCGCAAATAATGCCTAGAAATAACAGCGCAAGAATCAACAAGATGTGGAATTGTTAAGGAATGTTTGAGGATAAGAAACAATTATGGTTTCTTCTATATCTAACACTCAAATCTTTAACATCACGCAAAAAAAACTACTATTATTGTCTTTTCAGCATACTGATTTTAAATGCAGAGTAGGTGCAGATGCACTAACACAGATGAAGAAACTGGTATAGATTTGCCAAAAATGAATGAGTAGAGAGTAGATTATTATGGGGGAAAACATAGAGAAATAAGCAATGTGGAAAGTAAGTATGAACAATCTGTAGGCGAAGATCACCAATTTAAAAGTCCTCACATCAATGCTGGCATTTTTTTGGCTTTGCAAAAGTAAATGGCGGGTGAAAAGTCAGAGGAATGGACCCAACTTGAGTTAAACTAACTACTTTCATGATTGAATTTGAGGCAGTTATTTAACTGAGATGTCAGTTTCTCCTTCAAGATTTTGTGAAGTTAAATTAATTCAGCATTTTATTTGATCCACAGTTATGAAATCATTTTTGGCACATAATTTGAATTGAGGATCACAACTCATATTTGCATGCTCTATAAATGACAGATTACCAATTTGTCTTTTGGCATCCTGGGTACTTTGTTTTCAAGCCTGTGAATACACTGCAGCTCTCAGACCAAATAGACCATTATCATCGGACAAATCCAATCATTTATCCACTTGAAATAAATTTGCCCTCGCCAGTGTGTTAGGGTGATTGTCTTCTGATTCTCTTTGTTTTTTGTGGCTGTAACGCTGCCCCACCTATGAAGCAAGGGAAACACTTTCATCCCCATAAAAAGGGGGGTTACACCTTAGAGTTTTCTTAAGAATCCTCATTTTTCATTTATTACCACTACTCGAGATGTAAAACCTAATCTTCGCAAATAATTTTGAAGAACTTGTATTCGTGTTAGGTTAGATCTCTAACTCTGTCTCTGATATGATTGGTGTATTTTTTTTTCTACCTTTCATTTTATATATTGAAATCATTACTCAAATTTCAACTGGCGACCGTCTAATCTTCAAAAAAGAATGGATTTATATTTTCAATTGACCTAGTGAACTTTGGATCTCAAATGTATCATTGCAAATTTGAGATCCGAAATTTTCACATAACAAGTTCAAATAAGTTAAGTTGTTGCGGTTCTGACGACAATCCAATGCATTATATATCTCAAAATATGAAAAAAAAAATACCCAAGTTACAAACATGAGTAACATCAGTACCAATTATCACACAAAACCTCATAATACTCAACATCAAGCAACAGCAGCGGCTTTACATTAAACAATGGTTAAATCATTCTATTCCTTCACTTTGTCATGATCAACAATCAAGACTTCATAAAGTTAAACATATTTAAATAACTACTAATAAGCTCATCTTTTGCTAATAGACTACCATCATCATTGAAAAGCAACTACAGCTTTAACATAAAAATTAAAGAACAAAACCTGAAATGGTAATGAAGGAAGCGGATCTGCATCCCAAAATAGATCATCTCCTTTCCCCTCCAGATACATGCGAGCATCCATCTTCGCTTTCCCTTCCCTGGAGTAAATGAAAGTTAGCACATACTGCCTGCAGAAATAATCTCTGAGCTTGTCAAGTGAATGTTGTAGATGTCTTCTCCAGTCTTTGTACTCCAGTGCACTAACAGAAACAGGAGCAGTACTTCCAGAAGACCCACCACCATCGTCTCTTTTCCCAGTTTGTGCTGACAAAATTTTGGTCACAGCCATAGGCAGCAACTCATCAGCAACAGTGAATGCAGTTCCCAGAAGAGCGAGCTGTTCAGCATCAGTTTCAGCTTTGAAGGTTATGGATTCTTTGAATTCCATGACACTATCATCTTCAGAAGTGCCAGGTAGGGCTTTCATAAGTGCGTCCACATATTTATCAAAGAGTTGAAGAAGCTTATTCAAAATGTTGCCTCCATAATACAAAATGAACTTGGGTGTTAACTGGCCCAATATTTCCTGAATAATGTAAGACAGCATAATCTTGTTAGGCTTGTAAACAAGTTAGCAGTTACCTTTCTATAACAGTTAAGTTTTACTTCTGATATGACCCTAAAATTCCACTAAAGACGAATATTGATGTCGAGCAAGAATGATTCTCAAATTAAGAATAGATCGTTTATTATCAATCTTAAACATGGAGTGTTTATAGCCAAATCCAAAGATCTTGAAGAGCGGATCTAATAAACCCAAGATCTCATAATTCCGACTTCATTTGAGCATTCAAATACACAAAATACATCAAATGATCAAAGGAAACATTTTGAGTCATGGAGTGAAGGACGGGTTTTACATGTATTTATTAAACGCTATTCTTCCAATCTATAAATACCATCATTCCTCATAGAAGTGGAGGCCAAGAGAGAGAGAGCTCAAAAGCAAGATCTTCCAAACACAATCGTGCACCACTGACACATCAACCACCGCGGCCGCGATCCTCGCCGCCAATCTCTCTGCCTCCATCACGACGACCTTCATCGTAATCGTTCCGTTTCACCATCATCGCTACCAACAATGCTACCACCGAACGGACTATATGGTTGTTGTCTAATTTTAGAGTTCCCATTGCCCTTCTCATATACAATTTGTAATCCCGTAGCGGAAAAACTTGTACTTAAAACAAATATATAGTGGAAACTTTTATGCCAGCTGCTCTTTTCAAGATTTTCCATATAAAATTTTGAGTTTGTTCACTTTTAAATACTGTGTGTGTGTTGATTTCACAACAGTGTAAAATTTCACTCTACTAACCGGTTTTAAGACGCAACAGCTGGCATGCGAGAACCGATTCTCATTATTTCATCTTCTATGGCGACCAAGTTTCCCAACAAGATCAAAACCACCATCGATGTGGAGCATTTCAAGCTTTTAAGGAGCGCAAGCGAAGAATGAAAATTCATCAAACTCCATTCCTTCAAATTTTGTCGAAAACTAGGGGGCAACTCTTAATCTCAGAAGATCGCCCATGTTAATATGTTAAGCATCTAATCGACATCACCCCAAGAACAAGTCAAAGTTGGAGGATATTTCAACATTGAGAAGAAATATAGTTTTGAAATTATGATTTTCCAATCATACTCATGGAAAAACAAGACCGGTTAAGGAGCAACTTTGGACAACCACAAACGGATGTTTTGATTCGATCTTCCATACTGTGAACGCCATCTAACACTGATAACAACCTCGATGATAAAAAATCCTCACGGATTCACTGACCTCTTCCATACGTGCATCATAACACTCCGACAAACAACCTGATAGTCAAAAAATCTGGTCTTCCACGTTAACGCCATCGGTAACACCGACAAACAACCTCGATAGGTCAAAATCTCACACCCATACCTCTTCTTCCATACAAAGCAACGCTAAGCGACAAACAACCTGATAGTTAAAAATCTTCTGGATCTTCAACATCTTCCACCGTGTTAACGCCATCGTAACACTCGACAAATAACCTCGATAGTAAAAAATTTCAACGGACTACCGACTCTTCCATACAGTAATCGCCATCAAGTCCACTTCTCACCAACCTTGATATTAAAATCATCACTGCTGCGCCGGCTACCGTTGCCACCACCGCCGCATCTGGCCGGGTTAACCACTATCGTTGCCGGTCATCCCCGCTGCTATCAGCGTGCTACCACAATCCCTCGCCGGGCCGCCAACCACCGCTTTCGCTGGTCATGCCTAACTAAATTGCCGATTACCTCTCACCGATATTGACGCTACTGCTGATTGCCGACCATCTTTGGTTCGCAACCACCTTTGCCGATATCGCTGCTGACCTCGCCGAGATTCCGCGGGTTTTACCATGTCTTGATCTCGCTCGGTCAGTCGCCGACCACTGAGCCTCACCAAAACAGTCGGGCATGCTTCTCAACCTCTGTCCCAGTTATTCGGGTCTTGATCGCCTCCAAACCGGTCGGTCCACGAGGTCAGTTGACCCTCTTTCGAGGGAAACCGAAGCCCACGTATGACTACGGGCTTGATCGCCTCCAAAACTCGGTCCAAAGGTCAGTTGAGCCTCGAGGAAAATTTAGCCACGACTCAAAAGGGCTTGATCGCCTCCGACCTGGTCCAGAGGTCAGTTCACCCCCAAGGGGAAAAATGGCCTGCCGTAAAATCACGTAGCTTGACGCCTCATGAACCCGGTTTCCGGCCACATTCAGCGCTCAGTTTTCAGGGATTGAGCTTCACATCATAATTCTTGTATCACATGAAGACCGCTTCTCAAAATGTGATGCTATTAGACCAAAGAATTTCATTGAAGAATTTGCTATTTTCAAGATATGCATAAATATTTCGATAATTGAGATAATCGCATCCAAAAATAAGAATCGATATAACCCCTCAAAATCCCACAAGCATCTAATATTGGATGTCAAAGCAATGCTGATTTCTCAATCAAGACTAACCGATCAAGCGCTTTATCAATCGAATCTTAAACATCAGTGTTATAGCCAAATCGAAGGCCTTGAAGAGTCGAACAAGTCCAAGCATCTCATACTATTCATTTGAGCATTCAAATACACAAAATACATCAAATGATCAAAGAAATCATTTTGAGCCGTCTGATGGAGTGGAGTGGTACGGGTTTTGCATGTATTTATAAAAACGCCACTCCTCCAATCTATAAATAACCCATCATTCCTCATATGAAGTGAAGCCAAGCAAGAGAGAGGAGAGAGCTCTAAAGCTTGAAGATCTTTCAAGCACAATCGTGCCACCACTGACTATTAACCACCGCCATCACGCCGCCACCGCCATCGCCGATCTCGCCGTCGTCAATCTCTTTGCCTCTCATGACGACCTTCATCGCTACCGCTCCTCACCGTTCACCATCATATGCTACCACCTGAACGTGACTATATAGTTGTTGTTGTCTGATTTTGGGGTTCCCATTGTCGCTCTTCTCATATATAATTTTGTAATCCCAGAAAAAACTTATACTCCAAAATAAATATATAGTAGCATTTTACTCGCCAGTGATTTTTTCCCTCTTTTCGAGGTTTTTCACGTAAAAATTCTAGAGTTTTCTTGTTCACTATTTAAATACATGTGTGTGTGTTGGATTTCACAATAAGACTAAAGCGTAAACTTTCACTCTACCACAACTGATTTTCTAGCATGCAACAACTTCACTTTAGGAACAGCTTCTTTCAAGCAAAACAACAAAATAAACTTGCTGAACCTTTCATCTCACACACCAGTTTTTAAACATAATCCTACAAGACGTCCAAATCTTTTAAAAGTCAAAAATTGTCAAAAGTCATCTGTAAAGGCTATTGAACTCAAAAACATAATTTCTGACAGTGAATTGGCACAATTTCCCCTGTTAAGCCTTTTTAATTACCATCTAATGTTGATGATCTTATCAGTTCTGAATTATGGGAACACCAAGGTTTTCAAATATACTTTTTTGCCCTATCATAAAAGTGTACTTGTAGTGGTAATTTCAATTGTTTAACTGTTTTAATATTCAATTACTATTTCGATTTTGGTTAAGAAGAAATCAAAATATTATACAACTTTTTGGAATAAAAAAAATTTTTTTAATATTTGCAATAGATGAGATCATTCAATTTAATATAGCAATAGAAACAAAAAAATGTACTCCTAACTCATAAATGTAATCACAAATAATATTTTGCCTTTTAATTTCTCAAAAAATAACATATTTAAATAGTTGAAATTATTTTATGATAATATAATGAATTGGTTGTAAATCAATAACGATGGTATAATATAGTTTTATATTTTTTAGTTTATTTTCTCTAATTCGAGTCATTGGCAAATATTTGATAAGGGTTATTTGGTTGCTATAAATAGAATACATAATAAAAGGAATATACTGTATTTAAAATATAACGTATTTCAAACATGTTCAATTGTTTGGTTAGGTATAAAATAAATAGAAAAAATTATATATTAGTGTTTGATTTGAGATGAATGAATTCAATTTAAAGCCTAGCGGCAATGACGAACAATTGTGAGTGGTAACTTGTGTTGTGTGTTTAGAAATTAGCCAAATTGACTGAGTTTTTAATTCACCAAAAATGAAATAAAGAGTAAATTTCAAATTCACCAGTGAATTACATTACATTTGACATTCAACCAAACACTCAAATTGTCAAAATAAATGCATTTGGAAGGCAAATTTAGCAAACCAAATAACCCCTTAGTCAAAACGAGTGAGGTGAGGTCAAGCATGTGACATGGATGGACGGAAAGAGCACTTGAGTTTAGGCCAAAATTCTTAAAAGAAATCAACATATAATTGATCCAAAAACACCAAAAAAAGATCTAAAACCAATACATACACGATGCATGCACACACACAAACACACATATATATCTATATATATATATATATATACACACACACATACATATATACATACATACATTACAAACTATTCACTGTCTTTTTAGCAGAATACCAAAATAAAAAAGATCCAACAAATTTGGAGGCTGATGGTTTCAAAGACTGGAAATGACAAAACACATCAAATGGAAACAAATATATAACTGGCATCATAAATTGAAAAGTAAAAGGAAAAACATGAAGAAAAAAATTAAAAAGCTAAAATGAAATACTATAATAAGAGTCATTGCTACAAAAAGCTTATTCTCTAAAAGTGCATCATAAATTGATAACTAGAGAGAATTTGCCATGTATTTCAATCCATCATTTGGGCTAAATATACGTGTCCACGAAACCACTACTAGAAATTATACAAATTCTAGGGGGTAAAAACTCAGTTATAGAATAAAAAAAAATCCATGAACTAATCAACAATGATCACATTGATCAATGAAAAGATGAGAAGTTAAAAAAAATGGTGGCTCGAAGAAGGCAACGGCTTTCATGGGCCAACATAAGAACTCAGCAAGGCGCTGAGATAGAAGGCAAGGATATAAGCAGACGACTGAATATTATCCACTCCAAGCTTACCTGATAGCTTTTGAAAAATTGCTAATGCTAATCCATTGATGAAAATGTTTGCAAGTTGTTTTATTATGGTAATGAACACAATATAAATTAAACAACTGTGCGGCATATAAAATATCATCAACTTCATTATGCATAGTCAGCCACGTTGAATGAAGCTTAGTAATATTAATGTCAAACTTGTCTCATACTAGAGCTTCAGAAGACTTTTCATTTATATTTTTAATGTCCCAGTATAATTTTAAGACAATAATTCACAAATTGTAACATCGATCTAAATTTGACTTCTTTATAGAATCTTACTGCTACATTTTATTTTTACTTTTCCAAGTCATTCGATCGCCCCCCAAAATTGTGCAATATAAAAAATGCAATATCCTTAAGTTTATTGCCTATTAACAATACTTACATAATCAGCATTTGTATAAACTTCAAGTATAAAATCCTCCCCCTTTGAATAAAATCATTTTATCTAGATTTCCATTAAAATATCATTATAAAATTCAATTCAATTTTCTAACATAAGTTTTTTTAAGATTGTGCTTGAATTAAATTACCACACCAACAATATAGGCAATAGTTGGCCTAGCATGCAAAAAGTAGATAAATCTTCTCGTAAGACATCCATTGAAAGTTTTTGTTTTACTATTATGTCTTTTAAAGCATCTCCAAGATTATGATTAAATTCCACGTGGCCCTTGACAGGCTTGCAACCTAACTTACATGTTCTTCTCAACAAGTTTGCTATTTTTTTTATTTAAAGATTCTATGCCAAGATTGTGTGATTTCAATTACAAAGAAATAACTTAAGTTACATGATTTTTTTTTTCACCTCAAATTCGTGGAGTAGCATTTTCCTTAAAATCTCCATTCCATCTAAATCACTATATATCATGATGATGTTATCTACATAGAACAATAATGCAGAGACTCCTCCTAAAATCATGTACAAAATTAATGCATGATCTACTTGACTTCATTTGTATTAGATGTTGAGCATTACCTCAACAAATATTATGAACCATGCACTTGAAGATTGTTTCAACCCATACAATGCCTTTTTAGTTTATATAACTTTTATTATGTATTTGAGAAAAATTCTTATGAGACCATACATACTTCCCCTTCTACATCACCATATACAAACTCATCATGCACAAATAAAATTTGCTGTATTTTGCAGTCGCTATCAACAACCAACAACAACAATAATAACAACAAGTCTTTATCCCACTAAATGGGGTTGGCTACATGAATATTTCGTCTCCATTGTGTCCTATTATGTGTCAAATTCTCATTTAATTCAAGTATACTAAGGTCATTTCTTATACATCTTAATCATGTCTTTTTAGGTCTACCTCTACCTTTCTTAACATAAGGCAAATCTAATGCATCTACTCTCCTAACTCATTGGACGGCCGACGCTTTATGTGGTCAAACCATCGCTAATTCTCTAATCTTATCCGCCACTTCCTTTTTTTTCCAACATACTTATTTCAATTTATCTCTAAGAGTAAAGCCCATCTGAAAGCATCCTCATCTCGCAACACTTAACTTAGTCTCATGCTTCTCTTTTATTGACAACCATTATGCACCATAAATCATTGCAGGTTTTACCACCATCTTATAAAATTTTTTCATAAGTTTAAGAGATATTTTTCTATCACACAACATGCCAGATGTATTCCTCCACTTCAACCATCCAACTTGAATTCTACTAATAACATCTCCATCTATTTCACCATCATTTTGAACAATAGAGCCTAAATATCTGAATCGCTCACTCTTTTTAATGACTTGTTCACCTAATGTCACAACACGACCACTATAACTTCTACAACTAAAATTACACTCCATATATTCCGTTTTAGATCTACTTAAACGAAAACCTTTAGACTCTAAGGTTGACCTCCATAATTCAAGTTTCTATTGGACTCCCTCTCTAGTCTTATCAACAAGAAGAATGTCAATAAAGCATACACCAAGGTACATCTTCCTATAAATGCCTAGTAAGAACATCTATAACTAAAGCAAAAAGATAAGGGCTTAAAGTTGATCCTTGATGTAATCCAACTGAAATAGGAAAACATTTTATAGATCCTCCTTATGTTTGGACACAAGTGACAGCTCTAGTATACATATTCTTGATGACTTGAATATAACCAATATTAACTCATTTCTTTTAGAACTCTCCAAAAACATCTCTTGAAACTTTATCATAAGCTTTCTCTAAATCAATAAATATCATATGTAGATCCTTGCTTTCTATACTTCTCCATCAAATCTTTTAACAAATATATAGCATCCATAGTAATATATACTTGGCATGAAACCAAACTGATTGTGAGAAACTTTTGTATCACATCGTAACCTATGCTCAATTACTCTCCCCAATAATTTTAATGTATGACACATTAACTTAATTCCTATATAATTTGCACACTCTTGTGTATCACCTTTATTCTTAAATATAGGAACCAACAATCTCTTTCTCCACTCATCGGCATCTTTTAGTCTTTAAAATAACATTAAAAGATTTGTAAAGAAATTTCTTGATCTCCTAAACATTTTCACACTTCTTGGAATATCATCGGTCTCTTGTTTTTCACATTTCATTTTCTTTAAAGCTTCTCTAACTTCAGAGTTACTAATACAATAATAAAAATAAAATTCTCTATTTTTATATAGGGTATTAAGATTGCTAAAATCAATCGTATTTTCAAATACTTCATTAAAAAGTTTATCAAAATACCTCATCCACATATTTTCAATATCCTTTTCTAAGAAAAGCACTTTATGATTTTCATCATTAATACACCTCACTTGAAATTTGAATCTTTTCTTTCTATCTCTTTGGTTATAACTTATATACATCTTTCACTTTCTTTGATATCTAATCTATTATATAAATCTCTAAAAGCTAAATTTTTTGCATCATATATTGTTTTCTTAGAATCTCTACAGTCGCTATCAACAACCAATGATAAAAAAACTTGAACAATGCCACCTCCCCAACGTCTCTCTTACTCACCAATGAGCCATTAATACTACCACCCACCACCAACATCATTGTCGGTCGCCATTTATCAAAGTCAATTGTTAGCCGCCAAACATAGTCGGCCACCACCATCAACCACAACCACCAAAACTAAATAATTTTACTTTGCTTTACATTATGTAACCAAACAAGAAATAAAAAAAGAAACCCCTGCATTTGTAGGATTTACAACCAAACAACTTTAAAGTAATCAAAATATATTATATTTCTTTTACACTGTATTTCTTTTTCAAGCAACCAAACAGACCCTAAATAGATCAATAATTTGAAATACCCCATTGAAGATTATCATTTATTTCATTTTGAAAGAAAAATAAATTGTTAAAACAAAATTAGTAGGATATGCTCAATCTTATTAGCAAAGTATTGTAAGTAAAATAAAATTAAAATATTTGATATGAGACAAATTTAAAGAACATTATTTGCCAATTGGAGAATATCAAGACCAATTATATAACTACATAAGAGTTGTAATTGTGTATTATGATAGGTTTACAGATCTTACAATTAAACATGTTTGCCTCAAGATTATCTTATTATCACTATATATTTTATTAAAGGTCTTCAACGAGAATCTATGGATCCCTTATGTTACAATTTACCAAGAACCCTCAATGAGGCCTTAATTAGATCTTTAAATATTGAGGCATAACAAGAGTGATATGTTAATAATACCACACACTTAAGCAAAATTTCTAAAGAGATATCTTCACCATCATGTCTAAAGCTGTCAAACTTACATCAGTACAAAAATCAAGCATAATAAAAACTACTTATCAAAGAAAGCATAGTTTATGAATATACTTTTAAAGATGAACTACATGGCTATGTACAGCAACCATTGGATTCTTTTGATTTTGAATATTAAAGGTAACATGCCAGGAATTTTTGCGCAGTAGATATAGAGACTGTTAAATAGTCTAAAATAGTTTACCTACGTTCACTGTGTTGAAGCAGCAATGCCAGTGTCTATTTCTTTTTTACGTCAACTTACAATTTTATCCAGACTGGAGCATCACGTTTATTTGGCTTTCCAACCTACTCTTTTACATTATCGTGACAAACTAATACATGTCAAATTGCTGGCTCCACAAATGTGAAGGGAAGAGGGACAGAAGTTAATCATTGTTGAAATCCTAAGATAATGTGCTAGAGATTTGAATTTTGCATGGTTAAGAACAAAAGGTAAAGTAATGATAATGACAAAAACAAGAAAATTAATATAATTGGACCAAGGACTAAAGCTAAAAAGAGATCATCCCTATTCTTGAAAGTATAGTTATTACTGGGGTGTTCAAGATGCAAGTCATCATCACAGTAGTGAGACCAAACATTCCAAATTATGCTACACGCAAATAAAGGAAATAGTTCTGGTGAACAAAAGCTTAAAAGATTAATCGATTACTGAAACAGGTACTATAGGTTAATATTTCAAGTGCATACAAAAAATTAGCAACAGAAAATAAATCCCGTTTTCTTATTGAATGGCTTCAGAGCTAGATAGACATTAGGCAAGTTTAAAAACACTTACTTCAACTTGAAACATGAACCTTCTTCCACTACTAATAAACATTATGTTTGACGATGTAACAATAGCAGTAGGTGAGCCTGATTGCAAAGATGGAAACTCAATGTCATCATTATTTACTAAGTCAACAATCTTTCTTCTTGCTCGTCTAAAGTTCATGTCAAGGACCTCTTCTATTTGAGGCCGAAGGAGCACCATAAGCAACTTAGAAAATTTCAACCCTAATGTTTCTAAAATTGAGCAATGTCCGAGAGCAGCATCAGCGCATATGCTAACAGACCGAAGAGCAGAAACAGTCTCAGGTAGAGGTGAATTTTCTCTCATTAATCTAACAAAAGACTCTATTTCATACTCAGCCCATTGAACAATTCGATTTGTATTTACAGGCATGTCTCCAAATAATGAAACTGATTCTTTTGCCACCAAAAAAATTGTTGAGAAAACAAACTGAGAAAGAGTTGCAGCAAATGTCTCTGTGTAACCAAAGCAAGAAGGAAGAAAATCCTCAATTTTTTTCTGAAGATGGTAACCATAGGCTTTCAACAATAGCTGATGGGCCAGAGAAACCTTCCCTAATTTAACTAAACCTGATAAAGCTTTCTTTAGGTCAGCAACACGCACAGATGGCTGCTCACAAATGCCAACAAGAAGATCTTTTAGAATTTCTTTCCTTTTCAGGAATGCTTCCTTGTATGAAGAACCATCATTCGTTGGAATTTCCCCCAAGTTACTCAATTCTGGATTGTTCTTCTCTTCTGCATCTAAGACCAGTAAAACTTCTTCAATTTTGCGTTCTGCTAGTAAAATGTCCAGAGTCTCCAATAATGTGACCTTAGGGTCCTCCATATCAAAATTCAAGATTTCATCAGTCTCAGAAAATTGGAGGTCAATCTTCTCATTATCGTCTTCATTCTGACATTCATTCCATATTTCCAATTCTCGACAAACACCACTCATAAGATCCTGTACAAGGATTCCTTGAACAGAAACATGTTTCTGTAATTCAATCAACTCTTGCTCCATTTCGATTACCTCTTCAGATATTCTACATGCAGTTCATGTTCAGGAAATCAACAGAAAAGAAAAGATTTTTTAGAAAGTTGAGACAATGAAAAAAAATGCTGAATGAAGAAGCACGAGTCAATATGGAAAGTTAACGTAATTGTAAGGATTATAAAACATGTTAGCAGCACCAAAAAAAAATTCCATATTTCGTCTGTGTAACCACCTTGTTCTGATATGCTTCACATGTCCAAAATAAGAGCAGGTTTTTGAAGAAATTAACAGGTTATTTTTCATATTATATTGTAGGCAACCAAGGCAACTTTGTCTAGGAAGGGAATGAGCTTTGCATGTTTGGGCTAACAATATCAGCAATCAATTTACCAATTTGACACATATAAAGGTACTCCTAAAACAAGCTTCATATGGATAACAATTATCTGGGTCCTACCTGTAGAAATACCGCAAATCATTAGACAAAGGATGGAGCATAATCATATTTATTACCATGAGTAAACAAACAAGGGGTTAACCATGTAACATTAGTCCATGTTATCACCTAAATAAATCATTTTTCCTATCAGGCGATGCCAGCATAATACATAAACAGACAGGTAGGTGATTTAAAGTTTCACCTCAGGAAACCCAGGTACTTCGAGTGCATATTCCCTCGTAAATTTTCAACAGCATCCTTTAAATCCAAAAGTTCGGTACAAATTCTCCTGATATCCTGCATGCATAGATACATTACGAATGTGAGGCTATAAAACTAATGAATTACTGATTTTTAAACGTGTCTATAATGCTTTCAAGAAAGACTTAGTAGCTAAGCAAATAAACCAATAAAAAGACAGTGAACCTGGAAGCATTCAGTTAGATCGCGATTTCTGCGAGATTAACAAAAAACCGTATGTCTTAAAAATTCCAATTGTTGCAGATATCCTAGCCTCAATGATTTATGGAGCAGTATGTTAACCAAAAAAAGAGAAGCATAAAATTAAGTGTTATAGAAATAGGATGATCAGGTAGATGAGTGGCTTTACACATAGAGACAAAATACAAAATGAATATATACGTGAAAAGGTTGGAGTAGGTCTAATGATGGATAAGATTTGAGGGAGTCGCCTTAGATCATTTGGTCACATAAAATGCCAATCATCTGATGACCTAATTAGAAGAGTAAATCTATTGGATTTGACCTATGCGAAGAAAAGTAGAGGTAGACCTGAGAAGATTTAGGTAGTATTAAAAATGATCTTATTTTATTAGAATTAAATGAGAATTTGACACTTAATAGAACACAATGGAGAAAAAAGATTCATGTAGCCGACCTCACGTAGTGGATAAAAGCTTGTTGTTGTTGTTGTTGCAAGTATCTAACCTCAATGTAATTTTACATCAATGCGCTCTTATAAAGTCAAAATAAATAAAGCATTCAGTTTTTATGCTCATATATCTTGGACAGAAGGGGATATGAAAAGCTAAAACTGAGATGTTTGAGATTCTATACATTATTAAGGAATGCTTCAACTTCTAACATATATAACAAAAGAATATTTGAAATCAATTAAAAGTATCATCATCATCAGCAGCAATATCATAACTAATTGGTTTTTATGAATCCGAATTCTCCACTCAATCCTATTGGGTTTGTAGCAAATCATTTTGCACTTTTCTTCGTGTTACCTTTGGTTTACACCTCTTCAATTTTAATCATTCAACCACTGATGTCATCTACCAGCATTATTAGTGCATCTTCTACTCTAGGGGACATGAAAAGCTAAAAGTGAGATGTTTGAGATTCTATACATTATTGAGGAATGCTTCAACTTCTAACATATATAGAAAAGAATATTTGAAATCAATTAAAAGTATCATCATCAGCAGTAGCAATATCATATAACTAATTGGGTTTTTATGAATCCGAATTCTCCACTCAATCCTATTGGGTTGTAGCAAATCATTTTGCACTTTTCTTCGTGTTACCTTTGGTTTACACCTCTTCAATTTTAATCATTCAACCACTGATGCCATCTACCAGCAATATTAGTGCATCTTCTACTCTCATGGTACATGCATTATCCTCAACAAATGGTACTCTTTTTGTTAAACTTACAAATCATTTTTCAATCCATCTTTCATACTTTTGCCACACATTATCTTAACAATCTTTTTTTTTTTTTTTTGCACTCAGCTTATTTATAAGTGACTTAATTACTACCCAATACTTAATCCATATACCATGGTAGCCAAGTTCTTGTAGTACAAAAAATATATTTCATTCCATGATGTTTTCTTATCATATAGTGCTTGTTGGGTAAAAGCATCTCCCTTTTTATATTCATATTCTTCTGTACAAAAGATAATATATACTCTTTGTTAAACAAACCCTAAGCATGTTTAACTTTTAAATATTTTATCTACTATTCTGACTTTTTACCTTTCTCAATAAAATCTTATTAATATAAACTATATCATCTGTAAAAAAATATACATAAAGAAAATCTCTTTGAATATCATTTGTAAATACTTTTATAACAAATGTGGGAAAATATAGGCTTAATCTTGATCATTGATGTAAAATGTGGTTAGGAACTCTATGGTTAGTCCACGATCATTTCCAAACTCAATGTTTCATTGTGTATAACTTTAATGCCACCATATCGCATGTAATCATGAACTCTATGTTAGTCACCGATCATTTCAAACCCAAAGTTTCATTTCTAACACTTTTAATCATATCAAACTCAATGTTTTAGGTCTAACATGAATATTTTCATTTAAAGTATGCCAAACTAATTAACCATGATGATTAAATATATGCATTCTTAGGATTAAAAATATAGAAGTAAACCCTTTCTTTGCCACTTAAATTTCTATTAATTGTCTTCGCATAAAACCACCTTTCATAGTCTATCTTTCTGATAATATCCTTAAAGGTGTCAACTGCCTCAAGAAGAAATAGCTGCCAATGTTAACGGAGTTAGGTGATCGCCGAAGGTAAAGAATAAAATTTTACATATGTTAATTATAAAGAAGACTTAAAATAGTACAATATGATCATCATTACAATTAAATATTAAATTATAGCAAACAAAAAATATATATTTTTTAAGTTTTTTGTCATTTTAAATACCAAAATGATAAAATTTTATCAAATAGATTGCCAAAATAATGTGTTCACAAAGCTGAAAGCAGAAATATTAGAAGACTCTTCTATGCACACTAGAATTTTAAGTCTCTTAGAAGAGTTTTTACACCAAAGCTGAAATCTTGAATGTGGAAACTTTCTCTTATGCTAACTATGTTGGCTCTACTGAAGGCAGGAAATCAACCTCTAGATATCGCATTCTTTTTAGAGTGAACCAAGTTATTAGACAAAAAAAATAAAGAAATTATTTTAGTCAGATTCAATCTGCAGGTTGAATTGAGGCTGATAGCTTGATTTACATGTAAAATGATGTGGGTAAAAAACTCCCTTAAGAAAACTAAATTTCCTTACATAAAGACTGCACTTATGTACTATGATGATAGTGTACTTATCTATATTGTTAACAATTATATATATATATATATATATATATATATATATATATATATATGTTTGTATGTATGTATGTTATAGCATTCGGGGAAGTGCTAAACATGAAGAAGCATTATTATTGGAAAGCACTCTAATAGTGGAGAGCGATGCATGTTTACTTTAGTGCCCATTGTTTTCATTCTCCTACATTAAATAAAGGGAATTTCCGATGAATAAGATATACCAAGAAAATTTTCCTCCTCGATGATATAGATCTACAGCTATGAATGATCTGAATAGATTGAAAATGCCATTGATCCAAGCTAGACATGACTGCTTACGGGATTGATCATAACTCAACTCAAAGCAGACTTGAAAACCCAATGAGCAGTGCAATACAAAAGTGCAATAACACAATGGTAAACAATCACAGTATAGTGTTAGGAAATAGTAACTTGACAAAATGACAGAAATTTTCTATAAGCTCTGCCATATCATCATGATCGCTAATACTTTTACAATTCTAAAGAAAACTTCCATAACAATTTTTGGAACAGTAGATGAATGTGAATCAAAGAAGATATCATGGAATTGCATCATTAGCTGTAAACTTTGAAGGATCACAAATGCTCTAAATTCCCAAAGAGGCAGCGGCACAATGAGAAATTATATCCTTGGATTCTTTCCCTTTCTGCACCATTAAACTGATTCATCACTCACAGCCTATCTCAACCATACGGTTAGACCTCTATTCTTGTCCTATTACATGTAGAAAATCACATGTTTATGAATCCACAAACACAGAAACAAGTTGGACATTATCTTCAGTCGTGAACATAGATACCAAGAAGGACAAACAATTCACGGCTCTTACGTTGAGAACATCACAATTTGAACTAATCAACAGTGCGAGATTGAAGGTACTGAAATAATTATTAAAACTGTCGACTAAAGAAAGAATGCCACTAAATGAGATAACAAGAATCGTCGGAGGTTTCCTCCTAGTCTTCCCATTAATTAATATGATTATATGAAATTGACATCTTCGGTAAATTATGAAACATATGGAAGAAATCTTCTGAACATTGCCATGAATAATAGTCCAATTATCTCCAAGACAATTGTCATTATTAAATGCCGATGAACTGTCATCATCCTGTCAGCTGGTCCAACTGATACATCTCAAATGTATCTATGAGTGTGAATATAACCTCATTGCTTGAAGCAAACATGAAGTGCAAGCAAATAGTGCATAGAGGAAAACCCTAGAAAGAAAAACTCTACTCAATACAACCACTTCAATTCTCTAAACAACTTCACTCACTCCAAGCCCCAGAAATTGCACTTCGGCGCCAAATCTATGTCTTGTCCGTAAAACCAAAACCAGTCCACTACTCCACCGTTCCCACTGCGAAACTTACTAGCAAATACTCTTATACGACTAAAGCTCTGGAAACACGGGAACAATCTAAAGCAAAATCACTATCAATGCAACCAGAGCAACCAAACCTAAACAAGAAAATACTTGAGGACTAAACCAGCTCTGCACATTGGAAGGAATACAAGCAAATGACGAGTTCAGTTTAAATTCAACCATGCCCCGAAAAAAAATATTGTAAATAAAATTCTTAGCAGTGTAAAGTTCCAAAAACAGTGAAAAAAAATCCGAAGCGAAAAAAGAAAACCCAAAAAGAAACAAACCTTTTCGGTTTTCGATTGGTAGATGGCATTGATGCACGACTGCGGAGTAATATACTCGTGCGTCGAGAAATCGTCCTCTTCCTCGCTGCTGTCCATCTCTCTATAACGCTCTATCCTTCTCTCGGTCTGCTTTCTGAACTGATCTTCCTGTTCAATATCATTTTGATTTTAGCTCCAAAAGACAGCTGAGGGCGAAAGAGCAGCAATAAACCAAACCCATAATATGACCAAAAAACAGGACCCATCTGCGAATAGAGTTCGTCCGGTGACTCCATGCTTAAACAGCTCTGGTTTTGTGGGTTTAGGGATATACGGAGAAAGATTTTCTGGCAAAATAAGGATTCCAGATCAGGGAAGGAAGAAGCCGTTGGATCAGAGGAATAAAAGAAGTAAAACTGCGATCCATTCCTTCAATATTGTTCTTCACTTTGTAGTAATTTTATGCGCGCAGCATTAATTCTTGCAAGTCACACTCTTGTCATGCTGATTGCTTCAGAATAATTTTTCATCATTAAAATAAGAAATTTTTATATACATATCATCTCAAACTATCTATTTTATTTATTTAGTATTCAAAATTTTATTATTCGTATCTTATGCACCGCTATTCTAATGATAAAATGAGTTTTGTGCTTCTTTCGCGGTATCAGTAATAATAAAGTTTTGAGTGTTAAATGAGTAAAATAGATAATTTGATGTGGTATATATGTAAAAACCCCTTAAAATAATTAGAACCCTACCAAATTTTGTTGGCAGTTTCAATGAATCACAACCTAATGGATAAGGGGGTTTTGGTAGGGGATCAAGTCATCACTATAAACCAATATTTTTATGGAATTTTTTACATTTTAGTATAAGGATTTTATTGTAAAGAAAGATGATAACTTTTCAATGGGAACAAAATATAATTAACACTATGAATGCCCACTTCTCTTCTTAATCAATACATAGATAACATTGAATAATGTGTAAAATGATAGAAGTCGTGTATTAGGTAGATTGAATGCGCCAAAAAGTTCATTAATGTGATCATCAATTTTAAGATTATGAAAAAGGCACCAATGCTCACTTTTTTTAGAATGAAAGATAAAATTAACTGATGAAAATTAGGTTAAAAGTTAGTCCAGGTCCTTAGAACGCTATATCTGTTGAGGATATGCTTGCGATTGATTGGTCATATATGCCATTTTCTGAGTGCATCGAGTGAATTATCTAGTAGATGAAGAGAAAGTGAAAAAGTGGATGATTGTCACCTCGAAAGTGAGTTCACATCATAAGCTACATTATTCTTCAATCAAGCGTAAGAACAAGATAGATCTCAACTTTTATATTTAATCTACTTAGTTTGTAACGTTTTATGTGTGTTGACAAGGCTATGAGTAGCAACAAAATTGAAGCAATAGGAGATGAAAAAAAATCCAATAATGCTTTGATATAATCTCAAATCTAACACTTTATTGAACATATATTTCAGCATGTTAATGGCTGTTATTATATATGTTGGTGCTATAATTATCAAAATGCATCATATTGAGCAAACATATAGTTAGATATAAGATGTTCATAATTATTCGAGTGCATTAGCATCATAGTTAATTAAGACGAATATTACGAGGGTTACACTACAAAGACTCCAATTTAAATATTATAATGACCATCAATGTATACTAGATGAATCAAGATGTGTATGTTTTGAACAAATGGGGACGTGCTTAGGGGTTCTATGATGTTAGATCCATCATAGAGGTTCATGGATCAGTAACTTCGCATGATGAGCTTATAACTTAAAATTGAACATTGTGCACTTAAAATCGCTTTATAATGTAATTCGAACTATAATTTTTTATTAAAAATGTGTTAGTATGCTTTCTGATGCAATTAAATTTCTTTTTTTTTATCATAATCCAAATTGAAAATGGTGGATTATTGTACTCAAAATAGCATCTAAAAAAATGTTACTAATACCTTCAAAACATCATTCATATGCAAACTAAATAACACTCATATCATAAAAAATCTTTTTTTGCTCTCAAAATGAAGAGTAATGGATCCTATCATTATAACATATGGATCAGTTAAGCGAAATTGTATATCTTATTTTGAATCTTAAATTGAAATAGCTATATAGTAATTTAAAAAAAATTTCAAAATTATATACAACAACAACAAGCCTTTATCCCACTAAGTGGGGTCGGCTACATGAATCTTTCGTCTCCATTGTGTCCTATTATGTATCAAATTCTCATTTAATTCAAGTATACTAAGGTCATTTTTATACATCTTAACCAAGTCTTTTTAGGTCTACCTCTACCTTTCTTAACATAAGGCAAATCTAATGCATCTACTCTCATAACCAGGTCATCGGACGGTCGACGTTTTATGTGGCCAAAGCATATAGTGACTCTCTATTATCATAGAGCTACTCCAACTTTTTTTCGAACATACTCATTTTGCATTTTATCTCTAAGAGTAAAGCCACTCATCCACGAGCATCCTCATCTCGTAACACTTAACTTTGTCTTATGCTTCTCTTTTGTGGCCAACATTACATAAGTCATTGCGTCTTACCACCATCTTATAAAATTTTCCCTTAAGTTTAAGTGGAACTTTTCTATCACACAACAAGCCAGATGCATTCCTCCACTTCAACCATCCAACTTGAATTCTACTAATAACATCTCCATCTATTTCACCATCATTTTGAACAATAGAGCCTAAATATCAATCGCCACTCTTATTAATGACTTACTCACCAAATGTCACAACACTACCACTAGAACTTCTACAACTAAAATTACACTCCATATATTCGCTTTTAGATCTACTTAAATGAAAACCTTTAGACTCTAATGTTGACCTTCATAATTCAAGTTTCTCTTGACTCCCTCTCTAGTCTTATCAACAAGAAGAATGTTATCAAGAAAAGCATACACCAAGGTACATCTTCCGTAAATGCCTAGTAAGAACATCCATAACTAAAGCAAAAATAAAAGGGCTTAAAGCGATCCTTGATGTAATCCAATTGAAATGGGAAAATATTTTGTCAATCCTCCTTGTGTTTGGACACAAGTACAAATATGCATATCCTTAATGACTTGAATATAACCAATATTAACTATTTTCTGTTCTAGAACTCTCCAAAGAACATCTCTTGAAACTTTATCATAAGCTTTCTCTAAATCAATAAATATCATATGTAGATCCTCCTTGCTTTCTCTATACTTCTTCATCAAATCATTTAACAAATATATAGCATCCATAGTAATATATACTTGGCATGAAACCAAACTGATTGTGAGAAACTTTTGTATCACATCGTAACCTTGGTTCAATTACTCCCTCCCATAATTTTAATGTATGACACATTAACTTAATTCCTCTATAATTTACATACTCTTGTGCATCACCTTTATTCTTAAATATAGAAACCAACAAACTCTTTCTCCACTCATCTCTATAAAAAAATTTAATTTATTAAATACTTAAATTAAAAATAATAGTAAAATTGTTTAAATTTTTATCTAATGACTAATATTTTTCTAACCATTAATATTGTCTTCATAATAAATTTTTTAATGTGTGAAGTGAATAATATTATGAGAATTTAATTTATTTTAGGTGATTCATTTTCTTGAGTGAAGCAACTTTATTTGTTCTATTTACAACAATAATTATACTCAATAGTTTTTTTCTTCTTTGCATATGTGGTATAATTTATAAGATATTGATCTATATTTATTTCATAAATATTATGAGGTTTTTTTTGTCAAATCATTGAGTGTTATGGATTATGATGATTAAAAACTATAACATTTTACTATAGTCTTGCTCTTTGAAATTTTCTAGAGGTTCTTTATATTTGATCATAATCATTCATGTGAGAGAGTACATAAGGATAAGAACATTTACATCACATCACACAATTTTTATATATTCACATATTAAACACCTAAACTTTTACATTTACATAAATAGCACCCAAATCATTTTGATATTACATTAAAATGATACTTTTATTAAAATTTTAAAAGTAAAATGCACATTTTCATGTACATAAAATGTATAATAATTATATTCTATGTTTGCAATTTTCCTTATATAAGACAAGACTTATTTTATATATTTTTTCTTAGAAATGTAAGGCAAACTCGAATTAATAGAATAATAGTTCAAGAGTGGGCTAAATGTGAGCATGGGTCAAGGTCATATTTAAAACACATAAAAATCATTTTGCTTACTAAATTGAATCAATATAATTTATAACATCAATCTAACAAGAAAACAAAATTACATTTAATGATAAAATTTAAAACAAATAATAGCAAATAGAAAATAAAGTACCCAAATTCAATAGCAATATAAGTAAAATTAATACCCTATAACACCAAAATTATCCAATCACAATAAAATATGCTCATATGATAATGCTCTGTTCATCACCCTAGTAAAATATTTTACAAAATTTTTTTTTGATAAATAAAACACAACAAGCAATAATTATTTATCAAAGTATAAACACTGAGATAATAGGGCATGCAATATAGATAACAAAAAAAGTATGAGTGACTATAACATTGTGATGAACATCATTTAAAAATTAGGGTTATGGTGCAAAATGAAAAGTATCACATATTCTTATATGATTTTTTAACTTAAAAAGGCCATAACCAAAAAAAATGCAATGGCTTCATATAAAGTAGTTACTTTGTGGACCTACTGACCTCAATTTTCATAATTACACAATTCGATTCAATATCACATGAGTTTGTGCATAAAATAGATGAATGAAAGTATTCATGTAAATTTATATTCTAATATGAAACCAAAAACTGAGACATATAGGCACATGCAAAGCAAATGCAAAATATTAATGATAAGATTGATAATATTATAAAATATCTATGAGCCTAATATAAATAATAAGAGTTATACCCCTAATAATGATAGATATGTTAATCCATTAATAAATATTTATTATTAGTTCCCTAAAAATCAAAGCGGTTGCAATTGATGTGCATTAACTCGAAGTTCTTAAATAATTCAAACTTTTAATTAATGGCAAAGCACAAATTAAGAGATAAGAGCTAATTAATAATTCAGATAGGTGTAACCTCTTTACCCTAAGTTGTGACACATGTAAATCAATAACATTTAGAAATTTTGTTTGGTTCTGCATTTAGAATGCGGTATAAAGTGAAATCTGATATAAAGTGAATACATAAATTCGAATACTTTACTTGTTTGGTTACATATAAAGTAAATACACGTAAAATATTTTTGTTTGGTTGAGTATATAAAAGAAAGTAAATACACGTGTATTATGAATACTTGTATATTTTAGAAATTAGTGAAATTTTTTCATTAATTGAAATATTAAATTAATAAATTAATTATATATTAAAATATAAATATTTTATAAATAAAAATTTATTATTTAGTTAAAAAAAGATTCTAATATATTTATTTTAAAAGTAGAAAATTGAACAATATGATAGACCTCTATATAACTGATAAATAAATTTATTTTAAAATATTTTTTCTTTCATATGAAGCTATATATATATATATATATTAAAAATTACATAATCTTTTTAGGTCAAATAATGACAAAAATTCTAAAATTCCTGAGATGAGAAAAAACAAGAATACATGTATATCTGAAAAGTATGAAAATCAAAGTAAAAAATATAAATAATGAACTACGTATTTGGAAAATCGGTATGACTCCAAATTTACAAAAATAATACTTAAACTGTATGCCCATAAAAGAATCGAATTGTAGTTGCTTGGGATAAATACACAACTCAAAAGGAAAACTACGGTAAATAACCTTCCAACATATTTGTAACATATTTGTAAATTGTAAACATCAAATTACTCTTTCTGAGTTGTAAAACATGGTACAAACAATGGGATAAATGTTAACAATTAATTAAGGAATCAATCCATACTTCTCCACGAATTTTCTCTGTTGAAGACGCTCGGTCCCGGCGAAAAACTCTTCAATCTCCTGGGAATTCGGAATGTTTTGATGCATGACATTTCATGCTATGGTTAAGTCTTGTGATGAAGTAAGCACGGTGAGCAGAACTAGGAGTCCTTAAAATTTAAAGTCCTTATCAAGCGCAATGTGTGGTTTCCCTTGCATTCTGAAACAAAGAAAGAGAACACATTAGAGATTCTAACATATATATATATAAGCGCAAACTCTCAATTCAAAACTCAAAATTTTTCCTTAAAAATCACAAATAAAGATTTCAAACAAATTCTTACAAACAATAAATAGAAAAGAGCTTATCTGAATTGCAAGAACAAAGAAATACCAAGAAAAGTAAAATTAACATCCAAAAGCATGTCACATGAGCAAATCACATCCGAGTATTTTAGCAATCGGTTGGTGTGACGGCAACATAGCTCATTTGTAAACTTCAGAATCGAAACTCTACCAGATTCAATAATAAAATCCCATCGAGAATCTAGAACAACAACAAAATCAGTCCAAGAGAACATCTACGATTTATTTTTAAAACCTAATCAATCACCAAAATCACATACCAAAACATAAAGAGAATGAAAACAAATTCCACCACTCAAATACCTTTCAAAATTTCAGGCAAATATTAAACTTTGCATGATCACAAACTATCATGAAGCTATAAAAAAAAGTATCACACAGTAGAAAACATAAAATTATCACGCAATCACTTAATGCGTTGCAAAATAGAACCGAAAACAAAGGAAAGCCAAAGCGGTAGATGGAAGGCAAAAATATTTTTTTAAAAAGGAATTAGAGAAGAATGGGTCACAATTCTTGACTTACGAGTGTTTCGTGTTGAATGTCATTCGAACTTTGGCGAATCCTTGAATGATTTCCATGTATACCATGAATATCTCCGAAATATCATTCAGTGGCGAGAATAATCCGACCCTATTCCTCCTTAAATAACTTCGGTATTTACTTTACATACAAAAAATTAAAAAAAATTACTTTTTTAGAAGTCTTCTTGTAATGAACAAGAGAGAACTAAAACTAAAGTCATGTGTAAGATGTGCTCGATTGCTAAACACGGTCACGGAACAATGTTAGATTAGTTTGTTTTTTGTAGGTTTTTTTTTGTATTAGCTAATTCTAGATTCTTATTTTTAGTTACATTAAAGAATAATTTCATTAAAATTCAAATTTATGAAAATCCTGAAAACTTTATTAAATCTAGAAAGAAACCAAAAAAATGGTACAAAAATAGGGGATACTAATATCATGAAAACCAAAAAATAGTACCCTTAACTCAAAAACAATCACATAATTCACTTATACTCAACCTCAAAGCTCCATTATTTTACTAAATGGACTCTTGTTCAGATTCATCAATCTCTCCAACGATGACCACAATTTGGATTGCAGCAGACAAAGAATAGTGTCATTCCCTCTTCACCTCTTGCAGCTGCCTGCAAAGTTCGATGATCATTCAGAACTGCACAGTGATCTATGATTCAAAATTATATGTTTTGATTGTAGAATTTAGTTTGTAGGATCTCAGGTGATAAAATTAGTGAAAGTCTTTAAGGCTTCTATAGAAACCAACTGAAGAAAGTGAACTGACCTGGAAGAATACAGCTTCTGGATGACCACAAACAGAACATTTAGCGCTTCTGGTTCTTGGAAGAGTTGGATCAGCAGTTACATCCTGGAGAACTTGTGTGAACTCGCCAACGTCGTGGTCGATCACATTTCGATAGACACAATAGTTCTCTGCAGTCTCCAAAGCTCAAGAAGGATAAAAAGTTCTTACCATTCTGAAGATGAAGTATTTGATTGTTTTTATAGAACTTTTAAACAGGTTTATTGGTTTTCCTGCATGCTTTCTATGTGAATGAGAAGTTCTGAATTTTTAAGAAAATGTTATAATAGTTTTAATTTTTTCATTTAAAATGTCACTATATATTTACACCATCCAGATTTTGAAGTATTCAGTTTATGTTATTAGCTATCAATAAAAAACATTACCTGCAAATCATGGTTATTATATGACACATAAAGCCATTTACTACAACTTTACATTACTTTACAATAATGCCTTGGTATCATTTTAAATTTATTTCAAATTTTGCTTCTAATTGCTGTATAAGTTAGCTAAGATACATACTGAAGCTAGAATAGTTCAATACAGGAAACTGAACAGAAAATAAACATTTTAATCTGCGTCAATCTCTTTATTAGCCTTTCAAGGGTTTCTACACAACCCATAAGTCAACTATTTTACAACCAAGAATATCATAAACTGCAGAAGGAAAAACTGTAGGATTCGAGAAAAAAAATCAGATAACCAAACACAAAAACAAGACCTGATGATCGCAATTTCTACATGCATAGAGGAGGATCTTCTGCTCCTTGTCTTCCTTTGGATATAAAATATTGTTACTGTAAACAAAAGGTAAACAAGGAATCTAAAATCTCAAAAATTTATTAGAAATAAATAAAAGCCAAACAATCGCATACCATTCACGGCAAAATTTCATGGAACTCATGGCTGTCGGTGAAGCCTGGTTCTCTTTCTTCTAAGCCTTGATGGTTTTCCTTGTTCAGCTTTCAGGAGCGGAGATCCAAATCTTCTAAAGAGGAAAGAGCCGAAGATCCAACCAGATAGAGATGAGCTGAATACTGCCGCACATCTGTGGATACAATAATTCTGCGGTCGGCCGATCACAGGGTTCTGCGGCACAGCGTAGCTGAAAAAGAACTGAGCAATGTCGATGCGATCTCACCTCCCGTCACAGGATTTGCGGCTCTCTTTCTCCCAAACTAGCGGGAATGCGAAAGGCGGGGAACGAGGAGTTCTACGCTCGGTTGTTAGCCGTGTGACTTCGATTTTGAGATATTTCGTTTACACGGAAAATAATTTGAAAAAGAAAAACGAAATATCATAAAATTTTATACAATAATTATATTATCGCCTACCAAACACATGAAAAAAAGAAGAAAAATTTATATACATATTAGATTATATTTACACTTGAATATTTCTGACTACTTAAAAGAATCATTTCTTGAAAGAAAAAAAAAGTAGGTGGTATTTTTTATAATAATAAGATTTAAGTGTTATTTAAGTAAAAATTAAAGTTTTTTGAAATACTAAATTTAAGATGATGTAAATCACAAAAAAAGAATTGTGATTATTTAGATTACATTACACACTAATTATACGAAACCAAATAGCCTCTAAGCAATCATTCTTTAGAAAAAAAAAATGGTATACATGATGTTATACATGCGTGCCTACTCTAGTGAGTGATCAAAAGAAAAAAATTATTATGATATTTTGAGATTTGAAAAAAATAATAATAATAAATTAATTAAGAAGTGAAAGAAAGAAACAAATAAAAATTTACAATATTCTCAAGAAAATAAAAGATAAATTACAATAGAATATATATAATGTTAAGAAAATATTTTGTGCAATCTCAAATTTTCTATTCTTGCACTCATATAAATGCACACAATTCACAATTCACAATTTTCTCCCTTAAAGAATTTGACTACACTTGCCAAAATTTTTTAAAAATGATAAAAATTGGCACACTTGAGAAATATTAAGTTCACTTTGCCTTGATCCCTTATATAATAATGATATAATTTATTGAATTTGTGTAGTAAAAATAGTATAAATTTCAATAAAACAAAAGACCAAGTCAAGTGGGCAACCATTCTATAAGCCAAATTTATAAATCTCAATTATTTAATGAGCACACTAATATATGCAAATGTATATGAACGTTGTATCTAATATTGTTGCTTGCTGAAAATTTCCTAATTATAGAGTATATTTTACACCTTAACTTTGCATGAGAGTCCAGTACATATATAGATAATAGAAAACAAAATAAGAGATACCATAATTTTTATGTAGAAAAATCACAGAAAAAGAGAGAAAAATTGCAGGGCATAGCCCAGCTAAAATGTTTCACTATGCTTTGAAGTACAAAATTTCAATCTTTTCGATTACGAGATTATAAGACTGTATTTGAGAAATTTAGAAGATGAGAGTTCTAGAAAATGACTATGTGATTAAAGTTGGGCTGCAACGGTTGTCCTCGATGATCGGCACGCTTGTGATGATAATGGACTTCAAGTTTCTTGTTCTTGCTTATTTGTAGTTCTCTCATAGCTTTCTCTCAAGTTCTCTTCTAGCTTCCTCCTCCTCTTATGATAAAAATAAGGTCCTATTTATAGGATTCTGAGATGATTATTTTGGTAATTATAACAAAAATCCTAAAACACTTAAAACGGTTCTCATTGATTCCCTCGATCGTAAATAGTTTTTTGATGATTTGACTATAAAATGACATCCGATTTGAGTGATCTTTGGCTCGTCGAGCAGCTCGATTCAAATATAAGTGTATTGAATTTAAAGATCATTCGACCATCCAGTTTGTTTCATGAAGTCTTCGCATGTACTTTTTAGGATTGATTTGAGCTCATTTGGACTCGATTTAACCTAAATTTGGTGTTGATGGACTCATCTCATCGAGATTTTTAATTCAATTATTCATATGTACTAAATTGAGATTCGTGCTATATTTGACAACTTTTAAAATGATGTATCATTCGCCTCCCTTATTTTTTATTATAATTTAGTTTCATCCAAAAATACTGTAAATTTAATAAATCCCTTGAGTTAAAAATATAATTCACAAATACATATATTTTTACATATTACTTTTATTATATATCATTTCATTCATTATTATTTGTTATTTTTTAAAATTATCATTATTATTATTGATCGGCTATTTTATTAGTATTTGTATATATACATATATAACAAATTATTATTATTATATAATATATATATATATATTATAAAGTTTCTTTATAAGCTTATATAATTTTTTTTTAGTCGTAACACAGAAAAGAGAGAGAAAGAGGAGGAGAAAATGAGACAGATTTTTTCTTAAGTCATAACATAACATAGAGAGAGAGAGAGAGAGAGAGAGAGAGAGAGAGACTAAGGGGGTATTTGGCAACAGATTGGATTTATTTCAAATAGGATTTAGTAAATCCTGAGTTGTTAAATCCTAAAAAGTGTTTGGTAATAGATTTACTAAATCCTGCTAAATCGAGAAAGATGTTTGATAAGTTATTTGAGGATTTAAGTCTATTATAATTAAATATTAATATTTAAAAAAATATGAAAATAAATAAACAAAAGAATATAATATTAAAATTAAAATCTATCATTTAACAAAGATATCATGTTCATTACAAAATATAAATAATCATTACATTACTTGGATCTAATTAATTTTTTTGTTGATAATACAATTGAATTTTTCAACTCCTTCGATAACGTCAAGCGTTGCGATGACTCCGCCCCAATTCTTGTATATGCGAAAAAATTGTATTAGAACTGTATAATCAAATGTTATATTTTCTTAACATATAAAGTTTTCTTACGTGTTTCACATCAGTAGTTTATATATTCAAATCATCTTCTTGAACTCTTTCGCCAATAGTTGCATGCACATCAGGGTCATCATCATCTAAGGTTACCTGTCCTAATTCCTTATGATATTGCATTTCTGTTTGAGACATATTAAAGTAATAGTCATCTCCATGATAACAACCAATAAAGTTGTGTAAGACCGTACATGCAATTACAATGTCACCCTACACAGTTAAAAGAAATTTGCGCATATGAGTCAAGACCTGAAATTTTTCTTTCCTAATCCCAAAAGTTCTCTCCACTACATTCCGTAATTGTGCATGACGATGGTTAAACAACTCCTGTGACCCTATATATCTACGAGTTGTACTTTCACGATAGTCACTTAGGTGATAACGAAAGCCTCTAAACGGTGCAATAAATTTGTCTGTATTGGTGTAACCTGAATCAACTAAGTAATACTTCCCTTGTGGAACATAAAAATCGTCTTGCTCAACTGACCAACGTAAAACTCTCATATATGCTGCATATTCTTCCCAACCTGAAGCTAGATAAACAAATTGACGATCAAATGAAATAACAATCATGACATTTTGTGAAATGAATGCTTTTCTCTTACGATATATGTTCTGCAATCGTGAATTGACAACAACTGGTACATGTGTTCCGTCGATTGCACCTATGACATTACTAAAAAATGGATGAAATTGAGGATTACCCCGTACAAATGAATGACAATCAGCTTGTGCTGGCAGTAGGTTGATGAATTCATCGGATAATGAAATGATAGCTTGCAACACCTGATTGAAGTAGCGACTAACTGTTTCTAATGAATGTTGAAAAAATTCATAAAGTTTCTTGTTGAGAAATTAAGAAGATGAAAGTTCTAAAAAATGACTATGTGATTAAAGTTGAGCTGCAACGGTTGTTCGCGATGATCGACGACGCTTGTTGTGATAATGGACTTCAAGCTTCTTGTTCTTGCTTCTTTGTAGTTTTATCATAGCTTTCTTTTAAGTTCTCTTCTAGCTTCCTCCTTCTCTTATGATAAAAATGAGGTCCTATCAATAGAATTCTCATATGATCATTTTGGTAATTATAACCAAAATCCTAAAACACTTCATCAAACGGTTCTAATTGATTCCCTCGATCGTAAATAGTTTTTTGATGATTTGACTATAAAATGACATCCGATTTGAGTGATATTTGGCTCGTCGAGCAGTTCGATTTGAATATAAGTGTATTGAATTTAAAGATCATTCGACCATCCAGTTAGTTTCATGAAGTCTTTACATGTGCTTTTTGATTTGAGCTCATTTGGACTCGATTTAACCTAATTTTGATGTTGATGGACTCGTCTCATCGAGATATTTAATTCAATTATTCATATGTGCTAAATTGAGATTCGTGCTAGATTTGACAAATTTTAAAATGATGTATCATTCGCCTCCCCTATTTTTTTATTATAAATTTAGTTTCAATCAAAATTACTGTAAATTTAATAAATTCCTTGAGTTAAAAATATAATTCACAAATGCATATATTTTAACGCATTACTTTTATTATATATCATTTATTTCATTATTATTTGTTATTTTTTAAAATTATCATTATTATTATTATTATTATTAATCAGCTATTTTATTAGTATTTATATATATACATATATATACATATATATAACATATTATTATTATTATTATTATATAATATATATATATATATATATATATATATATATATATATATATTATAACGTTTCTTTATAAGCTTATATAGTTTTTTTTTTTAGCTGTAACACATAGAAAAGAGAGAGAAAGAGGAGGAAAAAATGAGACAGATTTTTTGTTAAGTCATAACATAACAGAGAGAGAGAGAGAGAGAGGGTGGCGGCATGGACAGAGAGAGAGAGAGAGAGAGAGAGGGTGGCGGCATGGGCCCCCTTAATTAATGTTTTTTTTTTATTTTAAAAGTTGAACAGTTTTTTTTTTATTTGAAAAGTTTTCTGTTCTCAAGAAGATGAAATTTTTTTTTTAGAATTTGAATAATTCTCTCTTTTATTTATTTTTTTAAGAAGATAAAATATTTTTTTTATTTACTTTTTTATGAATTTTAAGTGTCAATTTTTAAATATAAATATCCTTGAGGGGATGGGGGTAAACACATCTCTCCCCTTCTCCCTAGTGGTCATCAACGACTTATATGATGATGTGCGACACCATCGCAGATTCTAATTCGCCCCGATCTTGATGTTTCAAACTGGTCTAGTTAGGCGGCGCGTATCCTAAATTCAGGTTCCATTATCCTTTGAAACTAACATGATTTGACATGTGGGAGCAAACCCCCTGCGGCACTCGCTCATAGCTGCTCTAATCAGGTTTACATGTTACCTCACTAGTATGTTACCCCAGTAGTCATTTGTTGGAAGATATGAGTCCCCATACTTTCTTCTCAATTTGATCATTACAAACCAACGAGTGCCTTGTTAGTACGGTATTCTTCACTACCCAACCAGTAAGCTACCTCATGTTGACTTTGCTTAAGAAGATGTGGGTTTCCGTGCTTTATTCTTGAACTAGCCATCATGCTCTAACTAGGTTGAGTATTTTTAAGGTTTAGGGTAAGTCTCCAGAGGCTCCTTTCCTCTTGATTACTTTTGAGTCAATATAAGTCCCCTAGTGGAATTCACCAAGATGGGTCCCAGTTTGGATAACACCTTTTGAATGATGACTATCCCGAGTGGCTACTATAAGAGGATGTGAGTCCCCAAGCTTTCTTCCTAAGCTGATTGTTGCAAATTGACGGGCACCTTAGGTTGGTTGATGTTCGCTATGCTGATAGCGGCTCACCTGGTGAGGATCAAGTCCTTTGCGACTCTATTTAGTCACTACCCGGGTTACTTTTGGATTGGACAATCTCCATTTCCTAGTAGCCACCCCTATGGTTGAAAAATTTGTTCAGCGGATGCACAAATTCTCCATTTGTTCAGTAAATCTGAGATAGATCTTGGCTGATATAGGCTCCTTCTCAGTTTGATCCCTCGTAAACTAACAAGGTCCACAATAAAATAACTAAAATAAACAAACAAAATTTTGCTTGGATTAGGAATTCAAGCCCTCAAAGGCCCCCTTCTCCCAAGCGTCATCCTATCTTTAGGGTGTGAGAACTCCTATAGGAATTGCCTAACTACCGAGTTGAGATAAATCCTCTGATGACTGTAGTCACCCTTAGGTCGGGTTCAATCTTTTTACAAAGTTACCCCATTCCGCTTTGAAAGATGTAAGACCATGATGCATTCTTTCTAGCATGATTGTCGCAAACCGACAGGTCGGATTTGATTTGTTGCCCAAAGCAACCAATCACTTCAGTGATCTTTTCTAGTGGAAGATGTGAGTCCCTGAACTTTCTTCCCTTCAATTGATCATTGCAAATCGAAAGTCACTCCTTTGGTCGGATAGTTCTCCCATCCACCGGGAAGCTACTCTCTTTGGTTTAGTAAATCTGAGATAAGTCTAGGCTTCTATAAGCTCATTCTCAGTTTGATCCATCGCAAACCGACGAAATCCATTAAAATAAAATTTTAAAATGAAATTAATCTTTGACTATCCTTGAGCTGATCTAAGTCCCCCAATGACATTTACTCAATAGTCAGCCCTAGGTCAGATTTAATTTGTTGCCCATAGCAATTGATCACCCCAGTGGTTTCTTATCTCTAGAAGATGTGAGTCCCCATGCTTTTTTCTTAAGACTTGACCATTGTATACCAAAAGACATTTCTCCTTGATTGGATAGTCCTACCTTATGGTTGGTAGACTACTCCCTTTGAATTGATAAATCTGAGTTAGGTATAGGCTACCATGGCCCCTACTCAGTGCAGTTCATCGCAAACCTATGAGATTCATCATAATCAAAACAAATAAACCCAAACTAAAATGATATCAATCTTGACTATCATTTTAGTTGATTTAAGTCCCCTAGTGGCATTTACTCAATAGTGAGCCCTGGGTTGGGTCCAATCTGTTATCTTGCCAATAGATTGCCCCAACAACTAATCTCTACTTTGAAAAATGTAAGTCTATTATGCTTTATTCCTAGTACAGCTGCTGCATATCGAAAGACATTCCTTTGGTTGACTAATCTTACTATGTGCTTAGTGGACTATCCCTTTGGATTGGTAAATCAGAGTTAGGTCTTAACCTCCATGGCTCCTACTTAGTGCAACCCATTACAAACCAATAGAGTTCATCTAAAAATTCAAACCTAACAAAAATTAAAACAAATTCAACCCTCTTCCCTAGAGAAACTCAAATCAAATCCTTTTTCTTCTCATTGAGATTTAAATCAAATCAAACCTTTCATCTCCTTGTAGATGACTTGAACTTGCTTCCCTAGTGGAAGGTTCACACTTTATTCCTTAATGGATTTCTTCCCTCTCTCTTATGTCTTGGACGTAAGTAGAGCCACATTGCACTAAGTTCTAGATTCTTTCTTTTCATTTGGTTAAGGATAGATTATTTTTGTTAGTGCTTATGATCTTTTAGTGTTGTTGATCATTTCGGTCAACACCAACACGTGCGGTGTTCTTGGTCAGTCATACCACACCTATTGGGCACCTTTTGTTGACCTCATTTTTAGAATGAGCTCTCAACACCTCCATCTTAGACATAGGACTTCTCTTAGGCTTTAAGGATTCTTAGTCTTAAGACACATCTAGTGATTAGGTGGACACTCCCATAGCCCTAAAAGACTTAGAAGAGTTAGTCATAGGAATAGGTCATGCCTTAGGGGTGTTTGGAAATTTCCTACCCTTAGCTTAAACTATTACTCACTTTCCTTCTTTCAAGTCAAACTCCAAATCAATTCTATTTAATTTTCTCCAAATTCAAATCAACTCCATATGATTGAAATCCATGATCAAAATCTATGATTAAAACCCATGATCAAAATCCATCAAAAATTTTTAAGTCCAAATTTTGCCTAAGTCCCTAAGTCTCCCTTAAGGAGTTAACCGAAATCATGATCAAACATATTTAAATCTTTGAGATTTTCTCATAATCCACTTATATTCTCATTTATATTCACATTTATAAATGAAATATAAATTCAAACTCATCAAATCAAATTCAAAATTACAAATTAATTCATGAAAATTTTCTTAAGTCCCTTTAATTTTCCATTAAAGGACTTAGCTAAAATCAACTTTAAATCTTAATCAAACCTATTCAAACCCTTGGGATTTTCTCAAAACTTATTTATATTCTCATTTATATTCTCATATATAAATGAAATATAAATATAAATCAATCAAATCAAACCCTCAAATTAAATTCTAAATTTAAAATCCTTGAAATTTCCTTAAATCCCTTAATTTTCCATTAATGGATTTAACCTAAACCTTGATCAAACCTATTCAAACTTATGGGATTTTCTCAAAACTTATTTGTATTCTCATTTATATTCTCATATATAAATGAAATATAAATATAAATCAATCAAATCTAATTCAAAATTAAATTTCAAATTAAAAATTCCCTTAAATCCTTTAAATTATCTTTAATGGATTTAACCTAAATCATGATTAAACCACTTCAAATCCTTGAAATTTTCTCATGATCAATTTATATCCTCATTTATATCCACATATATAAATGAAATATAAATTTAAACAATCAAAACTAATTTCAAAAATCAAACTCAAATCCATTCAAAATTCAATCTAAGTCTTTCAAATCAAAATCTTGAACTTAGCCAAATCACTTTCAAATCAAGCCAAGCCCTTGATTTTCTCTCATGGTTCAATCAATCCTACAATCTTGTGCTCATATATAAATCCAAACTTCAATCAAATAATCAAAACGTAGTTCCAAAATCAAATCCAAAACCCTTTCATATTCTTCCTTTGAATATGAAATTGTCAAATGGATATAAATCCATTTGACTTCAAACCATTTGTAAATAGATTTATATTTCAATCATAAATCCATATACAAGATCAATCAACAATCAATCAAAATCGATCAACAACCCAAGCTTGAACCACTTGTCACTTAAGTGACCTAAAGTACCTTTATGAGCCAACTTTTGATCCTAACCAAATTGGATTGAACCAAACTCATATATCCACTCTCATCATGATCAACAATCATCATGGGATGATCAATCAAATTGGGTCAAAGTCAAGTCACACTAAAATGAAATCTAACATAGCCAAAATCCACCATAGGCCAAATTGATTGAAACCATTGATCTAAGTTCACTCATGACTTATGTTTGAACTTGACCAAGCCAACATTTGAGCCTAACTTTGGCCCAATTGACTAAGTTGACCCATTTTGACCTAAGAGTCAAAATGTGTTAAAACAAATTGATTGAAACCAATGGGTCAAGTACATCCCAAATCACTTGTGGAACTTGACCAAAGCCTCAATTGGCCAACTAGACTCAACCTAGCCCAATTGACCTTAGACTAAACATGACCTAAAGGGGTCATGTTGAGCCAAAATTGAACTTAACCCAAATTGATTGAAAATAAAGATACCAATCAACTTCATATGACTAACCAAACCTAAACCAACCCTTGATCTACCTCAAATAGGTCAACTTGACCCATTTGACCTAAATGAAGTCATATGAGCCAAAATCAAATATATACCAAATTGAACCAAACCAAAGCCACCAAAATATTTTAAATGGTCATATGAACTTGACAAAACCCTTGGTTTGACTCAATTTGACCAATTGGTCAACATGAGCCAAACCCTATCAAATGGACTATAAATCCAATAAAACTTAGTCAAACCTAGTTTCTCCACGTACCCAACATATCCAAAGTAAAAAAAATAGTAAATGGACATCCTACCCCTAGTCCATAGAATAAATTTTGGCTTAGCCCATGCATATTTTGGTCATACCCCCTTCACAATCACTTGAGGCTTTCTTAAAAGCTCAAGGGGACTTAGTGATGAGTGGTGCACCCAACCCAATGGTTTGTCGGCCCATTTATAGACCAAACTCGACCACTTAGAGCAAAATTGAATTTTTTAAATTCCCTCTTAAGCTCAAATTCAGCACATGGGAAGTTGGTCCATTACTTGGGTCAAACTGACCATGTGCACACTCAAAATAGCCTAAACAACCTCTCCAATTTGAGCAATTGCATTAAAATGACAAATAATGGTTCGACCGTCTGATTGTCATAAGGGGAGATATACTCCCCATAATTCAATGAAATTTCAATTCACCCTCTGTCGATTGAAGCCTAGGAACCCTTAGCAATCATCAGAGAGCATTCCCAAGATATTTATAGAGGATTAAAATTCTTCTTTCTCAGTTTTGCATAGTGCAAAAATAGGGGAGGTAGAGTGAATTGCTAACTTCCTCTATACTTGATTTCCTCTAAATTCCTCCTACACACTTCTTCTAAGGACCAATCCGAGCTCACTCAAGCTCACATTGGAGTTCCCATAGCAAGGAAAGGATCAATTCAATCAAAGTTGAAGCCCAAGTGAAGTGGTGTTGGTCAATCCATTGATCCACTCAATCCGAAGGCCTAGAAATTTCAATAGGGATTCATCTCCACCAGACGAAGCTACCTCATCGATCTCGAGAGCTGGTGATCACCTCCAACGAGTTGATCACTAAACTCAATGTGGTGTGGAGCTTTGTGAAAGAAATTTTCACCTCATCGAATTTTGGCCATTGGATTTGTCATTTTATTTCTCTAGATGGTGTGGGTCAATTTTGGTGTGATTTCATGCTAGATCGAGCTTGAATCTTCCCCTTGATCATGGACGGTCTCTGTTGATCAAGGGAATGAACTTGACTCATCTTAGCCATCCATCCGCACATTTTAGATGGACGGTTGAGATTATTTAAAACATTTTAGATCTCATTTATCTGTTTTAAACTGTGGGGGAATTCTTAGTCGTCCGATCTTTGATCATACGACAGGGAATATAAGCGCATTCACCATCGTCACCATTTGGGTATGACATTTAAGTCACCCCCTCATGACGTGATGCATGTAAAGCGCATTGACCGTCGCCGCCACGCGTGGCGCCGTGAGATGAGGATTAAGCATGGATTAGTTAAATGCCTAATTAATTCCTAATTAATCCATAGATCTTCTAAAATTCATAATCCACTCTAAAAAAATCAAAAAATAAAAGAAAAAATGCTATGTAAAGATAATTTCATCTAGAATATTTTTAAAATGATTTCAATGGATTTTGAATTACTCTTTTTTTTTTTTTGAATTTTGATTTCTTTGGGAATCTTAATTAGCAAATTATCCTTTAATTAGATCATCAATTAATATCAAATTTCTAGGGTTCATTTTAGGGGATGACCTCTGCCTCCCCTAATTTTCTTGAGATTTATTGAGGGCTCAATTGGAAAAATTGCTATTTCATTCCCTAATTACCACTTTCATGTAATTAAGGATAATTAGGGTATGATTAGTGGATTTATCTTATGATTAGGGTTTATTAAGGTCAGATCCAATAAGTGTGAGGTTTATGGAATAATTTTGGGGCATTTCCCTCAAGCTATTCCCTAAGCCCCCTCTTCTCTCCTTAATCTCCTCTTAATTAAGGGTTAATTCATTAATTATCCCTTTAATCAATTTTCAAAAATTCTAAAAAGTTTCAAAACTTAATTAATCTACCTTGGGTAGATGCTTAGGTGTTTAATAGTCTAAGTTTAATTAAAGAAATTAAAAGTCAATTCACATGTGTGAAAGGGTGTTTTAAAAGTACTTAAGCTAAACCCTTTAGCTTAATTAACTTTTAATTATGAGTCAAATTGCATTAGGCCTTTTCATTCTTAGGTGCATTGTAAATTTAAATACCTTGTAGATTTTATGTCATCTCATTGGCTCATAATTACTTAGTTAATTCTTCTAAGGTGGTGTAGGTAAGGGTTAATTAAGTTACTTAATTCATACCTTAACCTAATCATTACTTAAAATGGATTTAATAATCTAAAAATTAAACAAAAATATAAAACATATGTGAGAATGGGTTAAGAATAACAAACTCATCTCACCTTTTTAAAATTAAATTAAACTTCAAACTAAACAAAATTACTTTGAAATTCACTTTGATTTATTCTAAATTTTCTTATTATATAAGAATATCTTTAGGATTTAAGTGAAATGAATTTGTTTACATGCTTGCATTACTTTGGATCTTTCCCAACATGCTAAGTTGTATGACATGTGATTTCATGCATTCATAATTTCATATTTCAAAATTTAAAATGAAATTGTTACTTTATGTCAAATGTGCATGTGTTGGCTAAAGTAAAATATACGTGGCTATTATCATTACTAAATCCAAATTATTTTCAAAACTTATAAATGAAATATCAAATTTGAAAGTGTGATATTCTTATACTTTAATTATAAGCTTGCATGTGATGGATTATGAACGCATGTTTAGCACAGGTTTTCTTGCTTTCTTATGTTATCATGGTTTTGAATAGGAGTTAGTAAGATATAGGGTTCATTTGAAAAGAACCCAACACTTACTTAATTCCATATCCTATTCATCCCTATGCTCTCACCTAAGAAGGGTTATACTTGTGAGGTAGGACAAGGGTGCCTTTTATGATATGATATTTATTACACCGATAATTCTTAAATTTTCACAAAAAGAGTAATGATAAATACACACTACTATTGAACACATTCATAATATTATGAATTTAGTGAAGTTAAAAAGATTTTGATTAAAGTTATGTTAACCACACTAGAGATTTGAATCTTATAAGTACAAAAAAATAACTGACAAATTATGAATGATATAACCTATAACAGATTTAAAATAACCCGGTGAAGCGGGGATCTTAGTCGACCTCTACAACAGTCCGTCATTGTGGAGATCACGTTCCTTCCTTAGAAGTCCTTCTCTAAGGGTTAAGAGCTCATACACTCAAGTAATCCGTCACTCAAGAGGAAAGCACATAAAAGAATAGTAAAAGAAATTTAATAATATAACTTTTATTCCAAATCTAAGTGATAAATATTACAAGAGCCTCCCTATTTATAGGATTGAAAAAGAGAGTTAAGAATACTCAAACCTAATACCATCATAACTACATCTACCACCACCTATTAGTAAACCTACCACCATTATCAAACCTACCACTCATCCTATACCTACCCAAAATATCATACCTACTACAATAACTCATGGGTCATGACATAAGAATAGCTCAATACATATAAGCTCAAGACATATACAAAATATAAAAAAGCCCAATAATACATAACTTAAATTATAACAAAGGCCCAATCATGGATTTAAGCTTTATGATGATGGCGTTGACAACGTGATGATGATGCCATGTTACTCCCGGTTTAAATATTCTCCTCAGAATGAAAATCAAGTAGTTTTCTAATAATTGTGAGTCTAGTTGATATAACTCATCAAATGTAAGCCATGAATCTTCAAGTGGAGAAAGACCTTTCAAACGAACGAGAAACTTTTGAGTGCCTCCTTCAGATATGATGATAATATGGTCTTCTAAAATTTGATCTAGACGATGTAATCTTAAGTGACGAGATGGTATAGGAGTTGGTCATGAAGTATGAACCTGCATGTCAGTATTATTTATAGAGGAATAGTATTATTCGTGGCTTTCCCATGGTACAACGTTAAATTTGATACATTGAATATTGGAGAAATTGCAACATTCATTGGAAGATCTATTTCATAAGCATTATCATTTATCTTCCTTACAACTTTATAAGGATCAGATCTCTTAAGAGTTAATTTCTTAAGAGTTATAGTTAGAAATCTCTCAAGTCTAACTTTAACAAGAATCAAATCTCTCTCATTAAATTTTACATTAGCTTTATATTTATCATAACTCAGAGTAAGTTTTGTTGAATTTCATGATGTAAATCATGCATGCTTTTATGCAAATGAAGATGCAAATGCACTAGACCTATATATTCTGAGCAATTCAACAAGATCAATTGGTTTTCTTGGATCATAACCAATTACAATATGAAAAGGACTCATATCGGTTGACCTATTAATTGAACTGTTATAAGCAAACTCTGCTATGAAAAGCTAGGTCCCAACTAGTAGTATGATCGATCACTAGACACTAAGTAAATTTTTTAAGCTTTATATTAATAACTTGTTTTATTTCTTTGAGGGTGGTAAACTGTAGAAAATAAGAGTTTTGTGCCAAAGTTTTTTCATAAAGTTTTCAAAAATAGCTCATAAATCTTACATCACGATCATACATAATTGTCTTAGGAAGTCTATGTAAGTGAACTATCTCACGAAATAAAATTGTCGCTATAAGTGATGCATCTGATGTCTTATAACATGGAATGAAGTGTACCATTTTAGAAAATTGATCAACAACTACTAGGATAGAGTCAAAATGGTGTACAGTGTGAGGTAATCCAAATATGAAGTCCATACTAAGATCTTCCATTATTTGTTGGGAATTGGGAGTGGTGTGTATAGACCATAATTTTGTTTTTCACCTTTTGCTGCTTGGCAAGTATGATATTAAGAAATGATATGAGCAACATCTTTCTTAAGACTAGGCCAAAAGAATCTATCTCCATCATATTGTTATGATCACAAAAATGAGACACACCTCTTGAATGAATTTTCTCCAAAAAGAAGTGATGAATCAGGGATACATAGTGTGTTACACGAAAGAGATAGTTGTCTCATATTTGATAATCTAAACTATTAATTGAAACATAAAATTTCAAAGATTCAAAAATTTATTGAAAATATTTACAATTAGGATAATTATCTTTAACCTTTTTGAATATAGTAACCTTCACACTCATGGTATTTAATAATGTACATATTCTACTTAAGACATGTGCTACTTTGTTCTCGACACCAGATTTATGTTTAAGAACAAACGTATATTCTTGAAGAAATTGAACCCATTTTGCATGACGAGAACTAAGTTTCTTTTTGATATTTAGATATTTAAGCTCTTCATGATCAAAATAAAGTATAAATTATCGTGAAAGAAGATAATGACACCAATAATGTAAAGTTTGGATGACAACATACATCTCACGATCATATGTGGAATATCGTTAATATGCTTCATTTAATTTTTCACTAAATAAAGCAATAGGATGACCTTCTTATTTAAGAACACCTCCAATACCAACTCCAGAAGCATCACATGATATCTCAAATACTTTTGCCAAATTTTGGCAATTTCAATATCAGTGGACCTGTTAAAAGTTCTTTAATTTTAAAGAAGGCATTAGCAGCTGCCTTTGTCCAAACAAAGTCTCCTTTTTAAGACATTGAGTTATCCGGGCCATAATAGTGCTAAATCCATGAATAAACTTTCGATAAAATGTGGTTAACCAATAAAAACTACGTACATCATGAATTATGGTTGGGATAGGCCACTCTTGAATAGCCCTAATTTTTCGGGATCAATAGAGATGTCATCACAAGAAACAATGAATCCTAAGAAGATTACTGAAGACATTATAAATGAGTATTTTTTTAAAATGAACATATTATCTTTCTTTATGAAGCACTTCAAAAACTTGTCATAAACGATTCTCATGATCGCTCTTAGTTTGACTAAAAATTAAAATATCATCAAAGTATACAACTAAAATTTTCCATTAAATGCTGTAAGATATGAGTCATCACTCGTATAAATGCACTTGGAGCATTAGTAAATCCAAAAGGCATTACTAGCTATTCATACAAACCATCTTTTATCTTGAATGATGTTTTTCATTCATCACCTTCTCTCATACGAATTTGATGATATCTATTTCTAAGATCAATTTTAGAAAATGATTGATCCGATCATATATAATATGTCATCAAGTCTAGGTATGGGAACCTATACTTACATGATTTTATTTATAGCGACTATCTACACACATCGCCAAGTACCATCTTTCTTTGGGGTAAGAAGAATGCATGGAGATAAATTTTCCCTGATAAATTTTTTTGTTAATAAATCATCAACTTGTCATTTTAGCTCCGCATGTTCATTTGGGTTCACATGATAATGTGACAAATTTGGGAGTGATGATCCAGGAACTAGCTCTATGGCATGTTGGATACTTCTTAATGGGGGGAAGCTCACTAGGAAGTTCTTTAGGACAAATATCTTGATATTCCAATAAAAGTTTACGTACTTCAGATGAGAATGATTTAACACAAGGTTGATTTTAAGAGGTTAGGACAACTAATGCAAAATTAATATTTCCATTAATCCCTTGTTGAAATTGATGTTTATTAATAATATGTAGGGATTTATTTTCTATGGGAGGAGAAGAATTTTGGGGTTGAAGTGGAGTGACCTCTTTAGGCTTAGTTGGATTTAAGACAATTCTCTTACCTTAAAAATTAAAAGCATATGTATTAGATAGCCCATAATTTGTGACATCCATATCAAAAAGTTAAGATCTACCTAAAAGTATTTGAGCGACATCCATCAGAAGAACATCACATCAAATTCTATCACTATATTCTTCTAATTGAATGGGTACAAGACAATGTTGAGATATAGAGATAAAGGCCTTATCTACCCAAGCAACCTTATAAGGTTGTGGGTGGGTCTCTAGGGTGAGCTTCATTTTAGCCAAAGTAGAGGTAGCAATAACATTTATGCAGCTGCCACTATTAATGATTAATTTACACGTCTTTTCAGCACTCTTAAAATAAGTGCACAAAATTGATGTGCACCTCCAATCAATATCAGCTCGTGGGATAGCTAATACACAACGCATAACAACTATATGAGACACATATAATGTTTATTCTGCATCACTAGCTTCTTCACAAGGGTCAACTGCAATTTGATTATCATTATTTTTATTTTGTTGATCCTCATTTTCATAATCTAAGTGTAAGTTTCGATGATGACAAATACTTGCATAATGACCAATTTTATCATATGTAAAACAAGTAAGGCTAGAAGTCTTAGAATTAGATATTCCCACTAAAGCTTTTCCTTTTGTTTCACTAAGTCCTTTAGGAATTGCTAAAGTAGGAGGGGTTAACATGATTGAGAGTTGTTTCTAGATGAAGTTGTGAATCGCTTATAAGGTTGTGATCTAAGATATTATTCAATTTGAGTCGCCACTCGAAATGCATCCTCAAGAGAATAAATTTCTCGGATTATCATTTCATTACAAATATCAGTTTGTAACCTGATCTAAATCTAGAGATTGTGGTGTGGTGATCCTCTCTAATATCACAATGGGTCATCAATTCATTAAACCGTGTCATATACTCAACAACAGTTAAAGATCCTTGTTTAAGCGTAGTCATTTCATCCATAAGTTGATCATGAAAATTTAATGATACATATTTTTGCTTAAAAAATTTTTTCATCTCATCCCAAGAAGCAATAGATGGTTGTCCTAATCGTTGAAATTTTCATGTGAGATTAATCTAATAAGTCTTAGCATGACTAATTAATTTCATGCACGCAAAATGAACTTGTCTTTCTTCCGACATGGGCATCAATCAAAATATTGGTCCATATCTACTAACCAATCTAAGAAAATTTTAGGATCAAGTCGGCCATCAAAAGTAGGTGGATCAATTTTAACCCTACGAATAACATCATCATCAGGTTCTCTAAGTGTACGTCGAGGGGAAACAAAATTAGATAATGACTCTTCATAATATCTAGGATAATATTCACAAGGAGTTCGATGAGCATAACCTTCATCTCATCTTAATTATCTTCCTAATCGATGAGGTGGGTGAGGAAGTACCTCATCAAACTCGGGATATTCATTATAGTTGTTCTTAAGGCGATAATAGGGTCTAATAGGAGAATGTGGATGGGAGAAGAAGAAGAACGGGATCAATAGATGACATTCCCTCTATTCAAGTTGGTGTTCTAGGATTGGGTTAGTTTCTGGTGAATGTGTTGTAAGCCTACCAACTTTTTGTTCTAAGACTTCAAATCTTTTTTGGAATTCATTATAGGTTTATTGGTGCATACGGGTAAATTTTTCTATTTTTTTAGTAAAAATTCATATGAATCATATTTTTTATCTAAAGATTGATCTTGATATCTAAGACCATTACGAGTTGACATGATAATATTCTTCTAAAATTTTAATATAAGCAAATATTGAATTTTTTTTTTAAATAAGCAATGTAATGAAATCAAAGACACAATTAAAAAAGTAAGTAAATGCACTAATTAGATAAAAAAAATTTTATATTTTTTTAACATTGAGTTTCAAGATTACTCTAATGCAAAAATAAAACTCAATACTGAACAAGATGTTCCCAAAAAAAAATACTTGCTTTGATATCAAATATGATGTAGGACAAGGGTGCCTTTTATGATATGATATTTATTATACCGATAATTCTTAAATTCTCACAAAAGAGTAATAATAAATGTACATTACTATTGAGCACATTCATAATATTATGAATTTAGTGAAGTTGAAAATTTTTGATTAAAGTTATGTTAGCCACACTAGAGATCTGAATCTTATAAGTGCAAAGAAATAACTGAAAAGTTATGAACGATCTAACATGTAGCATATTTAAAATAACCAGCAGCGAAGCAGAGATCAGTTGAAGTCAACCTCTACAAACAGTCTATCATTGTGGAGATCACGTTCCTTTTTTAGAAGTCCTTCTCTAAGGGGTTGAGAGCTCACATACTAAAGTAGTTCGTCACTCAAGAGGAAAGCACACAAAAGAATAGTAAAAGAAATTTAAGAAGATAAATTTTATTCCAAATCCAAGTGTCAAGCATTACAAAAGCCTCTCTATTTATAGAATTGAAAGAGAGAGTTAAGAATACTCAAACCTAACACCATCATAACTACACCTACCACCACCTACTATCAAACATATCACCACTATCAACCTACCACTCATTTTATAGCTGCCCAAAATATCGTACCTACTACAATGACTCATGGACCATTATATAAGAATAGCCCAATACATATAAGCTCAAGACATATACAAAATATAAAAGCCCAATAATACATAACTTAAATTATAACAAAAGGCCCAATCATGGATTTAAGCTTTATGATGATGACGTCGATGACGGTGACGATGATGTCCTGCATCAACTTGCATGCACAAATTGCATGAACAAAGCAAATCTATTTAACAACTTTTACATCTTCATTTTCTATTTTGTTTCTTTTATATACATTTTTGTATTTAAGAAAGACGGTATATTAGTCTGGACAATCCCAAGATTGTGAGGCTTTAAGTATCCCAAAGTAGGTCTTGTACCTTACACCTCTAGTTAACAATGGTGTTGTACTCACTTATGTCTTTCTTACTTTCATGTATGTATGTGAAATTTTGGATAAGGAAAGCCTTTTCTACTTAAGAAAAATCACGCATATTCAACTTCTAAATTTTCTTAAATGGATTACTTAGCATGCATCATAAAGTGTGTTAACTACTCTTATTTACATGTATAGATATGCTTAGGGTCTATCCATATGCATGTTATATGTGTTGGGAAAAAAGTTAAGTAATGTTTGTTATGTGAATTTTGACTCATTTTATTTAATCTTAAAATGCCTTTTTTTTAATATGCTTGTTTAGAGTTTATCTAAACTTAGGATTAATTAAAATATCTAATCAAAACATTCACCTAAATAAAATTAAAATATGAACCTACTTTAAAAAATTACTTAAGGTTAGGGAAGGAAAGAGAACTTCTCTTCTCTTTCCCTCTTTTCATAGCTTAATAGTTAATTATTAGTTTTACTTAAACCAAATTAAAACATGAAATAAAACCAACCCAAAATACTTAAACAACTTAAATGAAATCCCCCTCTAAGTTGATGAACATGTCCTTCACACTTAGAAAATTTGAATCTAAAGTCATAGCTAAGCATACCACACAAGCCTTAAAAGCACACACATTAGCCTAAGTCACCACTTCTAGCCTTATGTTAGGTCGGTGCATGGTTTGATGTTATGTTTTATTTTTGTGATATATATTTTAGACTAGATATTATAGTGTATGCTCATAGAATGAATGGTAGGATATTCTTAGCCTAACTATTCTTTTCTGCAAGAGATTGTGCTTAAGGGGCGTTATCATAAATAAAAATATAAATGCTATTGCTTGTAGGTGCTTTATACCCCTAAGCATAATCCATAGGCAGGTGGACTTAGTCACCATGTGTCAGGTGATAAGTAATATACATGTTTGGAATTTGTGTGGTGTGACTTAGCTAACCTTTGTTTTGTAGGTGTTAGTTAGATTTTTCACTTTTCCTTTTCATGTAAAAAATTATATAATTAGAATTTTGGAATGATTTGTTATTGGGGATTATGATGAACATTGATCATAAGATCCTATCTTATGCACCATGTGAAGCCTTGGAGTATCTATCATCCAACCTTTTAAAGGAGGAGCCAAAAGAAGAAGAATAAAAAGAAAGAAGAACAGATGAAGGAAGAAAGAAGAATAAAGCTTGAAGACCTCCCATAAAAATGAATTCTTTTGCTTAAACTATAATTTAATTCATTTGTAATTCGAGTTGTATAAGGGTAGAGCTCGACTACCCATTTTTGATATTTTCATGTTTGTGCGATGGTGTCCGACCACAAATAACCATTTATTCTTTTTTGCGATTAGCTTAATAAATTGGTTGATAATTTGTTTAGCTTTTGCATTAAGTATCGTACTTTTTTTAGTTTCTTCCTTGCTTTATGTATGACCTGGATGTGGATTAGGCTTTTTAAGGAAAAATAAATCTTTTATCCAATTTAATAATTCAAATTAAAATTAAACAACTCATAACTTCACCTAAAACTTAAGATTAAAATCAAGATAAAAGAATTAGTAACCCCTTAGCTAGATAAGCATTTCTTTATAATATCATGCACAAATACATCTTATTTCACTCTTGATTAGAGGGCTTCACATTTTTTAGAAAACCCAGCTTGACCTTTGAGGGTCATGGTGGAAACTCACCTCCTCCCTTCTCGCTGCTTTTGGCCAATAATCTGATTTCTTATGCATTAGTCATAACAATCCTATTAGTCTGAGTCAAAAATGATTGTCCAAAAATGAAATAAAATAAAATTTAAATTGCATTAAATTTATGTCATTTGAAGCATGTCTCTTTACATGATCTAGTCTCTTTAGGGAGTGAGTTTAAAGACTTAGTCTCTTTTTAAATAATAACAGCCTAGCTATCTTGCATAAGCATAAAGACTTACCTACATACATTTAAAATCATATGAGGAGTTAGTTGGCGGCCACCCCCAGACAGTTATAAGTCCAAGTTGTCGAGTGGTTTGTCCTCTCTTGTAGAGGCAAACCAATTACCCATTTTCATTTTAGATTTAGGTTGTGCTTCCCTCCCTCCTAGATTTAAGTTTTGAGGTTGCTTTTCCCTTTGTAATAAGCATAATTCCTCACCTCTCGCATTTCAATCTCTTGTGTTAAGGAATCTTAAGTCCTAAAATTCTAATGAAAAATATAACTTAAATAAACTAAATCCATTTCTAGTAAAATTCAATTATAGGATAGTTTAAGATGCTCGTTAGGTTTCTTAGCAACATGAGTATCTCCTACTTATCTCTCATTTTGGCTTCGATAATAACTCCCTCTTTTGATCAATCTCATTTGATCTTCAAACACAAATCAATCGATTGATAGTCCTTCCTATTTAAATCTTCAGAGACAACGATTATTTACCTTAATCGAGAGTTTTCCTAAGGGATCCCATCCCTTAGGATGTAATTAACTATGAGAGCTTGCCCATGAACTTAGGGAACCCAATTTAAAATAAACTTTGCTTTATTTTTCTATGTAAAGTAGGGGAAGAATCTTTGGTACATATGCAGACCCATCATCCTTAGAGTCCTTATTGAGGTGATTGGTTCCATTAAAGGGTAGTGATTTATATCTCTCGAGATAGTACACTATTTCTTGATGACGTATCTGATCATCTAGATAAGTACATCTGCGGATCTTCGTGGCGCCTTACCAAGATGAATTTTTATATAAGGTGTTGCCTCTTTCATTTCTCACCAACATATCTGAAAGGTGACTCTCCTATTATAAGAATTTTTCTCCACACATGATAAATAATAGTTACATGTCATGAGTAAAAATAAATAAATATTTATATAAAACACATTACCATTACTCTTCCCTTCAAGCCGTAATGACTTCAAACCCAATTTGAACCACATATGAGTGCTTGAACAGTTTCCACACTAAGTTTAGATCGATAGGTATCCACAACTCTTTGACCAACACTAAATGTTGATTATGAAGCTACAGTGCCTACCGGTATAGATAATATGTCAACAACCATCCTATATAGTATACGGTACTTTGTCTGAACGCTTTTCCACCATCAAATGACATCAAAATTTTTGCCTTATGCACAAATCTCTAAACCATCATCTAAGTATTTATCCAAATCAGATTTTGTTGGTCTTTTTCTTGCCTTTGTTGTTACATATGTAGTAAAATCATGCCATCCACTAATTTTTTTTCTTATCAATTGCTTGAGTAGCCAAACTAACATTGCCTCACTAATCCTTCTAGACGTCAACACAAGTTGCCACTATCACCTTTAGGTTCAAAACAAACTGCATAATCTTCAACCAATTCATACAATGAACTACGTATAATTGCCATATTTTTCATGCATTCATCTCCTGTATAAATCTTAGAATATGCAAACTCAATCGTCAGGAATTTCATTCTTGGATCCATAATAGCACCAAAGGCCATAAATAAGGTTACATTTACCCCAATATTTGTCAAACTTTTCTTTCATTTTATTAGTCATTTTCACAATGAAAAAATTAGTTGAGAGTGAACCCTCTTCTAAAACTTTTTTTATAGTGCAGATTTGAGAGAGGAATAAATTAGTTGTTGGGTATTCAGTGCTAGAGATGATATTAGTAGCTTCATTAAAAAATTCCAATACAGCACAAACCTTTTCAATTTTATCTCATTCTTCATTTGTAGGATAATTAATATATGCAGCTTCTCTTTCACTGTAAGAAAAAAAAAATCTTACTTTAATTTCAATGTAATTGCCAATATAGCGTAGGTAGAGTTCCAACAAGTTGGACAATCCATCACAAATTTTCTAGAAGATAATTATAATTGTTGCACAATATAAACACATTTTAGTAATCTTCCTTCTGATGCATAAATGAAACTAACTGAATCTCTGATTTTATCAACAGTATGTTCAATGCTTTTTATTTCATCTTTCATCATTAAATTTAGAATATGAACACAACAACGTACATGAAACAGTCACCCACCAAAAATAATTTATTTTTTATTCTAAAATTGTCCTTTAGTAACTTAATGGCCCTATTATTATTAGCGGCATTATCAACTAATATGATTAAACCTTTATTTTCAAGACCTAAATCAGAAAGTGTCTTATATAATGTATCCACAATTTCAGTTGTAGTGTGTGGAGGAGCTAAATGCAAAAAACTTAAATCACATTTTTGTAACCTCCAACAAGTATTAACATAATATGCTATCACAACCATGTAAGATATCCTCTGATTTTTTTACTTTCATATGTCTATGGTAAAGCTTATTCTATTTATATTTTTCAATGAGTTTCTAAGCCTTTATTTCTCTTTTTCATACACCAACATAACATCATTTCGTGCAGTAGCTCTAGAATACCTTGTGAAATAAAAAGACATCGACTTTAAAATAAGATTAAACCCAAATTTTTTTCAACAATTGAAAAATGCTTCTCATTGATCAAAATATAATGAACAATCATCTCTCTAACTTTCTCATGATCATATCTTAACGTAGTTAAAGCACCCCCATCTTCAACTATTTTGAGCCTTCAACTTTCATTATCAGTTGGCTGAAAAGATAATAATTTTTGTTTCTTTAAAGTTCAAATTCTAGCAACACAATGCTCTAGATGTCTTCTAAATTGGGTGGTAGCACTTGTATTTCCTAGTGCAAACTTCTTTTTGCAATGCATACATTCCCCCTTCCTCTGATCATCTAAAAGAATTACTTTTTTTGAATTCTTCCCAAATCTTTGACATCTTCTTTCTTTTCTTTCTTCCTATTACAATTTTATTTTCATTTTCTACATCAATCTCTTCATTGCCATTATCAATATTCTCTCTACCACCATCATTCATATTATCATTATCATCATCACAATGCTCATTTGTAATCTCAAAGTCAGTAATACTAATAAGATTTTGTTGGTCATCAAAATGAAATTGAGCATGCTCCTCAAAATTTTTATTCAAAATATAATTTGAGTGATTAACATTAACTTCAATAACTCTTTCCATTGATACCTAAATATTTCATAAAAGTAAAAAAAAATATTAGCATCTCTCCTAACAATAAATACATAGAGAACCAAGATAGGGAAAATATAATCTCACAAAAACTGTAGTAATCACATAAAAACCTTTAACAAATCTCAAACCCTTCAATAAAAGATTGAAAATTATGCTCTCTTGAATCAATGAAAACAATATGGATGAAATATAACCATAAAAAATATCAAATATAATCATGCTTGAATACTCATACCTTCACCAACAAACCACAAGAATTTTGTACATGAAAAATTGGAAACACAACAGGAGTCAAAATTATATTTCATCGAAAAGAGATAAAGAGATAAAATCTCCATGACCATGGATTCATCAAGGAGCATGATATAATTCCATATGAAAAAAGAAATATTCACATCCTATTCTTTAGGAGGTACATAATATATGTTCATATGATATTTACCTTCATATTTACCCAATCCAATGATGCTTTTGGATGAAAGAACAGTAAGCAGAATAAGATAAAATACAGGGAATTGGTTGCTAAATTATAACTCTGCAACTCAGCCTGAGCTTTCCAATCGGTTGTCAATTCTTTGAACCCAAGTTTTTACATCAAAAGAGCACCAATCTTTACATATTAATACTTGTTATTTCACTTTTTTTCAAGGACATTCAAGACATTCTAAATGCACGATACATATGGTCATTGTATATGATACATCAAATTCCATGGGAAAAGAAAGAATAATTTTCCTAAGACAAGTATAAACTTAAGTTAAAAAAAAATTTTTTGCATGAAAAATTGTTCATGAAAAACTGATCATAAATAAAGGAAGCATCACTCAAAATTTTAGTTTAGCACTTTGGCTACGACATTGGCACATTTTCTTGAGTCGATTAAATAGGCCATATGTTAAATAGGAGAATCTAAAAAGTTTGAAGCCTACTTTCAAGAAGAGAGTGAAAAATTTTTAAAACTTGTGGCATTGCTTTGGCTAACTTGAAATCCTGAAGGATAAATTAAATAAGCTTAATATGATAGCGTTGCTTTGAAATCAACTTAAGGACTAAGCTCTATCAAAGGGGTCAATGCATACATAATAATCATAAACATAATGCAATCCCTTCACATCGGCATACATTACACAATCCTTTAAAATCTTCATACATCATGCAACAATCAACAATGAGACAATACTTAATATAGCAGTGACATAATTAATAGCAGTAAAAAAAACATATTCAAGAAGATATGTTAAGTGACATAATTCAACAATGTTAAGTATTGATATGGCTCCAAAATACCACTAGTCAAAGCACAAATCTTGATGTCGAAAGCGATATGATTTTGAGTCAAAACCGATCAAGATCAAGCACTTAAAATATTATTAGAATCTTTGGGACATCAATTAAATCCCAAAATAGCTCTCAAATATGGAGTGTTTATAGTCAAATTGAGCATCTCGACAGCGGATCTAACGACCTAAGATCTCATAATTCCAACTTCATTTGGGCATCCAAATGCTCAAAATACATCAAATGATCAAAAATCATCTAAGATGGGTCGGAGTGGTGCAGCTTTACATGAATTTACAAGAATGCCCCTCCTCCCATCTATAAATAGGCCATCATTCCTCACATGAAGGGGGGCCAAGGGAAGAAGAAGAGGAGCTGAAACAAGTAAAGAAGAAGAGGTGCCCGAGCAAGGAAGAAGAGAAAGAGTCCGAGCAAGGAAGAAGAGGAAGAGTCCAAGCAAGAAAGAAGAGGAAGAGTCCAAGCAAGGAAGAAAAGGAAGAGTCCGAGCGAGGAAGAAGAGGAAAAGCCCAAGTGAGGAGGAAGAGAGAGCTCTGAAGCTTGAAGATCCTCCAAGTCGCGCAAGCGGATCGCACTCTCGTAATCAACCACACCGCCACCGTGTCACTAATTGTACCGCATTTCCCAAAAGTTACCCCGCATCTCCACCATTAACAACAACGATCATTGTTACACAATTGTTATTCCTCTCTCGTATCTGATTATGTCCGTTATCGGAAGACTTTGTACTCAGATACATAGTGGAAGCTTTTTTTAGGCTGCCCTGATTTTTCCCCTCTTTTGAGATTTTCCACGTTAAAATTGAGTTTCTCTTGTTCGCTCTTTAATTACATTGTGTGTGTTGGACTTCACAAGGTTAAAAGTAAACTTTCACTCTGGTTTTCTTCGCAACAAGTATCAATGCCCATATCTATTACAACTGAAGCCATGAGATCAACAATCTGAAAGTATCCCATATAAACCTCCATCATCCACCATACCACCACAAGTAAAATATAAGCACATTACTTCAACAATAAAATCAATCAATGCATATCTAATATGAAATGCATAAAACCACTTGCCCTCAATTTCACTGGTAAAAAACCCCTTAATTGGTATTCAGATACAACTGTTCATTATTTTTTATGAAAAAACTATGAAGAAATCAACTTAACACGTAAAGAGAACTTCAATCAGTGCCAAAGTTACCAAATCGATTAAGTTTAGGGTTTAACCGAAGTTACCAAACCAAATGTCGCCGCTCCTAAATGTGAACTTCATACTAACAACCCTAAACTCCAAACCATATTCATACAATCATACCAATCTAATTTATCATAAAGAAGAAACATAATATTACCAATCATTTATGCAGGGAAGAAATAAAGAATAAGCCAAAGATACCAAACCGAACCACCAAAGTTTGCCTATCGGAGGTGCGGCGGTGGTGATCGTTTATTTTGCGAGAAGTGGGGCTCTTAGAAGCGACTGCCTACAATTGAAGTGGAGCACAAAAAAGAAAGGAGTAGTTCGGCTATCCGGAATCGCTTTTAGCAATTATGAAGGACGTGCGAAAGAATGGAGAGAAAGTCGTTGCACTACCACTTCCCATTTTAGTTTAACAGACAGAAGTCGAAAAGTCGAGTTGGAAAACTCAGGAGACGGAATAGGAATAGTGAATAGGCATCATTATAATCCCACAAGGTATTTAAATTCGAGTCGAGCCAAAGAAAACTCAAACTCGTGCTTGTATATTATACGAGCTCGAATTGCTGCTCGAGCTCTAGCTAGAAGCTCGATAAGCTTGACTCGTGAGTTTGATAACGAGTCGAGTTCGAGGACTCACGAGCCGCTCCTGGCCACAGCTCACCATCAACCATTTTTCGCGTTGCTCCGCGTTGCTTGTGGTGATGACGAACTTCAAGCTTCTTACTTCTCTATAGTTTTCTCCTAAGTTCTCTTCTAGCTTTTTCCCTCCCCTGATGACAAAATTAAGGTCATATTTATAGGATTCTAAGATGTGCATTTTGATAATTGTAGTCAAAATATAAAAACACTTCATCGGACAATTCACATTGATTCCCTCGATCGTAGATAATTTTTTAATTATTTGACTACCAAATGACCTCCAATTTGAGTGGTCTTGAGCTCGTAAAAATTGTCTCGTTGAGCCATTCGATTGATTATAAACATGTTAAATTTAAAGATTATTTGACCATCTAATTAGTTTCATGAAGTCTTCACATATATTTTTTGGGCTTGATTTTACATAATTTAAACTCGATTTGAGCTTATGAACTCGTCTCACCGAAACGTTTAATTTAATAACTCATATGTATTACTTTAAGATTTGTGATGGATTTGATAAATTTTAAAGTGATTTGTCAAACTTAATACTTTATTGTATGTGAAAAAATAAAACAATAAAAAGAAGTAAAAGAAAGGTAATTTAAAAATAATAATTTCAATAAACAATTAAAATACACAAGAATATTAATAAATTTATAAAAGCTCTAAATATATTTAAGTATAATCCAATATTTGGATAAATTTCAAATATATTTCTTTTAGAATATTAATTTCAAATATATAGAATTCGAACTAGTATTTTAAATTCAATATATTTAAAATTATATGAATGATTATATAATTTTAAATATATCAAATTTGAATTATAGGTAAATTTTGAAATGTATTGGCATTTTACATAACACTTCAATTTCTTCAAATCAAATATCAAAATTTTTAATCTATAGTATTCCAAATATTTTACACATATTTTTTAGCAAACTAAATGCTCTATATTCCCAATATTTAGAGAAAGAGAATTAAATAAATAGTAATAATAGTTCTCAAAAATAATAAAAATGCACAAATAAATTAATAAAATTTAAAAAACCTAAAAAAATATTTTAAAGTTTTATCCTATCTGTCTTCTCACACTCATAAAAGTGATGCAATATCAATTTGGGGGATTTGCATACATCGCACCTCAAACTTATGTATTTATATATATAACATTTAAACACATATAATTACAAATATAACACTTAAAACAAATTAATATTTATAAATATAGCACGTAGTTCTTCTCCTTCACTTCTCTATTTGCCATGCTAGAGACCCATCGCTATAGAGCCGCTCATCTCCAATTTTAGAAAAGAATTTTTCATTCTCATCGGAACAAGCATCATCTTTTCTAGTAAGCCCAAGAAAATTTCTCCAACTTATGCATATAAGAATTATGTAATTAATTTTAAAGTGTGGTCCACATTAATTAATATTCAGTTTATTATTTAGCCCACATTAATTATTATTCAGTTTATTATTTAATAATAAATTATGTACTTAAATCTCATTAATCAAGAGAGAGTTTCATCAATCATTTATGGATCATTTGATCAAAGTGTCTTCATGTAAACCTGGGTCATCTTCCCACCCAAGTGTTTCCATTAAGATAATTACATGTCATGAAGAACATTTGGGTGAAGGAAAGAAACCCTAGTTTCACAATTTTAAAAGAACTCATGACAAATAAAGGTATGTGATTTATTAATTATTGAATTTTTCTTAAGAAATTAATGATTTGAAAAGTACATGTATATATTAAGAGAACATCATTAAATTTGGATTTGTTCATGTATGAAATTATATATATATTAATGATTTTCTTTATGTATTTCATTCAAGTGAAATAATTATTGTTATTTTATTTAATTTGACATTTACATCAAGCATAATTTGTTAATCACCAAAGTGATCAAATTAGAAAGTTTTTGTAAATGTAAAATTAAATTTATTTAATTACTTATTAGCATGTGATACTAATAATTAAATGACTTAATAAACTTTATAAATTTATTATGAGTAATTAAAGTTCAATAATTACAAATTATTTAAGATAAAAGGTTGATTAGTCGATTTGTAATAATGAACATAATTGTGATTAATTTATATACTTGGCTAGATATGTTTAGCATATTTAAATATATCAAACATATTTAATTAAAGTATGTATAATTGTCAATTATGTGAAATTGATATTAAGCATCAATTATGTTTATTATTATGTATTGTAGTATCACCCAAAGGAGAACTTCAATATGCATTTTTGTGATTATATGAATGTTATATGAATCTATTTTTTTAAAAGTGTTTGTGTTTATAACTCAAACATTAATATGTGAGTACTTAATATTTTGCAGCATCTACTTATGTTACTCTTCATTCGTAAGCTTTGTCTATTATAAAGTTCAATGAGCTTAATTTTAATGAATGAAGTGAATAAATTCAGTTCCATTTAGGTATATTAGATCTTGATTTAGCACTCCTTAATGATAAGTCTACTGTTATTATTATTACTAGCAACAATGAACAAAAGTCTTTTTATGATACTTGGAAAAGATCAAATAGACTTAGCTTAATGTTTATCGAATGAGTAGCATAATTTAATAACAATTTTAACAATTCCAAAGCAAAGAAATTTATGAAATATGTGAAAGATTTATCTGAGTCTAAGTCTGCTGATAAGTCATGTGCTAGGACATTAATGGGTATGTTGACCACCATGAAGTTTGATGGTTCACGTACCATGCATAAGCATATTGCTGAAATAACAAATATTGCAGCAAGATTGAACACCGTGGGAATGAATGTGAGTGAAAGTTTTCTTGTACAATTTATTGTTTAATTCCTTATCTATTGAATATGGTCTATTCCAAAGAAATTATAATACTATTAAAGATAAATGGAATGTGGCTGAATTACAAAGTATGCTTATTCAAGAGGAAACAAGGAATTCACTCAATTAATCTCAGGGGACAACCAGAAATTAATTAAGAAAAGGAATTAGGCTATGGCAATCAAGACACTTGAAGATTAATGTGTCATTAAATCCAAAAGAAGGTACATAAGTATGATAGATGTCATTTCTATCACAAGCATGGACACTATCAAAAAGATTGCCAAAACATAAAACTTGGTTTGAAAAGAAAGGCAAGCCAAGTGCTTTTGTATGTTTTGAATCAAATTTAATAGAAATTTCTTATAATACTTGGTGGATTGATTCTGGTTGTACCACATATGTTTCAAATATGATGTAGAATTCCTTACAATCCAAACCATAAAGCCAAATGAAAAGTTTGTCTTCATGGGTAATCGAGTCAAAGCTCAAGTTGAAGTCATTAGAATGTATCGCTTAATTTTTGATATTGAACATCATTTAAATCTTTTTCAAACTCTTTATGTTCCATCTGTTTCTAGAAACTTAGTTTCATTGTTTAAACTCGATACACCTGAATATTATTTTAAGTTTGAAAATGAATATTTTAGTTTATTTAAGAAAAATTATTTTATTGGCTCTGGTGTTGTTTGTGATGGTTTATATAAATTAAAGCTTGATAATTTATTTGCTGAAACTTTATTGACCTTACATCATAGTATTGGAATGAAACGTGATTTAGTTGATGAAAGAACAACTTATTTGTGGCATAAATATTTGGGTCATATATCTAAAGAAAGAATACAAAGATTAGTAAAGAATGAAATTCTTCTTGATTTAGATTTTATCTGATGTGTATTGTATTAAAGGTAAATCTACAAAACACACAATTAAGAAAGCGGAGACAAGAAGCACACAACTTTTATAGATTATATACACCGATGTTTGTGGACCTTTTGATGTTTCAACTTTTGGTAAAAAAAAATATTTTATCATCTTTATTGATAATTTTTCACGTTATGACTATGTTTAATTGTTGCATGAAAAATCTCAATCAATAAATGCCTTGGAGACATTTATTAATGAGGTTGAGAGACAATTAGATAAAAAAGTGAAAATTATAAGATCTAATAAAGGTGGTGAATATTATGGAAGGCATGATGAATCTGGATAATGCCCTGATCTATTTGCTAAATTTTTAAAAAAATATGCATTTGTGCTCAATATATAATGTCAGGAACACCACAACAAAATGGTGCTATAGAAAGGCTTAATCGTACTTTAATGGATATGATTAGGAGTATGTAAAGTTATTCTACTTTACCCTTATCATTGTGGATGTATGCTTTTAAAAACTATTATATATTTATTAAATAGGGTTCCTAGTAAGGCAGTTTCAAAAACTCCTTTTGAATTGTGGACAAGGAGGAAGCCTAGATTAAAACACCTTCATGTTTGGGTTGCCCAAAAGAACTAAGAATTTATAATCCACATGAAAAAAATTGGATTCAAGAATAGGCAGTGGATATTTCATTGGTTATCCAGAAAAATCTAAAGGGTATAAATTTTACTGTCCTGATCAAAGTATAAAAATTATTGAAACTCGAAATGCTAAGCTCATTGAAAATGGTGATATTAGTGGGAATATAGAACTATGAAATGTGAAAATTGAAGAAGCTAAAGTAAAACAAAAATTTATCAATTACTTATTCTAAAGTTATTGTTTTTATAATTGTTGACAATTTGATAATTTACAAGAATAATAAATGAATGAACATACAACACATAATGAAGTTATCACCAATAAATATATAATTGATGAACCACAAGAAATAGCATTAAGACGTTCTCAGAAAGAAAAAATCTATTTTGGATAATTATTTAGTTTTTTTATAAGAGTCATAATTTGATTTAGGAATTGATAATGATCTAGTTTTATTTATACATACCATTGAAGTATTAATTCTGAAAAGTTGTTAGATGCTATGAAAGAAGAGTTAAAAATCAATGTATCACAATAATGTTTGGGATCTCATTGAATTACGTGAAGGTTCTAAAAGAGTTGGACATAAATGGGTCTTTAAGACCAAACTTAACTCTAATGGCAATATAGAACGATATAAAGCTAGACTTGTTGCCAAATATTTTACTTAGAAAGATGGTAATGACTATAAAGTGATTTTTTCTCCTGTTTCCAAAAAGGACTCATTGAGAATTATTATGGCATTAGTGGCTCATTATGATTTGGAACTACATCAGATGGATGTGAAAATTGTCTTTCTAAATGGAAATATAGAGGAAGAGGTTTATATGAATCAACTTGAAGGTTTTTCATTTAAAGGAAAAGAATATATTGTGTGTAAACTTAAGAAATCAATATATGAACTTAAACAAGCTTATCGACAATGGTATCTTAAGTTCAATAATACTATTACTACCTTTGGATTTAAAAAAATATTGTTGATCGATGTATATATCTAAAGGTCGGTGAGAGCAAGTTTATAAGTTTGATTTTATATGTTGATGATATCTTGCTTGCAAGTAATTATCTTGGATTATTGTATGAGACCAAGAAATTTCTCTCAAAAAATTTTGAAATTAAAGATATGGGTGAGGCATCCTATGTGATAGCAATTGGAATATTTCGTGATAGATCATAATGATTGTTAGGATTATCTCAGAAATCATATATCAATAAAGTTTTAGAGAGATTAAAATGGAAAAGTGTTCTGCAAATATTGTTACAATTCAAATGGGAGAAAAATTTAGTCTTATGCAATGCCAAAATAATGAATTGAAATGTAAGCAAATGAAATAAATTTTTTATGCTTCTATTGTTGGAAGTCTGATGCATGCTCAGACTTGTACGAGACTAGATATCAGTTTTGTTGTGGGAATGTTGGGTAGATATCAAAGTAATACAGGAATTAATCATTGGAAGGCTGCAAAGAAAGTTTTGTGATATTTGCAAGGAATGAAAGAACTTATGCTCACTTATAGGAGATCTGATCATCTTGAGGTGATTAGATATTCAGATTCAGATTTTACTGGATGTGTGGATACTAGAAAATCTACATTTGGCTATTTGTTTCTACTAGGTAGATGAGCTATCTCATGGAGAAGTGGGAAGTAGTCCATCATTGCTGTATCCACTATGTAAGTTGAGTTTATGGCATGTTTTGAAGCCACAATTCATGGTTATAATTGCTAAATTTTATTTCAGGACTTGGAGTTAATGCGTATTATTGGCCGTTGAAAATTTATTGTGATAATGCAGCAACAGTCTTCTTTTCTAAGAACAACAAGTATTCAAAGGGTGATAAACATATGGAATTGAAATACTTTGACGTTAAAGAAGAAGTTCAAAAACAAAGAATGTCATCTGAGCACATTAGCATTAATCTTATGATTGCTGATTCTTTAACTAAAGAATTGTAGCCTAAACTATTTAATGAACATGTTGAAAAGAAGGACATTTTTGAAAAGCATTATTGAATTTATTATGCTCTTTATGTATTTGACTCTTTGAGATCTTTATTGAATTATTTCTGACGTATTATCACATCTTGTTTCATTATGTTTTAATATATATACATGAAAGAATTATGTAAATGTTAACAAAATTTATCTTTTATAAAGACATTAATGCTGGACCATTATGATTATCTTTCATTATAGACTATATTAAGTATATAATTAATATTGTGATTAATGAAAAGAAATATGTCGCACTAATGATGTATAATTGACATGATCCCTATTAAATTTTTTACTAAATAATGAATTATGATTTGACCAAATTAAGAAAAATATTTGACATGTAATGCACATTATGTTTATGTATATAATTATTAAATATTTAAATTGAATAATATTATATGAGCCAAGTGGGAGAATGTAAGAATTATGTATTTAATTCTGAAGTGTGACCCGCATTAATTATTATTCAGTTTATTATTTAATAATAAATTATGTATTTAAATCTTATTAGTTAAGAGAGAATTTGATCGATCGTTTATGGACCGTTTGATCAAATAAAGTGTCTTTTCATAAAGAAATTATTAGTCATCTTCTTATCTTTTAATGTGTAAATATCTCTCCATTAAGATGATTATATGAAAAAAATTTGAGTGAAGAAAGAAAAACCCTAGTTTCACAATTTCAAAAGAACTCATGACAAATCAAAGTGATTTATTTATTAAGTGAAGTTTTGTGAAAGTCAATTTGTTCGAGATTTTTGGTTTATGAGTTTATACAATTATGTTGTTTGTATGGTTAAGAACAAAAAAATTTCTTACAATGCAATCTAGTTTAAATGTCCTTTAAGTTGGAGATCAGTCTAACTAAGTGCATTCCAATTTGATGATGCATCTTCATCACGGGAGAGAATATTATCTGCGTATGCGGATCTGAACATCAGACACCAAATCAGGTAGTGGTAAAATATAAGTTAAACATAATATTTAATTTATATTTTTTCAGGTGTCTGCACCTGATTAATGTCCGAATGCATCCGGACATCGTACATAATATTTTTTCTCATCATGGAGATATGCTCCTCGAGTAACTTTTCCTGCCAGTGGAATGGAGAAATTGATAACAACTAAGCCAGAAATTCTCTTATAGAAAAAGCAAAAATTGATCCATAAACTAAGAGGGAATAAACAGCTAAGGATGGAGATCAAAAGTCTAATAAAAGATGATGTAAAGAATCCTTGTAATTGTAATAAAGAACACAAAATTCAGAATCACCCTTTGCTTCCAAACATTGGGCTATAAAAAAAAATATGAAAGTATGAGGGAGATCCTAAAGCAAGTATGGAGATCGACAACATATAATCTATCTAAATATATGTTTTACAAAATGCTACTGTAAGGTGAACAATTAGGAGATTGACGACGTACAAAATGTTCGAGTTCAAGCTCGTTTGTCATTATTGAGCTTGACCTCGATTCGAGCTTTTAGGATGGTGTTCAAGCTCGAGCTCGTTTAAAACAATCTTGTTCGAGCTCGAGTTTGTTCCGCTCAGATTGAGCTTATCGAGCACTTAACAAGCGATTTAATAAATGAGCCTTAATCGAGCTTGTTCTCGAGCAGCGTGTTGAGAAATATAAATGATATTGTTGCGTGCTAGAAAACCAGTTGCGGTAGAGTAAAAGTTTCGCCAGCTTCTTTGGGAGTCCAAACACACATGTATTTAAAACGGTAAAACTCGAAATTTTTTGGAAAACCTCAAAAGAGGGAAAACCGGCCTTAGTTCTATGTGCTTTCCGTTTTGAGTAAGATCTTCCGATCTGGATTACTGTATATGATAAATGGACAACGATTCTAGTAATAAACAATGTTGGCGATGATGTTGGCACGATGTTGGCAGAAGTTGATAGCGAAGTTGGCAATTGGCAACGAAGTTGGCGATGATGTTGACAACGATGTTGGACGGATGACGATAGTGGTGGTGATGACGATCACAATGGTCGACGGCGGGGATCAACGGTGGCGGAGCGATGGCGGTGGCGGTGGTTGGCCAGTCGAAGCGCGATTGTTCTTGGAGGATCTTTCTCTCTCCTCTTCTTGCCCCCCCCTTCACTTCCCCTCCGAGGAAAGAGGCTATTTATAGATGGAATGGCGTCTCTATAAATACATAAACCCGTACACTCCTCCTTACATGGACGGCTCAAAATGATCCCTTGATCATATGATGTATTTTGTGCATTTGAATGCTTAAATGAAATTGAATCTTCTTTAGCTTGTTGGAAGGCTCGTCGAGACGCTCGATTTGAATATAAACACTTCATATTTGAAAGCTATTTAGAGTTTAAGCGATATCCCAAAGTTTCCAGGATATTTTAAGAGCATCTCGACCAATTTCAACGGATCGACTTGTTTTCAACATCAAGATTGTGCTTTAATAGTATTTTAAGTGTCATATCAGTTGCTTTATTTTTGGATGACATTATCTCAATCATAAAATATATGTCAAATGAAAATAAAATAAATTCTTCAATGAAATTTGAGGATCCATTACACATTGAGAACAAATCTTCAGGAGCACAAGATTATGACTTCTCGAGGCGCGCATGAAAGTGTAATCGCAATTTTGAATTTCTGACCACGGTGCGAACGAAATGCGCGCGTGGCCAGCTGGGGCAATGGCGAGCGCTAGCGGTATGGGTTCGCGGTTTAGCGGGTCGCAGCGATTATCGTCGCGAAACGGGCCCGCAGACGAGCGGTATCATGAGTGGCACGATCGGCTGAGTGTGAAGATTGGTCAGGCGTGAAGGAGCCAGAATGAGTCAGCCTTGAGTCAGCCGTGGAAACGAGCCGGTATGAGAGAATAGCGGGCGTTGCGCTTCAGAACCACGTTCGGGCGGCAAACAGTTAAGCACCGACCGTCTGAATCTTAGGGCGGCATTAGCGCCGTTCTGAGCAGACCACGAAGCCCATGTAAGATGGATCGACGTGATCGGCGGATGCGACCGCGAGCCTGGCAGCGAAGGCATGGCGCCGAGATGGCGGTTTTGACGGTTTGCGGTTTCAGCGGTTTAGGCGGTTTTACCCTTTTTAGAAGGGGTCTATAAAACTTAGCAAGGAAATGCCTCTCTTTCTTCCCGGTGGTTCATTTGGTGGGTGATCAAGGCGGTACTACGTCGTTGTTCCGGTTTTCCCTCGAAAAGGCGTCGGCCTTGGGGCCGTCCGGGTTTGGAATCAAGATACTTATCGTTGTTCGGTTTCCTCGAAGAAGCGTCAGCCGACCTCGGACCGTCCGGGTTTGGAGGCAAGGCCGCGGTACTACGTCGTTGAGGTTTTCCCTCGAAAGAGGCATTAACCGACCGTCGGACCATCCGGTTTGGAGGCAATCAAGTCCATGGTTTAACTTTTACATTAGGAAATTTGATTTCTCACTTTAATGGATGATTGGTTGATAACCGCCAAGATGGCGAGGCGTATCGCGACTCGAAAGTTTGGCGGTAATTTATGAGCATCATCGGAGGGAATATCTTCTCTCTCTTTTTTTTGTCTTTTCATATGTATGTGTATCCTTTTTGTCGTTATCGAAAAATTTATCATAAATATCAGTGGCGAGGCAAGTTGGGGTGAGTGAGTTGCTTTTACAAAATTCTCGATTTTGTCGTTTCTCCCTCTTTATTTATTATATATTTTCCGGGGTGATGGCGGAAGAAAACCCATAGTGTGGCCTTTACAGGCGATATACCATCCATCACATCGGATAGTTTAATGGTGTTCATGAAAGTTTTTTTCCCTAATGAGTTGGTGGCCATTGTTGCCAAAATTCGAGCGTTCACCTCCGGGGTACTTGTTTACGAGATGATTCTTAGATGCGGGAGGATTCCCTTTGGCTCTGAGTTGATTGAGATATTCAAAATATGTGGTGTAGCTTTGTCCATTTTCATTTGAGCTTTAATGGTCATCGTCGGTTTGGTCTACTTAGGAGCGTGGTGTTACTTTAAACATCAAATACTTGTGTCGAATGTGATTTACATGTGATACCAGGGGCGTGTTTCTTATATAAAGAATTGGATAGAATTTTACAGGGATCAATCTAGAAATTGGTTTAATGGATTCTTTTTTGTGAAAATGCATGGGGCCTTCACGAGAGATGGGGAAGATTGAATGAACTTCGATCCATTGATGTCGAGAATGAGATCCGCAACTCTCACGATGGAAGCTTGCAACATGAGTTACGTCGCATTGGAAAGTATATAGTTGAAGATAGAATGTTAAAGGTTGGCAGGAGATCTCATTCTTTTCCATTAAAGAGATCAAGTAAAGGTGATGAAAGGTCTCCTCATATTCATAGGGTTCTTTCGAAGCCCGTCACAAAATCGGGGTGGTGGCAATGCTTCCCTAAAGAAAAGAAGACATGAAGTCACTATGTCAATATCTTGAAGAAGATGTTTATTGACCTCACGAGTTTAGTTTATTTCATGATGGGGAGTTCATTTCTCGCGCACATTCAAGAGGTGTTAAATCATATGCATATCACGATCAAGCGGATGAATTAGTCGTTGTCTTCCCTTCTTTTTCTTTTCTTCTTCTTTTCTTTTGTGTAATATTTATGATGGTTTTTTTATAGGTAACTCAAACATTAGGATGGCTCATTTGAGTGTCACTTTAGATGAGTGGAATCTTGAATTTGTGAAGATAAAATATCAAATGAGTATGAGCGAAAGATGAGTATTAAAGCCAAAGAAGTGGCGACTTTGGAGGATCGGTGGCCGGGTGAGGCGAGCTAGTGAACATGTCGACTTCTCTTTCTCTCAGTGTCGGATGTAGGCGTGATGAGGTGATTGAGGTAAGGCAGAGACTAAAAGAAAGACTCAAAGCACTTGCGGTGGAGAAGAGAGCTCTCGAGAAGAAAGTATTATATAATGTCTTTTGAGAAGGAGCATATAATGTCGAGGCAAATGAAATGTCCTTGAAGGTGGTGGAAGACTTTAGAACTATCTCACATTTTCGAAGACCATGTTTGGGAAGCTTGTAATCATACTTGATGTTGAAGTGAAGGACTTGGAGCACCAATGTTTAGAGGAGGGGCTTCATCAGAGGGTTCTAAAAGCAATCCACTTAGTACATTACAGGCCAGCTAGTATTGAGGATGCTCCCCGGTATCGAAGACTCTTGATTCGGAGATGAAAGAGTTGGGAGTGAGTCGAGGAGTATCTCCAGTGGTGAGGAGGGCGTTGATATCACCAGATATGATAGCATCACTTGAGGATGCATTTTTTTATGTATTGTTATTAGTGTGTAATCTTGATTCTTTCTTATATCATCATGTTAATCTTTCATTTTTTTAGATGATACGCTCTTATTTTATTTTTTACTCAGGGTAATTGGAATATTATTATGCAGCCACGGATGAGGTTGAATTGAATCCACTCGAGTTTTTTGACCTATCAAGGTTGTTTGTGGAGTCTCGCTCGATGGCGTTAACGTATGGAAGTGGGAGAATCCTTGACCTTTATCTGGGTTGTTTTAGAGTCTTCTTGATAACGTTAACTTTGTATGGAAGAGGAGGAGTCCACCAGGACCTTTTGACCTATCAGGTTGTTTGTCGAGTCTTTAACTGTGGAAGAGGTCATGGAAAGTCCCCTTGGGATTGATCATGCTCGATTGAGATATAACGTGAGTTGTATATTTCTCAGTGGGAGGATTAAATGAAGAAGAAACAAGTTTGTAAGAAGAAAGCTATAAATTCATTACTAAGTTTAGTGATACAATCATAAAATGATTTTAACACGGATATGAGTTTTAAGAGAAAATGACAACAACATCAACAACAACAACAAGTCTTTATCCCACTAAGTAGGGTTGGCTACACGAAGAGGAAATGATAAACGAGACAAAATAAAAGCTGCGATAATTATGCAGTGAGAATTACTGATAATATTTTTGGAGATTCTCAGTGTTCGAGGTTCGAGGTAAGGTTTTTTCCTCTGAATCCTTGAGCTTGAAAGCTTCACCATAGCTATAACCACATATGGGTCATCCCAAAGATGTGAGAGTTTATTGCGTTGAGGGCCTTTGCACACTTGAGACTTAGGACCAAGTCACATATATGGGAGGTTTTACTCTTACGTTGAAGTGCTACCCTTTGGTGATAGGCGGTAGAGCCATGTCATGAGTTTTGGGGAGTAGGTCCGAGTCTTTGTGAGTTTTTCTTCATTACGTGATTGAATAATTGAACTCTTGGACTTGGAATCCCGATATCTCTGGTATAATAGCACGTGGAAACACAAGTTATCTGACATTTCACCGGTCGGGTGCTTGCGATGTAGTGCGGTAAGCCCAAAGAACATTAGAAAGCTCATCAACCCATTACCTCATGGCCTTCTCGAGACGTGTTTTTAGTCCTTTAAGTATAGTCTGGTAGTAGCTTGATGCATTAGTTTAAGGATGTCTACAGTATCATGTGAAGATCTTTGTAAAAGGGCGTAAATACTTTTCCGATAAATTGGGTTTCGTTGTCGGTGATGATCTTGCGGGAAGGAATCGATACTATATTTTTCTAAATAAATTGTTTAGCATTTGCCTGTAATTTTAGCAAGTGGTTACTTCCACCCATTTAGTGAAGTAATTAAAATGATAAACTTTCGTTATCACGATGCTATCGAAAAGGTCCCATGATATCAATCCCAGGCAAAAGGGCGGGCTTTGAAGAGATGATAGCTCAGGCATGTGAGAGAGGTTAGAGTGCAATGACAACTTGCACATTTTTTGTGAACTCCAAAGGTCTTGTTTCATCGAGGCCAATAGAACCCTTGTCTTATAATTTTAAGGGCTAGCCTTCCTCCTAGTGTTCTCCACATATGCACAGTGAACCTCTCTTAATGCATAATCGACCTCGAAGGTGAGAGGCATTTGAGGCCTGATCAGAAAAGCTTCGTTTGTATAGTTTACCTCAGATAAGTAAAGTTTGAAGCTTGTCTTGAGATGAATGAAGTTGGGTCTTGGGAAGAGTTCCTTCTTGTAGAAAAGGCAGGGATGGGGTCCATCCATGAATGTTCCTTTATCCCATCAATTGCTTGAATTACCCTTGACTTGGATACTCGAAAATGTATTTCTTCAACATACCTTCTCTTAAGATCCAGTAGATGAAGCAAGCTTGGCGTCAACTCGAATATTCTTCTCTCCGTATGTGAATGATTTGATGTGTCTTGAAATGGAAGAAGAGACTTCACAAGTGGAGGTATTGTGCCGGTGGGATTATGAGCATTAAAGTTTCCCTCAACTTGGAGGCAACAAGTTGAGAGTCGATTTATCACTAAGTCTTGAGCTTCACGGTCAATGGCGGTCTCAACCACCTATAAGAGCCTCATATTCTGACCATATTATTAGTTGCAGAAATTTTAGGCAGAGTCCATACTAGTATCTTTGGGGAAATAAGTAAGATTCCCGACGCAATACTTCCCAGCTCCATCAACATAGAGGGTCCATTGAGGGAGGCGAAGGCATGCAGATATATCTCCTCTAGAGTTGGGCGGTGCATTCCACTATAAAGTCTCTACTTGAGACTTTATAGCAGTAGAAAATTTATATCAAACTCTCCCAATTCCTGACCACTTGATTAACCTCCCGGATGCTTTTGATTTAGGATAGCCCTTAATGGTAAATGAGTGTAGCGCCGATAGTGAGCTTGGAAGTATGGGGCCAATTTTGGAGAAAACTAAAGCGAGCCACCTTCGGTAAGTGGAATCGACTTTCTATCATAGAATTTTTCTGACATAATAAATTGGTTTGTATTCCACTTTCATCACTAAAGCGAGCTCGTGGGAAGAGGCTGATATAAGTATAACATCTCTCCATGAATAGGCTTGGATAGTAGGGGTGGAGATCTTAAATACTCCATGCTCAAAAGCGGTGACATTCATCGTCCATTGAAAATTATTATTTTTAGCTCCTTTAATATTTTAAATGGCAAGTATAAGGCAGCTGGAAGCGGGATACAGCAATTCATCCATTGAACTTCCTTAATATTCTTGAGTCATATTTTTGAGAGCTTTGATTTTCTGGGTTGGCCTCTATCATGGTGGGTTACCATAAATCCAAGAAATTTTCCATGTAATCCCAAAGCGCATTTGGTCGGGTTGAGTCGCATGTTATAACGAAGAAGGTTAAAGCATATTTCTAAGTCGAAATATGTTGTGAGTCTTCAAGCTTTCACTAACATGTCATCCACATATACCTCCATTGTGAGCAGTAGGTCTTTAAAGACCTTATTCATAAGGCGTTGATAGGTAGCAGCATTTTTTAATCAAACAACATAACAGTATAAACTTTATATATGTTTGAAATGTGTAGCTTCTTCATCCGTTGGGTTCATTTTATTTGGTTGTAACGTAAGCATCAAAATTGAGCATTTGATGTCCAGATGTAGCATCAACCAATTGATCAATTCGAGGAAGAGGAAAACTATCTTTCGGGCAAGCTTGTTAAGGTCAGTGTAATCAATACACATTCTCCATATTCCATTTGTTTTTCTTAACAACATTTACACATGTAAATGTAATGTACCTCGTATGAATCCGCTTCTAGAAACTTATTAACTCAATAGCGAAGCGTCGGTGCAAAACACTTACGGATGATGGGTTTGAATGTTGGATCAATCTTGAGGAGTGCATAATCACATTGGTGCCGGCATATCCGTCGGACTCCAAGCGAAGATGTCTTGATTCTGCAAGAAGTATGTATTTTCCCTTTGTTCTTGAGCATGGATCCACTTACCTTGTTGGTGGTTGGTCATCGATAATACAAGAGCAAGTCTTTTACAGCTTTCGGTACTTCTTCATCTCAAAATTAAAATCTTGATGTTGAAGGTCACAGCGTTGGGCTTGTGCGAGGTAACATGATTGTTGATTTGAGACCACAACTCCAACGGGGTTGGAAACTTCATCTTAAGATGAGACTTTGATAATTGATTGGATTGATTGGGGCCTTCCAAAAGATATCGTTTTGACCACCATGAATTGGATTAAATGAGTCACTTGTCAAGAAAATTCACCAAGGATAACAGGAAGGGTGATTGTCCCCTACATGGGGATGATTATCAAACCCATATAATACCGGGTTGGAGCTTTTAACGGACCATGCCAGAAATGTAGTAAAATAAGACATCAATAGAACTACCATTGTCAATCAAAATTCTCTTAACATTATAGCATGGGTCAGATCCTGGTGGATGGATCTTGATGAAACATGGACTCTTTCTAAAGTCATTAAAAGTGATGGAATGATCGGATGAGACTTCTTTAACTCACTCTTGAGAGATGGAACTTGATTAGATAGTATTGGTCCTCTGCGATTGTTTCAATTTCTCGCTTGTTTGATGATTGTTTTTTGTTGTTTACGTGATGATTGTCCTACTGGTTGGAGGTATGTTTGATTGAGTCGATTGATTCTTCACAAATCGGTAGATATCCTTAATGAATCTCAATTTCTTCTTTGAGTTGTTTGCATGCCTCGAGTATGTGTCGACTTGATGGAAGTGATAATATTCTTGATTTCACGAATTTGATTTGGATGGATATTTTCATCATCTCGAATAGCCATTAGGAGGTTAACACGAGATGTGTTGTGGCGTGTATTCCTTTTCGTGGTTCCGTCGTTGATATGAGTGGGAGATCACTACTTTTGTTGCTTCTTTTGATATTTACTCGCATTCCACAGGTGCTTTTACGTTTTCCGTATATTGTTCAAATTATGCGAGTAATAGCCTCATCGAAGATTTGTGCTTCCACGATGAACAAGTCGACATATGGCGGACCGTGTGTCTGTGAGCAGTAAAAGGCACGGATGGAGTCTTCAAGGAAAACTCCTCTTAATAGTTACACTCGGTATTTGGCGAGCTTCTAAGGAGAACCTGAAGTATTCCTTAAGTGATTCACCCTCATTTTGAGGATCTTAGAAAGATGGGAAGAATCTTTGATGATCCTCCGGTTTGCAATGAATTGCAAAATCTTGGCGAGTTTGTCAAAGGTATGGATGAATTTGGAAGGTCGAAACTTGTCCTTGTGGTAGCTAGAAAGACTTGACAAAGCGAAAAGCTCGTTGGATATGCATGATAGTCTGTAATGTGTTCATGTGGGTCATCGCCTCGTGTATCAATGTTCAAAGCTTGAAACCAACCTGAATAAAGATAGTCAAGAATACAAATAAAGGTGAGGATTCCTCTCATGGCTATGGGGGAAGATGATTATCTTGGAAGTGAAATTCATCTTGCATTAAGCGTCAGACTGCGACGATAACATGACGAGCGTCAGATGAGAATGTGTCAAGCTACCAAGAATAATGGTGGATTAATGCTGAGTCGGTTGACGCGATGGATGAGTGTAACTAGCGTCGAAGTTCAAGATCACGGCCTCTACACCTGAGGAACTTCAAAGATCAAGGAGATTAAGATTTTGACCTCCCTGCCAACGATCGATCTTGGGGAGATGTGTTTTCCACAAGAAGTGGTCGTTGTGTTCCTTCGCAAAAGAAAAGTCGGATCATCTCATTTGAGATTCTTCCATTGACGATACCATCTTCTAAAGAGATTTCACGCCTCAACCATAAGGTCACGCCTATTGGGAAGGAAGTAGTGAAGGTTGGTGTCCTTGTTCAAGGATTGGTTTCGAGCGAGAGTTGAGCCGGAGACTCCGCTTTTGAGTGTGCTATTGGCCATAACGGCGGGTGTTCAAAGGAATTGTGATTGAAGGGTTCTCTCGTCCATGAGCCGCCAAACCGCTGCTAGAAAACCGGTAGAGTAAAAGCACGCCTAAAGCTTTGGGAGTCCAGCACACACATAGGTATTTAAAGAGCGAACGGTAAAACTCCAAAATTTTTACGTCGAAAATCTCAAAAAGAGGGAAACAGGCAACCCAAGAAAAGCTTACGTGTATCCGCTTCGTGAGTACAAGATCTTCCCGATAACGGGATTACGTGAATCAGATATGAGAGTTTTACAATAGCAGAATGAAACGAATGATCGACCGATTTAATTGCGACGACGGCAGTGATGTTGACGTCGACGACGAGCAATGACGAATGGCGACGAATTATTGACGACGACGACCGACGATGCCCGGTGATGACGATCGTTAACAATGGTCGACGGCGGATCACGGTATGGCGGTGATACGGCCGATGGTCGACGAATCAGAATGGCGACGACGGCGGTCTTTGGAGGATCTTTGAGCTCTCCTCTCGCTTGCCTCTTCTCCTTCAGGACCTCCTCATGATAAGAGCTATTTATGACGTATAGTAAATACAAAAACCCGCATTACCCACTTCATCGGACGGCTTAAAATGATCCCCTCATATGATATTTTGGTTTGAATGCTCAAATGTAATTGTACTTGCATTCGGAGCCTATTGTGCTTAAACAATCTCAAAGTTTACATATTTTAAGAAATTGAATTCACCGCTTCAACTTCGCTCGCTTTCAACATCAAGATTCAATTAATAAGATTTATATCGTATATTATAACAAATTTTAATGACCATTATCGAACTTTAAATATCGTTTCAAACATAAATGAACTGAACAATAACTTGTTCAAATTTATTCATTTAGCAATTGGGTATTTACAAAAATATTCAAATTTATTTGATTAGTTAAATAAATGAATATAAATGAATTTTAATTGAGCCTAATTATGAATAATTTATTAAATATTCAGTTCATTTATAGTCCTGCAGCTTAATAATACCCCAATCAAAAGGGAATTGCTACTTCGTAGATAGCTATCACCGCTATAGCTAAGGCTGTATGTAACTCAGCTGTTATTCATGCTAACAAATCGTAAAACAAATAAAAGGAGACCGCGACCCCCACTTAGCCACCCGACTGGTACCGAAAAAGCGAACGTGTGGGTTTCCGAGTGGGTGCTGTTATTTTATAACGCTTTAAGTTTCCAGCAGTCTCGGAGTTCTCATCCTAGGGTTTCTTTTTACTCCTAATTCCCCTCGCGTTTGCGCTTCCGTTGTCTTGAAGCATTTGGCCATCAAAAGCACAAACGCCATCGCGAGTACATCGATAGGATTCGGTCTTCGCTCTCAACTATATTCTCTGTAGCCACCAGCCGGCGTGGGAAGGTATTTTGGATTGGGAGATAGTAGACTGAGAGAGCTCGGATTTAAGGTTCAGTGATTCTATAAGGTGAGAAAGAAGTCCCGTTTTCGGTCGCGAGACCAAAGGTGAGATTCGTTGGTTCTTCCGCCTTTTTTTTTTTTGGTTTGTTTATTGTGTCTGGATTGGTTTTGATGGGGATTATTGCGTTTTCATCGTGGAGTATTTCCCTCATGTTCCACTTTTTTTTTATTAAGGAGTTGTGGCCTTGGATCTATTTATTCTGTTTTGAAGATTTCTGTTGACGGCGGTTGACGCCGTCTGTTTGTTCTATGATTTGGATATGTTCGATTTGCTTTTTCTCACTGTTTCGAGGTTTTGAATCATGTATCAGGATTATGGTTCTTTCTATTCATTATGTTTCTTTTGAGGATGATAAGCTTGCGGACTTGGTTATAACTGAATTTTTCATCTATAAAATCCTTTTTCTTGGATGCGCATAGTTTCTTGGTTTCTTCGTTTAGGCTTTATGTATTATTCAATAGCAGGCATATTTTCACTATTATTTGATTGCTCTTCATAATTTCAATCATAGATCTCTGGCATTCTCTGCGGACTGTTTCTGATTTGTTTTTGACATATTTCTCTTAATAAGGTCTGGCGCATCTGGAGTTATGAGATTTTATGACCTATGCTACTTTGGGCTCTGGAGTTTGATAACCAGAAGAATTCTTCCGCACTTTCATGTTTAAGATGCCCACATCATTGTTTCCAAAGCCAAAGGGATTGCAAACTTCTTCAGAACTTTTGGGGCGCAGCAGGAATGTTATCTTTGGCAGGACTTGGTTGTTCTTGTCACAACCATTCTCGACTATTGGCCTTTTTCCTCAGTTTGGTGCAAATGCCATGAAGAATGTGCATACAATTGATCAGAGGGCAATGTTCTCTGTTATTGGAACAATATCTCGCATGTTTTCTGCTCCTTCAGTGCCCGACCTTTTTTGTCAATCCTGTGCAAAGGAAATTGACATGATGCTCTCCGAGCCCACAAGAAGATCATTACTCACTGCATTCCAGAGAAATGCAATGTCTGCTTGTAGTTATGTAACAGGCAGGACCGAATCTGTTTCCCATAATCTTGGTATTGGGGATAAGACAAATGAAAACATACAAGCTCTGTTTCGAACTGGTATTTGCAATACACATAAGGGTCTTGATCATCACAGAATTATCAGTGGTTACCTACATAATCAAGTGCTAGCTGATAGGAAATTGAGTTACCGGTGTGCATTGTCCAGTGCTGCAGAATTTTGTTCAAAATTCGTGCCATGCTTTGCAGTATGGAGTAAGGACTTTCGGCTGGCTTGCGCAGCTCAATATTCCACAGGAGCTGCTCGGAATGTTTCTTTTGATGGGGTGTCACAGGATGAGCAGCTTGAAAGCCCTGTAACTGTGCAACACAGGTATTTATACTTATCATCCATTTTTTTCTGGAGCATGTTTGTAATTGTGATTGGGATTCTGTTGTGGTAGGCAGTGATGAACTCATGATCTAGATGCAGTGTTGGTGTAAGTGTGTAACCGATGCTAATAGGCTTATAAGCTTATTTTTGTCAATGTAGATTGTTGGTGTAGGCAACAATGATTCTTTGTGTAGATAGATGACAGAGCCTTGCAACATGTTGAAAAGAATATATGAAAAACAATAATACCTTCTTGTGTTGATATATGCATACATGTATGCAATAAGAAGTTGAAGTAGCAATTATGTAACTGAAGTGGGTGTCATTTCATTATGAGCAATTATGTAAATGAAGTGGGTGTCATTTCATTATGAGCAATTATGTAACTGAAGTGGGTGTCATTTCATTATGAGCAATTATGTAAATGAAGTTGGTGTCATTTCATCATGGCAAAGAATAAATTATTGCAGTGATTATTCTTAGAAAAAAATCAATGGTTAAGATGTTCTATTGACAGAAACTTAAGCACCTTTTTAAGTTGTCGTAAGGATTATTATATGGATTGGGTAAGTTTTCATGAACCCCAAATAAAAATTACATTAGTTTTTCTAATGTAACATAATGTTTGTTTGTAGATTTGGTTTTTTTGCTACTTTTCTCATTATGAAAATGAGATTGAATGAAAGTACATGTGCTATTCATTTTTTACCTCTTTTGTGTGGAGGTAAGCAAGCCATGTGGTTTTCCATCAGAAAAATCTATATATTTGATGTAATCTTCTCATATCATTTGTTGAAGCGAGTATTTTTGTCAAATTAATATTGGTGCATTTCTTATTAAGCTTTAAGGCGTCATATAATAATTAAGCATACTTAATTTATACTTTTTAACAAGATGATATCAAATTGTTACTTGTTTGGAGTACACATAGAAAGCTCAAATGCTTGCTAATGGTTTTTATATTAGTGTTGGCAAAAGTTGGACATGGACATGTTTGAATATGGGCGGGACATGGCGGAACTCAATACTGTATATAGCAAAACTCAAATATGCACCATGTGAAGGAATTATGACGTGTTAGACTTTTGAACCTAACCATTTGTGATATAATATCCTATCTACACTTTTTATATTGAGGCTATGATCTTCCATATACATCTCTTCAATCAAAGTTGTCTCATGTCTTTACATCTTCTTCAATATTGACTATGCCCTATCTAGTCATTTTCAAAGTTGAAGGGCTTCAAAATCGAAGATGGTTGAAGCTCTCTTCTCTGCTCTTCTTTGAAGCCGACCACAATCATGTCATATTCATCCATTTTTGATGCTGAAGAGTTGAAGATGGTTGAAGCTTTCATCTCCACTCTTCTTTGAAGCCTTGTGCCTTAGCTAACCATCTTCGAAGCCAAAGAGCTTCGAAGTTGCGCTCCATTTTTTGGTATCAGATTAAGTCAATTTATGATATTCTTTTATAAATTATAAACTACCTTGCGTAGCTTTTATGTAATTATTTTTATAATTTTATAAATTCATATTTTAGTGTTTTACTTCATTATTCATTTGCGTCAAATATTTGCTCTAAGGTAATTGTATATTGCCTCAAATGATTGATAGTCTTCATTAAATCCATTGATTGATATGTAATATTTGCTATACTTTTTTTTCATTGTTTGTGTTTTTATAAATTTCATGGTTTAACTTGTAAATCTGAAGTTTCTTTTATTGTTTGGTGGGAAAAGAAATTTAAGAGGGCAAGAAGTGCCCTCTCAAGTGTTCTCACAAAACTTGAGAAAACTTAGGAGGTAATGAGTGCTGGTGGTAATGATGACTATAGCATTGAGTATGCTCACTTTAATTAGTGATGCTCATGTAGTTATGTTTTATTATTTTCACGATGGCATTGGCATTTTTTTGATTTTTTTTTTATTTTGAATGCGACACTGATATTGATAAAGTTTATGACAATTGAAAAAGATTAATAAATGCTTGTGTGATAAAGCATTTTTTTTATTAATTATGTTTGTTTTTGGTTTATGATTATAAAGTTATTTTAAATAAATACATGCTTCATCCCGTAATGTCTTTAGTAGAAATTTGTAGAAATTGTATATTTAATAACATCGTGTCCATGATGTGTAGTATCCTTTTTTTTGCAGTTATGCCATGCCACTGTATCTTTGTCATGCCATGTACGTATTTCATATCCATGTCTATGCTTCATAGGAATACACTGAACAAATAGCATTATATGTAGGACATGTGCACATGGCTTGACAGTTATAAGCAACACACTAGTAGAAGAATTTATCTTTCTTTGTAAGAGTAGTGACAACTTTATTTCGTACCAAAAACATCACCAAAGTCAACCCTTGGTCATCCAACATTATCTTAATGGTGCTATATATCCTGCTTTGGCTAATACGAACCTAAAAGGAATAGCTTATTTTGGTAGCATGTTTGTGGATACTTGCATCTATAGTCTAGCTCTACAGTGTCGATCTCATTGTTGCATTCATTTTCTTAAAATATTACATACTAGCGCATTGAGATTATATATGTGGAATTATTAGTTAGAGCAATGGGTTCAATTGCTTGGTTTCAATTTCAAAAATCATTGATTTTGATCAAAGCTTTACATCCTTGGAAGATAACTAATGAAGCTTTCTTTATCATTTTCTAGTGAGCTATATATCTAATTTTACAATCTTCATTTCATTAAAATTGTTTATAATTAATTTTGCATTTTACGCACCTTGTGAATTATGTAAAAACATTGGATTTGTCGTGATTGGAGAAAATTATTATGCTTATATGGATGTACAGAGCACGTTGGACTTTGCTTTGTCTTGTATATTTGGTAGACACCGCCTTGCAAAATAATCGTTTATGGTAATTAATTTTCAGCTCCAGAATATTTTTTTTGTTTACCGTCCATTGTTAATATTCTCGTGTTTGAACTTACCATGAAAATAAATTACAAGATTCAATGTAAACTGCTACCATTGCTAAAACATTTTTATGTTTATTTTAAAGCATTCTCTTGTGGGAAACACACAATATTTCAATTTCTATGGAGAGAGAAGAGTCTCTCTCTCTCTCTCTCTCTCTCTCTCTCTCTCTCTCTCTCTCTCTCTCTCTCCTACACCAGGTCTTGGCTTCTTGGTTCTGTCTTATTTAAATGATTCCCTCCTTTGTTATTTTTTGGAGAATTCGTAGTTTGTACCTAGTAATTAACCATTTGAGGAATACCAATAGAAATACTTGATTTGTAATTTTGGCTTAGATAGATTTTACTTACATTCTTCATGTGTATCGGATGTCTTTTCATGGAGCTCTTCTACGCATTTGTCACAGCATATTTACTATCTGACAGTCAAAGTCATTATGTTCTAATCAAGAAATATATTTGGTCATTATGTATTTGGTTTATATATGTATTTAAGCATCCAAGAAAATTTCAAAGCCTTGCATTTTTTGTTTATTTATCAGAAGTTTTCATTTTCTTAAGAACTTTGTACCCTCTTATTTATGATTACTCAGATCTTAAGATTGAATTATGTGCCCCTGTTCATCTACTATTTGCTAGCTTTTGCATTATGATTTAAACTCACTAGAAATAACCACTATCCTGATCTTTGATGAATGCATATAACTTTTTATTCTAACCATCTAGTTTCTTGTTCATGTGATTAAAGCTTATATTAAACTCGTATAAGATACTTATATGATGCTTTATGAAACCAAGCAAATTATTTATCTTTCTTCTACAGCTCCAAAGAACCTTTGTATTGGGTGATTCCGTAATATATTTACAACTTTGAACTGTTTCCTACAGGAAGTCATTGGGTGATGGATCCTTAAAGCTACTTTCTGGGTCATGCTACCTTCCACACCCAGATAAGGAAGAAACTGGAGGAGAAGATGCGCATTTCTTATGTGATGATGAGCAAGCAATTGGAGTTGCAGATGGTGTTGGTGGCTGGGCAGATCTTGGTGTTGATTCTGGACAATATGCTAAAGAACTTATGTCTAATGCTGTATCTGCAATCCAAGATGAGCCAAAGGGGATGATCAATCCTTTGAGGGTGTTAGAGAAAGCCTACTCCTGCACTAAAGCTAAGGGTTCATCAACAGCTTGCATTATTGCTCTCACAAATCAGGTTGGTTGTTTTTTGTTTCAGTGCTTATAGCATTAACTGGTTATTAATTCTTTTTAGAGGTACCTGGTCAATAAATTCTATATTCTTCAATGAATTTCACTTTAGGTCTTTTAAACAAGTTTAATTGAAAATAGAGACGTGTTAATGAATGTCTTTGATTTGGCAATAATTAGAACATGAATTACAAACACTTTTAGAAGGTCTCCATGTTATGTCGTGCACAATGTCAAATACTTAGATGCTTGGTCCCTCCAGGCACCATGTTCGATACTCCATTTTCTAAAAAAATATTGACACTTCTTGGATCACTCGAAACTTTCTAGGAATATCTTTACTATGAGAATTATGATTTAACCTCTCTCTCTCTCTCTCTCTCTCTCTCTCTCTCTCTCTCTCCCGTTATATATATATATATATATTTATATAATGATGATGTTTGTCTATGTTCATTGTCCCCATATGAGTTTTCTAAACTCCTATAACCAACTAATGTTTCACAATTGAGTTTATGCTTGCAGTTATGCTTAGGTAAATGATGATGTGGCCTGTTATCAATTTGTTTGTGAAAGACATTTATACTTTAGTATGTATTGTTTTGTGAACCATACTGGCACATATATCTAATTTATGTATGCCACTAAACCTGTTCGGACATGCCTAGCCTACATAGATGGAGTTTCTGTTCCTCTGTGGGTAGGCATCCTTGTATTCTACTAACTTTTTTAACTCCATTTTTACTTCAAGATATATTGCATGTCGTATCAAACTCATCTTTGCATTGCTTGGATATGTCTTCAAATGTTTTATTTTGTTTCTTCTGGCATCATCCTGTTTTTGGGACTATTTTATTTTTTAAAAGGTTGGCCTTAATTCCATTTCTGGATCTTTTGTCTACTGTATCCTGAGTTTATAATGATTACCGCTTTGTGGATTTTTTTCTTACTTATAGTGTATTTTCACTGTTAACACTTGCTTGCCTTACTAATGTTTTATTTTGTTTCTTCTGGGATCATCCTGTTTTTGGGACTATTTTATTTTTTAAAAGGTTGGCCTTAATTCCATTTCTGGATCTTTTGTCTACTGTATCCTGAGTTTATAATGATTACCGCTTTGTGGATTTTTTTCTTACTTATAGTGTATTTTCACTGTTAACACTTGCTTGCCTTACTAAAGCTGGATTCATATCAACTAAAGTGTCTCAAGCATCTTCGTTCATCTTAATAAACCTATGATTGCGTCGTATAGCATGTCAAAATGCATTTTTTTTTCAACTAACTATTGTTTTATCTACTTCCTTCCCTAGGGAATTCATGCTGTTAATCTTGGGGATAGTGGATTTATAGTTGTTAGAGAAGGTTGCACCATCTTCCGATCTCCTATTCAACAACATGATTTCAATTTTACTTACCAACTTGAGAGTGACAATGCCAGTGATCTTCCTAGTTCTGCTCAGGTTAGTTGCCATGCCATTTTTATAATTGCCTGCTCTTCCTCCCATAAGTGCTCAATATAACTGAGATTTCGTTTTTACTAGAACTAGTCGTAGTGTTCGTTCAAATTTTGGAACAAGTTATCAATTGTTGCATCTTTGTTTCTATGTTGCCGTGGTTCTAATATTTCTGACCGTTCTTACTTTTCTGATGAAGAATGTTTGATAAGATTGCAAAATTAGCTGTGTTTCTATGTATCCAGTCTCTGAATTTGTAATAATAGGCCAAATCTTTTATCTATTAGTGTATATAAACCCAAGAGGGATGCCTTGGAATCTTTTTCTTTCAGAATTTTCCTTTAATATGTTTAATAAAGTCTGAAGAGTGATCTGAAAATTGCTGCTTTCTGATTTTACTATTAATACACATAATAAATTTTGATTTACATAATCAGTTAACTGTTGATAGATGCTTCTGGAATAGTGATAGAGTTATAAACTCTTTTGTGAAATGCTACTTGCCCATGCCTTTTTTTTCTTCGCCTCTTCTTCCGATTTCTCGAATAGATGGAGGTAGAAGCTGTCGGAGGGTCAATGCTTTCGAAGGGAGGAGGGATATAGAAGATGGTGGTGCGGTGCTTACCAAGGAATTTATGGATTAGAGTTGAATGGGAACGTTATGGGTGAATTTGTAAGAGTTCACATTTATTTTACCTGGAAAAATATTACTTTGTAACAATAGCTCTTTTACTTTTGATAATTTCATGATTATGTAAAGAATTGCATTCATTGTTCCAATATTTAAATTTAAATATCCTGATTATATATAGAGAAATCAAATTTATAAGCAACAACAACAAACAACAACAACAAGCCTTAATCCCACTAGGTGGGAATGAATCATGTGTCCTATTGTGTCAAATTCTCATTTAATTCAAGTATACTAAGATCATTTTTTATACATCTTAACCAAGTCTTTTAGGTCTACCTCACCTTTCTTCATAAAAATCTAATGCATCTCTCCTGTCGTCATCGGCCGACGCTTTATATGTGGCCAAAAAGGCGATCTCCTAATCTTATTATTTTTTTTTGAACATACTCATTTTGCATTCTATCTCTAAGGGTAAAGCCACTCATCCACGCATCCTCTTCTCAAACTTAGTCTTATGTTTCTCTTTTATTGGCCAACATTTGCACTATAAGTCATTGCAAGTCTTACCACCATCTTATAAAATTTTCCTTAAGTTTAAGTGGAACTTTTCTATCACATAATAGAAGATTTACTTCAACCATCCAACTTGAATTCTACTAATAATATCTCCATCTATTTCACCATCATTTTGAACAATAGAGCCTAAATATCTGAATGCACTCTTATTAACTTGATCACCAAAGTCACTACTAAAACTTCTACAACTAAAATTACACTCCATATACTAGAAATCAAATTTATAAGCAATACAAAGAAATTATGGGAGAGAATAATAGTGTATCGGTTTAGAAAAAAATAAATTAGTTTTGGAGAATAATTTTGATTTCATGCTAAGAAGGTCAATTATGGAAGCATTTTTAATAATAAAATAATTAATAAAGGATCTTCATATTATTATTATTATTTTTGAAAAGGCATATGATATTATGGACGGATGCGGATAATGAAGATAGTCTATAAAATTAAAATTAGATTAGGAAATTGGAACATGATATTCTTACAGGTAAATTAATGAAATTAATAGATATTGTAATTCAATAAGAAGATAAATATCTTATATATTCAAAAACTACATGAGTCGGGGAGAAGTCAAAAGAGATTGATAGTTTAAGTTTTAAATTTTGATATTCTGGTAGAAGTCATATTATAAATAGTGTAGGTGTAATTATAGATAAGGGTTTAAAAATAATATAAAAATTAATAGAAGAGATAGAATTATAGCTTTAAAGATTATTGTGGACGATAAGATTATTAATATTATAAATGCTTATACTTCTCAAGTAAGTTTGTACCTATGCCCAAAAGAAAAATTTTGAAATGATTTTGAAGAATTGATACAAAGGATATCTCTTGAAGAAAGAGTATTTATTAGAAGAGAGTTAAATGAATATGTTGGTAGAGTAGTAGAAGATTTTAAAAATTTTCATAGCGACTATTAGTATGAATTTTTAAAAAAGAAGATAGAATTATATTTGATTTTGTCTAGCTTATAATTCTATAATTGCTAATACTTTTTTTAAAAAGAGACGAGCATATATCACTTATAAGAATGAACTTAGTAAAACATAGATTTAATATTTTTTTATGCGAAAAGTAGATTATTTATATTGTAAAGCTTGTAAAGTTATTTCAGGTAAAAGTTTAAGCACACCTAACATCAACTACTAGTTTTGGATATTAAGATAAAAAGTTAAAAGATAAAAAATAAATTAAAGCCTTGCCCTAGGATTAGATGGGGGAATTCAAAGAACTCTAATAAAAATATTTTTAAGAGTAAGCTTCAAGGTCTTAAGATTTGGGATTTTCATGAGAAAAAATTGCTTGGAGAATCAAAAGAAAATTACTTGGAGATTTGGGATTTTTGCAACTCTAATAAAAAATATTTTAACTTATGTGGGAAAAATAACAAGTGAGATTAAGCAAGTTGCAAAAAAATGTGCTTGGAGAATCAAAAATATATATATTAATAAAAATAATTGGCAGTGGAGTCAAAATGTGCATGAAAGGATAAAAAATATGAAATTTTGTTATAAAAATTAGTTTAAATATAAAATTTCTAAATATTGAGAAAGATATAGAGTGACTCGTAGGGATTCTAAGAAAATAATATGTGATGCAAAGAGTTTTGCATTTAGTGATTTATATAATGGATTAGATACTAAAGAGGGCAAAAGATGTATGTATTAGTTAGCCGAGCAAAGAGATATAAGAAGTAAAAAATTAGTTCACATGAAATGCATTAAGGATGAAGATCATAAGTGTTTTTCTTCGAAGAGGATGTTTAACATGGGTGAATGAGATATTTTAATAGATTTCAATGAAGGTTGTGAGAATATGATTGATTTTAGTGATGTTTGTACCCTTAATAAAAATGAAGATTTTTATATTTATAATCGTATTAGTAAAATTGAGATTGTAGAAGCATTAAAGAAAATGCGGTATGGAAAAGCAATAGGACTTGATGATATTCTAGTAGAAGTGTGAAAATGCTTATGAGATCTAGGAATTTTTCGGCTTGTGAATATTTTTAATATTATTTTAAAGACAAAAGATGCCATATGAGACGAAAGAGTTTGTTGGTTCCGATTTTTAAGAATAAAGGTGACGCATAAGAGTGTGCAAATTATAGAGAAATTAAGTTAAATGTGTCATACATTGAAATTATAGGAGAGATCAATTGAGCATGGACAATGACGCGATGCAAAAGTTTATCAAAACCTATTTTGATTTATGTTGGATAGGTCTATCATGGATGTTTTACATTTGTTGAGAGTTTTGATGGAGAATTATAAAGAGATTAAGGATGATCTACATATTATATTTGTTGATTTAGAGAAAACATATGATAAAGTTTTGAGGGAAGTGCTTTGGAGAGTTCTAGAAAAGAAGGGAGTTAATATTGCTTATATTCAAATCATTAAGGATATGTATAGTGGACCTTTCATTTTTGTTCAAACACAAGGAGGATTGATCAAGTATTTTCTTATTTCAACTGGATTACATCAAGGATCAGTTTTAAGCCCATATCTTTTTGCTATAGTGATGTGTTTTCTTACTAGACATTTACAAGAGGATATATACTTGGTGGCATTAATAAACCTTAGAGTCTAAAGGCTTTCATTTGAGTAGATGTAAACATGAAGTGTAATTTTAATTGTAGAATATCTATTGGTTAAGTGGTGATAATGGGTAATCAAGTCATTAAAAAGAGTAAATATTTTACATATCTCGTGTCTATTGTTTAAACTGATAGTGAAATAGATGGGAATGCTCTAAGTAGAATGCAAGTTGGGTGGTTGTAGTGGAGGAATGCATCAGTCATAGATGAGGATACAAAGATGGATAAGTGGCTTTGCACTTAGAGACAAAAGATAAACAAATACATACGCGACAAAGTTGGTGTTGTTCCCGTGGCAAATAAGATTAGAGAGAGTCGCCTTAGATGTTTTGGTCATATAGAGTAGATGTATTAGATTCGATTATGTTAAGAAAGATTGTGGTAGACTTAAAAAGACTTGGTTATAAAGTTTAAAAAATGACCTTAATTTATTAGAATTAAATGAGAATATGACCCTTATAGGACACAATGGAGAAAAAGAATCCATGTAGCCTACCCTACGTAGTCGGATAAAGGCTTCTTGTTGAAAAGGCATATGATTCATTATAGTAAGAATAGATTTTGTGCCATTAAGATAAAAATGTATGTCAAAGATATGTTTGGCATTATTAATGTAGTTGTGAAGCACTGACTAGTATTAAAAGCAATTATTATAGATTGAGCCAAATAGTTTTCATATATTTTTCTATTGATCAGAAAGATGCTTATAAATGATTTCAAATTTAGAAGCGTATAACTACAAGACCTTTGACGAAGATTGGTTTTATGAGATGTGAAATTATTATGTGATTCAGTTTTCAAGTGGACTGATGGGATTTAAATCATTGGTTTTCGTACTATTAAGAAAATTAATGCTGGTAGAACAGTCATCAACTAAAACATGGGCTATGAAATTGAACTTGGGGCCTATTTAGTTCAATGTTATGCAAACAACGTTATTATTGAGAGAAAAAATGTTATTAACTTAATTGTATTATCCATCAAATATAGTGTATTTGCATTATGGTGTAATTTCTTTCTTGAAAGATCATTGACGATTATGATTTTACTTTTTGCAGACATTTATTTCACTTGTTACATGCAGCCCTATATATAGACTCTAACGGCTCTAATCACATCTTTAAGCATCATTTATTGAAAATTTATTCAAAAATATCAATGAACCCAACTATAGGCATTAGCTAATAACATTAGGAAATCAAACAACCCCTTAAATTAGAAGAAAGACTTAATTTTTTTTAATTTTTCTCCCGCCACATACGAATGGAGTTAAAAATATAGATTTTTTGCTCTTTATGTAAAAAATATATATATTTTTTTTAATTTTGGAATGATTTGAGCAGGTTTTTACCTTCCATGTTGAATCCGGTGATGTAATTGTTGCTGGAACAGATGGATTATTTGACAACTTATACAATTCTGACATAAATGCCATCGTAGTTCATGCTGTGAGAGCCAAGCTTGTACCGCAGGTCACAGCTCAGAAAATAGCCGCACTTGCTCGCCAGCGAGCTCAAGACAAGAACAGGCAGACGCCATTTTCGACGGCCGCTCAGGATGCTGGATATCGTTACTATGGCGGCAAACTGGATGATATTACAGTGGTCGTCTCCTATGTCACTTCCAGCACTGCTTGAGGTTATTTTTTTATTGGGGCATTTACATACATAGCACACAGTTTTTATATATTTACATATCTTACACCTAGATTTTAATAGTTATATATCAAAATTTTTAATGGTACATTAAAAGAATCATCTTTTAAATTTTGAAGTGAGATGCATCTTTTAATGCATAGAAAAAATGGTACATTTATAAATATTGAATTTTAGGTGTTAGATTTGCAAAATGCATAAGAATTGTGTGCTATGCATATAAATCTTTCTTTCTTTTTTGAAATTTTGTACAGCTTTTGAAATCAAAGCATCAAAAGATATAAACCTTACAGACAATTTTAAAATGAAAATCTTCCTTTTTATTTATTTTTTCTGTTCCTCCTTATGTTTGTAATTTCTTTTTTTTTTATTTATATATATCAGGATTATAAGTTTGCATTATGCAGATTAGAAAAGTGATTTGGTTTCGTATTACTGTCTCCCTGAAACTATGCAACTGAGTTTGTTCTTGCATGAGTTATCTTAGTATTACTGTCTCCAGTTTTTTATAGTAAAATAAATGTAAAGAGTTTTGATAAGACGACTATGTATCTCATAGAACTAACTATAATGATACATGTCTCTATGGGCGATGTGAGTGATGAAATTTCCTTTTTTTTTTTTAAGAAAAAAGAATTCCTCTTTGCAGCTATTAATGAGAAAAAGATCCATAAAATATAAAACAATAATGCCTCTTTTTAAAGGAAATGATTCGCATTCTTTAAATCGTTCGGGACAATTTTCCATTATTATTAAGAGTTCGCATTCATTAAACAGTATATTTATTTATTTACTTAAGCAAATAAGAACAAAAGAGAATAAATAATTCCCTTCAACAATTTTACTTTTCAAAGAAATATAAATGAAAAAAAGCATAACATTTTACAAACTTTACATAGTTTTTTACAATATGGACCTAAATCTCTTAAGGCTATCTCAGAACAACTAAAACACACTTTCTATTTTTATTCGACCCTGCGACTTGCAACGAAAACAAAAAGCTATGAGTGCAGAGAGCAGAAAAATGAACAACGAAAAAACTCTACAAAATCACCAAGTTATATAAGAGCTCGTTAAAGATCTATTTAAGCAGTCATAATTTTTTAAAAAAATTAATTATAAAATTATTATGAAAAAAATAATTTTTTTTTAAAAAAATTCAAACAATAATTTTCTAACCATCATCATATTCTAACAAATCTAATTTTCAAAAATAATATTTCACAACTTTACTTTTTAAAAAATAATTAAAAAAATTATAATAAAACATAAATATGATTATTTTTTAACTGCTTTCTAAAAAATAAAACAACCGAAATATTAACACAAATGCACCGCACCCTTAGACAAACAAAAGTAAACCACTATCCATGCAAATACATCAAACCAAATAATTTCATAGAGATAACAACTAGAATTTGCAATTGAAGTTGGACTTCCCCAACTGTTGCTTCCATGGTTACCAACCTACCTAAAACTTTATAAACTCTTACCAATAAACATCAAAGTTCTCTCTCTCTCTCTCTCTCTCTCTCTCTCTCTCTCTCTCTCCTCTCAAAACATGATAACTAATCCCACAAATTACATCTAAATGGTTTATTAGGCTCTCATTAACTAAATTTTACAAATATATAGTGGTTAAATATATTCAACCTTGATTTAGGAACTGCAAGGAAAAAAATTGGTGCAGAGGTTCCACCGCGGGTTAGTCGTCGAGAACAAGTAGTTAAGTTCACCTGGAAGTAGGACCAGGATTGGCGCCGAGGTGGTAGAGCTTTCCATCCATCTTGGTGGATGATGCAACAGTTGAGCTCAGAGGGATATGGTCAACACTATTACCAACACCTTGTTTCAAACTGCTGGATGAATCTCCTCTGATACTGCTAAGCTCTTCCTGTTCCAAAAGACATTAAATATTGTTCACAAGTGTGTATTTTGAATGAATTATAGGCCTCTTTGGGCACTTTTTTGTGCTTTATTTTTGAAAAGAAAATCTATTATGGTTCTGTTGTACTATATATATATATATATATATATATATATATATATATATATATATATATATATATATATTCTGCTCACCCAAATTTTGTGGGTGATGTCGTTATTATTATCTAGAGCTGTTCATTAAATCTTCTGTTGGGTTCACTACTTTCAGGTATAATACCCGCAAGCATTCAACTTCTTCGGTCGTGCTTTCATCATCAAGTAAGACGGTGGGTTACTATAATTTTCTTGCTTTTTTACATAAATTTCTGCAATACCGACATCCTAGAGTGACACTGGTAATGGTAACTGAAAGAAAGTTGATAGGAGCATTCACATATCACATGATTATTATATATTTATATAATCTTGCTTCTAAATTTTAATATTTACATGAATAATACCTAAAATTTTAATATCACATCAAAAATACAACTTTTTGAAGTGAGATTTCCTTTTTCATGCATAGAAAAAGTGTTGCATATATAAATATCAATTTTTGAGTGTTAGATATGTAAATACATAAGAATTACGTGGTATGTATGTAAATTTTAAAAATTAAAGTGCATACAATAATTTCATTTTTCTCCACGGCAATTCTACAGCTATTCATCCTGGCGAGCTGAATAAGGATGGTAAGATGAAATTTTTAATAAAAAAAAAGATTATGCTTATGAAATGAAAGATTATTGATATGTGGGAATAAACTCTAATGCCAAAGTAAATTACCTTCAAGCAGTTATAAGTAATATTATCAAATAGATAACCAACTCCGGGTTCTGAAAAATGTAAAAGTGAAAAAAAAATGAAAATTAACTAACCGCTATGTGCTGATTTTCTGCTTCCAGGTCCCTGCAAACTTTGTGAAGCTGCTCTAGCTCCATTCTAAGTGTACTGTTCTCACCACTCAGCTCAGCCACCTTCCTAGTAAGCTCATCACATTCTTGCTGGTAAAAGAAAGAAAGAGATGAGTAGATCTGTCAGATAGTAAAGATTAAGATTTATTTTATTAGAAAAAATTTCAAAATAAAACTGGCATTCTCATCACTCAAAATCACTAGCCTTAAATTATTAACAAAGCATAAAGGAAAAAAAACATAAGCCTTTTTGCTAGATATTTGTATGGCAAAATTCAAATTATTACTTTGTAGCAAGAGAGAACATTAAGGGTCTTCGGTTGCTTTGACTGGTCAGTCATTTTGTTAATAAGTAACAATCTATAACTTTGCCCTACTTACTATCTGTATGCATGTTTACTTTAATTGCTTAGCTCCAGATAGTATATTTAACACAAATGAAGAACTGAAACCTCTCATCCATTTTTCTCTTCTCTTCTCTTCTCTTTTCCTCCCCACCTGCACAGAATTTTATGATAACTCAATCATGTCCTGTAAAACCTAGTAGTAATTGTGAAAAAGAAAGATTTTTTGTGTTTTTTTCAAATTTTCATTATAAATTCATTGCTTGATCATAAAATTATTTTTCCATGATTAGAGCAATTTTTTTATGGTACATATGCTTGATAGGTTGCCTTGGTTGAATTAAACATCAAATTATTATTATGATATTCGGTCCTCACTATTTTTTACATATGAATTATGCGTTTCAAAATTAATAAATGTTTTCATGAGTAAAAAATATTATAATTTTAAAAACAATTTTGAAGTAGTATTTTAAATATATCCTACTTCTTTTAATTTATGTACTATTTTAATAAACACTTATTGACCATATTTGATTTAGTGGTTGAACCTAATGATGGAATGACCCCAAACCTTGATAGAGTCTATGTCAATAATGGATTTAAATGATCCATTCATGGACTTATTATTTTGTGGAGCTTGATTGTGTTGATCTAGAGATGTATTGTTGACTCAACCCTTTTTTTTTTGTGGATGACATCACGGCGCTATAGATGTAGCACCTCGATGCTACGATATGGAGGTCTTGGCTTTAGACTTTAGAGACAAAGAAGATAGCACATTGGTGCAAGGATCTGTGAATTTGCACCAGGAACATAGAAGCTAGCGCCTCGATGATGCATTAGGCAGTTTCGTAGCAACGCACTAAAATCTAGCCAAAGATACAAAATAGATAGATCAGCACTTCGGCATTGCAGTAGTAGCACTGTGGCACTTAAACTCATACAGAAGAGCCTGAAGGACAACAGTGCTAGAGTCTTGGCACCAGAGCTGCGGTGCCACGTCACTACAAAGCGAATAGTGGTATTAAAGCAATTTTTTCTATAGTTTTTGTTATTCTTCTTGATTTCTCACTTGAGAAGAAGTGGAGAATGCATTCCCTAAAATGTGAGAAATGTAAAGAGGTCTAAGTGAAGTGTAATTTGCACGATTCTCATTTTCTTCAAAGTGGATTTCTTAAAATGATGTGGCTCTATGATTTTTTCCATTATCGGGTTTTTTCACATTAAATCTTATGTTTTTTTGTGATCTTGTGTTTTAGTCACTACTATTCAATGTTTTGCTCTAAATTTCTCGAATTTGTTTCCGCAATTTGATCTCCAAATATGACATGGTGACCCTTTATTGTGCTTTCTAAAAAAATAAATTAATTAAAAAAATGTTGGAAAAGAGAATTGGCACATTGATTTACAAAAAAATTCCATAAATGATTGAAAAATAGGTTATCTATAAAGAACATCAACACCAAAGAGAAGTCAAGGAGATTGCTAGACAGACAGCACAGACAACATGACCATTTTTTTTATAATCATATAGAACAAGAGAAAATGATGGATAGCAAGACACATTCTAAGGACAATTTAAAAAATATTCTAATTCTCAAATTACATATTAAGATGGGTTAGATACTCATTTAATGTCATGAAATAGCACATTTTACTAGCAAATGATTCTAGTGCCAATAAAACCTCTTCATTTTCTTATAAATGATACTTAAACATAGTTTGCAATTTTCCTGAAAACAGATTGTGGATTATGTTTATCAAAATTTACCGCTATCATATAAACCTAAATAACAAAATATTTTTGAATGGACTAGATCATAATCAAATATGATAATCATATCATAAACAAAACTGAGACTACAAGAATAATACAAACATGTATGCTAGCGAACAAATTAAAGTTGTGTATGCTTCCTTTGGTACTATATCTTAAACAAAATCCAAAACAAAATCAAGAACAAATGGCTACATGAAAAATTGTTAAAGAATAGACCAAAAAATCAATTAGCTTCATACAAATGCACTATCTATTAACCAAGAATAGTTACTTCAAATGACATCTTTTACTGCAGTATTTCAAAATTTCAGGATTCGGGAGACACTTAAACAAAGTGGCATGCATTCAAGCCACCAAGTAGTTGCCCAAAATGCTTACCTTTGAGGAAATTGCATGCTGACTTTATCGGTTAGTACTTCACATAAGCTTGGACTAGAGATGTCTGAAAATTCTAGATAAAGAAACTCATGTTCCCCAAGACGGAACAAATGATTCTTAGATAGCAAGTTGTAAGCTGTCTTAAATACAATAATATTAAACCTTGAAACATCTTTGGTTTAGCAAGTGATGTTTAGTCCGGAACTCCTAAGTTCAGTGTTCTTATACTCAAGCACTCTACAAATGGGTCAACTTCTTGGACAGTTGCGTCAAGAGGATAAAGTCATGACAATTGTTAGACCAAAGCATACATAAGCATTGTCATAGTACAAACTCTCAAATGTGAGATACTGTTTTCTTTAAAACATAACATGGCACACAATTTTTTCATATTGGTGCAAATTCCCATGAGGGATACCCATCCTACAAGAGCTACAACATAAGCATGCTTAGCTTCAGAGTTCTTGACCAAATCCCATCAATTACACCAAAGGTGCATCGATATATAAGAGTTTTATTTCTATGCGTTTAAGAGATCTCACAATCTCCTCCATTTAATGAACGAACATCCTAATCATTAACCTTATACATAACACAAAATAATTTTATCATGCATATAGGATTCCAGAGGCAACTCCTATAAGTTCAAGATGTTGATTTTTTCATGTTGCACTATCTCTCAATGGGGTTAAAAAGTAGCGACCAAAGAATAGCACTTTATCCTATATGGACTTAATCTCATGTTTCAAGTGGTGTATCACTCCAGTACCTTTTTTTCATAGCCTGAACTCTCAATTATAGAAATATTGTTCATTCTAGGTTAACATGTCTCACGCTTTTTTCTTATGCAACTCCCAAAAACTTTATTCATCCGAGTAATACTCTAGCAAGAGAACACTTAATTTTGGAATTCCTAACAAAATAATAGCTATTACACTAAAAGATGCCTCGATATTTTATAGTTCAGCTTAACTATAACCAAGAGATCTCACAAATTTAGTTGGAGATTGTAAAGTCCCTTAAATAAAATAATGTGAAACTTTTAAACATTGACATATTTTTTAATGCGTGATTGGTATTTAGTCAAAAACTCCAAAATTAAGCAACGTGTGTGGAAGCACTTCCCTAAATTGCTGATCTTAGGAAGTTATAGAAAGATAACAAAATTGTGAGGCCTAAAGTAGAAAAACATCATGATGTATGAGATTAACTGTCACATAAGCACATCAAAATTCAAAGGACTTTTTATGCCACTTCTCGGAACTATTAGAGTTTGCATTTAACTTGTTTGTTCATTTATATAATGGCTCTTTGTAGATAGCACACTTCAAAAGTACTCATCATTTGATTGAACCACAAATTTCAAAAAAAAATTATTGAGAATGATTTGACAAATTGAATAAAGGCTTGAGATTTCAGTGAGCGGTGTAGTTTTCACTCAACACCTTCCTTTAATCATAGCCAAAAGTATACATCATTCACATTTATAAATTATTTTTTTGAAACCATACATAATGTCTATGCAATTGAAACAACTCCCACTACAAAGTAATCTTTCTCAAGGAATTTGCTCTCATTAAAAAAAAAGGGGCATTTACATACATAGCACACAATTCTTATATGTTTATATATTTAACACTTGAACTTTAATATTTACATAAATAGCACCAAAATCTTTAATATTACATCAAAAATAACATCATCATAGTTTTTTAAAGTGAAATGCACCTTTCTATGCATAGAAAAATTGCTATATTTGTAAATATCAAACTTTTGGTGTTGGATATGTAAATGTATAAGACTTGTGTGCTATGTATGTAAATTTCCCTTAAAAAAATAAATAACATCAAAGGTTGCGCTTTTGTTTGGGAACAACTCCTGTTGTAAAGCTATCAAAACTTTTTTTGTGATGAAATTGAAAATTAACATTCTTTTTCAATGGTTTACCTTTTTCCAACTATTTGGGGTTGGCTTGAAGAATTCATATTTTCCATTTATTCCTAATGATTGCATGTGGGGATAAACATATTCTACCTTTTATTTTGGTTCAACTTCTATTCAAATTGAAATTTTTCTTGAACTCCCTTTGTAGTCTTATCAACAAAAAGAAAATAATCAACAAAAACATACACTAAGGTACATCCTCCTGTAAACATCTGGTAAGCTTATCCATAACTAAAGCAAAAGGATATGGACTTAAAGCCAATCCTTGATGTAAACCAACTGCAATAGAAAAATATTTGGTCAATACTCCTTGTGTTTGAACACAACAAATCCAACATACATATCCTTAATGACTTGAATATTAATATTAACTTCCTTCTTTTCTATAACTCTCCAAAGCACTCATCTTGAAATTTTAACATATGTTTTCTCTAAATCAACAAATATAATATGTAGATCACCCTTACTCTATACTTCTCCATTAAACTTATCAATAAATGTATAACATCTATAATAGACCAATTTGGCATAAATTCAAATTGATTTTGAGAAACTTCTGAATCCCATCTAACCTTTTGTATAAAGAATATTGTTTATAATTTATTGTACTAGTCCAGAGCAGCTCGAGGGGAATGCTGCAAAATAAAATGAGCATTTGCACAAACTTTGCCTTTCAGTATTTGCTACTCAGTCCTGAAAGTTTTACTGTAGTATCTACAAACCCCTCCGCCCAAACATCTCGTCACATTTCACGCCTTGGCAAGAGCAAACATTGGTATCATGCTATTTTTCAGGAATTTACTGGAACTTCCAGAAAAATTAGTCTCGATTTAAAACTATATTATACATATGCTCATCCTGCTCATCTGATTTCTAGTAAACTTATACATAGAGCCTATCAATCACAGATAATTTAACAGACCTTGCACGTGAGATTCAACCAAACTCTACGGAATATCCAAACCATCTCTTCTATCGCGCAGCAAATGTTGACTGACTAATTTCCAAAATGACATAAAGAAGCTAACTTTAAAAAATCACTAAAAAACAGCATGCAAGCACTTTCAAAAGTCCTCGATTATGTTTAATTCACTAATTGACGTGAAAAGTTATCACTTTCCCATAAATATTAACATTTCTTTAGCATCCCCACTGGTTTTCAAAATACATGCATATGGGAATCTAGGCAAAATCCCATTGGATGTTTAGACCCACAACATACCTGCTTACGCAATCTTGACCTTCTTGCAGACTCCCTATTAGATTGCTTCCTTCTCTCCCTCTTCAATTCACGATCATCCTGCTAGGAGTAAGACAAGAGTAAAATGTAAGAACATGATAATAAACAACTCATGAAAGAGCATAAATGTAACAATAGGACCATGGATGCTCAGCAGCACCTGAGCCCATTGATTGTCAACCATCAAAACACCAGCTCCAGCTGCTGCTGCAGCAATTGCAGCATTAGGCCTAACCTTCAAAGGGGCAGCTCCAGCATGTGGATTCCATATGTCCATCCCAATATTCAAGTTAGTTGTTGGACCAGCCAAGGTTGTTCTCCCAGGAGCAGAAACTGGAAGTTTTGGAGCCCGCTTCCTTGGAGTTGCAATAGCAGGATGTGAAGCTTCTCCTGATCAAGTTTCAAGATTAAGCTTTTGTGAATGTGATGTATATAAAGCAAAAATGCAAAATCAACTGAGAACTCACCCTCTTGAAAAGCATCTCCACTAGATCTCTTTTTAGAATTTTCCTGAACACAACATATGGCAATGGTAAGAAAGCAGGTACATAAAGTTGCTCGATAATAACGTAAGCTAATGCTAGCAATTCCAATAATGCAATAATAAGTCATGTCAACCCTGAGTTTTCTCGTAACACCTCCAACTCATCACAACGACATGACATAGAAATTCAGTAATTTATTTGGAATTCAACAAAGGTCAAGTCTTTTTCGTCTAGCTGGTGCAAACACTTGAGCCAAGAAAAAATAATACAATAATGTAGATCAAGGCTTATATATTATCGCTACGCACAAAAAAAAAAAAAAAAAACAACAACAACAACTAACAGTACATAAAACAAAAACCTACATCCAACAAGAAACCGAAACCAGCAACTGAAGGTACAAAGAAATCATGAAATTACCTGCGGGTCAGCGCTCTCATTTCCAGTATCAGAAGAACCCTCTGTTGCACTGCCTCCGCTGCTCCTATTCCACAAAAAACCAACCCAACCATTAAAAAAAACGACAAGAGCCAAACACCAAGCAAAAATCAGACAAACGAAGTCATAAAAAGACCACACCCCCAAATTGTTCATACCTCTGCGAATTTTCCTCCTCCCCTGAGCCAGATGCTGTTTTCCCTCCTTCCCCGGACTTCACCAGGCCTCCCTTGGACTTAATGTTACCCATCTCTGCATTCGGATAGCCCATGCCCTGCACAATTAGCCGAAATATATCAAACTCGATCGGCTCTCAAACGCTGCCAATACACTACCTATCAACCATAACTACCGGAGTCATGGGGGGATGAGCATAGACTGCACCAGGAGCGTACATCGGCGAGTATGCGATAGCCGTAGCATAAGGAGACATGAGATGCTGTAAAGGAAACAGGGAAAGGTTCAGCTATCAGTTACTCCGAAGAAGCGGATCGAATTCAAGTAAAGAAAGACGATCGAGATCCAGCGACCTGGCCTCCCCAAACGGGCGGGAAGAAGGCCGTTGGTGCGGCTGCGCCTCCACTGTATAACGCCTGCACCGAGACAGGCCAGTCAGCGGTGTACGCCGGCGGAGGCGTCGTGGCAGCGGAAGAAGGCATCGAATTGGGGGGTTTCGCCGGCGCCGAGGCCTCCCCCGGCGATCCCATCGTCCACGGCTTCGGATTTTACTTTAGCGAAGTTGGTGCTGAGAGTACGGGGAAGTTGAAATCTTGTCGCTAGGGTTTCGGTATGCCACGATGGAAGGCCTGCTTGCTCTGATGGCACGTCGATGCTAATTGCTATATATTAATATATTAATATATTAAATTATCACTATTTTCGTAACTTTTGTTTGAAAATCCAAATTACGAATCCCGATAATGGATAGCGATTTTGAGGGTAGAATTGGAAAAAAAAAATTAACTTTACAAATATTATTTACTTTCAAGTAAATAATATAAGCAATATGCACATTTAACTTCTATTTTACAGGAAGAATTACTTAAAAGGGAAATTTACATACATACCATATAATTCTTATGCATTTATATTTTACATCTAAATTTTAATATTTATAAAACTAAGACTTTCCTTACATAAAAAATACATTTAATTTCAAAAAAAATAACAGTGATATTTTTATATAATAATAAAGATTTGATATTTAAGTAAAAATTAAAGTGTGTGAAATATATAAACGTAGATCATGTGATAAATTTTAATGCAAAATAAGATTATTAATAATTAACTCCAAATAAAGTCAACCCAAAAATTCAAGCAAGAGTTAACTCGATCAATTTTCAAGCTAGACTAAGATTTAAAATTATGATTTATTTAATTTTTTTAGTCGAGTTTAGATTGTCAACACTTAATTTTTTTACATACTATCAAATTAAAAATGTTTCTTCTTGGAGAGAGAGGGCAGAGAAAGATTAATTCATGTAAAAATAATATGAAATTATTATTATTTGAAAAGATTTACATACATATAACATAATTCTTATGCATTTATATATCTAAAAATTTATTATTTATATATGATGCACCTTTCTATACATGAAAAATATGTAATTCTCTAAAAAAGAATTGATTGTACCAATATTTTAATGTGATATTAAATATTTATGTATTATTTATGTAAATATTGAAATCTAAATGTTAGATATGTAAATGCATAAAATTGTGTAAAATGTATATACATTTTCCTATTATTTTTTATATGGTCTATGATCTACTCAAAACCCATAATCCTTCTCAAATTTGTTCTTAGCAATCCAATCATTATAATTTTACTTAATCACCAAAGATTTACATATAAGATTATCATTTATTGTATGATATATTTAAATATTATATCTAAGACATCACTAATGGTAGTCAAAATTTATTGCATATTAAAGTTTTCAATCTCAAAGATCATTAGTGATGATTAATGCATATTCAAATCAATGTCTTAATTAATTAAAACCAGCTTCATTGACTTTATATTATCATAATAATCAACAATATTTCAACTGAATTCTTTTATTTAGCAAGTTTTTCTGTAACCAAAAAAAATTATTATCTCTCCTAAAGCATGCCATGAGGTCTTACGTAATACCAGAATAATAATATTAAATTTATCAGATATAATGATATCAGTAGTGTCATCGACTGTTATTAAAAGATTCGATAATACTCATCTGTCATCGATGATTATCGTGACATTATAATGCTAAATTAGACGAACATTGTGCAATGATTTTATTAATATCACTCTTTTTATTTTAAAAATCAAATAATATATTTTTTTTACCCATTTAGGGGGTCTAAAAGAAAAGCTTATTGTATTTCATTAGAGATAGAGAAAAGTAAAGTAACACTTACATTTTTCATTCCTTTTTTTAGGCCTTACATTATTGAGTTGAAGTTGATGGGTTATTATGTGCGTAAGCTATCTATAGTTAATTCTCATGATTTGAAAGACTCTAAGTTAAGTATGGTCATGAAACTATCAATATGTTGATATTACAATAGTGTTTCATTTTAATATATATATATATATATATATATGTAGGATTTTAATGTTACATGGTTTATATTTTAATTTAATTATTATTATTTTGGCATGGCAAAGGAAAATTACTAAAAATATTAGTTATTTCATCCAAATATGATATTGCAAGTTCATTATGAGAAATTACTAAGGGGTCAATTTTAAGATGACTTATGCTACTAAAGGAACTTTGTGCCCCATATGTATTAAGTGGAGCTAAATACTTATTACAAGACTAATAAATATTTTTATTTTTTAGGGGAGGGAGACTCATTTAGTTGTTATTGTTCATTGTCTCGGTCTTATAAATAACATAAGTTTATTTTGTCGAAAAAAATAGTCGACCTAATATGATGGCGAAAAAACTTCCAATAGGTCAATTTTAGCACTACTTATGCTAATAAGGGGACTTTATACCTTATTAAATGCATTGAGTAGTATTACATGATTAAATGCGTGATTATTATAAAGTACATTAGGACAAATTATCACAATTAGGTTAATCACATGGTTAGAGGGCATGCGCCAATTCTTATTAGTATATAAATTTGTGTCATGCTCACTTAGTCATATATTGATATATTATTACCTCGTTTGTGAGTTTTGGCTATAATTTAAATTTAGTGATATTGCCTAGTTTAATTTCGCTCGCTGCACGGAATCCGACTATTCTGAATAAGTGCTCACTTTTCTGCTCCTTACAGTCGCACCTTAGATCAATATATTTAGTCAACTGAAACTCAATGATACACTTAGGTTCGATTTGATCAATCTAATAGTTCTTATCATATTAAGCTACATAAATCAACTCGGGCTAACTAACAAAGGCTTAATCAAGATAATCCAAGATCCAACTTGGTTTAGACTTAACGAGATCTCGATGCATCAAGCATTGAAGAATTAATTGCTTCTAAAAAAGAAGAGGATTTTGTGACAAAAATAAGCTGGGGCTGGGGTAGGTAGTGACGATATTGATGCCATGAAAAGGTGAAGAGGTGTTCATGATATGAACAATAACTGAATTAAAATTTTTTTTTGTTCTAATTAAGCTTTAACCTTTGGTTCAAATGAAGATTCAAAATTTATTTTGGATTAGGTTATGACCATATTTAAATTGAGTTTGACTTTGCTCTAATCAAGTTGAATCTATTCCAAATGACTTATGAGTTCAATATTTAAATAGATATATAATAAAAATACACATTCAAGGACTATTAACTTGGAAATCTTGCAATATATTTTTTTTGAAATAATTTTTTAGTTTATAATAACAAGGATGCTATTTTAATGACTCAACATCTTAATTTAATATAAATTAGTAGAAATGTGTAACATATTTTAAAGGTTATTAAAATGTCATATTTAGAAGTCACTACAATTAATTGTTAATTTTATAATAATGTGATTATTATTTTAACAAATTAATTTTTTATTTAATCAAAATGAACAATTTTAAACTAATTAAAGTTATTGCTTAGATTTTCATACTAAATATATATTTATTTAGTATTAATTAATAAGTTATTTTGCATTTAAAATTAATTAAAATGATGTTATTTTCATTTAATGCTTATAATGTAACATAATAATGAAATTAAAATATAATGTTTAAAACAAAATATTTTGTGTATTTATTTTTATTGGACATAAAATGTATTTACTATCAATAATGTGCTCTTAAACCACTTTGCAATATAGATATGGAAGATTTACGTAAATACCACACAATTCTTAGGTATTTACTGATTTACCTTCGGTCTTCGTATTTGGACTCCGCCACTCCCATCTCTCCTGTTTGAAGCTGAGAATCCATCCAGCCGCAAAAGGCATGGCGAGGCGACGAGTGCTGCTTCTGATGAAGCCCTTCGACGTATACCCGCCGAGGCCTAGGGCAAAAGATTCCTCCTCCTCCTCCTCCTCTCTTCACCGAACCATGAATACGCAGGTACGATTTTCCCCTTTTCCGCGGCTTTACATTTTGTACTGCACCTTTTAGCGAGCTGAGGTATACGGGGAGGGCTCGCATTCATCGAAGTTCGTACTCATTTTGTTTCCGAACAGAGTATTTGCATGGGAAACAAAGAAGCTCTTCATAATTCATTGATGTTGAATTAACATTGGTTAAAAAAGGATTAATTTTACCCCTTCAGGCATTGTTTCATCATACGAACGTAACAAAGTATAAAATGATTAATCATACTTATCTGTATAGCTCATAACATAGCATGATAGCGAGGTCTCCTCTTATGTTATGATCGCGCATATAGCCCACTATTTTCTTGGCTTGGTTCTTTTACTTATTTTTAAGTATTGCTGCACGATCCAGTGGTGTGTTTCAAAGAATTTACAGCATTCAAGTTAAATCTGAAGGAAAAGAAAATGAGTTTTCGTTTAGACCTAACTTATTTGTATATGACATGAAAATCATAAGGGTGATGAAGAAGGTTATGATTTAGGAGATGATACTAATGACAAATACGGCCATTTTAGTGTATGATAATGATGATTATTCTCATAATGACTAATATAGGTTTTAATGTATATGGTTTATAAGCAAAAAATTAATATGTTCTAAGATCTTTGCAATTTGTCTCATATTATTATATATTTCTAATCACTTCACAAATCTAATTATTATTATTTTTTGCTAGGATTGTGGTAAGACCTGCAATGACTTATGGTGCAAAATGTTGGCCAATAAAAGAGAAGCATAAGACTAAGTTAAGGTTACGAGATAAGGATGCTCGTGTGGATGAGTGGCTTTACTCTTAGAGATAGAATGCAAAATGAGTATGTTGGGAAAAGTTGGTAGCTGTATGATAATGATGATTAGATTTTGGCCACATAAAGTGTCGTATAATTAAGGAGAGTAGAATTAGATTTGTTTATATTAAGAAATAGAGGTAGACAAAAGACTTAAAGATGTATAAAAATGATCTTGTACTTGAATTAAATGAGAATTTGACATAATGACCAATAATTAAGGATTCATATACCCACCTGGATTAAGGCTTGTTGATTGTATTTCCTTAACATATTATGCCTTAAAACAATCTTATGCTCCATTATGAGACTTTGGGTGTGTGTTTTTTAAGATTATTTTCTTGTTGAAATTTTAATTAATTTTTTATATTTTTTTAATGATTAATGCTATTTTAGAAATGGTACATAGTATGCTATACACTATAGATCCATGTTACTCTTGCCTTTATAGCGTATTATTTGTCATCCACAGGTATGTGACTGATAACATCTAAGCCATGTTGCTAGACCTTTAACTCACCTTGGTTACAAAGACTTTAGGCTTCATTTGGGACAACTTTTTGGATGCCTTTGTGGTAGTGGAACATTTAATAAAAAATTAGCATCCTTTTGGATGACAACTTTTTGGTTTTATTTTATTTTTTCAAAAGTTTGACTTAAACAAGCAGCAATTGGGAAAGAATAATAAAACTGCTGTATTTGACAAAGTAGTTTTTAATAATAAAAAAAAGAAAAATATAAGCCATACGAAATGAAACCTATGCTATTGGAGGAGGAATTGGATGGCCTTTTGGTATAACTTTCATTCAGGAAAATCTATTTTGGTGGAAAATCTATTCTAAAGAAAAAGAGACAAGTGCAATCCATCTCAAGATAGATGAGATGAAAGGATTACTAGCCAATGTAGAGAATGAAGTTGAAGAAAAACACCATAGACATCTTCATTATTAGAAGCTTCTCATAATAAATTCTTTTATGATGTACTCAATTGGCTGTTATAAAAGATACCTCGAAGTTTAGAGGTAGTAAGGTAAGATGTTGGAATGGCTGATAGTGTTATTCTGGAATAAATATCAAGTATTGATTTGCCAGATCAAGCATACATTGTCATTTTTTATTTATTTATTTATTTTTAATTTCATCCATCAAATTATTATTTTTCTCTTAAAAAAATACTTTTTAACTTTTTGCTCACCCTCAATTTACATTTTATGCAATCAACCCCTCTCCATAAAAATCAATTTAACCTATTACTCTCAAATGACTACATAATTAATTAAAATAAAAATTCATAAGTTTAATAATCTTGCTCACATATATTTTTTTCTTATAAATTTAGTGATATTATTTTATTATTATTTTTTTAAAATATTAATTTTAAGTATTATTTATTTATCTAATTATTATATTATTTAAATATTTAAAATTTTGCCCACCCTAAAATAATGAACTAGTTCCACCCCTGCATGCATGACTTATGAGTCATGTTGCTTCTAGTTATGGATTGATGTAGCTGTTTGAGTCAGTCATTCTAGGGTTGGGTAAGTTGGTTTAGACTTTTGTATGGCTCATTTAGAAAGGAACGACAAAGGTTGATCACGCAAGATATGAGCTTGTTAGCTATTGAATGATTATGGAAGATATGGTTTTAAAGAAAATGAAAGGTTTTTTCATGTGATTACAAAAAGAATTGAAAATGAAAATATGGCAAGATTTGACTATCCTCTTTAGGAAAGGTTTCAAACACTAAACCTTGACAGATTTAGTGTTATTATTTTGAAAAGACTGCATGATTTCTTTATTGAATATTTTGAAGGGGGAAATGTAGAAAGGATGAGGTGATTGAAAGGATTGTGGAGGAAGTTTCTTTCCAAAGTTGTTGGACGCATGTGGAAGCTGGCTTTGGCTCGGGCCTTGGAACTTAGGTACAATTTGAAAGGAAGTTTAAATGTATTAAAAGAACATGAAAATAAGACCAAAAGATAAACTATAGTATCAAGTGAAGAAATTTGTAGTAGTAAGAAAGTAAGCAATAACAGTTAGGCAAATGACAGAAACCTGAAACACAAGTATGATTTTTAGATTCGCAACAACTATTTCATGTCTTGAATTTGTCTTGGGCTTTGGTGGCTTAGCAGGTTTAATAATGAAGTAGAAGATGGCTTTCTATGGTATGGATTTTACGCTAGTTTTTGGAGGGGTTAAGAATTAAGATTATTGATGAGGGTGTAAATGAGCCATGAAGGATTTAGAGAGAAGTGTGGTGTTGGTTGACAACTAAGGAACGAGGAGCTGAAATTATATGCTATTGTGACCTCATGATTGCATTGATGTTAATCTTTATCTCATTTCATATGTTCTTCATTACGAAAATGATTCTTGGAGTAAAGTTGGTCCCTTATCCTTAAGGACTATATCATAATGGTCAATTCTTGATCCATTGTTGGATGCTAAAGGGCACAACATCAAAATAAAGGCACCAAAAGAACATAAACCATGGCTTGATCTATGACATTGTAGTCCATAGTTAGCTCTCTTGGGATGCAAAGAACTTTATTCCGAAGAATGTGTAGTGAAATCCATCCTAGTGTAACATTCATTCCAAGGAAGAGGAGATGAGAAGAAATCACCCAAATTTATGTAGAAGTAGCATTGATCCCAACCTTTGGATCAAGTTTTGAAGTTTAATTTCTAGATTGGAGATATCATGTTTTCTTTGGTTATTCTCTTTGCTTGGGTTGAGATTGGCTCTTTTGTTTCTTGGAAATTTGAATTATTAACATGTTTGATTTCTGTTTATCATGAGAAGGAGATACAGTAGTAAGGCATGCAATATATTTTTTAATTAAGGGCTTTTACTTTTAGATGTTGTGGTGGTTGTATAATTTTATTGTGATTATCTACTTTCTTTTAATTATAATCTTACTTGATTTCTTAAGCATTGTTTTTTACTTTTGTACTTATCTACCTATTCGCTTATTAGTATACTATGTTTAATTTGTTTATGTACTACTCATAAAAGATAAAATAATATATTCTAGCAAGTCAGCTTGGCTCTTCCATTTTGGCAAGTTGGATTCTTAGTCCTTTTACCTTTTCAATAGTTCGATATCTTAGAGCTTTCAATTTTACAGCTGCTTGTTGGTACTTTGCTTCTCAACTTGGCCTCTTTCACTTACCTTATTGGCATTTCACTTTATCGATCCCTTTGTTGCCAGCTCAACATCTTAAAATCGTTAACTTTGCAGGCTTTCCCATGTCGAAGTGGATCATTGTCTCAGTATTGACACTGAGTATCTCACTTACAATCAACTCATTTGAATCCGTGCCATCATATTCCTATATAAGGACAGTGTGTTAAAGCACCAAGCGCTAGCAGTCACCATGAATTCTTTCAAATCAATTTTCTGGCCACTAGCTTGCTCAAAAAGGAAAAAAAAATGTCTTTATAAGCAAGCATACCCTCAGTTCTCGTATGATCTAAAGCCTATACATACCTTGTTGCAACCTCAAATTGTCAGCTCACCTTGTTGACAACTCAAGTCCCCTATGGATAGCCATTAAGTAGCACATCTTGCAGCCACCACATCAATGGCATCGTTGTACAAGTTGATAGCACCTTTATCGCATCGCCATCTCCATTCAGGCACCTAGGTAAGTAGCCTTGCTTATGAGTTGGCCTTGTTGGCCCTTAGGAGACATCACCTCAGCATCTCACATAGGGACAACTTGTTGTCTTGTGGGCTCCGAAAATTCGCTACCGACCTCTCGACAAATATTGAATTGAAGAGAGTGTGTTAAATGTGTCGGTGTAATTTTCGGGCGATAATAGTAGACATTACCAAGAGATTTCCTTATTTGAGAGGACTTTAGATCTGCCTGTTTCAGGCAAACCCCATAGTTAATTACCCCTCTCAATAAGTGAGAGAGATCTTCGATTAAGGCCAATGTTAGTCACTTAACGCTGCGTAAGATAGCGGAGTTTTAGAGTTTAGAATTTAATATTATGAAATTCATCATTAAACTGATAGATGGTTGGGGAATGACGCCGATTTAGATCTCATTTGGATCTACCGTCGTCGTCACTTACTAGGAGAATGACCCAACGACCAAAAGATTCTTATCAACATATGGGTTACGTCGCCTAAAAAAAATTCTCAGACTGGGTGGTATTTATCTAAAGAGACATGTTTAAGTCTATCTACCGATAGATGGTTGTTTGTCTATCAGTATCCCCATAATTCACAACTCAAAGAGCTTGGGAAGCATCACGCTACGGCCGCGATCGTAATATAATGGAGTCGATGCCAAACCACCCGTCGGGACTCTAATCGCGTCCATGTTTTATCTACTTGGCCATCAGCCGAGAATCTACACTTTTATTGGCAAGAGATTGATTGAGAGTGAACATAAGAAACTCTCGAATATCTTCTTTGTGAGCTGAATTTTTTAATTTGTCACCCCGATAAACAAAAGTGGGATGATTAGTGCTTTTAAGTTTTAATGATATAGTTTCATTTAAAGCTTTTTTAGATTGATATTTTTAATTTGAGTTAATTTGATTAATTTAAATATGTTTAAGAGATTTATGTCATGTCGTTATTCAACCGCTAATTAGATTATCTAGACCGACAAAATTAGCTGATATTTTATTGATATGAAATTTTTATAATAGATTTTTAGATTTTGTTAACCCGATACCCCAAGACTAAACCGATACAAACTCAAAAGATTATCGACACTTGAATTTAAACATTCAAAGATAGTTCGGGGCCCATGCGTGTATTTGGGACTTTATGTAGTATTTATTTCGAATTAGATTGATTTTGATTTTCATTTTGATTCCAACTTACTACAAGTATTTTCGATTAAAATTTACACTTAAAATTTCTATGTCCGAGCACATGCAGGTATTTATAGCTGAGATAATTTCATCTAATTAATAAAATCATTGATTTTTGAAATTCATAATGTAGAATGAAATTCCTTAATTTTTGTATTGAAGAAGACTTCTTCATTCGCTATTTATAGTGTCGTTTTGCTTGTTGTACAAAGATCAGATCCTGATAACTATTTGAAAGAAGCTTTGAATAAAATATATTTATTTTAGATATGTGTAATGAATTTATTTTCATTCAAGATTGCTATTTTGTAATATTTGACAAAGATAGCTATAAGATATGTTCGACATACTTCACGCATTATATTCATACTAGTTTATATACTAAGTTCACCCAAAAGAAAACTTCAAGGCTCTAATTTTGTCATTTAAAGACTTTTCTACAAAGTTGTTGACCCACTTAGATTTATTTATTTAACTTCATATCAAATTCTATTTTATTTAAAAATTAAACTTCAAATTTATTGCAAATTTGTTATGAGTTTAATATTAACTTCTTAAGTTTCATTGTTTTTAATTTTGAGAAATTTGAATAAAGAGAATTAAAGAGAAGTAAGAAAACATACAGAGGTATTATGATAAAAGTAATAAAGTGTTTTTCTTAAAAAGATATTAAAATGGATATATTTGATAAACCTTTCAAGGATCCGAAAGTATGATTGATTTTAACAATCTTAATACCCTAAACAAAATAGAGAATTTCATTTTATCATCATATTAGTAAATCAAGTTAAGAAGCTTTAAAGAAAATAAAATGTAGAAAGCAAGAGACCTGATAATATTCCAATAGTGTGAAATGTTTAGAGATCAAGGAATTTCTTGCTTACAAATCTTTTAATATTATTTTAAAGACCAAAAAGATGACGAGGAGAAAGAGTTTGTTGGTTCCTATATTTAAGAATAAAGGTGATGCACTGTGCAAATTATACAATTAAGTTAATGTGTCATACATTAAAATTATGGGAGAGAGTAATCGAGCATGATTATGTGATCTGAAGTTTCACAGGCTTTGGTTTCATGCCGTGTAGATCTACTATGGATGCTATACATTTGTTAAGAGGTTTGATGGAGAAGCATAGAGAAAGTAAGAAGGATCTACATATGATATTTGTTGATTTAGAGAAAGCTTATGATAAAGTCTCAAGAGATGTTCTTGGAGAGTTCTGTAACGAAAGAAGTTAATATTGGTTATATTCAAGTCATTAAGGATATGTATACTGAAGCTATTACTTGTGTCCAAACACAAGGGAGGATTGACAAATTATTTTCCTATTTCAGCTTGGATTACATCGGATCAACGCTAAGCTCTTATCTTTTACTTTAGTTATGGATGTTCTTACGAGGCATTTACAAGAAGATGTACCTTGGTGTATGCTGCCGATGACATTTGTCACACCCCGATGACCCCTTACGCAGTTCGTGTATCATCAGGATGACTCGATTAGACACGATTTCACCAACACGCTCCAACCTCGCTACCGCGAACGAGCAGTGAAATTTGCATCTCATCAAATCATCACAAATATTTGCAATTCAAATACTACTTAACTTAATTCATATCACAATACTAAGCTTTAAATAAATACAGAAAGCAAGTAAAGACATTTAATTCAGACGCCAAAAGTTCTTTAAGCTTCCCAAAACTATAAATTAAACAAAACACTGCTTCTACCCAAATTGCCTTTTCCGAAATTATCAATCCAGAAGATCATAAGCCAAAAGCTGAGAACGCTAAAATAAGCTCAAAACAAGACAAGAGAAACAATCTGTACGTAATGTAAATTTACAAACCGGTAAACTGGCAAGAATGTAACATCAGAATCGAACAATATACGTAGGCCGCAAATGTAATAAATGAAACATACATATACATCAGATCAATATCAATGTCAAAAGAGCGCTCTTTAATGAAAATTATTTCGCTCTATATCAAATCATTTTTCTAAATGTCCATTTATAATCGTGGTTTTGACTTCATATAAAAGTCGTCACACCGTACTAAAAGGCGTAAGCGCAGTAACCATACTATTTTACCCAACAAACGACACCTTGGACAAATCTAACGACCCAACCTCAAATGTCGTGAAGTCGGGATACTAAGATCCCTAATCACGCCATCTCGTAACTTTGCCTATTCAAGCATTCTCGTAACATATTTCTTCCTATCACAATTTTTCCGACATTTCGCTTATCACATTATGATTTAACACGTTTTCAAACATTTCTATATGCCCAATGAAATCAATGATAATGCCTTGAATCATCAGAATCATTAATCTACGCAAAGTAATAAACATTTATATTCAGATTCAATATTACGAAATATCTACACGTTATTCATACAATTTATAAGTCGTAGAACAAGCATACATGTAATGAAATTGAATTTAAATTAACAATGTCTCACCTCGTTTCAGGTCAGGTGGCCTCGATTCCTCCTCTCGCACAACCTATAATGAAATAACTCTTCTAAATACTTCAAATAACTCTTCTAAATACTTCTAATATGCAACTCATAAATGAAACTCATAATTAACACCAATCTTACTTGAATTGATATCTCATATTCCTGAAAAAATTCTAACGCCATATTAATTACCGCTTCAATCAAACTAAAATTAACAAACACCAATCCTAAATCCCATTCAATAACTCACCTAGCAGCCAAGACATAACTTAATCACATTTCATGCATTTCAACACCGGAAGGTCTTCAAAGAAAAGGATAGGGAAAGAAAATTAATTACAAATTCTAAGTTTCCGTCGGCCAGAACTGAAATCCGAACAGCCGATCGGCTTCTGGATTTCACCGAGCCTACGGATTTTCCAACCGCCTGACTTACGATGCTTTCCAAGCGATAGAAGCGAATGCTGAGTCGGCAGCTTACACGCGCGTTCCAAATAAGCCGACGCTGAATCTTGTTGCGACGCCAGCTACTGAGCAGCTCCCGTCTGGCGGGCGACCGACGCCGGTGGAAGGAAGCGCCCTCGCTGCGGTCACGGAGCGGCCGTCAGGTTGACGAGAAAGGGAAAGGAGGAGACGACTGCAACAAGAAGAGATCAATGAACTGAGGTCGCATGGAAGGAAATGAAATTACCTTCGATCGATCCCGCCCATACGCTCGATGTTTTAATCCACAGATGCTTAAGACCTAAAGCTACGAATAACGTTAATTAGTAAACAAAATTAATTAAACTATGGATTAATTGGATATTACAATTTCCCCTTAAAAAAAAAAAATTTCGCCTCGAAATTTCTTAATCATTCAATCAGAAGGGAAACTGCTCATCTCTTGCTCAACCTCCCAAATTTCTTTGATCTGTGCTTCCATTTAATTTTAACATAGAATTTGTCTATTTCAGAATCTCTTCACATCAAATTTCAAAATCTTTTCCGCTCCAATGCATAAGTCAAATCTTTCAGATTTCAAACTTTGTATAATCTTCGCTCGTGATCAGGATCCATTTTCTCAACATTGAAATGTGAAAGACGCTGAATGGCCAATTCAACGTAAGTAAGTTTGTAGCCATATCACATCCTTTCAATGATTTCAAAAGGCCCCATGTGGCTCAATTTACCTCCGCACCAAATCTACTAATTCCTTTCATAGTTTGACTTTCAAAAAATACAAATTCTCCAAATTTATAAATCGTGCTTTTAAGTCGTAATACTTCTGATGATCCCGGCTTTCAATCTATCTCGATTAACTGATTTTCTCAGAATTGATCAACCAACTCGACCTAATAAATGTTTTTCTCCCACTTCACCCAACTTAATGGAGTTCTACACTTTCGATCATATAATGCTTCATACTGAGCCATCTCAATACTAGATTGGTATTATTAGAAGAAACTCGATCATGAATATGATCTTCCCAAATACCTCCAAAATCTAAAACACATAGCCTCAACAAATCTTCTGTGACTTGAATGTTTTTTTCGATTGTCCATCACCATGGATGAAAAGTCAGATTTTGCTGTAACTGGCCAAGCTCTCTCAATTCTCTTTCCATAATGTAAGAATCTACCATCTCTCGCCGACGAATCACTTTTTACCCATGAAGTCTTACAATTTCTTTAACATATAATCTGACAATTTATCAATCAATTGCCTCGTTTCATGTAAGAAATGAAATAATTCAATCTATCCACAACAACCCGTGATACTATCAATGCTCAGATCTAGAAATCCCATAACAAAATCCATTGCAATTTCTTCCACTTCCACTCGAGATGTAATGACAGAATAATAACGGGTCTTTGATGCCGCCTTTAACAATCGACAAGTTTGACATTTGAGACATATTCTATGTCTTTCTTCATACCCACCACCAAAAATATCGCTTTTAAATCTTTATACATTTTGAACTACTGGATGAATAAGATATCCCGCCTGATGAGCCTCCTCAGAAATTTTATGTCTCAACTCCGCATCACTGTATCCATAATTGTGAATTCTTCCAATAATACCCTCTGATCTACAAGTAAAATTTCGCTCACTAATCTCGATTTGTTCAATGAATTGATATCCACGATCTGTTTTGCCTGATCATCAAATAAAGTTGACTCACCGAGATAAATGCCCAAGATCAATCTTCTAACTTCTAGTGAGCTCTAATTATCGATCAACTCGACTTTGAGTAATAATCCAACTGCATTTCATTTATTTTAACATCGCCACCACATTAGCTTTTCTGACAATACTAAATATTTAAATCATAATCTTTAATAAATTCATCTTCTTTGTCTTAGATTTAATTTTGTAAAGATATATTTAAGACTGATGATCAAGAAAATTTCGCATTTCACCCATAAGTAATGTCCAAATTTTAAGAGCAAAATCACAAATGCTAACTCAGATCATGCACGGATAATTCTTTCATGAGGTTTTAATTGTCTCAAGATAAGAATTACTCTTCGCTCAGATTAAAGACAACCCAAACCTTTTAAAGATACATCACTAAATATTTGGAATCCTCACCCTCATGGAATAAATAAATCGCAGTCAAATGCTTTGAAAACTCGCTCATTCCTGTCCATCGAATTTGATATCCTTTCTCAATAAATTAGATATATGCAATATGAGAAAATCTCGACAAACTTCCTGTAATAACCTCAAGTAAAAACGCTAACTTCAGAACATTCTTTCATGACCATTCTAAAATTGCTTTTACTTTTGAGATCAACAAACTCCTTCATGAGCACGTGACCTAAATGCGACGCTATGCATCCAAAATTCACATTTTGAAAATTTGCATATAATTGATTTTTTAACAATTCTAAAACATCCTCGATGATTTCAGACGTTTCTTCATCGCTTTAGAATAAATCAAAATATCATCAATAAAGATGATAACAAACGTCCACCGGGCTTGAAAACACGATTCATTAAGTCCATAAAGACTGCAGGAGCATTAGTTAAACCAAATGACATAACAAGAAATTCATAATGTCCATACCCTTCCAAAAGCTTTTAAAAATATCATCTTTAACTCTAACTCGATGATATCCGGATCTCAAATCAATTTTAAAATACTTCCCTCCAACTGATCAAATAAATCATCAATCTAGTGGATACTTGTTTCGATTGTTACTTTATTTAATTCCCTGTAATCAACACAATCGTGATAACATCCTTTTCTTAACAAATAATACGGTGCACCACTGCGAGTTTTGTCAATAAATCCTTTGTCAATTCTTGCAATCGACACTTCACTCGCAATTCTTTAGAGCCATCCTGTAGCGAGATTTATGTATGAAGTTGTACCAGTATCAATCCCAAACTCTCCACAACCCTGTAATTCCTCCAAACACATCGTGAAATTCAAACAACGGAATATTTTTCACCAAACACCTTATTCAACACATCTAATTTGCTAAATACATTTCACCGCTTCTTAAATATTTACTCAACTTCACTGCACTAATCAAAGAAGACGCGACATTCTTATCACAAGAAAAATAAAATGATTTTTCACTGCATGCAAAATTTCACTCTCCTTCCAAAGATTCAATTGTTGAAAATATTTGATCAACCAATCCATACCAAGATAACGCCAAAATGTCGATTGGTAAGATAATTAGTTCAGAAAGTGTTTATCTTGAATGTTAATGTCAACAACACATTTCCTATTTCAGATTCAAACTATCACCGTAAGGCATTACCACATTCAATACTGTAAATAAATAAGATCAACCGGTAAACCTAAAAAGGAATCAAAATGAACGAATGCTAAGCGGAATCAAATGTAATCAACCCAAAATGATCAAATTTTAAGCATACCGACACCACTTCATTTGATTCCTTCGCTTTCGGAGTGATAAAGAAACTCGCTTTGCTGGAGAGGTTGCTCAAGTTTTTTCAATCAAGGTTTCCCAAAAATTGTGTTACCTGCTTCCGCTTCCAAAATTTTCATTGTCTCGAGCATCAGTATGATTTTATATCCTTCTTCTTCTCAACGGGCAACGGTTGCACGATGTCCAACCCGACCACATCTCAACATCTCCTGATCCACATATTAAAAAAATGTCTTTTCCCACACTTTCACAAATAGTTTCTCCAATCAATTTGTTTCGCCTATCATCAAACTTAAATTTCTAGAAATCTGCCTTCTTTCAAAGCTTTTGCGCACCAAGAATCCCAATCGTTGTTTGAAAAATTCAACTCATTTTCAATTCTTCTACTCTTTCAACTAACACGAACTCACGATATCAAAGGGAGCTAATGCCAACCTTAATTGATCTGAAATCCATGACATTTCTCTTCCGCATCGATATAATGGAGCATATCTAGAAAGAGAAGTGAACTCGCTTATATCGATTATAGTTTTGATTGAGATTGAAAATTTTGTCTTGTAAAGCAAGTCTCATGGAGGAATAAACCAATTGAATACTTTGACAAATTCATCCCATTTGACCAGTAATGTATCGTCAAATCTTTCCTCGTGTTGAGCTCGCCACCACCTTTCTCGCTCCCTTCTAATACAAAAAAGATTACTCTTCTGCTTTTGCAAATCATCCCATCCAAAATTTTTCCAATTTTAAGTACCAATCTTCCGCCACTATAGTGATCACTCCCTTGAATGCGGTGGTTTGAACGCTTTGAAATATCCTCAAATGTTGATCCACTTCAACCATACTAGACTGCCTACTCCCGCAGATTTTTCCATAGATGCTAGCTTATCAACAACCCGGAAATCAACTGAACTACCCTCGCAATTCATCGATCTACCTTCACCACTTCTCAGTATTTCACTCGTTAGAATTATCTTCGATGTTCGTTCTGATGGGCCTGAGGACACTCTAACCTTTCTGGCATTTCTTCAGGTAAATTAATCTGTAATTATAAAAAATATTTATATGATACATATTTATTAAATATCATACATGCATGAATATACGATTCCTAACCCAAAATTAACGCCCTATACTCAGATTGATTATTCAACACTTATCCCTAAATCCAAATCACGCTTCCATTATTATCGCCATCACTTTTTTATCAACCTTCGCTCGATACCATTATTTGTCAATGCAATTTAGAAGGACACTGATGACATCACTTGCTCAACTCCAAAGAAATAGGTAACGTGTTGCATAAATCTCAATCATCATCCTATTCTATTACACTTCACCAATTCTGATAATCATCCTGTGACAAATATTCTTCTTGTCGATAAGATTAGAGGAGTCCAACGAAACTTGAATTATGGAGGTCAACTTTACCCAAAGGTTTTCATTTAAGTAGATCTAAAACAATATATGGAGTGTAATTTTAGTAAAGTTTTAGTCAAGTGTTGTGATTTTAGTGATCAAGTCATTAATAAGAGTGTTGATATTTAGGCTCTCTTGTTCAAAATGATGGTGAAATAGAGATGTTATTAGTAGAATTCAAGTTGGATGGTTGAAGTGGAGGAATGCATCCGCCTATTATTATGTGTAAAAAGTTCCACTTAAACTTAAGGAAAAAATTTTATGAGATGGTGGTAAGACAAATGACTTATGGTGCAATGTTGGCCAATAAAAGAGAAACATAAGACTAAGTTATGTTACGAGATGAGGATGCTCGGTGGATGAGTGGCTTTACAGAGATAGAATGCAAAATGAGTATGTTCGAAAAAAATTGGAGTAGCCCAGTAGATAAGATTGGGAGAGTCGCCAGATGGTTTCCACATAAAGCGCCGTGATGACCACAGAGAGTAGATCTAGATTTGCTCATGTTAAGAAAGTGGCAGACTAAAAGACTTAAGATGTATAAAAAATGATCTTAGTATACTCAATTAAATGAATTTGACATAATGTGACACAATAGACCGGATTCATGTAAGACCCACCTAGTGGGATTAAGGCTATTGTTGTTGTCATTGTTGTTTAGATTACATCAGGATCAATATTAAGCCCTTATCTTTTACTTTAGTTATGGATGTTCTTACGAGGCATTTACAAGAAGATGTACCTTGTATGCTTTTCTACATTCTTGTTGATAAGACCAGAGAAGTCCAACAAACTTGAATTATGGAGGTCAAATTTAATCTAAAGTTTTCATTTAAGTAGATCTAAAACCTAATATATGGAGTGTAATTTTAGTCATAGAAGTTTTAGAAGTAGTTGTGACTTTTGATCAAGTCATTAAAGAGTGAGTGATTGATATTTCTATATTGTTCAAAATGATGGTGAAATAGATGGAGATGTTATTAGTAAAATTCAAGTTGGATGGTCAAGTGGAGGAATGCATCCGTACATTATGTGATAAAGGTTCCACTTAAACTTAAGTGAAAATTTATAAGATAAGACCTGCAGATGACAATGCGAATGTCAATATAAAGAACATAAGTTAAGTGTTACGAGACGAGGATGCAAGTGGATGAGTGACTTTACTCTTAGATAGAATGCAAAATGAGTATGTTCGGGAAAAAGTGGAGTATCAGTGGTAAATAAGATTAGGGAGAGTCGCTAGATGATTTCCACATAAAGCGAGTCAATAATGACACAGAGTAGATGCATTAGATTTGCCTAAGAAGAAGGTAGAGGTAGACAAAAAAGACTTGGTTAAGATGTATAAAAATGATCTTAGTATACTTGAATGAAATGAGAATAATAAGACACAATGGAGACAAGATTCAAAATAATACTAAGGGATTAAGCTTGTTGTTATTGATTGTTGAATAAAAGAGAATTGACTTTACTACTTCAATTTAAACCATAAAGAGTTTAGATAGTTTAATATTCTCTAAATTTTACTTGATTTTAAATGTATTCTTTCCAAAATTTTCTTTAAATGTTCTCCTCTATTTCATTTAACATTTATCTTCATATTTATCATATCATTTTATTTGACTTAAGTTTTGTAATTTTCATTGAATTTATTTAAGTCAATTTAAATTCTGTAAAATCATGTAGAGTCGATCTGTTTATTTTCAGACGCTAATAGCGAATGAGTGGTGTCTCATGACACCATTATCGATTTCCATCTCGTCATTAACGAGTGATGATATTTAAACGAAAGAAGACATACAATGCAATATTCATTCCCCTCTTCTCTTTCCAAGTTAGTACAAAATTTGACAACATTGTCTTGAAGACATCTAATTTATTATTTTCAAGATGCGACTCAAGTGTAATGGATGCTCATGACATCGAAATATTTTCATCTCGCCGCTTCTAATAAACGATAAGTTTTTAAACCTTAAAGAAGACATACAATGCAATATATATTCATTCCTTTTTTTTTTCTAAGTTTAGAAATTAGACAAAATTCAAAGATTCATGAGACATCTAACAGATGTCTTATTTTTACGCCTTAAAATGAAGCAAGCGACATCACGGCCGATTCATCTCACACATAACCATGTATATATCGATTCACACATTGATCCACAAGTTTTGACGCGTTGCACAGAATGAGACAACGGGGTAGGGAACCAAGAAAAGAATCACGACAAGTTCCTAAACGAAAATGAAGGGCACGCAATGATTTCCTGAAGAAAAATCCACGATGTTCTTTTGAGTAAATGGCAAAAATCGGAAATAATCTAAAGAGGGATCTGAACCCAAAGAAGAACCGTCTCATCTTTTTCATAAAGGAGATGCATGAAGGAGATTTAAATTGGATTAGAAAATGGGGAAGATGGAATTAATAAATTGTGAGTGAAAAGAGGGAAGATATTTTCGGTTTTGATTTTTGAGGGAGAAAGAAAGAAGATGAAGAAGAAAGAAGAAGAAAGGAAAGGAAAAAAATCTGGTGATTTCTGTTAGAAAAGAAATGGAAGAAGAAGGAAAAAGAAAGAAGGAAAGAAGAAGAGAAAGAAGAAAGAAAGGATTATCTTTCCTAGGAGGAGAGAAAACGGAGAGAGAGAGTTCCTGCAGTTTGGAGAAGGAAGAGAAAAATGGGCTGAGTTCGCTTGAGAAGGAAGAACGTGGGTCATGTCCAAGAGAACTAATCGAGACAAGTAGGACTGAGGAGGATTTCACGATTTCCTCAGACCATGAATCTTTGCTTTGCTATTTGAGGGAGACACAAGAGAACAAGAAAAATCGAGAGAAGAACTTAATTTACCACTGGTTTGGATGAGAGGAGGAAGTAGAGCTTTTTTTTGAGAGATGAACGGTTGGGAGATAACAAGATGTAGAGAGGAGACCGACCAATTTCCTTATGTCGGGTTTCTCGCAGCGTATCTGACGAGGAGCTCAAGAGGAGTGGTTCTGTTCTCTGCACGAAAGAACAGTATGCAGAACCGAACCGAAGGAGAGGAAAATAGGATCCCTTTGCAAGTGGGATTTTAGAGGATTAGATTGTGGTTTTGAAATTGATTTTAAATTGAGTAATTGATTTTAAATTGAATTTTACACGATTAGATAATCAATATATATATATATATATATATATATATATATATATATATATATACAATTCAAAGTTATTATGATGTAACTAACGACGCAATGAATCGGCGTTTAGTTCAGCCAAATTGAGTCAATTTTAGCTCCAAAATATGCCTTTCCTGATTTCTTGACTTCCGAATGAGCGAATAATCTTACTTAATGATTTACATTTAGAAGCCAAATGCAACGAAGTTGTTTCACTCGGCCCCGACTTTAATATCGCCCGTGACGCTTGAGGCTGATCCCGATCACAAGCTAATATTTATATCCCGACGTCGCTAATGATGACGGTCGCTCATCGACATCATTGAGTTGATTTTGGCGACGCCCAATGATTTCATTTCGATTTGCACTATCACTTCAAATCATTCGACATTTTCTGACTCAAAATTGAGCGCGGACATTCATTGAAGCCAGCAAAGTTTAAACATCAATTTCATTAACGAGGTGTTCGACATCGCCGCATTTTTTTTGACTGAGCATTCATCGATACATTAATAGCTCGATCGCTTGATAGGTTGATCATATATTATGCAATATTTATATCTTGATTTCGACGTTTCAAGCTGAATGACGAAGTATGCCGACGGAGGTCGTTACCATTTTGTGACGCCCAGGTATTTTGAGCCCGATTTCATTTGTCATCAAAAGGCCGAATTGACCTGGCTGATTCTTCTTACATTATATATATGGAGGTCAACATTGAATGACATGCGCTAACTCACCACGAGATGATGTCTTTCTTTTGTTCTGCCAGTCAGCTCACGAACCCGCCAATTTCTACTCAATCTGTTAGCTCCAAGCCAATGTCTTCAAAGTTTCTCAAAGATTGTTGTCTTCTTCAAAGTTTCTCAAAGATTGTTGTCTTAGTATTCGTCATCACCAATTTTGCCAATTTACCCAACTCCCATCGCACTCTGTTCTAATTGTATACTTAATGCTACCACCCCAAGTCTCCGAAAATGATTTCACCTTATATAAAATTGTATTGCCTTTCCTCAGTTTAGCCCACTAGCTTGTTAGCCCGCTGACCCTATGGATTCTTTACCCAAGGACTTTCAATGTAATCAAGCAACCTCCATGGATTGGATTGAACTGACAGGTCGAGTAGAATTTCTTAGGAGAATTTTATTACTCATGTAAATAATTTTATAATATTTTGGAGGCTAACGAGATAATAATTTGCAATAATACGGGTAATGCTTTGTGTATGTGTGCTGTTGGGTCAAAATATCATAAAGTTAGAAGATTTGAGAGGCTAAGGATTCTATGATATTTTATTGCATTACTTCTTTCTATCATGAATTTCCTCTATTCACTGCTTTTGTAGAAGTATTTGGGGATTTATTATACATTATCATATTAATTGCTTATGATTGCACGTATATGCTATTTTACTTTCTTTCTGGACATCATGTGTTAGATTCTCTATATAATCTTTTAAAAGATAAACTTTACAAAATATTTTTGAATTCCTTTATTTGGGCCAGCTTTCAATAAAAAAATTTTAAAATTGATTTTTATTAGTTGTAACTTGGGAACAAAGTGGCATCGTAACATTTAGTTATATACCATCAAGTTGTAACCTCTATACTTCAAAAACAAAAGCCTTTTAATGCATATTCATATTGCTTGACCTTAAGACGTACTAACATATAGATATAGGGTAATATTACATCCTTACATTACGTGCATTCTGACCATCTTGCTTAGAGAGGGAGATCCATATCCTTTATTCTCTTTTTGATTTAATATTTTTTGTATTGCAGTAAGGCTTACGACTTAATTTTGAAATCTATTTAGGTGGTGGTAGACGGCACCTCTTGTCCAAATAGTTTAATTCCTTTTGTCAGCCTTCTCAATACCCATTTCCTTGTAATTAGGCTTCTAGAATGATGTCTAGCAAATATTAGGTCACTTCTCCTTGGCATTTTCTTTTGGGCATTCAAGAAAATTTAAGCTCAGTTTTTCTTTGCTAAGTTGCTTACCTCATCATTATGCAAACCTTGCTCTGTGGACTGTAACACACATATCTTCTACGTCATTATTGATGACATCATTCTATCTCTAGTTCATTGTTGTACTTGTGATGACCCTGCTTGATGTTGATCTCTTTGAGTCATTCTTTTGTTGGTTAGGACGACTTAGAATCATTCGTGTTGCAGCAAGGATACAAAGAAACATCCTATATAGAGAGTTTTCTCTGGCTTCTTGTTCAAGAATAATTAATCTTAAAGGCTTATACTTATGGAAACTAAATCCTCATAACTAAGTAAGCCCTATTTGACAGTCTTTGTCATTCATGAAAAATATCAAGGATACATATTTTGTTCTTGTTCCGTTCATTCTCATGCTTGTGATAATTTGCTGTGTTTATTTCTCACTCCATTGGGGTTGTACAATGTGGTGTCTTCTCCTACTGTCATGCGGGCCTTTCGAACCCCACATAAGTTAGTGAAATTTATATTATCTCGCTAAAATCCTTATTTTTGGCATAGTCATCTTTAATGCAAACAAAATCAGCACATTTACTTGCATGGTGTGTAGTAAAAGCTCTACTTAAGGAATTAACTTTTTTTTTTTCAATTCTAACATAATATTTCAACACAAATGTGTATTCTTGTAAGAATTGGTATTTAACATGATATTTATTATCTACTCTTTAATTCACTCAATTTAATTGAATTTCAAATAAATTGCTTGTGTGAAGCTTTGCTTGCCATTAACAATTATTGCCATTTTCCCCTGCCACCTACTGCCCTGCTGCCAGCTGTCAATCTTTGGCTCTTTTGTTTGTAGAAGAGATGTTTTGCCAATTTTTGGCTCCATTGAATTGTATGAGCCAAGCATGATAATCAAACTTATCTTGCCAAGAATTATAGTTAGATGCATCTTCATATGGTTGACTTGTGATTCTTGTTAGATATCCGACCTTCCCCCTTCTTTTAGCACAATCATGATTGAATGGAACCATTTACAAAAATAAATTCCATTAAATTTATTTTGGGTGATTTTGAGAGATTGATCTTTATGCGTGGGATGAAAGTTTGATCCATTCCGAACAGTAGTTCTTATCAAGGAGAATTTGTAATATCCCATTTAATTAATTCCTAATTAAGTTTTTTTAAGTTAATTAACTGTTATCAGAAGACTTCATCGTAGCATCCACTTTCCTTCGCATGCATCGCCGGATTTAGCCACTCGACGCTGGTTCTAGGATCGATCGAAGGTAATTTATTTCCTTCCTTAAGCAGCATTCATTTCTTCAAGACGCGAGATCGACGACCGCTCCCGTGACCAGCATCGACGGATTTCCTCCTCCCTTCCCTCGGCTTCGGCTTCGACGACCGCTCCCGTGACGCAGAGCGCAGGAACCGCCGTCCCTTCCCTCGGCATCAGCTTCGACGGACCGATCCCGTGGCGCCGACTGCGCCGTTCGAACCGTAACGACTTCCCCTGGTCTCGCCGCACTCGGTGGAAGCGATTTTCTTGCGCGCTGAAACGCCGCACGACAAAGTAAGTCCCAACCGCAAAACCCGTAATCGCCGGTTTTGTAAATCCGTGAACCGACGGTTGGAAAGTCCGCCGCCGGTTTGGGAAATTCGAACCGATCGTCGGCCAGAATTCTGCTCGCCGACGGAAACTAGTATCGTCGCTAATTTCTTTCCTATCCTTTTGTTTCTAAGAGCCTTCGGCTGAAATGCGATTGAGGAGTTCTAAACCGCTTTAGCTTAGTAGAATTGAGGGATTGATCGGCATGTTTGCTAATTTTAGTTTATTGATTAGCAGATAATTAAAGACGCTAGATTTCGAGATTACTTTGGAGTCGATCTGTTTCCAAAGTTTATTATGAGACATCGTGTAAGATTGCAAGATTTCGTGCTAAGTTACTTATGAGTTTTCACGTGACAAGTGCTGAAGAGTTATTTTATTATGTACTTCGAGGAGGATCGGGTGCACATCACAATAATCGACTTATTGACCGAGAGACATTACAAATCAGGCTTTACGCCATGCACCGCTTTACCGCTACCGCTCAGATAAATCAGATGAATGAATAGATATCAACAAACGCTTAAGATTGACCTCAGATGATCAGATGACACATTACAACGACATAAAGACAGCTAATAGAAGATACGATTTCATCGGAAGATATGTAAACGCTCACACGCTAAACGCAAGAACGCGATAAAATGCGAAACGTCGCGAAAATCGCGATGTAAGGCTATAATGCATGCGATCTCAAGCAGATAAAAGAAAAAAAGTTCGACGAGATGAGCCTCGACAGTGATCTTAAGATCCCCGACTGCATTTCGGCGGTCGCTAGTCGTCTAACCGGCCTAAGTGTAGAAAGATGGTCCGCTTTACCTACGCCTTGTTTTAGTCGACCGCCGACGACTTACGAATGAAAAGTCAAAACCCAAGAATTACGAACGACATTTCTAAAATGAAAACGATTGATATAATCGAAATCAAATGAAAATCATCCTCGACATCGATCGATACAAGCATTTAACTTACAAAGATATTATTCGATTGTTACATTTCTACAAAGACTTACGATATTGCTCGCCATAATGCATTACCGCAAAGATAGCTTACCTACAGCTTTTACCACCAAATTTACATATACACGCACGTCATTCTACCGCTCAGACCGAAATTGTTTTAAGACTTGTCTCACTGCCTTTAAATTTTACGATGCTACTTGAAAATTTCGCGAAAAGACGAAATGTAGGTTTTACCGCTTATTGAATCAGATAGCTGTAGTTTTGCGCTTTTGACGCATAAATTAAACGTCTTTACCGCTCAGATTTATTTAAAGATTTCACGCTTCCAAAGATTTCATACGAATTAAGCTAAGAAGATATGAAAAAATACAGGATTTATTTTGACAGATACACCTCACTGCTCGCTCCGCAGAAGACAGCCGAACGCGCTGAATCGGTCCAATCGAAGTCATCCTATTCGTCCACTTCGACCCCAAGATAAGATGGGGTCATCCTGGACAAAGCAATCGTGAGCAATAAGGCTGATGTAACAAAAGATCAAGATGGAAGCATGATTTGATTTAGTGGATAAGTGTTAAATCGATCAATACGTATATGTGACGCTTAATGTTGAATTTATATGTTCTTAATTTCATGCATACGATATCAATAACCCAGATCATATAAATACTTTTGTTAATGACACTTGTTCAAGAAATGCCGTAGTGAGGGGTCGGGCCCTTCTGACTAAATGCAGACTCGAATCGTCACCAAGATAATTCTAACGGAGGAAATACAACCTGAGCAAGTGGTGAAGGTAGATCCGATGAATTGTGCGGTAGTTCGAATTTCCTGTGTTGATAAGCAGCTACCGATGGAAAAATCCACGACGCATGATCTAGATGGTTCTCGTTTGACCAACATTCGAGGATCTTTCAAACATTCAAACCACCAAAGATTCGCGGAGCCGGATCCCATATGGCAAGATGATCGTCGCTTAAGATTGGAAAAATTTTGATGGAATGATTTGCCCCAAAATAAGAGAAGAGTACTTTTATGGGAGGCGGGTGGCGTCAAATAGTGAAAGATTTGACCGATACCCATTACTCGATCAAATGGGATGAATTTGTCAAAGATTCAAAGAATGGTTCATTCCTCCATGACCGCTTTACAAGATAAATTTTTCAATTTAACTCGCGCTCAAAACGATAATGCGATGAGGTCAATTCACTTCTTTCTCGATACGCCCACATTACGTCAAGAAAGAGAAATGTCATGATTTCCCCAGATCAATCAGAGACAAGACTTTCGATATCGCAATTCTCGCCGCTACTGAAGCAAGAACAGAAAGTTGAATTTTTCCAAGCAACAACGGATTCACAAAGCAAGAAAAGCTGAGATTAGCGCCGATTTGCCAAGAAAGAAGTTAAGCTGATGACGCATTTAAAACAAATTCGCCAGAAACCTAGCAGACAAGTGGAAAAGACATTTTGGTCAATGTATCCGATCGTGAGATGCTGGATGTGGTCGACATCGTGGCACTGGGACCGCCTAACGAGAAGAAGAAGGATGTAAAGCCATACAATTATCGTGGACGCGGGTCAACAAAGAAAATTTTTGGAAGCCGCAGGTAACACACAATTTTGGAAGACCTTCAATTCAAGAAAAGGAGAACTTAACGAAAACCAACCCTCCCCAGAAAAGCAAGAGTTTTGCTATCACCTCACAGAAGGAATCAAATGAAGTGGTGTCGTATGCTTAAAATTTCGATCATTTCAGCTGTTGATTCGCCAGATTCGCTCATTTCGACTTTTTTCGCCAGCTTTATCGGATGCTATTTATTTCATACCAGATTGAATGTCAGAATGCCTTCCTACGATAATAATACAACAGAAATGGACATTAACATTCAAGATAAACACTTTCAACTAATTATCTTACCAATCGACATTTGACGCTATATTGCAGACGGATTGATCAAATATTTTGCAACAACAATTGGAAGAGGAGAGTGACATTTGCATGCTGAAAATCATTTTATTTCTCTCAGATAAGAATGCCGTTTCTTCTTTGATTAATAAGAAAGTTGAGTAAATATTTAAGCGTGAAATCGAGATTTCTACCAAATTATGAGTGTTAAATAGTGTTTGAACCGAAAACATTCCGCTTGTTTCGAATTTTCCGATGTTTGAATTACTGTGGTTGCCACCAACTCGGAAGTAGAGTTTGGGATCGATACAACCCTACACTTCTATACATAAATCTCCTTACAGATGGCTCCTAAAGAATTGCAGGATTGAAGTGTCATGCAAGAACCGCAAAAGGATTTATTCTACCAAAGAACTCACCACGGAGTGCACCAAGATATTTGTTAAGAAAAAGATGGCCTATGCGACATGATTACAAGTGAGTTAAATAAAGTGACAATCAAGAACAAGTATCCACTACCGAGATCGGATGATGATTTATCACGGAGGGAGCCACCAGATTTTCCGATCGATTGAGATCCTGATATCATCGTTAAAAAGATCGATATTTTAAAACAACGGAAACCGTGACACTTGAATTTCTTTGTTATGCCATTGCCACCGCAGCCTTTTATGGATTTAATGAATCGTTTTTCAAGCCGGACTGGCCATATCATCTTTATTGATATATTCGATTTATTCTAAAACCGATGAAGCATGCAAATCATTTGAGGATTGCTTTTAATTAAGCAAAAAATCAATGCCAAATTTTCAAAATGTGAATTTGATGATAGTGATTAGTCACATTATCGGGCAATGAGTTTCGCTGATCCTCAAAAGTAAAAGAATTTTAGAATGGTCCGCACCAAAGAATGTTACGGTTCAGCCGGGCTTAAGTGTTATTACGAAGTTTGTCAAGAGAGATTTTCCCATATGCCTCTATCCAATTTATCGAGAAAGGATCAAATTCGGACAAACAGAATGCGAGCAGAGTTTTCAAGAAAAAAAGATTCACCACCGCCTCAGCTTCCATCGTGAACCGAGGATTCCAAATATTTAGTGATGCCTCTTTAAAATGCGAAATGTATGAATTGCTTACGCTCGAGACAATTAAAACCCCAAAAAGAAATTATCCCGCATGATAATTAAGAATGTTGGTTTTAAAATTTGGACATTATTACAGATGAGTGAAATGCTAAATTTTACCGATCATCGAGTCTTAAGTATATCTTTACACAAAAAGAATCAATCTAAGACAAAGTGGCTTGAAGTTTATTAAAGATTATGATTTAGACATCATTCAAGAAAGTGTGCCGATGCATTAAGTCGCAAGTCCGAAATGCCAGTGGATTATTACTCAAAAGTCGAAGTTAATCGAGATTTCGGCTTATGAAGTTCAAAAAGGATACTGGCATTTATCTCACCAGAATCGACTTTATTCGATAATCAAAGTTCGCACGTAAACCTGGAAATTCATTGAACAAATCCAGATTGGTCAGAAGCAAGATTTTATTGTAGATGCAGAGGGTATTATTCGGAAGAATTCACAATTATGGGTACCTGGTGATGCGGAGTTGAGACAAGAAATTTTACAGGAGGCTCATCAGGCGGGATATACTATTCATCCAGGTAGTTCAAAAATGTATAAAGATTTAAAAGCAATATTTTGGTGGTCAGGTATGAAGAAAGACAGTTGAATGTCTCTAAATGTCAAGCTTGTCAGATTGTTAAAGCTGAGCATCAAAGACCCGGTGGATTGTTACAGTCATTACCTATACCGGAGTGGAAATGGGAAGAAATTGCAATGGATTTTGTTATGGGATTTCCTAGATCTAGACAAGGTCGTGATAGTATCTGGGTTGTTGTGGATAGATTGACCAAGTCAGCTCATTTCTTACCTATGAAACAGACAGATTCAGTTGATAAATTGTCCAGATTATATGTTAAGGAAATTGTAAGACTGCATGGTGTACCAAAAGTGATCGTCTCTGACAGAGATGGTAGATTTACTTCCAGATTATGGAAAGGAATTCAGAGAGGCTTGGGCACACAGTTACACTTAAGTACAGCTTTTCATCCGCAGACTGATGGACAATCAGAAAGAACAATTCAAGTCCTAGAAGATTTGTTGAGGTTATGTGTTTTAGATTTTGGAGGTAGCTGGGAAGATCATATTCCTATGATCGAGTTTGCTTACAATAATAGCTACCAATCTAGTATTCAAATGGCTCCGTATGAAGCATTGTATGGTCGAAAGTGTAGAACTCCATTAAGAAGTGGGAGAAAGACAGCTCTTAGGTCCAGAGTTGGTTGATCAAGCTACAGAGAAAATCAGATTAATCAGAGATAGATTGAAAGCTGCTCAGGATCGTCAGCAGAAATATTACGATTTAAAGCACCGAGCTGTAGAATTTCAAGTTGGAGAATTTGTATTTTTGAAAGTCAAACCTATGAAAGGAATTAGTAGATTTGGTCACGGAGGTAAATTGAGCCCTGAATACATGGACCTTTGAAATCATTGAAAGGATCGGCAATATGGCTTACAAGCTTGCCTTACCCATTGAATTGGCAGACATTCACAACGTGTTTCACATTTCAATGTTGAGAAAATGGATCACAGATGCAGAGCAGAAGATTCCATATACCAAGTTTGAAATACAACCAGATCTGACTTATGCATTGGAGCCAGAAAAGATTTTAGAATTTGATGTCAAGAGATTACGAAATAGACAAATCTCCTATGTTAAAATTAAATGGAAGCACAGACCAATTAAAGAAGCTACATGGGAGGTTGAAAGAGAGATGAGAATTTCCTTCCGCTTGAATGATTCAAGAAATTTCAGACGAAATTTTTGTTAAGAGGGGAAATTGTAATATCCCATTTAATTAATTCTACTAAGTTTTTTTAAGTTAATTAACCTGCTTATGTAGCACATCAGCATCCACTTTTCGCATGTACGCCGATTTAAATACTGACGCGGGTAGATCGATCGAAGGTAATTCTATTTCCTTCCTTAAGCCGCAAATTCATTTCCTTCATTAGATCGCCTCCCCGGACCAAAGATCCGATTTCCTCCTCCCTTCCTCGGCTGACGACCTCCGCGACGTAGAAACCGCCCCTTCCTCGATCGCCTTCGACGACCGATCCGCGATCAGCTGCCGTTCGAATCAGAACGACTTCCCTGTCTCCGCACCTCGGTGGAAGCCGATTTTCGCTTCGTGGAAACGCCGCACTAAAGTAAGTCCCAGAACCGCTCCAAAACCAGAATCGCCGGCTCCGTAAATCACGGGTTGGAAAGTCCGCCGCTCGATTTGGGGAAATTCGAACCGAGCCCAGGGAATTCTGTTCGGCCGATCGGGAAACTGGAAAGGTCGATTCATAATTTCTTTCCTATCCTTTTTTTAGTAAATTCCGGCGGAAATCGTGAGGAGTTCTAAACCGCTGCCTAGAGTGGTGAATTGAGGATTTAGATTGGCGATTTGCTAATTTTAGTTTATCGACAGCAGATAATTACAGTGACGGAGATTTCTTTGGAGATTACTTTGGAGTCGACCGGTGTTTCCAAAGCTTATGAGGAGACATCGCCGGTAAGATTGCAAGATTTGTGTTAAGTTACTTATGAGTTTTCAGCGAAGTTAAAGAGTTATTTTATTATAGTGTGTGTCTGAGGATCAGTCATCACGACAACTAATTTGAGGTACATTATTATCTAATGTAAATTCGCTTCTATGCCTATGCCAATCTTTCTACCGCTTCGCTCAGATAAATCAGTATGAATTTACATGATTTGTCATTGAATAATTGTCATTGAATGTAAATACAAATGTTTAGTATTTGACTGATGAGATAGATTAATGATTACAATGATTACGAGCTATGGATATGATTTCATGAAGATATAGAAATGTTTTACACATGTTAAACGCGAATGTGATAAAGAAATGTAAAATTGATGGAAGAGCTTTACGCGATCTGCAGATAGAAAAGTTCGAGGTGAGGTGATTTAAGATCTTAGTCACTCGAGGTGAGGTCGTTAGGTCAACCTGCCGTCGTTAGTCTCAGAGTACAGACGAGCCCTCTTACCTTTTTAGCGAATGACTAGGACTATTATGAATGTCAAAACCCAAGAATTATGAATGACATTTCTAAAAATGAATGATTTGATATAAATTAAAAAATCACTGCTTCGACATTGATACGATGAACTTATGATTATTCAGCCGTGTTACATTTCTACAAAGACTACTATATTGTTCGCACAATGTACATTATCTAGATAGTTTACCTACGCTTTACCACTGCAAATTACATATATATATACGACGCTTGCTTACTTCTATCGTTTGTTTTAAGCTCTTGTCTCACTTTTTAAATTTATGATCTTCTATTGAAATTTTCGGAAAAGACGAATTTGGGTAAAATTGCTTTTAATTGTATAGTTATAAGCCTTAAAGGATTTTTAATGCACAAATTAAATGCCTTTTAGCTCAGATTTATTTAAAGATTTACGCGTGATAGGATTTATTAAGCAGTGAAGATATATTGTATGATTTGATTTACACCTTTCACCTGGCTTCACAGCAGTACTTGAAGGTGGAATCTGCCCAAGTCATCCTATTCTGTCTCTTCTGAAAAAGATAAGATAGTGTCATCCTGCATGATTTAACTTTCGATCCAACTTACTTCCATTAAGCTTCCTTTATAAGTAGAGTTGTCAGTCCTAATACTCTTTTTAAAAAGTCAGAATGATAAATCTTTTTTTTTTTGGGAGGAGGTGGAGGGCCTTCTCTCATCTTTGGGGTTTGGAAGTCCCACTTATGGTTCTTCTATTCGATGTAAGCTCCATCCTGATTAATATGCATTGGCATAAAGCTAATAAGCCTATTAAATTAAAATTTGGGTCTGACATCCTAAATTAAACATAGGCCAACTCATGGTAAGAAGCCTACAAATCAAAATCAAATCAAACAATCAAATCTTGTCTTAGCTATGCTTCTTTGAGTCAAGCTGAAACTTTTGGATAACTCACTTAAGGGGTGTCTTTCCTTGAGCAATCATCAAGTAATTATTCTTGAATCCCTTCGTTAGCTGTACATAACTCATGTCTTTGTGAAGCTAATTTTCTCCATGGTAACCCTGCAGATTTTAAATCATCTGGATGACCGCTGTAGAGTTCACAACGAAGGGATTTATTTCTGCCAGGATGTGCTCAGACGCAAAAACCTTGATTGGGAACCTCAATTCAGAAACAATATTTCCCAGCCAATTCGTGGCGTGGATCTCGTGGTCACAGTTGGCGGAGATGGAACTCTCTTGCAAGCTAGCCACTTAATTGATTGTTCCATTCCAGTTCTTGGAGTTAATTCAGACCCTACGCAACCTGAAGAAGTTAGCATTTCTTAGCATTTCACTCTTGTTATTATGTTTAATTATCTTCATTTTTTGCCAGCCTTAGCCTTTCCATCAAATTTATTGAATTTTTTAATCAGGCATTTACATGCAGACCACATAGTTTTTATACATTTATATATGTAATGCCTAAATTTTGATATGGGACATTTACATACGTAGCACACAATTCTTATGCATTTATGTATATATATATATATAATACTTAAACTTGATATTTACAAATATATCAATTTTCTTATACATGAGAAGGCTCATTTATTTTAAAATATCCATGCTAGTGCTATTTTTGATCTAATATTAAAGATTTAGATAATATTTATGTAACTATGAAATTTTAAGTGCTAGATATGTAAAATATATGAATTGTGTGCTATGTATGTAAATGCCTTTTGATATTTAAATCTATAGCACTCAAATATTTAATATCACATCAGAAATATCACTATTATTATTTTTAATGTGAATGCTTATCTTTTCATGTATAGGTAAAGTGTTAAAATTATAGATATTAGATATGTAAATATATAAGAATTATGTGATACATATGTAAATATTTCAGTCTTTTATTTCCATAGCTGACTACCTAGCCATCTGTATGCAGGTCGACCAGTTATGCGATGAATTTGATGCAACTAGAAGCACCGGCTACCTCTGTGCAGCCACCATCGCAAATTTTGAGCAGGTAATTAACCCTCCTTTCAACTCTTTTATTCTTATTTTTTTAAAAAAAACGGTCATATTTTATATTTCTTTTAGGTCTTAGAGGAAATTCTTGGAGGGAAGAATAAACCCTTTGAGCTAGCAAGGATCTTAACAATGTTAAATGACAGGCCATTGCCAACATTTGCTCTGAATGATGTCTTGCTCTCTCATCCTTGCCCAGCAACTGTGTCACGATTCTCATTTCGGTACTCTTTACTTAAATACTCCATAAGATTCTTTTTTTTTTAATTGCTTAGGGTCTGTTTGGGATTAATTTTGTTTTATATTTTTTATTTTTTATATATTTTTTTTAAAAATATATTTGTTTAGTGTGTTTTTGAAGTGTTTTTATTTATCATTTTTAATAACAAATATCATTATTTTTAAAAATACTTGAAATAATTTTTAGTTGTTTTGCATATTTTTAAAAACAACTATAATATAAATGTCTTATTTTAAAATAAGAATATAAAATAAACATAAAAAACAAAATTGATCCCAAACAACCCCTTAGATATTCATCTTTGTTGATAGAATTCATTGATTTGTGACTCTAGAATCAAAGGTCATGACCAGAAGGTCTCTTCTTTGGTCAATTGCCGGTCGAGCGGCCTCCGCATATGCACTGCAGCTGGATCAACTGCAGCCATGCTATCAGCTGGAGGATTCCCTATGCCAATCTCTAGTAATGAGCTCCAATTCATGGTAAGAGAACCCATCTCACCAAGAGCTCTGGATCTTCCTTTAATGCATAGTGTGCTTAAGCCTGATCAGTCCATGCATATCTCATGGTTTGGTAAAGAAGGGACTATTTATATTGATGGTTCACATGTATTCTTTCCAATTAGGCATGGGGATAGTATTGAGATATCAGCAAATGCCCCTCATTTGAAGGTTTATTTGCCTCATTGTCTTCTAAGATGATATCAAAATTATTTAAATTTATTTGTACATCTACTCCTTATTCTTCTTGTCCTGTGATTTTGCACATAGGAGTATTTCTCTTAAACCATTTGGATGCTTATAGATAGAAAACACATCAGATAATGGTGAAAGTTTTACATATTCTATTATTTGATTTGTATGTCATCAGAAATTAACATTAAATTTAAATGTAATGATTTCTTTTTTATCATCGTTTGAGAAAATCTATTTTCTATGTTTAAGCAACCAAATGAGTCCTCTAGATGAGACTCGTTTTTTAAGTTTTTTGATTCGCGAAAAGTTGGTTTAAAATATTTCCGAAAAAATTATTTGTCTTTCTTGAAAAAGAGGCCAAACGGAACTTTTAGTGAGATGGAGTTAAAACTCGGTTCAGATTTGGTATCAAAATTAAAAATTCACACTCTCAAAATCAAAATGCATTAAAAAAGCTCTCCCAAACGAAGCCTCTATTTGGAGCGGTGCGTGAAAACGAGCCTTATATTTTTTGTGAGTGTAACATGTCTCTTTTATTATTTTCTTTTGTAATGATTGATATTTTATAAACTATAATATTTGTTGTAATTAAGTATATATAATTATCTCCTTAAGTTTTAAAATATGCTTTTGGGAATTTAGAGTTTTTTTTTTGTTTTTTTTTTCGGCATAATTGAATTATATCCGATAAAAATGAATTGAATAACCTAACCTGTTTTCTTTGGCATAAACACCCCTCAATCCTCATACATTAGGAGTGACCCCCTCTAAATTAGGAAAATGTAAATGGCATTATCTTGTTTGATAATAAGCATTCAAAAAAGTCCTTATTCATGTTTGATTTACTTTAAAAAATTAATATAATTAAAATGTAATATATTTAAAATATTTTAGAGAGAATCAATTAAATGTAAAATAAATATAAGAAATTATTATTTTATTTAGTTTGAGGTTGAAAAAAGAAAATTAAAATTCAAAAGCGAGTGATAATGTTAGACTACTCGGTGACAAATCATAGCTATTGGTGGCAAATGAAGAGTAATGGTGGTCGAAAGCTATGATGGGCCCCATCATGGGTGGTTGCAATGATCATAATTTTAGTGTATTCTAAATTTTTATATTTACATAATCTAACACTAAAGCTTCTATATTTACTTAAATAGTAATAATTCTTTATTATTATATCAAAATTAGCACTATCATTATTTTTTCAAAGTAAAATGTACTTTTTTAGGCATAGGAAAAGTATTATTTTTGTACCTATGAAATTTTAGATATTAAATATATAAATACATAAGAATTGTGTGTTATATATGTAAATTTATATAAAAAATGTATTACAAGATGAATTTAAAATATTTTGAAAATTTCATATCACATTTAAAAATTTTAAAGCTAAATATTAAAATTAAAAAAATTCCTTATTGATATATCACGCATAAAATTTTAAAATAATGCACATATGTTATTTTGTATAATAATTAAATGTTTCAATAAGACAGTTCAACGTCACCAAAATTCATTGAAGTAGGGACCAAATGAGCCCGAATTAAGTTTAAAGGCTACACTTGAAAATTTTGATATACTAATTTGATGATCAAATGACTTCCAAATTTGACGTGCTTATAGTCAAATCGAGCAGCTCGACGAGACGAATCCAGCGAGCTTAAGATCATTCAGATTGAAGGTCTTTTGAATGGTCAAATCACCAAAAAATTATCTATGATCAAATGAATCGATTGAACCGTCTGATGGAGTGTTTTGGGATTTTGGCTACAATGACCAAAATGTCATTTCAGAATTCTATAAATAGAATCTCATTCTTGTCATGAAAGGGGGGAGGAGCTAGAAATAAACTTGGGAGAAAGCTGGAGTGAGAAGTTGAAGTTTATCACGTCGCGTCGATCGCTATTTGCCCGATTGCCACTAACAACTTATATTAACTACCGTTGCATATATGTTGTAATAATATTCTGGAATTCCCATTATCAGGATTTATTACATACAATCTTGTAATCCCATTATAGAGAAAACTTAAACTTTGTACTCCAAAACAGATACATAGTGGAGAATTTTTACTGGGCTAGGCCTTGTGATTTTTTTCCTCTTTATGAGGTTTTTTCACGAAAAAATTCTGAAGTTTCTTGTTCTCTTTTCAAATATATGTGCGTGTGCTGGATTTCTCAACAAAGTTAAGGCTTGAAGTTTTATTCTACTACTACTGGTTTTTTGGCACGCAATAGTTTGATCGTCTGTGAGAAACTGATTTGCATTACTTCATCATGTCATACGACCAAGTTTTCTAATAAGATCAAAACCACCAGCCTGGTGAAACACTTCGTACCTTTGAGGAGTGCATGCGAAGGATGGAGAAACAACATGCTTAAATCATTCAGCATTTACTAGGAGCTGAACAGTCGAGAAGGGCACCACAACTTGGTGGAAATCAATGATATCAACAACATGATAAAGTTGATTTTGTTGCAGAAACTAATGAAGAACCCCCTCTTGATCATGTGGAAATTCCCCATGAACATCATCCTGATATGGATCATGGCTATACTGTCTGCTCAACTCATCATACTCGCATTGCCCGACCAATTTTGAATTCCCCTACCTCTTTGATGGGATTGAATCACCCCTGTTTCATGGAGACAACCCATGAAGTTATTCGAGATGAAATGCGACGCCTTGTTCAAGATGAATTTTCATTAAGAGATAAACTATTCATCCCTTGACAGAGTATTCAAGAATATTCTTTTTTGCATGATATGGTTCTTCAACAGATCCTGGTGGGATTTAAACTACCTAGCATTCAACCTTATGATGGAACCTCTGATCTTTATGAGCATATCGATCATTACATAACTATTATGCATATTCAACAAGCCTCCGATGCTTTGCTCTGCCAAGTTTTTCCTATCACTCTTAAAGGGCAAGCTCGTACATGGTTCTATTCCCTCCCCCAATGGATCATTCTCAATTTTGCTCATTTGACTAAACTCTTTGTCGAACAATTTATCTCAAATCGAAGAATCATCAAAGACTCTTCTCATCTTTCCGGGATTCACTAAAATGAAGGGGAAACCCTTAAAGAATACTTTCAAAGATTCTCTTCTGAAGCTCATCAAATTCCAAAAATAGATCTAAAGCTACTTCGAGGCGTCTTTCATGGAGGTCTTCGATCGTTTTTCTACTAATTAATGTGAATACGCATCTTACGATCATATTCATCGAGTAGAGGCACAAATTATCATGATGAAGCTATTACGTTCATAAGATAATTTGACAATAATTAAGAAGTACGATCTAGATGTTACGATTCATATATATATATATATATATATATATATATATATATATATATATATATATGATATATATATATATATATATATATATATATATATATATATATATATATATATATATATTTACATGTGTATGTATGTATATTCAAAAGATCGATGATATTACAATATTTCTAATTTTACTCCACGTTCATCTGAAGGAAGAAATTGAATGTTTAATACGATTGGGACATCTAGGATGGCACTTCTTGGTGCAATATACAGATCATTAAAAAGGAGATCAGATGAATCATGGTAAAAAAATTATTGAAGTCATTGAGTAAGAAATATCATTAATACTTATATAAGGAAAGATCTCAGCAGAGCAGTGATTAGAAAAAGTTAAATTTCTTTTTTTTTTTTACTCTATTGAAAAGTTTAGAATATTTTATTTTCTAAATAAGTTTTTATTATTAATGAAATCTTTATTTGTTGCATTCAATAAAACCCTTTAAAAGGCATACATATGAGGAAGCCTATATGGAAAGTTGATACTGGACAATGCACTCACTAGAAAGATCTCATGAAGGTAAATGGTATACAAAATCTCCACTAATAACCCTTGGAAGGCATGCCCCTGAGTAAACCTCGATGGGAAGCTAGTAGTGGACAAGATCATCACTAGAAAGACTCCAAGAGAGCAGACAGTGGTCTCTCTACTTATTAAAATCTAAGATAAAAGCCTCAAGCAGTACATCAAAAATCTCAGAATGTAAAAGCCTCAGAAGGTACATGTACATCAAAAATCTCAGAAGGTACATATATATTAAAAATCTCAGAAGGTACAAATACATCAAAAATCTCAGAAGACAAAAGTCTCAAAAGATACAGATATATAAAAAATCTCAGGAGATATACATGAATCATAATCTTTTCGAAGTCAAAGTCTGAAAAAGGATATATGATTACTATCATTATTGTGAGGCAAAATTTTTAAATATATATATATATATCTTTTATACAAGGGGCAAGGGCCTTAACATGTATAAAAGACAAAACTAAATCATGAATTTGTGATACGCACCGCTTAACCAAATTAGTTAGAAATCCTGAGATCGGGGAGAATTGGAGTTTACGAGGGGGGTCGGCACAGTTATACAAGTTAGTGGAGGCTACCAAAGAAGAAAAAACACATGGAACTGACCGGACGCCTAACTAAGTCGGTTGGAAACCCCAGATCTAGAACTAGAGCTGGAGGGGGTTAGCACAAGTATCTGAAGGGCTAAAGAGAAGAAAGCAAGTACAGAGCTAATTGAGATGCGACCGCCTAACCAAGTTAGTTAGAAACCCCAAGATCGAGGAGAACCGCTGAGGGGGTCGACATGCAGTCAATGATACCAAAGAGAAGAAAGTGGAAGCACTAGAGTTTAGATTCATATGCCAAAGAGCAAGAAAAGAAAAGGTGCAAATTTTTTCTTACTCATTGGGGGATATTTATACTAAAAATTTGACTTTTTAAATTCCCAAATATATATATTAAGGGGGGCTGCTGCCCCCAATCTCCTCATGATGGATGGCAAAATGTCAGCCATTTAATTACAAAAAATTTGGCTTCTTTTCTCTCCCTCTCTCTCTCTCTCTCCGACCCTCTCTCTCCCCCTTTTTCTATCCCGCTCTTCTCCTTCTACACGTCCCTTTCTCTCCTCTCTCTCTCTCTCTCTCTCTCTCTCCCTCCAAAGAGAATATATATATATATATATATATATATATATATATATATATATATATATATATATATATATATATATATATATATATATATATATATATATATATGATATGACACTTAAAATACTACTAGTCGAAGCACAAATCTTGATGTTAAAACAAGTGATCCTTGAGATTAAACACTTAAAATATCATTTAAACTTTGGGATATCGTTAAATCCCTAAATAGTTTTCAAACATTTAAATAAATCGAGGCTCGACGAGGATCTAACAAGCCCAAGATCTCATAATTGACTTCATTTGAGCATTCAAATACTTAAAATACATCAAATGGTCAAAGGAATCATTTTGATGATGAGAGGAGGTTCGAATTTTGCATATATTCTGAGACACTCCTCCAATCTATAAATACCATTCTTCATATATGGAGCAAAGAGAGAGAGAGAAAGCTTGAAGATCCTCCAAGCATAATCGCCACCACTGAGGGTCACCACCACCCCTGGTTGTCAACCACCATCACCACGCCCACCACCGATCCCTGCCGTGATCCCTATTGCTCACCATTACTATATGGCAGTTGTTGCCTGATTTTGGGATTCACATTGTCAACCATTCTCATATACAATTATGTAATCCTGCATCGGAAAAATTTTGTACTCTGAAACAGATACATAGTGGAAGATTTTTATTGGGCTAGGCCCCGTGATTTTTTCCCTCTTTTCGAGGTTTTTTCACGTAAAAATTCTGGAGTTTTTTTATTAATTCCTCAAACATCATGTATTTGGATTCCACAAAGAAAGAAAGCGTAAACTTTACTCTACCGTAATTAGTTTTCTAGCACGCAACAATATATATAATAAAATAAAACAGATAAATAAAATAAAATAAAAAATGATACACATAACACAAATATATATAATTACAAATCCTAATAATTTTTAATTAAAGTGATTTTATTTTTAAAATTTAATATATTTTTGAATGAAGTAAGTTTTATCATCTAAAAATAGTGAGGCAAGTGATATATCTCTCTAAAATTTATAAATCAAGCATGAACACAATCAAACTAAATGACTCAGTGAGACAAGTCCAATAATGCTAGAATCATGTCAAATCGAGCTCAATTGAGCTCGAATCAAACCCAAAAATTATATATAAAAATCTCAAAACATCGATTAGATTATTAAATAACTTCCAAATTTGACGTGCTTATAGTCGAATCGAGCGACTCGACGAGAAGAATCTAACAAGCTTAAGATCACTCAGATCAAAAGTCAGTTGAATAGTCAAATCACCAAAAACTTATCTATGATCAAATGAATCAATACAAACTGTCTGATGGAGTGTTTTGAGATTTTGTCTACAATGATTAAAATGCCCCTCTCATAATCTTATAAATAGAACCACATTCTTGTCATGAAAGGGTGGGGGAACTTGGGAGAAAGCTTAGAGTGAGCCAGAATGTCGAAGTTTGTCATCACCATCATTGTCGCTGATCATCACTTATTGGCGTTGCCGACTGCCACCAATAATTATTAGAGTCCAACTATCACGATAACTGCCGAACTGACTAAATTCTCATTTTTAGATTTCACATACAATCGTAATCCCGTTTAAAAAACTTAAACTTTGTACTAAAAGGAGATGCATAATAGTATTTTACAGCACGTGATTTTTTCCTCTTCTAGGATTTTTCACATAAAATTTAGTTTATTATTCTCTTTTAAATATCTCATACATGATTTCTCAACAAAGCTAAGGCGTGAAATGTTATTCTACTGTCACTGATTTTCTAGCACACAATAGTTTGATGCCATATCTCTCTCTCCCTCTTTTCGTCTCTTTCTCTTCCTCTCTCTCTCTATCTTGCCTCTTCCTCTCTCTTCCTTCTTTCCTTCTCTTGAAAAAAATAATAAATTTTTTGATAAAATAAGTTTTATCATCCAAAATTAGGGGGCTAATAATATATCACGCGTGAAATTTTAAAATAATCCATATATGTTATTTTGCATAATAATTAAATATCTCAAAATTGGGTGAAGTATGGCTCAAATGAGCTCGAATTAAGTTTAAAGGCTCATCTAAAAACTTCGATACACTAATTGGATGATCAAATGACTTCTAAATTTGATGCTTATAATAATCGAGTGACTGACGAGATTCCAAAGCAAGATCATTCAAATCGAATGTCATTTGAATAGTCAAATCATACAAAAAAAATAATCTATGATCAAATGAATCAATGAATCGTCGATTGGTGTTTTTATTTTATAATGACTAAAATATCCTCTAATCCTATAAATAACCTCATTCTTATCAAAGTGTGGGAGGAGGAGCTGAGAACTTAGAGAAAGTGACCGATAAGTTCAAGTTCGTCATCACCATCGTTATCACCGATCGCTGCCTATCATTGCCACCGCGCACCAACAATTATTACAATCCAACTACCATCGATAATCATATAACTCGACATGAAATTCATCACGTGATTTCTCACATACAATCTTGTAATCCCGTTATCGGAAAAACTTAAATTTTGTACTCTAAAATAGATACATAGTGGAGTATTTTTACTGGATTATGCCCCGTAATTTTTTCTCTATTTCTGGATTTTTTCACATAAAAATTCTGAAGTTTCATATTTTTTTTCAAATATCTATATGTGCGCTGGATTTTTCAATAAAATCGTAAAGTTTTATTTTACTACTATTAATTTTTTGACATGCAACACTTATATTTCAAATATATTATACTATAAATAAATCCAACTAAATGGTACTTTAATAGATATATGTACCCACCTTATAATTTTTCAAAGGGAACGAAAATTCTGAAAACTGATCAAAATTCTTTATTTATTTTTTTTAAGCCATCAGCTCACGCTCCATTATTTTAATCTTTTAGTATTAAATTTTATATTAATGTCATTTTCTTAAAAAAAAAAAAAATACGAATTGCGTGGAGCAAAAAGAATCGCGAATTTTATGTCGACGTGTTCTTTTTCGAGCCGTAAACGTGTCAGCCAACAGAGTGCTCTGACGTGGCGTGACCCGTTATCCGTCACCTCCGATTAGCGAATGACCCCACATCCAGTTAGACCAAAGCTATATTGGGTGTAAAGTAATTTAAGATAATTTAAAATAAAAATTTTAATATATCGAATTCAATTTGTAGCTATTAGTTATTATTTTTTAAAAAAATTGAGATAAAATTATATATATTATGGAATATATATATTTTTTAAATTTCAGTCATTTTTTTAAATTATCATATTAATTATGATATTTATAATGTATTTTTAATAAAAAATAATAACAAGATTATAGTCAAATAATATGATGATATATTTTTAAATGATAATATTATAAGAAAGTTGAAAAAAATAAAAATCCATAATTACACAGATTTAAAACATATATATTTTTTCTTTCCCTCCTAATATCAAGGCATAAAAAATCGCTATGGGTAGCCAACATAAAATTATTTCAAGAAATTTATATATAATATCTAAAATTAGCTTAGAATATATTCAATACAAAAAACTAACAATTTGCTAAACTTCCAATCCATTACCTTTGTTAGGGATGTCATTAAGGAGCTTCATGAGTCGCCTAAGCTACTCCTATCCAATTTGTATCATCGCGTGTGCCCTAAGGTGCCTACTGCACAATTTGCTTTGCAGAACTCTATTTAGGCCTAGGAGTGGCGTTGCGAGTTAATGAGTCGAATTTGAGTCTAGCCTAAAATTGATATGATCAGATTGCTTGACTCATACTTACACATAGTAAAAAATTTTGTCTCAAATATAACTTGAATCAATGTAACCCAAACTTGACCTACTAAATCCATTTATTAAGTAGATCGTACAATTTATTATGAATTAGAATGATAAAATTAATGCGAATATGGCTTGCTTTATATAATGTGGCATATTAGAGTTTATTTTGGATTATTCGAGCTAAGTTGTTCCCGACCTAAATAACAATTAGGTCAAGTCTTCTTATCCAAACACTAATTGGATCAACTCAAATTTAAAATTTTGAATTGGATTATCAGGTCAAGTTATTTTTGACACTCCAAAATAGATCAAAAACCTATTTGCACACTATGTGGTTGTCATTTATCTGCCTTATGTCACAAACCACCCACACGCCACCAAACTTACACACCTCTCATCTGTGGTCATGTATTGGGTGATGTAGGCCTGGTCTACCATTTGCTCCTACTCAGCACTCTACAATATCATAATCATAAGTCGATCGACAACACTGATGATGTGCGATTGCAGAGAAAGAATAAGAGGTGAGCGAGTCATACTAAGATCTTATTGTGAAGTGCATCAATGAGATTGATGGTGAGTGCATCAACTAAAATAAAAGGATGATATTTTTTTATTTTATTTTAGAAACTTAAATACTATTTGGGTATATGGATGATTTTGAGTACTAGATACATGAAATATGAGATTTAAGCGTTATGTACTTTTAACATAATATTTTAAAAGTTAGAAATAAAAAATAAACCCTTTGAAGAGTTAAGGTAGCTTAGAAAAAAAAAGTTAGCAATTGCTCGTCATTCCACAGTCATAGCTGTCATTGCGACCTCCAGCTATCGTCATTATTTTATTTTATTTAAAAGAAAATATAAACTCAAACATTTATAATTGTTTTATCAAATAAGTAAAATTTTTTCAAATAAAATTAATTTTATATTATTTTTCTTTTATCCTATGTATTTTTCACCCAACTAAATATCATCTTAATCTCTACAAATGTACCAAAAAAAATTTATTAATTCAATACCAAGTCAATGTTTAGTGTTTTGTGTTTGGCAATTGTAGCGAATCTCCTCCAACCAGCGAATAAGAATCGATAGAATCTCATGATAGGAACCAATGGTCACCGTTTAAAGAAACGTCAGTGCTGACGTCTTTTAGGGTTTGATTAACAGAACTTGATTCAATAGGGATTATTTAAATAAATAAATAAAGATAAAATAAAAATATCTAAATAAATAAAGTGAATTTATAGGCAAATCTGATCAAGAAAGCATTATATCCGCTCAATTTAGTACAAGTGGTTAAAAGGTTATATCAACCTTTGTGAATGGGGCAAATTATATATTTATGAAGTTAGATAATTTATTAATATTTTTCAAATTTAAAGAAAATAATATTATTAAGTTATGTAAGCATCTAAAATATATATTTCACTCTATAAAATTTTATGATCATCTTAATTTTTTCTTATATATAAAATAGATGTTATTAATAGATGATATATCTAAGAACTTGAAGATACAATTGTTGTCATAATGTTAGTTTGGTTATAAGAGTGAAGAGTTCAAGGGGCTGTTTGATTGCCTGTATTTAGAGTGTAAAGTAAACCAAATGAGAATCTAACTTTTTGAGCATTTGGTATGATGCAAAGTAAAATTTCAACACATTTATAGTGTATTTGAAATGCATTAGAATGATTGTTTTTAGTGTGTTTGGAATTCGCTTAATTTAGGAGAATTCCAAAATCTGCTATAAAGTGTTTTGCTTGTCGCCGGGCTGTCGGCCGTGCGCCGCTTCGCTTCTTCTCCCAGCCCTCGATGTTCATCGCCGCCAATAATCTCAGCAACGCCATCACCACGACCTCTCCTCGCGGCCATCGCCCCATCGCCATGGTGGTCGCCAACCTCCGTTGCAGTTGGGCCACCGTCGTTATAATCTCAAAAATATTTTACATTATATTTATTTTACAAAAAAATTCATATATTTATAGAATTTTTAATCAAACAAATTAAAGTAATTCAAATACATTGTATTTCTTTTTATATTTATTTTACACTGTATTATCTTTTCAGGCAACCAAACAGCCCTTAAAAGAATTTTACATATAATATGAATTAAATATATTATATTTGAATACTTGAAAGTTTGTGATTAATTTTTTTTACATTTGATTTAAAATGATTAAAAGAAAAGTAAAAATTAAAAGAAAAATTAGATCTCAAGGATAGAGGCTCATATGTAGCTCATTGGAGTAAGAATCTATAATATTTCGATTGCCAACAGTCAAAGGGTATGCAATGAGAGCTCTCAAGGGATAAGAAGAATGGTGACATGTGAAGAAGGTATAAAGCTCATGATGGTGGTTTTTTAAGGGCATAGATCAACTAGATTGTTAGTATGTAAAAGAGATGGAGGGCTCGTGCTTGGAACTTATTGGGAATAGAGGTTAATGATATCAACATTGTGTGTGGGAGACAGAGGGCTTGTGATGAGAGGTTGATAAGGGCAAGCATGAATGGTATTAGCAATGTGTAGAGAAGACAAAAAATGCTTGTAGTGATAAACAAGATCAATAATGTGTAGGAGATGGACGAGCCACGATGAGAGCTCATTGGGCAAGGCATAAATAATATTGATCACACATGAAGTAGAATGAGGGCAAATGATGGGAGCTTGATGGGAAAGGAGAGGCTACAATGAGATCTCAATGGGAGAGGTTAATGTGAATTCTAAAATTATTCTAGTTATATGATTTTAGTATACACTAAAAATTATTCAAGAGTGAGTTTCAATTTTCATTAAAAGATATTTTGAATTTACCTTTTGGCCAATCAAAAATCAAAATATTTTAAATCTCCTATTTAAATGTATTAAAATTGAAACTCTGTCAATCAAATAGCCCTAATTTGATGTATTTTAGAAGATATTTTCATCGATTACTAGTATGTCCCATAACACTATCAAATTCAAAATCCCCTAGAAAATGTTAATGAATTAACATTAGTGCAATATACAATCAAATAAGATTATTGAAGATTTATTTAGTTCAATCTCTTAATGCAACTCGTCAAATTCTTCTTAAATGATGAAATGAATGTTTTCATTGCAAATTTAAACCACTATGGGGTCGGCTACATGAATCATTCTTCTCCATTGTGTCTTATTATGTGTCAAATTCTCATTTAATTCAAGTATACTAAGGTCTTTTTTTTACATCTTAACCAAGTCTTTTAGGTCTACCTCTACCTTTCTTAACATAAGGCAAATCAAATGCATCTACTCTCATAACCGGGTCATCGGACGACCGATGCTTTATGTGGCCAAACCAACTATGGCAACTCTCTCTAATCTTATCTGTCACTGGTGATACTCCAACTTTTTCCCAAACATACTCATTTCGTATTTTATCTCTAAGAGAAAAGCCACTCATCCACCCGAGCATCCTCTTCTCTACAGCACTTAACTTAGTCTTATGCTTCTCATTTATTTGTCAACATTCTGCACCATAAATCATTACAGGTCTTACCACATTCTTATAAAATTTTCTCTCAAGTTTAAGGGATACTTTTCTATCACACAACAGGCCAGATGCATTCCTCCACTTTAACCATCCTACTTGAATTCTACTGATAACATCTCCATCTATTTCACCATCATTTTGAACAATACAGCCTAGATATTTGAATCACTCACTCTTTTTAATGACTTGTTCACCCAATATCATAACACTACCATTATAAATTTTACAACTAAAATTACACTTCATATATTCAATTTCTGACTACTTAAACGAAAACCTTTAGACTCTAAGGTTGACCTCCATAATTAAAGTTTCTCTTGGACTCCCTCTCTAGTCTTATCAACAAGAAGAATAGCATCAGTGAAAAGCATACACCAAGGTACATCTTCCTGTAAATGCGTAGTAAGAATATCCATAACTAAAGCAAAAAAGTAGGGGTGTAAAGCCAGAAGCGTTCAACAACTTTCATTGACTGACTCGATTAGAGCTTCGTTTATGTTCGTTCATTTAATTAATCGAGCGAGCTTGAACACTTTGTAAATACTCGATTGTTAAATGAACAAGCTTGAAAAGTTATTGTTCGGATTCGGTTATGTTAAACGATCATTTAAAGCTTCATGAACAAGCTCGTTAAGGAGCTCGATAATGGCTCGATTAAGGCTCGATAAGGCTCGATTAAGGCTTGTTCATAAACAATACTGTATAAGTGATTCGTGTTAATTTCTGTTAAATTTCTTGGTTAACCCGGCTCAAGTGTATTTGAACCCGGCTCAGTCAATAGCAAGGAGAATAGGGTGAATTCTTTTGAACCTTCGATTGTCTTTGCACAGTCTGGCTGGATCGAACTCTTTTAAACCGGCGATGGGAAGTTTATGGTTTTAACTTTGTTTTCTCGACTCTTTCGGCGGTAGCTTCTCCAGAGAAAGTGGGGCGACATGAGAGGCGGGCTAGGGGATCATCGGTGGAGAGCGGATTCGAGGGTCTTGAAGAGAAAAGATAGAAGGTGAAGAGGAAGAAGAGAAGACTACGTGAAGAGTAAAGCGGCTGAGGAGGAGCAGTGTAGGGAGTCTGGCTGACGATAACACCTAGTAAGGCATTAAGACTAGACTCTCGACTCTTTTACAGCTACCTCCTCCACGGCTTCTTTAAGGCAGTATAGGACCGAAGGTGAAGGGCTAAACAAAGTGTCACACGGGGTCGATGGAGGTTAATCATGTGATGTGCCAGCTTGCCTTTCTTCTTCCTTCATCGTTTGAAGACCGACACTCTCCCCTGCTGTACTTCCTCGTTATCCATGTCAGGCTCCTGCTTTGCTCCTCTCCTCACAGGAGCAGCGGTAATTCTCCTCCTCCTCTTGACTTTCGTCTTAGTTTTTTATATCTTTTGTTTGTTTGCATTTGATTTGTTAAGTCTTTGGAGTTTTGCATCGTGGTTGTTGTGTGGGGCAAAGGCGGTTTCTTGTGGATGGAGAGCGAGTTTTGATGGAATCTTAGGAGTTCTTTCAGATGATGGAATGCGAGTTTGTTATTCCTTTTTTTGTAAGTATTAGTTTACATCGTTTAAAATTTGGGAAATTTACATTTACAATAGCTCACCCTTCTCCTCCTTCTTCCTCCTACTAATCCGCTCTTGATGGCTATCAAAGTAATCCATTTTTTTTGCTCGTTAATTAAGGCTCTTAAGGCTGAAACCCTAAAGCGAGCTCAAGCTCGAACACCATCTAAAGCTCGAATGGTCGACTCGAGCTCGAGCTAAACAACGAGCTTGAACAAACGCCGGTTCGGTTCGGTTCGTTTGACCCTACAAAAAAGATAATGGCTTAAAGGCGATCCTTGATGTAAATAGGAAAATATTTTATCAATCCTCCTTGTGTTTGGACACAAGTAACAACTCTAGTATGCATATTCTTAATGACTTGAATATAACTAATATTTTATTCTCACGCATAAAACACTTATAATTTTGAATGAAAATTTTGTTGATCCAACGAAATTATTTGTTTAAAGTTCGTGCATTTAGAGAAAAAATAAATTGAATCTGATTATTTGGATTACTTTAACTTGTTTGGTTAACTCTACAAATACATGAAACTCTTTTTTGTATGACAAAATAAATGTAATGTAAAAGTATTTTTAGATCTAGTAGAAATCGACCGTGCGGTTAAGCGGCCGAGCGGCGATGCGGCGACGTTGGCCAGCGGCAGAGGCCCGGCCGTGGCGGTGGTCTGGCGAAGCGGCGATGGTGATGATTGGCGGACGGTGGATGGCGGCGGCGATGGGTGGTAGATGATGGTGGCGACGGCGAGTGGCGCGGCAAACAGTTCTGTTGGCGTGGTGTATTTGAAATCGATATTCCAAAATCACCCATTCATTTTAAATGCATTCATTAAAATTTTACTTTCTACCATACCAACACTCAAAAAATAAATTTCTTGCATTTGACTTAATTTACACTGTAAATGCAGACAATCAAAGAGCCCCTAAATAAAAAATTTTGTGAAGATAAAAACTGAAATTAAAGTCAAAATTTAAAAAATTGATCTAATCTAAGTCACAAATAAAAAATATCATTAAAACATAATAAATGAGTAATCTAATTTATTGTTTAATTATAAGATATTTTATTTTCCACTCAATTAAATAATAAAAAATAAAAATATCGCTTATAATTAACAAACTTCTAAATAAAAGCCTCCAAATATCTCTAACATAATTCAAAAAAAGTAGATATTGAAATATTTTTAATAAGTTCCACAAAATAATTATGGTTCTTAACAAAAAAAATAAGGCCACAGAGACTAAATGGGATTATCAATAAATTAATATATATGTAAGAGTGAATAACTCTATTTATTAATAATTTAATACAAGTTTGTTTTAGCCAAATGGCCCAATTGCCCAAATAGATTTTTTTACCGCCCACGCGGGATGAAGCCACTGGCCCACTAGACCCTGCCCATGTGGGACGGAACGAGGCCACGTCCATCAAAACCGCTGTACGCCAAAAAATCTTTTGAAGATTTTCTCGAGCACAGTAACGGAAGAGAACCAGCTTCCCAGAAAAAGGAGAACCAGCTTCTTTGTTCGCCTGACAGGGAAAAAGGATAAAGCCCGACGAGGAGAGAGAGAGAGAGAGAGAGAGAGAGAGAGAGGGGTGGGATGAAGATACAGTGCAACGCTTGCGAGGCGGCGGAGGCAAAGGTGCTGTGCTGCGCCGATGAGGCCGCGCTGTGTTGGGAATGCGATGAGAAGGTGCACGCGGCCAACAAGCTCGCCGGGAAGCATCAGAGAGTGCCACTTATCTCAGCGTCTTCCTCCTCGACTTCCTCGTACCGATCTCCCAAATGTGATATCTGTCAGGTTTTGCCCCCGATCTTCTTCCCTTTTCATTCGGTTAATGGAATTATTTTTACGAATTTTTGTTATTTGGTTTTCCATGTTGAGTGGAGGTTAGGTCTCGGATTTTTGACCTGCAAACCAGGGATTTCTTTTGATATCTTGCTTAAGTTACGAGGAAATCCTTTGTGATCTTTATGCCTGTATTATATGTTTTTTAGGGGTGTTTGGCAACGATTTATTTATTTCAAGTAGGATTTACTAAATCTAGTACATATGAATTTAGTAAATCTTGAGCAATTAAATCCTGAAAAGTGTTTGATAACAGATTTATTAAATCCTGTTAAATCCAGAAAGATGTTTGGTAAGTTATTTGAATTTAAATCTATTATAATTAAATAATATTTTTAAAGAATAAGAATATAAATAAAAAAAAGATTGTAATATTCAAATCGATACAATTTTGACTAGCCCACATTGGTTTGATTGTGCAATACTACATTCCCATATTCAAATCTATTAAGTTGTTGTCTTCTCTGTGATAAGATCAGAAACAATACAATTTTGACTAACTTCTTGATTTTTGTTAGAGCATGATTTAAGAATCAAAATGGATGAAAAAAGAAACAATAATAACACAAACCCAATCAGTGAAAGAATCAGGAACACATTGTTTCATCTCTTAACATAGACTGCTGCAGATAAAGAAATTAAAAAAAACATATTATTACAAAACAGAAACTAGAATAAGGAAATTGTCTAAATAAACATAATTCTTCAACAAAAATACACATTCATTCATACACAGTGTAAGAAAAACGGAGATAAAATTTCATGATGAATTTTAATTATTAGCAAGCACCGGAGAAGGGAAGAGCATTTACAGCTCAAAAAAAACAACGAGGTGAAAATCATAAACATATAAAAAAATCACAAAAAACTAATAATTACTAGATGCAAACGGGATTTATGGAAGTATTCAATTTTTATTAGTCTCTTCGTTTCTTTTTCATCGTGAAAGAGAATCCTAAACTGAAAAAAAAAAGAAAAAAAAGTTGTTTTTACCAGTTCTACTAATACGGCCATCATCATCGAAGACTTTGATTCCGCCATGACTCTGCTCGACAAAACAAAGAGAGAGAAACGAGAGAAGAGAGAGATATAGATCCAATGCAGAGCTCAAGGGTTAATGGAATGAAAAATGCACAGCTGCGGCTAGGGCTAGGGCGACGGTTCGGAAGTGAAGAGTGAACGATCTGTTGAGCGAAGAAATAGGCTATGTTCGGAGGAGTTGCGACAACCGATTCCTGCCATACAGCGAGATTCGTCGATCTGTTAAATCCGCCAAATCGGTGGATTTAATAAATCCGGGATTTACCCCGATTTGAGGATTTACCGGATTTACAGCACAGACGGATTTACTAAATCCTCGGAAGGTGTTTGGTAGGATTTACGGGATTTAGAAGGTTAAATTCCTAGTAAATCCGTTGTCAAACACTCCTTAGTGTTTTTCGTTGCTGTCTGTAAATGGAGAGTTTGACCATTTGGGCTCTTGGTTGATCTTAGTTGAACGCCATTTGCATACCGAATATATTTTTTAGGTTCTTACGGGCAGCCTACAGAGGCGTAGTTTGATAATGATAGGGTTTCAGAACCCCTTCTTCGGAGGTTCCCCCTCAACGTGTCAACAGTCTCGAACCATTGCATTCGTCATATGGATTATTCCAGTGATTTGTTCAGTGAGAATAAACAGAAATTTGTAGAGTGATTGTTGTGTCGCCTAGTTGTTTACTTACTGGTTGAATCGACAGGTTATGCAACGAACCGGTTGGGGGTGTAATTAGGGGCCTTAGGGCTTTTGAGTTTTCTTCGTGAATCTTGTCTGCGCTTGGTGATAAAAATAGTGTCAAGAGCTCCTGACTTGTGTTTTTTTGGTCAAGTTCTACTGAATTGTTAACTGGATTGCTATCTATGCGGCTGTGAGATCAACATGATGATTGTGAGGGCTCTGGAGGAGCCCTCTTCTCAAATTCCCTGCAAGGTAGACTGTTGAATGAGTGGAATTAAACCAAAAAATTGTATGATGTAGTTATCAAAATTATATGCTGGTGATTGTTACTTCAAGAACAATAGAATTAAATGGGTTTTTATGTGGTCTCATAATTATACAAACACTCTAAATGTTTATTAGTTTTAGATCAGGTCTGCATTGCAAAGAAAGCAGATCATCGTATGCTTAACAATATGATTCTAAGAAAGAAAAGAACCGTTATGAGCCATTGAGAAGGGGGAGAAGTGTCAGATGCTGAATATTGTTATAAGTAGTGATATTTGAACCATGTGTTTTGGTAACTAACAATTGTCAGTATAGGGTTGTTTCACGTAACAGCTAGTTTTTATGTAGGAATCACAGCCAGTGAAAATTGAATGACAATTTCTTCTTTGAGGCAGCTTTTCTGCCAAGATATCTTTTGCTTTGATTATTTTATGGAAAATCAAGTTGTGAAGCAGATGATGTTAGCACTGTCCTTTTACCTTGCCATATGAACATAACTTGGCTGAAGTTTATTTATTTATTTTTAGATGGCAGAAGTTATTTATTTTATCTGTTTCAGTTTAGGTTTGAAAATTGCACTAGTCCATTGCAAAATCCTTTCACTGAACTTACTCCTACTCAGATCACCTAAAGTTACTCCATAGTCCAAATGCATGCACTTAGACTCAAATACGACATTGACTACTGGACTGCATCAGGATCCCGATTCATGGATCTCTCAGTCCGAGTGTTCGTCAAAGAGGCCACGTGGATTGCCCTCTTTGAATGATGAGTAGGATCACATCACGACAGGGAACAAGCCCCACGTATGGCTTATACTGTGATGTTCGATGAAGAAAGAGTATGCCGAGGGGGCTGCTTGCTTTTTTGATTTCACTCGTTGAAGAGTGTCTTTCCTTTTTGTATCTGGCGGGTTTCTAAATAAAAAGTGATAAGGTAATATTCGCCCGAAGCCTTAGCATGGTTCTTAGTAGGATTGACCCACCCTTAGCAGCTGATCCTATTTATTGGTTCTGAATCCTGTTGCATAAAATTAAACCAAAGTTGTATCTGATATGCTTAGTTCAAGTCTTAGAATGAATTGGCAAATGGGGTAAAGGACCGGAATTTTAGTGCGATTATGACTAAAATAAACTTATAGCTACATCTGTCAAGTAGGAGAATTAGAGAGTTCAGCATTTTCTAGCAAGTAATAGTTAGCAAAAGTATCCGAACAGGACATTTGGGCATATATTGAATATTATAATGGAAAGCAAAATGGTGTGGTTCTATTTTTATTGGCATATCTCGGCATTTACTTTTTTTTTTGAAGGGTATCGCTCAATCATTGGGTGGGGATATCGTTATAATCTCTTGGGCGTCGCATTCATCACCCATCGTGGTCCCTTGATATCCCAGAAGCGGCACCGCCGAGAGGAATCGAAACGCGGATGGAGGTTCTCGCCGCCCATCAACCGAGCTAAGAGACGGTGGGTTCTCGGCATGTACTTGAATAGTGCATCTTGTTTTTCGACACATGCAACACTACTCATAATGTTATCATTAGCTTAAAGATAATGATCAAAGATTTCAATGGCAGTCTTGCCCTTACCCCAAAAGAAAAGGTAAAAAATAAATAATAAAGGAGTTTCCTTGACATGCTATCTAGTGGACATTATGACAATACGATTTTTCTTCGTTGGAAATGATCCTATTTTATACTTTCACCATTAATGCATTCATTCTTGATTTAAAAAATCAGATCGAACCAATTGGTCTAATTAGTTCAATGTTGAACGGATTCTCTGATTGGTTCAATCAAAGTCCAAAAAGGCTTCTGCACAAAACTAATCAGAATCAGCAGTTGAACCGGTGAATTTAATTATGCCATTTATATTTCCTTGAAAAAAAAAATGCCAGAATTTTCCGTAGTGATTGAACTTGTACCCTTTTTCTCAGTGCTACTGCATTAACTGCATTTTTTTAATTAATAATCTTGATTTGTTTACATTGATAAATTTCAGCCATTCTTCTCCAAAATCAGCTATGTTTTGGCTTCTGACATATATATTTTTCTTGTTTCCTTGAAGCTCATAAAACAATGGAGGATTTACATACATGCCATACAATTCTTGTGCACTTTGATATCTAACACAGAAAGCTTGCATTTTTTCTATATGTGAAAAGGTGCATTTCAGTTTGAAAAGTTAATGATAGCTCAATTTTGATGTAAAATTTAAAGTTTAGGAGTTAGATATGTAAATATATAAGAATTTTGTGTTATGTATGTGAATGATGAAGGTGATGATTCCTGGATTTGGTGTTTGAGTATGATATTTCTACCATCTCAGAGTTATATATATCGTTCTTCACCTCTCAGGAGGCTTCTGCCTATTTCTTCTGCCTGGAAGACCGAGCAATTCTTTGTAGAAACTGCGATGTTTCTGTTCACACAGCAAATCCTTGCGTTTCGATCCACCAGAGGTTCCTCCTTACAGGCGTTCAAGTCGGCCTTGAGTCCACTGTATCAGTTCCATCAGCCTCAAAGGAGCAATCGAGCTCTGCAAAAGGACCCCTCGAGCCCTCTCCTAAGCACCCCAAGTTAACTCCACCAACCATGTCATATTCTGAGGAAGTGAATGAAGTTTATTCAAATGAAATTTCCAAAGATGGAAGAATGGCCCCTCGAGACATTTTTCGGAGGAGCTCCAATGGCGGCAAGCATAACGGAATGGCCGCTCGACGAGTTCTTTAGATTCACAGATTTCAACCAGAGCTATGACTTCACAGAGAATGGCTCTTCTAAGGTTGGTGATCATGTTTTCCTTGAGATAGTTTTTTGAACATATCCATATGCCTTGAATGCAAACCTATTCTCACTCACTGATTTGAAATCTTTGGCAGGCTGACAGTGGCAAGCTTGGAAGTTCAGAGGGATCTCCGACGGACCATTCGTTCGATGAAGATATGGAGGCGGAGGAGTGTTTGTGTCAGGTGCCGGAAATTCCATCTCCGCCGACTTCGTCGGGACTCAACTGGCCGAGGAACTCGCGATATCTCGCATCAGAAAACGCAGCTTTCGTCCCTGACATTTCCTCTTTGCAGAATCCCTACAGAGCAAGACCGAGTCTTTCGAAGCGGAGGCGGTCGTGGCATGGCTGATCTTCCTCCTGCAATCCATAGTCTGTTGCCATGCAAGGTTTATGGATGGTTCCTCTTCCCACCTTCAATGTATCTGAAAGCTTGTCTCTACTGAGTATGATAACTGAGAGAGATGATGAGGGACTAAATATGTTGTTCATACTGCTAACTGAACTCAGAGAGTGAGTGACAGGTAAAGTTGATGAAGTCTGAAGGAGTGATTAGTTAGGATTGTTCTTGTTTTATTGTTTTGATTTGTCTTAATATCCTTTTTTTGTCTTGACAGTAAAGTATTTGCTCAGAACTGAAAGGAAATTTATCAGTATTTTTTAGCTATGAAAAGCGAACCATGCAGGATTTATCTGCATATCCATCGCCTAAACCGGCAACTATGATTAATTAATGTCTTAATAAAGCTTGCCAGTAAGTTAATAAAAGATATCAGCATATTAATTAAGGTTTTTAATCTGTTAATACTCATAAGTTGGGAGTCTATTTATTTGTCTTATGAAAAAAAAAAAAAGTTGTAAAGTGTATTTATGTATTTTCAACATTTGTTGGAAGGTCATCATAGATGTTTCGAGGGCGGGTATCTGTTTAGCGAGAAAATATTACATACGGAGTCCGAGTCTGGATCTAATTTTTATATTCAGACTCTAATATAATTCTAATATAAAAAATTATTTAGAATTATATGTCCAAATTTTATTGGAATTGGTATGTAATATTTACTCTTGTTTAGGGGCATCTAATGGTTATATTTATTTTATGAAAGGCTTTGAATATGAGTGTAAGCGAGTCAAGTGAATTTTTAAGTAAAGTTGAGTTTGACTCATAAATGTCTCTCATGAGGTGAGTTTATTTAGTTAATAAGTCAATCTTAATTTGACTTATTAGTTGGTGAATTGATTTATTAATAAATAATAATATAATATATTTTTAAAATATATTAAAATTTAATAATTTAAATATAAATATATTAAAAATATTAAAATTTATTTTCATTTTCTTATATTAAATAATTATTGAAATCAAATTATTTTTATTTTTATGCATGTGAGTCAACTCAAATTTATAAAATATAGCTTGGGTTCGAATTCAATTAATTAATCAAGTTCAAATAAAGATAACCAGAGTTAGATTCGATTTATTTACACTCTTAATTTTAATTAAATTTTTTTTATCTTTTTTTATATGTTTAGCTTTTTCTTTTCTTTTTTTTCAAATTTCAGTGAGATTGTCATCTCATTTATGCTTCTTCCCAAGAAAAACAAAATCTTATCTTCCTTGTATATATATATATATATATATATTATAACATTTAAATGGAAGAATAAAATTATTTATTCTCACATAAGATTCCATGTAATTTTAAGATGATTTGAACACGTATTAATTGCATAAAAAATTTCATAATAAAGGACTTAGATTGTATAAGATAATTATGATTTTAAAATATAGAGTTTCAAATATAAATTTGTATCAAATATGTTATGCACGAAATGATTTTGATTAATGAAAAATATAGATTTTTTTTAAAAAGCTTTTACATGCCCATATAAAAGTGTGCATTGGATTGAATTGAACGAATCGATTTTTTAATTTACTAATTCATTCAGTTTAAAATTCAAAATTCGAAAATCCAAACGGTATAAAATTTAACATATTCCAAAACAATCAAATTCAAAAAAAAATTAGATTTTCGATTTGATTTTTAAAAAATCAAAAATAATAAAAATAAAAAACCTGTTATTTAATTAAAAAGGCAGATTTCACAATTTTTTTGTTTTCACGATTTCACACTTTCACTGCAGGCAGATTTCAAAATTCTTTTATAATATATATTTTTTAAAACATATATACTCATATTTTTTGAAACAGATTTATATTTCTGAATTTTAATTTGAAAAAAAAAATATATTAAATATATTACTTAAAGGGCACTAATTAACATAACACCTATAATGTGATGAAATATATTTCTTAAAACATCTTTTTCTTTCACACTATTTTTAATAAAATTATTTAATCTAATAAAATTTATATGCTGACAAAAAAAAAAAATTCAATTGCAATATTACAAACATTCATAAACATTCCATATTTAAAAAAGATTATAATTAATATCACAATAAGCATTCATAAATATTCATAAACATTCATAAATATTTTCAATTTCTCTAATTCTTATTTAAAAGCGTGATCAAGATTGTCTGCGTTATGAAAGAGTTATTATAACCTAGAAAAATGTCATTTTAACCTTTTCTTTATCGAAATGATAATCTACAAAGATATAAGTGGTTATTGAGCTTGATGTGATAACAATAAAAGATCTAAGAAGTGGAACAATAACATGAATAAAATATAAGAACTTTTTTTAAGAAAAAAATTCTAACTTAAAGTTTGTCTGTGAAGCTGTGCTCCAGCTCAATGCTCACAATTTTTTATTAATAGCTTGAAATACTAAACTGTTTATGCTTGCAGCTAACTCTACAAATGTTCTTTATAACAATTGGATCAGAGGTGACATCTTTTATTATGATTAGAAATAAGAGATTAAATAAAAGAGAGACAAAAAAATGAAAGTAAAATTCAAAAGAAAAGAAAGAAACTGAAAAAAATTCAAAATTAAAATGAGAATATGACTCAAACTGGAGGATTCTGATCATATAATCTTCAGATAGTAATGAAATGTAACAAAATATCATTGAAAGTCATATCACTGCATGCGTTTGAAGTCAAAATAACACATCCTGAAATAATTAAAATTCAAAAATGTTACCTCACACATAACAAAATAAGCAATACCTATAGAACAGAAATTGCATAATCTGCCTCCAGAATAGTAAACCACTCCAAGTCTCCAAAGCAGAAAACACTAAACAGCATAAAAAGAATCCATCTAAATCAAGACAAAACTTGCCTCCATAATAGTAAACAACTCCACTAGCATAACAAAATAATTTATTACTCCATTCAGATTTCAACCGATCAATACCAAAGCGAAAACTACGAAACTAAGGATAATAAACAACTCTAACTCCAAGTCTCCAAAGCACTAAACGATAAAAGAATCCATGAGAATCGAGATAAAACTGCGATTGCTTATCATTGTGGCCACGTGAGCCGAATGAGGCAGCGAGAATCAGGCGAGAATCAAAGAGGCCCGGAGAAAAACTTAGAGAAGAAGGGAGAAACACCCTTTCTTTGCAGAGACGACGAGAGCGAAGGGAGAAGCAGAAGAGAACAGTGAACGAATGAAAACGTCGACAACTAAGAGTCGGTGTCTTTGGGAGTCGAGCAGTCGAAGAGAACTAGAAAAGTAGAGAGAACTTGCAGGATTCTTTCGACTTTGCCCTTTCACCTCCCTAATCACTTTTGGGTTTAGCCCTAGCCTGGGATTTGTAATATCCAATTTCTGTTTTTTGAACCGAGAGCAGTGGAAAGACGTCACAGTCAGTCGAATCGGACTCACTAGCTAAGCCGCTAAATTTCAAATTTTCAATTTTTTTTTGGATTATAAATTTTTAAATCCTATCCATAATCCAAAAATCGAATTTACCTAAAATTAAATCCAAAATCCAAAATAAAATTAAAAAACCGATCTAATTTTAAAATTTCGATTCAATTTTCATCGGATTTTTGATTTAAACTGAATTATGCATAACTCATCTTTAAATTTTATACATTTAATAAATGATTAAATTATCACAAAAAAAATAAAATTAAATATTCATATAATTTTCATCAACCATAATAATAATATTTTTTGTTTATCTAAAATGGTAGAAGCAATTAGAAGAGAGATCCGTATGAGAGATGAACATTTCTCCATTTAAGAGGATACTAATTTTTTTATTTATATATAATCTTTTTATTTACTGTCACTATTAATTATAATTACGATATGAAAATATATAATATTTTAATCATTCAACGAACATGTTAAAAATCTCTTTCAACTCTTTAATTTTGTTCGTATATTTATGAAGTTAAATTAATCAATGCATCTCATATTTCATCACCAATTCATGCATATAATTTCAACTTATTTGAGAGCCCGAATATTTTGAAATGAAATTATTTTTATCATATATACGCCCTAATTGGTTCACCATCACCCCCCAATCACTACACCATAACATTTACTTCTATATAACTTCCAATAAAAAATATTTAATTTAAGTGAATGTGAACAATTATAATAGCTTTTATTTTTTTTCACAGACAGTCTAAATGCATAAAAAATGAGAGACTGAGAGGAAAGCCAAAGCTGCATCTTTACATTTCAAGTCTCCTAATTTCTCAAGTTGTTTGCACATTTCTTTTCATTATAGATATGATTAAGGAATTAAAATATCTTTAAAATATTAAAATTTCATTTCAACCATCTTTCTTGCTTGACTGTTCTGAAGATTTTCAAATCAAGCATCGGTATAACACACATCAAAAGCATGAAAATTCCCAGCAAGAGTTTAGTAGCAGTACCACTAGTGGAACTCCATTGTTGGTCCCAAGCAGAGCTAAGCAGAATCCTTCTTCGTAAGGTCGCAGAGCTCGACAATCTCCCACGATTCAGTCGTCTTGTCTTGCGTATCGGTCTTGCAGAGAGCCAGCGAAGAGACTTCGAAGGTGAGTCCGCAAATGCTTTCATCAATCTCCACTGCTCGCTTCCGCGCCCTATCCTTCTCCTCGTCGCTAAGATCCCCATAGATCAGACTCACATGAGGCATATAAGCTGAAATCAACCAAAACATTGATCCAACAAAAGATCAAGCAAATAAATTAGAATTACGGCTAATATTCTCTACATGGCAATACTTACGAGTCGATCTGTTGTATCCGAAATGGTCACAACAGTGGGAGCTGGTTTCCACCACCTAAAGGATCAAGAACCTAATCATGTAAGAGTAGGCTCTAATGGGAACGGTGAAAAGAGAAAAAGGGAAGGTATAAGTGCGCATGCGTGCCTCAGGAGATCGATCGATGAGGAGATAGACACACTGGTAGAAGAAGGTTCCGTAAGCGACGGCAGCGATGCGGGCGGTATAGGGCTTGAGGGCAGCCACAGCCGAGCGGAAGCGGGATCTGGCGTCATCGCGTCTGAGGTGAAGGTCGCCGACGACGGTGATGTGAGGATCGAAGGCGGGGCCGCCAAACTCGGACCGGAGGGAGGACATTAGAGATTTGAGGCGGTCCTTGAAGTCCGCCGGCGGGAGGGCCCATACGGAGTAGGAATCTACCGCTTGATCGACGACTGCTGGATCATTCGATTCTGCCATGGATGAGTAGGAACCGAGGAAGGGGAGATTGGAACTTGGATGGCGACAAGTTGATTGGGCTTAGGGGTGTATAGCAGAAACGATATGCGATCGGAGAAATCGAGCGGAGACCTTATCCGATCGTCGGGAGGAGAGGGAAACTATATGCGATCGGGTGAGGGGAACTTTTATTTATTTGAGTCAACGATTTCTTCACAAATATTACTATCTTAAATTATAAAGACTTATTTTAAATAAGTTCTTAACTTAAAAAAATATTTATATACATATAAGATAATTTTTCATATATTTATACATCTAATATTCAAATTCTAATAGCATATTAAAACTATTACTATTAATTTTTTTAAAATAAATATATATTTTGATATATTTATCAACACATCAAAATTGTTCTTTTATTTCCAGTCTGTTTTAGATCACTTTTGTTTTTTTTTGTTTTGCTTTTGACTTTTTATATTTTAATTTGAAATAAAATAATGATTAATAATTATTATTATTATTTTCAAAAATATCAAACACCCAAAAATAAGTTTGAGCATTCTCAAAAAAATAAGATGATTTATTTTTAAAAATAAAAATACTTTAAAAAAAAATCTTAAAATAAGTTTGAGCATTCTCAAAAAAAAAAAATATTATTTGTGTGATTTAGACTATTTTACTTTACGGTGGTTAAGAGTGAGATCTTACCCGCTAAATTTTGCGCTTGGCCGCGCATCGATTAGTACCTCTATCATTGCTGCATTCATCCGTTACTTGCATTTTTACATTAATTTTACTTCACTCAAATCAAATACTAAAAAATAAATTCTTAAATTTAATTTATATCCATCCAAACAATCATAAAATATTTCAAATATATTACAATTTTTTTTTTTAGCCAACCAAATATTTCCTAAAAGTCCTCATAAGACGCCCCCATACTAGCAATCATTTAAAAAACAAAAAGATGAAATCCTTAAGAAGAAAGCTGGAGCGAGAAGAATTCTCAAAGGACAAGTAATTTTGAAAACCAATGTCACTCAATATACAGTTTAGCATTATTTCATCAAAAATAATCACATTCCACAATATCTGCCATAAAGCAAAGAAATCACATTGAGCAAAAAAGTGGCAGCTAACGTAGAAAGTCTCCCAACTTAATGGCATCTTTTTGCTTCAAAGTATGAGCAAAGCGTGTAGTATAATTTCTTTCAAATCTTCCATCATTCCTTTCATACCAAATGAGATAAGCCAAATAACAAACATAAGGAATGATGATAGAAGATCTTCACAATGGTGGAAGTGCTGATCATCTCCTAAACATGATCAAGAGTTTGAAGAGAAATTTTGGGCTTTAGACAAGCAACCTAAAGAAGACAGTTTTTGAAAGACTAAATGGCAATTGATAGTCAAAGAATAGATGATGTTTAGAACTTTTGTTTGGAAAACTTTTGGATTCGAAAAAATTTATTTTTTTGAAAAGGGTTAAAGCGAAGCTCGATGAAATGGGGAAGCATCTAAAAGCGGGTCAAATTCAATTATTCAAAGTAAAAGCATTTAAAAAAAACTTAGTCAAACAAAGTCTTAGTCTGAAGTAGAAGGATCAATTTAGGTTTATGAGTTAGATTTAGATCTAATCTGATAATGGTCTAACAATGAATATAGTCAATCCAAACTTAACCTGTTTAATAAATAATTCAAAATTTTCAATCCAAATTCGCCCAATCAAAACTAAACCTAATACAAAATATCTAAATCATGTTGAGTTAGTATCAATCCATACAAAATGAACATAATTACTGAATTTGGATATGATAACTCAACTAAAATAACAAAAATTATAATTTAACATGATTTTTCCATCAAAGAATAATAAAAAAAATTATATCACCAAATCCAATATAACACTGCCAAAAAACCGAGCAATTTTTTCTTTAATCTATTAAGATTGATGGATACCCAACTCGAATATTATACGAGTTAACCTAAACTAAATTTTTGTGTCGGGTCCAAATAGAGTTTTCATGTTGTGTCAATATTGACACCCATAGTCTCAATTTCATTATCACGCATCACACAAGCTGAAGAAATATGAATATTAGTAGTCTTAAGCCCATCAATGTTGGCAAGTCAGGCATACATGGAATATATGAGAGCACAATACCCATGCCACATGAAATTAAACCTATTAACATCAAATTCTTGAGGAGTCAAATATCAAGTTTAGGTAATGCAACATCCAAATGATTAAAATTTAAAAAAAAAATTATCTTTTTAAATAAAAACAGGTAAAATATGGAGTTCAAGCGAAGTCTGAATAACAGTGAGCCTGACAAATCCAATTAAGTTGTAAGAAAATAACAATATGCCATCAGAAGTTATGGTAATGCAGTTGTTTTCATTGCAACTTGCAAAGCCAAGCGCTCAAAGCCCTTGCACAATATCACATTGTCATCATCTGGCAAAGTTAGGTAACTAGAAAATAAACAGATTTAGGGACTGTTTGGTTGTCTGTATTTGGAATCTGTAAAAGAATCTGATATAAAGGATTACTTTGATTATTTGGTTGAGAGTTTTACAAAAACTTTTTGTTTTTTTTTTTTGAAAAATGTAATGTAAAGTATTATGAAAGTTTTGGCTTCGATGGCCATGGCGGATGACAGCGGTGGCGGGCCGACGGTGGGGATGCGCGGCGGCATGGCGGCCGTCACTTTCGTTAGTAGATTATTTTCAAATCGGCGAATTCCAAATCAAAATTCTTTAATTTATTTGGAATACATTATATTATATTGAAAATTACTTTACTTCCAAATAAAAAGTTAAAATGCGTCATTTGGTTTCTCAATGAACAACAACTTAATGAGTAGAAATGTAATCCAAGAAAATTTAAAAAAGATCATATAGTTTCTCCAAAAAAGGCAAGCGCTTGTATAAGATCAATTTTATTTTATGTTTTTATTTTATTCTTATTTTATTTCTATTTTATTTCAAAATATAAACAAAATAAAACATGTTTGATAGTAATCATTGCTCTTAAAAACACTCAAGACATCTAAAAACTATTTTAAGTATTTTTAAAAATAATATCATTTGTCTTTAAAATAAAAAATAAAAATACTTAAAAAAACACACTAAACAAATATATTTAAAAATAACATAAAAAAAACAAAACAAAATTGATCCCAAACTGCCCCTAAAGATTTTGTTTCAAAAAACTCATGACACTAAATTATGATGAAGCCTTAAATAACAAATCATGGGGATCGAATCATTAACACATATCATGTACTAATCCTAATCAGACATCTAGTTCAGCGACAATTACGAAATAAAATAGAACAATATGTTCTTTCCCTATATAAAGGTCATGTGAATGAAAAACGCAAAAAAAGTTTAACACATGCAAGCATGGCACCTAGAAGCGACAGATGAGAAGAGGGGAGGGCTTTTAGTAAAATGGAGGGGTTGGGAGAGCTTTTAGATTTTTGAAGTTAGACTTTGAAGTCTTCAGAGCCAGAGAGCACAAAATTATTCATATAGAATATTTTTCTAGTAGAGCTCGAAGGTTGAACGAACAAAGTTTGCCTGTGCATTGAATTATAAGGTTGTAGAGACTAGAGACTTATCTAGAGAGTGAGAGAGGCATCTTGGAGAGAGAGAGAGAGAGAGAGAAAATGGGTGCCATCTAATGTGTATTACATCAAGGGAAATGTGTATTACGGCATATTCGAAGCAAAATTTTCAAACTAAACTTAAGTCTCATCATAAAATTATTAATTTCAATGGTTTTAATAATTTTGTTTGTTTAAATATTTAATTATGATTGTAATTTTTATTTATTATACAACAACATCAATCAGAAGCTTTTATCCCACTACATGGGGTCGGCTATATGAATCCTTCTTCTTCATTGTATCCTGTTAAGTGTCAAATTCTCATTTAAATATAATAGAATAAGATCATTTTTCATACTACCTAATCAAGTCTTCTTAGGTCCACCTCTAACTTTCTTAACATAGGTAAAATCTAATACATCTACTCTCCTAATTGGGCCATTGGACAATCGACATTTTATACTACCAAACCATCAAAGACAACTCTCTCTAATCTTATCTATCATTGGAGCTACTCCAACTTTTTCACGTATATATTTGTTTCACATTTGCCTATTTATTATAAATATTAAAATTAAATAAAATTAATATGTTTAAAAGAATTTATTTAGAGAAGTTCAATAGCAAGCATTAGGAATCTGATGTAAAACAAATATAGGGATTATAATTCTTTTGGTGTTTCGCTAGAAGTAAATCATATGAAAAATATTTGGGCATGGGAACATCTCAAAATGTCTACATTTGATGAATTTGAAATTCATCCAAATCAGATATATTTAAAATGCAATAACAACTCACAACTTGTGACCTTACCTTTACTACTACTAGCCACCACCCACCATTGACGCCATCTGTTGCTCTCAACTATTACCCACCATGGTTAGTTGTTTGTCAATGCATATGAAATGCATCATAATAAACACAAAATAATAGTTCAATGCATTTGATTAACATCCAAACCAATAACACATAAATTTATGAAATGCATGCATTTCAATCACTTGACATTATTAAAATGCATACATTTTAAAAATTTCCAACCAAACGGCCCCATAACGGTACCCAAATTACAGCACAGAGAATTTAACAAGATCATAATTATAAAACTCTTGATGATAACTTGAAGATTTTGATAAATTTATCTAAAATAATGAGTTAAAGTAAAATTTAAAATATTAACGAGTTCCAAATGAAATTCAACCGAATCAATTCAAAATTTAAAACCAAAATTAAACCAAAAAACATGAAATCATGATATCCCAAGACTTGCTCAATATTTGTTCAATGAGTTTACGTATGCCAGATTACTAGAGTAGAATTACAGGCTTTTCTTAACTAGAAATAGAGTTAACATCCTGAAAATATTGGTTGATGCATAAAAAATTAATAACAAAACATCAAAATTATAAAAGCTTATATGGCCAAGATTTTAATGTACACGATTTGTAAACTAAACACTGAGGATTAAGGAGATCACAAACCCATCATGGAAACGTTGCAGTCCACTTCCTAGGTTCATTTTACGGCCTGCAGAAATGCATCGGACATATCGTCGAGATGAAAAGGCGGTGAAGCGGCGGTTGGTTGCCGGCGGCCAAAAACAAGAAGGAAGAATATGGATGCAGAATTGATTGCACCACTAATTGCCGCCGAACAACAAGCAAAGGCAGAGGAGCATCGCCTACTAATCGGCGGCTAGGCCATGCGTACATTCAGGGGAGACACGAAAAATATACGCCCAGAGCTAGGGTTGGAATGAAAAGGTATATCCCCATTTACTATTTGCCATTTTATTTTGAAGCATTTACATATATAACTCTTAATTCTTATATATTTATATATCTCACTCTTAAACTTTGATATTTATATACAGAGCACTCAAATCATTATAAAATTCTTAAAATAAAATACACCTTTCTAAGCATAAGAAAAGTATTATATTTATAAATTTAAAAATTTAGGTATTAGATATGTAAATGCATAAAAATTATGTGATATATATTTAAATTTCTCTTTTATTTTATTGATAAAAAAGTGTATAGTTTTCTAAAAAAAAGTATTAGGTGTGCTAAAAAGATTTTGAGATCAGAAAAAAAAAAATCTAAGCCTCGTTTGAGGTGTTAGTGACAGTGTGGTGTAATCTGTGACTGCGTATCATTTAATTGGTTGCGTTATTCTTTATATTTTAAATTTGTAATTTGAGAAATTTGTGGTCAAAATCTTTTTTTTTTCACTACTAAGTGGTAGTTAAAAAATTGAGATTTAACTTTTATAAAATAAAAAAAATTTATATATCAACTATAATTTTTTCAAAGAGTAGCTTCTTTTTGCAGCACATTCGTTACTGTTTCTTCATATAACTACAGTTATCTCAAATAAATCTGAAATTAAGCTAATTATCTATACAACTACTTGTTTTATGATTTAAATTCTTTTAATATTTGATTTTATCTTGTAATTTAATTTAATTATTGTGATTTCAATTCTTCGTCTTTAATTTAGAAGGATGAACATTATTCTTACATTTTTTTTTTACTTTCATAATAGTGAAATATAAGTCATAATTTATATTGCTCAAATTCATGATCTTGAATAAATAGCCTTTCATAGTGCAATCATTAGATCATGAATCCTATCTTACTATAGTCCATCATCTATGATTTATGATAGCATCGCTTGCAATTAAATTCATAAACAAAATATCATCCAAATATATGATATTAAATCAAATCTTTATTTTTAGATGCATAAATTCATATCCTTCAATTCACAAAAGAAAAATACTAAATCTTCAAATTTTAAAAAAAGTATCATAACCTTTGAATTAATCTCATCTATTTATTCAAAGCTCCAAATATATAAATCAATAATCTATTCATAAAGCAAGTTGAAGAGTTCACAAAAAATTCAGAGAAATGGAGATATTGGATGAATGGTAGGGAAATGAAAATATAAAGATGAATAAATGATAAATCAAGAGAAGAAATGGTTCCATAGAAACATCACACAATATCTCAAAGGTGAATCCAAAAATGATTCGATCCAATAAACACTATTATAGGTAAGAATTTTTCGATGAGATTTTTGTAGACAAGAGGAGGGAAAGTATAAAATCTCAATGATATGTTGTTGAATGAGGTGAATAAACTTCCCTTAGATGAGCAGCATAAGAATTGAAAGAGTCTTGAATGATGGCAACATTAACCATATTAATAGTTTCTGCCATTTCTCTTCTTTTGAAATGGTTCCATAGAAACATCACACAATATCTCAAAGATGAATCCAAAAATGATTTGATCCAATAAACACTATTATAGGTAAGAATTTTTTTATAAGATTTTTGTAGACAAGAGGAGGGAAAGTATAAAATCTCAATGATATGTTGTTGAATGAGGCGAATAAACTTCCCTTAGATGAGCAGCATAAGAATTGAAAGAGTCTTGAATGATGACAACATTAACCATATTAATAGTTTCTGCCATTTCTCTTCTTTTGAAATGGTTCCATAGAAACATCACACAATATCTCAAAGATGAATCCAAAAATGATTTGATCCAATAAACACTATTATAGGTAAGAATTTTTCGATGAGATATTTGTAGACAAGAGGAGGTAAAGTATAAAATCTCAATGATATGTTGTTGAATGAGGCGAATAAACTTCCCTTAGATGAGCAGCATAAGAATTGAAAGAGTCTTGAATGATGGCAACATTAACCATATTAATAGTTTTACGCCATTTCTCTTCTTTTGAAATGGTTCCATAGAAACATCACACAATATCTCAAAGATGAATCCAAAAATGATTTGATCCAATAAACACTATTATAGGTAAGAATTTTTCGATGAGATTTTTGTAGACAAGAGGAGGGAAAGTATAAAATCTCAATGATATGTTGTTGAATGAGGCGAATAAACTTCCCTTAGATGAGCATCATAAGAATTGAAAGAGTCTTGAATGATGGCAACATTAACCATATTAATAGTTTCTGCCATTTCTCTTCTTTCATTATTTTGGTTGGTGTTTACGATGATTCTATTTGTGTTAATGCCAATTTTTTGGGTTTATTATAATTGGGATCCATGCAATTAATCACATGAGAGACATTTCTGACACTACTATGATTCCTTGCAATCCATTTCTAGTGACCACTACCTTAATTTCATGAATGTCATTTATTCGAGCATCATTGACGGAGGAAGATATGATGGAGAAGAATATATTAGGATTTATAAGTCAAAATAGTTTCATGGTGGAAGCTAAGTTGGAATTGATGGTAGATTTATAGAAGAAGAGGTGTCAAAACAATGAATAAAGAAGTACCTTCATAAGAGCTTGAAGATAAAACAACCAACAATGCGTCATACCAATATAAATATAAATGTGTGATAATGGAGCTTAAAGATAAAGCCAAAGGTGATATGATCCAACAATTGTTATGCCGGGTGAGAAATGTTTTTTTTGTATGATTCTTCATATATATAAAAAAGAGTTGAAGATATCGATGGGGAGGAGGGGTATTGAATGAGGCAAATAAGCTTCACTTGGATGAGTAGCTCTTCATAAGAATTGAGATGTTAAGAAGGGGAACAACATTGACCTTATCAATAAATTGGTAACTTCTAATCCTTCCTCTTCTCTCATTACTTTGTTTGTTACTTGGGATGGTTGTTCTCAATTCAATGCAGCTTTTTTATTTCTGGGATTTAAATATCTTAGACCTAAAATTATATATATATATATATATATATATATATATATATAATGCTTAAATCTTTAATATCACATCAAAAATATCACTATTACTAACTTTTTAAAATCGATGCATATTTTCATGCATAGAAAAGTATTATATATAAAAATATCAAACTTTAGGTGTTAATATGAATTTAAAAAATAAGATTATACACCAACATAATCCAAAAGAGTGAATTTCATAATTACATAATAATCTAAATAAAAGTCCATTAACAATACTTTCATGCACATATCACTTGCGATGTTAATATGAACTATAAAGCCACCAACACTTATTATTTTATCTAAATATATAATTACATACCTTAGAGTACAATTTCCCATTTCATGGACTCCTTACCCTTTTCCTAAAGCTAATATCACACTCATGCATAATGTGTGAACAACAAGCCTAATATTTCACTTGACACTCACTAGGGGATTCTATACAAAGCAAGAAGAAAAACATATTTTAAAAAAATGGTCAATAATTATATCATGGTCATATACATGTTCATGTACACTAAGTTAGATATATCGGGTCGTCTTCTAAATTATCATCAAGTTACCTCAACTCATATTCGTATCTTGACAAATTCCGACGTTTTGAACGCGATGGCGAAGTCCGTTTGTCAATCAGAGGTCGTTTGATCATTTTCTGTGACGTTCAGTATATTTTAAGCTCCGATTTACTAATGTTCTTAATAATTTCTATCAAATTAGAAGCATATTAAAAAAAATTGTTTGTATATATCAAAATGGAACCATAGTTATGAATCACTCGTTACATATTAGATTTACTTCCAAAATACTATGGTGATTTCATGAAGATATCAAGCTTTATCAGATGAAAATATATATTATCTTTAAAATAATTATGATTTGAATATGCCACCATAAATTCAAAATACTTGAATTTATAGTATATATATTCAAATAATTTTAAGATTCTATGAGTGTTAAGGCAAATATGAGGGTTTTAAAATTCACTATGATCAAAATTTTATAAGGTTATTCTAGTATTTTTTTTAAATTTTATTTTGTAATTAAATATTATATTTTTAATATATAAATTTTCTTTCAAATTGAAATAATTAATTGCTTTGACTTTTTTTATAAGAATTCATTCATTTATGGAAAGAGAAGAGTTACACGATAATAAAGTAAGCAAAACTAGGGTTATGTCTTTTGTGCAAGAATGAAAAAAATAAATGTGTTACCTAATAAATTTAAATTTAAATTTAAATTTCACTTGAACAAAAGATAGTATGAACTAATAATATAATTTAAAAATGCTAATTAAATGTAAAATCTTAAATAATTTTTTTAAACTTTATAAATCACGAAGATTGGTTGTTTAGGATAAAAAAGGAATTATGTGCATTGAGTGTGGTTTTACAATAATATTATTCTCATCAAATTAGGTGATACAAGATATAAAAAAGCTTATGTCAATATATTTTAGTTTAATTATAATAATTTTTATATTCATTAAAATTAATTAAATATAAATAGTTAATTAACTAAAAATTTTAATTATTTAGTTACAAACAAAATTTTAATAGTATATACCATAATAGTAAAAATTGGAGAACTGTGTTAGTTATTTATTTTCTTGAAAAAGTATGCTTAAAAATTTGATTCATACCAAATGCCTTAATGCTAAATAAATAGAGTTGAAATACTCTTTGAATTATTATATAAGTTTTCAATCATGTAAGCTTTTCAGCCTTTCTACCTAATTCATGGCCTATTTTTTCAGATTATAGAGCATGCATGTTCTAACTATGGCAAAATTTTAAGATGATGATTTCTTTTTAATCAATATGCATGTTAATGATGTTATTCTTTGATTATTTAAGATTAAATATGGCATATGTACTCTAAATTAATCCTAAAATATCCATTGACAATGAATTTGTAACTTTAAATTTTTTAAAATCTTTTTAAAATCATGATTAAATTATAATCAAATAATATTTAAACAAGGGAAAAACACTCATGATTTGCTTGTGGTATGAAATGAGACTTTTTTAAAATGCATAATTATTAGAATTTTATTTTACTTCATTAAGTTATTTTATTATGTATCCAAATATTTGATCTAATCATACGAGAAGAATGAATGACATTACATTATTTAAGTTATAGATAAAGTTGAGAGTGTTTATGTGATAGATAAGCTAGTAAATAGTTTGAAGCTAATAATCTTATAGTCAAGGTAGAAAAATATCCCTTCAATTTCTTCTTCAAAGCCTCTAAAATTAAATCTATAAGGCCATAATTCATCATTTATTATTGAAGATAAGTAATAAAGATGAAGATAAAGAATATCAAATACTTCTTCAAATACTATAAAATTAGATTTATAGGGCTCTAATTCATCATTTATGATTGAAGATAGTTAATGAAGTTGAACAAAAATGATACTCTATTGTGTCAAATTCTAAAGCATGGATAAATTTATCTTGATCACTAAGTTATATTTTAAAGAATTTTATTTGGATTAGATTCTAAAGGATGTGTATAAGCATTAGGCTGTAAAAGAACAGCTTATATGGTGATAATAACTTAAAAATATACAAACTTAGAGAAAGATTTATGAATGTATATGCCAGATGATATATGAAAGCTTGAGATGTATTTCCTTGTGAATTGTGTTTTTAAGAATGAAAAATGTTGTGTTGTGTTCACTGATATGCTTAAATCTTAAAGATGATAAGACATTTTTTTGGATACTAAATGGGTAAGCTAACCATGACCGAAAGTATCAAGAGGCCCAAGAAGGGATATGGTGCACTGTGAAGCTCAAACACAACAAACCATATACTTGCTAATTATTCTAAAATGAATTTGCAATGCTATAACAATATTGAGCTTATAAAGCTATCACAATACTAAGTAGTAGTTGCATTATCTTCCCTGGTAAGAAAGTTCCAAAGTTGTTAACTAAAAAAGCAACAATGATTTTTTTAACATTCATTAATCGATATTGCTATAAATATTTGTTATAATCTTAAATTAAATAAAATATTTTACTTTATGAGTGTATCATTAACTTATTACTTGTTTCTTACACTAACTATTCTACCCGAACTACATACAACTGATGAGAAGTACTTCTATATATTTACTATACATACTCTCACTCAATCTATCTTGCTTAAATTTTTAAAGAAGAGAGTGCCCACTCCCCAACATTTGAGAGCGGGTTGAGAAGTTGATGGAAGCAAACTCTATTGCAAATTAAATCATTTCATCCTATTAAGGGATAAAGCAACTTTTTTTATTATTCGAGAATTTAAGAGTTGTCAAATTAGGCTAAAGAACAATTAAATAATATTAAAGTATGAATTGAATGCTTCAATTAATCTTGTTCATATTTTTTTACATAAGAAGCAATAAGAGAGAAAGGAGGTGGAGGAAGAGAAGGAGAATATGAAGGTGCATGCTATTGACCAGACCTTTAACTTAGTTCAAGTTAGAAACGTGGTTTAAAATAAGAAGGATGTAAAGTAAGAGATGGAGGATTTAAGGGACCAATATTTTGCCATTATTTCATATGAATAATGAGTTGGAGAAGATAAGAGATGATCTTAGCCCATCTATTATAATTAAATAGATGAGTGATATATACTGGGTAGAGTTTTAAAGAAAATCATAGATAAATAATATCAAACATATCACTAAGAACTTCATAAATTTATCTAAAAAGAGGCACAAGCCTTATGTGCTATTGATTCCTTATGCCCAGTTAATGAATAACAACTGCATTTTCTTTAAGTCTTAGATGTTAATAGTAGCTAATATCTTTTGAGAGAAGAAGTTTAGGGTGGACAGTGAAAGTGTAGCATGATTCTAATAATTTAATTAAATAATAAGATGAGAAGTATTTTACTAAATTAAAAGTATTTGATCTTTATTTTTCTTAACATAGGACTGACTTTAGCAATGCCATGAACCTGACATCATTGGATGAATCATTTAACTAATATTACTTTACTACAATCTTAATGCACACAAAGATTTGGTAAAAGAATCATTGAACAAGTCCAAACAAATACTATTATGCATCATCAAAAAGAAGTAGGAGTTCATAAAGTTATGATTTTATTTAGAACTAATACACCTTTTGGTGAGATAAAAAAGCTCATTAAATGATGTATGCCATCTCACTCAGTATGAAGGTTATGATATTACAGATTGTGATCACTTTTGTATCTTAGCATAGACTTTGCAAATAATGATGAAGAATTTACATAAGTGTTTCTCCAGATTAGTTGAGGGGTTATTTCATAATAAAATTTAATTTCTTTCTAAGAAATATCCTTATAAGTTGAGAAGAGCCATTATATGTGAGGTTCCCAGAGCAATAATATGATAACCCATTTAAACTTCTCTAAAGAAAATAAATATGATTCATTTAAAAAGTTAAATAGTTTTTATATATGATCTCATAACTGGGACTATGAAAGTATATGCAATATAATACTTACTATACCTGATTTCAAAGAAAGAGCTTCTTAAAGTTACATATGGAAGCATGCAATTCCCAACAAACTATTTTTGCATAAATTTAGTTTGCAATAATGTAAAGCTATAAATCTATTTACTATTTTAATGTAAACAATGAATAATTGTGTATTTTTAGTCTTTCATTAATTTATTTTATAGAACTTTAAATTTACATCCATTGTGGATGATGCCATGGATGTGATGGATGTTGTTATAAATATTATTATCATTATTTTTTTTTTATTGTGCACTGTGTTATATTCATTAACATAGCATCATATTTTTTATAACAACATCCATCACATCCATAAAATAGTGCATTCTTATTGTGGATAACATAGCATCATATTTTTTTTGTTAATCATGGATGTTGTTATAAATAAATAATCATGCCCTGTATCATATCCACTGTGTTATATTCACTAAAATGCACTATTTTATGGCATGATTATTGTGTTAAATCTCTTATAATATGATGCTATGTTATGATTGTTCTTTTTAGTGTACCAAACAACATTATAATCCATGGTTGAACCATGTATGAATAATCTTTGAATGATAATCAAACATAATATGAACTATGTTCAAACCATTGTTGATTCATCTTCAATGATAACTTAATAATTTTTAAATCACAATCGAACAATGATTAAACAATCTTTAAATTATACTTGTACCATCTTCTAACTATGATCAAATCATCTTAAATTTATGATCGAATAATGATATATAAACATCTTCAAATTATGATCTTATTATCTTAAAATCTTGATCAAACCATACTAAATAATGATAATACGTCTTCTAACTATGACCACGCTATCTCCTAACCAAAGCATAGTTTAACCAGGATCTAATCAACCATGATCAATGGTCAAATCATATTCGAATCATATTTGAATAATGCTTAAATCATTTTTGAACTTTGACTATATAATCTTCGAATCTTGATCAAAGTATCTTCGAGTTATCTTTAAATTATGATGTACTACTATTTAAAAAATTATCATTGAATTATAATCTAATGACCCACGGAGCGTATACCTAAGGAGAGTGTACACGTGAATAATTTAAATGCCAGGATCCCGTGATTATATCCCCACCCACAAGATGGGTGGGGTGTTGAGTGGATACCCATTCAAAAAAAAAAAATTATGATCTAATGATATTTAAATCATGACTGGATAATTATCACTACAAACATAAACAATTATTTTTTATTATGAATTTTGTTATATGAACTAAATCTTAAAACATTTTTTTTAAAGAAAACGAATAAAAGCGTGTCTTAGTATATAAAATAAAGTTTTTCACAAATGTAGCATTCGGGGCATACAAAACTAAAACCCGCGTTTTTTTTTTATTCTCGCGAAAAAGAGGGAGCATCTCTAAGGTCTGAGTATGGCGACACTTTCGCTCACTGCTCTTGCAAAAATTTCTCCATACTCACCGCTGTACCGCCGCGATGTCCTACGTTTTTCCTCCCACTTCAACGGAACACTAAACCCAATCTTAGTGCCCAAATCGGTATCCAGGGTTCCGACGATGATTTCCCCTCAGAAAGCCTTGTCTTTACAGAACTTGTCGGGATTCCCAGCCAGCCTGTTCGATTTCCTCCGTACTTCACCTGCTACTTGGGAGTCTTCTATTGCGAGCAATCTTCTCATCTTCACACTTGGATCGCCGCTTCTCTTGTCCGGGCTTTCTGAATTGGGAATGGGGTCTGCATTCTTGTTGGGTATCTTGACGTGGAGAGCCTTCGAAGCACCAGGGTTCTTCCTCGTTGCAATGTATTTCGTTGTAGTAAGTTGAATTCTGCCAATGTTTTCCTAAATTTAGCTTTATCCTTTCCTAATTCATTGGAGTGGTGGTTATCTTGTAATCTATGGAAGTTGCGTTGTTGCAGATTGATAAGTATTGTTTATAGAAGTTAAAGAGCAAAGAGATTCGCAGAAACATAAGAAATGGAAAATTATAGAGAAGAGTAGACTACAGTTTCATTAATCCATAATTCTATATCACACATGAGAGTAGGGAGACGGCTTTTACAGGGAACTGAATACAGAGATTATTTACGATGGCAGTTGCTGTATAGCATGCATGGTTGTGATGCCATGGTTTGTTACACTTGAATGATTAGGGTTGATTTGTATACAAGTAGTGTCAAGCAGAGTGGGTAGGCTTTTGTTTTTGCTGCTTAATGCTGTTATCACCTCCCTCAAGTTGATGGTCTTGGGTTGTCACGTCAACTTGTCCCATTACTAGATAAATCAGTTATTAGATAGAGTTTTGATGAATATATCGACAGGTTGATCTTGTGGGGTAATATGATGAATTATTTTTGAGTTAGATTTGATATAGTTTTGAATGAAGTGATATCTATTTGGATGTGGTGGGTTCTGGCATGAAAGATAGAATCGTTGGCTAGTGTTAGAGTGGATATATTGTCACAATATAATGGAGTGGCTAATTGAATAGAGACGCCAATGGTTTGGAGCAGGTATGGAATTTGGATGATGTCCATTACATAGTAGCTGGAGGACGATATTTTACTCCAATGGAAAATTGTTTTATAGTATTTCATTTCTTGACAAGCAAGATTATTTAGTATTTTCAAAATATAAATAAGATAAACATCAATTAATATAATTGATTATAAACCAATGACATGTGAAATTTCTCTACCACCCTATTTATCTAGTTGCATGAAAAAAAGCTCGAAATATTTTGACCAACTATTTTGCATTAAAAAGACAACTAATTATAATTTTTTTGTCTGATGTTTCATACGCACCTTGAATTTGAGCATGCTTGTAATTGCTTGTTTCCACAATGAGTTGGAAGACCTTGAGTGATGGTTTCTTTGAGATACCAGAGTATATGTTTGAGGTAGTGGAAATGAAGGTTGTGAGGATAATGCATGCATTGGCACAAGAAATTTTCAAAGAAAGTTAGATTTGGTCATGTAATCATAAGATATTGTAATAAGTTGACCAGGTGATGATATATTATATAATTATTGTAAGCAGAGGTGGTATTCGCTGCAACTGGGACTTTGGAGGTTGTTGGATTTTGTACATGTTTGCATTCACTCATTCTTAGTTTTTGAATATGGACAACATATTCGTATTGATTGAAGTGTTATCTCTATGATGTTGGAGTGACTTGTATCCCAAGGAAGAGCGAAGGAGGAGATAGGACCCAAGTTTTGTATATTGAACTTTTTTGGAGTGAGTTGTTTTTTCGCATATTGAAATGCATATGTTCAAGAAGATTAAACTATGAGTAGTAGATGTAGTAAGGGGTACTTTGTGCCTTTTGGCTAAGTGACCTGGAGTACATTAGCATGATTTTTTGCTCGATACATAATAGTTGTGTTAGTTTTAGCTATAATAGAGACAGTAGAAACATAGGAATGTCCAAGCTGATTATGCTAGATTCCTTGAATGAAATTGAGATAATTGATGATAGCAACATTAAACAACAATTATAACTCCCAAAAGGCTGTCCACTATGCTTGTCAACACTTGTGTACAATTTAATCCTAACTATTTAAATATAACAAGTCATTGCATCACAACCATATATGCTAGATAGTATCGGCCACCATAAATAGCCTTTATATTTTCTTCTCTATAAACCAAAAAGTCTACAGCTCTTCTTTTGTGCGATAAAAAATCATTGATCAATGAAATTATAGTTTACTCTTTTGCATCATTTCTAGTCACTTTGTTTTGTGAGGAATATAGTGCCTCAAGATAGTAGTCTTGTATACCATAGAAAAATTAAAGGGTAAAGAGAATTGGAAAATGATAAATGGAAGAATATAGATGAAAGTAAACTATAGTTTCATTGATGCATTATTTTCCATCACACTTGAGAGGTGTTGTAGATGATTTTTATAAAGATCAAATTACAATGATTAGTTATAGTGATAGATGCTGTCTAGCATGTATGGTTGTCATGCCATGATTTGATATATTTGAATGTTTAGGATTGATTTCTATACTAGCAATGGCAATCAGTGTTTATCTTTTTTAGCATTGTAATTGTTGCAGCTTAATGTTGTTATTATTGTTCAAGAATATGTTTTGATTTCTTTTTGCTGCTTGTTGTTATCATTGTTCAAGAACAAGACTATTTTTTCTAAGTTTTGCTTAATGAATTTAGATGTGCAACAGTGTTGGTCCTCTTCTACTTTTTTGTTTCTGTTTTTTTCTTCTAATTTTTTTTGTTGTGGGGGGTGGGGTAGGTGTGGTGGGAAGGGACTGAGACAACTTAAAAATGAGTCAACTGAAAGGTTCATCAAAGCATTGTGTTTCATTTATGAATATTTTTAAACAAAATTCTTGATTGCTAAAAATGTTAAGGTTGTCTTACCGCAACACTTATTGTATAATTTATGATATTGACATATGCAACATGCTCAATGGAGAAATGAAAGAATTTATGCTAAACGCTTAAAATAAAAAAATATGATTACCAAGTTTAATTATAACATATTCATAAGTCATAATAAATGTGAAAATGTTATGTAAGAGAGTTATTTTTTACAGCATACCACAAATCATCATTTGATTCAAAAAGTAGGCTTGAAAATGTGTTTAAAAATAGATAAGCACATGAGATGCCAAAAGAAGATATATTAAGGCTGACTTTAATTGATCGGATTTGGTCACTGCATGAAAGTTGACCAAGAGGTACTTTCATAATGATAATGATATAACGGTCATGATTCTGCTGTTTTCCTCTCTTTTATTTTGTTTTGTATGCGAGGAATACTTTTGAACAATTCCCTTTACTTTTCTATGGACTCTTTTGGATTGACTGGAGAAGTTGTGTTATATGGCCATTATGAAGTTTGTTTGGAGGTGCATGTAATTGGAGTGAAATCTGAGTTTATTTTTCTTGTTGAAAATCTTATAGTACACCTACAATGCTTTCTAAGCTATCTTCTGCTGATGCTATTTTACAGTTTTTGGGGATGCGAACTAAATTTCTTAAGCCACCAAGAAACTCTGATCACATCAGATAGATCTCATTGGTTTTTATAAGTTGAACATTAATGCTGTTCTGAACTGGCTGTCTTATATAATGGAGTTTTGGGCTAAGCTTTGCTACCTTTGTTTTGTGGATTGGGGCTGTGTTTATGGTCTATCATTTTTATGGGTTATTTAGTCTTGCAACTTCTAACTGAAATAATGGAAGTGGACTTTTTCTGGAAAAAGAAAGAACTGAATGTAGTTTATATTTCACCTAGAGCCTATTTATTTCAATATAAGTATTTAAAAGAATTTGGAGTTGAGATCCGAAAATGTGTCTCAATGAAGTGAGTTTTGCATGAATCACTTCTTGTACACTTAGTTTCACTGTTAGTTTGGATTGTAATGATTCTTAAGTTTTATTGATCATTCAATTAAATTTTCCATTATATTATTACTACCATGAATAAAAGTAGTATTCTAATCCATCATCTTTAAGTTTTTGCCAATTTATTATTATTTTATAAAAAAAAAAACAAAAAAATGACGGTGAGTTCCATGCCGTCACAAATGGAACTTATTTCTAACTTTTAAGAAGGTGAGTTTCAAAGTTAACAAACACCGGAATTATATTTCAATCCCTTGCTAACACGCACTTTGAAAGTAACTGACCCACCCAAAATATATTAAACCCCATAATTGTCTTCATGACATTGCCAACTGTTTTGGTTTATCATTAAAAAGACTTTGGGATGATTATTTTACTTTGTTATTATTAATTTTATCATCTTTTTTATATTCTTTAATTTTTTCCATAAAAGAAAAATAAAAGTCATGAAATTCTGCAGTATCTTTGAATATCAAGCATGTAACTTTTGCATTATTTGATGTGATTGATCCATGACATCTTTCTGTAGAAGCACTGGATGGGGTCATGATATTTTGTTGGTGTTTGACTTTTTACTGTAACCTTTCTACAGAATTTCTTGCAAACCTGTTACCATGAATTTTTACTCTAATTTCAGTTTCTTTTTATGCATTCATCTTCATGTCTTTGCTATCATATGATATTTCTTACCCTTTCCGATTATGACTCATTCAGGGAACAGCAGTAACAAAGTTGAAAATTGCACAAAAGGAAGCTCTTGGTGTGGCTGAGAAAAGGATGGGAAGAAGGGGTCCGGGAAGCGTTTTTGGATCCGGTGCTGCTGCATGTGCTTGTGCCTTATTATCTATATATAGTGTAGGTGGATATGCATTTTCAGAAATTTGGCGGCTTGCTTTTGTGGCTAGTTTCTGTACCAAATTAAGTGATACCGTGTCTAGTGAAATTGGAAAAGCATATGGGAAGACAGCGTAAGTTTTTTTTATAAACACAATTTTGGAATTTCTATTTACTGGATTAGTGACACAAACATTTATTTATTTAGAAATCATCACAGCAATTGGTGCTTGGCATTGCTTTTCATGTAGGCGGACAATTTGATCACTGTTATAAAATGTTTTGAAAGGACCATTGACTGCTGATATATGCTTTCTGCTGGTTTTCTTTACTTTCTTACGCTTTCTATCCCCCACAAATTGTTTCACCTAAAAGCATGCAGCATGAAATAGAACTGAAGCTCGGGAATGATTAGAGCAACATATAGAAATATAAATATTAACCATCCTATACACATACTTCTAAATCAAGCCCATGTACACTCGATTAAGTAAAAAAACTACTATTTTTTAGTTTGGATCAAAAGCAAAAGATTGATTAGGAGAAAAATCTATAAGTGCTTGATGCTCTAGCACAGATAAAAAAAAATCAAATGATATCGTAATTAGGACCTCTATGCACTCTAGGACTTGCCAAGTTAAGAAACTACATAGTTGCTTTGGAAACAAGGAAGTACTGTTTAATATGGACCACAGATATGGCGAGAAAGAACGCAAACAATCTTACAGAAGTTTACTTCCTACTAAACATCTCAATATATCTCAAAGAATTTGCAAATGTAGAGCTTTGAAAGGTTTCCTTAGAGGTTGAAAGAAGGCAAATAAATTATCAAATATAAGTTTTGAATAATTCTGTTTGAACTATTTTGAGTCTTCTGCATGTAGGGTATTTAGAGGTAAAGAAGCTCAGGTTGGTTGGCCAACATAGAGGGAAATGGTAGAAACTAATTTGATATGTGGATTATAATATTTGGATGCATGCAAATGTATGGTCAATGATATTTTGCCCTTTTTTGCAGACCATGCCTCATAATCTTTAGTAGCTGTTCTTAACCAATGAAAAATGCTTTAAGAGTACTTCGATAACAAAAAAAGGTTCAGGTATAAAAGAGTAAGAGTTTGGGTGAAACCATTTTTGAATCTGGACGATGCTTCCATCAGCCAAGTTCAATCAACTTTATGAATATGCTTGGTTTTAAGGCACCAGTTTACCAATCAAGTGGTCCAACTTTTGCCACTTATGAATGTGGCTATTTTGACTATATAGTTTCACGCCATTCAATGGATGTTGTTCAACATTGTTAGTTGATTAATTTGATCAATTGAGCATAATAGCTACAAAAATTGAAATAAGAAGATTTCATCAATTTTACAAATTTGATTAGTTGATTGAGTATCATTTTTAAATGAATTATGAGATTGAATCTTAAGCAAACAATAAAGAGAGACTTTAATTTGAAGAGATCCTAACAGGTTTGCATAAAATTCAAAGGCACAATCATGACTTTTATATCTTAAATCTTCTTCGCAGGCAAGATTTGGAGTAACATCATTTAGAGCTTGCTTCATTGGTAGTGACACATCTAAACTTAGTTGAATATCATGCTATATGGGTTACTTTGATGGCAACTTCTATATGGGTCGACTTCGTTTGGTGCATGCCTCTCTAACAATTGCTACAGGAGTATATTCCAACCTCGCTCAATGTAGAATGAGCAAAATTTCTTCTTTCTTAACGATAGTTTTGATAAGCATTAAGTATAATTTTTTTTGCAATGGCCATAAAACTTCTGTCATTTTTGTTTGTAAGGGCATGCTTTCTAGCTTTGATTGGCCGTTCCATGTTCTTTTTTTGAAGAAAGAAGTTCCTTCACCTTTAAGTGCTTCTTGAGGCTTATCCTTTTTGCATTAGTTTCTCTATTCTATGGCCATTGCAGTGATATTGGCATGTTTGATTTTGTGATTGGGAACAAACAGAGTTCATTTGTAGTAAAAATAAAGTTTGAGGTCTATTTTATTAAATTTTGTTGAGGCTTGGATGTTTTGTTTCTGTTGCTGGAATTTTTGGGATTGATTTGAGTGGATATACGAATTCAATGAATCAACAATCTCCATCATCTTAATCTATATGAGGCTTTATAGAAGATGGATTTATAAAGCTAACCATAAATTTTTTGGAAGTGCTAATGATGATGAAAATATTATCATTGACAATATCAAAGTTTAATAAAGTTAAAAACTCCAACTTTTGGGTCTATTAGTTCTATGAGTATTGCAAAAATCACACCTTACTTGCAACTGGTTTAACGTGTCTGTCTCTTTAACATTCTAAATTTCCTGTTTAATATGAGATATTTTATTTGAAATTAAGATTTAACAAACCAATTAAATTTCATACTTTGGTTGCTTTCTTTTTTTTGTAAATAATTATATTTAGTTGGTTAATCAGTGGCTCTTGTTTCCATGAACTACTCATGAAACAAAACCGCAGACTAGTCTTCATTAACTCATATGTATCTTGTCTTGTACAGATGGTCAATGATTTTGATAGTTATTTAGTTATAGCTATTTTGGTTTTTTAAAGGCAGGTATCTTGTAACAACATTTAAGGTCGTCCCACGTGGCACAGAAGGTGCTATCAGTGTTGAAGGGACTATCGCTGGACTTTTGGCTTCAGTTTTTCTTTCTACTCTAGGCTATTTTATCGGTCAGGTATTTTTCTTCTATTTAGATTTACTAGGCTCTTCTTACTCATTGTTATTACATATAATTTCATTCTTTTCCTTTTATTATATGTTATACTGCTGGCTTGAGGAAGAAGCATAGTCCATTGGTTATGAATTTTCCAACCTAATAAACTTGAAATTCTTGTATCATGCTGTCTGACACACACACACACATACAGTACACGCATGGAATATTTAAGGAAAGAGATAAGAAACTACAAACTTGAATCAAAGTAGAATTAGAAGCAAAAATAAGAAGCTACTTAAATTAAAGACACTAGAAAACTCTGAAATATATTTTTTAGAAATTATTAAATGAAAATTTTAAGAAAGAAATTATTTTGGAAGAGCACAATGAAGGAAATAATGATGTATATTATAGATTGATTAAAAAAATTGAAGTTGAGTTAGCTTTGAAGAAGATTCATAATAGTAAAATTTTAGGTTCAGATGATATACTTATTGAGATTTGGGGAGTTTTTGGAGGCTATTGCATGGTTTGATAAACAATTTTTTTTAATTAAAAAAAGATTAAGAAGATGCCAACTAATCATAGAAGTATTTTGATATGAATATTTTAGAAAAAGGAGATATTCAAGATTCTGCTAATAATAAGGGAATCATGTTTATAAGTCATATATTGAAGCCATTAGAGAGAGTGATGGAACATAACTTTCAAAAAGTTATACTAGTTTTAGAGAACCAACTTGGATTCATGCTAAGAAGTCTAATATGAAAATATATTTTTTGTGTCGAGATAATTAATAAAACAATTTTGATAGCAACAAAAGGATCTTGATATGGGTTTTATTAACTTTGAGATATCATATGATTGAGTACTATGATAAGGGTGAAAATTTTCAAATAGATTTAGTTTAAAATTAAATTAATAGATTCGACCAAGATAAATAAAAAATAAATAAATTGATATTAAATTGTGCTTATGTAGCTTGATTTTTGTGCCGAGATGACATGAAATCATGCTACATACGCATGATTTGTATTATTTATTTATTTTTTAACTTGGAGTTTTTGCTTACTTTTTAAAAAAATAATTTAAATAAAAATTATCGAGTTAGCTAATTAATTATCAAAAAATTGCTAATTAGAATTTTAGTTAATTAGCTATGATAAATTATTGAATATAATTATTAATTAATTAGCTATAATAATCATATTAAACTATTAATTTAACTAAATTTATGATTCAATTAAAAAATCAAAGGATTATTTTTTGAATTAAGATAATTATATCAATTATAATACAAATTAGGATAATTTTTTTATAATTTTTTTTTATTTCAATGCAATTTTGTTTGACTGTAATTTTTTATTTCATCAAAAATTTCTAATCATGCTACAATTGTATGAATAGTCATGTCATAAGCAAAATATGTAATATTAATTATGTGAATATAATCAAATTCTTGTTTTGAGCATTTTTATTTTCAAAATTTTGAACTGAAATAAATAATATTAAAAATTAATGCTTAACAATTGATATAATTTCTAAATTAAAAAAAGCTTAAATTAATAGTTGGTTATCATTATTATAGCTAATTAACTAATAAATTATAATTAATAATTTATTATAACTAATCAACTAAAATCCGATTTGCAATTTCTTTTGCTAATTAATTAACTAGTTTTTTTTTGTTGAATTAATTTTCTTAAAAAGCAAACAAAAACTCCCAACTGCCATAAAAAAATCTAATAATATATACATATGACGTTTATGTAGTTTAATTTCATGACACGTTAGCACAAAAATTATGCCACTGGCACATTTTAGTCTAAATTTAAAATTTTATTTAGTGTTGTTGGATATATTAATTTCATTTAAAACTATATTTCTTTTAAAAATTTTGCCCATGATAAGTGATTTGATATACATTAAGATAGAAATGTATGCTTAAATTATCAAATATATGTTTGTTAGAGCACTAATGAGTATTAGAAGTTGTTATAGAATGATTAAAGAGTTTTCAATTCTAGTAGATTTACATAGTGGGTAAAGATTGAGGCCTTATCTTTTTGTATTGATACTTGATATACTTTAAAATGATAATCAAACTGAGGTGCATTGGTATATATTTTCTTTAAAAGATTGTTCTAATCATAGGGATAATTATTAAAATAAGTTAGAAGTTTCAACAACGTAGAAAATATTTAGAAGATAGAGGGCTTGGAATCTATATAACAAAGATTGAGTATGCAAAATGTAATTTTAGTAGGTGTGATATTAACAATGATTTATCGATAAATATAAATTGATCTATTGATGTGATATATTCAAGTATTTTTGATTTATTATATTTGAGAAATGAGGGTTTGAATATTTATGTAACTTATAGAGTGTGGGCTTTAAAGGCAACCCTTAGTTGTGGGAATTGAGGAAGGAATTGCTTTTATGAGGTAGATTAAGCATTGAATAAATCATTACCCAAAAAATTTACTTAATAAGGAATTCATATTCTTGGATGGTTTCCCCATATGCACAAGCTATTAACCTTTCTTGATTATATGATATAACTTTTTATTAAGGTTAGTATTGAGGTCTCACTAGGCTTAGTGTTATGGTAGATTCTCATTTGATTTAAAATGTTGTAATTTTGTTATAGATCATCACTTTTAGGCTAAGGAGTTTGGTGGGGAGGATAAATGGTGACAAATTTGATCAAAATTTTTATGGTTTTGTCATTTCAAGTTTATCATTGGCCTTGATTAAAGAATATAGTAAACCCAATATGATTAAAAAGGATCTCTATTATAGTAGCCAATATATTGCTTTATAGCTCATAAACATAAAGTGAGAGTTTGCAAAAAGGGCCAATTTCTAGGATAATGATAATTAACAAAGGACTTTATGTTTTGTTAGATATATTAAGCGGATCAACAACTTGAATGCATTGGCCATTGGTGAATTGATTGCGCTTTGATTGTGATCATAATATTGCGGTGTTGTCACAATCATACCACCCACGCACTTGATCAAGATGTACATGCGACATTTTTACTAACAATTGAATTTTAAGCTTGATTTGCTTTACTTCATTGATTCAACATTGGATTTTTCATGAGCTTGTGTTGGGCTTAAATTTGGCACCCTTGGATAGTTTGATGAGAAAGGCTAAGGAGCAATTGCTTTTGGCACGGAGATCCGTTATATTTTTAAGAGGTGGGATTATATTTTTATTTATTTGTTGGTATTTTAATTTTGAAAAGGGGCTGGATTTGATAGAAGCTTAACATTGAATACTAGAGATCTCTCTAATTGAGATTTTTGCATTTAAAGGTAGGGGAAATGATGGTGGTATTTTGTGAGGCCCTTAGGTTCAAGCATTCAAAAATTATTTTTTAGGTTTACTTCAGTTGAGATTTGCTTATTCAATGACCATGGGAAATAGAGGTTGATTATTTGAGGTTGGTGTCACTTTGATCTCTTGGACCTAGTTGTGTTTTTTGAAGGATTGGTATATGTTGCCAAGTAGTGGGAGGTTTTCATTAGCGGAGATGGAAGTCATTGTTGATTATGCAAATTTATGGCAAACTTGCCTTAGCAAAGGCGTTTGGATTTAATCAAGCGCGTCGAGCGAATAAACAACTCGATTGTCTAGTCATTAAGAATGGATCAAGCTTTCACTTTGATTGTAATATAATGGTGCTATTGAAATCTAACCAAATACTTAATTTGATGCCACAAGCCTTGCTCTTACTGGTTTAAAGCTTGTATTAACTTGGTGTTAGCTTGCAAATCTTTGATTTTGCACCTTCAACAAGCTTGAGTTGAAAGGGAGGATATATTGGCAAAGTGGTTGTATAGATCCTTTCAATCATTATAGTTGTGCAGGTTTGGCGATCATTGGGAATGGGTGTGGCTTTTTACATCTTAGTGGCATAGACAAAGATGATGGTATGGTTATCTCGAGTTATGATTTTTTAAGGTTGTACTCATTCTTAGGATTGAATGGGAGTGGCTTTTTGCATCTTAGTGGTATAGACAAAGATGATGGTATGGTTATCTCGAGTTATGATTTTTGGAGGTTATACTCATTCTTAGGATCTTGAGTTTGATGAGAAAGGCTAAGGAGCAATTGCTTTTGGCATGGAGATCCATTATATTTTTAAGGGGTGGGATTATATTTTTATTTATTTATTGGTATTTAAATTTTAAAAAGGGGCTGGATTTGATAGAGGCTTAACATTGAATACGAGAGATCTCTCTAATTGAGATTTTGCATTTAAAGGTAGGGGAAATGATGGTGGTATTTTGTGGGGCCCTTAGGTTCAAGCATTCAAAAATTATTTTTTAGGTTTTACTTCGATTGAGTTTTGCTTATTCAATGACCATGGGAAATAGAGGTTGATTATTTGAGGTTGGTGTCACTTTGATCTCATGGACTTAGCAGTGCTTTTTGAAGGATTGGTATATGTTGCCAAGTAGTGGGAGGTTTTCATTAGCGGAGATGGAAGTCATTGTTGATTATGCAAATCTATGAAAACTTGTCTTAGCAAAGGCGTTTGGACTTAATCAAGCGCGTCGAGCGAATAAACAACTCGATTGTCTAGTCATTTAGAATGGATCAAGCTTTCACTTTGATTGTAATATAATGGTGCTATTGAAATCCGACCAAATACTTAATTTGATGCCACAAGCCTTGCTCTTATTGGTAGAGAGATTTAAAGCTTGTATTAACTTGGTGTTTGTTTGCAAATCTTTGATTTTGCACCTTCAACAAGCTTGAGTTGAAAGGGAGGATATATTGGCAAAGTGGTTGTATGGATCCTTTCAATCATTATAGTTGTGCAGGTTTGGCGATCATTGGGAATGGGAGTGGCTTTTTGCATCTTAGTGGTATAGACAAAGATGATGGTATGGTTATCTCGAGTTATGATTTTTGGAGGTTATACTTATTCTTAGCATAGCTGGGCCCTTAGGTATTCATTTTTTTACTAGAGAGACATTTCTTTTATTGTGGATGGTATGATGGTGGTTTCTGATAGCATAATATTCATTTGGACTTGTTTAATGATGCTTTTACTAGTATGATTATGTTTGTTTTTTTATAATTGTATCTATATCTGGGATTGAAAACAAACTTCATTTTGTATAAAGTATTGTAGAGATTGACCATACACCTTTTGACTACAATGACATGATTGAGCGATTGAAGAATTAGTGAGGTAGTGCGTGCCTTTATGGGATCCAACTACCTCAATTTGTTTTGTGGGGAGAACTAGGACATACGATTTATATCTTTAGTGTCTAGCTATAGATGTAAGTTCAACACATAAATTGAGGTTATGGCATTTGCATTGGTTTATTTTTCTTTGTATTTGATATGAAGAATTTAAATTGTAGGAGCCAAACTTTATAGAGTTTGTTAGAGTAGTTTGAGAGAACTAGGAGCATAGTTTATATTTCTTGATCTATCACTACAAAAAAGGGACTTTGTACTAGTCAATGCTAGAATCATTGGCAGAATGATGTGGATTCTCTATTTTTTTGTTCTTAAAATGGTTTTGAGACATTTTAGCAATCTTTTGGGACTCTCCTACCTAAATTTGGAATTGTTTTGCATTTTTAAAGGATAGATTCATAATTTCAAAAAATTTGTAGTCTTACGTGCTAAATTCTATTTTTTGACTTATGATCGCTTCGTATTATACTTTGGTTGTTACATAGTTACATCAGTTTACAAAAGAATTGCACATACAATAACAATAACAACAACAATAACAATAACAAACTTTTATCCCACTATGTGAGGTCGCCTATATGAATCCTTCTTCTTTACAAAAGAATTGCACATACACTTAAATATTTTTTCATCCTAGCAAATCATAAAAAATTGGCCATTTAAAGGGAATCATATATGATTCTTTGATCTTACATACAATTAGGTTAAATTTGATAAGATTTAAACAAGTCGTATATGCTCTAGGATTGAGCATTAAAGCAATAGTTCAGAGGATGAAACTTGAGAAGTCCTTTGTATATTGAAATTTATCATAGATGTGGTGAAAGATATGATCACATATTGTTGTAGATGAAGTATGACCCTTTCAATTGTAGACATGATGAAATATTATCATGAGCTTTTTTTTTTCTTCTTTTTGTTACATTCTTCGATGAAGATTATAGGGAGGTTCATGCTTAACTCTATTTAACTTGAATCAATGGTTCTTTGAGTCAAGGATGATGAGTATTCTTAAGCGTGCCAAAGAGACAACTTAGTAGTTTTCATTCTTTTCATCTAGTGATTTGTGCATTTTATTTTGTCCTCATCTTGTGACAATCTTAAGTTTATTGTAGCAGTTTGACTATATTTTCATGAAGCTTGCAGAATGCAGAGTAGTATTTTGGGTAAGTTTTGAAATTCTGTCAATACTTTTTGTAGTCTTTTAGGGAGGAAGAAAGGAGGATTGTGCCATTCTATACCCACAACATCCAAAAGGTCACTTGTAGGTGGTGTGGAGCGCCATGGCTCATTGTGGGGACCTTGCTATAAGCCTATAGGGTTATGTATGAATGAAATGGCCAATCTTGGCTCTAATAGGTTGTTGGACAATCAACAAACTTATGGTTGACACATTGATGTCATATAGACTTAAAGGGCCTTCGCATTGCTTCAAAAAGTTCTGATATTAGTACCGACTAGCAAGCTCTATTAGGTCATTAGATAATTGACAACCTTTTGATTGGCAAACTCAGGCAGAGGATGTACGAGAAGGGAAGATGAACTTCAAAGGATCTCCTTCCACCTTAGATGGTAGTATGCGACATTCTAATAGCTCTTCCAAATAATTTTTTCTTTGTCAGAGCTCATAATTTATTGGGGAGAGGAGAATCACCTCTTGCTTCATAGGTGATGTGGGGCTAATTGCTATGTAAAAGAGGTGAGGATGGCTAATGACTATGTTCAACAACAACAACAACAACAACTTAATCCATCATGACATGAATCCTTCGCCTCCATTGTGTCCTATTATGTGTCAAATTCTCATCTAATTCAAGTATACTAAGATCATTTTTTATACATCTTAACCAAGTCTTTTAGGTCTCTCTACCTTTCTTAACATAAGGCAAATCTAATGCATCTACTCTCCTAATCGTCATCTGGACGGCCGACGCTTTATGTGGCCAAACCAGGCGACTCCCTAATCTTATCTACCACGAGCTACTAACTTTTTTTCCGAACATACTCATTTTGCATTCTATCTCTGAGTAAAGCCACTCATCCACCTAAGCATCCTCATCTCGTAACACTTAACTTAGTTTTATGCTTTCTTTTTATTGGCCAAACATTCTCACCATAAGTCGCAGGTCTTACCACCATCTTATAAAATTTTTCCTTAAGTTTAAGTGAAACTTTTCTATCACATATAGCCGATGTATTCCTCATCTTCAACCATCCAACTTGAATTCTACTAATAACATCTCCATCTATTTCACCATCATTTTGAACAATAGAGCCTAAATATCAATCGCCACTCTTATTAATGACTTGATCACCTAAAGTCACAACACTATCACTAAAACTTCTACAACTAAAATTACACTCCATATATTCAGCTTTAGATCTACTTAAACTAAAACCTTTAGACTCTAAAGTTGACCTCCATAATTCAAGTTTCGTTGGACTCCTCTCTAGTCTTATCAACAAGAAGAATGTCATCGCAAAAGCATACAAGGTACGCCTTCTTGTAAATGCCTCGTAAGAACATCCATAACTAAAGTAAAAGATAAGGGCTTAATGTTGATCCTTGATGTAATCCAACTGAAATAGGAAAATATTTTGTCAATCCTCCTTGTGTTTGGACACAAGTACTCTAGTATACATATCCTTAATGACTTGAATATAACCAATATTAACTCCTTTTCGTTCTAACTCTCCAAAGAACATCTCTTGAGACTTTATCATAAGCTTTCTAAATCAATAAATATCATATGTAGATCCTTCTTACTTTCTCTATGCTTCTCTATTAAACCTCTTAACAAATGTATAGCATCCATAGACTATGTTCACGGTTATAAAAAAGAGAAAAGAGAAAAAAGCAAAGGGAAAAGAGAAAAAAAAAGGAAGAGAAAAAAAAAACCTATCTGCTTGTAGCAATTGTCTCCACGTCAGCCAAAACCACCTAAGGAGAGAGGCGGGGATGGTTGAGAGCTTGAAATGTTATAAAAAGGGGAAAGGGGAGTCAGCTGATCATACTACCATACGCACACACACGCACGAGAGAGAAAAAGAGAGACCGAGAGAAAGGGATGAGGATAAGGTCAACTCCCCTCAGCTGCCGCCATGTTGTTAACCCCTAATCCTCTCTCTCACGTGAAGAAGGCCAAACCGACCGAGCCTGCATGTCTTGCCCTAACCGATGTCCTCTTGGTTATTTCAAGTGAGGTTAAAGTCCAAGTGCTCAAACTACCCCTCCATCATAATTCTAAAATAAGAGTGAGCAAGGGCATTTTGGTCCAACAGAGGAAAAAGAAAGCTTTTGGAGTCCAATCTCAGGGAAATTGTTTTTTGAAACAATTTTTATATTTAATTTCTTGCTTTATAAGAAAATTCAATGAATCACCTGATCAATGAGATGATCCTTAGAAAGGAGAAAGCACAAGCGCGTCATTTTGTAATAATGTAACACCGTTGAGCTGTGACTTTGCTAAAATAAAAATAATTAATTCAAAATTTAAATTATTTGAAATTTAAGTTATTTGAGTTTAAATAAATCATAAATTTAAAATTTAAAGACTTGCGTCAATAGATCTTGTATCTGACTAGGAATTTTGTGAAGACCTCCATCATCGATCTTGGATTTAGTGCTAGATGAAAATCCTCTCTTCGTCGATCTTAGATCTGGAGCAAGGGAAAAGAGTACATATCACACTAAATTTCGTGAATATAGTACTGTTAAATTGTTATGCTGCCTAAATTTCGTGGAATTTATTGAGCTTAAATTCTTATTAAAAAACTTAAAGATCAAACAAAATTTAATCAAACCTTAGATTATTAAATAAAGTTAATCTATAATTTTCAATAAATTGTGAGTTAACGTTACCTGCAATCGGCCTGTAATCGATCTCATTAAATATCAAATGAATGGAAATTATGATTATGAGGAATTGTCAATTGATAGTCTAAAATACATCACAATTAATTTGCTATAAAATTAAAGTTTATATCCAATATAAAAAAGCGGGGGAAGGTCAAATTAATGATTTTATATCCAAAATAAAAGGAGATTTGAATCAATAATTCGTCTCAAATATAAAAGGAGATTGAGTCAAACATTCATCTCAAAAGATTATTAAATTAATGAGTTATCTCAAACACCAAATAAGATTGCTTTATCGCCTTAGGTATAAATCTAAGTGTGTATTTCAATCGAACTCATTAAAAATGAAGATACATCTCAAATGAGATTTAAGTCAAATATTATCTAATGAAATTGAATCGTTTAAAGATTGAATCAAAGATTTTTTTGATTCATCCCAGACATTGAATTAAAAAAAATCAATTTTAAACATAAAAGGAAATTGAATCAAAGTCTTACTTCAAATATAAATGGAGATTCAAATCAAAGATGCATCTCAAACGTCATATCATTTATTCCCACGGATGCAAGTCCTATGCAGGTGTCTGTAATGCAGACTTAAATATCATTTGAATCAACATTCTAAAGGGATGTAAGATCAATCCTACTTGGCATTCCAATGGATGTAATCCCAATTATTTATTCGTAAGGTGAATTCCACATATTAAATACATGACATTCTAATAGATGCAAGTCTAACTTATGTTTGTCATGCAAACATTATATCAATCACATCTTGTTTGGTTGGCCAATTACCTTCATAAACTCTTCAAAGGAATTTTTTTTTTGTAGAGAAATGCTCCTCAAAGAGCTTAATTTTATAAAGCCATATTTAATTAGTGATAGATTAGCCATTTAAAAAAAAATTTAAAAAAGCTTCGTGGCCTGACTTTAAATATTTTTTTTTAAAAAAATAAATGAAGTCACATTTTTTATCGACTATCAGATTTCGCGAGTATTTTTGGAAGATAAAAAAATTACTTTATGTTATTACTTTGACGTCATTGCAAATTGTCTACGACTTTGAAAAAATTGAAGATATTGGTTTATATCGACTATAGATGTGGTTAGACGTTGGAAGATAACGAATTGTTGTTATATTGATTTAATTGAGTCGAGAAACATGATTGAAATATTAAAATCATGACAATTATTTAGATGATAGAAGATATTTTTTTTGAATAACACTCTAGATATATATTTTTATATAATTCTGAATCTTTCCTCTTCATGAAAGCAAAAAACTCAATTTATATAAATATGAATACATATTACCTCTTCGACGAGGAAAAAATTCAACCTATACATAAAAATTCAAACTCAATTTATATAATATAACGAAATGTGATATTACCAAAAATAATATATCCTCAGATCATGACAAAAAAAAAAAAAACAGTACGTCACAATATATTTAATTTTCAACTTCGTAAGTCACATTAAAATTCCACCGGAGATTCGTAAAAGTTTCAACAAGCCAGAATTTTCATTATCTTTCCAACGATACCAAACACCAAACCCGACATCTAACGAGCGATACCAAAAAATGCGTCGATCAATATCTTCAATTTTTGTAAATTCGAAGTCGCGACATTTCAAAACATCACGACGAGATTCGGATTCGATAAAAGCCAGAATTTATCATTATCTTTCCAACGATACTGACGCCGATATCCACACCGATGAGTCGATATGACCAAAATGACGCATTTAATTTAAAAAAAAATTAAGGCGCCGCCTCGGTGATTACGGATGCTGCCCGTCGCCGTCACGACGGACGACCAGCCTATTTTCAAATTTTTTTTTAAAAATGGCTAATCACCTAATTAAGTTTATAAAATGATCTAATTTAAAAATTAAGCCCAAGAAACATGGTAACATGGTATATTTATAGATTGAACCAGGTTTTGCCCCTATTATTAATTTTGTAGGCCTTTAGGATAGTATTTAGATGTCATGCTAAGAATCTTGCTTCGCTAATCTCCAAGGATGTTCCCAAATGTTTTGTTAAAAGTAGGCTAAACTACATCATGACATATAGCCAAACACTATTTTAGATTGATCATTTGTCAATATGACACCATTTCTTGGCATGATTGATTGTCAAAGCTTAATTGTTGCCTTCAGATTAAGACAAGTCCTTCCTTATGGTAAGGTGCTAGATTTGTGGCTGTATGGCTAAATTCTAATGGCTTGTTGAGCTAGCAACAACTATCAATTTATAGCTTCATGCATAGTGGACTAGCTGCGATGGTTTTATTAGTTTGACATGAGACTTCTTTAATTGGTTAGAGGTTCCTTTTGTTTGTTTTTCTTGGTTAGTGTGCTGATAATTGACTATTTGGATTGTTTAATTTGTTGGCAACAAATTAAACTTGGTGGCTTGTTAAGTTGGGACAACTTCTTTAGTTTGATCATAAGTGGGATCCCAGGAATCGACCTTCGATGAAGAGAGTGATTTAAGTCGTATATAATTTTCGTAGATGAATAGTAGATAAGACATTACAGAGGTTTCCTCATTTTGAGGACTTTAGAGGTTCCAGTTCCTATCAAGCAAGCATATGATAATTATCCCTCCCAATACTGAGAGAGCACTTTTGATTAAGGCTAGTCGATGAATTGCTAAATAACGAGTGTATAATAACAGTGAGTGAGTTTGAAATTTATAAGATTTATTATTTCAATTTAAAACTTTTGATTGAGGGAACGATGCCGCGCCTGATCTAGATCTTATGGTTTCCATCCTGTCACGGCCCCGGTCGCAATGAGGAGGTAGTCGACCCAACCCGATCGAATGATCTTTGTCAAGAACATGAGTTATGTCGCCCAGGTGTCAGATCGCAGGTTGGAGTTTGTCTAATGGGACAAATATAAGTTAACCTTAGATAACAGAGAGTTTTCTGCCCAACCAAATACATTCTATAATTCATACCAAAGAGAAAGCTATCGGAGAACATCTGAAGTTCTATGACCATAATTTAGTGCCATATTCCAAACGACCCTAGAAAGATCGTGAACCGCCATTTATGTGCCATTTCCGAAAAATCACGGCAGAGACGCCACATCCTTACGCAAGATTATGTGAAAATAGTTATGTATTTAATTTGACATTGGCTCTTTGTAAGCAAAAGTCTTCTTAATTTGTCACTCCCAGACAAACAATTGCGGATGGGTGGATGAATTTTAACTTTAAATTTAAATAATTAATTTCATTTAATTTTTTATTATTTGAATATTTAATTATTTTATAATTAATTTAGTTTTGAATATATGATCATTAATCATTTAAACCATAATAATAATAATAGTCTTTTAAATGTTGTAGACATTGTCAACTCTGTTTGCTTCCTTGTAGAGGATCGAGTCTAAATTCATTTCTCCCATATTTATAATCCTCTAAACCTTGTCAACTATTGCTTGAGCGCAGAGGATCGGGTTTGAGACTTTTCTCTTTGGAGTTTGAACTTGAGAAGTGTCAATAGATTCATCATTTATTATTTTATGATAGAATTAGCTTATCAAATTTTACTAAATTAAAGTTCTTATAATATTATAATCGGATTTTTAGGTTTTGTTAACCCGGACCCGGTCCTAAGACCAAATCGGGATGTAAATATCTGTTCTTTTATTTTTCGCGTATGACTTGTATATTTTCCCTAGATGTTTGATCTAGTGGATACTTCAATATACATATAAATATTTGTTCTTTAAAATGTTGTATGAACATTTAAATGTCTAAGTTGAAGTAACTATGTTGAACATGACATGTGTTAAATTGCAAGTATAAGTTTTGATATGAATTTTTGGGTTTTGTTAACCCGGACCCGGTTCTAAGATCAAACCGCGATGTAGATATTTGTTCTTTCATTTTTCGCATATGACTTACATATTTTCCCTAGATGTTTGATCTAGTGGATATATATTTAATATACATTCTTGAAATTATGAAGTCCATTGAAATGTCTATGTTGAAACAATTGTATTTGATAAAGCTTATGTGTCAAATTATAAACATATGTTTTTTAGATACCCAATGTCATAAATCAAATGTATATTTGTTCTATAAAAAGTGTGTATTTGAACTTCTTTAAATGTTTGTTATAGATCAAATGTAAGTATATGTTCAGTGAAATACATATTTGATTTTCCCAAATATTTATAGTGATTCAAGCATGTATCTGCTTTGCAATAAACCAAGCATTCATCTGTTCTGTAGAGCATGAACTTGATTCATTCAAGTATTTGTATGAATCAAGTGATTAAACAAAAAGAACATTGTTTCATAAAGTGAGCATAGATTTCATTTAACTTATATATATTAAAGACATTCAAATTGAATAGAATGCACTTTGAATATTTGAATCATTTTAATAAATTTTTAGGCAGCATGAACTCATACTATGTAACAATGGTTTATGATTCATGCTTAGATTTAATTTGTTGAATATTTGTAAATAAAACATTAAAAAAGAGATTGATCATAGCTTATGTAAATCTAAATCATTTAAATAATCAAATAAATCTTCAAATCAACATTTAATAAAATGAAACTCCTTCATATTCATGTTTATTATTAAGTATCAAATCATATCTTAAACAAATTTTAAATCTTTTATGATTTAAATTTCATTTAACAGCCTTTATGATTGAATCAATTGATTAAATATTTTTCATGAATAGTTTTGAATTTTCACTCTTTTTCATGTCATGTCAAGTTTAAAGTATGATTCAAATTATATCAAATTCAAATTTTTATAGATTTGATTTATTAAAATTTAAGCACATCATCTGGACTACTTGGAGAAGGCCTTCATGCGAAAGGCGTCATGTGTAGGGTCGTAAAATGTTTCACGCCAAGAAAGATGTGCATGGGTTTATATAGCATAGCATTTCCTTGCGACATTGGAACAATACGTGCAAGTACTTATATCACAAGATTTTCGTTATATGTTGGAACAAAGCAGTACTCATCCAAAGCTTTTTACTACATTGGAACAATGTGAGCGGATACTTATAAAAATTTCGCATTGGAACAATGTGAGCAGATGCTTATCTGATCTGATTTTTTCACATTGGAAATGTGAACGTATGTAAAATATGTTTCTATTCGGCATTGAAACAATGTGAACAAGTCTTTGTAAATTTTTTGTATTTGGAACAAAGCGTGCACTTATATTAGAGCATATTTCCCTGTCATATTGGAACAATGTGAACAGATACTTAGTAATCTTTGCAATTTTACCTTTACATATGCATTAGGGAAAAAGAAGTATTATACAAGTGAGATTTTTACCTTATGTCATGATTTATCATCATTTCATTCAACATTTCATCCAAAATTTACCCTTTGGAATGCATAATCAGCAAATTAATGTATAAGCCTTCAACAAATGCAAGCCTCATTTGATCTTTTCATGTTGAATATAAAAAAATATTGCTTTCTTCCTTATATTTAGCAAATCAAAATAACAATCAGGAGGAGAAAGCCTCGGCTCGTGCGTCCAACAGGGAGGAACAGACGGACGAGAGGGAAAGAAATCAGGTAGGGAGGATTGGACCTTGGGCAGAGTAAATTAGCGACTCGTTGGTGTGTGAGGAGCAAGGAAAGCAGTGCTCATTCCCTCAGAGGCAGACGGATGGGCCGGAAATAGAGTCTCGGATTCGAGGGAGGCGAGCAGAGGGAGGGCCAAGCTTTCGAGAGGGAGGAGGAAGCTTGATCGGTCAAGACGGATTGGAAAGGAGGAAGAACCTAGCACTTCGCCGAGAGCTACTCGAGAGCTAAGGAAAATCGCATGAGAGGAAGAGCTCGGGAGGATTTTTGCATGAATGTGGCTGAACGGGTTCATTTTGGCTATTAGGGCAAGGTTTAGGAAATTAAGTGACGTCCAATAGAAAACGGTGGGCGACAACTCTGATTGGGAGTTTGTGCAGCCGGATTAGGGCGAGGATTAATTAATTTGATTGATCATTAGCTTAATAACAGCATAAGTATCGTTAATCATAAAAATTTTAACGAATCATCCTAATGACAAATCCTAGTCATATGAGTGTCAATTTTAGATATCTCCGTTGTGCCAGACGCAACGACGCAATCGATTTCGCAATCGAAGGTCGTTTGGATCATGTCAGCAGCAATCAGAGTGAAATTAGGCTTAAATTGCACGATGTTGCGCTCGAATCGATTGATATTCGTTTTGCGAACAGAGGTCGTTCGGACGTCGTCGGGGCTTCTCGATCTCGATATGCGCGTAATTTTATTAAAAATTAATTTTAATTAATTGATCGGTTATTAATTGATTCGATATTTTTCATTTAATTAATTTTAATAGTTTAGATGCATTTACGAAGCCGAATTTTAGAATTTGAATGATTTTAATTAATTTTGATTGCGATTAGGGGGTTTTAATATCTGATCATACGACGTTGCCATCGATTTTCATAGATTTTGCTACATACGCTTAATTGACTTATGACATACTTGTTTGTCAACAAATGCCCTCCAATAAACATGGTTACGGGCGGGGCGTGTTTGTTTGATAAGTTGACCTGATTCCAAGAGATTTGCTTGGATGTCACGCTAGAGTCATAATTTCTACAACTATTGATAATACTTTATCGCTGCCCTTTGATTGAAGTGAATATAACTCTCAGGTTGGGCAAGCATTTGAATTTCATCGGTTCGTCTGCAATAGCTCGTTGAACCGGTATTTGTTGTCATCAGTCCAATGTCTTGTGCTTGATGGGCTAGATGAAGGAGATGCTTTGACTTATCATCGTTGACTTGTCAAGAAAATTTGAGTGTGTTCGGTCCTTGTATCGTGCTCTAACGGATTTGTTGAAGTTTCTCCTGAGAGTTTGAAATTTATTTTTCCTCCTGTCCTGGCTTCGTGCTTTAGCAAACTTGATGGAGTTGATGATTTGTTGTTGAGATGAGAACATCTTCGATCCTGTGCTTTGTGCTTTGACAGACTTGTTGAAGATTCAATCTCGAAATTTGAAATTCATATTTTCCTTCTGTCATGGCTTTATGCTTTAGTGGGCTTGATGTAGTTAATGATTTGTTCCTGAGATGACAATGTCTTCGGTCCTATGCTTTGTGCTTTAAAGGACTTGTTGAAGATTTCATCTCGAAATTTGAAATTTGTATTTTCCTTCTGTCCTGACTTTATGCTTTAGTGGACTTGATGGAGTTAATGATTTGTTGCTGAGATGAGAACATCATTGGTCTAATGCTTTGCGCTTTGACGGACTTGTTGAAGATTTTATCTTGGGGATTCGTATCTTGTATTTTCCTTTTATCCTGGCTTCATGCCTTGACAGATTTGAGGGAGGAAAGTCTTGAATTGTCTTGAAGACTTATCAGGTGATGCGAAATTACTTTCTACCATAGCTTTCTGCTTTTGTGGGCTTGTGGAAGGATGTCTGTTGGTGGCCTAGCTCTTAGAGCTTGTATTAGGTCAATGACAAAGAGTCATCAGTCACGCGTTCTGTGCGTAATTGACATGTTGATGACATAACTCCCTTAGTTCAGCCTTTGGCTTTGTGTGAACATTGAGATGACTTCTTTGATCCTTTGCTTTTTTGCTTAGTTGGACTTGCTGAAGAAAAATTTCCTCCACTCTTTGCTTTCTGCTTAACAGACTTGTTGAAGGAAATAATATTTCATATATATATTTTTTGATACCAAACTTGGCTTAATGCCTTCTTGAGTGAGGATTTTTTTTTTATAGAATTTTGAAAAATGACTTTACGACCAATAGAAATGATTTCCCTGTCTTGGCCACTTAAACTCTTCAAGTTGGAGGATTTGGAGGTTTGGATGCTCTTGCCTTTGGACTTAACGAAGTAAGAGGATCTCTTACTGCGGCTTTTGTGGCGTATTGAGTAAGTAGACTTGTCAGTGATTCGGTTGTATTTAGGCTTGTTGAGTATGATCTTATGCACCCACTTGAGTCTTGGACTTTAACGATTGATGGAGGATTTTATCATCGGACTAACGAGATGGGGATGTCTTACTACGGCCTTTGTGGCGTGTTGAGTAAACAGACTTGTCAGCGACTCGACCATTTTTGGGCGTGTTGAGTCTGATCTTATGCACCAACTCGAGCCTTAGATTTGATGTATGGATGAAAGATGTGTTTCCAACTTGATTTGTTAAAGTTTGCAAACTTGAAATTTTTTTTTGGTCACTAAGACTTTTAAACTTGAGAATTTGAATACATAATTTTGAGTATGCATATGGGGATCTCGGCACGAGGCACGATGTCAACCTAAAGAGAAAAAGAAAGCTGTCTCAAGTAAGTCGACTTCTTTATAAAATTTTAAAAAAATGTCCCGTTTGTGAGGATTTTTTTTTGAAAATGTATTCTTGTGTTATAAGAGAATTTCCAAGTAAAACTTACACGTGTGATTGACAATGAAAACTTCAAGTATAAAATTTATTTGATTACACTTTTATGTATAATATTTCTTTAAATATCAACAATTGATTGGTGACATTGATCTTTCACCTTTGAAGTCAATGAGTTGGCAGGCTCCCCCTTGATATACCTTTTCAATGATGAAGGGTCCTTCTCAATTAGGCTCAAATTTACTGCCAATTTTGCGATGAGGGACGATTTGTCTTCTTAGCATTAGAACCAATTCCCCTTTTTGAAAAGCTCGAGGACGTACTGTATGATCGAATGCTTTGGACATCTTCGCTCGATAGACTTCTAGATTTTGCTGAGCTTGGAGCTTAAGCTCGTCAAGCGCATCAAGCTATTCCATCCATAGACGGACATTCTCATTTTGGGTAAGATCGTGTTGATTGACTACTCGAAGTGAAGATAGCTCAACTTCAAGTGGTAGAACTGCTTTAGTCCCAAACACTAGTGCATATGGGGTACATTTTGTGGGAGTCTTGTAAATGGTGCGGTAAGTCCATAATGCTTCCACAAGCTTGGTATGCCATTCTCTTTTATTTTTTGTGAGGATTTTTTCTAAGTAATTTGATTAGTGTTTTGTTGAAAGCTTCAGCCAAGCCATTTGCCCTCGGATTATAAATTGACGAATATCATTGTCAATCTTATCTTAGTTTAGCAAATCTATAGACTTTGTTTTGAAGGCGGCTCATTCGAAATGATTGATTGTAGCACAATCATAAAAGATAATGTAGTGAAGAAGTTGGTCACCTGTTTCGCTATAACTTCCTTGAATGGAGAGGCTTCTGCCCACTTAGAGAAATAATTAGTGGTTGCTAAGATGAAGCGGTGGCCAGCTGATGATGGTGGATCAATCGGCCCAATTACATCCGCCCTCCAGCACTCAAACGGCCAAGATGCTATCGTTGGGTGTGCGGATTTGGAGGTCAATGAATTATGTTACCGTGGACCTGACACTCATGACATATTTTGGCATGATTGATACAATTTTTTATCATGGATGGCCAGTAAAATCCATTTTTTTTGATTTTAAAAGCTATTTTGGGACCTGATTAGTGTGCGTTATAAAGTCCTTGATGAATTTCAACAATTATTTTGTTGGCTTCTTCTATTCCCAAATATCGTAGCCACTTCTGCTCGAAGGATCTATGATAAAGGGTATTGTCATCATAAGCATATAGTCGAAGCCTTTTCTCAAGTTGTGTAGCTATCGATTTATTACTTGACAATTTGCCTTCTTTGAAGTAATCAACAAAGGGTTGTCTCCAATCTTCCTTCTCTTCTATCATAAGGATTTCATTTTATGGCTTTGGAGTATCCTCAGGTTGAAGTCTTTTCTCTTGAATAGTCTGAGGTTTGTTTTGTTGACTTTGAGAAGCAATTTGTAAGAGAGCGTGAGGATCAACGTGAGTTGCATCCTGCTGATTTGCATTTGATGACCCCTCTTCCAGCGGGGATTTTAGATTTGCTGGCTCTAGAACCCGATGAGTGCAAATACTAATTAGTATGTAGTCGTCGTTGTCGTCCATGCTCGCCATTTTTTTTTAGCTAACTTGGCTAAACAGTCTGCTTTGCTATTCTTAGCTCTGGAGATTCGAGTCATAATGACATTTGAAATTTGCTTCATAAGCTCGTGAACTCGCTTGTGGTAGTAAGCCAATTCAAGCTTGTTGATTTTGTAAAGGCCCAACACTTGATTAATGACAAATTGAGAATTACCATAAACTTGTAGATTCTGGACTTCCATAAAAATAGCTTCCTCTGCGTATTACGCCCGTTATTGGTTCGTGGTTGAGTCAGTCTGTAGGAGTGCCGCATTATACCACATTCTAGTGTGATTAAGATGAGATCGATGCCGGCTTGAGCCTTTGGGAGGTTTGAGGGTTGAGTGTACTTGATGGATGAAGCTCCATCAAAATCTGATTCTTTTTTCTTTTTTTCGTATATATGCATGATTTGCTCGTCAAGAAGATCATTAAGCGATGAATCTGTTGAGATGGGATGCTTAGCAAGAAAATCTACTTGAATTTGCCCCTTTACCGCTTTCTGGGGGACATGTGATATCAAATTCCAAGGGGACTATCGTCGGACACGCGTTGGTCAAGAACTTTAACGGATCGATCCTTGAGAGGAGAGTAATTTTATGAGATAGCATGTAATAACGTAGTTTTTGAACAATAAAAATTAATGCCAAACAATGCTTCTCAATTGGAGAATAGCGTATTTCCGCTCCTATTAGTCTTCGACTAATTTAGGATAGAACGTTCTCCTTGACTTCTTCATTATGTTGTGCCAACAGATCACTGAAAGGTTCTTCAAGTGCTGCTATGTACAAGATGAGAGGCTTTCCTAGGATCGGTGTTGCAAGAATAGGTGGATTCAATAGATATTTCTTGATACTATCGAAAGCCTCTTGACATTCTGTCTTATTTGAAAGAAATATCATTCTTCATTAACTTTGCAAAGGGTTGACATCTGCCCGATAGATTTGATATAAATCTTGTAATAAATGCAAGATGTACCTGTATGGAACGGAGTTGGCGAAGGCTCATTGGAGGAGGCATTTCAACTATTGCTTTGATTTTGTTGGGATCGATTTCAATTCCTCTGCGGCGCACAACATATCTAAGGAACTTCCCTGAGGAGACTCCAAAGGCACACTTGAGAGGATTCATCTTCAGATCATATTTTCTGATTCCTTCAAAGACGATCCTTAAGTCATCTAGGTGGTCTTTGCGATCTATACTTTTGACAACGAGGCCATCAACGTAGCACTCTAATTTTTGATGAATCAACTCGTTAAATATGCGCGTCATATCCCTTTGGCATGTAGCTCTAGCATTCTTCAAGCCGAAGGGCATGACTGTGTAGCAATATATGCCGATTGGTGTTCTGAATGAGATATGTTTCTCGTTTTCAGGAGCCATTTTGATATGATTGTATCTTGACGATTCATCCATAAATGAGAACATCTGGTTAGAAGTATTATCCATTAACAGTTCTGATTTAGGAAGCGGAAAATCATCCTTTGAACATGCTTTATTTAAGTCTCTGAAGTCGATACAGATATGAATCTGACCATTCTTCTTCTTTACAGGGATAATATTAGCTATCCAGTCAACATATTTTTCTTCGAATGAAACCAGCTTCAATGAGCTTTTTGATTTTTGCAATCACCTGCTCTTCAATCTCAGTCTCATTCGCCTAGATGCCTGCTTGACTGGTGCTGCATCTATTTTGATTGCTAGTCTGTGAACTGCTACATCAGGGGATAAGCCTGACATTTTAGCATACGTCCAAGCAAAACAATCCTTGAATTTACAGAGCAAAATTTTTAACTCTTCCACTATATCTTTATGAAGTAGGGCACTGATGAACGTTGGGCGAAGATCCTCCTCAGTTCCCAGATAGTGTGCTTGTTTAAGTTTATCCATTCACCATCTTCAAGCTCTTGGTCTTTGGCACGACTTCTTCATCATTTGTAAGATTGACTTCCAAGAAGTCATTTTTATTATCATTTTTGATTTCAGCTCTTGTTATGACATAACAAGCGTCTTTTTGCAGACAATTGTTTTGGATGAACCCAAAGCCTCTGATAGTGTGCTTGTTTTTTCTACCAATGGTTTGAGAACCTTTTGGGCGCTACATCATTTCAAAGAGCTTAGTCCTTTGCTTATTTGCTCTAACATGAACTTGATGCTTGTGCATTAGGTTTTGCATCTTTGGAGAATAATATTTTGACATTTTTGTGGGTACAACTTCTTCCCTTTTAGATAACTGCATTACCCAATCAGGATCTTCTCCTTGACATCATTCAGATTTATAAAACAGGCTTCCTGGCTCACGCCTTGCAGGGAGGGGAGGCACATAGAAAGTCATCAATTCTTCGACATTGTGGATTTCTCGAGGGGTGATTTCTTTGAAATGTTAGGGAGGAGTAGGAGTGACTACGAGTGTAATCTCCGTTGCCGACGGATCTATAATTGTTTTAAAGTAGGTGCATTGCACCTTGCCTTCAAAAGGTCAATTCATAAAATGATCCTCTCTTCAATACTTTGCTTGAAGGTTTATGTTGACCTCTTGATTTGGAAGGGGCACATTCCTATCCTTCTTCGGTATCTCACCCAAATGAGGGACAATTTTATTTATTTTAGACTTGCTCTTTATATCCCTAGAGATACCTGAAGCGATCTCTTTTCCTTTAGTTGGTTTTCTTTCACCATCATTCTTAACTTGTTCTTTTATGGGTTTTGAAGTAGATGCAGTATTTGTTAGTTGTTTTGTTCGTTTTGATTCCCTCAGAAGGAAGTAACTGACATCTTGATATATTTTCATTTTGTGCACCGCAAAAGGTTGCATGTCACCCACAATCTTGCATTTTTCTCCATTTTCTGTATATTTCATACGTTGATGCAGTGTAGACAGGATAATACCATACTCATGAAGCCATGGTACTGAAGAGCTTCAGAGGTGTCGGATCGACCACATGAAACTTGGATGTAGGGAATGCGAGAGGGACAAATCACTCAACAATTTTCTCTCCCTTCTCATTGAAACTTGAACCAAGACTTTACCTCGTCCCAGATGTTGTACATCTAGGGATAGCCACCTGAGGGTTCTTAGGTTCATAAGGTTTATGGAGGAACCAGGGTCAATCAAGATCCGTGGTATTATGACTTCATCACTTTCAGCTGTAAGATACATATGACGATTATGCTCTGTGGTTCCAAGCATAAGATCTTCTTTTGAAAGTGTGATAGCTGGAGGATCTTGAACGTGCAAAGCCTCCGTTAGGCAGCGTTCAACAAAATAAGCCTCAAACCTCTCCGGCTCTTTGAGAGTCTCAATTAGAGTATTACGAAGATCTTCTGACATTAGAAGGGTTTCATATACACTGAACTGCGCTGGAATTTTTCTTAAGTGGGATAGAATATTGTAGTCAATACCCTTATTTCGTGAAAGCTTCTTATTTGAATCCTTAGGAATGACTTTTTCATTGATTTCAATTTCTTTTCCTTTATCTTTATTTATTAGCTCTTTCCTCTGTTGAGATGGTAGCACTCGACCACTTCTCTTGAACTTACTTCTTTTGAATATGAATCTTGATGAATTGGTTACTTGACATCGCTACGCTTTCCTCGATGATGGACTTAAAATTAAGAATCTCTTTCATTTTACATATGCCGTAGTCATGTGACTCTAATTCATCTTCATTTGAGAAACAGAGTTCCTCTAAGCTGTTATCAGCTTCATGTACCACCAAATAAGATTTAATGGGAAATTCTTCATCTTCTTCCCTTGCTTTTTCACTGATCTAAAACTTAGTAATAAAATCAGTAAGTGTAATGGGTCGTCTTGCTAGCTGTATATAATCATCCATGTTGTCGATGATCTTTTGCGTTATAGTCTTTTTCTTTTTCTTTGATTTATTCTTTCGCTTGGTAGACTTTTTGACCTTCCTTTGTGGGACTTAGCTAGGCTGTCTTTCATGAGGTGAACTAGCCTTTTCATAACTCGGGTTTTCTTTCAACTCAAGTACGAGGTCAAGTTGTGACTTCCACTTTTTGCTTGGAATGCCTTTTAATCGTTTCAACATCTTTGCAGTCTTTTTAGAAATTGCAACTTGCCACCCTTCATCATCAGTTGATTCTTTCTTCGGACGCACCAATACACTGTTCGATAATGTGAATTCTCCATTTATATGCTTTCGCTCTAACCAATCCTTGAATATGTAGCAATCTTCAATGGGATGACTGAGCACCCGATGGTTTGAGCAATAGTTAGGATTATCAGTTTGTCCAGTTTCTTCAGATCTTTTACACTCTAGTAGCTGGAGACTTGCTTTGAGTGCATGCTTGAATAGTTTAGCCACGCTTTTCCTCTTGAAAGAATACTCTTTGTTTAGCTTTTCCTTGAGGGTTGGTTGTGTCATTTGCTCCTTTTTCTTGTTTTGGATGCTCGCCTTCGCTGAAGCGATCTCGAGGCACATCATTACCCTCAAGTATGAGCTTGGTTTGTGGAGCAGGATTGAATGACTGCTTTGGTCTTTCTTGGTAAGCAGATAACATTCTTTGTACGTTATAGATCCACTTTTATCTTTCTTGAAGGAGGTGAAATGTGTTTCACCCTTCTTTGATCTATATTTCCTCTTTTGATTTATGCGGATGGTATCGAGGCGTGATAAGTTTAATTTCTCAAATTTAGCCACCTTGTCAAGCAGCTTTTGAAATGTGGTAATTGAAGCTATGCAAAAATAATGTGTCATCTTGTCATCAATGTTGCCCATAAGTAATTGAATTACATGCTCTTCTTCTAACTATTGTTCACATTTTATGCTCATGTTTCGCTAGTGCATGATATACCTAGTTACTGACTCATCTTTCTTCCTTTTCTGAAGGGTGAGATCAGCAATAGTTGTCTTCTTAACTGCGTTAGCAATCTTTTTGACAAACATTGTTTCAAGTTCCAGTCTTGGCCAGTCATTTAACTCGACATACCATTCAAAATAGTGGAAGTCAAAGCTGTTGGCTTCAATAATGCATCATTACCCCATGTGTTACCACAGAATGCTTTGAACTGGGCTAGATGCTATTTAGGTTACCATTGTTGTCAAATATATTGAACTTTGACATTGAGTATCCCTTTGGATATAGAACTTGGTCGTACTCCACGGGATATGGACGACCTTTGCTCACCAATTTTTCTGTTTGCTCCGCAACTATAACAGCTTTGATCTTCTCATTCAAAATAGTATCAAGTTGAGAGGCTGTCACAGCTTTAGATGTGCTCTGTAAATTTTGAGAAGCAGGTTGTCGAGCTGACTCGTTCACTTCAACCCTCACTTCTGGCTCAATTTGCACTCTCAAAGCATGTGAGATTATGTTCACTGGATGATTGTCGTCGGCACTGCTAGAGGCTTGATGATTATTTGGAGGGACAGGTGTTGGACCTGCTGCAATATTTCTTTGCATTAATCGTCATCGCATTATCATCATCATTTGCTCATTTTTTATATTTATGGCGATTTCTTTATCTTTAGCTTTTATTTAGCGCTGAATTTGCCTCTGTGCCTCTGCCAAAGTGGTTGTGTTTGCAAAGGTGGAATTTTCTTCCTTTCTCCTTCTTCTTCTTCTTCTTCTTGTTCCTCTCTCGAAGAATCAAAGAATGCTTACTCTATTTGAACATTCTGTTATTCTCTAAGTTGAGGGGAGTCTTTCTTATCGGTATTTATGATATTGGGCATCTAGATGGCTTGTCGACTCGTTGTACCATATGCACTATTTCGACAGCCGTTGTATCTTCCTCTTCCTCTTCGTCTTTTGGGACACGGATCTTTGATCGACGTCTCCAATGGACTTCCGATTCCAAGTGTGGAATTGAGACTTCTTCAATTGGATGGCTTTGATCGAAGCTAACCTCCTCTCACCAGGATGGAGTTGATTGGCGACGAGATCTCTTGGAGGATTCTCCAAGGTGTCGACTGTCAGAAACTTTGTCATCTAGGCCTTTCTTTTTAGGCTCCCATCGCTGATAAATTTGAGTTGAGGCGGATCTCTGGGTGTGCACACCAGATGTCATGCCTTGCTTTTTTTTTTCTAAGACACTTTCTTTTTGAGACCTAGGCCTCCATATTTGCTTGCCTTTCTATTGGGACCTTTCAGCGGCGGATTCCTGGACATGTGGTCCAAGTGTCACGCCTCGATGCTCACCGTGCAAGATTTAAATTTGTTGGCGTCTTGTTGGGATTAGGAGATAAAGTCTACTTGAAGGAGCAGTTCTAACCTCCCTGATAACAGGACTCTAGTATTTTCTTTTCATCAATCCTTCTCCTTTGCAACTTGGAGAACTCGATGTACTCTTGTAGATATAGTTTCGGGTTTCCTCATTGGAGGGAGCTGGCTTGTCGGGTTGAAGGCTGTTTAATTTGACCGTAGAATTTGTTTACCCATCTTAGGTTTGTCAAACCTATTGTGGGTTGGAACACTCATTCTTGGTTCCTAGTTGGGTGTGTGGACAGCAGATATGGGCTCAAGGCTTCTCTTTATTTTGCCTCCATTGAGCTTCTTAGATGAAGAAGCTTTAGCATCGTCTTTGGGGGAAGGGTTCATTGGGTTGTGTTATTTTGGGGGACTAAAGAGATAGTTCTCCCAGTAACAACCCTCTTCATGACATAAGTTTATGAGCGTTCAAGCCTCTCAAAGAAGGCTTCTTGGGTGCTTGATAGTAGTAGGGTGGTAGCTTCAATGCCTCTTGAGCTTGTACATGGCGTGCGGGATCGCAAGCTTGAGATTGAGGGCTTGACAACTTGACCTGACCACATAAATGGGAAGTCAATCGCCAAACTTGATGGTAGCCCCAGGTTTAATAATGGCGTTAATAGCGGGATATTGGCGTCACTTCCAAGAACAGCAGTGAGCGGGTGTTACGGAGTCATTGAGATGAAAGGTAAAGATTAACAATTGATAATCAATGTATTATCCCTTTTTCTTCCAAAAATATGGATACAATAGGACATAACATACTAAAGCACGACCTCTAAATAAAATTTTAAATAACTTAAGACTCTATCCATAAAGCTTTTAAGCTTTTTCTTTCAACTTCTCATTTTGTGTTGTCATTTCTTTTCTCTTTTTTTTATACTCCACTGCCATTATAATTTAAATTGACTAGATGGAAGAGAAACTGTCTCCGGTAGTCGCAATACGTGGGATTGAAAATTCATGACCTCTGATGAAGTGAGTGATTTAAGTGTGTGTAATTTTGAAGGTAGATGAATAGTAGATAAGACCTGCAGAGATTACCTCATTTTGCGAGGACTTTAGATCGGTTCCAGATTTCATAAAGCAAACACTATATTTAATTACCTCTCTTGAGAGAAACTTACGATTAATTTGGTCGATGAATTATTAAATAGTGAGTGTATAATAACAGTGAGTGGAGTTTGAAATTTATAAGATTTATTATTTCAATTTAAAGCTTTTGGTTGGGGAACGGTGATGCGCCCGATCTTGATCCCATGGTTCAATCATCCCGAGGTGTTGCGGTCCCTGGCCCGCTTAGTCAGAGGAGGTAGTCGACCCAACTTGATCGAAGGATCCTGACATATATCTTCGTCGTCGAGGTGTGCTTGTGACGGGTGGAGTTTGTCAGAGACAAATATAAGTCAACATTAAATCAGAGCTTTTTTCGAATACATTATATAATTCACGGTGAAAAGCGAAGTCGTTGAGAACATATGGTGACCGTGCCGTAATTTAGTGATGCCATATCCGCGAACCTCCGGTCAAAGGCTCACGGTTCGCCATTTATATGGTATCATTTTCGCAAACCATGAACAGAGGACAGGGCGTCTACGGGTTTAAGATTATTTTAGTTTGAAAATAGTTATGTATTTGATTTGAGCTCTGTGGCAAAGTCTTAATTTATTGCACAAACAAACGATTGGAGAGATGGATGAATTTTAACTTTAAATTTAAATAATTAATTTCATTTAATTTTTTTATTATTTGAATATTTGACTATTTTATAATTAATTTAGATTTGAATATATGATCATTTAAACTATAATAATGATAGTCTTTTGAATTTAGTAGATTTTATCAACTCTGTCTGCTTCTTTGCAAAGGATCGAGTCTAAATTCATTGCTCCCATATTTATAATCCTTTAAATCTTGTCAACTCTAGGTTGAGCGTAGAGGATCGGATTGAAGACTTTTCTTTTTGGAGTTTGAACTTGAGAAGTGTCAATAGATTTATTATTTGTCATTTTATGACAGAATTAACTTCTTAGGTTTTATTAAATGAAAGTTCTTATAATATCATAATCGGACTTTCAGGTTTTGTTAATCCGGACTCGGTCCTAAGATCAAACCGGGATGTAAATATCTGTTCCTTCATTTTTCGCATATGACTTGCAAATTTTTCCTAGATGTTTGATTTAGTGGATACTTCAATATACATATAAGTATCTGCTCTTTAAAATGTTGTATGAATATTTAGATGTCTAAGTTGAAGTGACTATGTTTGACATGACATGTGTTAAATTGCAAGTATAAGTTTTGATATAGATTTTTGGGTTTTGTTAACCCGGATCCGGTCTTAAGACCAAACCGGGATGTAGATATTTATTCTTTCATTTTTTGCATATGACTTGCATATTTTTCCTAAATGTTTGATGTAGTGAATACTTCAACATACATACAAGTATCTGTTTTTCAAAGTGTTGTATGGATATTGAAATGTCTATGTTGAAGCAATTGTATTTGATAAAGCTTATGTGTCAAATTATAAGCATAGGGTTTTTAGATATCCAATGTCATAAATCAAATGTATATCTGTTATATAAAAAGTGTGTATTTGAAATTCTTCAAATATTTGTTATAGATCAAATGTAAGCATCTGTTCAGTGAAATACGGATTTGATTTTCCCAAATATTTATAGTGATTCAAGCATGTATATGTTCTGAAATAAACCAAACATCCATCTGTTCTGTAGAGCATGAACTTGATTCATTCAAGTATTTGTATGAATCAAGTGATTAAACAAAAAGAACATTACTTCATAAAGTGAACATATATTTCATTTAACTTACATATTAAAGACATTCAAATTAAATAGAATGCAAAAACACTTTGAATATGCATAATGGATCATTTCACTAGGCATTTAGCATGAAGCCCAAAAACTATGAACTCATTTGTAGGAATGGTTCATGATTCATGCTTAGATTTAATTTCATTGAATATTTGTATAAATCGTAAAACATTAAACTTAAATGTAAGATTGATCATAAGCATATGCAGAATCTTATTCATTTAAATGCTTAAATAAATCTTAAATCAAATATTCATTTTCATATCAACATTTAATGAATGCATCTCCTTCATATTCATATTTATTGTTAAGCTATCAAATCATATATTCTGCTTGTAAACAAATTGCAAATCTTTTATGATTTAAATTTCATTTAACTCGAGCCTTTAGGATTAAATCAATTGATCAATATTTTTCATGAATAGTTTGAATTTTGATTCACTTCTCTTTCATGTCATGTCAAGTTTAAAAGTATGATTCAAATTATATTAAATTCAAACTTTTTATAGATTTGATTTATTAAAAATTTTGGCATATGTCATTCGCATATGGCTACTTGAGACAAAATTCCATTATCTAAGAAAGACGTGTATGGTAGGTATCATAAGACACCACAGCCGAAAATTTTGTTTCCCCACCACGCCAAGAAAGGCGTGCATGAGTTTGTATAACATAACATCTCCTTGTCGCATTGGAACAATGCGTGTAAGTACTTATATCACAAGATTTGCCCGCTATATTAGAACAATGTGAACAAGTACTTATCACAAAGTAAATTTTTCTGCCATATTGGAACAATGTGAATATGTACTTATAACACAAGTTTTTCTGCCACATTGGAATAATGTGAACGGGTACTTATCACAAAATAGATTTCCCTGCCATTGGAACAATGTGAACATGTACTTATCACAAAACATATTTCCTTGCCACATTGGAACATTGTGAACATGTACTTATATCACAAATTTTTTCGCCGCATTGGAACAATGTGAACATGTACTTATATCAGAGTAGATTTTCCTCCCACATTGGAATAATGTGAACAGGTACTTGGTAATCTTTGCAATTTTATCTTTACATATGCATTAGGGTAAAATAAGTATTATACAAGTGAGATTTTTACCTTATGTCGTGATTTATCATCATTTCTTTCAACATTTTATCCAAAATTTACCCTTTGGAATGCATAATCAGCAAATTAATGTATAAGTCTTCAACAAATGCAAGCATCATCTGATCTTTTCATATTGAATATCAAAAATATTGCTTTCTTCCTTAAATTCAGCAAATCAAAACATCAATCAGGAGGAGGAGAAAGCCTCGGCTCGCGTGTCCGACAGGGAGGAACGGACGGACGAGAGGGAAAGAAATCAGGCAGGGAGGATTAGACCTTAGCTGCTCGACTAGGAGTAAAATCGGAGCAGCTTGTTCTGCTGTATGAGACCGACGCACGGGAAAACGAGTGCTCATTCCCTCGGCTAGGACGGACGGACGGACGGTTCGTTCGATTGCTCAAGGGAGACGAACGACAGAGGGTAGTTTGGCTAGGCTTGCTCGAGAGGGGAGGAGGCTCGATCGGTTGAGATGGATGGGAAAGGAGGAAGAACTGAGCGTTCCGCCGAGAGCTGCTCGAGAGCTAAGGAAAATCGCACGAGAGGAAGTGCTCGGGAGGATTTTCACGTGAATAGGGCTGGACGGGTTCGTTTCAGCTATTAGGGCAAGGGTTAGGAAATTAAGCGGCTTCCAATAGAAAACGGTGGGCGACAACTCTGATTGGGAGTTTGAGCAGCCGGATTAGGGCGAGGATTAATTAATTTGATTGATCATTAGCTTAATAACAACATAATTATCACTAATCATAGAAATTTTAATGAATCACCCTTAATAACAAATCCTAGCAATATGAGTGTCAATTTTAGATATTTTCATTGTGCCCGACGCAACGACGCAATCAATTTCGCAATCAAAGGTCGTTTGGACCATGTTAAACAATCGTGAAGTGAAACTAAATTGCGACATCGCGCTCATCGGCCAAACGTTGGCGTGACTTTCAATTGATTGCGGAAGGCGTCGTTTGATAGATTTCGACATTTCTTCGACAATGACGCAGTCAATTTTGCGAATAGAGGTCATTCGGACGTCGTTGGTGCTTGTTGACCTCGATATGCGCGTAATCTCATTAAAAACTGACTAGTAACTAACCTTGAATGAGAACTTTGGCCAAAAATAAGTTTCTATTTGGGAGTGACCATACTTGAGGAGGCCTAGTTTTGGTGCCAATATTTTGTTCACATCACCCTAACATTTAGGAAGAGCCCGCCTTAAGTCTTAGGATCCAATGATTAAGTCCCTAACACTATTGTTTAAGCCATCATTAGATTTAACATGAGGACCTCCTCTGTCCACTGGCTATTTCTCTTTGATCAAATTGCTATGGCACCAACTCTATTGGTAGGGTTATGCTTCCTCTACCAGATAAGTGGGATGCCACTCTTAAATGACAATGGGATGGTGGTTAATTAGTACCAACTCATCGGGTGGTCTGCCATTGACTTATCGGGGTGTCTTCCTTTCTGACCCATTGGGTCCATCCCTTCTAGGTTTCCTCTTATCAGATCCATTCTAGCTAGGTTAGATAGATCCTTTTGCTTGAGGTGGCGGATGAATCCATTATAGGAGCCCATTCTGTGAACACGCCTTAAAAAGTAAACTAAGAAAATTTTTAAGTATTAGTTCAAAGTGACTCACTCTGACATTGCTCTATTTCCTTTTGTCTTGCCATCAGACTAAACTATGCATTTGCAAGCTTAACTTTGTACCTTATCTGTTTTCTAATGCGATGATTCAAAGAGAAAAAAACACTTAAAGAAAGCTTAGCGAGACAGCTTCCAGAATAAGTAAATTTTGTTTTTTTTTAAAACTTTGTTTCATTACAAAATGTCTATATAGAGTTGCCATTCGGGCATACCCGTTGGCATGAAAATGAAGAGAAAAAAAAAGAAATTTGTTATCAAATCTCTAACCTGCTCTCCTTTGACTCATTATCGTTTGACTCCTCAGATTCCTCTTACTCCTTGCCATTGCATGTGAGGTAATATAGAGATGCACAGCACATTGAGGAGCTATTGCTTTAATAGTCGCCTTAAAAATATTGAAGCCTTCTTTCTCCAAGCATAGGGCATCGTTTAATCATGATTTGGTCTTCTTGTATCTAGTGACATCCTCCTTGTAGGAGATGTTAACTTGCTCTTGAGGTCGACTCTCCAATTCTATGAATCGCTGATAGAAGGCTTGGATCTCTTTGTTGGCCTAGATTTTGGTAGTGTCATGGCTATGAATATCTTGCTACAGAGTTTGCTGTAGTCTATGATTTCAACTATCGATGCAGCATTGTGTTGAGCCTCCTTTTTCAACTATCGATACAGAATTTGCTGTTGTATTGTCATCTCCTCCTGCAACTATATCTCTAGCCGGCTAGCATACCCCATTGACTCTTCTATTTGCTTCCTTTATTGTTAAGTCTCTAGTTCCTACTCCTTTATGGTAGTAATGTCAGCTTTGATCAATTGGCCTCCATGTTAGTTGGCCATTTGGTTGATGGCAACCGACAACTTTGTTGGTACTATCAGGTAATTAAGATAGTATGTAATATTCACCATCATCGATCTAAAGGTACTGTTAGTCTGAGGGATGATTCTGTGACCAACTTATTGAAATAATAATTGGTAGATCCATCGAGAATTGCACCACCTTCCTTCCAACTTTAATGCCACTTTGGTTGACTAGCTGATAGGCTTGTTGCTTCTACTTTGCTCTTATACTAAGTGTTGCAGCACCTCACTCAATGCGCCAATGTCACTCCCTCAGTCATCTTCTCTCCAAGCAGAAGATAGATTCATATATAGCCAAATCACCGTTGGATTGGGTTTGAGACAAGGTTTAATGCCTTCAATCGGGTCCATGACAATAGTCATGGTTTAATTAGAATATTTTAAGAAGATTTTGTCTAAGCTCAACCGACCATAAATGTCATAACTGCTTGGGAACGCTCCACATAATTGCATAACTAACATGCGACTTAGTGGGCTACACTGTCAGATTTACTTAATTGTACTTTACGAATCTTTGTAACCAATCATATATGGGCTTCGAAAATTCACATCCAACCTTTCGATGAAAAGTTGAATTGGTGTTGATCAAATTTTTAGAAGATAGATGGAACAGTAGATAAGCACGACCTAGGAATTTCGCTCTCATTTTGTAAGGATTTTAGATTTCGTTATAGCCTAGCAATAATTAATTACCTCCCAATCTTTGAGAGAGATTAAAATTTGATCGTTAGATCGTTAATTGCTTAGCGTATAGTAGCAGTGAGTGGAGTTTAATATATTTACGAAACTCATCATTATTAGCTTAAAGCAGATTGTTAGGGGAATGATGATCCACTCGATTAAGATCCCATGGTTCTGTCACCCCGGGTCATCGTTGTCTCTAATCTACTTAATTAGAGGAGGTAGTCGACGAAACGTGATCGAAAGATCTTTGTCTGCAGTCATGAGTTACATCGTTCAAGGTAATTTTGTAGACTTGGGATGGTGTTTATCTAAAAAGATAACTTTAAGTCTACCTTAATTAATAGAAGATTTTTTGTCTTGTTAAGTGCACTCAAGGGGACAAAGTCATTAGGAAACATATGGGCTACAGTCTTGACTGGAATATAATGGTGTCATTTGGTGGTAAACCATTCAGTCAGAGCACTCTGTTTGTAACCGATCATATTTGGAGTCTACTGGTCAAATCATGCTGACAGAAGACTTGGATCATGTTCTTACTGACATAAGTTTATTTGATTGTGAATATAGTAGTACACTTGACTTGACATTGGTTCCTTTGTGAGCTAAAATTTTCTTAATTTATTACATTCAACAAACGGTTGCGGATAGGTGGGTGGAGTGGATTTTACTTTAAGTTATTTAATGTTGAATTTCATTTGAATATTTTATAGATCTTTGTTGCAACATTGAAACTTGACTTTGGATTGATTTACCTTGGAATTTTAGATATAATTTTATGGTGATATCCCCTCTGGTTGAAATTCTTATTCAACACAGCTATCATTAGGGTGTGAATTATTTGATCGTTCACATTTTAATTTGAAAACTTTATTTGAGATTAACCCCTCTGATTGAAATTCACAATCAATTCAGTCATCATTGGGGTGTAAACTATTTAATTGCTCACACTATAATTTGAGAATTTTATATTTAGATTAACCCCTCCAGTTGAGATTCACAATTAGCACGGTCTTCATCGGGGTGAACCTTGTCAACTTTGCTTATTTGCTAGCAGAATATTGAGTCTACGCTTTATGTGTAATTTAAATTCCTTAAGAGATTGATCATATAAAAGACCTTGTCAACTCAATTACAGACATTGAGGATCAGGTTTATAACTAACTTGATCATTTGAATTGCATATGTGAATTTGAAAATAAGGTTGAATTTAAATTAATATTGACTCCAACTTGCGTAGCATTCTCAAACCTTATGAATGAATATTTAACATATAGGTCGGAGCACATCTAGACTATTCAAATTTGTCTTATGTTAACCCGCGTAACATCCTCGGATGTTAAATTCATGCATTCAGCATTGTGTCGGGACCCCATACGGTTGTACTAAGAACGCTTGCACACTTTTAAGGCATTGATTCGAATTTTAATCAAGCCTAGTAATATGTGCAAAGCCCATCCTATTGGGTTATTTAAGTAAATCTTGATATTATAAAGTTAAGTGTGAGATTGCCTTGTGATGCTTGAATTATTTGTCTCATCAGAGAATTTATGTTCATTTGAACATCTTGATGAGATGAATTATGCAAGGTCTCTTTAAACTGCTTTATTTAACGTCTTTTGTTTGCTTGTGCGATGTATTGCGAATTCGGTGGTGTTAAGTGCTTTGACATTTGTTCAATCAATTAATATAATACTTATTTGTTTTGCATTGAGTTCTGAATTTATTGAATTCTCAAACTTTAATTGGGCTTAGTCATATTTGTTGATGAGCTTGCAAGGTCTTTGTGAATCATATTCAAATTCTTTAGTCCACTTTTGATTCATTTAATGTCACATAGTGCAACTCAAGTGACTATTGAAAGGCTGTATATATGCTCATTGACAAGTTGTTTTGTCTTACTTTTGCTTGTATGCGAGCTATTAAATTGATGAGCCTTCAAGTTTAATATAACTTCAACTTATTCGGTATTTTTTTCTTCTTTGTAGGCGAATTGTTGTGCCTTCTCTAAATTTACTTTTGTGAGTTTAAGTTCTCCTCAATTCTTTCAATGCAAAATATAGCCATAGTTATCCTCATATGACAACATTAAGATCATTTGAGTTCATTAGAAAGCCTCTTATGACTTCCATTTTTGAGTTCTATTTTAGTTTAGAAGCTAGTATCTCATTACACTTCAAATTGGTTGCTTCAATTTTATATTCAAAGTAAAATCATGATAGTCTGAATATTCTTTGGGAAGCCACATTTATGTTCGTGGGTAACCATGGGATCCATTAGGAGTTTTGTGAAAGCTTTGTTCTTGTTTGGCGATAAACTAAGTTCACTGAAAGTCCTGTTTATGATTGTCAACAAGTCATCGAATCTCTCTATAAGCTTATTATTATTTAAAGATTTTTTGAATTTTGTATATAAGTTTGACTTTGATTTATTATTTTCATTTAAATTTAATTTAATCTCATTAACACTTTTATTTGATCCGATTTAAGCCTTTCGTTAGTCCAAATTTCGAAAGCCTCTCGGCATCATCCCTGCATCTACAGCTGGAGTCTGGTTGGCCTACCCTCCTTGCCTAAAAAGCGTGCACAATTAGTTTATTGCGACACCGTAGTCAGAGATCTTCATATCGACCACATTTAAAAAAACGTGCTGCAATTTTGATTTAGATTTTAATTTTAGGTTTAAAATTCATTTTATGTTAAATTATTTGAGTTTCCTATCAATTTGAATTTTGGTCGCCTCTCATTATCATCCATGCATAGGGGGGTTACATCGGGAGTTTGCTCAACCTTCCCATCAGCTCTACTGAACGTAATGGTCAGTATCTTGCGACACTGTGGCTGTAGTCTTCTAATCTCATTACCTATACTATGCATGACGAGGTCTTCAAACATTTTGAGAAGCAATATGCAAAAGCCAGCACAATGGATGGTGATCTAACAAAGGTTAGAAGGTGTTGCTTGACAGCTTCGCTCGCTTTTGATGAGCGAACAATAGAATCTATTGTCTTGTAGGCTAATATTGCTCCAATACAAAATAAGAACGGTTGAAGATAAAGAGTCAAAGACAATATGTTTCAGTCCCTTTTCTAATTATTGTCATTATGAAAGATATTCCTTCCATAACACATGACTTGACAATGATTCCAATTACTAGAGCTAATCTAAGGGGGTGTTTGACAATGAATTTACTAAGGATTTAGTTGGCTAAATCGCGTAAATCCTACCAAACACCATTGGAGGATTTAGTAAATCCCTTGGTGCCATAAATCTAGTAAATCGGATTAAATTTATGATTTGATTAACAGATTTCGGCCGGTATGGCGGTGCACTCCTTGTCTCAACTCCTTCAACTTCTATTTATTCGCTTCAGTTTCCGTTTTCTCTTCCCTCCTTAACCCAGCTGTGCATCATGTCTCTCTCGGTGGATTGCTACAGGTAAGTTCGTTCTTCTTATCTCGCTGCATTGTGCGTCTCTTCTTGTTTTTTTATTTTTTTTGTTGAGATAGGTTTGGTTCCTTGTTTTTCTTTTCTGCCTGTGAAACATATAAATCCTAATCTGGCTGAACATTTGAACACTCAAAACCTCTATCTCGTCCCATTATTCACCTAATAAATAGTATCAAGCTTCACACTGCATTTTAATTCTCCCTATTCCTCTCTCGTCCGAATTTGCTGCAGCAACCATCCCCCAACCGACGCCCCTAACTCCATCAGCCTTGCAGGACTGTTTACTCCAAGCCACGACCGACCCTCACTTCCTTCAGCCTACATATATGTGTTGTTTCGGAGAGATTGATGATTTGGAATCATTTTTTCGTGGCTTCGAGTTGTGTTACTGCAATTCGTATCTATTAATTGTGGGAATGAAATTATTCTATCTCGAGATGCTTTGCTAAGTCCTTTGCTTCGTGTCTATCAGGTAATATGTGAGGGAAGGAGAAAAGTAAAGGGGAATATTTTTTATTTATTTTTTTGTGAGAGGAGTAGGGTCCAGTGTTCTTTGTAGGGGGAGAAAAAACAGATATAGACTGAGGTGGACAGGCAGAATGGATTGGGCTTAATTTTTAAATTAACCCTAATTAAAACCATAATTAGCTAATTAATCCTTAAAAAACATTTTAAAATAGTCGCATCGTGAGCGTGTAACAGTACCGGTCAATGAAGGCGTGGCGTAAAATTATTTTTTAAAAAAAAATGAAATTAACGACTTCGCTTTTTTTTGGCCATATCATCGTCGGTTATCATTCTGCGTGGTTGGTATCGTTGGAAAGGAATAAAAATTCTACAACTTTCATGTTGACAAGTTTTGGAATCTCGGCCGGTAGCTTTTGATATATAAATTTTGAAGTTGAAAGTGAAAGTTATTACGATTTTTTTTTTATAATATCAAGGATTGTTAAGTATATATAATTCGATAATATCAAACACTCAATATATTCTATATATAAATTGATTAATTAACACCATGAAAAGAGTCCAACTACTTGATGAAAAAATGTGTATTTCTTCATCGAATTTTGATTTGGTTCATTTGTTAATATTGAACTTAACTTGACACTTAGTGTGAAAAATGAAATATAATAATTGCATAAATTAAATAAAGATGAAATGAGTTAATGAGTTTTAATATGATTAGAAGAAAATAAGCATATTTTTATATAGCATTTCTGATTAAAAATGAAAATAAAATAGCTTAAATTGATAGTGTTCATTTCTTAAATTAGGGTAAATGGAAGTATCGATTAAATTAGGGCTTATTTGGATCAATCTTATTTTATGTTTTGATTTTGTATGTTATTTTAAAACATATTTACTTAATATATTTTTATATTTAAGAAAATAATTATTTAATGTATTTTAGATGTTTTATTTTTTTGTTTTAAAATAAATCATATTATTTTTATAAATACTCAAAAATAATTTTTGGACATTTTAAACTATATGTCATTCCACATTAAGTCTTTCATCCTATCACGTGAGTTAACCAAATTAAATAAACAGTAAACATCACTAGGATAACACAATGAGAAATAGGTGAATGAGTAAACATAAAAAAAATATATAAACTGTCAGAAATACATCAAACGCAGAAAAAAACATAATACATTTACCGTCGTCGATGCCTGCGTGGTGGAATTGCATCGCTGCCAGGAGTGTAGTGGGATGGTGGTCTTGCGGTAGATGCGGATGATCTTGTCGATGGTCCTCCTCTTCCATCTGCTCCAGGTGTTGTGATCCCCAACTTTCATAACGAGGTATGTCGGCCAAGCTTGTAAACGAATACGTGGTAAACTCCATATGGCGGTATCATATGATATGACGGGACCATATGCAGCCGGGCTGTTTGCATTCCATGGTGCATTTGCGACCACTTTACTCGATATGAATCTTGGGGTGGCATTGTAAATGTGCGGGTATATCCCATCACGATGAAGGGATGGCCCACATCCATCGATGGAACACATCGCGTCTAAGTGCAGAATGTCGATCCTCGTAGTGTCGAGATATGCATATCCGCCGCCTTACCACCAAGCAGTTATTCATTGAAAGATGTCGATATTAGTATCGTCACCTCATAAATAACGCGGAATATGTCCCTATTCAAAATGTGATCCATATATAGAATTTATATGAGTGTATCGTTGTTATAAAGAAAAGAAAATTTTAATACTATGCATTTAAACTAACCATCGAGCGTTAGCGGTAGCCGAGGGTAGTATGTGTAAAGTGTCGGCGCTTCAACATGTATAGTGAAGCCCATGAACGATGTCTGTATCGGTTGATCGGCTCCTTCATCTTTGTGAAGAATCCACTACTACAATCGACTCACATCTTTTGCTCCCCACGGTCTGATGTCGATTTGTGGTAATGGACGTCAACATCGCTTTTCTCAGCGTACAAATGATGGATCTATCGGGCAACATCAATGGTAGGAGACATCAGGCTGCGAACACGATCGGCGGTCACTCTACCTCTTCCAACATATGATCGGTACTGGTAGCCATATTTCTGTAAACATATATCCGCGACATGGCGGATCTGATGTCCATATGGCTCCCAGGATGACTCGCGCATAACATAAGTTATTATTTCAATCAATATTGAGTAAGCCGATAAACATTACATCAAATTACTGCATTTCTGCGAGTCCGTCCAACTCATCCCTATGCTCGATGTTGGATCGGCATCTCCGAACATATCCTTCATTCCATCTAATCTACATTAAGGTGATATGCGTAGGATATGGAACATGTAATGTCTTTCACATGAATGTGCTCCCGCTATCTGCGATAAATGAACACATCCGTGCATGCTGCGTTGGTTTTGTTGCTTCATGTAATTCTACTGATGGCGACACTAACCCAACGATAGCTCGTGAGCGTGTCAATATCACGAGTAGTGGTAGATCTCGTAGGTGAACCGAAACCAAGTATCGCAAAAAAGATCGATGGCAGCGGTATATGCGCTCGACGGCTGCATAGTGAGCGTAGCTCGGTAGATCTAAATATGAATGCGGTAGTATGTCCATCGCGACCATCGTAGGCGGCAAGTGCGATGCATGAGCTGTCCCATTCGGGCTGATGTGATCGCGGATGGGCCGGATCGTATACAATGCGTGCAGGTGCGCTCAAGCAACTTCGGTAATCTCTACAATACCCTCATCTCCACCAACAACACCCGCCAATCGCATCTATCCGGGATACCAAGAATCGTCGCGACATCCGAATGTAATCGTCATCTCACCGGGTGGAGGATGGAAGGTCGTCTGCGCAGCCAACGGCCGTGAGTAAGTGGTGATCCAGCAATATCGCATCGGGACACTTATCTCAGGCGATGAAAACATCCATAAATCACGATTAATGAGATTCCCTAAACATCGAGGTCTGCGACTCGATCCGAAACCCATAATCATTCGTGGTAGGGTTGTCGATAACAAATGCATATGTACGTAACATTTTAAAAGCTGTCGAGAAATTTTACCGAATCGGATCTGCTTTATTACCAGCGTGCATATACTTGGGTGCACTTGGTGGTGGGGCCAACAACCGTCTCTCATTATCCTCTCCTCGTGGGCGTCCTTCGGACATCTTTCTGTTGTAATTGAAGAAAACAATAATAATGCAATTAGTTTAGCATTAATAAGGCAACCTGCGAAGAATACAAAAAACTATAGTCACATCTTGTGAAGAATATATATCAAAAATTTAGAAAAGAGAGTTATAATATTCACATCCATAAAACATGAGTTTTAATTTAACATGCATATAAAATTGTAGATATAATACACTAACCAAACATGCTTAAAAAAGCTGCTTTCAATTATAACTTTATATGGAAGCAAATAAAAACTTAATTGCAGACCTGTTATATTTTTTGTATGCACAATGCATGATTTCAATAAATACGACTAGTTTATACTTATAAAAACTTATATTTTTTATGTTTCTCCTCTTTAATGCAAGCTCCCAGACAATAAGTAATTAATTACTTATATGAATGTTTATTTTGTTAAAACATAGAAAAAGTCTCAAACAATTTAGGAAGGAGGCAAGGAATAGACTAAAATGTATATATATTTTGAATATTTTAGAAAATTAGGTAATTACTATCTCTATATATATTTTTTTTGTGTGCCCAAACTGTCATTTAATGAATTACAAAAAATTAACTGATACACATAATAACAAATGTACAGAAAAATATAATAATATTTTGAATTAACTGAAATCAAATATGAAAAATGAAAACAGTAAAAGATAATGAGCTTTCTTTTAACTAAATAAACAAAAGATATAGTAGAAACTTACAATAGGAAATTAAAATTAAAAAAAATTTTCCAAAGAAATTCAGTAATTTAGTTCCATGTAGAGCTATCAAAATTTGACATTGAATTCCCAAAACATAAAATACTATGTCAATTTGACATTGAATTCCCAAAACTACACGAAAACTCCTAAGAAAATGCATCTTCCACCCCTTTTTATGCTCGTTTTCACATAACAACGAAATGTTTAGAACAAATGCGAAGACAATGAAAATCAAAGTTCATGCTAAACTTCTCTTAAATATCAAAGTTGAAAAGCTTGAAGGCGAATAATGAGCTAGTGTAATGCATAACATTAAACACAACACATAACACCAAGAGCTAGTTTAACAGAACACAACAAACACGAAAACACGAACATCCGAACATCTACGATGAATTACAATCTAGCGACGTGTTGAGGACACGTCGACTTTTTGTGTCCAATGCCTTACACACACTACAAACCCTAACTTTTGTAGTGTTCTCGCCCATCTATTTTAAATCTTTGTCCTTGACCGCTTGTCTTCCTTTTGACATTGATTGGTTTATAATCTCGGGCATGTGCCACCACTAATGTTCACCCCACTCTTCCGTCGGTATTACGTGGAATTCGCGGTAGGTGTTGATATAGTTTTTGCAAACTATAGTATCGAGACATAATGGGCGTGGTTTATGTGTCGTTGACCAGAAACAGCAATCATGCGCGCATTGGTAGATGGTAAAACTGCGGTTGTCTACGTACATACACTCGTTATTTTCACCTAATTTCAAGAAGGTCTGCGGTGACATCAAACACCTCATGCTTATTCGCGTTGAAATCTTCTTCCGTTCTTAGCACGCAACGTTACCTTAATGCGTGGAGAGACCGATGTTTCCTGTTGTCGTTCGAGTGTTGTAGCTGATTCAAGATGTTACATGAAAAGGGATACAATATTGTAGTATACAGCTGTAATCAAGGCTTGAATCGATAAACCACGTGCTCTTTTAAGCACACAATTGAAGCTCGCTTCGTTTGTAGTCATTGTACCGTCTGTACCCATCATGAGTAGAGACCATTGTTGAGCGTCCCTTGAAACAAGCCGTCATATGCCTCCTTGATATTATTGATGTCGACATATATCGCTTAAAATTCGAATGTCATGTTTCCAAAGAACGCACATTTTTTGACATATGAAGTCATCACTATGCCGAATCCGCGGCTTGAAATTCTCCTTAAATGACGCGAAGCGATGTGCTTCCAGGGAAAGATCTCTCAACTGACCCACTGCGTGTATCCGAGATGAGGCAGATCATCCTGTAGAAATTGTTGGGATCAAGTCTTATAATGTTTGCAAAACCCGACTCGATGCTCTCGATTCCACAACTGGCTAGTGGGAATAAGCCATTGTTTCGTCGATCCCAAGCGGTTAGCGGTGTTCTCAGACTTGCGCAGAGAAAAGTCATCAACGGCGGCAATCGCCAACCTCTTATGGAAGGCTCAAATGACCAACAACCGAATCTGTTGAATCTGAGAATATATATATCTTGATCCGCATTGATCATAAGCGGCAGACATGAATTTTCCCAATGTTTTGTAAGATTCCTCCCAACTTCCAAAAAATAACCCTGCGTGCATCCCGGCCTGTAGGACACTCTTATATTGAACTTCGACTCAATACGGCTACAATTTCCTGCTCATCTAGTTGACGTCGATTGCGGGTTGGATGAAATAACTAATGAATGTGCATTCGCGTGTCGGCATTAGAATGACTGTGGTATGAGTGCGCCAAGTGAACTAATGCCACGCGCAGCCCAACCTCTTCTTTGATCTTCATGTAAACATGGCTGGTGCGTTAGAATAATGTGTGAACCTGCGTGAATTTTAATTGATTTGAAGACAAATGACATACTACTCGTTCATTGTTCATGATACCACGAATAGCAAATTCGTTTTTTGAAAACACATATCTTCAAACAATTCACGGAATGCGCTTATCCTCCTCAAAGGCGAATGATCGATGGACCATCGAATGTGGTCCTCATCCCATTCTCTGAGGTTTTATTTACGCGGATAATCGTTATTCATCAGTGCTCTTCCGTATGATTTGTTCTAATTGAGTAATCAACAAAAGTCCTTGCTAAGGGATGATTACGTGGGAGTTAGCGTTCTGCTTATCATCCTCCTCTCATCATCACCTCCACTGACATAGTTTCATATCCAACATCTTCTTATGCTACATTCATCTCATTATCTTAAGTCACCCATGCTGTAACTTGTCCAAGAGAAATCATGTTCTCTTGCTTGAGCATAACATTCCATGGAACTTAATGGCGAAGTTGGTGCGATATTTTCGGTCTTTTTCGCTCTCTCCTCTATATTATTAACCTCGCCTCTCATCAATTATAACCACAACCAGTTGTGCGCAGCGGTGAGTATAGCTTCACTGACTTCTTCATCATCAATGGGAGTTGCAATAAATCCAGCACCAATAGAAAAACGACTCACCAGATTCACAAAGAACTTTGTTGGATCTATCTTCAACGATTTCATGATTCGTTTCTATAATTCCTCGAATCTAATCCGACGTGGGATTTGGACTGGACGATTTTTCCCACCAATGTATGTTGGAATGAAATCGTCGTTCTCACTTGCCATAATAAAAGTCTTATCTGATATAGTTGAATTAAACCTAACGCGATACGAGCAACAACAATAATCTTCTTTTGATAAATGCAAATAATTTAATTAAGGAGAAATAAAATTATTGGATTCATTTATGATATAGAAGATGCGAAATGCTACCAACAAAAAGCCCAACTTTATGCGAAATTTACATACTTTGACAATCAGTTTTATTCAAATTATGAAAGATATCAACAAAAAGCCCAACTTTATAAATTCTAAATCAAACTAAATAGCTACATCCAACAAAAAGCCCACCTTTACTTCTTTTTTTTCTTTTTTTTCTTTTTTTGAGGGATAGCTATTAACATACATAACACATAATTCTTATACATTAAAATATTTAATGTCTAAAATTTTATATTTACATAAAGAAAATTCAAAACTGTAATATATACAATAAAAATAACACAAATATTAACTTCATACACAAAAAAAAAATAAAAAGAATAATTATCATGTCATGGGTCAAAAAAAGAATATGCATTTAGACATCGTAGCTTTGAAAAAAAAAATTTCAACTTTGGTATAGTACATTTAATCGACTTCTACTTATTAGAAATATTTTGTTAAAATTCCATTATGAAGCATAAAATCAAAATATTTAGTAGTTAGGTATGCTTCCTATTAAAAATTCTTCATATAAATTTTGCTTTGCACATATAGTATGAGGAATCTAAAGATGGTAAAATAAAGCCACCTTTATTAATAGTTTTATGGTAGTATCACATGAAACTATAGTAAATTTATTATCACCCTCATTATTATGAATAAAATGATTAGTGATAAAAATAATTTCTTCCTAATTCTTTCGGAGAGGAAAATCAAACTCATCCGAAAAATGTAACTAATACTATTTAGTAAATAAGGCAAATTTGAAGTGGCCAGCAAATAAGAGAAGCTTTTGTTTCGAACCTCCCAACCAATTTTGAATTTTCTCCAAGATTTAGTGACAATTAGAAGCTTGGAAATTTGAGGAAATATAGGTTCCAGGTAGTACAAGGGAAGGGACATACATTGAAAACCCAGAACATTGCCAATAAATTAATAGGAGCTCAAATTTTAATTGATTTTGTAGACTCATGGAATGAAAGTAGATATTTATAATGTTTTATAAACATTGTACATTATCATACTTAACAACACCAAAAGTTAGGAGTTCATCAACTTATATGAGATGAGAAAGGTAAGAACTTTTTTCATAATTGCAACATAAGAGACACACAAATTCAATTAGATCCACAATATGCATACCTAAAAATACTACAATAAATTAGATCTACAATTTAAAGAGAGACACAAAATTAGATCTACAATTTAAAGAGATACACAAAATAAGTTAGATCCACAAAAAAATTAGATCCACAACACAAATTAGATCTACATATTACCCTTTGTTTTGAAAAAAAATCACACAAAACCTTTTCCAAAACGCTTGAATCCGGGTGAATGAGGCGGCGGTGTGGCGGGATCAGCGGGGCGGAAGGTGGCGTCGACCTTTGGCGTTTGGTGGCCGGGGCGTAGGCGGCGGGTTTAGGGAGAAAGAAAAAAGAGCGAGAGATCGGATCGATTCCGATCTCTCGTTAGTTCAGTTTAAAAAATTTAGCCGGCAATGAGGCGGCCGGTCAGCCGGTCGCTGTTGGCGGCAAGCTATTTTAAATTTTTTAAGGGTTAATTAATTATTTTAATTGGTAATTTAAAATTAAGCCAATGGATTGGAGCGAAAGATTAAGTCAAGTTCTTGATTGAACCTCTTTGATGGAGAAGAGAGGTTTGAAGAAAGCTAATGAGATAATGCAAAAAAAAAAAAAAAATTTAGAAAAATCATGTAACGATTACATTCAGTTTGCATTGATTTCCATAGGACAGTTTCTACTCGAAGCATAACGTTTGCATTGATCTCTATTTATAGGTTATGATTACAATCAGTGTGAAAAATTCAATTGTATTATCAGCAAAAAAATTTATTAGATCTAAATAATGTAACGTTTATTTATATTTTGTAATGAACATGATATATTTATTAAATGATGAATTTTAACTTTAATATTATATTCTTTTGTTGATTTTTTTTCATATTCTTTAAAATATTATTATTTAATTATGACTTAAATCCTCAAATAACTACCAAACATCTTTCCGATTTAGCGATTTTAATAAATCTGATAGAAGCGTTTTGAGTTTAACTTGTATTTACTAAATCAGGATATCTTTGGATTTACTAAATCCTACTTGAAATAAATCCAATCTGTTGCCAAACACCCCCTAAGGGGAAGAAACATCTCTAGGAAGGCATTAAATAACTTAGTCCAAGCCAGGGTAGTTGATTTCAGAATAGAAATATTCTGTGCAATGCTTGGAATGATAAACAATCCACAAATGAAGCAATTATAGCTATATGTAGATTGGTTTGTTCTCTTTTTTTAACTAAACCCTTCAATGGTTTAGACCTGCAAGGTTATTGACAGCACCTTCATATGATAGTTGTAATGAACCTCCAACAGTCATTACTGGCGTTTATTAGCAACTATGAAAATAGAAAGGGATGGACAAACGAGAAAGATATTGGGAATCTACAAGCTTGCGTTGCCTGCAAGGTCATCGGGTAGAAGTTGAGCCGAGGATGGAGGAAGGTTGAGAGCAGCAGAGTGGGAAGAGGGGACGGCAAGTTGTTAGGTTTCAAGAGAGAGGAGAGGCTTCGGCAAGATGGAGAGGGAGTAGGCTACAGTGAAGGAGTTGTTCGGCTGGGAGGAAGGAGCAGCTCAGTGGAGAGAGGTAAGGAGTAGAGGAACTTGAGACGGGAATGGGCTTGGTTAGGAAGGAGGAGAGTTGTCACGCCCGAGGATGAAGAACGGAGGAGATGGAGGCGTCAATGGGCTGCTGTGAGTTCGGTTTTTTCTTGGAGAGGAGAACCGAGGAGGTTTGCGGCTTTGAGATGCGAGAGAGCTACGTCTGGCTTTGAAGAGAATGGAGGATCTGTGGTGTTGGAGAGGTGTTTGGAGAGGAGATCGCAGCAAAGAGAAGAGCGATTTGCTGTATGAAACGAATAGATGGAAGAAGTTCGTTTGTGGCCTGCTACTTGCGACGAAAGACGAGCTCGCGGGTGTTGGGATATGCCGGATAACAGAGAGGATGTGCGGATTCCTTTTTTTGTTTTTGGTCTTTCACGTAAAGCAGCATGGGGGAGATGAGGTGGCAACTTGTTATTTGCTGTTTGAAACGAATAGATGGAAGAAGTTCGTTTGTGGCCTGCTACTTGCGACGAAAGACGAGCTCTCGGGTATTGGGATATGCCGGATAACAGAGAGGATGTGCGGATTCCTTTTTTTGTTTTTGGTCTTTCACGTAAAGCAGTATGGGGGAGATGAGGTGGCAACTTGTTATTGGCTGAAGGGAGCGGTGAAGGCATGGGGTTAATTGGACTTGGGCGGCTGAAATTTAATGGAAATTAATTAATATATTCTCCTTGAAATGAGTTTCGATCTTGACAAAATTTTGTGCCACAACTCCAAGTAATATTATAGATAATTTTGACAATTCAAGCATAATTATACAATTTGTTGCACAATCAGAGATCGTTTGGTTGACTTCGGTATCGAATCTGGTTAATTTCAAGTCAAATGCATGTTTTCGCATCTGGCCGTTCAATACTCACGTAGACTCTTTCGAATTGATCTCGGATAGTTTCATTTGATATGTTTCAACATTTAAACACTAAAGACAATTAATTTTACGAACAAAGGTAATTTGAATGTCGTTGAGGCCTCCCGACTCGTCTTCTCGATCAATTAGCCGTCAGATTGTATGAGATATATATTTTGACTAGTTTTGATGATGATTGATGTGTTTCAGCTTAGATTCATGCAACATCACATTGCGGTTCATCGAATTTTCTATTTTTGCTTGTCTTGACTTGTGTGATTTATGTCGATCCAAACCCATAAATAGAGGAGGACAAAACTTTTGGATTTTGTTGGCAATTCTTGGCTTTAAGAGAAAAGCTTAAATTCTCTCCATTTTTTCTTTCTTTGTGTTTTCTCTCTCTTCCCTCTAATAGTTCCTGTGCTGGTGGTGTGAGATCACTGATAATTTGGGATTTAACCATTCACATTCGCCATAATGGCCAGCAGTTCCCTATATAAACGCCTCCACATTGTTAGAGTAGGCCTTGCCCTTGTTATCATTGTACTTGCTTGTTATAGCTATGACTAGCTCTCTTGTTGTCAGCAAAGGGGCTGCAATGTTACCCTCTGGTCAATAAGATTTGCAAGCTGTGCCACCAGATTCGCTATTGATATTGCCTTGGGATTGCTGACAAAGCTTCTTCCTTTGTAGATGCTTTCTGGATTTTTAGAGCTTCCTTAACTTGCACTTTTATAGATGGCAAGCGCTCCCCTCCTTCTTCAAGGAAACTAAATCCGATGCAAATTGGTAAAAAAAAATTAGGTAGGGAGGTTTAAGGTGCATAACAAACATATTAAAAAGGTTGAAAATAATATATTTTTTCTAATAATTATGTGATTTGTATGATAAAAGATGAACCATTATGACATGTAGGTAGAATTTACGTGAGATATGGGTGGGAAGAAAAAATTGTTTGGTCAAAATATAGCATATAAAGTTGCACAAAAGACACGTACAAACATATTCTCACATGTATAAGCCACAATAATGAAAGGAAAAGAGGATTAGCTGACTCCAAATAACAAAGATAAGGTCAATGTTGTCGGAGTAGATACTAAATATTGTCTCTCATTCAAGTAGGATTATTAGGGCCACATTAACATCAATTTTATTTATTTTTGTTTTATTTTAAAAAAAATCTGTGTAATACTTATTTGTTATTTGTTAATGTTTTTTGTGGCTATTTTTTTAAAGAATAAATTAATTTATTTATAAAAACCAGAATGATTTTAGGTGTTTTCATTGTTTTCAAACTAAGATCTCCTAACCAACCGATCTTACGTGCCATGCTGACCAACCCTGCTCTCGCCGCTGGCCAACTCTGTTCTGAAGTTGACGACATCTCGGTCTGTACCAACACCTCTCTTTGTTGTCACAGCCCCCTTCCAAACCATAAATGAAATTTACTTGTGTGATTTTCAATTTTAAAAAATATATATTTAAGATATCAAATATAATTTTATTTCACATCAAAGCATAAATAACATAAAATAAAAGCAAAAAAAATAAAAATAAAATAAAAGAACAAAAAGTGATCCCCTTGGTGTCCTCAAAGAGTCTTCCTCGAGTAAATCATTAAATGCTTAATTTTTAGTGTACGTAGAATCTACTTTTGGTTATTCTGCACAACTGCTGCTGCAACTTTTCTCTCACAGGTAAATGCACCACAAGCTGCCATATGCGTTCTAGCTTCACAGATTGCAAACATTGGTGAAAGCTTTATTGGTGCTGCATTTCAAGAGAAAGACGGTTTCCAATGGGTATTGTGAAAATTTAAATTATCTGGAATAAGTACTCGTTTTACATCTAATTGCCATTTCTGAACGATGCCAATTGTCTTATGTTAAAATTTCCTTGTTCCAATAGCTAACAACTTTTTGTGAATTTGTAGCTCAATAATGATACTGTTAATGTACTCAACATCTCCATTGGTGGCATCTTGGCAATTCTGATGCAGTTATTCATGTTTGATGGCTGGCACTGATGAATGGTTTGCAGAAATTTCACATGGTTTTGTGCTTCCCTCGACTTTTGAGAGGTGCTATTTTGGTGAGTTGATTTCTTGGGCACTTTGAAAATGGCAAAAATAATATGCGAATGTTTCAGAGGTTATTTAATTATGCTATAGGTGAGGTTCTTTTGTTATTTTCAGCATTACAGTATTGATATAATTAATGTCGGTCAAGAAAGAACATGAAGCAAGTTGTTTTGCTCACCACATACAATCAGAGTTACAAAATTCCCCTGAGATATATGTGAGTCCGCCAGTGGTAGCGATATTTGTTTGGATTATCTTTCACTCCATCATGGTTATCATCTGTTCCGTTAGTTTAAGCCACTTGGTTAGCTATATTTGGCGTAGAATCATTGTTAGCTATTAATTGATTTTTTTTTAGTTTAATTGTTTCTCTTTCTTGGCTTTTGACGCCATCTTAAAAGCAGCAGCAGCAGCTCACCATTGTTTTATTTCCTCTCTTTGTTTATACCATATACCAGTGAATGATGCCTAATATCAAGCTTAGTTGTAGCCAACTTCTGAACTTATTTAGGGAAGTTTACCATAAAATGCTAGGATGTATTTAAACAAATTTTAGGAATTGATTCGTTGCCAGTCAACGACTGCTACACTTCCCGAGCACTGTTTTCTATAGGACTCAAGCATTGGGGACCTTGGGCTGGGAGAAATAAAGAAAGTGAGAGACTAGAGAAATTTTGATTGAATTTTATTGTACATTTCACGCTTATTTATCAGCAAAATTACAACAAAAATTAATTTTAAAAAATTTATTCATCTTTAATTTACTCTATAATAGAAGGAAACTAATATTTTTAAACAGACGCCATACGACCTTGTCTTCAAGTAACAACAATTTGAAATATTATTACAATAGACTTGTCCTAATCTATAATTTAACGTTCAAAGACAAACTTATAAAAAATAAAATTCATTATTATATTATTATAAACTGAATTTAGATCCAATAATCCATACTTATTGCTTCCTAATCTTGATTAATGCTTTTGATTGACAATTCGTTTTGTTGGCGGATCTTTTACAATCCCCTCTTGATTTTAGGACTGTGGTCTAAAAAACAATATTTATAATGATCTGCATTAGGAGAACATATTATTAAAACTTCAGTAAATATAATCTTTTGATATTTCTATAAACAATATTTTTAAGATATGATTGGTCATATATTAAATCTGTTTCTTAGATCACAAGCAGCTAGTTTCCAAGAGAGAGAGAGAAAGAGAAAGGGGAGTGAGAGATGGAGAGAGAGAGAGAGAGAGAGAGAGAGAGAACTACTCATAAATAAATTTAAAAAAAAAAACTCATTTAGTTGCGTACCACTGCTTTCTCGTCAGACTGTCTGTTGCGAAAGGTAGATTCAAGTTGTCTGAAATTATCATCAATTCGGCTTCACAAAGGTTTATTTATTTTAATTATTTTTCAAAGAATAATTAAGCAATAAATCACAAATTATATGGCTAGAATTTATACCCTTGAACAACTAACTCTCCTTAAACCATTGGAACACAACCCCCCTTTCACTAAATGATTTACTTTTACCGATCAAACATTGTTATTGAATCAAACAGCTCTAAGCACATAAATTTAGCATCTTTAAGTGGTCTAGAAAGTAAATAAACATAAAATTCCGTTTTTCTTGTACAAAAAAAACATAAAATTCATTTTTTCTTGTAAAAAAAAAGAAACATGTAGCCTACGGCAGTCCCTTGTCGATTGTGCAGAAATGTTTTAGTTTTTTGCTGTTTGAGAGTCTTATAAGAACTGACTGGCTGGAAATGCTATTTTTCTCACTCCTACCCTTCTTACAAGTCACAACCCACGTTATTGTACAGTGGTTCTGCAGATTTGTGTTCAGACACTTTCTTTGTTCGGTCACATCTGTCAGTTCTGTCTGGTGCTGTTTGATTCTATTTCGAGCATTTTTTTTAGATAATATAGTCAGCAATTTATTACTGCTTACATTGCTTTGATGACTGAGTAAATATAATGGTTTAGACCAAAATGCACTGTGCACGCTTCTGTCACTATTTATTTGTATGCAAATTGAAGTTTCTAAGGAATATAATACTCTCAGAAATGCTGTACTATTCTTCTAAAAAATAATTACGCAAATTTATGTCACCTTTCACTTGATTAGGTGGATCATTTTAGTGTTAAAATGGAGCCCAATTTTTTCTGAATATTATTTTGAGTATCAAAACATTGATGATAGAACAGTACAAATATGAGGTGTTAGTACTATCACACACACAAAAAGAGGAGAGAGAGAGAGAGAGAGAGATTAGTAGTAATGTCTACTACAACCATTGAACATCGAAGATTTGGTTTTCTCTCTCTCTCTCTCTCTCTTCGTCTTCTAGTTCTATCTCATACTGAGAAGCTGTTATATGGGTGATAATTATAAAATACAAATATTAATAAGATCAGTATAAATTAGTAGTTCTGCAATATGTTGAGTTTTATGGAAATCATCAAGTTTGGGATACATTAACGTAGGAACAGGAATCGTTTGTGCCTCCTGTCTCTCCTTCAAACGTCTTTCCAAACTCTGACCCTACCTTTTTTTACTGAAAATCTCTCTCAAGCAGCAATACCCCACCTTCATTATTTCCATCACATCAGCTCTCTCTCTCTCTCCCCACTTTAATCTGCAGATAAAAAAACCTCTTGAATATTTCGTTCCCTAACTTACAGACACAGAAAATTCTCCTCTCCTTTCTTCTACCTCTAAGCCCTTCCTTATGTCTCCAACAATGACATTACTTCTATCTCCCTTTTCCCCCCAACTCCTATTCCTTCATCTTTTTCTCCTCTCCCTCAACTTCATCTCTCTCAGCTCTACTTCAACCATGAACCACTTTGAAAAGGAAGCTCTCTTCTCTATCATGGATTCCATGTCCTCTGATAGAGACTGGAGATCCTACATCAACCAAGATCCTTGCAATCCGAGCTCCTCATGGCCTGGCTTAGAGTGTATGCCTGGTCCAGACAACCATTTCCATGTAACTAAGCTCGTCTTTGGAACCCATCCTAACCCAACTTGCAGGAGCTCTGCTACTTTCCCTTCTCAAATCTTCACTCTTCCATTTCTTCAATCCATTCACTTCCTAAACTGCTTCGAGACCGAGAAGACAACTCTCTTCTTACCTCATTCAAACTTCTCTTCTCTTCAGCAGCTTAGCCTCAAAGCAAATCCAGCTCTCATTGGATCCATCCCAAGTCAAATCTCATCTCTTCAATCACTCGAAGTCCTCACTCTCTCGCAAAACAGTCTCCAAGGCGAGATCCCTGAAACTATCTCTGCTCTCAGCTCTTTGATTCATCTTGATCTTAGCTATAACTTACTAACAGGAAAAATCCCAACCCAAATGGGGAAACTGAGCGGCCTTGTAGACCTTGATCTTAGCTATAACTCACTCACTGGACCAATCCCAACATCAATAGGAGGAATGGTTATGCTCCAAAAACTGGACTTGAGTTCCAATTCACTCACTGGAAGCATTCCAGAGAGTGTGGAGAACCTAAAGTCGTTGACTTTCCTTGCTTTAAGTGACAATAAGCTGAGTGGATACCCTAAGCCTCCCAATGGTCTCACCAATCTTCAGAGCATCCAATACCTGTTCATTGGATAGCAATCCAATGTTCATTCCATTGCCATCGGAGCTCGGAAGGCTGGAGAGGCTGCAGGAGCTCAAGCTGGCGAACTCCGGTTACTCAGGGCCGATTCCGGGGAGCTTCACCTGGCTGAAGAACTTGACTGCTTTGTCTTTGGAGAACAATCATCTCAGTGGTCAAATACCTCCTGGCCTGGGTGGACTCGGTAGGATATACCACTTGAATCTTAGCAGAAACATGCTTGGTGGAGTAGTTCCTTTTAGTGTTGAGTTCCTTAGGCGGCTGGGGAGGAATTTGGATTTGAGTGGGAATGCTGGGCTCTGTTTCAATGGTAGTTATGATGTTTTTAGGGGGATTTTTGATGGTGTTGGTGTTTGTGGAAGTAGAATTACTACTTCGTCTTCTTCCACTGTGCTGCAGCCATTGGAGAGCTCGTTTGCCTTATTTAGGCAGAGAACTACCTCCTGTTTTCTATTGATTTACTTCTTTGTTGCTTTAGTTTCTGACTTTTTGTGTTTATTGCTATAAGTAATTAATAATTATGAGTTTGATCACTTCTATGGAAAATTGAAGGAAGCTTATAATTATACCTTTGGGAGTAAATATATATATATTTTCTTTTTGTGGTTGTTATGAACATATGGAGAAGTACCTATAATAAATATTTCAAGTCATTTGGATTCATTGATCATTTCAAACATAACTAAAAAAAGAAAAATCTTTAAAAATACATAGGGTTTGATCGATGTGTAGTTCGGCTTGATCTAGGTTATTAGACTCTATTTAAAAGTGATTCAACGTCTATGAGATCATCATCAACAAATCATCGGGCCGTGCTCAAGGACTAGGGTTAGGCTCTGATGAGACTTGAGCCTAACCCGATTGTATTTCTCCCTATCTAAGCTTCCCCAACAAATTGCTTCACTCGAACACTTCAGAGGAACATGAGGAATCGAATGCATGGCTAACCAGGCTGTGTCATTGCCTAAACTCATGGGAACAACAAGACCATAAACTAAATGAAGAGGATTTGTTGGGGTTACCTCATGTGACACTATGGTTTGATGACTTGACCAAGTTCAAGCCACCCACAATATGAGCTTGGTGCTTAAGTTAGCTCAGTGGGTGGGAAGAGACGAGAATGCTCGGTTGAGCTTCTCTAAGCTTATGGAGTGTATCCAAATCCTTTGTCTCTAAGGGGAAGATTTTATTTTTTTTAACATCATAAGACTTAAGCCCAACCATGAATAACTATAGCTGGACTTGGGCTATTCTATAACTTAAAGCTAGGTGGTGCCACTGCTAGACTCTCACTTGCACTTATTAGGGTTGGAACATCCAACTCATAAAATAATCTATTATCAATAACATCCCCATTTACAAAACAAAATCATTAAAACACCAAATCAACACACACACATAGAGATATATATTGCATCCTATGATTTAATACATTATAAATTATATCAAAATGCTTAAACAAGATTGACTAAACATTTTGAGTAAATATGCTATCAAATTAAACTGAATGGCTAGTTTTTTTTTAGATGAATTTAGAATGTATAATATTTGGAATACAGGAGATTTTAGAATTTTTGGTGTCTGGCTTGAAGAATTTGAAATATAATATAAATTTTCAGTGAATTTCAATCTTATTTTAGAGTTTATTTTTGATGTATTTTAAATTCGCATAATTTTTATCTAGTTTTAAATATATCTAAGTTGAGACTATTACAAGCACTCATAGTGGGCACTGCCACAACTGCCCATCACTACCGCCGTTTGTTGCAGTTGATCATCTATTATCATCACTCGCTACCGCCAGCCGCCATTGATGTTGGTCGCCGTTGCCAAATGCTTTTAAGCTGTACGTTATCTTTTTAATCTCAATCCTGACAAAAAAAAAAAATAATTTTGGACGTTTAGTTTGCAATGGATGATAAAATTAATAAAACAAAATTTAAATTTTGGGTTATGTTATAAAGATCCGGCTTTCACTTAAGATGAAAGTAGCCAAGCTATTCTAAGCAGAGGGAGTTCTCTACGCCCATTATGGTGTAATTCAGTCCCATGTTACTTGATTCTGAAATCACATTGCAATTCACTCTTAGAGATTCTGTCGTCTATATGGATTGAGTTGTTCGTTTAGAGGAAATGAATTTTGGAACCCTCAGTTATGACAATAATCACATATGTTGTAAGTTTTATCAAAATTTTATTGTTTTATCCTTTGATTATAATAAGGGCTTGACTTTTATTTTAATGGTAAAGTGACTAAAACTTGTATAAATGAGCTCAATTCAAGCTAAAATTTTATAAAATTTAGAGGAGTGACTTAAGCTTAGCTTAATAAATTTACACCCCTATAGCCTGACCTATGCCATCATAAACCACAACCTAACTATCTTAGGGTGCGTTTAACGGTGATAGTGGTGGTGCCATGTCGTGCCACACCACTGTCGTTTGAGATGAAGCCAAAGCGCTTGCATTTTGAAGAATATATGGTGAGAAAATTGTATTTTTTAATTTTATTTAGTTCGTTGTTGCAATGGTAACAAGAAAGTTACAATTTAGGGAGATTTACATACATACCACACAATTTTTATGTATTTATATATGTAACACTTAAAGTTAGATATTTATTTTTCTAATACTTTTCTATGCTTAAAAAGGTACATTTCACTTTTAAAAAGTGAATGAAGTGATATTTTTGATGTGATATTGAAGATTATGGTGTTATATATATAAAAATTGAAGTTTAGGTGTTAGATATGCAAATACATAAAAATTGCGTGGTATGCATGTAAATCCTCCTACAATTTATTCATAATTATTTTTTTTCATATAGTTATAACTGTCTCAAATAGATCCTTAATCTTTTATTTATTTTGCAAGGTGTTAATCATGCCTGAATGATCCAGTCTTTTGCTACTAGCCATGAGTTCGAATTCGAGAACACTTCAATGCTCATCTTTATTAAAAGGTTTTGTTTAGCCAATTGGACTGATCTTTCAATGCTCATTTTTGTTAAAAGATTTTTTGTTTAGCCAATTGGACTGATATTTGATAGGACATTAATTATACACATAAAAAAAAAAATATCATGTAGGAAAAATATTTGAATTTTAAAAGCGATTATAATAAAGCACCATCCAATTGGCTGCTCCCAACTAACATCTATAATCTTAACTGTTGTCATTGATGTGTGTATTAGGATTAAATTTGATCAAAAGTTTAAATAGTTATTATTTAAATTTTGAAAGAATTTAATATTATATATATATATAATGTTATAATATAATTTAATGTCAACATTTTTCACATAATAAAATAGCATCAAAAAAATAAAAATGATATGAGCCAAATTTAAGCTGTTTAAGCTGCATTTGATGTAATTTTCAATCGGTGCGATTTAAATAGAATTACAAATAAAAATTAAAAAATTATAATTTTTTAATTTGACTTAACATATGCGATGACTAACAAAAAATTATAATTTAATTTTTTAAAAATAATAAAAAGTTATAATATCTATCATAATTTTTTAAATAATAATTTTCTTTCATCGCTCTTTATTATTATTTACACATAATAAGATATTATGAAGACGAAGAATTCATATAGTTGATCTAACTCGATCTCACTTAATAGAATAAAAGCTTTGTTGTTGTTGTTCTTTATTATTATTATTTTTATATAATTGCAGTTACCTTAATATTGCATTCCAGGCCTATAATATTTACATTTTACATCAAACTCTCGACTTAGAAAGAAAAAAAAAAAAAAAAAAAAACACAAATCCATCCCGTGATTTCCATCCATCTACCCGCCGAATCACACGACCTTCACGGCAGTGCGGAGCAGATCGAAAGTTAACAGAGAAGCCCTGGGTCGGGCGGCGCCGCCGGCTACTTCTCTCGACACCGTCGGCGGCGAGAGCCTCTCGAACGTGCGGAGCCACTTGGACTGCATGTACTCGTGTTTCCTCCAAGGTCCCATATGCATCTTATTCTCCTTCATAGAACGCTTGGCCGCCCGGCACATTATCTTGACCACCGATTTGAGCTTTTCAGCCTTTCCGACGAACATCTCCGGCAGCCGCGCCACCAGGGCGTTGTACTCCGGGCTGGCTCTCGCCATCTCGAATTCGGCTTTGAAGTTCGGCTCAATTATTACTCGGGTCGGGTCTTTAAGCCCGCTCCTCGACCCGATCATCACGTCAACGTAGCTGTGTTCCCCTGCATTTATTTATTACCTACATTTTAGTTGCCGTTACAATTGGAATTATTTTTTATTTTATTAAAAATAAAAATATTTACATATAAATCTTAGATAACTGATCAATTTTTTTTTCCTTCTCTTTTAATCTATGCAAGCAAACAAAGTCACTTATCAGCGGCTTTGATTGCATTTGGGCTATGGACAATTCTTCAATTTAGTTGACCTAATAAAGAATTTTTAAACTTATCTTCATTTAATTTCTCCGATAAATTAATATAATTATATTTAGAGAGCACGAGGAGATTTCTAAATTACCTGAGGGAATATCCGGCGATCTTTGCCACTTGGATCGACAGACAGCGGCGTCATAGCCCTTATCCCGAAGCCTCTCGGCGATTCCCCTCAGCACGAAACCGCGGCTGCACTCGTTGCCGCCGACAGCTGTGGCTGCGCCACCACCGCCGGAGCAAGCGCAAAAGGCAGCGCCGTCCGCCCTCAACTTTCTCACCGCCTCCTCCACGTTTCCCCGAAGCTTCCTTTCCGTTGATCCGTTTCTCAACAGCGCCTCCTACTCCGCAGATTCCATCAGTCAGAAACCCACCCTATTTCCTGACTAAGAATTAAAGATCTCACGAAAAGAAGGCGAGGGGAACTTACTTGGAGAAGCTGGTCCTGCGACTCCCAAAACGCCCTGGCCTCGGCTGCTCCGCCGCCGGCCTCCGCTCCATCCCCCTCGCCATCGCTGATCCAACCGTCGTCGCTTCCCGTACATCCGGCGGCCCATTCCTCCTCGAAAAATCCCAGGACCATATCAGCCAGGCTCTCCGCCATCTCTCTCGTCCCCCTCTGCTCTCTCCGGCGAGTTCCACAGCCTTCGATGCGGGATTTATTTAAATTATATGCGGCGAGCTGTTAATCATGTGGGGCCCGCGCCTTAGAACGGATAGGCCTAGGGAACGTGACAAATTGGGTGGGCCCCGCTTTATTTTTGTGGATGAATGAATGTGGACGCGGCGAACGCGAGGGGAGGGGGGATCCGACGTGGCGTCGCATACGCGAACGGAGTCGCGTCTGGCGGTTCAGAATTGGGGCCCACACCCAGCGAGGATCCACGTATGTTTTGATCGCCTCAGAGTAATTATTAGTGTGGGCCCATACTCTTATCGGGTATATTCGCTTTCGGAGCCATTGGATCCACTCCACCGTATACGTATTTGGAACTTAGAAAGCGTCTTTTTTTTTTTTGAGAAGAATTAAGACTATAAGAGACAAAAATGACAAAGCAGACTGATTGTTACATGGACCGAACAAAATGCTAAAAAAACTAAAAAACTATATATAAAAAATAAAAATCTTTTTTTTTTTTGCCTCAATCTTAAGATTTTATTTTTGATATATCATATTAAATCATGGATAAATTTTAAAATAATATATATATATATAATATTATTATAATAATTAAATGAGATGAACCAATAATGCTATAATCAAATCAAATTGAGCCTAAATAAGTTTGAATCAAGTCCAAAAGTTACGCATATAAATTTTAAAATATTGATTGGATGATCGAATGATTTTCAAATTTGACGTGTTATATTGAATCGGCCGAATGAATAATCTAAAGAGCCTAAGATTACTCAAATCAAAGATCATTTGAATTGTCAAATCACTAAAAAATTATCTATGATCAAATAAATTGATATGAACTGTCTGATGGAGTGCTTTGAGATTTTGGTTATAATGATCAAAATGTTCATCTCAGAATCCTATAAATAGGATCTCATTCTTGTCATGAGGGAGGAGGAATGAGCTAAAAGTGACTTAGGAGAAAGCTGAGAGTGCTAGAAATTTGAAGTTCATTATCACCACTATTGTCGTCGATCACCGCTTATTTTTATCGCCGACTGTCATCAACAATCATTATAGCTCAACTATCGTTGCATAGTTGTTGTTGTAGTATGATTTTGGATTTCATATTATCAGGATTTTTCACATACAATCTTGTAATTCCATTATCAGGAAGATTTAAATTTTGTACTCCAAAATAGAAATATAGTGAAATATTTTTACTGGGCTAGGCCACGTGATTTTTTCTCCCTATTTCTAGGATTTTTTCATATAAAATTTCTGAAATTTTTTATTCTATTTTCAACTATCTCTGCATGTACTCGGTTTCCATACAAAGTTAAAGCGTGAAATTTTACTATATAGTTATAAGTTTTTCGGCACGCACAATAATTTTTTACTTGAATATTCTAGATTTAATTTTTTGAGAATACATAAATGCATGAATTTGACATGAAAATGATTTAAAATATCTAAGTTGTAAGAAAATCTTAAAGAAGAGAGCCTTCTATAAAGCTTAAGTATCATTCAGTAGAAAAACAATAAAAATTGATATATAAAAGACTGATTTTAGGTGGGAAGTTACTCATCATCACCCTGTCAAAAATTCTCCACTGGGAGCAAATTCATGATAAAATCTAATGCTTGGGCCAAATGGTAGAATACAATTCCACTTTAGGTAAATAGTCATAATGTGTGTTAATAAAGTATTAGAGAATTTACATATATACCACACAATTCTTATATATTTACCTAAAATTTAATTTTTGCATATATAACACCTAAATTCTCAATATTACATCAAAAATATCATAATCGCTCATTTTTTCAAAATGAAATGTGTCGTTTAAATCATAAAAAAATATTAGATAAGTAAATATCTAATATATAAACACATAAGAATTATATGATATGTATGTAAATCTTTCTAAAATATTTATTTGCTAATGACTCATTCTCGACCACACCAACCAATATTCTTGTTGCGTGCTAGAAAACCAGTTGCGGTAGAGTAAAAGTACGCTTAGTTTGTAAATCCAAAGACACATACGATATTTAAAAGTGAACAATAAAACCTAAATTTTACGTGGAAAACCTCAAAAGAGGAAAACCATGGGGCTAGCCCAAGAAAAGCTTCCATTATGTCGACCGCTTTCGAGTACAAAGATCTTCCGAGCACGGATTACATGTAATCAGAAGTGAAAGGGGCAACATGGGCATAGCATAATGTTAGCGACGATAGACGATAATGCCGACGATGACGACGATGTCAACGATAATGTCACGATGATGTCGCGATAATGCGACGACGACGCCGACGACGGCGGCCCGGTGGCACGGACTGGCGATGGTGGCGTGGCGGACTATTGTTGGGAGGTCGACGGGTCGGCAATGAATCGGCGATGGTACGACGTGATGACCGAATCGGTAAGCATGATCTAGCGAACGATGGTGGTGACCGGAGCGAAGATGCCAGCGGACCGAATGGCGTAGGCGGCGGTGATGCCAGCTGGTTAACCGACGGGGCGGTTTCCAGACGGCGAATCGGCAAATGACGGGCGACGACGCCCGAGGTATGGGATGACCACGCATGGGTAACCGGCGAAATTGTGGCGCAGACCGCATGCATGCCGACGGTGGTCGGAGCGAATAACAGAGGTTTGCGGTAATCACGTGCAGCGGCGCGATGACAATGACGATAGGTGGCGGCTAAGATTGGTCCTTTGATGATGCCAGACCGTAGAATTTAGCCAGCAAGATCATGGCGGCCGACGGGTGGTCGGCGGCTGCCAGTAATCGATCGGCTGACCGACGCTTAAATGGCGATGAGGATACGAGGATTTTGACCTATCGAGTTGCGTTACGACGCTAACTTGTATGGAAGAGGTCGGAAAGTCCACCTATTCCCTGGTGTTTTCGAGTGTTTGCTCTATGATGTTAACCTATATGGAAGAGGTGAATCAATCGAGAGAATTTTGACCCATCCGGTTGTTGTCGAGTTACCGGCGACGCAACTGGGAAGAGGTTGAATCCGCCGGGATTTTTGACCCATCCGATTATCGAGTGTTATCCATGACGCGTTAACCCGTGGAAGAGGTTGAATGAATCAAGATTTTGACCGAGGTTGTTTGTTAGAGTGTTACCCGATGACGCTAACTGTGGAAGAGGTTGAATTGAATCCATGAATTTTGTCCTATCCGGTTGTCGTGTGTTACTAATGACGCAACCTGCATGGAAGAGTTGAATCAATCCACCGAGATTTTGACTATCCGAGGTTGTTTGTCGGTGTTACGGCGACGTTAATGTGGAAGAGGTTGAATGGAATCCAGATTTTGATTATCCGAGATTGTTTGTCGAGTCTTTGCCGGCAACGCGTTAACTTGTGAAGAGAATTGAATCCGTGAGATTTTGACCCATCCGTTGTGTAGATACCCACCCTAACCTGTATGGAAGAGGTCAATTAATCCAGAGAATTTTGACCTATCGAGGTTGTTTGTCGGGTGTTACCCATGACGCTAATGTATGGGTGGAAGTCCAAGAACTTTTGACCTATCCTAGGTTGTTTGTCGAGTTTTGCTTGATGACGTAACCCGTAAGAGGTAGGAGTCCACCAAGGACCTTTTGACCCATTCAGGTTGTTTGTCGAGTCTTCACGACGCTAACCTGTATGGAAGAGGTCGAATTAAAACATCCGTGGATTGTACCAAAGTTGCTCCTTAACTCGGTATTTTTTCCATGAGTAGTGGAAAAACATAATTTGCAAAGCTATATCTCTTCTCAATGTTGAAATATCCTCCACTTTGATTTTTCTTGGGATGGTAATCGATTAGATGCTTAACATGGGTGATCTTCCGAGATTAAGATTGTTTGATCAAGGAACTAAGTTTGATTTTCATTCTTCGCCATGCTCTTAAAAGCTTGAAATGCTCCACTCGATGGTGGTTTTGATCTTTAAAACTCATACAAGATGAAATAATGAGAATCAACTTCCCACACTCGCCAAATCATAGAAAACCGGGTAAAAGTAAAAGTTTTCTACTTGAGAAATAAAGACAAACACGTATTTAAATAGTGAATAATAAAACTCTTAATTTTACGGAAAACTCTAAAAGAGAAAAATCATTTAAAGAAAGTTTCCATCCGTTTCAGAGTACAAGATCTTCCGCCACACATATAAGAAACAACAAATAAGCAAGAATGATAATGTTGATGCGATTTGCTGATTTGATATCAACGATATGTCGGCATGATGATAATGATAATCGGCGAGGATGGCCGGTGGCGGTACAGGTCAAGTATGGCATGATTTGCTTGGGATCTTTAGAGCTTCTTCTCTCTTACTGCCTCCCTCATGTATAAAGAGGCTATTTATAGATTAGGAGTGGCGTCAGAATACATGCAACCGAACCACTCTCCATCGGACTCGATGATTCATCATATGATGTATTTTGTGTATTTGAATGCTCAAAAAAGTAATTGTAAGATCTATAACCGGCTCATTCAGACGCCGATTTGACTATAAACACTCTCATATTTGAGAGCTTTAGAATTTAAACATTTTCAAAGTTAATGATATTTTAAGTCTTGATCACCGCTTCAATTTACAATGCTTTGATCAAGATTCTTTTAGATGAATTTTCTATATCAATTCTAATAGCTAATATTTATAAATATTAATTTTGAGTTAGTTCATCACTTATTAGGATTGATTTCAAGGTGCCTCGACCTTAGTTTTTTAATTTTATTTTAGCTCGAAATCGAATCTAGTGGACGCATTTTGATTGAGAGAACTTGAATTCAATAAAAATAATGATTATGTTAAATTGCACTAAATTAAAATAAGTACATAATATTGAGAAAGTATTATATATAAATTTATATTTTAATAATTTTAAAAAAAACTTTGAATCGATATTGAACTTGTTCGATCTAATCTATGAACGGCTCGAGATCGACTTGAAAAATGATTCAATCTGAACATTTGGCTCATAGCTCGACTCACCGATACATAAAAACCTATAATTTTAAGTGATATTTTTAAATTAACAAATGAACTCTATTATTCTAAAAACATAATACTTCAATATATAACGATTTTTTTTTATGTTTTCTACAAAATAAAATAATATTAAATATTCTATTAAATTTATGTCCATTATAAATACTAAATTAAATAATTTATGATAGATAGATATTTTTAAATTGATTTATAATAATAATAATAATAAAATAATATAAATAATATAAATAATAAACGACTGTTTAATGGGAATGGACCACAAATTACGGCGATAAACACTGCTGCTTTGATTAAAATTGAGAGAGAACGGCTCACTTGTCGCCTTGTCGCCGTTGTCGGTTTCCAATTACACGTGGCAGGTATCCGGTCCGGCGGCGCATGCACCGTAGTCCGCACCCTGTTTCGGTCGAGGAAAACCGGCGACGGTATCACGTCATTTAACGACCCAGCCCTCCACGAATTTATTAAAATAAAATAAAATCTTTTTTATAGATAAATTAATATATAAGAACTAATTGATTTGAATGTTAATTGATTATATTTTAACAAAAATATAAATAATTATATGGTGCTTGATTTAGACGTTGTGAGAAAAAAATTAAATGTATTAAAATTGTAAAATAATATTCTTAAAAATGATGATTTACATTATTTTTTATTTAATAACAATAAAATAATATAATAATATTTTACTTTATTATATTAAATTTATTTCAATTGCATTAATTCTTCTGCAGTTTTATTTAACTATATTCTTTTTTGCTACTCTTTAAAGTTTTGTGGCGAGAACCGTTATAAATAGATTTATTAAAATATAATAATTAATTAATTATAAATCGGCTATAGCGCAGTAATTTAAAAAGTTAATATGATTTTTTTAAAAATAATACTCCAAATAATTATATATATCTATATATATATATATATATATATATATATATATATACTATTGAAATAATTTCAAATTATTGCATAAAATTACGTAAACTAATTACAGAAAGAAGTATTTTTAAATTTTGAATAACACATGAGATATTTAAAAGAGAATAATAAAACTGAATTTTATATGGAAAACCTCAAAAAGAGGAAAACCAGGCTACCATATAAAAGCTTATATATATTTACACATAAGATCTTACATAGCAGAATTGATTATATGAACAAATTAAGAATAATAACGCCGACGAAGTCAATTTTAAATAATAATAATATAAATGATGATGATAAGAATACCATTTATAAATAATATATAATATCCGTCGACATTTGACAATGGTTTAAAATATATTTAGGATCTGAAATTTCTCTCTCTTACTGCCTCCCTTCTCCTTTATCCTTTATAAATTTATTTATAGATATATTTAAATACAAAACCAGAAATTAACGGACGCTCAAAATGATCCGATCATATGATTTATTTTTATTTGAATGCTCAAATGAAGTAATAAAGATCTTAATAATTCGATTTATATAAACACTTCATATTTAGCTATTTAGCGATATATCCTAAAGTTTTTGATATTTTAAGATGATCTAAAATATTTTAACATCAAGATTCATATAATTATATTTTTCATATCAACCTCAAATAGATCATTGAAAATTTGAATTTTCAAAAAAATATTACAAATATTATGTTTTTTAAAACGGATAATATTTTTTTTGCAATTATCATATTTTGGCACATTGATTCTCGCAAACTCTTCCACAACAACTAAAAAAAAAATTATGAAGTGCTAAAAAAATAATACCAAAGTAAAGGTATGATAACAAATAATCTATAAAATTAAAATTATGAAAAAAAAATATTTCAAACTTATTAGGATTCGTCTGCCTGTCATGGATCAGTCATTGTTAAATAATTATTTTTGTTTTCTGATTTGATCTTTTTTGTGTTTTTATTTATTCAAATACATAACACGAATTAAAGATGTATCAGGTGGTCAAAAAAATATCACAATCCAGTATTATAGAATTAGGATTTATTGGGAGTAGTTGTGACCTTTTATAAAGCAGATTATAAAATTACTGTGAAAAAATAATTTTTTAAAAAATTATTACAAGTGTTACATATAGTTTTTTTTAAATTATAATAATAATTTTTTGATAATCATTATATTCTAATAATTCTGTTTCTCAATTATCACTAAATTTTTAATTAATAATAAAAGTGATAATTGAATATAACCACATGTAAAAAATCACATCTAATAAAAGTTTTGCTATAAAATCACAACACAGTATTTAAAAGTGAATAATAAAATTCCGAAATTTTAACGCGAAAATCTCGAAAAGAGGGAAAATCACGAAACAGGTAAAACTTTTATATATTTATTTGGAGTACGTTTTCCATTAACGGATTACATAATTGTATGAAGGGCATGAGAATCAAAATCAACAACAACCATATACGTCGGTCAGAATAAATACAATAGAGAATAAACAATGGAATAAACACCAGATGAAGGTCGTCATGATGGAGAAGATTAACGACGGCGATGATGATGGTGGTTAACCGCCGCAATGACACGATTGTGTTTGAGGATTTTCAAGCTTTGCTCTCTCTCCTCTTATTTGGCCCTCATATGAAGAATGGGCTATTTATGATTGGAGTAGCGTCTCAGAATACATGCAAAATCCGAATCACTCCTCTCCATCGAATGGCTCAAAATGATTCCTTTGATCATATGATGTATTTTGTGCATTTGAATGCTCAAATGAAGTCGAAATTATGAGATCTTGAGCTTAGATTCGGCTGTCAAAATACAATTTGACTATAAACTCCAAAGAGTCATTGATAATACGATCTCTCATAGCCTTGATTCAATGAGATCGCTTTTATCAAGATTCGTGTTTCTCGACTAGAATTTTCGGTCATATCACGCTCTCTTTTTGGATGATATTATCTCAATCATCTAAAAATATATATATCGAATACTTGAAAATAACAGATTCTTTAATGAAATTTGCGGGTCCATTAACCATACATTTTGACAAAAACATATCTTCATGAGAGCGATTATGATCACGGCGGATGTGGGTATGCTGCAGCTCGCGTTTCGGGGTATGGACTCATCCAATATTTACTGCTGGGTTTTGAAGGTGGATGGCCAAGGAAGGAGGTACACGGAAGGGGTATGGTCGAAAGCGGGCGAAAACCACCCGGGCGGTTTCAGTCGACGGCCGGAACGCTGGTGAGTCAGGTCACCGACGGGATCGGCGCAACGCGATTGGCTGGGTCGCAACAACGGGCCGCTGGGCGGTGGGCGGATTGGGCGCTGAGCTGGTCACCGAGGCGTCGAACGCTGGTCGAGGGAAATGGGCACACGCTGGGGGTCCCGACATGGCGTGCACATACCCGTTTTGAGTGATTTTGAATGATTTTTAGCTATTTTTGATCTTTTTCCCATTATAAGGGTTTATAAAAACCCCATAGAGCCAAGGAAGAAGACACACTCCTCATATGCTTGAGTGTTCCTCTTCTTCTTAAGAGGAGGTCATTCGGAGGCGATCAAAGCCCGTAGTTCATATGGCGATGCTCTGATTTTCCCTCGAAAGAGGCATCAACTGCCCTTGTCGGACCGACCGGGTTAGGAGGCGATCAAGGCCCGTAGTTCACATTGCAAGCTCTTTTCCCTCGAAGAGGCGTTAATCATTGTCAACAATCGGCGATCAAAGCCGTAGCTCGGCGGCAGGCTCAATTTTCCTCGAAGAGAGCGCCAATGCTTGTCGGACCAATCGATATCAAGACCGTGAGTTCATCGAGCTCCGATTTTCCCTCAAAGAGGCGTGGCCTCGCCGACCACCGCGGTATTGGCTGATACAAAGTAATCGGTGTCGGCGACCGGCGATGACGGTGGACGGGCCGAGATGGCATGGTCGACGGGCGATCGGTAAAGAAGTGATGGTGATTCGATGCGTGGTGGTCGATGGCGAACGCGGCGGTAGCGATGATGTACACGAATGGTGGGATAACCGACGACGATGGTGGTGACCGATGGCGGATCGGCACGCCGGTATTGACCGCTCGGAAGGCCGGTGATGGCCTGGCCGACGGTGAAGCCGATCGCAGTAGTCGCTGGTGATCGATCAGCTGATGACCGGCGTCGAATGACGCATAGCGGCGGTTATGCGCCGACGGGTGTCGCCAGCAACAACCGGCGACAGTTATTATTTTTGACCTATCCAGGTCATGGGCGACTCAATGACGCAACCCGTATGGAAGAGGTTGAATTGAATATTTTGACCCCATCGAGGTTATCGAGTGTTACCCGGCGAGGTTAATTGAAATCCGTTGAGGATTTTGACCCTTCCGAGATTGTTGGTCGAGTGTTCCGATGACGTTAACTGCGTGAAAGAAGGAAGTCCACCGCGACCTTGACATATCCTGTTGTTTGCGATTCGATGACGTTAACCTATATGGAAGAGGTTGAATGGAATCCGAGAATTTTGACCTATCCAGGTTGTTTGCCGAGTGTGACTTCGACGTTAACTATATGAAAGAGGTCAATTGAATCCATGGAGGATTTTGACCTATCAGGTTGTTCCGAGAGTGTGACTTCGATGGCGTTAACTGTATGGAAGAAATCAATTGAATTGAGGATTTTTGACCTATCAAGGTTATTTTTTGAGTGTTATTCGATGATGTTAACATAGTGAAGAGAATAATCAAAACATCCGTTTGGTTGTGCCAAAATTGCTTCTAACTTTCTCGCTTTTCCATGAGTATGATGGGAAAATCATAATTTGCAAAGCTATATCTCTTCTCAATGTTGAAATATCCTCCAACTTTGACTTGTTTCTTGGGATGGTAATCGATTAGATGCTTAACATATTAATATCATCTTCTAAGATTAAGAGTTTCCGCTTTTGATAAAATCAAGAAAGCTAAGTTTGATGAATCTTCATTCTTCGTTACGCTCCTTAAAAGTTTGAAATGCTCCACCGATGGTGGTTTTGATTCTTGTTGGGAAATTGGTTGTCTTTATATGAAATGATGAGAATTAGTTTCCGACGGGTGTCAAATTGTTGCATTCTAGAAAACCAAGAGAGTAAAAGTTTACGCCATTTGTTAAATCCAAATGACACGTATTTAAAGAGTGAACAGGAAAACTCCAAAAATTTTAACATGGAAAATCTCGAAGAGAGGGAAAAAACTATGGGGTCTAGCCCAGTAAAAAGCTTCCACTATATATTTGTTTTGGAGTACAAATTTTCCCGATAACGAGATTACATAATTGTATATGAGAAGGGCTGATAATGAGAATCCCAAAATTAGACAACAATAGCCATATAGTCCGCTCGTGTTGTACAGCTACTAGATAATGATGATGGTGAGCAGAACAACCACGACGATGAAGGTCGCCATGATGGAGAATGAGATGACGAGGATCGGCCGGCGAGCTGGCGGCACGCTTGTGTTTGGAGGATTTTCAAGCTTTAGAGCTCTCTCATCTCTCTTGCTTGGCCCCCTTCATATGAAAAATGAGGGGCTATTTATAGATTGGAGGTGCAGCCAAATACACGTAAAATCAACCACTCCTCTCCATTGGACTCAAAATGATTCTTTTGATCATATATATTTTGTGCATTTGAATGCTCAAATGAAGTCGTAATTATGAGATCTTGAGCTTGTTAGATCCGCCAAGATGCTCAATTTGACTATAAACACTCAATATTTAAGATTGATAAAGCGTTTGATCTAGCTAGATCTCGAGATTTCTTTCGATCGACGCAGTTTCAAGGAATTTTCGTGGTCATATCAATAACTATAATTATTTTTTGAAAAATAAAACAATAAAAAAGATAAGGATCACTTATATCATATTTGAGATTATATATATATATATATATATATATATATATATATATATATATATATATATATATATATATATATATATATATATATATATATATATATATATATATATATATATATATATATATATATATATATATAGGAATCAGAACTCTGATCCTAGTATTCCTAAAAATCTAAAATATCATAATATATGGCTTATTAGTATGGTTATGAGTTTTCCTAGAAAATTGAAGATATCATGAAAATTGAATTGAAATTTGGATCACATCGCCACTAAATTGAACATATTGTGTCGAGCTATGCGCTAAGTGTTCATAATTTTCTACAACTTTCATGTTTGAATCTTGACAAATCTTGCTTTTTGCAGCTTATTTTCGATTTTGTGCATAATTGAAAATTTAGAGACAACTCTACTTTTTTGGCCGTATCGGACTCATTCGATGGAATTTAGTGTGTTTGGTATCGTTGGAAAACTAATGAAATTTTTTTACAACTTTTATGTTGACAACCTTCAATGAATCTCACCCTGGAAGCCACAGTTTTTGCGTATGCTCGGATTTTTGGTGTGCAAAACTGAGACACAGGCTCACTTTTTTGGCCGTATCGGACTCATTCGGCGTTGAAATTTATCGCTTAGTATCATTGGATAGCTAATAAAATTTTTTACAACTTTTATATTGACAACCATTGACAAATCTCACCCGAAAAGTTGGTAGTTTTTGCATTTACTTGATTTATCATGGTGCAAAACATAAGATCCCAAGTTTGATGCGAGTCATTAAGAAAGTGATGTCGAGCCCATGCAACAATGAGAGATTCGACCATTGCTTCTGTAAGAACTTGAATCAGTAATTGAGAAAAAAAAAGTAACTAGAGTTTCTCGTGATAATCATTTCACCTCTTGTTAGTTATATAGGTAAATGCCATAACCCTTTTTTCTTTCATACAAATATATACTAAGCTAGCTTATTAATATTATCTTGAGAATTGCTTTAGTTCATACATGGATAAGAAATAAAATAACTTGAGTTTACAACATTAATCATTTAATAGAAACAAATAATAACTAACATCAAAGGATAAATAAATAATAAACATACAAAAGTGAATCAAAGTGAATAACCCTAATACAAAGTACCACACAACTAAATGGTGTCAATTGCATACAAAAGATAATAGTATAAACGATTATCGTCGAAGATGCTTGTGTGGTGGAATCGCATCACTATCGGGAGTGTAATGGGTTGGTGGTCACCGTGGCCAATCTCATAGATGATGTTCTTGATGCTGCTTCTCCTCTTCAACATGCTCGGTAGGTTGTTGTGAGCAACCCAGATGCATAACACCAGGTACATTAGCAGTAGCTTGTGTAGGGAGAGAGAAACTGTGGTACACTCTATACGGGTGTGTCATATAGAATAACAGAGGATCAAAACTTGGAGGGACTGGTGTCTGTCATTGGTGGAATTGAGTCAACATAGCTTCCTGATATAAATACTGCGGGGGCTCTATGAATGTATATATAGATGGCCCGACTACTAGAGTAGAAGATGGACCAATATCCATCATCGACCCATATGACTGTCCTGACGATGAAATACCTAGAACGTCAGTGCCCTTGTACCTACTATAAGAGATATGCATATACACCACACTCCCTACACAACTCCTCATACTTGTTAATAGATTGTTGAAATTCTGCATCTTCGTCTTTCCTAAAATAATGTTAGAATATATTCTCAGTATTCAGGATGTGTTTATACTGTGTTGAAATAAAATTAGTTAGTACAATTTCATTATACAAAGCAATATTTTTAGGTCAAAATGGGCTTATCATTAATTGCTCTCCAGGCAGTCGAGGGTAATAAGTATTTGGGGGAATTATTGGTGCCTTCAACATGTATAGTGAAGCCCAAGATCATTACCATCTAATATATTAGTTGATCGCCGGCTCAATGTTTTGTTGGGATGAATCTACCACCACATCAGATTCAAGATTGCTTTCCTGTACAATGTTCGTTTGGTGGTAATCGATCCAATCAATATATGTTTTTTCTTGACCATCCACTCGCTTGAAAGAAAGATCTACTGGCGCTACATCAGTCATATGTGGAAATTCGAACTGTATAAGAATAAGATTAAGAAGGTACCACTTAACTCATTTCCAACTAATTATTGGTACTCTAACCAGCCATATATCATCACCCTATAAACATATATATGCGACACGTACACGGATTTGATGTCCATATGGCTCCCATATCACATGTGCTATTTGGAAGACATATTAGGTCTACTGCGTACATCTAATAATGAATTCAACAAACAAATTTACAATGGAACAATATACCTGTCTCTACAACAGCCCATCTAATTTGTCTCTGTAAATTCTGATGTGTGACAGTGTCATATCTCTTACAAACCATTCATTTCACTGATATCCCACACTCTGGCCATTTATTTATGTAGAGTATGGTATATGTAATTTAGGTCTACCCACATGAATGTACTCTCATGCCCATACTTGCAGTAAGTGTAAGCTTCAGCCATATTCATGCTTTTCGGCTTTATCGCCTCATATAGCTCAATGTATAAATGAGCAAGCACATTAGATCCCAATGAGAACTCTCCAAATATAGCAACTTCCTCTAGTAGATACTACAAGTGAATCTTAGAGTCTACTTTTTTTTTTTGAGCCGACCATTGATCAGATTAGACTAACTCTAGACTAGATAAAAACTCTTTAATTATTAAATAAAATTAATTATATATATAATATTTACTCAACGTCGCATACTTACCAATTTTAAGTTATTGCAACTTTACATAATTATTTTTTTATTGAATCCAAATTTGCTCGATCAAAATGCACCAAGTTGATTTATTTTAAAAACTCAGCTGAGCTGCCTCAAAATCAATCAAATGAGCCAAATTACGTCAAAATTGATCGATTCAAGCCATGAGTCAATCGCAAATTGCTCAAAAATTTATCAATCCGACTTTGAATCTGCTCATAAACAGCCAATGGCAAAAAATATTGAATTGAAAAGCTCTAATAATTGACATTGTGCAATAGATATATACATTTTTTTTTTTTATCTGACTGTTCAGCTAATTGATATATTCTTTCTTATACTTCATTTTATGTTGTTCAAAAGAGACATCATCCCTCCAACAATTGCTTCGCTTCTCAAGTTATCACCAATTTTGACTGAAAATATGAACTAAGACTCAATGTTTTTAATACTATTTATGCTTTCTATAACTTCTAATGATTTATTTCAAATTTTCAAAAAATTTTGTCAAGATTAAAAAATCTACTTTTTTTTTTTTTTAAGTTACCTTTTACTTGTATATATATATATATATATATATATATATATATATATATATATATATTCTTGTGTTCTTAAAATATTACTTGTAACTATTATTTTTAATAACCCCTTATTCCCCTATCCCAAAATAAATAGAGATATATATATATATATATATATATATATATATATATATATATATATATATATATATATATATATATATATTAAAATCTCTTAGTTAAAATACAAATCTTGATGTATGTAAACATCACTTATAATTAAAATCTCAAATTATACAAATTCTCTTTTGATCATCATAAAGCTCACATAAAATATCTTGATTAGAACGAAAGCAATTTGATTCTGAGTCCATACTAGCCTAGATCAAGCACTTAAAATATAATTAAAAAGTTTGGGATATCAGTCAGATCCCTAAATAGCTTATAAACATGAAATGTTTATAGTCAAATCGAGCATCTTGATGAGCCGAATCTAACAAGCTTAAGATCTTTTAATTCTGACTTTATTTGACTATTCATATACTTAAAATACATCAAATGCTTAAAGGGATAATTTTGAGCCGTCCGATAGAGTGGTTTAAATTTTGCTTGTATTTACAGAAATATCACTTCCATAATCTATAAATATTCCTTCATTCTTCATATGGGGGGACATAGGTTGAAAAGGAGAGAGAGATCTAATACTTGAAGAATCTCAAAATATAATCAAGCCACCGCCCGACCATCACTTGATCACCACACGCCGCCACATCACCATGTACAATCAATCACTACCGCCCACCACTATTGAGTCGCTGCCACCCGCTTCCACCCCAACCATCACTATCTCTCAAACTCTTTTACTGTGTGTGTGAAATTTTCATGCAATGTTCAGATATTAAATTCTCCTACTCTATCGACTTGAATCTTTCAATATATATATATATATATATATATATATATATATATATATGTGCGGAAAACCAGGGCCATGTAGAGTAAAAGTTTTCGCCTTTGCTAGAAATCCAAAGACACACACATATTTATTTAAAGAGTAAATAATAAAACTCCGAATTTTATGGAAAACCCTCAAAAGAGGGAAAACCACTGCTAGCCAAAGAAAAGCTTCCAAGATGTATCTGCTTCGAGTACAAGATCTTCCCGATACCGGGATTACGTAATTGTATACGAAACACATGTGACAACGATCGTTGTAACGAATTGACAGATGATGGTGAATCGCGGAGCAATCACCACGAGAATGCGGAAATAATCTGTGAAATACGGAACAATTAATGCGAAATGTGGGGAACAATACCATCGCGAAATGTAATCTATGAAATGCATGGAACAATCAATGGTAGAAGTTCTCATGATGGAGATCGGAGATTGACGCGCGATCAACGGTGGCGTCGCGGCCGGCGGCTGGTTGACATCACCGAGTGGCGACGAGTGCTTTGGAGGATCTTTAGAGCTCTCCTCTCTCTTGGTCTCCCTCGAGGAATGAGAGGCTATTTATAGATCGGTGAGGAGTGGCGCTCAGAATACATGCAAAATCCAACCACTCCTCTCCATCAACGACTCATGATGATTCCCTTGATCATATGATGTATTTTGTGTATTTGAATGCTCAAATGAAGTCGAATTGTAAGATCTTGTTGGAACCTACCACGAGACGCCGATTTGACTATATAAACACTCCATATTTGAGAGCTTTTAGGAATTTAACCGATGTCTCAAAGTTTCCAATGATATTTTAAGTGCTTGATCTCACCGCCAATTTCGATTAACTTGCTTTCGCATCAAGATTCGTGCTTCGACTAGGAATTGATCATATCGGTTCCCCTATTTTGGATGATATCATCTCAATCATCTAAAAATATATATGCAATATATTTGAAAATAGATTCTTCAACGAAATTTATGTCCATTAACCATACATTTTGAGAAACATATCTTCACGGAGCATAAAGATTATGACCATGAAGCATGTGCGCACGATATATGTAGTAAATGTGGGCATAAGATTGTGGTTATGGACTGCGCGGATATTTACCGCACCTGCGCAGGTTTCGGTTGATTATGCGCGCGCAAGAAATCGCTATGGGTCGTGCATCATGGGTCAAGAGGCCGCTGCCTCGGTCTAATAGACCTGACTCGCAGAAAGGTCGAACGACAGCGCGGACGCTGGTGAACTGGCCAGGGGTCGCAGAATGGTCGAAGCGCAGAACGCCACGGTCGCGGGCTGGGACGCTGGCCGAAAGGTCGAGTTCGTTCGCGCTGAACGGCTCTGAGGACGGCCACATCGAACGGTCCCGGGTGCTGGGTCGGCGGCGGCACCAAGGCGCTTGGGCTATGTGGACCCAAACGACGCGCTTTTGACGGCCGCAATTTTTGATCATATTATTTACCTTTGCCTCTGTGGTCTATAAAACCCCAGGGCCAGGGAGAAGGCACCTCTATTCTTCTTGAGAGAAGATCGTTGAGGCGGTCAAGGCCCTCAGGGTACATACCGTCATTGTTCATTTTCCTGAAAGAGAAGCGCCAACCGCCTCGCTGACCGTCGGTTTGAGGCACCGCGACGCTGACATACATCGTTGTTCCGCTTTCGAAAGAGGCGCCAACCGCCTCATCTGGATCCGGGTTTGAGGTGATCAAGCCCGCGGTACTACGCCGTTGTTTCAATTTTCCTCGAAGAGGCGCCAACCGCCTTGGACCGTCGGGTTTGGAGGATCGGCCCGCGCAGTACGCTTGTTGTTCCCTCGAAGAGGTTTCAACCGCGTCGGGACCGTCCGGTCAGAGGGAGATCGGCGTCGTGTATACATCATGTCTGGCTGCCTCGAAGAGAGCGTTAATCACTACCGAACCGTCACGGAGGCGATCTACATGCAGCATATCGCCGTGTTTGGCGCTTTTCTCAAGAGGCAATCGCATCGCCATGCCGTTGGAGGCGATCGACCGAGACTGGGTTGACGGGCGATGCCCGACGGCGTGGTGCGCGATACTAGTCGCCATGGTGATGACGGCCTACGGATGGAAATGCGCGGATTGGGACGATGGTCGGCCTATAAATGCGCATGGCAATACCCGACCTGGTGGGTGACAAGACGGTTTGCAGATGCGATTGCCATGGTTGGCGTGGCATGAAGCAATCAAGACGCTTAGCATGGCATCAAGCATGAGTGGTTGGTGGCTACCGGAAGCTGGTGAGTCGGCTGGGATGACCGATGACATGGTCGCGCTAAGAAAAGATTGCCGGCGATTCAGCGGTGATGACCGACGACCATACGAGCGGACCGACTAAATGGGTACCGACGGTGGCCGCAACGCAACCGGAGATCGAATGACGGCATGCATGACGCCGAGTACGTGGGGGATGATCGACACGGCGATGGTGATCATGAAGATTGCCGACGGTATCTATCGGCGATGGGTAACGGTGTTGGTCACCGAGGTGGTCGGCGAACGCTTAACGGAGATCGTGACCGGTAGTGGCGGGATGATCGGCGATGATGGCGGTGACCTAAAGCCGAAGGCCGATAGTCGACGACGCCAACGGGGCGCAGGTGACCGGGAGACGTACGGCGGAGGTGACCGACTATGGCGATTTTTGACATATCCGGTGGTCGTGAGTGTGACTGATAGCATTAACCCTATGGAAGAGTTGAATTGAATGCCGGTGATTTTGACCCATCCGGTTATTTATCGAGTTACCCATGACGCAACGGTGGGAAGAGGCCGCGAAGTCCACCAAGGGATCTTTTGACCCATCCTAAAGGTTTGTCGAAGTCTTTGCCGACATTAACCTATGGAAAGGTTGAATCAATCCGGTGATTTTGACCTATCCAAGGTTATTTGTGTTACGCATGACGCTAACTGTGGAAGAGGTTGAATTGAATCCGCTGAGGATTTTGACTCATCCGAGGTTGTTTGTCAGAGTCTTTGTTCGATGACATTAACCTATGTGAAAGGTGTTGAATTGAATCCGCTGAGGATTTTTGACCAATCCGAGGTTGTTTGTCGGTGTTACCCAGACGCAACTCGGTGGAAGAGGTTGAATTAACCGTGATTTTGACATATCCGAGGTTGTTTGTTAGGTGTTACCCGGCGACGCAACCGTATGGAAGAGGTCGAATTAAATTGGCCGAGATTTTGACCCATCCGAGGTTGTTTGTCGTGAGTGTTACCCATGACGCTAACTATGGAAGAGGTTGAATTGAATCGAGATCTTTGACCCATCCGAGTTGTTTGTCGGTGTTACCCGGCGACGCTAACCTCGTATGGAAGAGTAGGAAGTCCACCGCGACCTTTTGACTTATCCCAGGTTGTTTGTCGTCTTATCGATGACGCTAACTCGTGTGGAAGAGGTCGAAGTCCACCAAGGCCTTTTGACCTATCTTAGGTTGTTTGTTGAAGTCTTGCTCGATGACGCTAACATGTGGAAGAGGTCGAAGTCCACCAAGGGGCCTTTTGACCTATCCTAGATTGTTTGTCGGTCTTTGCTCAACGACGCTTAAGTATGGAAGAGGTATTAAAACATCTATTGTGGTTGTAGCCAAAGTTGCTCCTTAACGGCCTTTTCCATTAGATACTAACTTGTTTTTCAATGATAATCAATTAGATATCCAAAATATCGATTTGGATAATCGAGATTAAGATTTTCCCCCGCTTTCGACAAAATCAAGGAACGAAGTTTGATGAATCTTCATTCTTCGCCATGCCCTTAAAAGCTTGAAATGCTACATCTTGATGGTGGTTTTGATCTTGTCAGAACTTGATCACCATACAAGATGATATAATGAGAATCAATATCCACGACGCTAAACTGCTGGTGCTAGAAAACCAGCCATAAGAAAAGTTTTCGCCTTAGCCGTTGTTAAATCCAAAGATACACGTGTATTTAAAGAGTGAATAATAAAACTGAATTTTACGTGAAAACTTCAAAAGAGAGAAACCACGGGCCCAATAAAAGCTTCCACTACGATCTTCGAGTACAAGATCTTCCCATACCGGATTACGTAATTATATGAGAAGGAACAACAATATGTGACAACGATACAGTAATAAGATGATGTGAACTGGCAGCAATCACGAGAAATGGGAACAATTACTGCAGAAATGCAGGAACAATTACCTGGCGTAATGCGAAATAATTACCGCGAAAAGAGAACAATCACCGGTAGAAGTTCTCATGATGGAGACAGAGATCGACAACGCAGGATCACCACGGCGGCGGTATTGAAATCACGAGCGGCGACGATTGTTTGGAGGATCTTTTCTCTCCCTCTCTCTGCTTCCCTATGAGGAATGAAGGGCTATTTATAGGGAGGACGCTCTGTAAATACATGCAAAATCCAACCACTTCCATCTGACCACTCTCATGATGATTCCCTGATCATATGATGTATTTTGTGTATTTGAATGCTCAAATGAAGTCGAATTGTAAGATCTTTAGCTTGTTGAACCGCCGTTTGAGACACTGATTGACTATAAACACTCCATTTGAGAGAGCTTGAATTTAACTGATATCTCAAAGTTTCCAATGATATTTTAAGTGTTTGATCTCTACCTGATTTCGACAATTGCCGAGACTTCGCGGTTTCTGAAGAGAATTTTCGGTCATATCTATATATATATATATATATATATATATATATATATATATATATATATATATATATATATATATATATATATATATATATATATATATATATATATATATATAAAAGTAATTTAGCTAAATTCATTAATTAATTTATTTTCATATTTAATTTTTATATTTATTTTATAATAACTCAGTGCCAAAATCACATCAGATCACATAGCTAGCAGAATATTTGTTGGTGTGTCGATAATGAATCACAAGCAAATAATATAAAAAAAAAAACATCTCCTGAACAATGAAACTCCATAGCTCTGCATACTTTTTTTAAAAGATAAATTAATTGTAATTGTATTTTAAATATAATTTAAAAATTAATATACTATATTAATAAATATATATATAATTTCATAACATAAATACAAATGGCTCGGAAAACGAATATGCCCGAATCTCATGAACAGCGAAAATAGCTCTGCATAATTTTATTTTAGATAATTATTGCTGGAAAAAAATGAAGAGAAAAATAAATTCATCGTACACAAATTTTATGTCAAATAATTGAAAAAAATTTAGTCAAAAACATATATTAATCAATATAAATACTAATAATCTTCCACTTGAGTCATATATATATATATATATATATATATATATATATATATATATATATATATATATAATAATAATAATAATAATAATAATAATAATAATAATAATAATAATAATCTTTCACTTGGGTCACATATATATCACTTGATAATTTTATACTATTAAATACTTTAAAAGTTTAATATTTGCTATCTTTATGAAGGGCATCTTTATACAATCATGTTTATTAATAATATCTACATAAAATTAAAGTGATTTTTATTATAATTTTTCCTGTAACAAAACTATCAACGATTACTAAGTTATTATGATCAACGATATAGATTAAGTATGAATGCATAACTTGAAAATTTTATGAAAAAAAATCTTATATCATATATATTTTCAATTGGTCTTATATTATAGCTTTAAAAAGTTATAAATATAATTTTATTTATTTATGCTAAATTTCAATTAAAATTATGTAACTTTATTTAAGAATTTTTAACAAATAAGATGAAAGAAGACTTTAGTCTGATTAAAAAAAATTATAATAATTAAATATTATAAGGAAACTCCCACTAATAAGTATATCATCAAAGTAATTACTTATACGAGTCACATACTCATGAAATATTTTAAACGATAAACTTTTTAGAAGTGAATCAATAATTATAAAATTTATAATAATATATTTAATAGATATTTAAAAATTTTGAAAATTTTCTTTTACAATAAAAAATTTTATACTAATATATTTTGATTTTGATAAACTTCTGTTATTTTTTGAATATAGCTCAGTAATTTAATTATTATAATTTATTTTTAATGATCTTTCTATTCTATTATATATAAATTTAAAATATTTAAACCAATTTAATATAAATAGGAAGCATTGGTTATAATATTTTTCCACTACATCAACTAGAATTTCTTTTATGTTCCTTATAATTATATATTATTGCATGCAACGACTATAATAAAGACATGTGGAAATCATTTAATAATTTTTAAACTAAATTAAATAATTTAACTTTTTCATTTCTTTGCTCAAGACCCATAGGGGGTGAGATTATCATGTGCTTCAATTATTGAAATTTTATTTTTATGATTAAATAACTTATTTATTTATTTTATTTATTTATTTTGAAGTAAATAAAAAGAAGATAAATAATTAGAGGGGACCTCAGACCATGTGGGCGTTCTTGAGGAGGATGAGGACCTAAAGGAAACTTGAGGATCCGTTTGGGACATGTGGGATTATTATAAAAAAAAAAAAGCATTATTAGAATTTTTAAAATTTCTGTGAAAATGATTTTTGTTTTTGTTTTTGGCCTTTCTACAAAATGTAATATAATTTATTTAGAGTTGTCACATTCTAATATGTAATTTGAAAATTTATTTTAAGAAAATTAGAGGTTTTAAAAACCATGTATTATCAATTTTTTCTTATTGATAAAATCTGTTCTCATTATTAATATATCACATAAAAATATTATAAATTAGAAACAAAACTTGCGATGATATTTATGGTAGAATTTTCAAAAATTAATTTTTTAATCATTCGAATATTGATTTTAACAAACATGTATTAGAATTGAACATCACAACGAGACAAACTTATCAACATCAGGATTGGGTCAATCCGAGTCCAAATGAGTTCAAATCAAGCTCAAGAAGTATAAATGAATATTTCAATAAATTTATTAGATGATCAGATGATCTTCAAATACGACATGCTTATAATCAATTCGAGTGGCTCAACAAGATAAATCCAACAGGTTCAAGATCACTCAAATTGGATGTTATTTGAATGATTAAATCATCAAAAAACTATATTCGATCAAGAGAATCATTATGAATAGTCTGATTGAATGTTTTGAGATTTTATAATTATCAAACGCTCTTTAATTTTATAAATACGACCGCTTTCATGAAGGGAGAGGTTGTTAATTTAGTAGAAAGCGTAAGAGAAGAAGTAAAAGCAGTCATCGTCATCCTTGGCCAGATGTCATTGTTATCTTCATTCTGAGCCATGATAATTCTGGCCTGTATCTTCAGCATTTATTATGGATTAGACTCGTCATCTCGATTTCACCGAAATGATCTTGTATCTTATTATCGAAAAGTTGAAATTTTGTAACTCTAACACATATAATATAATATTTTGAGTATGCTAGATCTAGTAATTTTTTTCCCCTCTTTCTGTGACTTTCTTGACATTTTCGCATAAAAAATTTTAAATTTTTTTATTTTCTTTATACATATGTGTTCTAGATTTTTCATATAAAATTAAGGCATAAAATTGTGCTCTACTGCTATGAATTTTTTTACAAGCAGCAGTTTCACATCATATGTAAAATGAATTCTCATTATTTTTTTACAATGTCTGGCAACTAAGTTTTCCATTAATATCAAAATCATCTGCCTGATATAGAAATCTATATTTTAGAGGAGCGCATGCGAAAAATGAAAAAAAAATATTAATTTCAAATTCCTCAGTTCTTACTAGGATTTGGACAATCAAGAAGGATATTGCAACTTAAGGGCAATAAGTCATATCAAAATCAATGATAAGATGGAGTTGATCTTATATGTGAAAATTCTTCCTATACATCACCCAAATATGAAACTCTATGATAACTCATTGCCCTTAGCTAGGTTGGTATGGCGGCAATTTGAATTCTCCATTTCATTGATTCATCAGGCGGGATGACCTGAGTGAAAATAGGTTGGGGCTCGAAATATATGAGTAAATTAATGCTAGGTTCCTCAGAAATTAATCACACTAAAAATAATATATTACAAAATGGGTGAAGCCTCCAGTGGACACCCATTATCAAAAAAAAAAAAAAAAAAAAAAAAAATCTATAATATGACGTCTGCTCCAATGGATCGCAGTCGGCACGCTATTTCGGTCAAAGAAAACTAACGAAGTAATCACATCCATTTAACGATCCAATCCTACACGAATTTAATCAAATTTAAATGGGTGTTATTCAGTTTTATTTGAATTTTTTTTTATTTACATATATACCTCATAATTATTATATTTATATATATTTAACATGTAAATTTTAATATTTATATATATGATGCTTAAATCTCTAATATCATATAAAATATATCAACATTATTATTTTTTAAAATAAAATATCTTTTTTTATGTATAATTTTTTATGTGTTTACTAGACTATGCATTAGATATATAAATATATAAGAATTAAGTGAGTTGAACATAATTTTAAAAAAAATTAGGGTAGATTCATTGATCGTATTTTTAAAAAGTTAAAAATAAATATTTGTTGTTTATTTATCTGTAGTAAGAAAATTTAAATGTATTAAAACTGTAAAATAATTTTCTTAAAAAATGATGATTAGATTTTTTTTTTCTAGAAAGTGTCTCCATAAAATTTAGATAATTTATTTAAAAACAATAAAGTAATCTAATAATTTTTTTTACTATATTATAATCAATTTATTTCAATTGTTTAGTTACCTCTATTAATTCTTCAACAGTTCTATTTAACTATATATATATATATATATATATATTGTTTTGCTATTGTTAAAGTTTTGTGATGAGAATATTTTCACAATTAGATCTGTTAGAATATAATAACTATAAATCGGTTAAATACGATAATTTAAAATTTTAACATGATTTAAAAAAATAATACCACAATAAGATTATTTTTATCTATTTTTATCCTAATATATAAATTGGACTATCATAAGAACTTAAGTTGATTTCGCCCCTATATAGAGAGAGAGAAAAGAGAGAAGAGAGAAGAGAGGAGAGAGAGAGAGCGCGCGCTCATCTTTAGTTGTCCCTATTCTATAATCAAAAATATGCAAACTTTTTAAAATAGGCACAATCTTAACCGTAATTAGTAATTTAGGCATGAATTTTTTTTTTTTAAGAAAATAGGCCTAATTAGTCCATTATGATGGAGGCTACGTGGAGAACGCGTCGACACCGTCGTCGTCAAACGGACGCATTTATATATATATTTTTTTAAATGTGTATCAGTTCTCATATTTTACGCGTATCAGAGTCACACAGTGTCGGAATTGAGCGAACTTTGTATCGTTAGAATCGTAACGAAATTGTCTACAACTTTCATGTTGTTTGAAATTTATGATTGCGGCAGTGTAGATTTTGCAAATCTTGAGCTAGCGGAGCTGAAAATTGAGCGAATCGTATTTTGTGCGTATCGGAGTCATACGGTGTGAGAATTGAGCAAAATTTACATCGTTGAAATCGTAATGGAATTCTATACAAGTTTTATGTTGGTGAAAATTTACGATTGCGGCCCGATACACAGCATTTTTTATAATTGCGTGTGAAACTGTGGCGCGGAGCTGAAAGTTCAGAGAAGCAATCGTATTTTGCACGTATCAGAGTCATACGGTGTTAGAATTGAGCAAAATTTATATCGTTGGAATCATAACGAAATTGTTTACAACTTTTATGTTGGTTAAAATTTGTGATTGAGGCTCGATGCGTAGCATATTTTGCAAATACGCGCAAAAATGGCGGCGCAGAGCTGAAGGTTTGGAGGAGCAATCTTATTTATTTAAAAGATTTGAATGTATTATATGATAAGCAGCAATCTCACGACTATTTTTACAAATTAGATATAGAAGCTTTGACAAGTGAATTCACCAAAAAAATTCTTAAGAGATTCATTTCCTCTTAAACAAATAATTATAATATTAATATCATCTCACTATTTCTACATTATTCAACTCCTTTTGTCATGAGAAACATTTTAAGATAAACAACATACAAATTAATAAAATTTGCGTGGCACAACAAGCCTTGAATGGTCTTCAATCTAATTGAAATATATGCTAACAACTACATGCCCACATAACTAGAGGCCAGAATGCGTGCTACTCATAATGAGGTGATATTTGAGATTAATTGATTTTCCTCCCAATTTCTTATAAAAACAGTCATTCAGAACCTTAAATACCATGTACAAGTCCCATCAATAAGTTGTAGTGAAATCCTAATGATCGCATGTATCACAAACATCTTATAAAAGCAGCCACTCAGAAGTAAGTACACATACAACAAAATGTAATCCCGTATGGATAGAAGATAATAGTATATACGACTATCTCCGACGATGCCTACGATCGCATAACTAAGTGTGTAATAGGCGGTGGTCATCGTGGCGGTCTCGGATGCTCCGCTAGTCCTCTCGGCCCGCCGGATGGTTGTTGGGAGTAATCGAGGTGTAGCACTAGGTACATCCGAAGGCGTGTCGGGCGAAACCATAATCTGATCCACCGCGGGGTGTCATATGGAATGAGGATGCCCATCGTAGGAGGAACCGGTTCGCCAAGGGCATCGTGACCACATAGCTCCCTCGTACAAATACTGTGGTGGCTGTGTGAATGTATATGTAGATGGTTCGACCACTGGTGGAGATGATGGGACGGCGGCGATCTCGGCTTACGGTTTGTTTGCCCGAAATAGGGACGGTGGCGATCTCGGCTTACGGTTTGTTTGCCCAAAATAGGGATGGCGGTGAGCTCTCCCTTGGCCGGCGGCGACCTCCCCTTGGCCGGAGGTGTGCTCCGGTTGTTGAAATCCCGCGGCCGAACGAATGAGCGACGGGGCGGAATGGAGCAGTGATGGGAAAAGGAAAAGGAAAGTAGATCACGCTCCGAGATTTTGCGATATAGGGATGAGCGGTCGTCGTCTGACGGACGGCCTTTCCATCAGAGGCATGTCGGCGCCGTTGTTAGTCAAGCGGACGGCTCTACATGAGCCGTCGTCGTTTTGACAACGGCGCCACATCTCCGCGTGGAGTGCCGTCGTCCGTCATCTGTTTAAAATCATGCCTAAACTGCTAATTACAGTTAAGATTGTCTATTTTAAAAATTTTGCAATCAAAGATATTTTACTAGTGGGATTTTTTTTATACCTCACTATTCTATTTTTTAAAAGTTCTCTATTTTGCATCTCTTCTTGTCATCATTATTCTCTGATTTTAAAGTTTTATCTTATTTATATGGGGGTCTTTTTCTCTTGCATTCGGCGAAGGAAGGGAGCGGTAGGATTCATAACTCTAGTCCTCGGTATTTCAAATATCTAAAATATCATATTATACGACGCATTAGTAAGATTGTGAATTTAACTTGAAAATTGAATTGAAATTTAAATTAGATCAAGATCAAAAGAATATACGACTGAGTCGACTTCTGACTCAAGTGTTCTGATCGATTTCTTTTTCGAAATGCTCTCCGTGACAGTCATAGATCAGATCAGATCAACTTGAAATCGAATTACTTTTTTTAAAATATTAAAAAAATAAATTTATAAATAATACTTACTCACCATCAAATACTTACCCATTTTAAGTTAGTGCAGTTTTACATAATTTTTATTTTTCATTGAATCCAAGTTAGCTCAAACAGAATGCCAACTTGATTCAATTTTAAGCTAAAATAGAATTAAAAAACTCATTTTGAAGTGTCTCAAAATCTATCAGAAAATAAACCGAATAAATTTAAAATTGATTTATTCAAGCCACCAGTCATATTCAACCAGCTTGAAAATTTATCGAGCTGACTTTAAATAGGCTTGGTAACAATCCTATATATTACACAAAAAGTAATTAATTGAAGAGCTCTAATAATTGAGATTATACAATAGATTTGATATGACACTGAAAATTTTACTAGTCGAAGTACGAATCTTGATATCGAAAGCAGTATGATTCTAAGTCGAAACTAGTCTAAATCAAACACTTAAAATATTATTGAAAACTTTGGTATATGAGTTGAATCCCTAAATAGTTTCTAAATATAAAGTGTTTATGACCAAATTGAGCGTCTTGACGAGACGGATCTAACAAACCTAAGATCTCTTGATTCTGACTTTATTTGAGCATTCAAATACTTAAAATACATCAGATGATTGAGAGAATCATTTTGAGCCGTCCGATGGAGTGATTTGGATTCTGCATGTATTTATAGAAACGTCATCCCTCTAATCTATAAATAACCTATCATTCTTCACATAAGGAGAGCCCAAGCTAAAGATAAGAGAGAGCTCTAAGGCTTGAAGATCCTCCAAGCATAGTCGTGTCTCCAGTCGACGGTGGCCGACCGCCGCCGCCGGTCATCGCCACCGACCACCATCGTCGGTAGCCGCCGGTGCCAACCATCACCATCTCTAGTCGTCACCACCATCGATCATCGTCGTCTGCCGTCGACTAGCTAACCATTCTTTGTTGGCCACCTCCGGTCGTCACCACGCCGGTAGTGTCGTCGGCACCGCTAACTGCCAACAATGATCAAATCTTATTGTATTGTTGTTGTTACGGTCTGGAATTATTATCGGCTTTTCTCACATATAATTATGTAATCCCGTTATCAAAAAAACTTAAACTTTGTACTCTGAACCAGATATATAGTGGAAAAGTTTTACTGGGCTAGGCCCCATGATTTTTTCCCCCTCTTTGTAGATTTTTCCACGTAAAAATTCTGAAGTTTCTTGTTCATTATTCAAATATATGTATGTGTGCTGGATTTCCGTGGTGGCCGTATTTTATTCTAACATGGCCCTTCAATGGCAGCCGGTGCCTTTTTATGTAAGACCCAAAAACTTAAAAAAGAGAAGAGGTAAAATTTTTTTTTTATATATTTTTATAGATTCTTGAAAAATTTTCATATATATTTTTTATATAAAATTCTACACTTAATTTGGTTCATTTATATATATATATATATATATATATATATATATATATATATATATATATATATATATATATATATATATATATATATATATATATATATATATATATATATATATATATATATATAAGTATATGTAAATTTCTAGCATATAAATATTATAAATTAAAGTTTCCATTTAAATTTACTATTCATCTAATTACCTAATTATTTAATGTATGACTGTAGAAATAAATCCCTCCACTTTATTAGGCATGCATTGGTTGGATTAAAGTGATAAGACACATGTAAGGCTTTGATCAAAGGAAATACTTTCTTATTCTATTTTCCTCCAGCCATCAGCTTTTCCTAAGTGCAGAAAATACGTGATGGGTTTCTTTCTTATTCTATTTTCCTCCAGCCAACACTTTTCCTAAGTGCAGAAAATATGTGATGGGAGTTTCGTGAATTTGGTGTAGGATATTTCTTCTAGCTGTTAGGTACTTTTTTTCTCCTGCTTTTGGCTTTGCATGGGGTAACAACCTTCCTTGATGCAGAATACACGTGATGGGAGTTCCATAAATTGCTGGGGGATAATTTCTTTTGGCTGTTAGGTGAGTATGTAGAATTTTCCCATGGGATTGATATTTATATTTAAATATACTAGTTATATGTAATATAATTGTATTATAAACACAATTCCATACCCTAATTAAGTATTTTGCTATTGCTGTTAATCGAGTGTTGTAGGAATTTGGAGTAGAATGAAAAAGTATTAAAATAAAAATATTAATATTGGGTAATTAATTAATTATATTTATGTTCTCATTTCCTACTAGGACTGAAATTGGAATGAGGGAATTTGTGTTGGCTTCTTAATATATATGTATATTATTTTATGATTTCCCATAATTTCAGCCACTTTTCAGCCCTTCCCATTAATCTAGTTGATGCATGGAAAGATTAGTGGATAGTAATAATTTTGCTACAAAAGATTAATTGGATGTATAGTAACATTTAATGAGGGAGATAGGTTAAAACTTGTATTTAAATTATTAAAATATTTTATGAATGTTAATTATAGTTATGTTAAGTAAAGTATTGTAAATATTACATTTTGTTAACTTTATTATGCTAATTTAATCAGGTAAACAATATTGGCATTAGTTAAGGGTACTTCAGAGTCGTGATTTTGTGTAATACGAAAGATTATATGAAGAGACATCAACTTTAGGTAAGAATGAAGTTTAAGCTTGGGACACTACTATGTTAAATTTATTTATGAATTTCATGTATTCAAAAGAGTTATTCAATTATAGGTTGTGTACTCAAGGAAGCGTTGAGCACATCACGATACTGATGTGAAATATGTAATTGCTAATTTAGGTTTAGGTTTAGGGTTTAGGGTTTAGGGTTTAGGGTTTAGGGTTTAGGGTTTAGGGTTTAGGGTTTAGGGTTTAGGGTTTAGGGTTTTAGGGTTTAGGGTTTAGGGTTTAGGGTTTAGGGTTTAGGGTTTAGGGTTTAGGGTTTAGGGTTTAGGGTTTAGGGTTTAGGGTTTAGGGTTTAGGGTTTAGGGTTTAGGGTTTAGGGTTTAGGTTTAGGGTTTAGGGTTTAGGGTTTAGGGTTTAGGGTTTAGGGTTTAGGGTTTAGAGTTTAGGGTTTAGGGTTTAGGGTTTAGGGTTTAGAGATAGGTTAAAACTTGTATTTAAATTATTAAAATATTTTATGAATGTTAATTATATAGCTATGTTAAAAGTTATGTAAATATTACATTTTGTTAACTTTATTATGCTAATTTAAGGTAAACAATATTGGCATTAGTTAAAGTACTTGAGTGAGTGATTTTGTGTAATACGAAAGATTATATGAAGAGACATCAACTTTAGGTAAGAAAGAAGTTTAAGCTTGGGACACTACTATGTTAAATTTATTTATGAATTTCATGTATTCAGAAGAGTTATTCAATTATAGGTTGTGTACTCAAGGAAGCGGTGAGCACATCACGATACTGATGTGAAATATGTAATTGTTAATTTAAATTCAGTTTCTATAGTCATAGTGTATGCCACTATTCCAACCAATTCTTACTAATTTTATTAATACTGTATGAATGACATATAGATATTCCTGTCATATTTTATGCAAATACAAATGCTTATTACGTGACTTATTATATATTACTGATTTACAATAGTTATAGTCAGGTAGTCAATTTCCTTAATATCATATGATCTTGCTGTGCATATTAAAATATTTTAACAAATACATTATTAATTGTTAAATGAAGTAATGTGATAAAGAGAGAAATATTAGGAAATTGTGATAGGAATACTATGTTATAAAAATCTATGCAGATAGGAAAAAGTCCTGACGAGATGAGCCTTTAACAGGGGATCTTAGCATTCCCGACTCTGACATTGAGGTTGGGGCCTTTGGGCAGACCAATTGGTGTCGAGGGAGGAGGGGGGTGCTATTAGGCAAGTAGTATGGTACCGGCCCTGCCTTACCTTCAGCTTTAGGCCGACGGGCCGGGTGACGACCCTTATGTTATGAAAGTCAAAACCTATGCAATTATAAATGACATTTCTAGGGAAAGGATTTGATATAGAACTGAAATTGCTTTCATTAAATAACTGAATAAATAATCGACTCCTATGAAATGACAAATTATTTATACAGTACTACTTTACAGAATACTGTTCAGTTATATTTTGTAGCATATTTTACCACTTTTACTTTTCTACAAATTCTAAATATACATGCACGATTATTTCTAATGTCTTGTTCTAAGCTTACTTTAGCATTATTTGTCTCACTAAATTTTAGCTTATGATGATACCCGTTGATAATTTTAGGCAAGGGCGAGGTGGATAGAAGCTAGTCAATTTTGTTGATTTGTACAGTTTTGAAAGATTATAAAGGCTTTTTGGGTACGTATAAAATTTTAACACGGATGCCTTTAGTTGCTCTGTATTTGTGTACAAACTTGAAGATTCTCATGCTTCCAATTCTGTGATATGAATTAATTAGTTAAGAAAATCAATATATGAATTTGTTTATGATAATTTGATGAGATACAAATTTCACTTGCTTGTTCCGAAATATCACATGTTGGAACGTGTTGGTAGAATCGCTAATCGAGTTATCTTATTCATTACACCTCAGGCCCACGGAGGGAGGGAGGGTCATTTAGGTGTGACGACTATAAGCGCCGGGTGGGCTCGTGGCCTGAACCTTGTGCCCTCGAGCAGCGTCGCACCGGATCACCCACTTCCATAATCATAATCTTGTGCACCAACGAAGATCTATTCTCTTAAACTATATATGACACAAAGGTTAATAAACCCGTAAATTTCATTGAAGAATTTATTATTTTTAATTATTTGACATATATTTTTAGATGATAGAGATAATGTCATCCAAAATATTTATCATCCAAAAATAGGGGGCAACTGATATGACACTAAAAATTTCATTAGTCGAAGCACAAATTTTGATGTCGAATGTAATATGATCCTAAGTTGAAATTAATCCTGATCAAGCACTTAAAATATCATTAAAACTTTGGGATATTAGTTGAATCTCTAAATAGTTCCTAAATATAAAGTTTTATGATCAAATCGATTTTGATGAGCCGATTTAACAAGCTCAAGATCTCTTGATTCTGACTTCATTTGAGGATTCAAATACTTAAAATACAATAGATGATCAAGAGAATTATTTTAAATCGTCTTATGGAGTGGTTTGGATTGCATGTGTTTACAGAAATTTCATTCCTCTAATCTATAAAAAACCCCTCATTCTTCACGTGAGGGGAGCCCAAGCTAAAGAGAAGAGAGAGCTCTAAGACTTGAAGATCCTCTAAGCATAGTCATGCCACCAGTCGATGATCGCCGACCACCGCCTCCGGTCGTCACCGCCATCGGCCACCACCATCGATCATCATCGTTATAAACTTCATCGGTCCGCCACCGACCGCCATCACTCTAGCCACCGCGCCGGTCATCACCACCGTCGGCCGCCAACCATCGCTGTTCACCATCGCCGACTGCCACCAATAACTGTTACAACCCAAATACTATTGCATTACTGTTATTACCTGATTATGTGATTCCCATTGTCAGGCTTTCTCACATATAATTTTGTAATCTCGTTATCAAGAAAACTTAAACTTTGTACTCGAAGAAATATATATAGCAAAAATTTTACTGGGCTAGGTCTCGTAATTTTTCTCCCTCTTTCTGTGATTTTTTCACGTAAAAATCTTGGAGTTCTTTATTTATTCTTCAAATATCTGTGTGTGTGTTGGATTTCACAACAAAACTAAGACGCAAACTTTTATTCTACCGCAACTCATTTTTTAGCACGCAACAATATTTATTTATCAAACTGCTCGACTAATTGATACTTTCTTCTAGTACTTAATTTTATGTTGGTCAAATGTTATGTCATTTTTAAGTTACCTTTTGATATGACACTAAAAATTCCACTAGTCGAAGCATGAATCTTAATGTCGAAATTAATCTGATTCTGAGTCAAGGCTAACCCAGATCAAGCGCTTATTGAAAATTTTACAATATCAGTCGACTCCTAAATATGAAGTGTTTATAGTTAAATAGAGCATCTTGATGAGTTGGATTTAACAAGCCTAAGATCTCCTAATTCTGACTTCATTTGAGCATTCAAATACTTAAAATACATCAGATGATCAAGGGAATCATTTTGAGCCATCCGATGGAGTGGTTTGGATTTTGCATGTATTTATAGAAATGTCACTCATCTAATCTATAAATAGCCATTCAATCTTCACATGAGGGGAGGCCAAGCTAAAGAGAAGAGAGAGCTCTGAGGCTTGAAGAACCTCCAAGCATTATCGTGCCACCGGTCGACGGTCGCCGACCACCACCGCCGGTCATCGCCGCTGACCACTGTCGGCCGTCGCCGTCGACCACCACTACCGATCATCATCATCGTCGACCACCACTGACCGCCGCCATCGGTCATTGCCACAGATAATCATCATCGTCGACCACCGCTGGCCCATGTCGTCGACCATCACCGCCGGTCCTCATCACGCACGTCATCGCCGTTGGTCCTTGTCGCCGACCATAGGCATCGACCACCGGCCGACCGCCACCATCGCCACTTATTGTTGGTCACCGGCGGTATCCTTGGTCACCACTACCAGCTACCACCACCTGACAATTGTGAAATCATCACCAACAGTCATCATTCACTATCGTCGACTGTCACTAACCACTATTACATCCCAACTACCGCTGCATAGCTATTGTCACCTGATTATGGGATTTCTGTTGTCAAGCTTTCTCACATATAATTCTATAATCCCATGATCGAGAAAACTTAAGCTTTGTACACCAAAACAGATATCGGTGAAGGTACAACGGGAACCTCTTTAAAAGATCATGTTCACCCGTGCGCACCCACGGATCTACACCCACTTCCATAATCATAATCTTGTGCACCCACGAAGATCTATTCTCTCAAACTATATATGGCGCAAAGGTTAATAAACCCGTAAATTTCATTGAAGAATTTATTATTTTTAATTATTTGACATATATTTTTAGATGATAGAGATAATGTCATCCAAAATCTTTATCATCCAAAAATAGGGGGCAACTGATATGACACTAAAAATTTCATTAGTCGAAGCACAAATTTTGATGTCGAATGTAATCTGATCCTAAGTTGAAATTAATCCTGATCAAGCACTTAAAATATCATTAAAAACTTTGGGATATTAGTTGAATCTCTAAATAGTTCCTAAATATAAAGTGTTTATGATCAAATCGAGCATTTTGATGAGCCAGATTTAACAAGCTCAAGATCTCTTGATTCTGACTTCATTTGAGGATTCAAATACTTAAAATACAACAGATGATCAAGAGAATCATTTTAAATCGTCTTATGGAGTGGTTTGGATTGCATGTGTTTACAAAAATTTCATTCCTCTAATAAAAAACCCCTCATTCTTCCTGAGGCCAAAAAAGAGAGAGCTCTAAGACTTGAAGATCCTCTAAGCATAGTCATGCCACCAGTCGATGATCGCCGACCACCGCCTCCGGTCGTCACCGCCATCGGCCACCACCATCGATCATCATCGTCATAAACTACCATGCGGTCAGCCATTACCGCCATCACTAGGCCACCTGGTCATCTCACCCGTATGCCAACCATCATTCACCATCGCCACATAATAACCCAAATACTATGCATTCTTGTTATTACACATTATGTGATTCCATTGTCGCTTTCTCATATAATTCTGTAATCTCGTTATCAAGAAAACTTAAACTTTGTACTTGATATATATATATAGCAAAATTTTCTTGGGCTAGGTCTTTTTCTCCCTCTTTCTGATTTTTTTCGTAAAATCTTGGAGTTCTTTATTTATTCTTCAAATATCTGTGTGTGTTGGATTTCACAACAAAACTAAGACGCAAACTTTTATTCTACCGTAACTCATTTTTTAGCACAATATTTATTTATCAAACTGCTCGACTAATTGATACTTTCTTCTAGTACTTAATTTTATGTTGGTCAAATGTTATGTCATTTTTAAGTTACCTTTTGATATGACACTAAAAATTCCAATTGAAGCATGAATCTTAATGTCGAATTAATCGATTACGAGTCAAGGCTAACCCGGATCAAGCTTATTGAAAATTTTACAATGTCGAATTCTAAATATGAAGTGTTTATAGTTAAATCGAGCATCTTGATGAGTTGGATCTAACCTAAGATCTCTAATTACTTCATTTGAGCATTCAAATACTTAAAATACATCGATGATCAAGGAAATCATTTTGAGCCATCCAGATGGAGTGGTTTGGATTTTTGTATTTTATAGAAATGTCACTCATCTAATCTATAAATAGCCATTCAATCTTCACATGAGGGAGGCTAAAGAGAAGAGAGAGCTCGAGGCTTGAAGAACCTCCGTTATCGTGCCGGTGGAAGGTCGCCGACCACCGCCGGTCATCGCCGACTTGTCGGCGTCGGTCGACCACCACTACCGATCATCATCATCGTCGACCACCACTGACCGCCGCCATCAGTCATTGCCACAGATAATCATCGTCGTCGACCACCGCTGGCCCATGTCGTCGACCATCACCGCCGGTCCTCATCACCGTCAACCATCGCCGTTGGTCACTATCGCCGACCATTGCCGACCGGCCGCCACCTCGCCACTATTGTTGGTCACCCGACCGGTATCCGGTCACCCATACCACCACCGATTGTCAAATCATCACCAACAGTCATCATTCACTATCGTCGATTTGTCTAACCACTACATTTTTTAGCTATTGTCACCTGATTATGGGATTTCTGTTGTCAAGCTTTCTCACATATAATTCTATAATCCCATGATCGAGAAAACTTAAGCTTTGTACACCAAAACAGATATCGGTGAAGGTGCAACGGGAACCTCTTTAAAAGATCATATTCACCGAATGGAAGAGTCTCAAAATGAGATAATTCAACTTTTATGAGAAACACGACAACCACAACTATGACAAACACATCTCCCCCAAGATCGATAGTTAGCCAGGGGAGGTCAAAAAATACTATGGGCCTTCGCCATCGTGAAGTTCCTCGCTTCCGAACCTCTTCGACTTTCTTGACACTTCTAGTTCTACTCATCCATCACTTGCAGCTCAACTAATTGCTAACCCATCAATTATTGTTAGTAGCTTGACATATTCTCGTCCTGTTGATTCTACCCGTCATGTTATGCGTGCAGAATTACAATATTTAGTGCGAGAATAATTCCACTTTAAAGATGGAAATCATCTTCCCTCTCATCGCGGCTATCAGGAGTCTTCACCTTTGGCTGAAGCTATTCTTCAACATCTTATTCCCGTATGTTTCAAGCTTATGAGCATCGACTCCTGTGATGGGGCAACTGACCCATATGAATATATCGACCATTACAGAACCATCATGCATATCCAACGAGCTCCTAACACACTGCTTTGTCAGGTCTTTCTAGTCACCCTCAAGGGTCAGGCTTGCACTTAGTTCCACTTTCTTTCAAGGGGATCCATCCATACCTTTGATGAACTCGCCAAGATTTTTGTAGAATAGTTCATTGCAAACTAGAGGATCATTAAAGATTCCTCTCATCTCTTAGACATTCGTCAAAATGAGGGTGAATCACTTAAGGAGTACTTTCAGAGATTCTCCTTAGAGGCTTGCCAAATACCTGGAGTATATCGTGAATTATTAAGAGAAGTTTTCCTTGGAGGGCTCCGTCCTAAGATTTTCTACTTCCTTGCGAGATCAGTGCTTATCGACTTGGTTCATCGTGTGAAAGCATAAATTTCTGCTACTGAGACTATTAATACCTATCATAAATAATTTGAACAATCCACAGAAAAACGTAAGAGTGCCCTAGGGAACATAGATCGATAATCCCATCAAAATAAGCAATAAAACAGTCGTGATATCCCTCCACGACCCTCACATCAATGACGTGAATCACGACCAGAAAAAGAATACACACCACTGAACACATCTTGTGTTAACGTCTTGATGACCATTTGAGATGAAGAGACCATTAGGTGGCCACATCCAGTGAAACTAAATTCAAAAAATCAGGAGCAATATTGTCACTTCCATCGAAGTCGTGGACATACTACTGAGGCATGTAAATAACTCAAAGAAGAGATCGAGATGCTCTTTCAACAAGCAAATCAAGTCAAATAGATGGTCTTCCTTTTCTTTGCTCTTAACTACTAGGTCATCAATGTAGCACTCAACCTGATGATGGATGAGTTCGTTGAAGATCTAAGTCATGACACATTGGTATGTAGCACTAGCATTTTTAAGGTCGAAAGGCTTGACCCTATAATAGAATATTTTGATTGGGGTTTGAAAAACAGTGTTTCTTTCGTCTTTAAGAGACATCTTGATTTGATTGTAGCCAGATGACCCAGCTATGAAAGAGAAGACTGCATGAGATGAGGCGATATCCACCATTAATTTTAGTTTAGGAAGAGAAAACTCATCACATCGATTTGTGCATAATCAATCAACTCGAGCAAACATAACTCCAACTGGGGAGAAACCAGGACAATCATCACAGAAATAATAAAATAGTCGCCAGATAGTCAGAGAAATTAAAAGAATCGCAGGAGGACCACTACTATCTAATCAAGTCTTCATCGCCATCTTTGAAGAGATGGAGTTAAAAAAATCTTGTATTAATCATCCCATCACTTTTAATAACTCAGACTTGGAAGGAGTCCAAGTTCCACATCAAGATCCTCTTGTCATCAATGCAGGCCTGGTTAAGGAAAAGCTCCAACCCGCTGTAGGACCATTATATGGGTTTGATAATCGCCTTGTGCGAGTGGAGGGGATAATCACCCTTCCTGCTGTTCTCAGAGAATTTTCTCTACAAGCCACTCATTCAGTTTAATTCATAGTGGTCAAGTCAAATTAAGCATACAACGCTATCTTTAGAAGGCTCCTCCAATCAATCTTTAGTGCTGTCACTTCGGTACCTTATCTTAAGATGAAATTTTTAACTCTCGTTGGGGTTGGAGTGGTCTGTGGAAATCAACCAATAGCAAAATCATGTTACCTTAGACAAGCTCAACCACACCCTTCAGTGACCTTCAATATTGAGAATTTTAACTTTTGAGATAAAGAGTACCTCAAAGAGCTTTTCCTGTAGAAGACTTGCTCCCTGTTTCATTATGAGATGACCAGCCATCAAGCTATAATCAAGGATCTAGAGGAAAAAATCTTTTATAGAACTTGGAACATGGAGGATCTCTAAAAGTGTTATCTGTAATTCTTGGTGCATAAATATTACACCTTTTATTTTATCTTGTTTGTCTTTTCCTCTCCACTTATTATCTTTTATTTACTCTCTCTAAAAATTTATCTAATTCCTCTTGTTAAGTTATCTTATGATAATATTGTATCACTGATATTATCAAAGTAATGAGTTTATGGCTTTTCTTTCAAGCTTGTTGCACATAAATGATCTTCTTCATTTCAATCATCCGACTTGAGAAATGCACAACTTATGTTGTGTCTCGGTCGGGGAATGATTAATCTCAAAGGAAATTGATCGACCTCTTCCATACATGTTAACGTTATCAAGTAACACTTTGACAAACAACCTTGGATGAGTAAAAAATTTGATTTGATCTCTTGTATACAAATTAACATCATCAAGTAACACGTTGACAAACAATCTCAGATGGATCAAAAATTCTTAGTGGATTCGATTCAAAATCTTCAATATAGGTTACTATCATCAAGTAATACTTTGACAAACAACCTCGGATGGGTCAAAAATTCTTGAAGGATTTGATCCGACCTCTTCTACACAAGTTAATATCATCAAGTAATACTTTGACAAATAACCTTGGATGGGTCAAAAATCTTTGGCGGATTCGATTCGATCTTTTCCATACATGTTAACATCATCAAGTAACACTTTGAAAAATAACCTCGGATGGGTCAACAATACTCAGCAAATTTGATTCAACCCCTTCCATACAGGTTAATATCATCAAGTAACAGTTTGGTAAAAAACCATGGATGGGTCAAAAATTTTCAGCGGATTCGATTCGACCTCTTCTATATAGGTTAATGTCATCAAGTAACACTTCGACAAATAATCTCGGATAGGTCAAAAATCCTCAGCGGATTCGATTCTACCCCTTCTATACAGGTTAATGTCATCAAGTAACACTTTGACAACCAATCTCTAATGGGTCAAAAATTCTTCGCGGATTCAATTCAGCCTCTTCCATACATGTTAATATCATCAAGTAACACTTCGACAAACAACCTCGGATGGGTCAAAAATCCTCAGCGGATTCAATTCAACCTCTTCCATATAAGTTAATGTCATAAAGTAATACTTTGACAAACAACCTCGGATGGGTCAAAAATCCTTGGCAGATTCAATTCGACCTTTTCCATACAGGTTAACATCATCAAGTAACCTTTGACATACAACCTCGGATAGGTCAAAAATTCTCAGAGAATTTGATTGAACATCTTCCATACAGGTTAAGATCATCAAATAATACTTTGACAAATAAACTCGGATGGGTCAGAAATCCTCAGTGGATTTGATTCTACCCCTTCCATTCAAGTCAACGGCATCAAGTAACATCATGAAAAATGACACTCTGAAATTATTTGTCAAAATTTTTGAGTTTACTGAGAAATAGTTTCTAATCAATGCTTTCCCACCACATTGGCAATTGTCAACTGTTGAACCATCTATCGGAGTTTCAAGAAAATTAACTTTTTATGAACTACGGGCCTTGATCGCCTCCAAATTCGGTCGATCCGACAAGACAATTGACGTCTTTCTTGAGCAAAAATTGGAGCCTCGCTGTATGAACTACGGACCTTGATCACCTCCAAACCTGATCGGTCCGACCAGGATAGTTGATGCCTCTTTCGAGGGAAAACTGGAGCATCACCGTATGAACTATGAGACTTGATCGCCTCTAAACCTTGTCGGTCCGAGGAGGACAGTTGACGCCTCTCCCGAGGGAAAATCATAGCCTTGCCGTATGAACTATGAGCCTTGATCGCCTCAAAACTCGGTCGGTCTGACGATGATAGTTGACGCCTCTTTCGAGAGAAAACCAGAGCCTCGCCGTATGAACTACAGGACTTAATCGCCTCCAAACCCTGTCGATCCGATGAGGATAATTGACGATTCTCCCAAGGGAAAACTAGAGTCTCGTCGTATGAACTGCGAGCCTTGATTGCCTTCAAACTCGATCATTCCGATGAGGACAATTGATGCCTCTCTCGAGAGAAAATCAGAGTCTCGCTGTATGAATTATGGGTCTTGATCGCCTCCAAACCCGGTCGATCTAACAATGACAGTTGACGCCTCTTTCGAGGAAAAAATGGAGCCTCACTATATGAACTACGGGACTTGATCGCCTTCAAACTTGGTCAGTCCGATGAGGACAATTGACGCCTCTCCCGAGGAAAAATTGGAGCCTCGTCATATGAACTATGGACCTTGATCACCTTCAAACCTAGTTGGTTCGACGAGGACAGTTGATTCCTCTTTCGAGGAAAAACTGGAGGCTCGCTGTATGAACTACGGGACTTGGTCGCCTCCAAACCCGATCGGTCCGACGAGGACAGTTGACGTCTCTTCTGAGAGAAAACCAAAGCTTCATCGTATAACTAAGGGTCTTAATGATGTAGAACATCATGAGGATCAACAAATTAGAGCTCAAGGCCCATTTACAAGATCTCAAGCTAAAGCCCAAGAAAATTCAAGAAAGAAGAAGACTTAGCCATGCTAAGACCCATTTTATGATTTCATCTCTTTTTATTTATGTAATTTTTAATTTTCTTCTAGAAACTCCATGTTTGAAATTTTGCATTTAAAAATTCAAAGCATGACATGTGAGGTGGTTGAATCCACATAAAATAATAGTATGTGAAATGGGTGGATGACATAAAATAATGAGGTAATTTAATGCTTCACATTAATGTGGCCACCCACCTTTCCCTCCATATTTTGAATTCTTTTCTTTTGAAAGATACTTGTAATGGATATAAATAGCTCCTCTTATTAGAATGAAGGAGATCTTTTGGCAATTACAATTTTTTGAGTTATTCTTGTGGTTTGAGAGCTTGGTGGCCTTGGCAATCCAGTGCTAGTTATCCAACATATCTTCTTCCTTCACCTCCAATACCCACGTTCTCTCAATCTCATCAAAAGAAAGAACACTCACCTCCATCACTTAATCACCTCCAAACCCAGTCGGTCGAGGCGAGGGACGGTTCGCTCTCGAAATCGATTGCCTCGTCATTATGAACTACAAGCCTTCACCGCCTCCAAACCCGGTCGGTCCGACGAGGACAGTTGATGCCTTTTTTGAGGGAAAATCGGAGCCTTGCCGTATGAACTACGGGCCTTGATCGCCTCCAAACCCAGTCAGTCCAAAGAGGACAATTGACGCCTCTCTCGAGAGAAAACCGGAGCCTCACCGTATGAACTACGGATCTTGATCAACAAAATAAATGACATTCTTTTAAGAACAAGGTCAGAGCTTCGTTGACAAAAAAAAAAAATTTTACCCTTAGCCCCTGAACTTCTACTAGATAATTTCTCATTCAACATAAAAAAATACTATAGCATATAGGAGAAAACTGTGTCTTCTTACTTGACCCTAGGAGGGTTTTTATATATCCACTATAGAGGCAAAAATAGAATAAATTTAAAAAATTAAAAAAAAATTAAAAAAAACCCTCTCCTCGTTATGATTAGCATTTACTAGCCATTTAATTAAAAACAACTATTCTCTCATTATGGCTGGTATTTGTTAATCATTTAATTAAAAAAATCCCTCTCCTCATTATTGCTAGTGTTTCCTAACCGTTTAATTAAGGAAATACCCCTCTCCTCTTTATGGCTAGCATTTGCCAACCATTTAAAAAAACTGAGAAACTAGCATAAAGGTTAATGAACCCGCAAATTTAATTGAAGAAGTTGTTATTTTCAATTATTTGACATATATTTTTGGATAATAGAGATAATGTCATCCAAAAATAGGGGGACAACTGATATGACACTGAAAATTTCACTAGTCGAAGCACGAATCTTGATGTCGAAAGCAATTTGATTCTGAGTCAAGACTAACCCAGATCAAACGCTTATTGAAAACTTTGCGATATCATTCGGCTAATAAATATGAAGTGTTTATAGTCAAATTGAGCGTCTTGATGAGCCGGATCTGACAAGCCTAAGATTTCCTAATTCTGACTTCATTTGAGCATTCAAATACTTAAAATACATAAGATGATCAAGGGAATCATTTTGAGCCGTCCGATGGAGTGGTTTGGATTTTGCATGTATTCTGAACCACTCCTCTAATCTATAAATACTCATTTTTCATAATGAGGGGCAACTAAAGAGAGAGACTTTGAGGCTTGAAGAACCTCCAACATAATCGTCTCCGAACGGTTCGACCGCCAATGCCGCGTCATCGCCACACCGCTGATCGCCCGTAGCTACTTCCATCGATCATCATCGTCGCCGAGCACCGCCACCGGTCATCGTCGTCGGTCCCTGCCATCGACCACATTGCCGGGTCCCCGTCGACCATGGTTGTTGGTCGCTGCCACCACGCCCATATTATTGTTGGTCGCACGTAGTGTAGTCACCACCACATTCGACTTGACAATCGTCAGATCATTACCGACAGTCTTTATTCACTATCGCCCGTCATTACTAATACCCACTAATGTTGCGTAGTTATTGTCATGATTGGATTTGTTGTCGAACTTTTCTACTAATCCCATTATCGAAAAAACTTAAACTTTGTACTTCAAAACAGATATATAGTGAAATATTTTTACTAGGCTAGACCCTATAATTTTTTTCCCTATTTTTAGAGTTTTTTCAGGTAGAAATTATGAAGTTTCTCGTTCTCTATTCAAATATCTGTGTGTATACTGAATTTTTCAATAAGGCTAAGACATAAAATTTTATTCTACCGCAACTGAATTTTTAGAACGCAACACATTTTAGTTGTATTTTTTATTTATTTATGTTCTTAAAATATTACTTGTAACTGTTATTTTTAAATAAATTTGTTCAGTGGGATCGGGCGGAGGCCCGCAGCGGAGCAGCCGAGGCCAGACCAGCTTCTCCATGTGAGTGAGATCAATAATTCTTAATCAGGAAAGAGGGTTTCTGATGGATGGAATCTGCGGAGTAGGAGGCGCTGCCGAGAAACGCATCAACGGAAAGGAAGATTCGGGGAAACGTGGAGGAGGCGGTGAGAAAGTTGAGGGCGGACGGCGCTGCCTTTTGTGCTTGCTCCGGCGGTGGTGGCGCAGGCTCAGCTGCCGGTGGCAACGAGTGCAGCCGCGTTTCGTGCTGATGGGAATCGCCGAGAGGCTTCGGGAGAAGGGCTATGACGCCGCTGTCTGTCAATCCAAGTGGCAAAGATCGCCAGATATTCCTTAAGGTAATTTAGAAATCTGCTCATGCTCCCTAAATCTAATGATATTCATAGGGATGTGCATTATTTGATTTTAACTAAAAAATAAATTGAATCAAATTTTTTGAATAATTTAGTTCGGTTTTGAATTTTGATTTTAATTAATGAAAATTTTAGTTTTTGATTTTTAGACCGATTTGTTAAATAAAATTTTGATTGAAATCAAATAAATCAAAATAATTATATGTAATACAGTATTATTAATTTATATATAATAAGCTATCTATTATATTCTTATTTTTATTTATTTTTGAATAATTAGTAGATATTTTTTTTAGGATCATTATTTAATGTTCTAAACTATTTAGGTCTCATAATATGATAATATGATTTCATCAACTTTTAAATTCAAAATATCAATCAAATAAATAAAAATTGATTTTAAATATTCTTTTTAGCACATGAATAAGAAGTTAATTGTATTTTTTTATTATATTTTGTTATTTTTATTTTTACTTGTTCATTATATAATAAAAAATTAAAAAAATAATTTTAAAATTTAACCAACTTCGATTTATCCAAAATAAAATTAAAATAATCGAACTAAATTATTATCTGATTTATTTGATTTTGTATTTTATTTGATCACTTTGATTCAATATTTTTAAAAATTTGAAATCAATCGGTTTTAAAAATTTGTCATTCAATTCATCAAAATCAATCAAACGTACAATCTAACGATATCCATAATATGTTCATAAATTGTTTAATTTTTTTAAACAATTAAAACTTTTTAATGACAAAATATTGAAAAGAGTTAAAAAGTAATTTGGGCACTACTGCTTACCGCCGCTTGGTCCAAGTATCACATCCCATTAATGTTTATTTTATATAACACTTTTAATTTTTAATAGGACACTAAAGAATATAAAAAAAAAAAAACTGAAGATAATTAGGTTCGAGATCTTATCATATTTCTATATAATTATATTTATTTATAGGAAAAATTAATTGAAGATAAGTTAAAAAAAAAATTATTAGGCCAACTAAATTGAAGAATTGTCCACATCCCAAATGCAATCAAAGTCGCTGATAAGTGACTTTGTTTGCTTGCACAGACTAAAAGAGAAGGTCAAAACATTAAAATTTTTAATTAAAAAAAATGGATCAAATATTCTGATCAAAGTTTAATGAAAATATATTTTAAAATATGTATAATATTATTTCAGTTTTTTAGCAAATAATATCTTATAAATTAATTAACTACAAATATATTAAATTTAGTTTAGTTTGTAGAGTACTAAGTGTATATATTAACTGAAATAATCTGAAAAAGTAATGATAAAATTTTATAAAAAAAAATATATTATCTAAATAATTATGATGAATATTATAAATTTTTTATTTTTTTTAAAATTTAATTATAATTTTCTAACATAAACAATCAGTTCGGCTGTCCTAAACTCATAATTGTAAGTTAAATTTGAATCCAGTTTATTATAAACTAAATTTTCTCCTAAATAATTGTATTGTTTCAGGCTATAAGTTAAAATTATCTTGCAATTTATGACCATTTATCTTAGATTTATACGTAAACATTTTTATTTTTAATAAAATAAAAAATATTTCCATCATTATTTCAATTGTAACTGCGACTAAAATGTAGGGGAACACAGCTAAAGTTGGCGTGATAATCGGGTCGAGGAGCGGGCTTAAAGACCCGACCCGAGAAATAATTGAGCAGAACTTCAACGCCGAATTCGAGATGGCGAGAGCCAGCCCGGAGTACAACGCCCTGGTGGCGAGGCTGCCGGAGATCTTCGTCGGAAAAACGGAAAAGCACAAATCGGTGGTCAAGATAATGTGCCGAGCGGCCGAGCGTTCTATGAAGGAGAATAAAATGCATATGGGGGACACGACACGAGTACATGAAGTCCAATTGGCTTCGCACGTTCGAGAGGCTCTCGCCGCCGCTGCCGCTGCCGCCGTCGGTGTCGAGAGAAGTCGCCGGCGCACCCCACCCGGCAGCCGTGTGGAATACAAGCTTACCATACAGAGCCAGGAATACAGGCCAAAATCAAATAATCATATAAATGTTATCTATTAAGAGTTGGTCGTACATTAATTCATAAAATTATAATCACTTGCCTAAAATATGCCTTAAATAGAAAATAAAAGAGATTTAAATACATACCACATAATTATTATATTTTTTACATATCAAATATCCAAAATTTAATATAAATATACATCACATCAAAAATATCAACATTAGTAATATTTTTAACGTAAAATACACTTTTTCATAAAAAATAAAATTTACTTCTCGAATATTCTCATTTGTGACATTAATCTTGCAATGGTCTCCTCCCTCCATAAAATAAAATAAGTCATTATATATATAAAAGTAACTAAAAGCAAGCATATTTTTACCATAAAATGTATAGTCAAAATGCTCAAAGCATATTTTTATGATGGAAAGCTGCTTTTGAGAACTAAATTTGATAGAGAGAGCTGTAAGAAACTTGCTATTCAGCTTCTTCGAAGAAAAAAAAATATTTGTAACACTCATAATAACTTCTGAAAAAATTATTTTCTCCAAAAAATTTTAATAATTATCTTTACTAAAAGTTGTTGCCCCAAATGAACCCTAGGTCGAGATATAAGTAAGGAAAAACTGATCACAGTATGTTGTTGAAATTTCAAGACGAAGGGAAGAGATATATTCCTATTGTAGATGTAGATGATATTGTGATTGCAGGCAATTATATAAGTCATATAACTAAATTAAAAAGGAAGATAAAGAGGGAATTTGAAGTGACATAGTTGGGAAAAGTTGAATATTTTCTTGTAATAAAAGTTGCTAAAAGCAAGAATGGTATTTTCTTCCCAAAGGAAATGCACTCATAGTTTTGACAAAGAGATTAAGAAATTAGGATGTAAATCTATGGTTATTCCACTTGAAAAAGATTGAAAGAAGAGAGAAGATGACGATGAGCCAACAATTGTTAAAGAACCATTGCAATTGTTGGTAGGAAGACTCATTTATTTATCACAAATTAGGCCATACGTTACACATACAATGAGTAAGATAAATCAATCAATGCAATCCCCCATTCAAAGGCACTTGGAACCAGTTAATCATATATTAAAATACCTCAAAGAAGGTTCTAGAATAGGCTTAATGTTCAGCAAAATATATCAAAGGAACATAGAGAAATACACTGATAAAGACTGAACGGGGGTAAAGATAACAAATTCAGCTCAAATTTAACATAATAGAATGAAGAATGTAACTATTAATGGTCATTTACAAAAACAGAGATTCAAGAGCGTGAAATAAAACTATTTTATAGTCCTACTATCTCATAATAATCTGATGTTCTCATTAAAATTATAAACAAAAGAGCTTTCAAAGGTATGTTGAGCAACTTAGGAATAATATTTAATCCAGTATCGTGCAAAATTGGCATTAAGTATGGTGGTTTCTCCTCAAATTAGTGACTAAATTGGATTTAAATTGATTCAAGAATACCCAACTATTGCTTTCATGCTAACCTACAATCACCGTCTCTAAGTTGATATATTTCCTTTCTATCCTACGTATTCTGCCCCTTAGTGTTTCCTCTTGCCGTACTATCCGACTAATTGTCGCTTTGTATCAATCCATGTTGAGTTGGATTGTCTTATTTTTTTCCTCATATTACCAATTTCTTCTATAAATTTGATGTTAAAATTATTTCATGTTAATGGCAGTGAATTCAAGCCATGTATTACACCTGAATGACAGAAATGCAAGTATATGCATTTTACTTAGTTTTATTATATTTTTTTTGCTATTTTGGATGCAAATATGCATAAATACACCATGTAATTCAATACAACAACAACAACAACAAACCTTAATCCCACTAAATTGGGGATTTCATCAATCCTTCCATTGTGTTCTATTATGTGATTCTCATTTAATTCAAAGTATACTACATTTTAATACATCTTAACAAGTCATTTTAGGTATCTCTCTATTTCTTAACATAAAGGCAAATCTAAACCCATTTTATCTAATTTTATCAACTTTTCAACTTTTCCCTACTCATTTTGCATTTTATCTCTGTAACACCATCTAATTCAATAGAAATTTAAAAATCTTCTCTCTCAAAATTTTTTTTTTCATTAACAATTAACAATAAGGATGCATTAAAGAATATAACATGATAGTTTCAACGCGTGCCTATTATGAACTCAGAATAATTCGATATGCTCCATTTATTATGCTTCTAACATTGTGCCTATGAACTATGTTATCTTCTTACTTTTAAAGTTTCTAAAACTTGTCTTGCAAATCTAATCTTAATGCATAATCAAGTCTTGCACATATAAGTATGTCATTAGCTAACTGATGTCTTATCCAGCGTTTGCTTAAGTTATTGGCCTTACAGCAACATTCCCAGTTTATGTTTGTTTTGCTGACAAAGGAATGCAGTATAAAAAAAATGTAATGAAAAATAAATACAACATATTGGAAAGTAAATGTATGTAAAAGAAATTCAGTGTATTAAAAAGTAAATATAGTTATTTGAATAAGTACACTACAAATGCATGATTTTATTTATATGTTTGGATGAGTAAACTATAAATATAGTGTAAAGCCTAACAACAATGTTGGCAGGTTATTGAGCTATATGGTGGAGGTGGTGGTAGTGATACGATCAGTTGTAACAGGTGGCAATGGTAATATGAACTGGCTCACAATAGGTAGTGATGGTGGGCACCAAATGGTTGGAATTAATATTTTACATAATTGGTGTATTTGGGACTAAATCAGACAAATTCAAATAAATTGAAATTGTACAAGAGAGAGAATTCCAAATGCACTCAAATTTTACACTACTTTATTTTGTCCTCTCACCATGCTATGAGTTTCAACATTTTACATTCTTTTTATAATTCACTAAGAATACTTGCAATCAAACAACCCCTAAATACTAATAGTTCACACACTCAATAAATCAATATCTTTGCTCATATGATATATAATATAAAAAAGAGTGACAACTAATGAGTGAACACCAAAATTTATCAATATATATCATAAAGTTCACTAATGAAATTATGCAAATTCTTTGATAAATTTCTCTAAAAAGTTTATATCCTGTAAATTGCATCTCCTTCCTAAAATCAATTGCCTAAATCAAAACTATACTTCTAGAAGAAGGATTGGCACATGGGAGGAAAAGAGAAAAATATGCTAAGGACATTCGAGCAAAAAAATTACTTACAATGCAACCCAAACCTTTATATTTTAGGAAAAAAATTCAAAACGTTATAAAATATATTGAACAAATTTTGAAATGTAGAAACCAGTAAAAAAATCACCTTCTAGATGATAAACTAATCCATCAAATTATTAAGAATTAAGAAATGGCTTATTAAATATTTAAAATCGGACTTATTTTATTATTATTATTTTATTATTTTATTTTGTTATTTTTTTATTTTTTTTCCCTTAAGAATTTGCTTACCATTTTTTCCTTGACAGAAGAGTTTATTGGTCTTCCATCATTGGTAACCAGCAGCGGAGGAATGCTAGCGAAGAAGCTAGAGCTCCTCCTTCACCCCAACCTCTCCATTTCCCTCACCGCCTTCCGTTCTTCCTCAGAAATCAAAGCTACCCACGCTCACCTTATCGTCACCGGCCGGACCACCGACACCTTTGCCACCTCCCGCCTCCTCGCTGCCGCCTCCATTCCTTTTTCCAGAGACTTCAAGCACGCTGGCTCCCTCTTCGCCTCCCTTCCATCACCAACACTCTTCTCCTACAACACCATGATCCGCTCTTTCTCCCACAGCCCCGAACCATTCCAATCCCTCCATCTCTACCTCCACATGCTTCGCTCTGGCCTCTCCCCTAACCACCTCACACTCCCATTCCTCCTCCGCTCCTGCGCCTCCCTTCGCCTCCCCAACCCCGGGACCTCCCTCCACTGCCACGCAACAAAGCTCGGCCTGGACGGCGATATCTTCGTCATCAACAACACTATCACCATGTACTCATCTCTGCCTGACATGCCTTCAGCCCAGAGGATTTTCGAAGAGCACATTGAAGCTGCTGACGTCGTCTCATGGACGGCGCTAATCACGGGATATTCAAATACCGGCGCAATCGACACCGCGCGGTCACTCTTCAATGGCGCCCCAAGCCGGAATCTCGTGACTTATAACGCAATGCTGGCCGGCTACGCGAGAGCCGGGCGAACACTGGATGCACGCCGCCTGTTCGAGGGAATGACCGAACGAAACGCTGCCTCCTGGAGCTCCTTGATTTCCGGCTTCGTCCAGGCCGGCCTCACCAAGGCAGCGCTAGCCGTCTTTCATAAGATGACGCGGCAAGGCGTCCAGCCGAACGAACCTTTGCTCGTAAGCGCTGTATCGGCTTGCTCGCAACTCCGAGCACTGGAACATGGCCGATCTGTCCACCGCTACATAGAAACCCTAGGCATCCACACAAGCGTCATTCTCGGCTCCGCCCTAGTCGACATGTACGGCAAATGCGGCGGAATAAAAGAAGCCATCCAAGTCTTCAACACAATGCCAGAGAAAAATATCTATACCTGGAACTCGATAATAACAGGTCTAGCCATGAACGGCGCCGGCAGCCAAGTCTTAACCCTCTTCTACAAAATGAGGCTCGCCGGAGTATCGCCAAACGCCATAACATTCATTGACCTGCTCAGCGCTTGTAGCCACAACGGGCTAGTCGAGGAAGGCCGAATGCTGTTCGACGAAATGACTAGGGTTTACAGCATCATCCCCGAAGAGGAGCATTATGGATGTATGGTGGACTTGTTGGGCCGTGCAGGGTTGATAAAAGAGGCTTTGGATTTCATCGACAAAATGCCGAATGAAGCGCATCCGGGAGCGTGGGGAGCACTGGCTGGAGCTTGTAGGATCCATGGTGAGATAGAGCTTGGTGAAGAAATTAGCAGAAGGTTAATCGAGCTTGAGCCATGCCATGGGGGCAGATACATCCATCTGTCGAATATATATGGGGATGGAAGAAGGTGGAATGAGATGGCAATGGTGAGGCGAGTATTGAAAGAGCGACGAGCGGTAAAACCTCCTGGAAGTAGTTCGGTTGATGTAGAACAGTAGAAGTTAAAGCCTGAGACTCTGATTTTTTTTTACATAACTAACACTAATTATTATATTTACATATTCAATATCTAAATTCTATTATTTACATTATACATCACCATTAATTTTGTTAATTTTTTAAAGTAGTCCTTCACAATGAATAAAAATACATGAGGGATCCTAAGAGGATCTCATTGAATAAAACATATTGATGGGATCAACAAACACTGAGACAAAATAAAGATTAGAAAGTCATTAGTATCTTATTAAGAAAAGGGGGAAGAAGAGGAGAAAATAGTGATTATGGGATCTTATTAGAGACGAGCATCCAGACTAATTGCGCATGAAAAATGAGGAAAGAGCTGATTATAATGGAAAGGGTGAAAATAGTGATTTGGTCTTATTAGAGACGAACAACGAGACTAATCGCTCGTGAAAAATGAGGATTTTGAGCAAATTGTAATGGAGAGGGTGAGGGGAGTGTTAATTTTAATGTATTTAAAGTTTGAGTGTTATGTGAATAAATATTAAGTTTTAAATGATTAATGTGTAAATAGTAAAAATTTTGAGGGTTATGTATGTAATTTTTTTTTAAAATGTGTAGGTGATAATTTTCACCTTTTGACAATTTTGATTGAACTTATTAATATATTCAATTTCATGGGGTTTGGAAAGTTTTGATGGAACTTCATTAAAGATTTAGGTGAATTACATTAATATTGTCTAAAGTTTTTTATTAAAGGAGCATTTACATAAATAGTACATTTTTTTTTATATATTTACATATCCGATACTTGAATTACTTATTTAAATTTGACATTGCATTAAAATAATTCATCATTATTTTTTTAAGTGAAATGCATCTTCTCATGCATAGGAGAAAAATACTATATTTATAAATATAAAAATGTAAGTGTTAGATATGTAAATGCATAAGAATTACTTTATTAAAATTTTTAATTAATTATTAAAATTAACTAGAATTTTATCAATAAATTTTATAAGTATATAATATAAATCCCAAATAGATGATTATCTTAAGTTTAACAATTTAAATAAACCTTTAATAATATTTTATACTATGATAACCAATCACAATCAAATTTGAAAGTTGACAAAAAATCCATGAAATTATTAAAATATTTAATGTGCAATTTCATAATGATCTTAAATAAAAATATATTTTATTTACAAGGTGAAGAAATAACTAAATTTTAGAGGCTATTTAAAGTAAATTATATATATATATATATACTTTTATATTATCTTTAAAATCATTTAAAAATAGCTCTTGGGTGTTTTAAATATTTTTAAAAATAATTATTACTATAGAATATATTTATTTCAAATCAAAATATAAGAAAAATAAAATAAAAAATAAAAATGACAAGGAATCAATTCTCCATGATTATGTCTTCTATACAACTATTCAAAATTTTCTTATATATGTCTTTCCACACAAAAGAACCCTAAACAAAATTGACAAGGAATCAATCATTCATATTCTCTATAATTAAGAAATGAAACAAGATACAAAAACAGCTTCCAAACCCAATAATTCAAGCATTATGTAATGCAACAAGATGTGAAACTCTTCACATTTAGGGGTGTCATAATTCGGGTCAGCGAGTCAGGTCTGAGTCTGACCCAAAATTGACTCAACACTAATAGGCTTGACCTGAACCCGACTTGTTTTATTAAACGGATCAAAATTTTCAACCCAAACCCGACTTCAACCTGATTGACTTGAACACAACCCAAATGATTTATTTATACATGTATTATGTCAAAATCGGATCAAAATCAAGTCAAACGAGGGCTCAGAGGTAAAAAAAAATTAGGTCAATTTCAAGATTTGTGGATAAAAAATGAGTCAAATCCAGTTGGTCAAAATCTAATTTTGAGTCGGGTCAACTGAACTCGAGAGTAATTAAAGCGTCTTTCTTTGACCGAATTCCGAAATTTATTCTCCGAATATGAATTTTGAGTCGGTTATCGTGTCGGGTCAATTTTAACACCCCTATTCACACCCATAAAACAAGAAATGGAGAAACTATTAAAAAAAAAACCTCAACTATCAAACTATTACACTCAAAAGAAACTATATTCACTTCTATGTGATCTCTCTCTCCCTCTATCTATCTATCCTCTCTCTCTCTCTCTCTCTCTCTCTCTCTCTCTATCTATATATATATATATATGCTTCTTCTTAAAATAAGTGTTATAAGATCAGCTGACACGTATTCTTAACAAGAAAATAATCCAGCATATGATTCCTCCAAAGCAATAACCTTCTAAATAATACTCACAACAAATCTACAAAAACAGTATAATTCACAAAAAAAAATCGAAAACCAAACCAGATCTGCACTATTTCTTCTGCAACAAACAGAAGGAAAATGAATCCGAAAGGTATTGAAGTGCGAGCAAAGGAAGATCGATGGAGCCTTGGGAAAGAAGGGAGTTCGGTTAGACGTCAGGCTTATTATGGAGCTGAAAGTAGAACTTAAGCTGCTACGGTCAATTCAACGTTACTTAATCTGTAATATTTATATGCTTCGATATGTTTCTCTCTCCGCATGCGATGTGAGATGCCACCTATCGTCGGCTCTTCTTCTGCACCATTGTTTCTGAGTTATTGGTGTAAAGGATTAGTTATATTAATAGATAATATTAGGAGTTGGTAGCCATTGCTTGTGTCTGTGCAGCGTTGGCTTGCAGATCTGAAGGAGCTGGAAGTTTATCTTATTCGTTTGTGCATCTGTACAAACTTATCCTCTTCCAATCATTAAACCAAAAATAAATAAATAAATGAAAATAAAGAATCAAAATGTTGACTTTGAGAATGCCGTTTTGCTTATGAGATGGTATGTTCCTAACTTTTTGGCCAGGATTTTTTTTTTTTTGCAATGAGTATCCACCCAACACCCACCCCACCCATCTTGTGGGTGGGATATGCGTATGACTAATCCCCTGTAGCATTCATCACCCACACATGTCGTCACTTACTTTCCCCTTAGGTATAGGCCTCCCAGAGGATTAGAACTCGGTCAGGGGTTCTCCGCCTTCACCCTGAGCTAAGAGACGGTGGGTTTTGGCCAGGATTTAAAAAGAGAGATGATGATATCATAATTTTAAACTATAATATAAGTAAAAAAAAGATTAATCTGACTGCCATGATTCTATATATAAATTATTTATAATGATTATTCATTATGTTAAAAACCATCATTACTGATTCTACCTTAAAATTCATTGTAATATTATTCTTAGGATAAGTAAAAGTTCTCATTATTAGTGATCTCATGGGAAGCCTCATGGAATCTAGCTATTATAAGTGTTTTGCTTATTGAGATTTTGTAATGATATAAAAGTGAATCAAGGTATCATAGACTAAATGCATCTAAAATTTGCTAGCCTATGGTGAGCTTAGGTCTTACTATAATAGATTAGTCTTGTCAAATTAAGGAGGTGAGCATTTTTCATCTGACAACTACTAGAATCTAGCTAGTAAGAACCATTGATCACTTAATAATTTTAATTTATTAATCAAAAGCCCTCCTTAAGGTTTGCTTGGGGTAGTAGTTTTTACATTGAAGGAAGGTCAAAGAATTTTAGGTCACCTAGATTTTATATTCCTTAGAGTTAGAAGATTCACTTAAAATTTTTAGGTATTTTGATGAAAGGCATGTGAGTTTAGTTACGAATCCATTTCCAAAAGTAAGACTTTTATTAAGCCAAAGTGAAGTTCAAGAAGGAGATCCAAAGAAGGATGACCCCAAGGTGTATCAACATTCAAATTTCTTATAATTATGTTTAATAAATTAGATAGCTATCAAGAACAAAACAAAAAATATGCATATGTCTCTATAACATCATCGAAAATATGTATATGCATTAAGGAAAGTTATTATTATTGTTATTATAGTTGTTGAACTTTTTTGTTCTAAGAGATAAGAAGTTTTTTTTAACGACCTTATGAGGAGCCGTATGGAATCAAGCTATTTAGTCGTTGGCCATCAAAAATTTTGTCTAACAAGGGAGGGACAAAATAAAGGTTTGTTAGATTAAACACACCTAAAATTTTCTAGCATATACTAAGTCTAGTTCATATTAAATTAGATTAGTCTAAGGTTTATCAAGTTAAGCAAAGTATTTATGTTTACCAAATACTATTAAGATCTATTTATTAAAAACCATTGGTCATTTAATAGTGTTGATTTATTGATTAGAAGCCCTCCCCAATATTTACTTAGGCGAGCTCTAGTCAATACATTAGAGAAATGTCAAAGACTTTTAGGTCATATAAATTCTAAGCTCATTAGAGTTAGATGATGCGCTTAAATTCTTTGGTTTTTCTTTTTATGATTAAAGCATGTAAGTTTTGTTAAAAGTGAGACATCTATTAAGACAAAATAGAGGACAATAAAGAGATGTTAAAGAAGGTTAAAAAGGAGGATCATAAGGTGGATTTACTTTTAAAATTTCTATAGTTATTTTAATAGATTAAATAGTTCTTAATGAAAGAACCAAAAATAATATAACTCTAAATGAGAGCATAAAAAAGATGCATATGTTTCAACAAGATTACTAGAAAATAGCACATTTCTAAAGAAGAGTGCTAAAAATAAGAGAATGTATCTTCTTCTTAAGTATATTAATAAGGGACACATAGAATTATGTGTGTGCAAAATTTATTTAATGAGATTAATTCACTTGAGTTACTTATATTTAATGGGTAAAAAATGAAAAATAAAATGCAATAAATATATGTAGGACTCCATAAATTATGTAAAGTTACTTTCTTATTGCTTTGGGGGAAGAATAATAAGAGGAAAAGAACTATAGGATTTTAATGTCTTAAGAGTTTTTAAAAGTTCAAAGGCTATATGCAATGCCCTTAAAACTATTTATTCATAAGCAATTGTATACAATTAAGCATTCATTAAGTAATTGGATAATAATACATGGGTAACATGAAGTAACCCAAGTAGAAAAATTATAATAAAAACAAGTAAATGATGTGCTATAGCAAGAGTTTGGTCTTTTTCGAAACATAAATATGAGATAAATTTGGATCCAAATAAGAAATAAATCAATCAAATGAAATAATGTTAATGGTTAGATGAAATAGGCACTTGAAAGTGATGATTATATAAGAAAAACTTAGTGACAACTAGGTGAAACTTAATGTCTGCCTTTTATGGAGTATGCATGACACATTGGGCATGATAATAATGGATAATCTAACTACAATTTGAAATGGAAGTGATAACTTAACCATAATAGGAAGATCAAGCTCTTTATGATGTGGAAATGTGTATGTGTGTCTATATATATATAGCCTCTATGCAATCATTCTGCTTAGATAACCATGAAAAAAAAATCAATGAAACAGGAATGGGTATACTAAAATAGTTGGGATAGTTGATATCAATACAATTCAACTTATCTTCTTTCATTAGAAATAACTTTCTTGATGATCATGACAATTGGCCAGACATACCAAACATAAAAATGAGTAATTACATTAATTGAATAAAAAGTCATGGTGAGTTATCACCTTAATAAACATGTTAAAGTATGCACAACATCAAAGCTACTAGACCAAATTTTAGGCTATTTAATGTAGCTTGCACTCAACAAAATTAGCACGCCAAGTAGAATAAGAACGAAGAAGGTAATAAGATTCTAGTACCAAAATAGAGAAATAGGGCATTATTCTACAATATATATATATATATATATATATATATATATATATATATATATATATATATATATATATATATAACCAATGGTTATGTCATGCTTTTTGAGATTTTGTTTTGTTTTTTGGGAGTCATGTCTAGCTCTTATAAACTACAAATGATCTTGCCACCTTCATTTTAACCATTAACACCAATTAATATAGAAAGCTTATTGTCTGTAGAATAAATTTTGCATCTTGCCATAGGTATCTCAGGTAGCAAAGTAGATACCTATGAAGAATCAACTCATAATTTCTTCGTAGACTTCCTAGACATCCTGACTCAAGTCCATTTAATGTTAGAATATTGGATTCAAAATAGGCCTAAGATGACAAAACAAAATTTCTCATATTCCAAGCCATATCACCATTAGATCAAACTCAAAGCTAAAAATCAAATCTATGCTAACACTGCGCATAAGCAAGCTATTTAGTCGAGTGTGTTCTTTTTTTTTTGGGGGAAGAAATTAAGGGTTGTGCCCAAATTAATTCCAGTGAAAGAAAAATTGACAAGTACATAAGTAATCCCATTAGGGACTGAAGCAATAAATAAAATAAAACAAGGTCCTAAACCAACAAAAAAATTGGAAAGAAACACAAGGAGAGTAAAGCAGGAGAGTAATAAAGAAAAATCACCCTACTGGACTCAGAAAAATAAAAAATCATTAAAGAAGATGACAAAGTGGCCCAAACAAAAACATCTAGGTGCACAGGCGTTCCAACCATTGGTTGTCAAGGCATCAGCAGAGTATAGGAGAGCTAAATACAATCATCAGCAACAACTGAATAAAGTCATGATTTCGAATAGCCATCCCAAGAGAATCAGAAAGTAAGAAACAGAGGTGATAGCCATCCAAAATGGTGGAAGACCTGTGCATCGGGTTCAAAAGAATCAGAGGCTATTGCGACAAAAGTTTCATCATCGTCTAATAACCCAAAACGCTGTTGAATTCGATAAAAATTCAGAACCAACCATCACAGGGGCAACCAATGATGATACAAAGGGTCGACTTGCATCAAGTTTTTCCCTTTCTCAAAAATAGAGATGACAGAATCAAGCCAAGATGACTTAATTTTTCACCTTCTTAGCTTGTGAGCCACCAAAGAGGAGACCTTACCTAAAAGAGACTCAGAAGAGCAGACCTCACTTCCATGAAGTCTAGCATTCCTTTTCCTCCAAATAACATAAACACAGAAATCAATAGTTAAGTAATGGAGTTTCTTAATAGCCTTGCAACTCAGCTCATTTGAGTCATTTATCACTTGTTGAAGTGAAGCTTGCAAAAGGAAGTGGTTCCCTTGAGGAAGGGCTTTACGAATCAGCCACATTGAAATGGGGCATTCAAAGAATAAATGCACATGGGATTCAAGAGTAGTATTACAAAGGCAGCAGTTAAGAGTATAACCCAGACCTCTTGCAGCTAGGACATTAGAAGTTTTAAAACCATCGATATAAGCCATCCAACAAAATAAAGCTTGATTGATAGCAAAGCCCTTAAACCAGATTGTGTCAGACCAGTTAACAGAGGCCTCAGAAGCAAACAAGGAATGAAATATTAGCTTGCTTGTAAGAATTTTGTGATCTTCCCAGCAGATAACATCATTATTGAGACAAATAAGTGTAGCTAGGATCCTTTGAGCAATGGAAGGGTACCTCAATAATATAACATCCGGAAGGTGCTAAACCCCATTGTGAAGTATAGCGTTTACAGGGCAGTGAGGGTGGAACATAAGCAAATTAAAACATTCAAACCCAAGGAGCTCAAACAGAGATTGGCGAGAACATCATGGATCAAAGAAAAAAAGAAAACGAAGAGCCATCCCTAATGGTGAATCTGAACTTGTCCCTTAATCTAAAAGCACACAGTTGAAGTTCCTTCCATAAGGCATAATATTTGGTAAAAACTGAATTCCAGAGGGATCCGTACTTAGAGATAAACCAATCAGCCATTATGGATGATTTATGAAGAATCTTCCATATAATTTTAACTTTGCATACAATATTGAGGGAAGAGACTGAGAGAAGACCAGTGCCCCCTTTGCTTTGAGGAAGGTAGTTTGAGCTCAAGAGATTAAGTACAGTTTATTGGGCTCGCCACAATCAGCCATTAAGGATACATTTAGGTACAGTAACAGCTCTAAACCAATAAGATAAGTAATTGTTCACCGATGATCGGAGTAATTGAAATCGTCCACCAAAAGAAAGTAACTTGGACTTCCAGCCAACAAGCCATTTGGAGAGTTTACCTAAGAGGGAATTGAAATGAACCGACTTGAGCTTGTCAGACACCAGGGGAAGACCAAGATACTTAATCGGGAACAAACCAACATTGATGTTTAGTGTCTCACATAACTGAGCATCTAAACTAAAAGGTTTAGAGAAGCATGTTGTAGATTTATCTTTATTGACTTCAAGTCCCATAAATGAATCAAGGGTCTCGAGAGAGTTGTTAAGGGATGTAGCAGTTTGAAGATTAGTTATCCTTGTGACAAGGAGGTCATCAGTAAATAGCAGATGAGAAATACTACATTGCAACTTGACAATAGGGTTGTATCTATGAAGCTGGACTTTCCTGTCAAGCAAATAAGAGAGAGAGTCCATGACAATTGTGAAGAGAAGAGGCAAGAGTGGGCAGCCTTGTCTCAATCCATAAGAGGAGTTGAAGTAGCCTTTAATTTCCCCATTAAGAATAATGAAAAAAGGAACATTAAGAATGCGGGCTTCAATCCATCTAATGAATAAAGGGGAAAGCCCTTTTGGACTAGCCTGTATAATATTGAATGTCTGTTAACCATATCAAAAGCTTTTTTTTAGGTCTAATTTGGCTAAGATCATCTCTTGTTTGTTGTTAGGGAGCATATCACAACATATATATTGAGCCAAAGCCACATTATTTGCAATATCTCTTTAATGAATACAGGTAGACTGAGTCGGATGAATAATGGAAGGTAGTACAGCTTTAAGTCTATTGACAAGAATCTTAGCTAAAACTTAGTAGAATGTATTGCATAAGGAGATTGGCCTGAAATCGTTTAGGGAGCTAGCATGCTTAGATTTGGGAATGAGTGTAATAAGATTATGCTTGAACTAGTTAAGAAGCCGTTGGGTTTTGAAAAAGTGGTGAATGGCAAGTAGAAACTGCTTTCTTATAGTGTCCCATGAATGTAAGAAGAATTTTGAGTTAAATCCATCAGGTCCTCGTGATTTGTTGACATTGATGCTGTGGAGGGCAGAAATGATTTCATGATCATTCATGTCCTTAACCAGGTCACAGGCTTGTGTCACGAAGAGAGTGTTGCTAGAAGGGATATCAGGAATTTCAAAAGAATGATTGTGACTTCTGTTGAAAAGAGCAGAGTAAAAGGAGCTGATTTCTACAGTAATATGTTCAGAATTATAAATGATTCCATGTTCAATATGAAGCTCATGAATAAGATTTGAACTCTTCCTTTCTTTTATTGAATTGTAGAGGAATTTTAAGTCATCATCAGCATGTGAAAGCCAATAGACTTTACGTTTTTTACGTGAGCCACATATTTTCTCTTTTAATAAGTTCTTGATACTGTCCATTGATGCTTATCACCCTATTGATTAAAGAACAATCTTAAGGATTAGCCTCAAGGAGATGTAGAATTTTATCTTGTTCCCCCTTTATGCGAGAAATCAGTAGATTTAGGGAGGAGGAATCCCAAGATGAAGGTTTGAAGGTTTCTTTGATTTCATCAACTTTTTAGAAAAGACATAAAGGGGGTCTCCATTGAAGAAGGAGCTCCAGGCTTTGCTGACGATTCCATCAAAATTAGGGAGAATTGTCTAGTAGTTTCTAAACATAAATCCATGAGAGGTCTTGATTTGGCGACTGAGAAATGTAATGAGCAGGGAATGGTCAGAGGAGAGGGGTGGGGGAACTTTATAGAAAGAGGAGTGAAATCGTTCCAACCACGAGATATTGTATAACACTCTATCAATACGAGAGAGAATGAGGTTTTCAGCTTGTTGGTTAGACTAGGTAAAGAGTAGAACTGTGCTGGAAATGTCCAAAAGCCCACAGTCCTACACACAATTTCTAAAATCAGATATTCTGGAGAAAGGCAGTTGGTTTCCACCCCTTTTTTTCCTGGCTATAAAGGACATAGTTAAAATTTCCCATGACAACCCAAGGGGAATTCATGTTTGCAGCAATATCTCTAAGGTGAAGCCATAAAGAAAGTATGTCTTGCACTTCATTGTGGTCATAGATACAAGTAAGGGCAATGGGGTCAGCATTATTGAAAGACAAAACTTCGTGAATAAATTGGGAAGAGATCAATGAAGGATTAAACGACACCCTATCCGAGTTCCATTTGATCTAGATACACCCTCCCAAAGCGTAATCGAAGTTATTTAGACTGTTTTTATTGGGGAAAAGAGTAAATTTCCTTAGAAGAAGTTGGTCGTCAAGAGAGTTGATATTAAGCTTAGTTTCCAGAAGGCAGAGGAAGTCTAAGTGGAAGTCCTGAATAAGTCTGAGGCAATCACGAGAGCGTCCTCTAGCATGAATGCCTCTAACATCCCAACTTCCTAGGACTGTGAATCTCATGAGGATGAGTGAGATGTGGAAGGCTTCTTGCCTTTCTTAGCCTTGTTTGTCTTGAGAGCTGAGATAACTTTATCGACAATTCTTTTCTGTGTAACAGTTGATGCTTCCTAAAAGGCAGCGCTCAAGAGGTGTATCAAGGAGGCATCGAGGAGGTGTATCGAATTTTCAGGGTTCTCAGGGTCCTTGGATGGGCTTTGTTGCATCGAAGAGGCATCAATCGAACTAGTAGTAGTGTTGGAGGAGGGAATGGCAATGGTATGCAAATGTTCGGTAGCTTGATGAATCGGAGGAATCGTAGAGGGATCAAGAGAGTCATCCCATGAAGGAGAGGAATCAATAAGAAGTTGATTGACATCATTTAGTGTAGGGGCTTCTACAAGCAGGGTATTCTCAGAAAGTGCTTTTTCAGTTGGGTTTTGCAAGGATGTTGGGATCCCTTGCAAATTGGAGGTAGGAGAAGGGTATTGTGTATGGGATGGAGGACGGGATGAGTTAGTCCGAGAAGGACGACTTCTAATCCTTCCCCTAGATTGGGGCAAATTGGATGAATTAAGAGGGCAAGTTGAGCTTCATGAGAAAAAGAGGAACATTTATGGTAGGCTTTAGGTTTCCAATCGTACAAAATATCCTGCTTAAATTTCATTCCAATTAGGTTGATATGAACAAAGTCTGGGAGAGGGGAGAAAGTGGAAACTTAAACACAGATCCTGACGAAAGTAATCATGGATTTAGAAGCCGTAAGATTGTCCACAGCAATAGGGGTGCTAATCATACTTGTCACCTTAAAGAAGCCTTTTTCATTCCAACAGTATAGTGGGAAGTTTGGAAGCTTAATCGAGAGTGAAATTTTAGAGATATTTTCCTTGGTTGGCCTGAAGTTCCACGTCCACTTTTGAAATATGAAAGGCCAATCGTTCAAGAAACAAGGGTCATTACCCCAAACCAGATTAAAATCTTCTTTGCAAGAGAATTTAAAGAGAAAGAAACCCCCTTCCAACGAGAGGAGCTCCAAGCTACCTTTGAATTTCCACTTTTTCCTAATCGGCAAGGAGAGAGCGGTAGAAAGGTATCTTCCCTAAATAATGTACAACCAAAGAGAGGCTCTATTCCTTTTGCCCCTCCACAAGTTCTTCTTCGGAAAAACAAACTTCCTTTGTGTCACAAGAGACATAAGAAAGAGATAAAGACTTACTATTGTTATTGTGAGCAAGGAGAAGATCATTCTAGAAGCTAGGCTAGGAACGAGCTGAAAAATGGAGTCTCATTCTGAGTGGGGAGGGTCATGGGAGTAGAGCCCAAAATAGAAGCAGAGAGAAGGGAGGAGGAGAGAGGGGGAAAATGCATGGAGGTGGAGGGATCTACAGTCAAGGCTATAAGAGAGCTAGGTAAATGACTTTTAGACTACAAACTAGGGAGGCCGGAGGTCAAAAGGGGAAAGAGGAGGGGAAAGAACTGCACCTTCGAAGGAGGAAAAATGCCAAAAGCAGCAAGATAAGCCGGAGGAGGAGGAAGAAGCCCTAGAACCCGAAAAAGCGCCAGAGTTCCACATAGACCAGGTTGTTCTACATCGACTAGTTTTTTCAGTGTGCCCTTTCATGATCACAAAAGGTAATTACCTATGAGAGTTTGTGCTTATAAGAATTCTGCACCCATATCTAAATAAAACTTGACCCAACATAAAAAAAACATACAATTATGTTAAATTCAATATATCTTATAAAAATTTATTGAATTCTCTCACATCAAGAAAGCTCTGAGGGTTGCTTTTCTTGATCTATAACTCTTATTTTGACACCTCAACAAAATCCACAAATATTTACTAAAATTATGGGATATATTAATTGACATTCTCTCTCTTTCTCTCTCTTGATCAAATAAAATTTTATTTTATAGATAAAAATACATTCAAAAACTCATTCCACCTTCATCCTCTTGCAGTGATTGTCCTCCTTCGTAATTTGTTATTAATAACCTAAAAGGCAACTACTTATAACACGGCTTGTAAAAGCATTGTTAGTCTGCTCTTGGCCAATTGCAACTGCGATTAAATTTTTTTTAATCGGTCTCTTGTCTGTTTCCAGATTCCAGTTGCAGCAGCCTTTCACTTTCATCTTTGGCTTTTGCGTCCAAGTAGCCTTCTTCGCAAGTTTGGAAAACAGAGCATCCCCTTCCATCTCCCTTAACCTGCAGGATTCCTTCTCCTTACTTTGTCTGGTTCCTCTTACCTCTCATTCTTCAGCCTCGAACGCCGAATCCTCCATTTTTGTTGCAGAGAGCACCTGAAAGAGAAGAAGTCTAACTGTTACCACAGGAAGTTCCATGGTTTCCTCCAAGATCTCATCACTGCTTTTGTAGGGAATCAAATGCTCATCTTTCAGGTGAGAAATAGTCCAAATCCGAGTTTTTTTTTTCTTTATAGTTTTTCATGCTCTATTAGTTCAGGACTCTTTCTCCCTTTTTTGGATTTATTAAACACCAAATAGGTAACCTCATCTAATATACTCCTGCACATGCTTTCCCACATAACAACAAAATGCTCATTTTCAAGGTCTAAAAAGCTTGTTCTTACTGATTCTCTACCATTTTCATAAACCTCTTGTTGATTTCAGAAAGATGTTAGCTTGGCATGGCCTGTTCTACCCCGTTATCGGCCTCGCCTCTTGTGTTGCTTTGATCTACATTTCCTTTGGGGATCTCGCCTTCCAGCTCTTGGAAACAAAGATGAGCTTTGTAGGAAGAGAAGGAGTTCATTTCGTAGTGGATGGAAAGCCATTCTATGTGAATGGTTGGAACTCTTACTGGCTGATGATTCAGTCAGTGGAGGAGACCAGCAGACCAAGAATGAATTCCATGTTTAAAACAGCTGCAAGTTTGGGGCTCACAGTTTGCAGGACTTGGGCTTTCAATGATGGAACCTACAATGCTCTTCAGATCTCCCCTGGCCAATTTGATGAGCAAGTTTTTAAGGTAATTATCTATACTTAAATTAGATTACTGAATAACAACAAGAAAAGCGAGTTTATGATCGAAGCATGCATTCAATCCTCATTATGATGGAATATATTTATTAGTATCTTCCAAGGATTTCAATCTTAATAACTATCCCTGCCAGTGATCTCACACCACCTAGTCAGGAACTATTGTGAAAAAAAAGAAAGAACACAGAGAGAGAAAAAAAAGATGAAAAAATACAACATATAAGGATTTTGTAGCCTATGTGATTCAATACTTACATAGATTTCTCTCTTAACTTAGTTTGCAATTATTATATTTAGATTCAATAACTAAGTATGGCAGGCATTGGACCGAGTGATTATGGAAGCCGGGAGGCATAGGATCAGGCTTCTTCTAAGCTTGGCTAATGACTGGAAAGATTTTGGTGGGAAGTTGCAGTATGTTAAGTGGGCATGGGAGGCTGGAGTTAGCTTGAGCTCCTCGAACGATTCTTTCTTCTTCGATCCATCCATTCGCAGCTACTTCAAGAACTACATTAAGGTTTGAGAAACTTTTTTGCCATCCCATTCGTTTCCTTCGTTGGTTCCTTGCTGCCATTGTTGAAGACTGCATTAGCTTCGGCTTCTGTTTCTCTTTCAAGCACAGTATTATGGGCTGCTGATGTGTTTCTAGTTGTTTTTTTTTTTAACAGGCTATATTGACGAGAAGAAACCATTTAACTGGAGTTCAGTATAGGGATGATCCTGCTATCTTTGGATGGGAATTGATGAATGAACCGCATTGTCCTTCTGATCCAACTGGAGACACTATTCAAGTATGTAGCTTTCTGTTATCTTGGTTTCTTCTTTTTAGAAAAATTTGTTGGATGGTTGAATGGTTACAAGTTTGTGTTAATTTGGTTATGAAAATACTTGGTGCTTTCTTCTATGGAATCACTGATACTTATGGCCAGCTTGAAATCAATTTTTATGTTTGTTTTTAAAAATATGTTTGATTTCTATTTTGTAGTTTTTTTTTAATAAAAAATTTTATTTTTGAAAAATACTGAAAGCAAATTTTAGGTATATTTCTTGTTTTTTTTATTATTCTTAAAATGAAAATTGCTCTTTCTAACCACCTATGGTTGGCCGCTGCTAGTTGCTACTATTATCACCACCAATTATCACCGTCAAAATTATAAGTGAGTTTTCATGACCACTACATAAATAATTTAATCAATAATAATACAAAAAAAAAACAATCATGTTTATTTTACAAAATATTAGAAAATAAGGCAGCAAAAACGCAATTAGGGACACCAACTATGCTTGGAGATACAACATAAGAAGAGTTACACTAGAAAAGAACACACCAAATTTTATGTGAAGAATCCCTTAAAAAGGGTAAAAATAATAGGCAGAGGAAAAGAATGCACTAATCAAAGAAGAATTATAAAAGAGAGCAATGATGGCTTAAGAATGAACCCAAAAATACTTTCTCAAAGATCAAAAATAAATTACACACTCTCACTATAAATCTCACAAAGAATGGATTGGGTCCCTTGTACCAAGGGTATTTATAGAGTTCTGCAAAACCCTTACAAAGAAATACTTAAAAAGGACCAATAAAGTAAGAGCATATGAATCATAATCTAAAAAGCATAATAAAATCAATCCAACGATAGAGGCTTTCAATCTGTATGCATCTACTTTCCAAATAAAGTAAAAGCTATAATAAAATCAATCCAACATTAGAGGTCTTTAATCCAATATAGTAATTTCTTACTGCAGCAAATGAGGCCTACAAAAATTCAGATCACTAATTTAACATTATATATATAAATAGAGAAGATTTTGCATTGTTTTCATCTATTCGGTATTGTATTTTAATCTCCTTTTTTTGAAGAATGCAGAATTGGATCGAAGAAATGGCGAATTATGTGAAATCCATTGACGACAAGCACTTGGTTACAGTGGGATTTGAGGGATTTTATGGTCCTACAACTCCCCAGAAGCTGAAGATGAACCCAGCGGAGCATTTCAGCAAACTAGGTTTGGATTTTATCCGCAACTCCAAAGTCCCAGCTATCGACTTCGCCTCAGTACACATTTATCCTGATCTGTGGTAAGTATTAGCTAACCCAACTACATAGAATCATGAGTGCCATTAGGCTGCAAATGAACAGAGTCGAGTCGAGCATGTGCTTGTTTGAGCTCAAGCTCTATTTGAGCTTTTAAGACTATTCAAGCATGAGCCCGTTTAAAAAAAAAAATTTGTTCGAACTCAGCTAAGTTTGTTCACAAGCTTGACTTGGTAACAAACAACTTATTTAATGAAATAAGTGAGCTTTAATCAAGCCTTGATCGAGCTTATTCATAAACAGCTTGTTGAGAAATACATACAAGTTGTACGTTTATTAAGCCTATAAAATAAAATTTTAAATGATATTATTCACGAACAAGCTTTAATTGAACTGTTCAACAAGCTTATTTTTTAAACAATAATGTTTGTGAACATAAATGAACTTAAGAAGCTGTTCGTGTTTGTTCATTTTGCAACCTACTATTTATGAAAGTGTTCATGATCATTCAATTAGTTAATTAAACGATTATGAATGAGCCTGATCAAGCCGAATCATAAGTAACTTCTCCAATGCTCGGTTCCTTTGCAACCCTAGGCTCAACTAAAGAAAAATGCCATTAATCTGACTAACTTTTTCTTCAGATCTTCTTGAAGTTCTAATGCCAAGAGGAAAATAATATTGATTTTTCAGGTTGCCGGAAGGAACAGATCGAGCTGAGAAGAGAAGGTTTGTCTCCAAATGGGTGAACTCGCACATTAAAGATGGACAGAAGGAGTTAAGAAAACCTGTTCTGTTCACGGAGTTCGGGCTATCGAGCAAGAGCCGGAATTTCAGCGACGCTCAGCGCGATGAATTTTACAGGAACGTATTTGATCTGATTTATAAATCTGCGATGAAGAAGGGAGCCGGAGGCGGATCTTTCATATGGCAGCTCATTGAAGGTGGAATGGAGGAATTTCGCGACGAGTTCGGGATCGTCGCCGGCGAGAGGCCTTCAGTACTGAAGTTGTTGAAGGAGCAGTCTTGCCGGCTGGCCAAGCTTTCTCATGGGAGGGGATGGGGAAGCGCCGGAGAGAGCTGCTGAGAAGAAACTATTTTTGGTGAAAGAACAGACAATTCAGATATTCGAATTGCTTGCGAATGGGAACTTATAACTTTTTTTTTTTTTTTTGTAGTTTTTAGATTACAGGTTTTGGAAGTGATTTTTTATATGATTATATCTAAATTTAGTGGGAAAAAAAAATGATACAGAACAGATTAACAGAAGCTTATTTAAATATATGTGAAGAGAGAATTAATATGGAATGTTTTTGTTGTCTTGAACTTCAATGCGGCAACGAAGCTTTTTTGTTTTATACGTTTGAGTGCAGAAACATATATTTCAAACGTAACGGTAACTCAATATTTTTTTTTTAAAATTTGAGTGATTACAGGCAACTTATGAAAATTGTTATTATCTGTTTGTTTTAAAAGAGACTTTATAATATATATCATATAGCTTTTTCGTAACGATAAAATAACTTCTACACAGACGAATTGATTTGATCATCAACACTATTTAGTGCAAGTTTAATAAATAAACCCTCATTGAGACTAGCAGGTGGACATAAATGCACTTGAAATCTTACTCATGAAGAATTCATGAAAACTAATATATATATATTCTTACACATTTTATTTTATAAAGGAAAAAAATAACAAAAAATGAATCCAAATTAATCATATTTATACTCTTAAAATAAGCCAGAATAGGCATATCAATCAATTTAACAGGATATGTAAACAACAAGGTTTAATGGTGAAGTATCTTTGCTCTAAACTCAAATCCTTCATGAACATTAACAAGGACTCTTTGACAAAATAATCAAACAAAAAATGTAACAACAAAAAAAACCTTCAAAATTCTACTATAAAATGAACTATTTTTTAACAGAGATCTTCCAGATCTAATACTCGGATAAATATTACCAACAGGCTTCCTAACACTTCTGATTGTTGTCTGTTGATCTCGAAGCTAACAATAGCAGTTGGTACAGAATCTGCAATCTGCAGTACAAATAGTTATGCGATATTTTAAATTCAAGATCTCTTGATTGACAACTTAAACTCTCAACTAATGGGCAAAGATGACATGAGCCGTGATGCCACTCAACATTCAAAAATTTACATGAGTATTGCTCACCGGAAGAAAAAATGTTTTTGAATAACAAGTTCAAAATTCAATGGCTGTTAAACATTTCATCCACCCGTTCTGTCCTCTGAAGAGGCTTCCTGCATAAAAAATTTAAAAAAAAAAAATTCTTATCTGAAGATTGTTGAAAATAATTGTCAACCAAGAACACAAAATCAGCAAAAACAATTGAGGGGAACAATACTTGTTATTGAAAGTCTAACCATGGTTTGCTTGCATGAAGAGTGTAACTTTAACATGCAAATGATACTCTGGTAGGCGAAGTAATTTGACATGTGGTATCCATCAAGTTGTGCAGTTTATTTTTTGCTTATGAAGAAAACATACACTCCAAATTTAGTCATGCGATGCAAGGCATTTAGTCTAGTGATTGAGAGTTTAGATGTTTCAACCACAAGACCTTAGATTCAAGATCTTGCATATGCATTGTGTGTGTGTTGAGATTAAATTCACTCAAATATTAAAATAATAATAATAATAATTTAGTCATGAGTAGATCATTGTGATAAAGTCATTATGAGAGTGAGGCGGGGATTCAACGACAGATCTGCTAAAGGTTATCTAATATTTTAAAGTTATTTTTTTAAGAGTGCTTTGAGAATTTTACTGTTCTTAGGGCTGCCCTAATTTTTTATCTTTATATAAGGAATAGGGTGTCTTCTTTAGATTGTATCTAAGATTTTAAAGTTTAAAATCATAGCAAAATTTGTGATAATATAGGTATCAATTTAGTGAACATGCATAAAATTGTGTTTTTGTGTGCTTGATCTTTTATGTTTTCATACTTTTCTGACTCCAACTGTTTTAAGTTAGATTTCTTCTATTTCCCAACAGTGCAGAGACGGTTAAAACAGTATATTCCTTTGAACCATTCCTATGCTTCGGCAAAGCAAGTGGAAATAAACTAAAATGCTTAAGCACAACGGACCCACATCACTTTAATGTGAGGGAAACATACAACATATATGTAAGAGCATTTGCAGCACTTTATGAGTCTCAAATAAGAATAAAATTAGAACTTATATTTGTCAAGATCAATATACTGAATTGTAACATGAACAAGTACATGCCCAACAAAAAAAAAAAAAAATGCAAACTAAACACAAACTAAGATAAAAAATTAAAATTCACAGGCTGTATCAATAGATACAATATAACATCATATCAAGGAATTCTGATGTAAATATTTAACGTTTATCTTCAACAAGATCAAACATCATTCAATTCTAGGTCCAAATATACTCTGCAAATCAATTAGGTATGTACAATTTAATTAGGAGGGAATAGATAATTATGATAACAAGTAGGGGCATTTACATACATAGCACACAATTCTTAAATTTACATATCTATCACCTAAATAGCTCCCAAATCTTTAATATTATATCAATAATAGTACCATCATTAATTTTTTAAAGCGAAATGCACCTTTTTATGCACAAAAAATGTATTATTTTTGTAAATATCAAATTTTAGGTATTAAATATGCAAATGCATAAGAATTGTGTGCAATGTATGTAAATTTCCCTACTTAAGCACATAAAGTTTCCACATAGCAGCTTGTTTGTAAAAAAGGAATCAAGAACTACTGATTCTGCTAAAATTAGAAAGTTGCCGTACCAAATCAGAAACATTGTAGCTGCTGAATAAGATGGATAACTTAAAGGTAACAGCAGAGCACAAAACTTAGGTCCTTACAAAGTTACAATGCCATTATGTCATGAATGATAATCTCAAAGTTTATTTACTAGCCTGTAAAAAAAAAAAACAAAAAAACAAAATTTTCAATACGTAAAAAAAATGAACAAGAAATTCAAAGCACAAATCTGTCACATTAGTGGTGATATTTTACCGAAAATAGAGACTACTGTAAACAAGTGATTTAAAAAAGAAGCTTTACAAATACCAACTTACAGAACACTTTAAGTACATGAAAGCTAATTCACCTTGCTGCCCGTGGAACAGAGATATTGAAGCATATATTCATTGGAGGAACATACATCCATCATATCCTGATGTAATTTTGTAATTGACTTCTGTAATGATCTTAGGGAAGGAAGCAAGCTTCTGAAGTTTTGTCGAATGAAATTTCCATGAAACTTGAAGAGCTCCTGCAGCAGACGACTGATATAAATATACGCGAAGAAGTTGAGCATAAACTATTCAAACTTAGGTTCCCGAAACAGAAGAGCAAACCTGGCACCACTGAAGAATAAATTCCAGATGTGGACAGTTTTCGAGGAGATCAGAAAACACTTCCATCAGTCTCTGCAAATATTTCACTGGTATGGATGAAGCAATGGCTGGTATATCTGATATCTTCACAAAAAATATGCATTTCCTAATTAAGGAGTCTTCATTTAGGCGAAGACTAAGCAACAATGCCCTCTGATGCTGAGACTCTGAAAGCGCAGAATCTACAGCCTGCGAAAAATTGCTTCTCTACATCAGGTTTTGTCTGATGAAACCATAATCAAAGACATGCATGCACTGGGATCAACAACATGCAAGTTTATGCAGCTAAAATGCAGGCCAGGTAATCTTGTAAACTCATTCTTTAGCAGCCATTGTAATGATAGAATTGTTAATAATAGGATTGTGCCGTTATATGGAGGTTCTGAATTAAAAGTTGTTTGCAGAAATGACCGAACAGTGCATGGGCAGACTAAACAAAAGAGAATATAATAAATCACATGTGCAGTATAAAAGAAAAGAAACTTGGAGAGGAACTAAGGGGCAATGAGGGATTCAAAACAATACAAAGAAAACAAAACGGACCAATTGAGTCATGCTGCAATGCCAAGCAGTAAGTTTAAAATTGCAACACCTCATTGCAAGTGTGTGCATTTGTTTGTTGAATGGTGAAGTTTCTTTGCAGGTATGTCTTCTTACTTAAAATATTATTAATGACAGGAATTTATTCTGCATTCTTCAATTGATCATTTCTATTGAAATTTCAAAAAGGAGATTTCTGTTATTTTTCTTCCATAGCTTTTGGTTATTTCTTTCAAAGGGGCTGTTTTGCTTGGAGTACTTTGAGTATAAAAAAAATGTAGGAATTTTGAAATTTAAAGTATTTAACTAGATGAAAATTAAATCTAAAGAATTTTGTTAATGCATTTGAAATTCCCCTTCAATTCATAGGCTATATTTAAACTTTATCAAAATTGGGAAAATTTCAAATACATCTATGTCTTGACACATCTATGTCTTGAAGCCTTTGTTCTTCGCTAAAAAGGCTTCCACCCCACAGCTGGCGACGATAACCTTCACCTATACCTCCACAGATGTAACACACTCAATTACCACTCACTACTTGTATGCCACTTGTTCACTCGATTGTGACTTTCACCCTTGACCTAGGTTCACTTATTTTTAAATTTTATATTCAAAACAAATACAAGAAAATAATCACTAGAAATTATTTTGTAATCAAACAAAGAATGCTAAATATTTCAAATACATTGCATTTACTTTAAGATGCATCTAAAATACTCATTAATTCTAAATAGTTGCCAACAAATAGCCCTATAGAAAAATTGTTTTTTAGAAAACATAAATAGAAATTTGTCTTTCATTTCTTTTAAGTTACTACTAATTTGATTAGGATTAGATAAATGTTACTACTGATGCCATTTTTTATTGTTTTGATAGAAATTTTACTCGAATTTGATGATCCTATCACTCATTTACTTAGATTTCTATTTAAATCGAAACATGTTTATTTTGCTACTACAAGCTTCCTTCTCTTGTCATTAGTTGTTTAGCATACATAATGTGGAAGCAGGTTTAAATATCTATGAGAAAATCATTAACCAAGTACAATGCATATCACTCTTTAGTTTATTAAAACTAATGAAATGGCAACTTTAGCATTCAACATTTCTGTAGGAAATTTTCTTTTATTCTTCACTCTAATCTAGAAGAAGATTCCAATTCTTCACTGTATGTAGGAACTGACCTATGTAAGTTGGTTCAGTTTTCAAGAACATGGAGTAAATGGATGTCTCTACAACTGAATGTAAGAAGAAACTTAGATCTAAGTGCACTTTTGCTAATAATAATTCATCCCTTTTTTTCTACACTCGCTTTCTTTATATTCTTTCGCAATAGATCGCTTTTTTTTGTACATTTGATCTTATTCCAAAATATGGTAGAATTTCTCATTTAGAAGGTATCTCTTCATATCAGGATATGCAAGTGCAGTTTTGCATAAATCTCTCCACAACCTTATGCATGCCTACCTAATTTTCAATGCTTTTAGTCATTCATTTCCTATGCACTAAGCAGGGAGCTTGTTAGCATGCATCTACATATACTAACATACAGTAATTTATCATATTAATGTTTTATAAATAAATGAAACACATATGTCATACCTCAGGAGTTACGTCAATGTCAAGATCAGTCGGATCAAACATAAATGATTCATCAATAGAGTAGATCACCACACCCTCAGTAGTAGCAGCAGCCCAACTCCTTCCAGTTGGAGAAATTTTCAAACATTTGTGCGAATGATGGGTCGCCCAAGATTATTAACCGATCCAGGCAAGCCTTGTCCTAAATTTCCTCGCCTTTGTTGATCAACACCTACATCCACATCACTATTCTCATCATCAATTAAATCCAATGGACCGGCGTCTGTCATCCTTTTAGAATTCAAAAAGTCGAGAACTCCATCTAAAGAGAGATTGCGAGTTATTTGAAACCTCCTCAACATAACCTAGAATGAAATCAAATAAGAAATTATTGAGTTTTCAATGAAGTAACAAGAAATATTTCAAAAGTTCTTAGCATATTTTAAATTTTAATGAAGATAATCATAAGCAAAATAAAATATAGGAGTGTAGGGCCTCACCTGATCTGCAACATCATACATACAAATGTACTTGCTACTTCCACCTGCTAAAATATAGCTTCCATCAGCAGAATAGCATAATGTAGTGAAATACTTCCCTGAAGTTGAATTGGCAGCAGATCTCCTGTCTGTCATAAGACGTCCACCAGTAATATCTCTTCGACCTTCAATTGTGTGCATGAGTTTCCCATCTAAAGGATCCCAGAAGACTATTTGACCATCCAGTGTGCTGCAAGCAATCTGCTTTCCATCTGGACGATAAACAACTGTGAGAACATCGTGATTATGTTGAAAAGTCTCAACTGCGCCCTTTCCTTCAAAAACATCCCAAAGCCGAACAGTTTTGTCCCAAGAAGATGAAGCAAGAATAGCCTATGCCGATGAAAAAATTGAATTTTTTTGGTGAGAACAAGCAGTCATCAAAAGTAGTACATTAAGAGCTCTTTTTATAACATTATTCTACATAAAGAACTATATGAATGTGTGCATTCATTAAAAGAAGCACTTGCAAGTTCTATCTTTTCGTGGTACATATACTCCAAATTTAAACACGTGTTGTAGCATTTTATATAGTATCCCATGGCTTCTGCCATCACTAACAACTAGAATTGAGAGTTTAGCTCAAAGTTAAAAGACTACTGAAAAAATCATATTTGTATTTAGCTTAGGTAAAACTTAGCATGAAATAAATAAGTCGAGGCATAAGCCAAATTCATAGAACTTGTTTATTTCCGATATGATTTTGAGCGAAGTGTGGATTGACAGATTTGGCTCCAAAATGAATCAAGCTATATTAATTTACAAAATTAATTAATATTATGAATATAATTATAACTAGGTGAATTTTGAAAGCTACTTTTGCTCTCAACCACATTGTCAAAGCCCATCATATTCATTATGGTGTTTACTACCTGTGTAGAGGAGTTGATTTGGATCATATTGCAAGCAAAATTATTATTTTTAATAGTCAATTGATTTTTTATCCAACAATATTATTCATAGTGGATTTGGGTTCATATGGTTTTGGAGTAACTAATGAAGAAGTTAAGGCTTAGATTTTGCTTTAACATATGATTTTATAATTGCTAATACTTTATTTAGGAAAAGAGATGAGCATTTATTATCTATAAAAATAGATCTAGTAATATAAAGATTGATTATTTTTTGATAAAAAAATAGATCGTTCAGATTATAAAGATTGTAAAGTCATTCCGGTGAAAGTATAAATACTCAGCATTGACTGCTAGTTTTAGATTTTAAGATGAAGAGTTGAAAAATGAAAAATAAATCGAAATATTGTTCTAGGATTAGATGGGGTATATAAAGTACACTAATAAAAATATTTTAAAGAATAAGCTACAAGATTTTAGAATTTGAGATGTTCTTGAGAATGCTAATATTATGTGGGAAAAAATAACAAGTGAGATTAAACAAATTGTAAAAAATGTGCTTGGAGAATAAAAAAAACTTATTTTAATAAAAATAGTTAGTGGTGGAGTCAAAATGTGCAAGAGAAGGTAAAAAATAAGAAGTTTCATTATAAAACTTAGTTTAAATGTAAAAATTCTGAGAATTAGGAAAGATATAAAATGGCTCATAGAGAATATGTGATGAAAAAATTTCAACTTTTAGTAATTTATATAATATATTAGATACTAAAGAGAGTGAGAGATATATGTATAAGGTAGCCAAGCAAAGAGATAGAAGAAGTAAAGATTTACACCCAATTTGAGGAGGTGTGGCGATGAAGTGCGGTGTCACACCACACTGCAATCCCATTTGGATACAACATTGGGAAATTTACATACATAGCACACAATTCTTATGCATTTACATATCTAACACCTAAATTTTGATATTTACAAATATAACACATTTCCTATACTTCAAAAAGTGAATTTTACTTAAAAAAATTAAGAAAAGTGTTATTTTTGTTGTAATAATAAAGATTTAAGTGCTATATATATGTAAATATTTATGTTTGGGTGTTAGATATGTAAATATATAAGAATTGTGTGCTATGTATGTAAATGCCCCTACAGCATTATGGTTGCGTTTTAGCTGCATTTTGAGAAATCTAATGTGGGAAAGCTATATTTTACAACCTGACATAGCTACCTGCGATGACGGCCAGAAAGTTACGGTTTGACTTATATAAAATAAAAAAAATTTGTATACTCACCGCAACTTCTTCAAACAATGGCTTCTTCTATTGCTCCTCCACCACTATTTTTTCATACAACTGCAATTGTCCCAAATAGACCCTTAGTTCAAGTGAGATGCATTAAAAATGATAATTATAAAGTTCTCTTCTTATAAGAGAATATTAAACATAGGTGAATGAAATATTTGATAAACTTTTGAATGAAGGTTGTGAGAGTACGATTGACTTTAACGATCTTAATATCCCGGATGAAAATATAAAATTTTATTTTTATCGTCGTATTAATAATAAGCATTAACACTACCTTTGTCGGTTCCAAGTCCGGATGTGAAAAGTGGAGGGTTGCGATAGATAGTCGACAGCCGGCGTAAAACATATTGAAATAATCATGACATGAATCCTTTAAATCATTGTGTTAATGCTAGGGTGTCCCCGAAGCGGCAGCTATATATGACGAATCTGATGAAAAATGTCTGATTGCATTGGCAGTGCGATGTTAAATAAGCAAGGGTTCCTATGGATGAATGGGCAAAGTTAGTCCATGAAACTAGAATAAGGTTAGAATCTTGGAATATAGGTACTCTTTAGGTAAATTATGGAATTAATAGATATTATGGTTCATAGATTGATAAATATTTTGTATGAAACTAAATGTGGGGAGAAGGCAAGAGAAGGAGATTGATAGTTTAGGTTTTAAACTTTTGTATTAGTAAGTCCAAGAAATGGTGTAGTGTGATTATAGATAAAGTTTGAAGGATAATGTTATTAATATTAATAGATGTGGAGATGGAATTATACTTTAAAGATTATTTGATCTTAAGATTATCTTATAAGTGTTTATATACCAGTAGGTTTGGATGTAAAAAGAAAATTTTGGAATGAATTGGATTAATACAAAAGATAAAAAAAAATATTTATTGGAGGAGATTTAAATGGGCATGTTGGTAGAGTGATAGAAGATTTTAAAAGTATTCATTTTGGATTTGGGTAGTAATGAATAAGGTAAAACTATATTAGATTTTCACTTTACATGATTTTGTAATTCTTTCTTTATTTAAGAAAAGAGAAGAAACTATTATTACTTATAAAATGGATCTAAGAAACCTTGATTGATTGTTTTCGATAAGAAAATAGATCGTTTAAATTATAAAGATTATAATCATTCCAAGTGAAAATTTAAGTCAACCTCGATTGTTAGTTTTAGATTTTAAGATGAAAGGTTGTAAGAGAAAAAATAAAATCAATTATTGTCCAATTAGATGAGATCTTAAAAAAACAACAAATAAATATTATAAAGAAGAGATTAGAATTTGTGATGTTTAAAGAAATTTAATGTTATGTGAAAAAAAAAGTAGCAGTGAAATTAAGCATTGTTAAAGATGTCTTTGGAGAATCAAAGGAAAAACTTCTTTAATAAGAATAATTGGTGGAGTGATGTGCAAAAGATAAGAAATTAAAATAAGAAGATCATATAAACTCGATGGATAAAACCTGAGAAGGGGAAAGATACTACCAGAGATTCTAAGAAACAACATTACGTGAAAAAAATTTAAATTTTTAATGATTTATACATGACAGAAGGCGGAAAGATGTATGATAAAGTTTCAAATAACCAATACACATGGTATAGAAAGACATAATTCAAAGGTCAGATAAAGATTAAAATAATAAAGGCTTTTCTTAAAAGGATATTAAAATAGGATTTATGATTTTAATAAACTTTTCAATGAATGATCCGAAGATTATTGATTTAAGAACTTTAATATCCTAAACAAAAGAATTTCATTTTATCGTCAGAGAACTGAAGTTTTAAAGAAAATGTAAAAATAGTATAGATAATAAAAAATGTTTAGGAGATCAAGTAATTTAATTTTCTTACAAATCTTTTAATGTTATTTTAAAGACTAAAAGTCGCCAAATGAGTGGACAAAGAGTTTGTTGGTTCTATATTTAAGAATAAAGGTGATGTACAAGAGTGCAAATTATAGAGGAATTAAGTTAATGTGTCATACATTAAAATTATGGGAGAGAGTAATCGAACAAGTTACTGTGATACAAAAGTTTCTCACATCTTTTTAGATGTAAAACCTGAATTGAGAAAGATATAAAGTACCAGAAAGATTAAAGAAAGTAATATATAATGCAAAAAATTTAACTTTAAGAATTTATACAATATATTAGATATGAAAGAAGGTGAAAGATGTATGTTAAAAGCCAACCAGAGATAAAGTAAGAATACATAGTTAAAATGAGGTGTATTAAGGATAAAAATAATATTTTTCTTAGAAAGGATAACGAAAATAAGTGGATGAGGTATTTTGATAAACTTTTCAATATGAAAGTACGATTGATTTTAGCAACCTTAATATCCTAAACAAAAATAGAGAATTTCATTTTTATCGTCGGATTAGTAAGTTAGAAAACTTTAAAGAAAATGAAATGTGGAAAACAAGAACTGATAATATTCCAATTGGAAATGTTTAGCGATTAAGTAATTTTTTTTTTACAAATCTTTTTTAATGTTATTTTAAAGACTAAAAAAATGACAGATGAGTGTTGTTGTTATTCCTATATTTAAGAATAAAGGTGATGCACAAGAGTGCAAATTATGAGGAATTAAGTTAATGTGTCATACATTAAAATTATGGGAGAGAGTAATTGAGCATAGGTTACGATGTGATACAAAAGTTTCACAATTTCATGCCGGTAGATCTACTATGGATGCTATACATTTGTTAAGAGGTTTGATGGAAAAGTATAGAGAAAGTAAGGAGGATCTACATATGATATTTATTGATTTAGGGAAAGCTTATGATAAAGTTTCAAGAGATGTTCTTTGGAGAGTTCTAGAAGGAAAGAGTTATATTCAAGTCATTAAGGATATGTATACTAGAGTCATTACTTGTGTCCAAACACAAAGAGGATTGACAAAATATTTTCTTATTTCATTGGATTACATCAAGGATTCTTTAAGCCTTATCTTTTACTTTAGTTATGGATGTTCTATAGGGGAAGATGTACCTTGGTGTATGCTTTTCGATGACATTCTTCTTGTTGAGAAGACCAAAGAGGAGTCCAAGAGAAACTTGAATTATGGAGGTCAACAGTCTAAAGGTTTTCGAGTAGATCTAAAACTCGATAGTTGTGACTTGGTGAACAAGTCATTAATAAGAGATGATATTTATTTATTGTTCAAAATGATGGTGAAATAGATGGAGATGTTATTAGTAGAATTCAAGTTGGATGGTTGAAGTGGAGGAATGTATCCTGCCATCAGATGATAGAAAAGTTCCACTTAAACTTACGAGAAAATTTTATAAGATAGGGTAAAGACCTGCAATGACTTATATACAATGTTGTCTAATAAAAGCATAAGACTAAGTTAAGCGAGATGAGGATGCTTAGTGGATGAGTGGCTTTACTCTTAGAGATAAAATGCAAAATGAGTATGTTCGGAAAAGTTGGAGTAGCTCAGGTAGATAAGATTAGAGAGTCGCCTTAGATGGTTTGTCACATAAAATGTCTACCTACCGATGACCTGGAGAGTAGAGATTAGATATGTTAAGAAAGAGAGTAGACCTAAAAGACTTGGTTAAGATGTATAAAAAATGACCTTAGTATATATGAATTAAATGAGAATTTGACACATAATAGGACACAATGGAGACAGAGGATTAATGTAGCCGACCCCACTTAGTGGGATAAAGGCTTGTTGTTGTTGTTGTATCGTCGTATGAATAAGATTGAAGTTAAAGAGGCTTTAAAGAAAATAAAATGTGAAAAAGCAAAACCGATAATATTCCAATGGAAGTGTGGAAATGCTTAGGAGATTTAGAAATTTATTGACTTGCTAATCTTTTTAATATTATTTTAAAGTTAAAAAAATATGAGATGAGTGAAGAAAGAGTTGGTTGATTTATATTTTAAGAATAAAGGTGATGCACAATAGTGCGAGAATTATAGAGGAATTAAGTTAATGTGTCATACATTAAAATTCTGAGAGAGAATAATTGAGCATAGGTTATGATGTGATACAAAAATTTCTCAAAACCAATTTCGTTTCATGCCGGGTAGGTCTACTATGGATGATATACATTTGTTGAGAGGTTTGACGGAGAAGTATAGAGAAAGTAAGGAGGACCTACATATGATATATATTGATTTAGAGAAGACATATGATAAAGTTCCAAGAGAAGTGCTTTGGAGAGTTATAAAATAGAGTTAATATTGGCTATATTCAAATCATTAAGGGTATTCTTCTTAATGATAAGACTAGAGAGAGAGTTCAAGAGAAACTTGAATTATGAAGGTCAACCTTAGAGTCTAAATATTTTTGTTTAAATAGATCTAAAACTGAATATATGGAGTGTAATTTTAGTTGTATAAGATCTAATGATAGGGTTGTGACATTGGGTGATCAAGTCATTAAAAAGAGTGAACGTTTCACATATCTCGAGTCTATTGTTCAAAATGATGGTGAAATAGATGGGGATGTTATTAGCAGAATTCTAGTTGGATGGTTGAAGTGGAGGAATGCATCTGACCGGTTGTGTGAAAGAAAAAAACTGCTTAGTCTTAAGAGTTAAAAGATGGTGTAAGATCTGCAATAATTTATAACGTAGAAACTTGGTCAGTAAAAGAGAAGCACAAAATTAAGTTAGGTATTACAGAGATGAGGATGCTCGGGGGGATGAGTAACTTTACTCTTAGAGATAAAATGCGAGATGAATATATACCTAATGAGATTGGAGTAGCACCAGTGATAGATAAGATTAGAGAGTCTTTGATAAATATATTGATAAATTGATGACCTAATTAGGAGAATTAGATATATTAGATACGCCTTATGTCAAGAAAGTTACAAGAAGATCTAAAAAGACTTGGTTATGATGTATTAAAAATGACCTTAGTTTATTAGAATTAAATGAGAATATGACACTTAATAGGACACAATGGAGAAAAATGGTTCATGTAACCGACCCTAGATAATGGGATAAAAGCTTGTTCTTGTTCTTGGTGTAATGTTATTCAGGAGGAGTAATTGTTCATTTCATTTGATCAATTGCTTTGAGTAGTGGCTATAGCAAATAGCTAATAAAACAGTTAGATGTGTCCACTTCTACCGGTTTCAATTTAAGGTTGAGCTACAGGAAACTAAACAAGCTGTCATGACTGTTTTATCCTTAAACCCTCACCAAAAAAAAAAAAAAAAAATCATCATTCATATCCAATCTATCAAATAGTTCCTTCAAATGCAAGACCTACCCCCTTTCTTGTGCCAATCAGTTAGTACAAAATACTAATGAGAAAGCTTAGTAAAAAAGCTTTTGATTATCAATTTTCCACCAGTTTAAATAAAAAACTTATTTAAATACAAGTTAAGAACTCACATGCATGTATAATAAGCTGCATTGCATCTCTATTTGTGTTTTCCTATGAAAATGCCTTGTTGTCCATACGTATCTCCACAAACAGGTAAATGTGCGACATGTGAATCCATAAGTGTGATGAAAAGACAAGCCCACAAGTAATACAAATAAGTCTAAGAAAATGCAATAATACATTAGATTAGCGTTTATTGGACAAGTCTTCATGAAAAAAAAAAAAAAGAAAGCATGCAGTTATTGCCAGAAACATCAAACAAATTTCCACAATAAGGCCATATAATTTCCTTTTCACAATAGAAAAAAGACAACATCAAAACTCACATTTGTAGGTGAGAACATTAAACCATGGACAGGCCCTTGATGACCGCTAAGAACATCAAGCAAACGACCAGTCTTCATTGACCAAACAAAAATCTGAAACAACGTTTTTAAACATTGGCAAGGCATCAGCAATTCTTAAATGCATAAATATTAGATGCCGAAGCAGTTGCACTTAATAAGAATACCTCGAATGAGTCAGTAGTCCCAGCACAAATTATTTCTCCACTTTGATCTACAGCCAAAGAAACAAATTGCCTGGGTGAAGGAGTAGTGAATGTTCTGAAGTTTCGATAACGAAACAGATCCCAAGCTCGTACTGTTCCATCGAGAGAGGCGCTCAGAAGACAGTGATTATTAGCCATAAATTTTACTGCAGTGACTGCATTAGTGTGTTCAGAGAATGTTATGAAACAGAAGCCTGATGAAACTGTCCAAACCTGGACAAAAGACAAACATAAGTGTAATAGATTAGACAGTTCTCAAATGGTTGTTAATACGGTAAAAGATGCTGACTAATATTCAAATACGGTAAAAGATGCTGACTAATATTCAAATACTCGAAACTCCGGCTTAATATCACTATAGAAAAGTAAAGGCAGGATTTCAGCATCAGTAGAATTGTGCCGTTATCTATTGCTATTCACCTTGACTTTGTTATCATCAGCTCCAGTGGCCAGCATTTGTGAATCAGGTGAGTAGGCTACGCAATTGACATCAAAATAATGTCCCTGTTGCTTCAGAATATAACTCTCTGAGCGCCATTCCCAAACTAGCAGCTGCCCTAGCTTTGCACAGCCAAATGTTAACCAGTTGCCAAGCCTGTTAAAGACTGCGGTTGTGATCTTCTCCCTTGATATAGAGAGTAAGTGAATGCAGACAAAATCCGGCATTTGATATAGACCAAAAACCCCACTGGAAAATCCAACAACAACCATATCAAGTTCACGATGGTAATCGCATGTTGTTAATCTTGCGGGTGCTTGCATGAAGAAATCTTTCTTCGACAAATCCCATTTCATTTCATGCAAAGGAATTCCCAGTGTATCACCATCAACATCAATCAAAGTCTCTCTTTTCCTTTTACGATCCCCAATGACCTTGTCACTTTCATTATCAATGACTTTGTCATTTTCCTGGGACTCTCCTTCAGAATTCCTTCGTTCAGGAGGATCTAAAATGCTCCCTCCAGAATTATCATCAGAATTGCTCCTTTCATCTAATTTCCAGGTGAAAATTGCCCCGTCCCTAGATATAGTGTAAATTCTACATACTCTAGATGTCTTCTTGTTTATACTGAAGAAAACTCCGACAACGGGCTCCCGGTGGCCCAGAAAAAGGAAAGGCCTAGTCCGAACTTTTGTTTTCTTCAGAAAGAACAACCTAACCGCCAAGTCTTTTGATCCAACGAGAATATAGTCAGACTCAGGGCTCCAGTCGAGCGACGTAATAGCGGCGGCACAATCTGAGAATGTGCGAACGAGCTTGAAAGGAAAGAACTCCTTACGGAAGCCGGGGGATCGCCATATCTGTAGGAGTTTGCCAAGGCCAACGGCGATGAGGGAGCCATCCGAGCTGAAGCGGAGTGCAGTGACGCGCTTCTTGAAGGTGATATGATGCAGGACGGCGCGACGTCGAAGGTTGACATAGAGAGCGCGAGACGAGTCGTCTACGGTGAGGAGGAAGTTGCCATCCGGAGAGACAGCGATGCGAGAAATGTTGGACGTGGCCTCGAATGGAAGGGTCAGAGTATGGGACTTAACTAGATCGGTGACCGAGACGCGGTTGCCCACTAGAGAGAGGAGGCTATCTTCAGAGACCACCACGTTGCCACCACGATAAGGAGCGCCGAGGAGGTTTTGGAATCGAAAGTTCATATCGGCTGTTCTCAGAAACCACTAGCGAGGGTTCCAATCAACGCACAGTGAAAGCTCAGAGGGAGACGACTGTTATCAGAAATTGAGTTGAGCGAATGTGTACATCTGACGAACTCCTGTTCTCCCTCGCACGCCGCCAGTGACCTCCCGTCGCGATGCCGGGGTTCAGGATGATCAAGTCGAGGGCTTAAGCTAGGAGAAAGAAGTCGATTTGTAATTAAAAGTTTGTTGGGACTTATAAGTAAAAGTTTCTAAAATTAATTTTTATAAGTAATATTGATCAATTTAAAATTATTAAGTTGAAATATTATTAGTGATTTTGATTTGATCAAATAAAAGTTGCTTATAATTAATTGATTTTATAAATTATTAATTATTAATTAATTACTTAAACTTTATGTTGTTCATATGTTAAATTGTGTAATTAAAGCTAAAAAGATTTAAATTATATTTGTTAGTATTCAAGTAAGTAAAAAAAAAGGTATAGCTACATAAATTAAAATTTTGAATCTATCTTAATAATTGATATTAACCAATTAAAATAGTTAATTTAAATATAAATTTTTTTATTTAATTGACTACTTAGAATTTAGTCTTTAATTAACTTGATTAATTAATGATTAATTGAGATGTTATTTATGCTAATTATAATTTAATTAATATAAATATTACTAATATTGACAAATTTATTGTAATTAAATATCACAATTACATAAAGACAATGAATATTGAAAAATAATAATAAAATAATTTATCTAGATCGAACAATATATAAGATTTGTTACTTTTATCGTGTTAAATAATTTTAAAAACTTATCCAATAAAATATTTATTAAATCAAGATTTACAAGATATATTGAATTATACTTGATTGAAATCCCAATTGAAGTTAATAAACAATTCATGAATAAGATAGTGATGATAAACAAAAGTAAATCCTATGTCAAGGCAAAATAATCTTTGTTAGTGATATAAATATAGAGATAGAGTGTATATATTGAGACAAAGTGTATGAGTGAGGGAGAAAAAGGCTAAAGAGATATGGGATAATAAAGATAAAGAGAGGACAAGTGTGGCATATGCAACTAGATTTGAGTCTCAAAATAAGGATATCTTTGAAATCCTATGTGAGAAAATAAGCAATGGTGTGGGAGATGAGCATGTGTACTTATCAATGTTGACCATGATGTTTATAATTAAGAAGATCTTTAATGGGGGTTAGCTATTATTTGTAAACTTTAACTTAGCAAAATCTAGTAAATCCTATAAATCTATAATTAATAAAGCATATGTGGGTTAAATATTCGAGTTTGTTTGGTATTTTAAATGTTAAATACTTAAATTTAGCTAAAACCATGCAAACTAATTAGCTTCTTATTTTATAATTTAAGAACTTATATGGCTATGATATTTTATTATATTTATTAAACTTATAGAAATCATGATTAAACAATCATGCATGAATTTTGACACAAGCATATAAATAAAAAACTTTCATGATCGACTTTAAAACCATTCAATTTTATCAAAATTATGTTCAAATGAGTATGTCAATGAGAAAACCCAATATGCTTTAATTCAGTTCCCAATTCATCTAAATCAAGCACTCGATAAGTATAGTTATAAATTTTACGATATCACTTGAGAGACCAAAAAGTATATGGATAAAGCATGTTTTTTTTATCAAAATGAGTATCTCAATAAAAGAAATTAAATGAGCTAAATAATCCCTATAAATGTCATTACCACACTTTAATGCCTAAAAAATATTATATGGTCTCGTCGATCAACATATAAAGTTCAATGTAGCGTTTAAAAATCTTTGCTAGAATAAAAAATTATCATTAATGAGACTAACTAAAATATGATTGTACATACAAAAGGGATTGAGAGTTTGCAAATATGAAGAATCATAATACATTGCTTGATAATCTTCATCAATGACCATCATCATCCAACTATTATTCATCTCTCTTCCATCAACAACAAAGCTAATGCACACCATAAACACGTATATTTATATTAACTTCATCACCAATAATGTTGAAACTTGACATTACATATGTTATTACTATACTTCTTTAACATCAATGCTGACATCAATGATATCATCATCTATTATTGTTGATGATGTTAATGTTCATCAAGCTTTATGTGTTTGTTGTCCAACATCAATATCAACACAGCAGACACTATCATCATTAAGTTTAACACATACTACTGACATTAACACTAACAACAACACCAATAACAACAATGCCTTTAATTACCAAAAATATCATTTAATGTCATTGATATCAATATTGATGCTCATCATCTCTATTAAGGGGCAATGCACACTAATGCCCACTAATATAAACATGGTCAAGGATTGCCATCGCTAATAATGTTAATGCTTGACAATACAAATAAGGCTAATAGATGTTGTTGTAATCAATATCAATGTCCAATGGCACCAAATATGATCATCACTCATTATCAGCTATAACATTCACATACATTATCATTCTACTTCTAATTTTAATAAAATTGTATTTAAATGAGAGTTTTGATGAGATAGCCAATTATCTTTTAATATGAGTCTTAATATGCAAAATTAAAGTAATTAAAAATATAATTAAATATGTTATGAAACCATCTAAGAGATTAGAAATTATCTTAAACTAGTGTACTTTGGATAAAATAATTGTTTGAATACAAGAATTTAAATGAGATATTATTGACCTCACTTTTGGAGTAAGTTCTCAACCTCCTCAGCATAGATCTAGGCTCTTATAGACACTAAGAGTTGCTTAGTATTAAAGCACTTATAGTGATTAGGCGAACACTTAACCTAAGCTTAGAGACTTAGAAGGGTTAGCCATAGGGATAAGTTATGCCTTAGGGATTTAGGGAGATTTGCCCATCCTATGGTATAAACCCAACCCATGTTTATCTTCTCAAACCAAACCTCAAATTCAAGTCAAACACCATATACCAAATCAAATTCCAAATCATTTGATTGAAACCCATAATCAATTCCAAAAATCAAAATCCTTCATAAGCCCTATAATTTTATCTTATGGACTTAGCTTTAACCAAATTCAAATCAATCCAAATTCAATTTATTTTCTTCAAGATCAATTCAATCCCTCAATCATTTATCAAACTCAAGTCCAAACTCAATTCCAAATGATTGAAACCCAAAATCAAGCTTAAGCTCCAAAATCCTCCTTAAGCCATATGATCCACTTGCATAGGCTTAGCCAAATTTACCTCCAAATCACATCAAACTTGATTGATCTCCTCATGAATCATTTATATTCACAAATATAAATGAAATATAAATTCAAATAGCCAAAACTAAATCAAACTAAATCCAAATCCAACCAAGACCCTTCCTAAGTCATATGAACCTATCTCCATGAGCTTGGCCAAATCCCATTCAAACCAACCCAAAATTAATTGGTTTCTTTATAAATCGATTATATATTCATTTATATTTATAAATATAAATGAAACTCACATTCCAATGACCAAAACTAAGTCATACTAAATCAATTTCATTCTAAGCCCTTTTGACCTATCTCCATGAGTTTAGTCAAATTTGCTTATAAATCACTCCAAACTCAAGTGATTTTCTCATGAATCATTTATATCTTCATTTATATTCACAAATATAAATTAAATATAAATTCTAAATAGAAAAAATCAAATCCAAAATCAAATCAAAACCTAATCCAAACCTTTTAAGCCATTTCCTTGAACTTAACCAAAACTCACCTAAATCAAGCCAAAATAAATGGATTTTTTCTTGAATCAATCAATCCTTCAATCATCTATCTAAATATAAATGAAACCTACAATTATCTAGCCAAATTTAAATCAATCCAAGTCAAGCCCAACTTAGCCCTTTTGACTTGAAAATTCCAAATGAACCAAAACCTATCATAGCCTAAATTGATTGCAGTTAGATTAATATTTCAATCCTAAACTCATATATAAATCCAACTAAATCTTAATCAAACCAAAATCAAGCCAATTGATCTATTTAGCTCCACTAGACCCAAAGTGGCCTAAAGGACCCTTTTGAGCCAAGTTCTAATCTAACCAAAATTGGATTGAACCAAGCCCATCCAAGCCTCATATAGTGATCATTGATCACCATAGGATGATCAATTGCCTTGGATTTGGTCAAACCAAGTCAACTCTTAGCCCAAATGAAACACAAACAAACCAAAATTCACCATACACCAAATTGATTAGAACCATTGGTTCACATCAACTCATAATCATTGATTGAACATGACTTGATCATCAATTAAGCTAAACCAAACCTAATTGACTATTTGACCCAAGTTGATCCAAATTGACCTAAAAGATCAAAATGGGTCAAATCATGATCTAACCCAAATTGATTGCAACCGATGGCTCAAATTCATTCCAAATTCATTGTTGAACTTGACCAAAGCTCCAATTTGATCAATTGGACCCAACCTAGCCCGATTGACCAACCTAGCCCAAATTGACCTAAAAGGTCAAATTGGCCAAAATCCAAATTAAATCTAATTTGATTCAAACCAAAAGCCCACAATCATTTTTAATTAACCAATTGAACTTGAACCAACACCCAACCCAAGCCAATTTGGCCAATTTGGTTAAATTAGTCAACTTGCCATTTGACCTGTATGAATCCAAATGAGCTAAAATCAAACCTAGGCCAAATTGATTGAAACCACTTGAACTAAAATACTTCAAATCATCATTTAAACCTAACCCAAATTTGATTTGACCTAATTTGTCAACCTAACACAACATGACCCAAATTAGCCCATTTGACCAAATTGAGCCAAAACCCATAAAATCAACCCATGGGACTTTGCAACCTGACCAAACCAAACCCAAACCCATCTTAGGTCAGCCCAAAACCAGTCCAAACCTAATGGAAGCCAAACCTAAGGCAAATACCCCTTGGATATGCCTCCCATGTGAGATTTTGATAAAATTGGCAAAGTCCACTCTTTCTTTTCCCTTAGCAGCCCTCACTCACCCACTTGGAGTCTAACCTAGCCACCTAACCCACCCTAAGTGGGTTGGGTCTGCCATGGACCAAAAGAAGGTGAGTTCACTCACCACCCTTGCAAATCGAAGACCTAAGGGACAAGGGAAGAAACCATCTGCCCATATCCCACCTTGAGCCACCTCCCATGCATTACTCCACTCAAACTGAGCCACGTGAATTTGATTGCAACCCCTTCGGTGCCTTGATGGTGGCTGGCCAGCCGAAATTGAGGGAGTAATCCCATTCATCCACCTCAGCTAATTGAGGGGTATACCCCCTCAATTCTCACTGAAAATCACACGATTCACTTCGTGAGAGCCTCTTAAGCACTTTTAAAACTCTCTAGCACTCTCTAGAGCATTTCCAAGCCTTCCCCACTTCAAATTTCTCCTTTCCGAGCAAAGTTGAAATAGAGCAGCCTTCTTTCGATCCTAACTTTGCCAATACCCCATCTCAATCAAATTCCTCTTAAACACACTTTCCACGTCGAAGCCACCCAAGCCATCTCCCAAGCTCCAAAGCCATCAAAGGACAAACTTAGATAAAAGCTGAAGCTCCAAAGCACCATTCTTGGCCAATTGAGCAAACTACTTGAAACAAATCCAATTGCTGCTCAACAGGGCTTCATCTCAACTAGACGAAGCTTCCTTAAACATGCGAACCGCCAATCTTAGCTTTAGTGAGCTAAATCCATTGAAACTGAGCTTTAGCTTAAAATGTGTGGTGAAATTTTTATGATGAGAATTTCTAAAGAATAGAAATATACTTCCATCTTCACTCTATGCAGGATAAAATGAAGATCAAAATATACTTCTTTTCTTTTTATTCATTTTGACATCCACATGGATCCGCAGATATTCTTATTGAGGGTGATTGAGTATGATAATAAGGAGAGGTATACTATCTTAAAAGATAGAAGTCACCACCCTACAATGGACCTAATCACCTCAATAAGGACTCCCAAGGACAATGGGTCTGCATGTGTACTAAAGATTCCCCCCTTATTTTATAGGAAAAGCATAGTAAGATTTATTTTAAACCAAGTTCATTAAGTTCCCTATAATGGAAAGCTCCCATAGTTAATTACATCTTAAGGAATGAGATCCCTTAGGAATACTCGATTAAGGTAAATGATCATTGTCTCCAAAGATTTCAATAGGTAGGACTATCAATCGATTAGTTTATTTCAGAAGATCAAATGAGATTGATCAAAGAGAGGAAGTTATTGTCGAAGCCAAAGGAAGATAAGTAGGAGATGTTCACGATGGTAGGAAACCTAGCAAGCATCTCAAACTATCCTATGGTTGGGCTTTATATTTTTAAAATTGAATTATTTATTTGAGTTGACTTTTTATTAGAAGTTTAGGACTCATGATTCCATAACACAAGATTATAGAAATGCCTAAGAGGTGAGGATTTATGCTTATGGCCCATGGAAGGGAGAAGCAACCTCATAACCTAAATCTAGGGAGCTTCGATGAGGGCCGAAAGCATGGCCTAAATCTAACGCGACAATGGGTATTTAGTATGCCTCCACAAGAGAGGACAAACCACCCGACTGCTTGAACTTACAATCGCCTGGGGGTGGCCACCAATTAACTCCTCCTATGATTTTAAATTCATGTAGGTAAGTCATATGCTTTATGCAAGATAGCTAGGATATTATTTATTTAAAAAGAGACTAAGTTCTTAAACTCACTCCCTAAAGAGACTAGATCATATAAGAGTATGCTTCAAATGTCCTAAATCTAATGCAAATCATATTACATGCTATTTTCATTTTTGGACAATCATTTGACTTAGGCTTATAGGATTCATATGCCTAATGCATGAGACGTAAGATTATTGGCCAAAATCAGCGAGAAGGGAGGAGGTGTATTTCCTCTATGGCTCTCAAAGGTCAAACCAAGTTTCTCTGGAAAAGGTGGGAGCCCTCCAATCAAGAGTGAAAATAATATGCATTTGTACATGATGTTATAAAAGAATTACTCATCCAGCTACGGGGTTGCTAATTTTTTTATCTTAATTTTAGCCTAAGCTTTAGGTGAGGTTATGAGTTCTTTATTTTTAATTTTGAATTATTAAATTTGGTAGAAGATTTATTTTTCTAAGAGCCTAATCCACATCCAGGCCATACATCAAGCAAGGAAGAAACTAGAAAAAGATGTCATCTTAATGCACAAGCTAAACAAATCATCAATCAATTTATAAAGCTAACGCAAAAAAATAAGAGACTATTTGTGGTTGGGCACCACCACATAAACTCGAAAATAAATTGGGTAGATACAACCCGAATTAAAATGAATTAAGTATAATTAAGCAATGAACTCATTGTTATGGGGGTCTTCAAGCTTCATTTCTTCATTCTTCTTTTCTTCTTTCTTCCTTGGTTCCTTTTTTTGGATGGTTGAAGGTGGTTGCTCCAAAGGCTTTGCATGGTACATAAGATGAGATCTTATGACCAATGCTCATCCTAATCCCCATAACAATCATTCTAAAATTCTAATTATAAAAAATACATGAAAAGAAAAAGTAAATATAGTTAACACCCGTAAAACAAAGATTAGCTAAACAAATCACATAAATCTCAAGTATGTATATTGGACTTATCACCCCATACATGGGTGACTAAGTTCACATGACCTATTAGATTATGCTTAGGGGTATAAGCACCTGCACAATAAAAGTATTTATAATTTTATTTATTATAGCGCCCCATAAGCACAATCCCCTGTAGAAAATAATGATTAGACTAAATTTTCCTATCATTCATTCTACGCATATTCACCCTAACATCCATACTAAAATATATATCAAAAAATAAAAGCAAACATCAAATCATGCACCGCCCTAACCTAAAGCTAGAAGTGGTGACTTAGTCTAAAATGTGTGCTTTTAAGATTTGTGTGGTATGCTTAGCTATGGCTTTAAGTTAGAATTTTTTAAGTGTGAAAAATGTTCAACTTAGAGGAGGGTTTCATTTAAGTGGTTTAGTTATTTTGGGTTGATTTTATTTTATATTTTGATTAGGTTCAAGTGAATCCTACAATTAATTACTAAGCTGTAAAGAGAGAAAAGAGAAGAGAACTTCTCTTTTCTTCTCTAACCTAAGTAATTTCTAAAGTGTATTTATGTTTTATTATGTGTTTTAATTAATTCTAAGTTTAGATGAACTCTAAACAAACCTATTCAAAAAGAAATACATTTTAAGATTAAATAAAGTGAGTTAAGATCACAAAACACACATCTCTTCATTTCTTTCTCAACATGTATAACATGCATATGAATGAATCCTAAGCATATCTATACATACCAAATGGGAATGTTTAGCACACTTTATGATGTATGCTAAATAAGTTACTTAAGAAAATTTGTATGTTTATGATGCATGATTTTCATTAAGTAGCAAAGGGGTTTTTTTATCCAATTTTCACATGTACATATGAATGTATGAAAGGCATAAGTGAATATAATGCCATTGTTAGCACCAGGGGTGTAAGGTATAAGAATTATTTGGGGCTACTTAAATCTCACAACCTCGGGGTTGTCCAGACTAATATACCACTTTCCTTAAATATAAGCATGTGTACAAAAAAAATGAATGAAAAAGAAAGATGCACAAGTTTGTATTTATTTTATTTTGGTTTGTTTATGCAATTTATATATGTAAGTGTAGGTGTCCTTTTAAGTCATAGCATAGGAATGAAAATGAAATGGAATTAGGCAAGTATTGTGTTCTTTTCAAATGAATTATACACTTTGCCAAATCCTATTCAAAACTATACCAAAAGAGAGGAGAAGACAAACTACACTAAGAACATCCTTATATTTTACTCACATGCAAGTTATAAGTAAGAAATAAGTAACACACTTTCAATTTTGATAATTGATTCATATATTTTGAAAATAATTTGAATGTAATAGTGATAATAGCCACTCATATTCTTACTTTAGCCAAAACATACAATTTGACATAAAGAAAACATTTTCATTTTAAAATTTGATTTTTGAAAAAGCACGAATGTATGAAATCATATGACCACACATTTAGCATGTTAGGAAAGAACTAAAGTAATGAAAGCATGTAAATACATTCACCATAATTAATTTCTAAAGATAATCTTATGAAATAAGAAAGCTTAAAGCAAATCAAAGTTTGTTTAACGTGATTTTTGTTTGATTTTGAGTTTGATTTGATTTAGAAAAATGTGAGGTAAGTTTGTTATTCCTAACCCATTCCCACATGTATTTGATATTTTTGTTTAATTTTTAGATGATTAGATTCATTTTATATTTTGATTAGGTTAAGGTATGAATTAAGCATGTCAATTACCCCTTACCTACACCATCTTAACATAGTTAATCAAATAATTATGAGCCAATGAGATGACATAAAATCATATAATGAATTTAAATCAGCAATGCACCTAGGAGGAAAAGGGTCTAATGTAATTTGGCTCATGATTAATGATTAATTAAGCTAAGGGGTTTAACTTAAGTAATTTCAAAACACCCCTCACACATATGAGTCAAATTTTGATTTCCTTAATTGTACTTAGGCTCTTAAACACCTAAGCATCTACCCAAGAAGAATTGATTGAGTTCTAGAAAGTTTTAGAATTTTATGAAATTAATTATGGGGATAATTAGTAAATTAACCTTTAATTAAGGTAAGATTAAGGAATCAAGGGGGTTTAAGGAATATCTTAAAGAGAGTATCTCAAAATTATTCCCTAAACCTCACATTCACTTAATCAAAACTTAATTGGCTCAATTAGAGGGTTAACTCACTAATTATACCCTTAATTAAGTCTAATTACATTAAGAGAGTGTTTAAAGAATGAACTAGTAATTCCCCTAATTAAGCCAACAATAAATCTTAAGAAAATTAGGGGAGGCAGAAGTCATCCCTCTAATTACACCCAAGAAATTTGGGATTAATCAGTGGATTAATTAGAGAGTAATTAGTAAATTAACATTCTCAATAAAATTGAAATTTAGAGAAAAGAACTATTCAAAAATAATCAAAATTAATTTTAAAATATTTTATGTTCAATTAACTTTCTAATGCAATTTATTTCATATTTTTATAATTTTTCTATGTTGAGATATGAATTTTAGAAGTTTAGGTGATTAATTAGAATTATTTAAATCCCTAATTATATCATTAATCCCAGTGGCGCCACGCATGCCGCTGACATGGCATGTGCTTTACACGCATCACAGCTGGATTGGGTATTTAACCCATCACATCGTAGCGCCGTATGGCGGCGGCGCTACACGGTTTCTCCTTAGCTGTCTGATCAAGGATTGGACGGCTGAGATTAAAGTCACAGATATGAGGGAGAAAAATAAAGATATTATGCATTTTAATCTCAGCCATTCATCTAAAATGCACGGATAGACGGCCAGAGATCCATCCCTATAATTCCCTGGGGGAAAGGGGATCCGTCCCTCTTCTACGCCATGATCCGAGCTCGATTGAGCTCGAATTGGGCTAGAATTTGGCCCACACCTTCATCATGCATCCTAGATCACATCTAATGTCCAAAATCCTATGCCATGAAAATTTCTTTCACAAAGCTCCAAACCACATTGAATTTAAGCTCAGAAAATGGCTAACCTCATCGGAGGTGATCACTAGCGCTCGATTCCCTTGGAGAAGCTTCGTCTGGTTGAGACGAAGCTTTGCTGAAAATTTGAGCTCTTGAAATTGAGTGGAGGCTTCTATGGACCACCCCCCTTTGGCTTGAGCTTGACTTTATTCTAGGGCACCCTTCCTTTGCCTTTGGAGCTTGGGAAAGAACTTAGGTGAGCTCGACTTGGTCCTTTGATGATGCTTGAAGAAGGAATTGAGTTGGTTTGATGTGTAGAGCAAGTTGCAAAATTAGTGGAGTTCCCTTATTTTCAAGTGATGAAAATTGAGAATGGAGATTTCAAATCCTCTGTAGGAATCTTGGAAAGACTCTCTAAAACTTGCTTTAAGTTCCTATGCTTCAATCGACAGAGAGGAAGTGAAAATTCAAATGAATTAGGGGGAGTATATCTCCCCCTTTGGCAATCAGACGGCCTAGCTTCTCTTTGCCATTTTAATCCAATTTCCCACAAGGAGTGGGTTTGTTAGGCTATTAGGAGTGTCCTTGAGTTCAGTTTTGGCCAGGAGTGGAATGGTGAACTCCCCATGTGCTTCAATTGAATGGGAGAAGGTTTGTCATGTGGCCATTTCCATGCACATGGTCGATTTGGCCATTGGGTTGGGTTTGGCTGACCTAAACCCATTGGGTTAGGTACATCACCCTCCTTAGTGTTCACTTGATCCATTAGGAGAGTGCTAAGTGGGTGTGAAGAGGATTTAACCAAATTCTAAGTGGAATTGGCCAAAATTTACTCTATGGCCTTGGAGTAAAATAGTCATTTGGCTGATTTTTGAATTTGGGTATGTTTGGTATGTTAAGAAAATAGGTTTGGCCAAGTTTCAATAGATTTGGAGTTGATTTGATATGATTTGGCTCATGTTGACCCATTTAGGTCAAAATGCAACTTGGGTCAAGTTGACCAATTGGTCAAATTGGGTCAAACCAAGGGTTGGGTCAAGTTCATATGACCATTTGAAATGTTTTGGTGGCTTTGGTTTGATTCAATTTGGTTTAGATTTGAATTTGGTTCATATGATTTCATTTAGGTCAAATGGGTCAAGTTGACCAATTTGACCCATTTGACCTATTTGAGCTAGGTCATGGGTAGGTTTAGGTTTGGTTAGTCATATGAAGTGGATTGGTATCTTTGTTTCCAATCAATTTTGGTTAAGTTTGAATTTGGCTCAATATGGCTCTTTAGGTCAAGTTGGGTTCAAGGTCAATTAAGCTAGGTTAGGTCGAGTTGGCCAATTGAGCCTTTGGTCAAGTTCAACAAGTGATTTAGAATGATCTTGACCCATTGGTTTTAATCAATTTGACTTAATCAAGTTTTGACACATTTTGACTGTTTAGGTCAAGTTGCGTTAACTTGGGGGTCAAATTGTAGGTTAGGCTCAAATGTTGACTTGGTCAAACATTGATCATGAATGAACTTAGATCATTGGTTTCAATCAATTTGGCCTATGATGGATTTTGGCTATGTTGGGTTTCATTTTGGCTAAGTGTTGACTTGGACAACCCTTAGGTTTGACTTGGTTTGACCTAATTTGAGTGATTGATCATATCATGATGATTGTTGATTATGATGAGAGGCTTAGGTGAGTTTGATTCAATCTAATTTGATTAGAATTAAAATTTGGCTCATAAGGGCACTTTAGGTCACTTTGGGTAAAGTGAACCTAAGTGGGTCAAATGGCTTGGTCAAAGCTTGATTTGAGTTTGATTGAACTTACATATGGACATATGATTGAAATATAAATCCATTTGTAATTGGTTTGAAGGCAAATGGATTTTGATTCATTTGATAATTTCAAGTTCAAAGGGTGAACATGAAATGGATTTTGGCTTGATTTTTGAATTGAGTTTTGGTTAAGTGATTGAAGTTTGTATTTATATTTGGATTCATGATTAAAGGATTGATTGAATCATGAAAGAAAATCAAGGGTTTGGTTTGATTTGAAATTAATTTGGATAAGTTCAAGATTTTGACTTGAAAGGCTTAGGTTAAATTTTGATTGAATTAAAACTTGAATTTTGGATTTATTTTGATTGATTTGAATTTATATTTCATTTATATATGTAAATATAAATGAGAATATAAATGGGTCATGAGAAAATTTCATGAGTTTGAAGTGATTTGAACATGATCTAGGCTAAGTCCTTAAGAGGGAAATTAAGGACTTAGGAAAGATTTGTGAATTAAACTTGAATTTTGAATTTAGTTTGATTGATTTGAATTTATATTTCATTTATATATGTGAATATAAATGAGAATATAAATGGGTTGTGAGAAAATTTTATGAATTGGAATTGATTTGAAGATGATTTAGGCTAAGTCCTTACGATGGAAATTAAAGACTTAGAAAAGATTTTGAATTAGAAAATTGAATTTTGGATTTTGATTTGATTGATTTGAATTTATATTTCATTTATATATGTGAATATAAATGAGAATATAAATGAGTTATGAGAAAATTTCATGAATTTGAATTGATTTAAAGATGATTTTGGCTAATTCCATGAAGAGAAATCAAAGGGCTTAGGCAAGATTTTTAATTTAGAATTTCAACTTGGAATTCAATCATGGATTTCAATCATGTGTTTCAATCATGGATTTCCATCATGAGTTTCAGTCATATGGCATTGATTTGAGTTTGGACAAAATCAATTAGGCTATAACTGATTTAGATTTGATGTTGATTTGATTTGGAGTTTGACTTGAAGGAAGGAAGTAAGGAATGTGGTTCAAGCTATAGAGTAGGGAAACTTTCTTAACACCCCTAGGGCATGACCTATTCCTATGGCTAATCCTTCTAAGTCTCTTGGGCTAGGTTGAGTGTCCACCTAATCACTAGATGTGTTTTAAGACTAAGGAACTCTTAAAGTCTAAGAGTAATCCTATGTTTAAGATGGAGGGGTGAGAGCTCATTCTAAAAATGAGGTCAACAAAATGGTTTGGAGCTTTTTGAAGATAATTCCCATGTGAGTCAATCCTAGCCATTGGATCTTTATGGATCCCTCGCACGAAGTTGTGGGGTGATTTTGGAGTGAATCCGAGCTCGGGTGAGCTCAGATCGAGCGATCCATGGTGGATGGGCTTCGTCATTCATAGCTCACAGGAAGAGAGATCACGGGCCATCCATTTCACTTGATTAGAATAGATGACTCTGATCAGATCATGCTAGATCCCCTGCTTGATCCTTCTTTAACCACGAGTTTTATCGTGGCTGTTCAATCTTAGATCAGATGGCTCATGAGAAAGCGCATTCCGTCGCCATCCGAGTCAATCGTGTATGTGACTACTTAAATAGCCAATTTGCGGTGCCACATGGAAAGCACGCAGCGTCAGTGCACCATGTGGCACTGATGGGATTAAGACATAATTTAATTAATTAATTTTTAAGGCTGAAACTTTCATAATTCATAACTAATTATAAAAAAATCCAAAAAAATACAAATAATGACTTGTTTAAAAGTATTTAAGAGGAGAATCCATCCAATTTATTCTTCATTGATTTTGAACAGTAATTAGGCTTAATTAAGATTTAATTAAAAAGTTAATTACCCTAATTACTTCCTAATTAATTAACTAATTAATCTCAACTTTTCTAAGTTTGTTTAGGGGGATGACCTCTACTACCCTACTTTTTTGAGATTTATTGGCTAATTAATTGGGGGATTGATTGATTAAGCCCTAATTACCCTCTTAATTTAATTAAGTGATCATTAAGTGGGAACATTAATTTGTTTAATTAATTGGTTCATTTATCACTGTTTAACAATGAGGAGGCTTATGGAAGTGGATTGGGGCTTCTATCCTAATCTTTTCCCTAAGTTTCCTTCACTTTTTCAAGAGAAATTAATTAAGGATTAATAGATTAATTAATTACTTAATTAGTTTAATTAAATCTTAAAATACATATGAACCTAATTAATTCATGGGTAGGTCTTTAGGTGTTCAATAGCCTAAAGAGATTTATTGAAATTATGGTTTGTCCATATGTGTGAGAAAATCATAAAAGTAATTAAGTAAGTTCCTTAAGCTTAATTGATCATTAATTGTGAGCTAATTACAATGGACCCTTTCATTTCATAGGACCATTGATAATTTATTTTTCAATTCATTTGCATCTTACATTGGCTCATAATTATTTGGATAATTACTTTAAAGTAACATAGACAAGGGTTAATTAATTAAATTAATTTATATCTTAACTTAATGAATCCATAAAATCAACCTAATTCCTTTTTCATTAAATCAAATTAACTTACAAACATGGGTTGAGATTAGGGTTAGCAAACCTCTTTCCCTCTTTCTCTCTTTCCTTAAACCAAATGAAACATCAAATTAAAAAAATGATATTAAGAAAGCTTTGGTTTGCTTTAAATAATTCTATTTGATATTATTATCCTTAGTAATTAGTTTGGTTGAATGAAATCACATACTTGTGTTTATTTATTCCTCTTCAATTATATTAAATATTGTATGTCATTTGATTCTTGCATTCATCTTTTGTAAAATTAATCAAATCAAAAAATGGTTTTCTTTATGTCAAACTTGCATGTGTTTATTAACATATGAATATATGTGGCTATTATCACTATTAAATCAAAGTTATTTTAAAAGAAAAAGTTTATAAGTCAACTATAATATTTAGAGTGATAATAGTTATAAATATTTGTAAGCTTGCATGTGTCCACGACTTAGAACATGTGATATGTATTTCTTTTTCTTTAATCTATATGGATTTACATAGAGTTTGAATGTTAACAAATGTATAACCCATTTGAAAAGGACACAATATTTATTTGAATTCATTCCTATGTATTTTTATATTAAAATTTAGATAGAACTTTAGCTCACCTATATAAATAATTCAATTGAAAGAAGTATAACTTTTGCATGATTTTTTATTCTTGTAGTCACTTGTACATTCATGTGTATTCAAGAATAGTGAGTATATCTGGTCTGGATATTCCGGGGATGCACGACTTTAAGTAGCACCAATGAGATCTTTAACTCACTCCCCTAGTTAACAATGGTGAAGTACTTGCTTAAAACTTTTATACACTTGTATGTGCATCTAACTAATGAATGAAAATCTCTCTTTCAACTTTAGCTCACTGTGGTGTTTATTTTTGGTGTTTGGGACACCACGTAGATCTTAGGGGGTACTTATTGCAGTGATCCTGTATGATATTAAGGAATGATGTACTATCTCAAAGATAAAAATCACCACCCTATAATGGACCTAATCACTTAATAATGACTCATAAGGCATGATGAGTCTTTGAATATACCAGAGAACTTTTCCTTACTTTAAATGGAAATGTAAAGTAGGGTTTATTTTAAGCCAGGTTTGTTAAGTTCTATATGGAGGAAAGCTTCCATAGTTAATTATATCCTAAGGAATGAGATTCCTTAAGAATACTCTCAATTAAAGTAGACAATCATGATCTCCAAAGATTTCAAGGCAAGACTATCAAAGGATTATTATTTTGGAAAATCAAATGGGATAGATCAAAGGAGAGACTTATTTTGAAAAAAGGAGATGAGTAGGAATGCTCATGAAAATCTAGTGAGCAATCTAATATATATTATAGTTGTGATTTATATTTTTGAAATTGAAGAGAGTTAATTATTTGAGTTGACATTTTATTACAATACTAGGACTTATAATCCCACAACATAAGATTCTAAAAATACCTAAGAGGTGAGGATTTATGCTTGTAGCCCGAAGAAAATAGCTACCTCAAATCCTAAGCTAGAGAGCTTTGGTACAAACTACAAGCACATCCTAAATCTAAGCGAAAGGTGGACATAATGGTCAACCTCTATAAGAGAGGATAAGGTGTTGGAGTTATAACTGCGGGCACCAACACCTCCTACACTTTAAATCCATGTGGCCAAGTCTTATGTATTACAAGATGACTAGGGTAGTTATTATTTAGAAAAAGACTAAGTCCTTAAACTCACTCTCTAAGAGACTAGAGCATGAGTAGTATGACTTAATGACTTAATCTAATGCAAATTTTATCAAATTTATCTGGTTATTTTGGACTTTTATTTTGACACAGGCTATAGAATTTTGTATTCCTAAATGTTTGAGAACTTGATTATGGGCCAAATCAAAAGAGAAGGGGGGTGTTCTTCCATCAAAGGCTCTCACATGTTAAGCCATTATTCTCTGGCATAGATGGAAGCTCCCTCTTAACAAGAGTGGAAGAATATTACATCGGGGTGGTGGGGCTTGATTGTCTACTTTAGAGTTACATACAACATCCAGCTAAGGGGTTGCTAAATATTTTATTATCTTGATTTAATGCCTAGACTTTTATATGAGGTTATGAGTTATTTTAGAAATTTAGTTATGAGTTATTAGTTTGGGTAGAAAAATTAATTTCATCTAAGAGCCTAACTCATCCAGCACACATTAAAACATCAAACATGAAGAAACTAGGAGAAGCATACATGCTAATCAATCTAAACACAACATCAAATAATTTTATAGACTACCGTAAAAGAATAAAATGCCAGTGTGGTTCGGTTATACCATACACCCCGAAAAGAGAATAAAAAAAGATGGGTAGCTGAGCTCTACCTTTATACAACCCGGATTATAAAAATAATACATGCTATGAGGGTCTTCTTTTCTTCATTTCTTCCTTCTCTTTATTTTGATTTGATTTGCTCCAAAGGCATCATAGACCCACTAAGCCTGTTCTTTCATCCTAATCCCATATAATCCAAATTCCTAATGCAAAATTATATTAAAAATGAAAAGTAAATCTAGCTACACTTGCAAAATAAATGTTAGCTAACACCATACAACCCAAGAAGTTATATGAATAATTTGAACTTAGCACTCCACATGGTGTAGCCTATCCTAATGTGAGTTATTCTTAGGGGCTAAAAGCACATAGCAAAGAAATTTATATTTTTTATTACAATGGTTAAGCACAACCCCTTGTAGAAAATATGATTATTAAATAACTGACCTAATCATCTCTAAACATAACATCCTGTCAAATATTACATCACAAAACAAAAACACAACATCATACATACAATCAATACATTGACTAGCCTAATTTTAGGTGGTGACCTAGTATTATAGTGTGTGAAAAGAAGGCTTGTGTAAGACTTCTTACTCTTTAATTTAAGTTTCAATTTGAAGTTTGAATTTATTTAAATTTTACCTTTGGGTGATTTCAATTTAATTGATTTAATGATTTATTTTCATTTTTATTTCACTCTTATTTAGTTAAAGTGATGCTTAAGTTTTTAAAAATGAAGAGTAGAATGAATTCCATTTGTAGAAGGAACTCACCCTGATCTACATCCTAACTCTAAAAGTCTAACTAAGGTCCTTAAGTATCTTAATTAGCCCATTTGAATTTTTGTAATTCATTTGGTTTGATTTATTTGACTTGATTTAAATTTTAGAATTTGAGTTTGTTTAATCTTCATGTATTTGATTGATTAATTTTGGATTAAATGTGTTGATTTAATTAATTTTTGATAATTCAATATCCTTAATATCTAATAAAGTTTAAGTTTGCTTAAATCCATGCATTTTTTATTGATTAATTTTAGATTAGATGTTTTGATTTAATTAATATTTTGATAATTCAATATCCTTTAATTCAATATCTAGTTTATTTCCCTTGGGGTTTTAATTTAATTCCTTAATTTCATATGATTAATATCATTTTGATGTTGTTTAAATTCATTGATTTCATTATTCCATTTAAGTTTGATTTAGATTGGTGAATGTATTTTAATTTACTTATGATTTATTTGAAGTTTAATGTATTCTTTTATTTGAATTTTAATTAAGGGTTTAACTTATTGAATTTAGTCGTTTGTTTATGTATAGATTATCTCTTTAGTTTGATGATTAATATCCTATCTTAATTCAATAGGTTTGTTTTATTTGAGTTTTATTTTTATTTGAATTATTTTGATATTATTTGAAATTAAGAGTAATTGGGTATGATTTAATAACTTTAGAGTTTATATTTAATTTTATGTTTATTTGATTTGATTATGATTTATTTATTTATAGATCGATTAAATAAAATGAATTGAGTTTGATTATTTATGATTAGAATTTTATTTTATTTTCATTCATTTATCATGTTTATTAGATTTTAGTTTATGTTTTTATTTTACACATTTTAATAATTAATTAGTTTATCTTATTTAGGTAGGTTGAATTAGATTTTAATTTGATCATGTATTAAATTGATGAGAGTCTTTCTTTATTTGATTTAATTTGATTTGATTAGCTTTATTAATCTATAGGTTTACTTAGGTTCAATGTGCTTATATAGTTAGTTTAATTAAGAAGTGTGTTTAGATTAATTATTAGATTAAATAAAAAAATTCTTTGGTTTTTAATTAGGTTTCATATTTGTTTAGGTTAATGATCAATTAATGACCTAATGATTTAGATTTAATTTAAGATTTGATTGCATTTAATTGCATTTTAATTATGTTCAAATTTATGTTTGCTTAAGCTTAAGTTTAATGTGATTACTTTAATTAACTTAATTGGTTTATTTTAAGATGTGTGATTAAATTAATTAATTGAGTAATTAAAGATTTGATTTGAGTTTGATTTAAGAATTAAATGTGATTTATTTTATCAATTTAATTCATTAAGATGATGGATTAATTCATTAAGTTTGCATTTAGATGTTTTAAATAAAGTTTGGTAAACTGAAAATTTTATTTTAATAAAATAAATTTTGTATTAATTTATTTAATTAATTAAATTAAATTATTTCATTATTTCTAAATAAACTTAATTTATGAAATAATTTAATTTTAAATTTTTTATTTATTTTGATTAATTAATTATGGTTTATTAATAATTTAATTTTTTTTAGTTTATTTAATGATTAATTGATTTAATTTAGTTTTTTAATTTGTTAATATTTTATATAATTGTTAATACTTATTTATTTACAAGATTAGTTTGATTTTATATTAAAGTTTCATTGATTTATTTAATTATGAGTTTAATTTAAAAATCTAATCATTTAATTGAATTTCATTAACTCAATTAGGTTCAATTATGTTTAAATTTAATTTCTGAGACATACATGATACTTTTTCTGATTTAAGGTTTAATTACCAATAATTTGGGTATTACATCATTTCTGATTTTGATTTAGCATTTAAATTATTTTTAGATTATGTTTTAATTAATTTTTTAATTGATTGAACTTTAATCTTAAGTGTTTATTTGGAGTTCATTAGGATTCAGGAAATCACATTATTTTCTTAAGAGTCCTAGATGTCAACTAAAGTGATTTAAGTTACTTTGAAGATTTTTGAAAATTTTTGAATTTTTATTTGATTTATTTTATTAAAATATATAATTTGAACTTCAAAATTTAATTTCTCCCAATCTAGAAGTCCTTTTACTTGAGATTTTTATGATAGGCGTGTTTTAACTTTAATTTCAATTCCAGAAAATTTCGACTCAATCTAACTTATATTTTTAGACTAATTAATGAAATTTAATTCTCATTAAAACCTAAATTAAACTCAAACCATTTAGTGAAATTTGATGATTTTTAGCTCTTTGGATTCCTCTCAGAAAGATGAATCCAACAAGCCCTTATTTATAATTTTTCGTTGAGTATTTTATTTTTTAATGAATTTTCAAAGTTTTAGGCAACTTAAATAATTTTTAAAATCAAAAAATAAGAGATTTTCCCAATTAACCTAGTTAGCATGTCGACACTAACGCATGGTGCCATGTAGCATTCGCCTCTTGTTAGCACGCAACGAGGCACCGCATGATTGGTTGGTGCGGTGCCACGTCAGCCAATCGGGCTGGAAAGATCACTCGCGGGATATCAATGCGTGGATCGAATTTGATCGTCTGGTTGCGGATCGGGTAGTCCAGATCCGATCCACGGATCTGAAGGGCAAAATGCGGATCCGGCATTGATCATGGGTCGGATGATCCAATCCAATTCAAGAGCAAAACTCAAGATTGGTGCGCCACCGTCCGATCATGGATCAGATGATCTAGATTCGATTGGATCCGACGTGATCTCAGGGTCAAAATTATGCAGATCTAAGCACTAATCGCAGCCATTCATTTCTTTAAATTGGAGATGATGCTTTGCTCTTCTTGGTTAAATTGAGCGAGATTTGAGCTGAATGTTTGGGCAGTTTTGGGCTAGATTTTCAGGTGACCTTTGCCGGAAAACACTCCAAATCGTATTTGGATAGTGTAAAATGAAAACTATGAGGGTAATCTATGGGAAATTCCTATAATCGAGCATACATTTATGCAAATAAAAGATCCTAAGGATGGCTATGATTTGATGAAGTTACCTCACCGGGGATGGTTTTTTTATGGGGTGGTGATCCGAGCATACTTTTGAGTGGAAGAAGAAGCTTTGGAACGAGCCTAGACCTTCACCTTCACTTCAGAATGATATATCTTCCAGGGCTTACCGTTTTCTCGCTGGGATCCACCCAATTTTGATAATTTTAGCTTAAGAAAAGTGAGGAAGTGGTTGTTGATGGCTTTGGGGGTTCCAAGAGGGTGGAATTAGAAGAATATGCCAAACCCCCTCTCTCTTCAAGTGGATGGATGAAAATCCATCATTAAATGTGATGGGAAGATGGTTGGGAGGTAATGGCGATTAGGGACTTTGATTTGGCTCCCAAAGTCTTCATTTTGCCATGATGACTCCATTGAATCCGGTGTGGGAGGTTTGAATGCAAGTGATGGGAGAAAATTGAATAAGATTAGGTGGAATCCTATGTGAGGGAGGCTCCATGAGGGATTTGATTGGGTTGGGTTGATCCCAAGTGGGTTTAGGATAGGTTAGATCAGATTGCAATGGGTTTTGAGTTGATTAAATAGGGTTCGGCTCAGTTTGGGTCATATTGGGTCAAGTCAAGTTAGGTTGACCAATTGGTCAAATTGGGTCAAACCAAAGCTTAGGTTAGGTTCAAATGCTGATTTGAAGAGTTTTGGTATGATCAATTTGATTTAATTTGCCTTAGAATTGATTTTGACTTATTTGGAATCAAATGGGTCAAATGGGTTAAGGTGACCAATTTGACTAAAATTGGCCAAATTGGCTTGGGTTATGGGTTGATTCATGTTCACTTGGCTAATGGAAGATGAAAGTGGTCTTTGGTTCAAATCAATTTGAATTTAATTTGGATTTAGACCAAATTGACCTTTTATGCCAATTTGGGCTAAATGACTCAATTGGGCTCGATTGATCAAATTGGGTTCAATCATGACTTTGGTCAAGTTTAATAATCAATTTGGAATGAACTTGAGCCATTGGTTGCAATGACTTTGGGTTAGATCATGATTTAACCCAATTTGGGTCAACTTGGACTGAATAGCCAATTGGGCTTGGTTTGACTCAATTGATGATCAAGTCATATTTAAATATTGATTTTGGATTGATTTAAATTATTCATTTCAATCAATTTTATGTAGGATGAGTATTGACTAGTTTTAGCCCATTTGGGCTAAGGGTTGACTTGGTCAAATGGCTAAGTTGACTTGGTTTGACCCAATTGTTTGCATTTGATCATTCAAGGGTGATCAACAATCATGGTGGAAGATTTTGGTGAGCTTGGTTCAATCCAATTTGGGTTGGATTGGAAGTTGGCTCAAATAGGTCCTTTAGGTCACTTTGGGTCAAGTAGACCTAAGTGGGTCAATTGGTTTGGTTTTGGTTTGATTCGAGTTTAGTTGAGCTTATATATGAGTTTTGGATTGAAATGTAAATTCAACAAAAATTAATTTAGAGTTTAAGGGATTTTGGCTCATTTAAAATTTCAAGTCAAAAGGGCGAGTTGGGTTTGACTTGGGTTGACTTGAATTTGGTTTGATGATTATAGGTTTCATTTATATTTGGATAGATGATTGAAGGAATGATTAATTGAATAGAAAATCCATTGGCTTTGACTTGATCTGGATAGAATTTGGCTAAGTTTAAAGAATTGGATCAAAGGGCTTAGATTGGGTTTGAATTTAATTTTGATATAGTTTTGGTCATTTGAATTTGGATTTAATTTATATTTGTGAATATAAATAAAAGAACAATTGATTTATAAGAAAATTGATTGAGTTTGTATTGGTTTAAAGGCTAATTTGGTTAAGCACATGGAGGTGGGCCCATCTAGCTTAAAAGGGGTTTTGCTTCAGCTTGATTTAGTTTTGATCATTTGGATATGGATTCATTTTTATTTGTGAATATAAATGAAGGAATAATTGATTTATAAAGAAATCAATTAGATTTTATTTGATTTAAAAGGGGTTTTGGCTAAGCTTATGAAGGTGGTTCATATGACATAGGAAGGGTCTTATGATTTGAATTTGATTTGGGTTTCAATCATTTGGAGTCAAATTTGGAATTAAATTTAGAATTTGAATTGAATTTAATTTGAGGTTTAGTTTAAGATTTGAATCTGGGTTTGATTTGAGAAGGTGCATATGGATTCAATTTAAGCTATAGGGTAGGTGATTTTCTTAAGTCCTAAGGCATGACCTAATCTTGTGATTAATCCTTCTAAGTCTCTAGGCTTAGGTTAGGTGTTCACCTAATCACTAGAAGTGTGTTATTACTAAAAAACTCTTAGTGTTTAGAAGTATCCTAATTTTGAGAGGAGGAGGTTGAGAGCTCACTCAAAAAGTGAGGCCAATAGAAGGACCCCCAATAGGTGCGGTGTAATTGACAAGGCACACCACACGTATTGGTGTTGATCAAAAAGATCAACAATATTTAGAATATTACAAACACTAACGAAAATGATCTATACCTAGACTTGAGAGGTAGATAGAATCATGATCTTGGTGCAATGTAGCACTTTTTATGCCAAGGACATGAGAGAGCTAGAATGAATCCACTGGGAATTGAGTTCATGAACCTTTCGCTAGGGAAGCATGTTCAAGTTATCCGCTGTGCGATAAGAATTTGAGTTTGATTGTGAATATGATTTGCTGGGGATAAGATTATGTAATCTATCGGGGATCAAAGAAGGAACCAAAGAAGAAAAGAAGAAAATAAAAGAAGAAAGAAGAAAAGAAGAAAGAAAAAAAAAGCTTGGAAATCTCCTTAACAATGAATTCCTTTCTTAATTGTAATTTAATTCATTTGTAATCTGAGTTGTATAAGAGTAGAGCTCGACTACCCATATTTGATATTTTAGGTTTGTGCACTGGTGCCCGATCAGCCTTTTATTCTTTTTACGATTAACTTTATAAATTGATTAATGATTTGTTTATCTTTTGCATTAAGTGGCAGAATTTTTCTAGTTTCTTCCTTGCTTTATGTGTGGCTTGGATGCGAATTAGGCTCTTTAGGAAAAAATAAATATTTTACCTAACTTAACAACTCAAATTAAAAATTAAACAACTCATAACTCACCTAAAACTTAGATTTAAAATCAAGATAAAAGAATTAGCAACCCCTTAGCTGGATGAGTATTTCTTTTATAATATCATGCACAAATGCATCTTATTTCACACTTGATTGGAGGGCTTCCACCTTTTCCAGAGAAACTTGGCTTGACCTTTGAGAGCCATGGTGGAAACTCTCCTCCTCCCTTCTCACTGATTTTGGCCAATAACCTTCTTTCTCATGCATTAGTCATATGAATCCTATTAGCCTGAGTCAAAATAATTATCTAAAATGAAAATAAAATGAAATTTGAATTGCATTAGATTTAGGTCATTTGAAGCATGCCCTTTACATGATCTAGTCTCTTTAAAGAGTGAGTTTAAGGGCTTAGTCTCTTTCTAAATGAATAATAGCGTAGCTATCTTGCATAAGCATAAAGATTTTCCTACATGTATTTAAAATCATAGGAGGAGTTAGTTGGTGGTCACCCCCAAGTGGTTGTAAGTCCAAGCTATTGGGTGGTTTGTCCTCTCTTGTGGAGGCAAACCAATTACCCATTTTTCGCCTTAGATTTAGGTTGTGCTTCCAGCCCTCACTGAAGCTCCCTAGATTTAAGTTCTGAGGTTACTTCTCCCTTTTACTGGCCATAAGCATAATTCCTCACCTCTTAGGTATTTTCTTAATCTTGTGTTAAGGAATCTAAGTCCTAAATTTATAAAATGCAACTCAAATAATTTGAATCAATTTCTAAAATATAAAGCCCAATCATAGGATGGTTTGAAATGCTCGCTAGGTTTCCAAGCATCGTGGGCATCTCCTACTTATCTTCCATTTTGGCTTTGATAATAACTCCCTCTTTTGATCAATCCCTTTTGATATTCAAGATAAAACTAGTCGATTGATAGTCCTTCCCTATTGAAATCTTCAAAGACAATGATCATTTACCTTAATCGAGAGTTTTTCTAAGGGATTCTCATTCCTTAAGATGTAATTAACTATGGGGGCTTGCCCCTGTGGGGAACTTAATAAACCTGGTTTAAAATAAATCCTGCTTTATTTTTCCATGTAAAGTAAGGAAAGAATCTCTGATACATATGCAGACCCATCATCTTTAGGAGTCCTTATTGAGGTGATTAGGTTCATTAAAGTATAGTGACTTCTGTCTTTCGAGATAGTACATTATTTCTTGATGATGTAATCAATTACCTGAATAAGTACATCTGTGGATCTGCGTGACATCCTAAAAAGATGAATTTCTATAGGTCTCCTCTTTCTTTTCTCACCATAGATTTGAAAGGTGACTCCCCTAATAGGAATTATTCACCATAAATTTTTCTGGCAACTCCGCTGGGGATGGTTCCTCTCTCCATCTTTGGTAAATGATCATTGTCTTTGAGTATCGATAGTGGGTATGTACTTTGGTATGAATCCAAATATATCCAACTATCCTTCTTTCCATTAACACTTAGCTCATTTCATTCATGAGTTGAGTTAGCCAACATATTTAGCTTTTAGAATTGTATTCCTTGTTGGTCTCAAAACCCCGTTGGGTTCTCCAATGGGTAAAAAAAGATCTAATTAAAAAGAAACATCTTAAAGACTTCCTCCTTATCATTTTCATGGTAAGGAAAGGTTCATCTAAAATAATAAAGATCTCCCATAAAGAATTTTATTTTTTAAAAGACACCTTTTCAAAAATGCACTTAATAAAATATTTTCCACAAAATTTTGTTACCCTCATTTAACGATTCTCATAATTGTTACATGTAGGATTTTCAAAAATAAAACTAATAAAATTTTCCAGAAGCACAAATGAACATCTTCTTTCAATTCACTTTGATGAAGATTTCATTTTTAAAATAAAATGAACAATCATCTTTTCAAAAAAATCACAATCATAATCATAATGTTTTTAAAAAGCACACATGAATCTTTCTATTCAATACACTCACACTTATTGAATCGAAGTTTCATTTTAAACAAAATTGAACTTTTCAAAAAGCACACATGAATCTTTCTATTGAATACACTCACACTTATTAAATGGAAGTTTTATTTGTAAACAAAATTGAACTTTTCAAAAAGCACACATGAACACCTTCATTTAATGTACTCAAATTTATTAAATGAAGATTTCATTCTCAACTAAAAAATAAATATCATTTAGGAAATCCCACTTGAACATATCTCACATATGTTTTAAATTGGAATTCTTCTCTTTCAAGTAGCAACAATTACACACAAAAATTTTATATTTCAAAGATAAGATTGATCTCCATTCTACATACTTAAATTTGTTGAATGGAAGTCCTCTTTTCAAAATATTAAAACTTCAACGATCATATTTCAAAATTTAAAAAAAAACACATCTTGGAATTTCACTTAACATATCCAAATTTGCTAACTGAAGTTTTCAAATCCAAAATCAAAATCAACAATCATATTTCAAAATTTTCAAAACACATTTTGGAATTTCATTTAATATACTCAAATTTGTTAAGTGAAGTTTCCAAATTCAAAATTCAAAATTTTCAAACATATTTGGAATTTTACTTAACATACCCAAATTTGCTAAGTGAAATTTCCAAATCCAAAATCAAGAATCAACAATCACATTTTAAAATTTTCAAAAACATTTGAAATTTCACTTAACATACTCAAATTTTCTAAGTGAAGTTTCCAAATCCAAAATCAAGAATCAACAATCACATTTCAAAATTTTCAAAACATATTTGGTATTTCACTTAACATACTCAAATTTATTAAGTGAAGTCTCCAATTCCAAAATTAAAAAATTTCAAACACATTTGGAACCTCACTTAACATACCCAAATTTGTTAAGTGAAGTCTCCAAATTCAAAATCCAAAATTCTTTTAAAAAAACTTTGGTACTTCATTTAGCATACTCAAATTTGCTAAGTGAAGTTTCCAAATCCAAAATCAAAATTCTCAAACACCTTTGGAACTTCTTCCCTTAACATACCAAATTTGCTAAGGAGAAGTTTCCATCTTTTCAAAACCAAAACAAATCAAAATTTTTTGAACACACCATTTGGAATTTCATTTAGCATACTCAAATTTGCTAAGTGAAATTTCCATTTCATAAAATTATGTGGGATTTCATCTTTTAGCATACCAAGTTTGCTAAAGTAAAGTCTCCACTTTCAATCAAATCAAAATAAATGAAACACTTAGGATTCTCTTAGCATACCAAATTTTTTAAGGATCCTACCCTTTTCAAAAATCAAAACATCTAAACAAAGGTGAAACACTTAGGATCTTATTAGCATACCTAAATTTGCTAAGGATCCTATTTTTTTAAATCAAACAAAATGCACTTGAATTATTCACTTAGCATACCTAAATTTGCTAAGTGAGAATTCCAAGTTTTTCAAAATCAAAACAAATTCACAAAAATAAATAATCACTTTCTCAGACACTTCACTTAGCGTACCGAAATTTGCTAAGTAAGTGAAATTCCAAAAAAAAAAAAAAAAACCAATTTGACCCTTACTTTAACATGCCAAAATTTGTTAAAGGAAAGGGTCCTTAAATCAAAAATTCAAATTAAAAACAAAAATGAACCTATGGAAGCATCACTTATCAAAAATTTTGAATCCATATTTCAACATACCTAAATTTGTTGAAGTTGGATTCATATTCAAATTCCTCTATCAATCAATCTTCTCAAATCTATTTGAACCCCACTTAACACTTCCAAGTTGTTGGATGTGGGTTTAAATTTTCAAAATTCAAAATTCAAAATCTATGGAGACAAAAATTTGATACAAGTTCATTTCTCATTGTAGATTCTTATAGTCAGTACATTACAATTAGTTTCAGTCTATTATAGCCAGTTAAATGGCTAGTTCTCAGAAGTTTGTCTTCACCTTCCCCCATGGTATGGATCTAGCTTTAGATCAGGCTGGCTTCCCTCGTCTGGACCATACCCACCTGATTAACTTTGGATGGGGATTTGAGGGAGCCAGGATCACTTGTGAGGGCATTCCCCTCACCATAGTCACCAGGACCAAGGTGATCAAGCAGAAGCTAATCATGAGGATAGACTTACCTTCTGATTATGATGTCTCCTCACTGAAAAAGAAAGCTATGGCAGTGCCATAGACTCTAGTTGTTACAGTACCAACAATATTGATAGTATAAACTCTAGTTGTAGTTCATCCCAGAGTTGCTCATGTTGCCCTAGTGAGGACTAGTACCCTACCATCTGTACCCTCTAACGGTAAGGCTCCCCTGATCTCAGGGCTTTCCTACCCTACATTTGAGTATGGATCTAACTCGCACTCCTCCTATCCTACCCGTACCCAACGTAGGAACAAGAACTGCATAATCAAGTGGTTTCACACCAGGATAGCTAGGGAGCTAGAGGCAGCAGCTCGATCAGCCATGGATGAGTATCCCATTGTCATTTTACCACTAGTTACAGAAAACAAATTCCATCCTCTCTCTAGATCAGACAGAGAGGATGCTAGGAGGATTTGTTCATCACCTCCTCCAGTGGTGTAGTTTTAGCCCACAGTTTCCAGGAGTAGGAGGTCATACGCTGGCCTCAGATCTGTTCTACGGTAGGTAGGCAGAGCATACAAATGCTGAGTTGGGACATAGTTTGACCTTCGATCTGTTATCCCCCATAGTGTAGGGAGGTAGATTCATCAGGGGAGGGCCCGTGAGGCCCATACATCACATGTTACTAGCAGGGAGCGACTAAGGTTCAACCATCAGTAAGTCGCATTTGCTATGATTTTCCAGCTCAAAATGCTACTCGCGCCAACCATATTGATAGTATTCTTCTCACTAGGACCAGCCACCATAGGAGGGTAGTTCCTGTGCATAGAGAGTCGGTGGTGTCTCCACCCCACCGCTTTACCCCTTGTTCACCATCACCAGTACAGGTTACAACATCTCCCATTCTATCTAAGGCCATGAAGGCCGCATCCAGGGAAAAGTGCACCTCGTTGGTGATTTTTCTATGACCTAGGGATCCTACCCCTTCTACATTACCCATTATGATTGGGTCAACCTCTCCTGCTCGACCTTCTGCCCTAGTGGTGGTGCGGAAGGAGTGGTGACCTCGAAGCATCGTGGTCGTCCCTTCACCAAACTTCGTCCATACAGCCGGATGTGGGGATGGTGATAATTATTATAGATATTCTAGATGATAGTTTTGCTACACCAGTGGTAGAGGAACATCATAAGATTGTTACCTCTCTTGTAGCTAGTAGTAGTTAGGAGTATCATTCTTTTAGTGAGTACGATTGCACAATTGACTCTCAGTGATCAACAGTGCCTCTCGGTGCATGATAGTGATCACGTCGACTAAATTTGTTTGTACCTGCTGAGTTGGATCATTCCTTAGATGGGATAGTTGCACATTATTTCATGGAAAAGAAGGAGATCTTGGGGTATGCCTGGTCTGATGAAGAGAGAGTCAGCTTCGATCCTAACAAAGATGACTTGATGGGGGACTCAGCTGGAGTCTGCATGGTTGACCCTAGAGGATCTCTTCTTAGAGAACAACAAGCCATGGAAATTGATGAGGTTGATTAAAGAGACACCACAGAATTAGCCCAACACCTTTGATAGTAGTTGAGGTAGATGGATGAGCAGATTGATAGGATGGCACAATAGTTACAAGACTTGTTAGTAACAATGTCAGTGCTTTAAAGCAATCCCCTTTAGTTCATCCTATTACAGTCGATGTCAGTCAGCTTGAGTTAGTGCATGTCTTGGACCTAGTTAAGACTCTACCTCCCGTTGAGAAAGGTAGCACTAGCCTATATAGGAAGGTAGTGGAAAGTGCCTCCTTACAAGAAAAGAGTAAAATCTATGGTTGAGCAACAGGTGAAGGAAGCTTTGGCTCAAGCCCAGGGAGGATCATCAGTTCCAAAGGGTAGATCCTACCTAGAGGAATTTGATTCTATCTAGTATCCCAAGGGTTTCGTGCCTCCTTCCTTCAAAAGTTTTAATTGTAGTGGAAACCCAAGGCAGACATAGCTCACTTCAGGGCCAGTTGTTGTAATGCAGGTGGTAGCGATGCTTTACTTTTTTGACTTTTTGTTAGTAGCCTAGTGGGTATTGCTTTTGATTGGTATCGAACTACCTTGTTTAGTAAAGACATTTCTTGAGTTAGAAACACTTCATCAAGGTTTCTTTGGAGCTCAACAAAGGGTTACTATAGGTGATCTCGTTGTAGCACAACAGCACCAGGTGAGTCACTCGTTGATTATATTCTCTGATGGTGTAACCTAAGTATGAAGTGTGAACCACAGCTGTCTGAACAACATACCATTGAGATTCTCTTAAAGAATATTCATGGCTCGACCGCCTTCATTCTTAAGGGCTTCACTATCAAAACATTTGAGAAGCTAATCAATAAGGTGGCTAGTCTACATGGAGAGGCCAAACAGATGCCTTTTCAAGATCAGTTGCCCAAGCAAAAGTCGTAGAAGGTTTCTGAGAAGAAGCTAGGGGTAGTAGCAGCAGTTGATAAGGGGAAGCAGCTAGCTAGAGATCAGTCTGAGAGACCATGACCTCAGCAGCCTCCACCTCCTTTGCCACTACCGAGGTAGTCATATTGACCTTCACCGCAGCCTCCATAGCTAGCATAGCCACCGCCTCAGCCATACCATTAGCAGCAATGCCATGCATATTCGCTGCCAAGTAGCTATGGTCCACCTACTCTTTAGATAAGTTAAACAAACCATATTCTTTTAAGAGGTGTCGGGAAAATCTTTAAGAATCTCTTAAACGATTTCCATAGAACCTAGGAGACCGGAGGAAGTAGGCAAAAGTCATGATCCAAACTTTTGCCCTCACCATCGTATGCTAGGCCACATTTTGGAGGATTGCTTCACGTTGAAGGACTGGCTTGAACACTGTTTCAAGATCTGCTGTAGTTATCCCAAAGGAATATCTTGTGGAACAACCTTCTAGTTCTATTAGGGTAATCCTTGGGGATATAAGTGATCCTACCAAAACCAATGAAGGTTGGGACATTTTCTTGTCTAAAATCTCTAAGAAAATTTAGAAGATCAAGAAGCTTTCCTTGTAGGTGCTTGAGTTAGCACAAACCTCCAACACCAATGAAGGTTTGCAAGTTACCAGTGCCAACCCTAGGAAAGTGTGAGCTCAGCAACAATAGCATGTGTTAGCCCAGGATAGCCCTTTAGCACAGTCACCGACCATGCCCAGCCTCCAACCTTTAGTTGTAGCTTCCACACTATGACTTCTTCCATTTGAGCTAGCTCTTCTATTTCTTCTACTAGTAGAACTCTTGTATCAGCGGATAGGGGCATCAAATCCCTTACTCCACTCACTCTACTTAGCTTCTACTTTATACCTCCAAATAATTTCAAGAAATTGAAGAATAAAGCTAGTTTGAATTACATCTATGTCATTTTTGATGGGTTATCTTCTTTATTCTTAACGATAACTCTTCAAGTATAATTTACTATAATAATTTCGATCTTCCTCTTTCTAATTCAAAGTTGGACTTTCCAACTCAATACTCAGTTCACCTCTTGAGATAGACTTGGAATCATCATTCGAGAATCCCATAGGAGAAGTGAGGCAGAAGTGTGTAGAACCTTCCACCACCTTGCCTCAAGAGATTACAAGTCAACCTTGGCAAGGTTCTACCTCAACACCTCAAGATAGAGGGAAATAAGTCATTGGTACTGAATATTGAGAAGCCCTTCCACAGGATGCTCCACCCTTGGATATGCTTGTGGAAGACTAACCGAAGGTGGATTATAATGCCCTTTCTCATCTAAGAAAGTTGCCATCTAAGCTAAGCATATATGATGCCCTTGTCTTATCCAAAGAGATGAGGGAATCACTAATGAAGGCCCTCCTTGATCCAAAAATATGCTTAGCACGGCTGTGCTATAGGTGAGGATGCACATTATGCAAAAGAAGCCCAAGGGATCACCTTCATAGATGAAGAATTTCTTCTAGGGGACTTGGAGCACAGTCCCCTCTACGTTATAGTCGACATGGACAAGTTCAGACTCACCAGGGTTCTCATGGATTCAGGTGCATCAGTGAACATTATGAGTCTAAAGACCCTTACCTATTTAAATATCGACATCACTACACTCCAAGGAGATAGGATGATGTTGAGAGGATTCAATGATCAAGGTGAGCGGGCTTTAGGTTCTATAGTGTTGCCTTTGGAGATAGATGACTAAAAGACTAAAGCCAAGTTCTACATCATTGATTTGAATACTTCATTCATTGCTTTACTTTGTAAGCCTTGGATACATCAGAATAAGATCATTCCATCCTCCCTTCATTAGTGCATCAAGTTCAAAAAAGATGGAATTGAATACCGTATCAATGGAGACAAAAAGCCATTTTCAATTAGAGAGATTGAGATTTATGAAGATGTGACCTACTATCTTTCTCAAAATACCATTTATCGTGAACTTGGACAAATTTTAAATGCAAATGCAAAAGCAAAAGATATGAAGTAAAAAAAAAAAGATAAAAGAAAATGAAAAGAAAAAGGAAAGTCCAAGTACACAAGAAAGGGAAATTGAAGAAGAAATAAATCAACATATTACATTCCACTCATAGTTCATTCCTTCATATGGACATGTGGGTAGGATGGCTCAACCTCCATGAAGTAGAGGCAGAGGTAGAAATAGAGGCAGTTCCAGAGGTGGGAGATCATCTAGTTGTCCATTAGCCAATAGAGATCGTGTTCCAGTTGATAAGAGTACCCCTACTATTCACATAGACTTGGAATCCAGCTCAGAGGATGAGTCTAATATGATTAGTATACCAGCTAACCCCTCTTAGCGGGTTCCATTGGAGGTGACTTTTGATCCATACAGAGACAAAGACCAGGCTTTAAGCAAAGCAAAGTATTCAAATTTGGTTTATGTGAAACTATTTGACAGTAGTTGGGAACCTTAGCTCTTACCTCACTTATATCTCTGAAAGTTGAAGGTTTAGTAGTTAAGGAAGTCCCTAAGTATTCTAGCGACATGAAGTAGAAGAAGTTGTTTTTGGGATCATCCTCCTCAAGTCCTAAAGTTGATGTAGAGCTTGAGGAAGATACTTTTAAAGAATTAATGGAATTACCTTTTGAATTTTACTTGCCTTGTGTTCAAAATCTTGTACAGAAAGGTTTAGTTCCCACGTGGTAAGCACGTCAGTACTTCAAGCTATGGAACAACAGGAGCACAATCAAGAGCATGACTAATATTTGACACAATGGGTCTGGTCGATGATGAATATTACTATTTAGTTATTACCAACCATTTGGAATCTGATAAGTTCTTCTCACACATCCCCAAATCTCATGAGGATGTGTGTTTAGAAACTTCAGATGACCCAGATGATCTCCAAGTCAAAGAGGCACCACCAAAATTTGAAGAGGAGATTCTTTCAATAATCAACAAGCTTAAAGAAATCAATCTCAAGATAGAAGAAAATCCACACCGACATACATCAGTTTATTGCTGAATGAAGAAACCAATGACTTAGTTAGACTATTAACTAAGTTTAAAGACTACTTCGCATGAAGTTATTGAGATGCTGGGATTATCTCCTGACATAGCAGTCCATAAGCTAGCAATAGACCCTAACATTACCCTAATTAAGCAAGCTCCTAGACACATGCGATTAGAAATTGAACAACAGGTCATTTTTGAAGTCAATAAACTGATCGATGCTGGTTTCATCAGGGAAAAAAAATATCCTACTTGGTTAGCTAGTGTCATCCCAGTTAAGAAGAAGAATGGCCAAATTTGCATTTGTGTCAATTTTAGGGACTTAAATAAAGAATTTCTTAAGGATGTGTTTCCTCTTCATATACCAGAATTAATGGTGGACATTGCCTCATCTCATGTAGTATTCTCATTCATGGATGGGTCATCTGGCTATAACTAAATCAAGATGTCTCCTGAAGATGAAAGAAACACTACTTTCCAAACCCCGATTGGAATCTTCTATTATAGGGTCATGCCTTTCGGCCTTAAAAATGATGGTGCTACATACCAATGGGACATGACTCAAATCTTCAATGAACTCATCCATCATCAGGTTGAGTGCTATGTTGATGATCTAGTAGTCAAAATCTTAAAAAAGGAAGACCATCTCTTTGACTTGAGAGTAGTTTTCAAATAGTTAAAATAATATAACCTCAAAATGAATCCCACAGTGTGCATTTGAGTCACTTGGAAATTCCTTGATTTATTATTCGACAGGGAATAGAAATAGATCACGAAAAGATTAAAGCTATCTTAGAAATGCCACCTCAAGAGTTTAACTCAACTTAGATCCTTTCAAGGATGGCATATCTAAGATGCTTTATCTCTATCGGAGATGCAAACCATTCTCAACACTTGTCAAAAAGGATGCCAAGTTTAAGTGGGATGACAAGTGCCAACATGCTTTCGAAGACATCAATGAGTACTTGGTGAAGTTGCCAGTTCTAGCAACCCCTATCCCGGGCAGACCAATCATCCTTTACACTGCTACATTGGACAACTCTCTCGGTGCTCTATTTGCCTAAGCCAATGATGAGGGGAAGGAAAGTACACTCTACTACCTCAGCTGTCATCTGATCCCTGTTGAAGCAAACTAACCACCTATTGAGAAACATTGCCTAGCTTTGATCTTTGCATCTCAGAAGCTACGACACTACATACTTTCTCATAAGATGAACTTGATCTCTCGAACCAATCCACTGCAGTATCTCATGACACAGCCAACACTTTTCGGATGTTTGGCTCATTGATTCATTATTATCTCACAGTTTGATATCACCTTTGTACCTATCCGCACGGTAAAAGGATAGGCACTAGCAGATTTCTTAGCATCACACGCACTTCCTGCTAATTAGTGACAATCTCCCCCATGAACAAATCATGAACTTAGGGGAGGTGAGAAACTGTTGATGGGAGGTGAATTTTGATGGTGCTACTTCTTTTCTTAAAGGTGAAGCACCATGATCTATTCTCCCAGGAAAGGCAGGGGTAGGAATAATTCTTCTAACTCCAAACCACGATGTGATGAGATTCTCATACTATCTTTCCAACCTTTGCACTAATAACGAAGCTGAGTATGAGGCTTTGATTGTCGGTTTGGAGTTAGCCATCACTATTAGTGTCAAGAGCATCAACATCTTTGGGGATTCTCAGTTGGTTATCAACCAGATTGCTGGGTCCTACCAGGTTCTCAAATCCAAGCTTCATCATTACTATGAGTATACCATGAAGCTGTTAGCCCAAATTCCCGAAGTTACCATCTACAAGGTTCCCCGAGTAGAGAACACAGTAGCAAATGCCTTGGCCAAACTTGCTAAAGAATTGACATGTCCAGAAGATGAGTCCATTTCAAAAAGGGTCCAAAATAGACAAGTCCTATCCTTTATTGATGCTGAACTCATCGAGAGACTTTCTCTTAAAGGGGAGGTTGCCATTGCCAAAATGGACAAGGAGATGGATTGGAGGAAATTGTTCATAGATTACTTGAACACCGACAAACTACCTCAAGAGAAATCACAAGCCCATCAGGTGAAATAGAGAGTTCTCTCCTATGCTCTTGTTAATGGCACCCTGTACCGCCGATCCTTTTACCAAATGTGGTTACGTTGTTTAGAAAAATATGAAGCTCATGGCATTGTAACAGATGTACATTCATGTCTATGCAGAGCTCATCAATTCAGTTCAAAGATGAAGATTAAAAGACTTGGATATGACTGGCCTTCGATGATTATGGATTGCATGGATGTAGCTAGGAGATGCCATCAATGTTAGGTACACAGTGTGGTACTCCACCAACCACCCAACATTCTACACCCTACTTTGGCTTCATGGCCATTTGAGTGTTAGGGTATTGACATTGTGGTCCAATCGATCCTCCTTCTTCCAAGGGGCATCAGGTCATCTTAGCTACCACCGACTACTTTTCCAAGTGGGCGGAGGCCATCCCACTAAGAGAGGTCACAACTCACTATGTGCTTCAATTTTTTAGGAACCATATCGTATATAGGTTTGGGGTGCCTCAATGAATTATATCTGATAATGATACTGTATTCAAAAGCACGAAGATCAACAGCTTTTCTAGAAGACATGATATAGATTGGAGATACTCCACCATCTACTACCCTAGAGCTATTGGCTTAGTAGAAGCATTCAACAAAACTCTCATCCAGATACTAAAAAATACTCTTGATGATAATAAATGACAGTGAAATAAGCAGTTGGTTGAAGCATTGTGGGCCTACTGCACCACATACCAAACTCCAACTCAGTCTACCTTATTTTATTTAGTGTATGGGTCCAAAGTCATTCTTCCTTTAGAAGTCCAACTCCCGTCAGTAAGGATAACATTGGGTAACAAGATCACTACAGAGTAGAATGCAAAGTTGAGGTTAGAAGAGCTCAAAGGTTTGTAGGAAAGTCACCTATGGGTGTGCCAGAACCTTGAGTTATATAGAGCCAAAATGATTCAAGCTCACAACAAGTTGGTCTACCCTAGGTCTTTCCGAGTAGGAGAACTTGTGTTATTCCTAAGAAGACCAATTATTGATGATCAAAAGATAGGAGATAAGTTTGAACCCACTTGGGAAGGCCCTTATGTCATAGAGAAGGCCTACTATGGAGGATCTTTTCAGCTTATTGATTATAAAGGGGAACACTCGATGCTTCCAATTAATGGGATCTATCTAAAGAAATATTACCCATGAAACAAATCATGTTTGAAAACAATCATTAATAAAAAGAATAAAAATTTGATTCCATTCATCAAATCTTCTCTTCTTTCGAAGTGTTGTTTGCTTGTCTTGCAAATCTGTCGTGACGTGTCTAGAGTAGGTGTAAGTGTCCCCCAGTGGCATCCTATCCCTCTTTCACAACACAAACACAATCTCCCGCAACTATTAGAATAGGTGTAAAAGAACCTGGCATCCTATTTCGATTAACATAACTAAGTTAGGTGTTAGAGAACCTAAGCAACATCCTTTCTTAGTGGGAATCCTATTTTCCATCTGTGGCACCTTTTCATCAAACCCATATTGTGTTTAAGGTAGGTATAAGAGTCCCCTAGATGCATCCTATTCCTTTTAATACTTGCACATAGCAAACACATCTTTTGTCTTGAGCTATTTTGATATGGGAGCAAGCCCCCTGTGACACTCACTCATTAGTTGCTCAAGGTCGGGCCTACAAGCTACTCGCTAGTATGTCACCCTAGTGGTCATTTATTGGAGGATGTGAGTCCCCGCACTTTCTTCCTAACTTGATCATTGCAAACCAATGTGTGCCTTATTTGTATGGTAGTCTTCACTGCCCAGCCAGTAAGCTACCTCATGTTGACTTTATTTAAGAAAATGTGAGTCCCCATGCTTTCTTCTTGAACTAGCCATCATGCTCTAACTAGGTAGAGTATATTCGAGGTTTAAGATTAGCCCCCCAGAGGCTCCTTTCCTCTTGACTACTTTTGAGTTGATCTAAGTCCCCAGTGGCATTCACTCAATAGTCACCTTAGGTCGGATAGCACCTGTCGAGCTGAAGACAGACTATCCCAACAGTCAATTCTGCTATAGGAGGATATGAGTCCTCGAGCTTCTTCCTAGGCTGATTGTTGCAAACTAACGAGCACCATAGGTTGGTTGATATTCACTATGCTGATAATGACTCACCCGGTGAGTACACAACTCTTGCAGATGTGAGTCCCCAAGCTTTCTCCTTGAGTTAGAAACCAATACCTATTGGATATATGATTAGCCATGCCATTTTCTTCAAGGTGTTGGATTAAGCCCTTAGCGGCCCCATCCCCTGTAGGCACTCTATTTGGATCAAGTCCTTTGCGACCCCATTTAGAGACTACCCGGGTTACTTTTGGATTGGAAAGTTTCCTTTCCTAGTAACCACCCCTATGGTTGGAGAATTTGTTCAGCGGATGCGCAGATTCTCCCTTGGTTCAGTAAATCTGAGATAGGCCTAGGCTGATATAAGTTCCTTCTCAATTTAATCCCTCGTAAACTAACAGGGTCCATAATAAAATAAACAAACAAAATTAATTCTCTTATGGATTAGAAATTCAAGCCCCCAAAGGGCCCCTTCTCCCAAGCAGACATCATATCTTTAGGACAGTGTCAGCAGAACTCCCTAATGGAATTGCCTGACTACCTGAGTTGAGATAAATCCCCGGGTCAGTACTCACTCCCTAGTCACCCTTAGGTCGAGTTCAATCTATTTTTTCATAAGCATGTTATCTCAACAATCATTCAACTTTGAAAGATATAAGACTATGATGCATTGTTTCTAGCATGATTGTCGCAAACTGACGGGTAGTCCTAGGTGAGGTTCAATTTGTTGCCCAAAGTAACCGGTCACCCCAGTGATCTTTTCTAGTTGAAGATGTGAGTCCCTGAGCTTTCTTCCCGCCAATTGATCATTACAAACTGAAAGGCACTCCTTTGGTTGGATAGTTCTCGCATCAGCTAGGAAGCTACTCCCTTTGGTTCAGTAAATCTGAGATAGGTCTAGGCTTCTATAAGCTTCTTCTTAGTGCGATCCATCACAAACCAATGGAATCCATAAAACAAATTAAAAATAAAATTAATCTTTGACTATTCTTGAGCTAATTTAAGTCCCCCACTGGCATTCACTCAATGGTCGACCCTAGGTCGGGTTTGATTTGTTGCCCAAAGTAGCCAATCACCCTAGTGATTCCTTATTTCTAGAAGATATGAGTCCCCGTGCTTTCTTCTTAAAACTTGACCATTGTACACCAAAAGGCATCTCCCCTTTGTTGGATAGCCCTACCTTATGGTTGGTAGACTACTCCCTTTGAATTGATAAATTTGAGTTAGGTCAAGCTTCCATGGCCCCTACTCAGTGCAATTCATTGTAAACTTATGGGATCCATCATAATCAAAATAAATAAATTTGAAAAATGAAATTAATCTTGACTATCTTTGAGTTGATCTAAGTCCCCTAGTGGCATTCACTCAATAGTCAACCCTAGGTTGGGTTCAATCTGTTGCCTTGCTAATAGATTACCCCAGCAACTGGTCCTTACTTGGAGGATGTAAGTCTACTATGCTTTCTTCCTAGTACAGTTATTGTATATCGAAAGGCATTTTCCCTTTAGTTGGCTAGTCCTACTATATGTATAGTAGACTACCCTTTTAGATTGATAAATTTAAGTTAGGTCTAGGCCTTCATGGCTCCTTCTCAGTGCAGTCTATTACAAACCAACATGGTTCATCTCAAAATTCAAACTTAACAAAAATTGAAATAAATTCAACCCTCTCCCTCAGTGGAGATCTCTCCTCAGTGAGATTCAAATCAAATCAAATCTCTCATCCTCTTGTGGATGACTTGAACCTGCTTCCCTAGTGGAAGGTTCATACTCTATCCTTAGTGGATTCTTCCCTCTCTCTTATGCCTTGGATATAAGTAGAGCCATATTGCACTAAGCTCTGGATTCTTTCTTTCCCTTGGGTTAAGGATAGATTATTTTTGTTAGTGTTTGTGATCTTTCAGTGTTGTTGATCGTTTCGATCAACACCAATACGTGTGGTGTTCCTTGTCAATCACACCATGCCTATTGAGCTCCCTTTGTTGACCTAATTTTTAGAATGAGCTCTCAACCACTCCATCTTAGATATAAAACTTCTCTTTGGCTTTAAGAGTTTCTTAGTCTTAAGACACATCTAGTGATTAGGTGGACACTCAACCTAGTCTAGAAAACTTAGAAGAGTTAGCCATAGGAATAGGTCATGCCTTAGGGGTGTTAAGTTTCCTACCCTTAGCTTAAACCATTCCTCACTTTTCTTCTTTCAAGTCAAAGCCCAAATCAATTCTATTTGATTTTCTACAAACTCAAATCAACTCCATATGATTGAAATCCGTGATTGAAATCTATGATTCAAACCCATGATCAAAATCCATTAAAAATTCCTAAGTCCAAATTTTGCCTAAGTCCTTAATCTTCCCTTGAGGACTTAACCAAAATCTTGACCTAAATTAATTTCAAATCTTTGAGATTTTCTCATGTCTCATTTATATTCTCATTTATATTCACATATATAAATGAAATATAAATTCAAACCCATCAAATCAAACTCAAAATTCCAAATCAATTCATGAAAGTTTCTTAAGTTCTTTTAGTTTTCCCTTAAAGACTAAGCCTCATCATGATCTAAACTAATTCAAATATTTGCCTAAGTCCAAATTCAAAAATTCAAAAATTTTCCTTAAGTCTTAAATCCTTCTTAATGGACTTAGCCCAAATCATGATTAAACTACTTCAAATCCTTAAAATTTTCTCATGATCCATTTGTATTCTTACTTATATTCACATATATAAATAAAATATAAATTCAAACAATCAAAACCAATTCCCAAAATCAAACTCAAATCAACCCAAAATCCAATCTAAGCCTTTCAAGTCAAAATCTTGAACTTAGCCAAATCAATTTCAAATTAAGCCAAACTCTTGATTTTCTCTCATGATTCAATCAACCCTACAATAATGAGCTCATATATAAATCTAAACTTCAATCAAACAATCAAAACCTAATTCAAAATCAAAGCCAAAACCCTTTCATATTCTTCCTTTGGATATGAAATTGTCAAATAGATCAAAACCCATTTGACTTCAAACCACTTGTAAATGGATTTATATTTCAATCATAAGTCCATATACAAGATTAATCAAGCTCAAATCAAGCTTTGACCAAATCATTTGACCCAAAGTGACCTTAAGTACCCTTATGAGCCAAATTTTAATCCTAACCAAATTGGATTGAACCAAACTCATGTATCCTCCTCATCATGATCAACAATCATCATGGGATGATCAATTAATCAAATTAGGTCAAACTAAGTCAATCTTAAGGGTTGACCAAGTCAACACTTAACCCAAAATGAAACTTAACATTGAAAAATTTCACCATAGGACAAATTGATTGAAACCATTGATCTAAGTTCACTCATGACATATGTTTGAACTTGGCCAAGCCAACATTTGAGCCTAACCTAGCCCAATTGGCCACTTGACCCAAGTTGATTGATTTTGACCTAAAGGGTCAAAATATGTCAAAACTTGATCTAAGTCAAATTGATTGGAACAAATGGGTCAAGTTCATTCCAAATCACTTATGGAACTTGACTGAAGCCTCAATTGGCCAACTAGACCCAACCTAGCCTAATTGACCTTAGACCTAACATGACCTAAAGGGGTCATGTTGGCCAAATTTGAACTTAACCAAAATTGATTGGAAACAAAGATGCCAATCCACTTTGTATGACTAACCTAATCTAAACCTACCATTGACTTACCTCAAATAGGTAAACTTGACCCATTTGACCTAAATGAAGTCATATGAGCCAAATTCAAAACTATACCAAATTGAATCAAACCAAAGCCACCAAAACATTTCAAATGGTCATATCCTAACCCTTGGTTTGACCCAATTTGACCAATTGGTCAACTTGACCCAAGTTGACCCATTTTGACCTAAATGGGTCAACATGAGCCAAACCCTATCAAATGAATTCCAAATCTCATGAAACTTGGCCAAACCTAGTTTCTCCACATACCCAACATATCCAAAGTGGAAAAATAGTAAAATGACCATCATACTCCTATGCCATAGAACAAATTTTGGCTTAATCTATTGGTAATTTAGTCATACCCTCTTCACATTCACTTGAGGCTTTCCTAAAAGCTCAAGGAGACCTAAGAGGTGCACCCAACCTAATGGGTTTGGGTCAGGCCATTTGGTCCCTAGACCAAACCCGACCCCATGGGTCAAAATTGAAAATTCAAAACCCCTCTTCCACTCAAATTCAAGCACATGGGAGGTTGACAATCCACTACTTGGCTCAAACTGACCATGTGCACACACTCTTAACTGATCAAACAACCCACTACCTATGATCAATTGGATCAAAATGGCAAGTGCATTGCCGACCGTCCGATCCTTCAAGGGGGAGATATACTCCCCCTAAACAAAATCAAATTTAGCATTCCCCAATTCAATTAAGTACTAGTGAGACTTAGGAGCCATTAGAGAGTGATAGAAAGCCTCCTAGAGCTCTTGCCATTTCCCCATTTCTCGATTTTTGAACAGTGAAAATAGGGGAGCTCAATCCATTCTCCAACTTTCTCCACACTCAAACTCCACTCAATTCCCTCTTCAAGCTTCATCAGAGGACCAAGTTGAGTGCACCCAAGCTCTCTTCCAAGTTCTTGAGGCAAGGAAGGATTGAATTGGATGAAAGTTGAGCTCAAGCTAAGGAGGAGGTGACCCATAGGAAGATCCACTCAACCTCAAGTGCTCAAAACTTCAACAAGGCTTCATCTCAACCAGACAAAGCTTCTCCAAGGGAATCGAGCGCTGGTGATCACCTCAGGCGAGGTATAGGATTTTTCAACCATTAAAATCAATGTAGTGTGGAGCTTTATGAAAGAAATTTTTACCCCATGATTTTTGATCGGTGTATTTACCGTTCTTTAGCTTTAGATGGTGTGGTTGAGTTTGATTTGAATCCATGCTAGATCGAGCTTGGATCTTCCCCTTGATCATGGATGGTCTCTGTTGATCAAGGGGAAGAACTGAGATCTCAGTCATCCATCCGCATATTTTAGATGGACGGTTGAGATAATTTCCCATGTTTAGATATCTGTTATTCATTTTAAAATTATGTGGAGATCCCTGGCTGTACGATCTTTGATCAGATGGTAGGGATCAAATCGCGTGTGCCACCAGCTGCCATCTAGGATTTGACATTTAAGTAATCCCCTCATGGTGTGATGCATGCAAAGCGCGTTGACCGCCGCCGCCACACATCGCACCATGAGCCAGGGAATTAGTTAAATGCTTAATTAATTTCTAATTAATTCAAGGATCTTCTAAAATTCATAACTCCCTCTAGAAAATTCAAAAAAATGGGTTTTAAGTTATGTTTTTTTCCTAAATTTGGGTTTTATTAGAAAGTTTGTTTTATTAATTACTCTTTAATTAAGCCTATGATTAATCCCAAATTTTTTGGGTATGTTTTAGGGAATGACTTCTACCTCTCCTAATTTTCTTGAGATTTATTGAGACTTTATTAGAAGAATTGCATATGATTTTCTTGATTACCCTTCTTATATAATTAAGGATAATTAGGGTATGATTAGTGATTTTAATTTATGATTAAGGTTGATTAAGGTTAGATCTAGTAAGTAGAAGGTTTTTGAAATAATTTTGGGCATTTCCCATAAGCTATTTCCTAAACCTCCTCTTCCCTCCTTAATCTCCTCTTAATTAAGGGTTAATTCATTAATTATCCCGTTAATTAATTTTTAAAAATTTTAGAAAGTTCTAGAACTTAATTATTCTACTTTGGGGTAGATGCTTAGGTGTTTAATATCTTAAGTTCAATTAAGGAAAACAAAACCCAATTCACATGTGTGAAAGAGTGTTTTGAAATTACTTAAGCTAAACCCCTTAGCTTAATTAACTTTTAATTATGAGCCAAATTGCATTAGGCCTCTTTCTTATTAGGTGCATTACAAATTTAAATTCCTTGTGGGTTTTATGTCATCTTATTGGCTCATAATTATTTGGTTAATTCTTCTAAGGTGGTGTAGGTAAGGGTTAATTAAGTTACTTAATTCATACCTTAACCTGGTCAATACATAAAAATGGATCTAATTATCTAAAAATTACACAAAAACATCAAAAACATATGGGAATGGGTAAGGAATAGCAAAATCATCCCACCTTTTTCAAAATTAAATCAAACTCCAAACTAAACCAAAAATCACTTTGAATTCACTTTGATTTATTTTAAACTTTCTTATTTCATAAGAATGTCTTTAGGATTTAAGTGAAGTGAACTTGTTCACATACTTTCATTACTTTGAATCTTTCCCCAACATGTTAAATTTCTATGTCATGTGGTTTCATGCATTCACATTTTTCAAATTCAAAATTTAAAAATGAAATTGTTTACTTTATGTCAAATTTGCATGTGTTGGCTAAAGTAGAAATATGAGTGGATATTATCACTATTAAATCCAAATTATTTTCAAAACATATAAATCAAATACCAAATCTAAAAGTATGATACTTATACTTTAATTGTAAGCTTGCATGTAATAGAATATAATGGTATGCTTAGCATAGGTTTCCTCTCTTTGTTATGTTTGTATAGTTTTGAATAGGAATTTGGTGAGGTGTAGGGTTCATTTGAAAAGAACCTAACTCTCACTTAATTTCATATCCTATTTATCTCTATGCTACCATTAAAGAAGGGTCACCTATACTTGTATATATAAATTTCATAAACAAAATGAATCCATTAATTCAACTTTTGCATTATCCTTTTCCATTTCATTTATTTTATACATATGTTTATAATTAAGGAAAGTGATATATTGGTCTAGACAACCCCGAGGTTGCAAGGCTTTAAGTAGCCCTAAGTAGGTCATATATCTTACACCTCTGGTTAACAATGGCGTTGTACTCACTTATGCTTTTCTTACTTTCATATGTGTATGTGGAAATTTGGATAAGGAAACCCCTTTCTACTTAAGAAAAATCATACATATTCAACTTCTAAATTTCCTTAAATATATTACTTAGCATGCATCATAAAGTGTGTTGAATACTCTCATTTGTATGTATAGATATGCTTAAGGTCCATCCATATGCATGTTATATATATTGGGAAAGAAATGAAGTAATGTGTGTTATGTGAATTTTGATTCATTTTATTTAATATTAAAATGCCTTTCTTTTTGAATAGGTTTATTTAGAGTTCATCTAAACTAAGAATTAGTTAAAAGATACAATCAAAATATTCACCTAAATGAAACTAAAATATGAATCTACTTTAGAAATTACTTACGTTATGAAAGGAAAGAGAAGTTCTCTTCTCTTTCCCTCTCTTCATAACTTAGTAATTAATTGTCGGATTCACTTGAACCAAAGCAAAGCATGAAATAAAATCAACCCAAAATAATTAAACAGCTTAAATGAAACCCTCCTCTAAGTTGAACATGTTCCTCACACTTATAAAATTTAAACCTGAAGCCATAGCTAAGCATACCGCAGAAGCCTTCAAACCACACAGATTAGCCTAAGTCACAACTTCTAGCTTTAGGTTAGGTCAGTATATGGTTTGATATTTATTTTGTTTTGTGATATATATTTTAGATTGGATGTTAGGGTGTATGCTCGTAGAATGTATGGTGAGATGCACTTAGTCTAACTATTTTTTCTGGGGATTGTGCTTAAGGGGTGCTATTATAAAAAAAAATATAAATATTTTTGCTTGAAGGTGCTTTATACCCATAAGCATAATCCATAGGCCAGGTATACTTGGTCAACCATGTGTGGGGTGATAAGTCCAATATACATGCTTAGGATTTGTGTGGTTTGTTTTATCTAACCTTTATTTTGTAGGTGTTAGTTAGATTTCCACTTTTCCTTTTCATGTAAATTTATGCAATTAGGATTTTGGAATGATTGTTATGGGGATTAGGATGAGCATTTGTCATAAGATCCTATCTTATGCACCATGTGAAGGCTTGGAGCATCTACCTTCCAACCATCCAAAAGAAGGAACCAAAGAAGAAAAGAAGAAAGAAGAAAAGAAGAAAGAAGAAATGAAGCTTGAAGATCCCCATAACAATGAATTCCTTTCTTAATTGTAATTTAATTCATTTATAATCCGAGTTGTATAAGGGTAGAGCTCGGCTACCTATATTTTATATTTTTGTTGTGGTGCTCACCACAACCTTTATTCTTTTACGATTAACTTTATAAATTGATTGATGATTTATTTAGCTTTTGCATTAAGTGGCATGATTTTTCTAGTTTCTTCCTTGCTTTATATATAACCTCTATGTGGATTAGACTCTTTAGCAAAAAATAAATTTTTTACCTAACTTAACAGCTCAAACTAAAAATTAAACAACTCATAACCTTACCTAAAGCTTAGGTTTAAAATTAAGATAAAAGAATTAGAAATCCCTTAGTTGGATGAGTATTTCTTTCGTAATATCATGCACAAATGCATCTTATTTCACTCTTGATTGGAGGGATTCCACCTTTGCTAGAGAAACTTGCCTTGACCTTTGAGAGCAATGGTGGAAACTCACCTCCTCCCTTCTCGCTAATTTTGGCCAATAACCTTCTTTCTCATGCATTAGTCATATGAATCCTATTAGCCCGAGTCAAAATAATTATCCAAAATGAAAATAAAATAAAATTTGAATTGCATTAGATTTAAGTCATTTGAAGCATGCCCTTTACATGATCTAGTCTCTTTAAGGAGTGAGTTTAAGGACTTAGTCTTTTTCTAAATGAATAATATCCTAACTATCTTGCATAAGCATAAAGACTTGCCTACATGTATCTAAAATTGTAGGAGTAGTTAGTTGGCAGCCACCCCTAGGCCATAAGTCCAAGCTATTGGGTGGTTTGTCCTCTCTTGTGGAGGCAAACTAATTGCCCATTTTTTACCTTAGATTTAAGTTATGCCTCCAAGCTCTTATATTTAGTTTCTCGGTTGCTTCTCCTTGGCCATAAGCATAATTCCTCACCTCTTAGACATTTCCTTAATCTTGTGTTAAGGAATCTTAAGTCATAAATTTCTAATGAAAAATGCAACTCAAACAAACTAAATCAATTTCTAAAATGTAAAGCCCAACTATAGGATAATTTGAGATGCTTGCAAGGTTTCTTAGTATTGTGGGCATCTCCTACTTATCTTCCATTTTGGCTTCAATGATAACTCCCTCCTTTGATCAATCCCTTTTGATCTTCAAGATAAAACCAATCGATTGATAGTCCTTCCTATTGAAATCTTCAGAGACAATGATCATTTACCTTAATGGAGAGTTTTCCTAAGGGATCCCAATTCCTTAGGATGTAATTAACTATGGGGGCTTGCCCCTGTAGGGAACTTATTGAACCCAGTTTAAAATAAACCGCTTTACTTTTTATGTAAAGTAGGGGAAGAATCTATGGTACATATACAGACCCATTATCATTAAGAGTCCTTAATGAGATGATTAGGTTCATTAAAGGGTAGTGACTTCTATCTTTCGAGATAGTACACTATTCCTTATGACGTACTCGATCACTTGAATAAGTACATCTGTGGATCTACGTGGCACCCTAAAAAGATGAATTTCTATAGGTCTCTTTTTTCTTTTCTCACCATAGATTTGAAAGGCGACTCCCCTAATAGGAATGACTCACTACACCACCCTACAATGGACCTAATAACCTCAACAAAGACTCCTGAGGAGAATGGGTCTGCATGTGTACCAGAGATTCTTCCCCTACTTTACATGGAAAAGTAAAGTAGGGTTTCTTTAAATCGGGTTCGTTAAGTTTTCTACAAGGGTAAGCCCCCATAGTTAAGTACATCCTAAGGAATGAGATCCTAAGGAATAAGATTCCTTAGAAATACTCTCGATTAAAGTAAATGATCATTATCTCTGAAGATTTTAATAGGTAGGATGATTAATCGATTAGTTTATTTTGGAAGATCAAATGGGATTGATCAAAGAGAGGGAGTTATTATTGAAGCTAAAAGAAGATAAGTAGAGATGCGATGTAGAAACCTAGCAACATCTCAAACTATCCTATAGTTGGGCTTTATATTTTAAAATTGATTTAATTTATTTGAGTTGAGTTTTTCATTAGAAATTTAGGACTTATGATTCCATAACACAAGATTGTGGAAATGCCTAAGAGGTGAGGATTTATGCTTATGGTTCATGGAAGGAGAAGCAACCTCAGAACCTAAATCTAGGGAGCTTTGGCGAGGGCCAAAAGCATAACCTAAATTTAAGGAAAAAATGGGTATTTGGTTTGCTTCCATAAGAGAGGACAAACCACCTGACTACTTGGACTTACAACCACCTAGGGTGGCCGCCAACTAACTCCTCCTATGATTTTAAATTCATGTAGGCAAGTCATATGCTTTATGCAAGATAGCTAGGCTATTTTTATTTAGAAAGAGACTAAGTCCTTAAACTCACTCCCTAAAGAAACTAGATCATGTAAGGGTATGCTTCAAATGACCTAAAACTAATGAAATTTAGATTTTATTTTATTTTTTATTTTTGGACAATCATTTTGACTCAGGCTAATATGATTCATATGCCTAATGCATAGAAGTGAGATTATTGGCCAAAATCAGTGAGAAGGGAGGAGGTGTGTTTCCATCATGGCTCTCAAAAGTTAAGCCAAGTTTCTCTGGGAAAAGTGGAATCCCTCTAATCAAGAGTAAAAATAATATGCATGATGATGCTATAAAAGAAATGCTCATCCAGCTAAAGGGTTGCTAATTCTTTTATCTTGATTTTAGCCTAAGCTTTAGGTGAGATTATGAGTTCTTTATTCCTAATTTTGAATTATTAAATTTGGTAAAAATTTATTTTTTTCTAAGAGCCTAATCCACATCCAGGCCATACATCAAGCAAGGAAGAAACTAGGAAAAAGATGCCATCTTAATGCACAAGCTAAACAAATCAATAATCAATTTATAAAGCTAAAGCAAAAGAATAAGAGCCATTTATGGTCGGGCACCACCGCACAAATCCAAAAACAAATTGGGTGGCTGAGCTCTACCCTTATACAACCCATATTACAAATGAATTAACTACAATTAAGCAAGGAACTCATTATTATGGAGATCTTCAAGCTTCATTTCTTTATTCTTCTCTTCTTCTTTCTCCTTCTTTTCTTCTTTCTTCTTTGGTTCCTTCTTTTGGATGGTTGGAAGGTGGTTGCTCTAAAGGCTTCACATGGTACATAAGATTGAGATCTTATGACTAATGTTCATCTTAGTCCCATAACAATCATTCCAAAATCCCAATTGTAAAAATTACATAAAAAAAATAAAGCAAATCTAGCTAACACTTAAAAATATAGATTAGCTAAACAAACCACACAAATCTCAATCATATATATTGGTCTCATCACCCCAGACATGGGTGACTAAGTCCACCTGGCCTATTGGATTATGTTTAGGGGTATAAGCACCTACACAATAAAGGCATTTATATTTTTTTATTTTTTATTATAGCGCCCCTTAAGCACAATCTCCTGTAAAAAATAATGATTAGACTAAATTGTCATATCATTCATTCTACACACATACATCCTAATCATATAGATTAAAACATATAACATAAAATAAAAGCAAACATCAAACTATGCACTGCCCTAACCTAAGGCTAGAAGTGGTGACTTAGCCTAATGTGTGTGCTTTAGAGGTTTGTGTGGTATGCTTAGCTATGGCCTTAAGTTAGAATTTTCTAAGTGTGAAGAATGTTCAACTTAGAGGAGGGTTTCATTCAAATGGTTTAGTTGTTTTAGGTTGATTTTATTTTATGTTTTGATTGAGTTCAAGTGAATCCTACAATTAATTACTAAGTTATAAAGAGAGGGAAAGTGAAGAGAACTTCTCTTTCCTTCCCTAACCTAAGTAATTTCTAAAGTGGATTCATGTTTTAGTTTTGTTTAGTAAATTTTTATTATAAGTTTTAATTAATCTTAAATTTAGATGAACTCTAAATGAACCTATTCAAAAAGAAAGGTATTTTAAGATTAAGTAAAATGAACTAAATTCACAAAACATACATCACTTCATTTCTTTCCCAACATATATAACATGCATATGAATGAGTCCTAAATATATCTAAACATACAAATGGGAATGTTTAGCACACTTTACGATGCATGCTAAATAGTTCATTTAAGAAAATTTGATTGTTTATGATGCATGATTTTCATTAAGTAGCAAAGGGGTTTCTTATCCAATTTTCACATGCACATATGAATGTATGAAAGGCATAAGTGAGTACGATGCCATTGTTAACTAGGGGTATAAGGTACAAGACTGACTTAGAGCTACTTAAAGTCTCGCAACCCTAGGATTGTCCAGACTAATATACCACTTTCCTTAAATACAAGCATGTGTACAAAAGAATTGAATGGAAAAGAAAGAATGCAATAGTTTGTGTTGGTTGATTTACTTTTGTTTATGCAATTTATATGTACAAGTATAGGTATCCTTCTTAAGTAATAGCATAGGAATGAATAGGAGATGGAATTAGGCAAGTGTTAGGTTCTTTTCAAATGAACTATACACTTTGTCAAATCTTATTCAAAACTATACCAAAAGAGAGGAGAAGGAAAACTATACTAAGCACATCCTTATATTTTACTCACATGCAAGATTATAAGTAAGATATAAGTAACACACTTTCAATTTTGATAATTGATTCATATATTTTGAAAATAATTTGGATTTAATAGTGATAATAGCCACTCATATTCTTACTTTAGCCAAAACATGCAATTTGACATAAAGGAAATATTTTCATTTTAAATTTGATTTTTGAAAAGCATGAATGTATGAAATCATATGAAAAACACATTTAGCATGTTAGAAAGAACTAAAGTAATGAAAGCATGTAAACACATTCATCTTAATTAATTTCTAAAGAAAATCTTATGAAATATGAAAGCTTAAAACAAATCAAAGTTTGTTTAATGTGATTTTTATTTGATCATGAGTTCGATATAATTTAGAAATTGTGAGGTGAATTTGCTATTCTTAATCCATTCCCACATGTGTTTGATATTTTTGTTCAATTTTTAGGTGATTAAATTCATTTTATATTTTGATTAGGTTAAGGTATGAATTAAACATGTCAATTATCCCTTACCTGCACTACCTTAGCATAATTAATCAAATAATTATGAGTCAATGAGATGACATAAAATCTCACAAGAAATTTAAATCAACAATTCACCTAGGTAGAAAAGGGCCTAATGCAATTTGGCTCATGATTAATGATTAATTAAACTAAGGGGTTTAACTTAAGTAATTTCAAAACACCCTTCACACATATGAGTTGAATTTTGATTTTCTTAATTGTACTTAAGCTCTTGAACACCTAAGCATCTACCCAAGAAGAGTTAATTGAGTTCTAGAAAGTTTTATAATTTTTGTGAAATTAATTAGAGGGGTAATTAGTGAATTAACCCTTAATTAAGGATGAATTAAGGAAGAAAAAGGGGCTTTAAGGAATAGCTTAGGGAAATACCCCAAAATTATTTTCTAAACCTGATATTTATTTAATTAGATCTAAATCAACTCAATTAGAGGGTTAAACCACAAATTACAACCTTAATTACATTAAGGGAGTGATTAAGGAATGAACTAGCAATATCCCAAATTAAGCCACCAATAAATCTAATAAAATTAGGGAGGCATGAGTCATCCATTTAAATATACCCAAGAAGTTTGAGGTTAATCAGTGGATTAATTTGAGAGTAATTAATAAATTAAAAAATCTTAATAAAACCAAAATTCACAAAAAAGAACTATTTAAAATCAATCAAAATCAATTTTAGAATATTTTATCTTCAATTATCTTTCTAATGCAATTTATTTCATATTTTTTTTATTTTTCTATGTTGAGATATGAATTTTAGAAGCTTAGGTGATTAATTAAAATTATTTAAATCCATAATCCCACGGGTGCCACGCATGCGGCTGATGTGGCATGCACTTTACACGCATCGCCGCCTGATTCATTATTTAAAATGTTGCATTGTAGCACCGTGTGGCAGTGGCGCTATGCGCTTTGTCCTTAGTCGTCCAATCAAGGATCAGACTATTGAGATTAAAGCCACAGATCAGAGGGGATAAATCATGGATATTATGCATTTTAATCTCGATCGTCCATCCAAAATGCGTAGACGGACGGCCAGAGATCCATCCTTGAATTGTAATTGCCTATGAGCCATGGAGATCATCCATGTTTGAGGCCATGATCCAAGCTAGATTGAGGTCAGATTGATTCCAAATTTTACCCACACCATCAACATGCATCCTATATCACATATAACGGTCAAGATCCTATGCCATTAACATTTCTTTCACAAAGCTCCAAACCATATTGAATTTAAGCTCAAAAAAATGGCATACCTCACTGGAGGTGATTGCCGGCACTCGTTTCCCTTGGAGAAGCTTCGTCTGGTTGAGACGAAGCTTTGCTAAAAGTTTGAGGGGCTGAGATTGAGTGAATCCTACTATGGGTCACCTCCTCCTTACCTTGAGCTCGACCTTGATCGAATTGGAACTCCCCTTGCTTCAAGAACTTGAAAGAAGCTTGGGAAAGCTTGATTAAACTCACTGATGGAGCGTACAAAGGGAATTGCACTAATTTTGAGTATGAATTGAATTGGCTTTTCAATAGACCTACCTTATTTTCAAACTCTGAAAACTAAAAAAATGAAGTTTTGAAATCCTCTCTAGAAAGCTTGGGAAGACTCTCTAAGGCTTGCTCTGAGTTCCTAAGCTTCAATCGACAGAGGGGAAGTTAGAATTAAAATGAATTAGGGGAAGTATATCTCCCCCTTTGGTAATCAAATGGCCGAGCATAGGCTTGCCATTTTGATATAATTGCCTTGATTCAAAGGGTTTGTTAGGTTATTCAAACTGTCCTTGAGTTCATTTTAGGCTAGGGAGTGGAATGGTGAACTCCCCATGTGCTCCATTTGAGTGTAAGGAAGATTCCCATGTGGCCATTTCCATGCACATGGTCAATTTGGCCATCAATAAATCCAACCAAATCACTAGGTTGGGTGCACCACCCTCCCTAGTGTTCACTTGATCCACTAGGAGAGTATCAAGTAGGTATGAAAAGGATTTAACCAAATTCAAGTGAAATTGGCCAAAATTTGCCCTATGACCTAGGGAAAATGGTCATTTGACTAATTTTTGAATTTGGGTATGTTTGGTATGTCAAGAAAATATGTTTGGCCAAGTTTCATTGAATTCAGAGTCCATTTGGTATGTTTTGGCTCATGTTGACCCATTTAGGTCAAAATGGGTCAACTTGGGTCAAGTGGACCAATTGGTCAAATTGGGTCAAACCAAGGGTTGGGTCAAGTTCATTTGACCATTTGAAATGTTTTGGTGGCTTTGTTTTGATTCAATTTGGTTTAGGTTTGAATTTGGTTCATATGACTTCATTTAGGTCAAATGGATCAAATTGACCAATTTGACCCATTTGACTTATTTGAGCTAGGTCATTGGTACGTTTAGGTTTGATTAGTCATATGAAGTGGATTGGTATCTTTGTTTCCAATCAATTTTGGTTAAGTTTGATTTTGGCTCAATATGACCCTTTAGGTCAAGATGGGTTCAAGGTCAATTGGGCTAGGTTAGGTCTAGTTAGGCAATTGAGGCTTTAGTCAAATTCAACAAGTGGTTTAGAATGAACTTGATCCATTGGTTTCAATCAATTTTGCTTAGATCAAGTTTTGACTATATTTTGACTTTTAGGTCAAGTTGGGTCAAGTTGGGTCAAGTGACTAATTGGGCTAGGTTAGGCTCAAATGTTGACTTGGTCAAGTTCAAACATTGGTCATGAATGAACTTAGATCATTGGTTTCAATCAATTTGGCTTATAGTGGATTTTGGCTATGTTGGGTTTCATTTTGGCTAAGTGTTGACTTGGTCAACTCTTAGGTTTGACTTAGTTTGACCCAATTTAAGTGATTGATCATCTTGTGATGATTGTTGATCATGATGAGAGACTTAGGTGAGTTTGATTCAATCCAATTTGGTTAGGATTTGAATTTGGCTCATATGGGTACTTTAGGTCACTTTGGGTCAAGTGAGCCTTAGTGGGTCAAATGACATGGTCAAAGCTTGATTCAAGTTTGATTGATTGAAATATAAATCCGTTTGCAAGTGGTTTGAAGTCAAATGAGTTTTGATTCATTTGACAATTTCAAGTTCAAAGGGTGAACATGCAATGAATTTTGGCTTGATTTTTGAATTGAGTTTTGGTTAAGTGATAGAAATTTGAATTCATATTTGGATTCATGATTGAAGGATTGATTGAATCATGAAGAAAATTCAAAGTTTGGATTGATTTGAAATTTATTTGGCAAAGTTCAAGAATTTGACTTGAAAGGCTTAGGATGATTTTGATTGAATTTGAGTTTGATTTTTGGAATTGGTTTTGGTTGTTTGAATTTATATTTCATTTATATTTGTGAATATAAATGAGAAATAAATGGGTTATGAGAAAATTTCAAAGATTTGAAGTGATTTGATGATGATTTAGGCTAAGTCCTTAAGAGGAAATTAAGGGACTTGGAAAATATTTGGAGTTTGGATTTGATTTTTGAGTTTAGTTTGATTGATTTGAATTTATATTTCATTTATATATGTGAATATAAATGAGAATATAAATGAGTTATGAGAAAATCTCATGAGTTTGAATTGACTTGAAGATGATTTAGGCTAAGTCCTTAAGAGAGGGAATTAAGGATTTAGGAAGTATTTGGAATTTGGAATTTCAATCATGGGTTTCAATCATGGATTTCAATCATGTGGCATTGATTTGAGTTTGGAGAAAAATTAATTAGGCTAGAATTTATTTAGTTTGATGTTGATTTGATTTGGAGTTTTACTTGAAGGAACGAAGCAAGGAAAGTGGTTCAAGCTATAGGGTAGACAAATTTTCCTAACACCCCTAAAGCATGACTTACTCCTAAGGCTAACTCTTCTAAGTCTTTAGGGCTAGGTTGAGTGTCTACCTAATCACTAGATGTGTCTTAAGACTAAGAATCTCTTAAAGTCTAAGAGAAGTCCTATGTTTAAGATGGAGAGGTTCAGAGCTCATTCTAAAAATGAGGTCAACAAAAGGCGCCCAATAGGTATGGTGTGACTGATAAGAAACACCGCACATATTGGTGTTGATCGAAGTGATCAACAACACCAAATGATCACAAGCACTAGAGATGATCTACTCCTAACCTGAGGTGTAGAAGAAATCTAGAACTTAATGCAATGTGGCTCTACTTATGTCAAGGACATAAGAGAGGGAAGGAGGAATCCACTAGGGATAGAATATGCAAACCTTCCATTAGGGAAGCAGGTTCAAGTCATCCACAAGAGGATGAGAGGTTTGATTTGATTTGAGTTTTTCTCGGGAGAAATTTTCACTAAGGAAGAGGGTTGAATTTGTTTCAATTTTTAGATTTGAATTTTGAGATGAACCCAATTGGTTTGCGATGGACTGCATTGAGTAGGATCCATGGAGGCGTAGACCTAACTCAGATTTACCAATCCAAAAGGGTAGTCTACTAAACACATAGTAGGACTAGCCAACCAAAGGGATGCCTTTCAGTATGCAGTTGTACTTGGGAGAAAGTGTAGCAGACTTACATCCTCCAAAGTAGGGACTAGTTGTTGGGGTAATTTATTGGCAAGGCAACAGATTGAACCTAACCTAGGGATGAATATTGAGTGAACATCGCTGGGGGACTTAGATCAACTCAAAGATAATCAAGATTAATTTTATTTTTAAATTTGCTTCAATGGATTCTGTTGGTTTACAATGGATCATACTGAGAAGGAGCTTATATTCAGACATCTATTTCTTGATCCAAAGGGAGTAGCTTCCCGATCGATGGGAGAACTATCGACCAAATGAGTGCCTTTCGATTTGCAATGATCAATTAAAAGGAAGAAAGCTCAGGGACTTACATCTTCCACTATAAAAGACCATTGGGTGATCAGTTGCTTTGGGCAACAAATCAAACTCGACCTAAGGCTGCCCGTCAGTTTGCAATAATCATGCTAAAAAGAATGCATCATAGTCTTACATCTTTCAAAGCAGAATGATTGCTCGGGTAACCTACTTTTAATCAAAATAGATTGAACCTGACCTAAGGGTGACTACGGAGTGAGTGCCAACCTAGGGACTTATCTCAACTTAGGTTGTCAGGAAATTCCTATAGGGAGTTCTGCTGACACTGCCCTAAATTTAGGATGTCTGCTTAGGAAAAGAGGCATTTTGGGGGCTTGAATTCCTAATCCACAAGCAAATTAATTTTATTTGTGTTATTTAGTTTGTTTATCATGGATCCTGTTAGTTTGCGAGGGATCAAACTGAGAAGGAGCTTATATCATTCTAGACCTATCTCAGATTTATTGAACGAGAATCTGCGCATCCGCTGAATAAATTTTCCAACCACAAGGATAACTACTAGGAAAGGGATGTCTAATCAAAGAGTAACCCGGGTAGTGTCTAAATGGGGTCATAAAGGACGTGATCCAAATAGAGTGCCCACAGGGGATGGGGCCGCTAAGGGCTTAATCCAAAACCCTGGAGAAGATGACATGGCTAGTCATATATTAAATAAGTATTCGGTGTCCAACTCAAGGAGAAAGCTCAAGGACTCATATTTGCCAAGAGTGGTGTATCTACCGAGTGAGACATTGTCAGCATGGCGAACATCAACCAATCTAAGGTGCCCATCGGTTTGCAATAATCAGCCTAGGAAGAAAGGTCGAGGACTCACATTCTCCTATAATGGAACTGATTGCTAGGATAGTCTGTCTTCGGCTAGACATGTTCTATCTGACCTAGGGAGACTACTGCGTGAATGCCACTAAGGGACTTATATCAGCTCAAATGTAGTCAAGAGGAAGGGAGCCTCTGGGAGACTTATCCTAAACCTCAAATATACTCAACCTAGTTAGATCATGATGATTAGTTCAAGAAAAAAGCACTGGGACTCACATCTTTTTAAATAAAATCAACACAAGGTAGCTTAATGGATAGGCAGTGAAGTCTACTATACTAACAAGGCGCTCGTTGGAGTGCAATGATCAAGTTAGGAAGAAAGCACGGGGACTCAAATCTTCAAATAAGTGACCACTGGGGTGACATACTAGCGAGGTAGCATGTAGACCCGACCTAAAGCAGCTAATGAGTGAGTGCCACAGGGGGCTTGCTTCCACATCAACTAGCTTGAGACAAAAGATTTATGTTTATTTTTGTGCATGTGTTAAAAGGAATAGGATGCCTCTTGGGTTTTCTTATGCCTACCTTAAACATGCTAGGGGATTTTGATGAAATGGTGCCATGAATGGAAAATGAGATTTCCCACTAAGAAAGAATGTTGCTTGGGTTCTCTTACACCTAACTTAGTTGTGCTAATCAAAATAGGATGCCTCTCGGGTTCTCTTACACCTATTCTAATAGCACCATGAGATTGTGTTTGTATTGTGAAAGAGGGATAGGATGCCACTGGGGGACTCTTACACCTACCCTAGACACATTATGGTAGATTTGCAAGACAAGCAAATAATGCGTCAAAAGAAGAGAAGATTTTGATGAAATGGAATTAGATTTTGATTGATAGAATTACTTTCAAACATGATTTATTTCATGGGTAATATTTCTTTCGATAGAACCCATTAATTGGAAGCATCGGGTGTTCCCCTTTAGAATCAATGAGCTGATAAGATCCTCCTTGGTAGGCCTTCTCTGTGATATAGGGGCCTTCCCAAGTAGATTTGAACTTGCCTCCCATCTTTCGATGGGCAACACAAGTTCTCCTACTTGGAAAGGCCTAGGGCGTACCAACTTGTTATGAGCTTGAATTATTTTGGCCTTGTACAACTTGAGGTTCTGGCACACCTGTAGGTGACTTTTCCTCCAAACTTTTGAGCTCTTCTAACCACAACTTTGCATTCTGCTATGTAGTGATCTTGCTACCCAATGCTATCCTTAGTAATGGGAGTTGAACTTCTTAAGGTAGAATAGCTTCAAACCCCATACACTAAGGAAAATGGGATAGATTGAGTTGGAGTTTGGTATGTGGTGCGATAGGCCAACAAGACTTCAAAGGCATGCTGACACTTGTCATCCCACTTGAACTTGGCATCATTTTTTACAAGTGTTGAGAATGGCTTGCATCTTCCTGATAAGTTGGAGATAAGGCATCTTAGATATGCCAGCCATCCTTGGAAGGATCTGAGTTGAGTTAAAATCTTAGGAGGTGGCATTTCTAAGGTAGCTTTGATCTTTTCTGGTTCTATTTTATTCCCCATGTCAGACGATAAACTTAAGGAATTTTCTTGAAGCTACTCTGAATGCATACTTCAGAGGATTTATTTTAAGGTTATATTATCTTAACCATTCAAAAACTACTCTCAAGTCAAAGAGGTGTCTTCCTTTTCTCTGCTCTTGACAACTAGATCATCAATGTAGCACTCAACCTGATGGTGGATGAGTTCATTGAAGATATGAGTCATGGCCCGTTGGTATGTAGCACCAATATTTTTAAGGCTGAAAGGCATGACCCTATAATAGAAGATTTCGATCGGGGTTCAAAAAGTAGCATTTCTTTCATCTTCAGGAGACATCTTGATTTGGTTGTAGCCAAATGACTCATCTATAAAAGAGAAAACTACATGAGATGAGGCGATGTCTACCATTAATTCTGATATAGAAAGAGGAAACTCATCCTTAATACATGCCTTGTTTAAGTCCCTAAAATCGACACATATGCAAATTTGGCCATTTTTTTTAATTGGAATGATACTGACTAACCAGGTAGGATATTTTTCTTCCCTGATGAAACCAACATTAATCAGTTTCTTGACTTCAGAAATGACCTACTGTTCAACTTCTTATCGCATGCGTCTAGGAGCTTGCTTAATAGAGGTAGCATTAGGATCTATTACTAACTTGTGGACTGCTATGTCAGGAGATAATCCAGGCATCTCTTCATAACTCAATGTGAAGTAGTCTTCAAACTTAGTCAATAGCCTAACTAAGTCATTGGTTTCTTCTTCGTTCAGTAATGAACTAATGTACGTCAGACGTAGATTTTTTTCTGTCCTAAGGTTGATCTCTTTAAGCTTGTCAATCATTGAATGGATCTCCTCTTCAAATTATGGCAGTGCATCTTTGATTTGGAGATCATCTGGATCATTTGAGATTTCTAAACACACATTCTTATAATAGTTGGTGTTGTGTGAAAAGAACCTATTAAACACTTAATGATTGGTGACAACTAAGCAGTAATCATCATCATCGATTGGACTCCTTGTATCAATCATACACTCTTGATTGTGCTTCCTTACTTAATATCTTTTCAAAGTACTTTGATTTGTGCTTGGACCATGTATGAGGAACTAAACCTTTCTGTATAAGATTATGAACACAAGGAGAGTAAAAGTCAAATGGTAATTCCATTAATTCTTTAAATGTATCATCCTCAAGTTCTACATCAACTTCAGGACTTGAGGATGATGATCCCCAAAAAGAATCTCTTGGCTTTACATCACTGGAAAACTTAGAGACTTCCTTAACTACTAAACCTTCAACTTATTAAGATGAAAGTGAGATTAAAGCTAAGGTTCACAGCTGCTTCCTAAAAGTTTCACATAAACCTGATGCAGATACTTTGCTTTATTTACAGGCTTGGTCTTCATCACCGTCTGGATCAAAAGTCACCTCTAATGGAACCCCCTGAGAGAGGTTGGCTGGTATACTAATCACATTAGACTCATCCTCTGAGCTGGATTCAAGTTTATGTGAATAGTAGGTGTACTCCTATGAACTAGAACATGACCTCTGTTGGCTGATGGCTAAATACAATATCTTCCACCTCTAGAACTTCCTCTGTTTCTATCTTTGCCTCTGCCTGGTAGAGGTTGAGTCATCCTACCCACATGTCCATATGATGGGATGGACTGTGGGTAGAATGTGATATGCAAATCTATTTCTTCTTCAATTCCCCTTTCTTGTTCACTTAGATTTTCATTTTTCTTTTCTTTTTCTTTTACCTTTTCTTTTTCTTCATTTTCTTTTCTTTTGATTTTGAGTTTTGTCCAAGTTCCTAAGAAAGGGTGTTTTGAGGAAGATAGTAGTTCACATCCTCATAAATCTAAACCTCTCTAACTGAAAATGACTTTTCATCCCCATTGATCCTTTTTGAACTTGATGCACTAATGGAGGGAGAATGAAATTATCTTATTTTGATGTATCCAAAGCCTACCGAGCAAAGTAATGAATGAAGTATTCAAATCAATGATGTAAAACTTGGCTTCAGTCTTCCAGTCACCTTTCTCTAAAGATAATACTATGAAATCTAAAGCCTTCTCACCTTGTTCATTGAATCCTCTCAACATCATCTGATCTCCTTGGAGTGTAGAGATGTCGATCCTCAAATAGCCAAGGGTCTTTAGACTCATAATGTTCACCGATGCACTTGGATCAAAGAGAACTTTGGCAAGTCTGAATCTGCCCATGTCAACTGTGATGTAGAGGGGACGGTTGTGCTCCAAGTCCCCCAGAAGAAGGTCTTCATCTGTGAAAGTGATCCCCTGAGCTTCTTTTGTGTAATGTGCCTTCTCACTTATAACAGTCTAATGAGATAAGCATATCTCAGGATCAAGGAGAGCCTTGATTAGTGATTCCCTCATATCTTTGGATAAGACAAGGGAATCATATATGCTTAGCTTAGATGGAAACTTTCTTAGATGAAAGAGGATATTGTAGTCCACCTTGGGCTGATCCTCCATAAGCATATCCAAGGGTGGAGCATCCTATGGAGGGGCTTCTCGATCCTCTGTACTAATGACTTGTTTTTCTCTATCATGAGGTGCTGTCTTAGGAGGTAGAACCTTGCCACTATGGAGTTTGACTTCGGTGATCTCTTATGGCAGGGTAATGGAAGGTTCTACTTACACATCAGGGTCACCTACAACTTCTCCTATGGGACCCTCAAAATTAGATGATTCCAAGTCTATCTCAAGAGGTGAACCCATAGAATTCATAGTAGGGAAGTCCAACTCTAAATCAAAAATAAGAAAATCAAAATTATTATAGTTATTTTGACTTGAAGAGTTATCATTAGGAATAGAAGAAGACAACCCATCAGAAGTGACACGGATATAATTCAAGCTAGCTTTATTCTTCAATTTCTTAGATTTGATAGATGGTACAAAGTAGAAATCAAGTAAAGTAAGTGGGGTAAGGGATTTGATGCCCTTATCCACCGATACAAGAGTTCTACTAGTAGAAGAAGAACTAGGCGTGGAAGTCACCAATGTGGTAGACTTAGATGTTGGAGGCTAGACTCGGTTGTGGTTGTGCTGGGCTATCATGACACATCTTTGCTCTTTGCTACTCAACTCCACCTTTTGCCCTAGTTGGCACTGACAACTTGCAAACCTTCCTTGATGTTGGAGGTTTGAACTAACTCAGGCACTTGCAAGGAAAGTTTTTTAATCTTATGGATGATCTTTTTAGAGGTTTTGGATAAAAAAATATTCCAACCTTCTTTGGTTTTGGAAGGATCATAAGTATCCCTAAGGATTACCCTAATAGAATTGGATGGTTATTCCATAAGGTATTCCTTCAGAATAACTACAACACCGATCTTGAAGCTATGTTTAAGCTAGTCCTTAAATGTGAAGCAATCCTCCAAAATGTGATCTAGCATATGGTGGTAGGGGAAAAAGTTAGGATCATGGCTTTCATTCACTTCCTCTGGTCTCCTAGGCATGGGTAGCTAAAAATCAGGCTTCTTTAAGCAATTCTTAAAGATCTTCTTGATTACCTCCTTCTTGAATGAATAAGGATTATTGAGCTTATCTAAAAGAGTAGGTGAACCATAGCTACTTGGTGGTGGGTATGTCATTCTTTGATGGTATAGCTAAGGAGGTGGTGGTGGTAGTGGAGGCTGTGGAGGGTAGAGTGCCTTGGTGGTGGTAAAGGAGGTGGAAGTGAAGGCTGCTGAGGTCATGGTCTCTCAGACTAATCTCTAGTTGGTTTCTTCCCCTTATCTACCACCATTATTCTTGACTTCTTCTCATAGACCTTTTATGGCTTTACTTTGGGCAACTAGTCTTGAAAAGTCAACTATTTGGCCTCTCCTTATAGACTAGTCGCCTTGTTGATTAGCTTCTCAAATATTTTGATGGTGAAGCCCTTAAGCATGAAGGCGGTCATGGATATTCTTTAGAAGAATATCAATGGCTTGCTGCTCAGACATCGATTCACATTTCATACTCAAGTTATGCCACATGAGAATATAGTCAATAGGGGACTCACTTGGGTGTTGTGCTACATCGAGATCACCAAGTAACCCTTTGTTGAGCTGCAACAAACCTCATGATAAAGAGTTGCTCTAACCCAACAAATGTCTTTACTAAATTGTTGGGAAGTTCAACATACCAATCAAAGCTATCCTAGACTCTAAAGAGCGAGAACAAAGTGTCACGCGCGGCGTTGCATCAACTAGCTCTGAAGTGTATAATATGTCACCTCAAGTTTTTACTACCATCAAAGCTCTTGAAGAAAGGTGGCATGAAACCCTTGGGATATTGGATTACATTAAATTCTTTCAAGTAGGGTCTACCCTTTGGAACTGATGATCCTCCCCAGGCTTGAGCCAACACTTCCTTCACTTGCTGCTCAACCATAGATCTGATGTCTTTCTTCTGTATGGAGGTCCAAGACATGCACTAACTCTGGCTGACTAATATCAGTTGTAGTAAGATGAACTATTGGGGCTTGTTTTTGAAGTATTAAGATTGCTGCTAACAAGTCCTCAAGCTGCCTTGCCATCCTATCTATTTATTCATCATTTTTTTTAACCTATATCAGAGGTGTTGGGTTGATTGTGCTGTGTCTTCCTGTTCAATCTCATCACCTTCCATGGTCTGCTACTCTCTAAGGAGGGATTCCCTAGTATCCACCATCCAAACCCTGACTGAGTATCCCAACAAATCATCTTCGTTGGGATCAAAGCTGATCTTCTTCTCATCAGACCAGTCATACCCCAGAATTTCCTTCTTCTCTACAAGATAATGTGCTATTATCTCCTCAAGAGAATGATCAATCTGAATGGGTACAAATAATTTTGGCTTACTGATGTGATCATTGTCATGCTTGAGAGGCACCGGACCTTCTTTGAGAATCAATCTTATGATTGTACTCTAGAAGAGACACACTCCTGACTATCACTAACTCTGAATGGGGTGACACTCCTAGGAGGTTCTACTATCATCGGTGTAACTGGGCTATCATCTGCTCCCTCTACAATAGTTGCCACCATCTTTGTGTCCTGTTGAATTGGTGGTGTTGGTGAAGGGATGACCACTATGCTTGGGGCCATTCCGCACCATGCTAGAAGAAGGGCGGCGAGCCACCTCCCATAATGGCGGTGTAAATGGAATAGGATTCCTCAGCCGTAGCCGGATCATCAACGGGGAATGCTTCCCCCTAGATGTGACTTTCATGGCCTTCGGTGAAATTGGAGATGCTATGATATGAATAGGTAATGGTGGACAGGGGGCAGAGTGGTATGGTGGAGACACCATTGACTCTCTCAGGATAGGGACCCTCTTTCTATGATGGGTAATCTCTGTAAGTAAAATTCTATCTGTATGATTAACATGGGTAGCATCGTGGAAAATCAATGAGTCACGAGCACTCACCTCTCTCTACTTGATGATATGTGGGCCTCTCTATCCTTCTCTTATCGTATGTGTTTCCCATGCTGCAGGGAATGAAAGATCTCAAATAGAACTGAGCTACAGACTCAGAATGTCCATAAGCTTCACCAACCTAGTGTAAAGCGATGGAGGGAATATTACCTCTTTATCTGGCGCAGTGTTGAACCAGGTGGAGGTGAAGTGATCCTCTAGCATCCTCTCCGCGACCTGAGAGAGAGAGAGGATGGCGGTTCACTATAACCAACAGGGTGATCAGAGTAGGTACCTCCTCTACAATTGACCATGTGGTGGCATCCATCTCCCTAGCAATCCTAGTGTGATACCGCTTAGTCATGCAATTTTCATTTCTTCTCTAAGTCCTTATAAGGTGAGTGGTGTAAGAACTAGAACCAACCTCAAAGGCTGGGGAGGCTATCTCTAGGATTAGAGGAGCCTTACCCTTAAAGGGTGCCAATGAGTGGGTGCTAGCCCTTACTGGGGAAACATGAAAAATCACGGGGCATGCAGGCGCTATCACTGTGACTAGCACTGTTGAAATGGATGGGACTACCCTACTTTTCTCTTTAATGAGGGGATGTCAAAATCCAATGGTAACTCGATCTGAATGACTGGCTTCTACTCGGCCACCACAGTCCTACTGACATTTGTGAGGGGAGTACACTTACAGGTGATCTTCACCCCCTTAAAACCTCTTTCAAAATGGATGAGATGGATGTGCTCATCGAGGGAGATTCACTTGATCCAAGGCTAAGTCCATGCCGTAGGAGAAAGTGAACACAAACTTCTGTGAACTTGCCATTTATAATCAACAATTGAAGGTGACTATAGCTTGATCTTTGAGAATCTGCAATGTTGGAAACAAGCTTGGATCAGATTTTTGTTTTGTTGATTTCTGAATTTGGATTTAAAATTTGAACCTACATCCAACATCTTGGAAGTGTTAAGTGGGATTAAAATGGATTTAGAGAAGATTTAGAGATTTGATTCGAAAGAGAAATTTTTGAATATGAATCCAACTTCAACAAATTTAATTATGTTGAAAAGTGGATTCAAATAATTTTAGAAAGATGCTTCCATAGGTTCATGTTTAGAATTATATTTTGATTTGAAGACCCTTTCCTTTAACAAATTTGGGTATGTTAAAGTAAGGGTCAATTGGTTTTGTTTTTGATTTGGTATTTTACTCACTTGTGAATTTGGGTGTGCTAAGTGAAGTGTTTAAAAATAATTATTTCTTTTTGTGAATTATTGTTGATTTTGAAAATTGGAATTCCCACTTAACAAATTTAGGTATGCTAAGTGAAGAACCCAACTGTGTTTTATTTTTGAAATATTTTTGAAAATAGGATTCTTACCAAATTTGAGTATGCTAAGTTAGTCCTAAAGTGTTTCATTTGTTTTGGATATTTTGATTTTTGCTAAAGTAGGATCCTTAGCAAATTTGGGTATGCTAAAGAAATCCTAATGTGTTTCTTTTGGTTTTGATTTGTTTTTAAAAAGTAGGATCCTTAGCATATTTAAGTATGCTATGGGAATCCTAATGTGTTTCCTTTTTATTTTTGAATTTGTTTTTTGATTGAAAGTCGAGACTTCACTTTAGCAAATATGGTATGCTAAAGATGAAGTTCCACTTAATTTTGTAAAATGAAAATTTCACTTAGCAAATTTGAGTATGCTAAATGAAATTCCAAAAGATGTGTTCAACATTTTAGTGTTTTAGTTTTATTTTGAAAATGGAAGCTTCATTTTAGCAAATTTTGTATGCTAAAGAGTGAAGTTCAAAAAGTGCTTTTTGGAAATTTTTGTGAAGTGGAAATTTCATTTAGCAAATGTGAGAATGCTAAATGGAATTCCAAAGGTGTTTCAAATTTTTGTTTTGAATTTTGAAAAAGGAAGACTTCATTTTAGCAAATGGGGTATGCTAAATTGAAGTTCCAAATATGTTTTGAAAATTTTTATGGGATGGATATTTCACTTAGCAAATTTGAGTATGCTAAATGAAATTTCCAAAAGTGTGTATTAAATTTTATTTTTGGAAAATGAGGGACTTTATTTTAGCAAATGGGCTATGCTAGAATGAAGTTTCAAATGTATTTTGCAAATTTATTTCTTTTTCAAATTTGGAGATTTCACTTGGCAAATTTAAGTGTGCTATATGAAGTTCCAAATGTGTTTTGAATTTTGAAAATATCTGTTAAATTTTGATTTTTGAAAAGAAGACTTCCATTTAACAAATTTGGGTTTGTAGAAATGGAAGTCAATCTTCTTTTTACAAAATGTGAAAATTTTGTTTTGTGTGTGATTATTGCTTTTTAAAGAGGGAATTCCAATTTAATCATATATGGGATAAGTTTAAGTGGGATTTCCAAATGATGTTATTTTATTTGGGAATGAAATCTTCATTCAATAAATTTGGGCATATTGAATGAATATGTTCATATGTGTTTTTGAAAAGTTTAGTTTTGTTTGAAAATGAAACTTCCATTCAATAGGTGTGAGTATATTGAATGGAAAGGTTCATATGTATTTTTTTGAAAATTTTATTTTTGATTTTGTTTCAAAATGAGACATCCTCCCAATAAATATGAGACCTCCTCCCATTTGAGTTTGATTGAACTTGTATATGGTCAAAGTTGGTCAAAGTTTGATTTGAGTTTGATTAGTCCAATATAAATTCGTTTGCAAGTGGTTTGAATTCAAATGGGTTTCGATTCATTTGACAATTTCAAGTTCAAAGGGTGAACATGAAATGGATTTTGGCTTAATTTTTGAATTGAGTTTTGGTTAAGTGATTAAAGTTTGTATTTATATTTGGATTCATGATTGAAGGATTGATTAAATCATGAAGAAAAATCAAGAGTTTGGCTTGATTTAAAAATTATTTGGCTAAGTTTAAGAATTTGTCTTGAAAGGCTTAGGTTGGATTTTGATTGAATTTGAGTTTAATTTTTGGAATTGGTTTTGGCTGTTTGAATTTATATTTTATTTATATTTCATTTATATTTGTGAATATAAATGAGAATATAAATGGGTTATGAGAAAATTTCAAAGATTTGAAGTGATTTGATGATGATCTAGGCTAAGTCCTTAAGAGGAAATTAAGGGACTTAGAAAATATTTGCAGTTTGGATTTGATTTTTGAGTTTAGTTTGATTGATTTGAATTTATATTTCATTTATATATGTGAATATAAATGAGAATATAAATGAGTTATGAGAAAATCTTATGAGTTTGAATTGACTTGAAGATGATTTAGGCTAAGTCCTTAAGAGTGGAAATTAAGGATTTAGGAAGTATTTGGAATTTGGAATTTCAATCATGAGTTTCAATCATGGATTTCAATCATGTGGCATTGATTTGAGTTTGGAGAAAAATCAATTAGGCTAGAATTGATTTAGGTTTGATGTTGATTTGATTTGGAGTTTGACTCAAAGGAAGGAAGCAAGAAAAGTGGTTCAAGCTATAGGGTAGGCAGATTTTCCTAACTCCCCTAAGGCATGACCTACTCCTAAGGCTAACTCTTCTAAGTCTCTAGGGCTAAGTTGAGTGTTCACCTAATCACTAGATGTGTCTTAAGACTAAGGATCTCTTAAAGTCTAAGAGAAGTCCTATGTCTAAGATGGAGGGGTTGAGAGCTCATTCTAAATATGAGGTCAACAATATGTTAAGTGGAAGTCAAATGTGTTCATGATTTTGAGAATGAAACTCTCACTTAACAAATTTGGTATGTTAAGTGATAGTCGAATGTGTTTATGATTTCAAAAATGAATCTCTCACTTAAAAAATTTGGTATGTTAAGTGAAAGTCAAATATGTTGTTGATTTTTGAAAGAAAAGAACTTATTTAATAAACTTATGTATGTTAAATGGAGTTCAATTTGTTCTTATGATTTTCAAAAAAAGAGGTTCTCATTTGACGTATTTTAATATGTAAAATGAGATCCAAATGTGTCTTGAAGTCCAAGGTTTTGGCAAGAAGGAGTTCTATCAAACAAATGCAAATGGTGTCAAATAGAATTCAATTTGCTTTACCTTCTCCAAGGGAATGAGAACTCCCATTTAACAAATTTGGGTATGTCAAGTGGGGGGTTCAAATATGTCTTGACTTCTCTTTTATGTGTATATGATTTATTGCTTTTTGAAAAGGAGGAAAACTTCAACTCCAGCACATGTGAAGTATGCTAAGTGGAGTTTCAATTTTATATCATGATTTTATTCAAAAATAGAATCTCCATCCAACAAATTTGAGTGTCTAGGATGAAGATAACTATTTTCAAAAAAAATGTGCTTTTAAAAAACATTTAAAATGGTTGATTTTGATTTTGAAAAGAACCTCCATGTAACAATCATAGGATTTGTTAAACAAGGCTTGGTTATATGCATTTTGTGCCTTTTTTGAAAAAAATTTTCAAATTTTTTTAAAGATCTCTTATTATGTGGATTTTGAAAAAGTGCTTCTAGAAAGACATGTTAATTTGCAGAAAGGGTTTTATTTTGTTATTGTTCATGGGATGAACCTTGCCTCACCATCAAGATGGTGAAGAGGTTCTTAATTTTGGTCATTTCTTTTGTTTGATTAGTTTTAATTTTTAACTATTGGGGGAACCCAATAGGGATTTTAAGACCTACACAGAGTGAGGTCCTAAAATCTACAAGATATTGGAGAGCTTTGCTTAATGATGAAATAAACTAAGTGCCAATGGAAAGAATGATAATATCAGGCCTATATAAAATATAAGTCCACTATCGATGCTTGGAGACAATAATTGTCTATTAACAATGGAGAGAGGTACCCTCCCCAGTGAAGTCGCTAAAAAAAATTGTGGTGTTTGGGACACCACGCAGATCTTAAGGGGTACTTATTGAAGTGATCGGATACGTCATTAAGAAATGACGTACTATCTGAAAGATAGAAATCACCACCCTATAATGGACCTAATCACTTAATAAAAACTCCTAAGGCATGATAGGTCTTCGAATATACCATAGATATTTCCCCTACTTTACATGGAAAAGTAAAGTAGGGTTTATTTTAAGACGGGTTCATTAAGTTTCCTATGGAGGCAAGCTCCATAGTTAATTATATCCTAAGCAATGAGATTCATTAAGAACACTCTCGATTAAAGTAGATAATCATGATCTCCAAAGATTTTAAGGCAAGACTATCAAAGGATTGGCTATGTTGGAAAATAAAATGGGATAGATCAAAAGGAGAGACTTATTTTGGAAGCCAAAGGAGATGAGTAGGGAATGCTTATGATACTATGAAGCCTAGTGAGCAATTTATTCTATCCTATGGTTAGGATTTATATTTTTGAAATTAACGAGAGTTAATTATTTGAGTTGACATTTTATTAGAATACAAGGACTTATAATCCCATAACATAAGATTGTGAAAATGCTTAAGAGGTGAGAATTTATTCTTATAGCCAGAAGGAAACAACTACCTCAGATCCTAAGCTAGGGAGCTTTGGTATAAACCACATGCACGTTCTAAATCTAAGTGAAAGGTGGACATAATGGTCTACATCCACAAGAGGATGACCATCCATTGTTAGACTTACTGTATGGGGTGGACAATAACACCTCCTATGCTTTAAATCCATGTGGCCAAGTCTTATGTATTACAAGATGGCTAGGGTAGGTATTATTTAGAAAGAGACTAAGTCCTTAAACTCACTCTCTAAGAGACTAGAGCATGAGTAGTATGACTTCATGACTTAATCTAATGCAAATTTTATCAAATTTATCTGATTCTCTTGGACTCTTTATTTTGACATCGACTATGGGATTTTGTATGCCTAAATGCATGAGAACTTGATTATGGGTCAAATCAAAAGAGAAGGGGGGGGGGGTGTTCTTCCATCAAAGGCTTTCACAGGTTAAGCCTTTATTTTCTGGCATAGATGGAAGCTCCCTCTTAACAAGAGTGGAAGAATATGATATGCATGATGTTATATATACAACATCCAACTAAGGGGTTGCTAAATATTTATTATCTTGATTTAATGCCTAAGCTTTTATATGAGGTTATGAGTTATTTTAGAGGTTTAGTTTAGTTTAAGTAGAAAAATTAATTTCATCCTAAGAGCCTACCGCATCCAGGCCACACATTCAAACATCAAACATGAAGAAACTAAGAGAAGCACACAATTTTAGTGTGCAATTTAAACACAATATCAAATAATTGTATAGACTACCATAAAAGAATAAAAGGCCACTGTGGTCGAGTTTCATTGTACACCCCGAAAAGAGAAAAAAAAGATGGGTAGCTGTGGTGAAAATAATTTATTCTTCTTTATAAATTTCTTGCCTTCATCTATCCCCACTCCCATTTGAAAAAGAGGATAAATGAAAACATGAAATATATTTAAAAAAAATATACGCCTTATTGGGACACCATGTAGATCCACAACTACTCTTATTAAGGTGATCGGGTATGACATTGAGGAGGTGTACTATCTCGAAAGATAGAAGTCACCACCCTGCAATGGGCCTAATCACCCGAATAATGACTCCTAAGGATAATGGGTCTGCATATGTATCAAAGATTTTCCCCTACTTTACATGGAAAAGTAAAGCAGGGTTTATTTTAAATCAGGTTCATTAAGTTCTCTACAGGGGCAAGCCCCATAGTTAATTACATCCTAAGGGATGGGATCCCTTAGAAATACTCTCGATTAAGGTAAATGATCATTGTCTTCAAAGATTTCAATAGGAAAGGACTATTAATCGATTGGTTTATTTTTGAAGATCAAATAGGATTGATCAAAGAGAGGGAGTTATTATTGAAGCTAAAGGAAGATAAGTAGGAGATGCTAATGATGCTAGGAAATCTAGCAAACATCATAAACTATCCTATGGTTGGGCTTTACATTTTGAAATTAATTTAATTTATTTGAGTTGAATTTTTTATTAGAAATTTAGGACTTATGATTCCATAACGCAAGATTAAGAAAATGCCTAAGAGGTGAGGATTTAAGCTTATGGCTACAATGGGGAGAAGCAACCTCAAAACTTAAATCTAGGGAGCTTTGGCGAGGGCCGAAAGCACAACCTAAATCTATGGCAAAAGATGGGCATTTGGTTTGCCTCCATAAGAGAGGATAAATCACCGACTATTTGGACTTACAACTGCCTGAGGGTAGCCGCCAACTAGCTCCTCCTACAATTTTAAATTTATGTAGGCAAGTCTTATGTTTTATGCAAGATAGCTAGGCTGTTATTTATTTAAAAAGAGACTAAGCCCTTAAACTCACTTCCTAAAGAGACTAGATCATGAAAAGACATGCTTCAAATGACCTAAATCTAATACAATTCAGATTTCATTTTATTTTCATTTTTGGACAATTATTTTGACTTAGGATAATAGGATTCATATGCCTAATGCATGAGAAATAAAGTTATTAGCCAAAATCAGTGAGAAGGGAGGAGGAGTGTTCCACCATAGCTCTCAAAGGTCAAGCTAAGTTTCTCTGGCAAAGATGGAAGCCCTCCAATCAAGAGTGAAGCAAGATGCATTTGTGCATGATGCTATAAAAGAAGTACTCATCCAGCTAAGGGGTTGCTAATTCTTTTATCTTGATTTTAAACCTAAGCTTTATGTGAGGTTATGAGTTCTTTATTTTTAGTTTTGAATTGTTAGATTTGGTAAAAGATTTTTTTTTTAAAAGCCCAATCCACATCCAGGCCATACATAAAGCAAGGAAGAAACTAGAAAAAATATGTCACTTAATGCACAAGCTAAACAAATCATAAATCAATTTATAAAGCTAATCACAAAAGAATAAGAGGACATTACAGTCGGGTACCACCGCACAAACCCAAAAATAAGTTGGGTAGCCGAACTTTACCCTTATACAACCCAGATTATAAATGAATTAAATACTATTAAGCAAGGAATTCATTATTATGGGGGTCTTTAAGCTTCATTTCTTCATTCCTCTTTTCTTCTTTCTCCTTCTTTTTCCTTCTTTTCTTCTTTCTTCTTTGGTTTCTTCTTTTGATGGTTGGAAGGTGCATGCTCCAAAGGCTTCACATGTAGCATAAGATGAGATCTTATGACCAATGTTCATCCCAATCCCAATAACAATCATTCCAAAATCATAACTACAAAATTTATATGAAAAGAAATAGTAGATCTAGCTAACACCTGCAAAACAAAGGTTAGCTAAACAAACCACACAAAATCCCAAGCATGTGTATTGGACTTATCACCCCACACATGGGTGACTAAGTCCACCTGCTCTATTAGATTATGCTTAGGGGTATAAGCACCTGCACAGGAAAAATATTTATATTTTTATTTATTACAACACCCCTTAAGCACAATCCCCTGTAGAAGATAATGGTTAGACTAAGATCACCATACCATTCATTCTACACGCATACATTCTAACATCCAGTCTAAAATATATATCACAAAACAAAAGCAAGCATTAAACCATGCACCGCCCTAACCTAAAGCTAGAAGTGGTGACTTAGTCTAATGTGTGTGCTTTGGAGGTTTTTGTAGTATGCTTAGCTATGGATTTAAGTTAGAATTTTCTAAGTGTGAAATATGCTCAACTTAGAGGAGGATTTCATTTAAGTTATTTAATTATTTTGGATTGATTTTATTTCTTATTTTTATAAGGTTCAAATGAATCCTACAATTAATTACTAAGTTATAAAGAGAGGGAAAGAGAAGAGAACTTCTCTTTCTTTCCCTAACCTAAGTAATTTTTAAAGTAGATTCATATTTTAGTTTTGTTTGCTGAATATTTTGATTAAGTGTTTTAATTAATCCTAAGTTTAGATGAACTCTAAACAAACCCATTCAAAAAGAAAGACATTTTAAGATTAAATAAAATGAACTAAATTCACAAAACATACATTACTTCATTTCTTTCTCAACATGTATAACATGCATATGAATGAGTCCTAAGCATATCTATACACACAAATGAGAATGTTTAACACACTTTATGATGCATGCTAAGTGACTCATTTAAGAAAATTTGAAAGTTCATGATGCATGATTTTCATTAAGTAGAAAAGAAATTTCTTATCCAATTTTCACATGCACACATGAAAGTAAGAAAGGCATAAGTGAGTACAGTGTCATTGTTAACCAGAGGTGTAAGGTACAAGACCTACTTAGGGCTACTTAAAGCCTTGTAACCTTGGAGTTGTCCAGACTAATATACCATTTTCCTTAAATACAAACATGTTTACAAAAAAAATGAATGGAAAAGAAAGAATGCAAAAATTTGTATTAATTGTTTCATTTTGTTTATGCAATTTATATGTGCTAGCATAGGTATCCTTCTTAAATGATAGTATAGGAATGAATAGATATGAAATTAGGCAAGTGTTAGGTTCTTTTCAAATGAACCACACACCTTGCCAAATCCTATTCAAAATATAAGTAACACACTTTTAGTTTTGATAATTGATTCATATATTTTGAAAATAATTTGAATTTAATAGTGATAATAGCCACTCATATTTTTTTACTTTAGCCAACACAAGCAAATTTGACATAAAGTAAACATTTTCATTTTAAATTTGAATTTCTAAAAGTAAGGATGCATGAAACCACGTGACACACATATTTCACATGTTGGGGAAGAATTAAAGCAATGAAAGCATGTAAACACATTCACTTTAATTAAATCCTAAAGACAATCTTATGAAATAAGAAAGCTTAAAGTAAATCAAAGTTTGTTTAGTATGATTTTTGTTTGATTTTGAATTTGATTTAATTTTAAAAATGTGAATTGAGTTTGCTGTTCCTAACCCAATCCCACATGTGTTTGACATTTTTGTTTAATTTTTAGATGATTAGATTCATTTTAGATTTTGATTAGGTTAAGGTATAAATTAAATAAGTTAATTAACCCTTACCTACACCACCTTAACATAATTAACCAAATAATTATGAGCCAATGAGATGACATAAAATCTCATAAGGAATTTAAATTTGCAATGCACCTAGGAAAAAAGGGCATAATGCAATTTGACTCATGATTAATGGTTAATTAAGCTAAGGGGTTTAACTTTAGTAATTTCAAAACACCCCTCACACATATGAGTTGAGTTTTGATTTTATTAATTGAACTTAAGCTCTTGAACACCTAAGCATCTACCTAAAGTAGATTAATTAAGCTCTAAAAAGTTTTAGAAATTTTAAAAAATTAATTAAGTGGGTAATTATTGAATTAGCCCTTAATTAAGAGAGGATTAAGGAAAGAAAAGGGGGTTTAGGAAATAGCTTAGGGGAAATATCCCAAAATTATTCCCTAAGCCTCCTATTCACTGGATCAAACCTTAATCAACTTCAATAAGGGATTAAAACACTAATAAAACCCTTAGTTATCCTTGATTACATAAAGGGGGTAATTAGGAAAAGCATTTGCAATTCCCCCAATTGAGCCATAAATAATTCCCAAGAAAATTAGGGGAGGCAGAAGTCACCCCCCTAAATATACGCAAGAAGTTTGAGATTAATCAGAGGACTAATTAAGGAGTAATTAGCAAATTAATATTTCATTAAAATCAAAATCAGAGAAAGATACAATTCAAAGTCCATTAAAACCAATTTTAGAATATTCTAGACTGAATTATCTTTCAGTGGAAATTTACCTCATATTTTTTTGTTTTTGATTTAGGGAGATATGAATTTTTAAAGCTTAGAAAATTAATTTGAATTAATTAAAACCTTATTAAACCCCTTAATACACAGCATGACACACGGTGGCGGAGGTCATGTGCTTTCCACGCATCAAATGGTGAGCCGCCACTTAAACATCACATCTCGACATGGTGGCGGTACACAGTTTAATATTCTCCATTTGATCAAGGATCGAATGGCCAGGAATTACCCCACAGTTTTAAAAGGATAAATCTGATATAAAATGTGCATTTAATCTCGGCCATCCATCCAAAATGCACGGATGGATGGCCAGAGATTTATCATTGCCAAAGCCTGTGATCCATGCGATCATCCATGTTCTAGGATTTGATCTGAGCTCGATTGAGCTTGGATTAGGATAAAACTTTGCACACACCATCATCAAGCAATGTAAATCACATCCAACGGTCAAAATTCATGTCATTAAACTTTCTTTCACAAAGGACCAACACACCTTAAGTCTAGTGATCAAAAAATGTCATACCTCGCCAGAGGTGACCACTAGCACTTGATTCCCTTGGAGGAGCTTCGTCTGGTTGAGACGAAGCTATGGTAAAAGAATTAGCTCCTGAGGTTGAGTAGATTACTCTATGGATCAACCCTTCCTTAGCTCCTTTGTAGCTTTGATCAAATTGGACTTCTCATTGCCTTTGGAACTTGAGCGAGAGCTTAGGCGAGCTCGATTTATTCCCTTGAGGGAGTGTGCAAAGGAAATTGAGTTAAATTATTGTGTGGAGGAAGTATGGAAATGAGTGGAGCTCCCCTATTTTCTCTTGAAGAAAATCAAGAATGGATGATTTCAATTCCCTTCTAGAGAGTATAGGATCACTCAAAGATGGCTCCTCTGACTCTCTAACACTCAATCGATAATGAGCACATGAAAATTGAAGTGAATTATGGGGAGTATATCTCCTCCTATGGTAATCGGACGGTCGAAGCTATCTTTGCAGTTTTGATCCAATTGCCAATATGGAAAGGTCTGTTTGAGCTGTTAGAGATTGGCACATGGTCGATTTGGGCTAAGGAGTGGATTGGTAACCTCCCATGTGCTCCAAATTGAGTGGAGGGAAGTTTTCTATTTGACCAATTTGAGCTATGTGCTCGGTTTTGTCCTTGGGTCCATTTGGGCTGACCCAAACCCATTGGGTTGGGTGCACCACCCTCCATAGGGTCTACTTGACCTATTAGGAAGGTATCAAGTTGATATGAGGAGGACTTGACCAAATTCCTCATGGATTTTACCAAAATTTGTTCTATGTCCTAGGGGTATAATGGTCATTTGGCTAATTTTTGAATTTGAATATGTTGGGTATGTTGAGAAAATGAGTTCGACCAAGTTTCATTAGATTTGGAGTTCATTTGATATGGTTTGGCTCATGTTGACCCATTTAGGTCAAAATGGGTCAACTTGGGTCAAGTTGACTAATTAGTTAAATTGGGTCAAACTAAGGATTGGGTCAAGTTCATATGACCATTTGAAATGTTTTGGTGGCTTTGTTTTGATTCAATTTGGTTTAGTTTTGAGTTTGGCTCATATGACTTCATTTAGGTCAAATGGGTCAAGTTGACCAATTTGACCCATTTTACCTATTTGAGCTAGGTCATGGTTAAGTTTAGGTTTGGTTAGTCATATGAAATGGATTGGTATCTTTGTTTTTAATCAATTTTGGTTAAGTTTGAATTTGGCTCAATGTGACCCCTTTAGGTCAAGTTGGATTCAAGGTCAATTTGGCTAGGTTAGGTCTAGTTGGCCAATTGAGGCTTTGGTCATGAACTTGACCCATTGGTTTCAATAAATTTGGCTTAGATCAAGTTTTGACACATTTTAACCCTTTAGGTCAAGTTGGGTCAACTTGGGTCAAGTCAATGATTAGAGCTCAAATGTTTAGTTAGCCAAGTTCAAACATAGTTCATGAATGAAATTAGATCATTTGTTTCACTCATTTGGCCTATGGTGGATTTTGACTATGTTAAGTTTCATTTTGGCTAAGTGTTGACTTGGCTTGACCCAATTTGATTGATTGATCATCCCATGATGATTGTTGATCATTATGAGAGGCATAGGTGAGTTTGATTCAATCCAATTTGGTTAGGATTAGAATTTGGCTCATAAGGGTGCTTTAGTCACTTTGGGTCAAGTGAGCCTAAGTGGGTCAAATGGCTTGGTCAAAGCTTGATTTGAGTTTGATTGAACTCGTATATGGACTTATGATTGAAATATAAGTCCATTTGCAAGTGGTTTGAAGTCAAATGGGCTTTGATTCATTTGATAATTTCATATTCAAAGGAAGAATATGAATGGATTTGGTGTTTGATTTTTGAATTGGATTTTGGTTAAGTGATTGAAGTTTGTATTTATATATGGATTCAAGATTGTAGGGTTGATTGAATCATGAAGGAAAATCAAGAGTTTGACTTGATTTGAAGTTGATTTGGCTAAGTTCAAGGTTTTACTTGAAAGGCTTAGGTTGGACTTTTGAATGGATTTGAGTTTGATTTTTGGAATTGGTTTTGATTGTTTGAATTTATATTTCATTTATATATGTGAATATAAATGGGTCATGAGAAAATTTCAAGGATTTGAAGTGATTTGATCATGATCTAGGCTAAGTCCATTAAAAGGGAATTTAAAGGACTTAGAAAATTTCTTTGGAGTTTGGAGCATGAATTTTTGAACTTGGTTTGATTGATTTACATTTATATTTCATTTATATATGTGAATATAAATGAGTTATGAGAAAATCCCATGAATTTGAATTGATTTGATTATGATTTAGGCTAAGTCCTTAAGAGGGAAATTAAAGACTTAAGAAGGATTTTAAATTTGGAATTTAATTTTTGGATTTGATTTGATTGATTTATATTTATATTTCATTTATATATGTGAATATAAATGAGAATATAAATAAGTTATTAGAAAATCCCATGAATTTGAATTGATTTGATCATGATTTTTGCTTAGTCCATGAAGGAAAACTTAAAGGACTTAGAAAAAAATTTATGAATTGATTTTGAATTTTGAGTTTAGTTTGATTGGTTTGAATTTATATTTCATTCCTATATGTGAATATAAATGAGGATATAAATGAATTATGAGAAAATATCATGAGTTTGAATTGATTTATATCATGATTTAGGCTAAGTCCTTAAAAGAAGATTAAGGACTTAAGAAAGGTTTGGACTTAGGAATTTCATTCATGGATTTCAATCATGGATTTCAATTATGGATTTCAATCACATAGAGTTGATTTGAGTTTGGAGAAAATCAAATAAGATTGATTTGAGGTTTGACTTGAAGGAAGAAAGGTGAGGAATGGTTCAAGCTAAGGGTAGGCAAATTTTCCTAACACCCCTAAGGCATGACCTATTCCTATGGATAACTCTTCTAAGTCTCTAGGGCTAAGTTGAGTGTCCTCCTAATCACTATATATGTCTTAAGACTAAGGAACTCTTAAAGTCTAAGAGAAGTCTTATGTCTAAGAAGGAGGGGTTGAGAGCTCATTTTAAAAATGAGGTCAATAGTAGCCGAGCTCTACCTTTATACAACCCGAATTACACTGAGGGTTTTCTTTTCTTCATTTCTTCCTTCACTTTCTTTTGATTTGATTTGCTCCAAAGGCATCACAGGGCACCTCAGGGACTAAGCTTTCTGACCACTGCTCATCCTAATCCCTCATAACACTAATCATAATTTCTAATGTAAAATTATACTAAAAATAGGAAAAGTAAATCTAGCTACACTTGCAAAATAAATATTAGCTAAATACACCATACAACCCAAACAGTTATATGAATAATTTGGACTTAGCACCCCACAAATGGGTAACCAAGCCCACTTGTCTAAGCGTGGGTTATGCTTAGGGGCTAAGCAACCTGCACACCAAAATCATTTATATTTTTATTATAGCAGTCCCATAAGAATAACCCCTTCAAAAAATATGATTAGGCTAATAATGGCCTAACATCTCAGTCTACGAAACATACACCCTAACATATAGTCTAAAATATTATATCATAAAACAAAACACAATATCATACATTCAATCAATACATCGACTCTTAATTCTGTGGTTGACCGTAGTGTGTGAAAAGAAGGCTTGTGTAGCAAGACTTTACTAGGCTTCTTTATTTTAAGTTTCAATTTAAAGTTTGAATTTGCTTAAATTTTCCCTTTGGGTGATTTTAATTTAAATGATTTAATGATTTATTTTTATTTTTATTTAAGTTTTCAAGAATGAAGAGTAGAATGAATTCCATTTGTTGATGGAACTCACCATGTTCTACATCCTAACTCCTAAAGAGTCTAACTAAGGACCTTAAGTATCTTAATTAGCCCATTTGAATTGGTGTAATTCATTTGGTTTGATTTATTTGATTTGATTTATATTTTAGAATTTGAGTTTGTTTAATCTTCATGTATTTGATTGATTAATTTTAGGTTAAATGTGTTGATTTAATAAAATTTTGATAATTCAATATCCTTAATAGCTAATGAAGTTTAAGTTTGTTTAAATCCATGTATTTTTGATTGATTAATTTTAGATTATATGTTTTGATTTAATTAATATTTCAATAATTCAATATCCTTTAATTCAATCTCTAGTTCCTTTCCCTTGGGTTTTAATTTAATTCCTTAATTTCATATGATTAATATCATTTCGATGTTGTTTAAATTCATTGATTTCATTTTTAAATTTAAGTTTGATTTAGATTGGTGAATGTATTTTAATTTACTTATGATTTATTTGAAGTTTATTGTATTCTTTTATTTGAATTTCAATTAAGGGTTTAACTTATTGAATTTAGCCGTTTAGTTTATGTATAGATTATCTCTTCAATTTGATGATTAATATCTTATCTTAATTCAATAGGTTTGTTTTATTTGAGTTTTATTTTTATTTGACTTAATTTGATATTATTTGAAATTAAGTAATTGGGTATGATTTAATAACTTTAGAGTTTATATTTAATTTTTATGTTTATTTGATTTGATTATGGTTTATTTATTTATAGTTCAATTGGATAAAATGAATTGAAAGTTTTATTTGATTAAATTAAGTTTGATTATTTATGATTAGAATTTCATTTTAATTTCATTCATTTATCATGTTTAATAGATTTTAGTTTATGTTTTTATTTTACACATTTTAATAATTAATTAGTTTATCTTATTTAGGTAGGTTGAATTAGATTTTAATTTGACCATGTATTAAGTTGATGAGAGTCTTTCTTTATTTGATTTAATTTGATTTGATTAGCTTTACAAATCTATGGGTTTGCTTAGGTTCAATGAGATTATATAATTAGTTTAATTAAGAAGTGTGCTTAGGTTAATTACTAAATTAAATAAAAAAAATTTATTTAATTTTTAATTTGGTTTTATATTTATATAAGTCAATGATGTAATTAATGACCTAATGATTTAGATTTAATTTAGGATTTGATTGGCATTTAATTGCATTTTAATTATGTTCAAATTTATGTTTGCTTAAGCTCAAGTTTAATGTGATTACTTTAATTAACTTAATTGGTTTATTTTAAGATGTGTGATTAACTTAATTAGTGGAGTAATTAAAGATTTGATTTGAGTTTGATTTAATAATTAATTTTAATGAGATTTATTTAAATCAATTTGGTTCATTAAGATGATGGATTAACTCATTAAGTTTGCATTAATTAGATGTTTAATTAATTAAGTTTGATTAAAGGTAATTGAATTTTGAATTATTAGATTTATTAAAGATTTGTTTAATTATAAACTAATGACTTAATTGCCCATATGTGAATGATTTGATTTAATAAGTTTAATTAAGTGTTTTACTTAAATTTTATTTAATTAAGTGTTTGATTAAATTAAGTGAGTTAATTATTTATTTTTATTTTAGTTAAACTTAATTATTCATAATTATAGTTAAGTTTGATTTCATTCATTATGTTCATTAAATTTCATTTAACGCTTTAATTATGAATCTATATTTGATTTAATTGTTAGGTTTATGTATTAATGGCTAATTAATTATCTTATTCCAAATAGATGTGATTTAATCATATGTTAATTAAGTTTACTTTAACTTTATTTAGTTTAATTTGATTAATATTAAATGATTACATTGAATTGGTTTATTAATCAATTTGATTTTTAGTTTATTTAATGATTAATTAATGTTCAATTTGTTTTAATTTGTTAAGTCATTTCATATAAATAAGATTCAATACTTGGTGTTGGTTTAATAAGATTAGTTTGATTTTATATTAAAGTTTCATTGATTTATTTAATTATGAGTTTAATTTAAAAATCTAATCATTTAATTGAATTTCATTAACTCAATTAGGTTCAATTATGTTTAAATTTAATTTCATTTGAGGGATACATGATACGTTTTTGATTTAAAGTTAAATTACCAATCATTTGGGTATTACACAATTTCTGATTTTGATTTGGTATTTTAATTATTTTTAGATTATGTTTTAATTAATTCTTTAATTGATTAAACTTTAATCTTAAGTGTTTATTTGGGGTTCATTAGGATTCAAAAAAATCACATTATTTTCTTAAGAGTCCTAGATGTCAACTGAAGTGATTTAAGTTATTTTGAAGTTTTTTGTAAATTTTGAATTTTTATTTGATTTATTTTATTAAAATAGACAATCTAAACTTCAAAATTTAATTTCTACCAATCATATTATTTTTTTCAAGCCTCCTTTTTACTTGAGATTTTTATGATATGTGTGTTTTAACATTAGTTTCAATTCTTGAAAATTTCAACTCAATTTGACTTGTATTTTTAGACTAATTAATGAAATTTGATTTTTACTAAAACCTAAATTAAGCCCAAACCATTTAGTGTAATTTGAGGATTTTTAGCTCTTTGTATTTTGCTTAGAATGATGAATCCAACGATCCCTTATTTGTGATTTTTTGTTAAGTATTTTATTTTTTATGAATTTTCAAAGTTTTAGTCATCTTAAATAATTTTTAAAATCAAAAAATAGGCAATTTTTTCACTTAACCCAATCAGCACCGCACGCGGCACTAACAGGGTAATGTGGTGCCATGTGGCACTATGCAACTGGGCATCATTGTTATGCATGGCACGCGTCGTGATTTGTCGACGCGGCCGTACCGACGCAAGAAAGATCACACACAGGATAACAACATGCAGATCAAATCCGATTGTCCGATTGTGGATTGGACAATCTAGATCTGATATTCAGATTCGAAGGGTGAAATGCACAGATCGGATTCAAAGGGAAAAATGCGCAAATCAGATCTAACCATCCGTTCAAGCGGTCAGTCCGTCCAAGATCCGAAGAAGCGAAATGCTTTCGAATCTAACCGCATAATCAGAGCAACAATTTGATCATGGATCGAATGGTTCTGATCCAATCCATGGATCCGATGTGATCTGGGGGTTGAAACTATGCAGATCTAAGCACTAATCATAGCCGTCCATTTCTCTAAACTAGAGATCGGATGATTGCTACTCTTCTTGGCCAAAACTAATGAAACAAGGATTATTTGAGGTTAGAAACCACCTGTTTGGTAGTTTTGGGCTCAACTTTTTGGCGAACTTTGCCAAAAAAACACTCCAAATCTTATTGGGATAGTGTAAAATGAAAAATGTGAGGGTAGTCTATGGGAAATTCCTATAATCGAGCATACATTTATGCAAACGGAAGATCCTAAGGTTGGCTATGGTTTGATGAATTTACCTCACCGAGGATGGTTTCCGGTGGCGGTGATGATCTGAGCACGCTCTTGAGAGGAAGAAGAAGCATTGGAATGAGCCTAGACCTTTGCCTTCACTTCAAAATGATATATCTTCTGGTGCTTGCCATTTTCTCATCAGGATCCATCAGGTTTGATTTTTTTAGCTTAAGAAAATTGGGGAAGTGGTTGATGATGGCTTTGGGGGTTCCATGAGGGTAGAATGAGGAAGATATGCTTAGCTTTTATCCCTCTCTCTTCCCTTCAAGTGGATGGACGAAAATCTATTATTAAGTGTGATGGGGAGATGGTTGGAAGATAATGGCTGATTGGGAACTTTAGATTTAGCTCTAAAGTCTTCATTTGCTGCCATAGGATCAACTCCATTGAATGCAAGTGGTGGGGAGCTTTAAATGCAAGTTATGGGGGGAGAATTGAATGAGATTAGATGGAATCCTATGTGGGGGAGGCTCCATGATGGATTTGAATGGGTTGGGCTGATCTTGGGTTGATCCCAAGTGGGTTTATAATGGGTTGGATCAGATTGCAATGGGTTTTGATTTGATTCAAATGGGTTCGGTTCAATTTGGGTCATATGGGCCATATTGGGTCAAGTCGAGTTAGGTTGACCAATTGGTCAAATTGGATCAAACCAAAGGTTAGCTTAGGTTCAAATGATGATTTGAAGAGTTTTTGTTTGATCAATTTGATTTAATTTAGCTTAGAATTGATTTTGGCTCATTTGGAATCAAATGGGCCAAATGGGTCAAGTTGACCAATTTAACCAAATTGGCCAAATTGGCTTGGGTTATGAGTTGATTCATGTTCAATTAGCTAATTGAAGATGAATGTGGTCTTTATTTTAAATTAATTTAGATTTAATTTAGATTTAGACCAAATTGACCATTTGGCCAATTTGGGCTAAATGGCTCAATTGAGCTTGATTGATCAAATTGGGTTCAATTATGACTTTGCTCAAGTTTAATAATCAATTTGGAATGAACTTGAGCCATTGGTTGTAATCAATTTGGGTTAGATTATGATTTTACCTAATTTAGGTCAACTTGGATCGAATGACCAATTGGGATTGGTTTGGCTCAATTGGCAGTCAAGTCATATTTAAATATTGATTTTGGGTTTATTCAAATCATTGTTTTCAATCAATTTGATGTATAATGAGTTTTGGCTAGTTTTGGTTCATTTGGGCTAAGGGTTGACTTGGTCAAATGTCTAAGTTGACTTTATTTGACCAATTGATTGCAATTGATCATTCTATTATGATCAACAATTATGTTGGAAGGTTTTGGTGAGCTTGGTTCAATCCAATTTGGTTTGAATTGGAAGTTTGCTCTAATGGGTCCTTTAAGTCACTTTGGATCAAGTGGACCTAAGTGGGTCAATTGGTTTAGTTTTGGTTTGATTTGTGTTTAGTTGAACTTATATATGAGCCCTGGATTGAAATATAAATTCAACGACAATCAATTTGGAGTCTAAGGGATTTTGGATCATTTGAAATTTTCAAGTCAAAAGAGCTAGGTTGGGTTTGAATTGGGTTGACTTGAATTTGGTTTGATGATTGTAGGTTTTATTTATATTTGGATAGATGATTGAAGGAATGATTGATTTATGAGAAAATTCATTGGTTTTGACTTTATCTGGATAGAATTTGACTAAGTCCAAAGAATTGGCTTAAATGGCTTAGATTGGGTTTGGATTTAATTTTGGATATAGTTTTGGTCATTTGAATTTAAATTTTATTTATATATGTGAATATAAATGAAGGAACAATTGATTTATAAGAAAATTGATTGAGTTTTTATTGGTTTAAAGGCTAATTTGGTTAAGCATGTGGAGGTGGGTTCATCTGGCTTAAAAGGTGTTTTGGTTTGGCTTGATTTAGTTTTGCTCATTTAGATATGGATTTCATTTATATTTGTGAATATAAATGAAGGAATAATTTATTTACAAAGAAATCAATTAAATTTGATTTGATTTAAAGGGGGTTTTGGCTAAGCTTATGAAGGTGGTTCATATGGCTTAAGAAGGGTCTTAGGATTTGAATTTGATTTTGGGTTTCAATCATTTGGAGTCAAATTTGGAATTAGATTTAGAATTTGAATTTGAGGTTTGGTTTGAGATTTGAATCTGGGTTCGATTTGAGAAGGTGCATATGGATTGGGTTTTGGCTATAGGGTAGGTGATTTCTTTAAGTCCTAAGACATGGCCTAATCTTGTGATTAATCCTTCTAAGTCTCTAAGCTTAGGTTAAGTGTTCACCTAATCACTAGAAGTGTATTATGACTAAGGAGCTCTTAGTGTCTAGAAGAGTCCTAAGTTTGAGAGGAGGAGGTTGAGAGCTCACTCCAAAAGTGAGGTCAACACTTACATGTATAAATAATTCAATTGAAAGAATACAACTTTTGCATGATTTTCCATTATTATAGTCATTTGTACATTCATGTGTATTCAAGAATAGTGGGTATATCTAGTATGGACATTCCAGGGATGCAAGGCTTTAAGTAGCCCTAAGGAGGTCTTTACCTCATCCCTTGGTTAACAATGGCGAAGTACTTGCTTATAACTTCTATATACTTGAATATACATTTAGATAATGAGTGAAAAATCCTATTTTCTACAAAATATTCATATGCATCTTTCATCTAAAGTGTGATAAAAAAAACATGTTGTTTGTGTAGGTATAGTTAGTATTTAATATCATATGCATGTTACATGTGATGAAAAGGAATGAATTAACATGTGTCATCTGATAGTAATTCAATCAAATTAATCTTAAGATGTCTTTCATATTGAATATGATTATTTAAAGTATGTAATAAGCCATTCACTAAAGAGAACTTGTTAATTAACATGCTTTAGAAATGTCTTAAAGTACAGATCAAAGAGAGTGATCTTCTCTTTTCTTCTTTATAATACTTAGTTGCTAAGTTTAAGTCAATTGAAATAAAAGAAAATACTAAGTAAAATTTCCAAATCAATTAAGCCACTTAAAGTGAAATTCAACCCCTTTATAATTAAACTCCCTTCATATTTAAAAAATTTATAACCTTAATGCCTAATTAGGACATACCACACAGGCCTTAACACACACGTCAGAACTAAGTCACTATTTCTAGCTTTATGTTAGGGCAGTGCATGGTATGATGTATGTTTGATTTTATGATGAGTTATTTTAGACTAGATGTTAGGGTGTATATTTTGTAGACTGGATGTTAGGCCATGATTAGCTTAATCATATTTTATGCTAGGAATTATGCTTAAGAGGTGCTCAAAATAAATATAAATGCTCTGTTTTATAGGTTACTTAAACCCCTAAGCATAATCCAAGTTAGGATAGGTAGGCTTAGTTACTCATGTATAGGGTGCTAAGTCTAAATAGTATATATAACTCCTTGGGTTGTATGGTGTGTTTAGCTAACACTTATTTTGCAGGTGTAGTTAGATTTACTTTTCCTATTTTTAATGTAATTTTTCATTAAGAATTTGGATTAGTGAAGAAAAGATGAAGGAGGCCCTATAATATCTTTGAAGCAAGCACATCCAAATCAAAATGAAGTAAAAAGATGAAGGAAATAAAAGAGACATGAAGAATGAAGAGAACAAGACCCCCATAGCATTTATTCATTTATAAATTGTAATTATTCTTTCATATTTTGGGTTATATAAGGGTATAGCTTGGCGACCCATTTTCTCTTTTTGGGTTGTATGGTGGTACTCGACTGCATTGGCTGTTATTCTTTTGTGCTAGTTATAAAATATTTGATATTATGTTTAGCTTGTGTATTAGAAATTGCACATCTCTTCATAGTTTCTTTATGATTTATGTTTGTTGTATGGCCTGGATCCGATTAGGCTCTTAGGAATAAATTAATTTTTCTACCCCAACCACAACTCATAACTAAAGTTTTAAATAATTCATAACCTCACATAAAGCCTAGAAATTAAATCAAGATAATTAAAAGATTTAGCAACCCCTTAGCTGAATGCAATATGTCTAATATCATGCTTTTATATTACTCCACTCTTACTAAGAGAGGGTTTCCATCCTTGCACGATAGGGGAAGGCTTGACCTTTGAGGGTCTCCTCTATAGTGGAAAACATATCTTTCTTGCTTATTTAGCCATAATCCATTTCATCATGCATTTAGGCATAAGAAATCCTATGACCTTTATTAAAATGAAGTGTCAAAAATAAAATAAAAATTGAAAATATTTACATTAGACTAAGTCATTGCTCATATCACACATGCTCTAGTCTCTTAGGGAGTGGGTTTAAGGACTTTAGTTTCTTTCTAAATAATAACACCCTAACTATTTTGCAAAATCATATGACTTGCCTGCATGATTTTAAAGTGAAGGAGGAGTTAGCTGATTTCCACTCTAGGCGATTATAAGTCCAACAATCAAGTGGTTTACTCTCTCTTATGGAGGTAAACCATATTATCATCTCCACTTAGATTTACATCATGCTTTAGCTCTTACTAAAGCTCTCTAGATTTAGGATCTGAGGTAGATGTTTCCCTTCGGGCTACAAGCATAAATCCTTGCCTCTTAAGCATTTTTCTAACCTTGCGTTGGTAGATTATAAGCCCTAGTAATCTAATAAAATTTAAACTCTAATAAAATAATTTTCTTTAATTTCAAAATGTATAAAGCTTAACCATATGATAGATTGGAATGCTCACTAGGCCTCCTAATATCATGAGCATTCCTGACTCATCTCCTTTGGATTCTAAAAAAAAGTCTTCTCCTTGAACTTTCCCACTTGATTTTTCAAACATAACCAATTTATTGATAGTCTTATCTTTAAAATCTTTGGAGAAAATAATTGCCTACTTTAATCGAGAGTATTTCTAAGAAACTCACCTTCTTAGAATGTAATTAACTATGGAGGCTTGCCTCTCCATAGGGGACTTTAAAACTCGGCTTAATATAAACCCTACTTTATTCATCCATGTAAAGTAGGAAAAAATCTCTAGTATATTTGAAGACCCATCATGCCTTAGGAGTCCTTATTAGGTGATTAGATCCCTTGAAGGGTGATATCTCTATCTTTTAAGATAGTATATCATACCTTAATGTCATACCCGATCACTTCGATAAGTGCCCCCCAAATCTGCATGGTGTCTCTAATATACATCTTAAAAATAAACATCACATATTTTTTTGGTGACTCCGGTGGATGGTTCCTCTCTCCATCTCTAGTAAACAATTGTTGCCTCTAACCATTGATAGTGGATTTATATTTTATATAAGTCTGAGACTATCTTTTTTTTTTTTTGGTACTTAGCTTATTTCATTCTTAAGCAAAGCTAGCCAACATCGTTTAAATTTTAGGACCTCCACTCCATGTAGGTCTTGAAACCCCTATTGGATCCCCAAATAGGTGAAAGATGAAATTAATTAATGAAAGGAGATGACTAAAAATTTAGAACTTCTTTACCACTAGCTTGGATCCCCCAAGGTTCATTTTATACTTATGAAAATAAACTCTTTTGCAAAATGGCACATTTTCTAAAGAACTTTTTCAAAATTTACATAATAAAAGATTTGCACAAAACTTCATAAGAAGTTTTCAAAAAGTATAAAAATAACCAAACCTCTTTTAATGATTCCTACAATTGTTACATGGAGGTTCTTTTCAAAATTAAAATTAAATAATTTAAAAAAATCCTTTTTTTTCAAAAGCACATTTTGAAAATAGCTATCTCCATTCAATATACCCAAATTCATTGGATGAAGATTCTATTTCCAAATGAAATCATGACATAAGATTAAAATTCCACTTAGTATATTCCATATGTGTTAAAATTGGAGTTCCCTCTTTACAAAAGTAAAAAATCACACACAAAATCAAGACATATTTGAACCCCCATTTGACATACCCAAATTTGTCAAATGAGAGTTCCCTTTCTTTTGGAAAATCAAAACAAATTGAATTTTGTTTAACACATACATTTGTTAAGTAAAATTCCTCTTTTCCAAAGTCTTGAAAATCAAAACACATTTAGACTCCATGTGACACTCCCAAATTTGTCAAATGAGAGTCTCATTTTTTTAAAAAAGAAGAAGAAGAAATTGAACTCTATTTAGCATACATAAATTGGTTAAATAGATTTCCCTCTTTCAAGATCATAACACATTTGAACTTTAATTGACATATAATATTTGTCAAATAAAAGTGTTCTCCTCTTTTTCAAAAAGTGGAATCAAATCAACACATATCAAACACACTTGGCTCCTACTTAACATACCAAATTTGTTAAGTAGGAGCCTCATTTTCAAATCAAATCAACACATATCAAATATATTTGGCATATACTTTACATACCAAATTTGTTAAGTAAAAGTCCCATTTCAAATCAAATCAACATATATCACACACAATCATCACAAACAAAGATGTTTTCACAAAACATTTCAAACATATAATTGAAAACCTTTTAGCATACCAAAATTTTCTAAGAAAGGTTTTCCAAATCATATTTCAAACAAGACATACAACATACATATCTCCAAAGTCTCTCCAAATATTTGAACCCTGCTCAACCTACTTAAATTAGTTGAGTCTGGGTTCTAAATCAAAATCATATGGCAAAGTCTCTCCTCCAATTATCAAAAATCTCTCCAAAATTCAATGAATCCCACTTAGCATACTTAAATTTATTAAGTGTGAGTTCAAATTCGAAATCAGATCTAGAAGTCAGTGATTGAAGATAAATATCAAAGCAAGGGTCTGATTCAATTATATTTTAATAAATGCAATGATTTTAGCACAGTTAGTCTTTTCATCCTTCAGTCAGTGTAGTTATTATGGCTTGACAAGTTTGTTTTCTCCTTCCCTTCTGATGTAGATCTAGCCTTGGATCAGGCTAATCTCACCACGACTACTACCACACATCTAATTTACTTTGGCCATGGTTTTAAGTGAGTTTGAGTTACTTGTGAGGGGACATCCCTCACAACTGTTATTAGGGAGGAGGTGGCGGGACAGATGCCACTTATTCGCTCTGACATTACGTCTGGCTCTAAGTTCCCCTCACTGAAGAGGAAGGCTATCATGGTTCTCACACCCCAATCAGTGTTAATGTCAGTACCAGTTGCTTCAGCATGGGTTCAATCAGTTGCCCCTGCCAAAACTCTAGTGAGAGCTACTACCTCCTATTTGGTCACCACAAAGGGGATGGCTATCTTGGCTTCTGAGATAGTCTCATATTCATTCGAGGTAGGTTCCATCTCTCATTCTACTTTTCTCACCCACACCCAGCACCAATAAAAATAGAAAGGTTAAGCGACATCATGAGCAGGTAGCCAGGGAGATAGACGCTGCCTCCCACATCACTGAGGAGGGTTCTCCCTGTGAAACCTCTCCACTCTTGAGTGGCAGTAGGTTTCACCCCTTTTTAGCCTCAAATGGAGGAGAGGATTACAGGAGGATTGTTACATCGCCTCCACCACTAGCACACTTTGAGGTACCAACTAGAGAGCATAGGAGGCCCTATGCCGATCTTAGCATTATTCTTCGCCAGGTTGGCAGAGCTTAAGGATAGTTAGAGCCTGGTACATTATTTGATTGAGTTCCATGATCCCTGGGAGCATTAGAGGTTAGATCTATAGGAAGAGAGCTGTTGAGGCTCAAGTATCAGCCTAAGTGGGCAAGAGAGAGAGAGGTATCTTGCGGTCGGCCTCCGTCGATGGATTTTAATCATCACCCCGCCGGTTGATCATTCTATATAACATTATTCTCCACTGCACTGCTCGATGCAGGAGATCTCAGAGGAGTCCGGTTGCCATCACACCACTCCACTCACTGTCTACCATCACTCATTCAGTTTACAACATCACCCCCCTCACCAAGCTTTAGAAGCCCCCATCCGGGGAAAGGCCATCCCCACTAGTGATTCGGCTACATCCCAAGGATCCCACTCAGTCCATTCCACATATTGATATAAGATCGAGCTCCCCTGCTCGATCATCTACCTCAGTTGTGGTTAGGAAGGAGTGGTGACCCAAGAGTGTCGTGGTCGCACCACCTCCACTACAAACTGAAGGAGAGAGGGGAGGGGACACATACATAGTCCACATGATATTGATCCTCCTAGAGAGAAAGTCTTATTAGTAGGCAGCGTCCAATGCATAAGGTCATAGGAGCATAGTCCTACGGTTAGCCGTCAATGAGTGTACATGTCGGTCCATCCAGGCATAGTAGATTGATCACTAGATGACATATTAGAGTACTTTGCCAAGAAAAGAGAAATTCTCAGAGTGATCATTCAGATTAGGAGGAGAATAGAGTCAACTTTGATCCTGTGAGGATGACATGTTGGATGACACAACTGAGGTCCACATAATTGACACACGGGGGTCCTTGCAGTGGGATCAACTTAGCCAAGAAGGTGTCATGCTCAAGGAAGGTGACACTTCTCACTCAACTCATCACCTCCTCCACCAGCTTAGGAAAAAGGATGATCACATTGATAGGATGGAGAAGAAAGTAGAGGAGTTGATGGTAGTAATTTTAGCATTGCAGACCTCAGCCCCAGTTTCAGCCTTCTCCTATGGTAACCAACCGAGTTGGTACATACCTTAAACCATCCTAGGTGTACTCCCACAGAAGATGATGCTAGTAGCTTACATAGAAAGGTCACAGATGGCACCTCCATGCATGAAAAGGATATTAAGCACATGGTAGAGCAACAGGTAAGAGAAGCGATGGCACAAGCTAGGGAGAGCTCATCCATTCCAATGGGTAGACCATATCCAGAGGAATTCGATGTAATTCAATACCCTAAGAGTTTTGTGTCACCTTCCTTCAAGATCTTTGATGGTGTGGGAACTGCGTCAGTATATTGCACACTTTAAGGTTGATTATTGTAACATCGGTGGTAGCGACGCACTCATGTTAAGACTCTTTATTAGTAGCTTAGTAGGGGTTGCATTTGATTGGTACGCCGAATTGCCCAATATTTCGGTGAGGACTTTTACTGAGTTGGAGCACCTCTTCATCAAAAAGTTTGCTAGAGCTCAGCAGAGAGTGAGTGTAGGTGACTTTGTTGTAGCGAAGCAAAATCCAAATGAGTTCTTTGTTGATTATATTCTTAGGTGGCACAACCTGAGCATGAAATGTGAGCCGCAACTATTTGAACAACACGCCATCGAGATTCTTTTAAGAATATCCATGGCCCAGCCACCTTCATGCTTAAGGGCTTTATTATCAAGACATATTTATTATCTTGGCCCAAGTAAAAGGTGTTCAAGAAGAAGCCAGGGACAGTTATGTCAGTGGATAGAGGGAAGCAGCCACCCAGAGTTTAATATGAGAGACCCTGAGCTTAGCAGTCTCCTTTGCCACCTCCTCTGCCACCACCTCAACTGTCATATCAGCTGACACAATGGCCATTCCCACCACCTCAGCAGTATACTCAGTAGCGGCACTCATACCCATCATCAGGTTGCTATTATCCACCTACTCTTATCGATAGATTGAATAAGCCATATTCATTCAAGAGAGAGATAGTTAGGAAAATCTTTAAGAATCTCTTAAAGAAACCTAACATTCAGTTGCTAGAGCCCAAGAGGCCGGAGGAAGTGAGCAAGAGTAATGATCCTAACTATTTCCCCTACCACTATATGATTAACCATGTCTTAAAGGATTGTATCATATTTAAGGACTAGATTAAGCGTAGAAATAAGTCAGGCACTGTAGTTATCCCCAAGGAATACTTATTAAAATAACAATCCAATTCTATTAGGGTAATTCTTGGGGATACTTGCAATTCTCTTAAGGCAAAAGAAGGTTGGGATATTGCCTTATCTTGAACCTCTAAAAGAGTTGTTTCTAAGATCAAGAAAATCTCTTTACATGTGCATGAGGAAGCTCAAATCTCCAACATCAAAAAAGATTTGTAAGTTACCAAAGACAACTTAAAGAAGGTGATAGCCCAGCAGTAATAGCAGCAGCTCACCATTTCTAGGATAGTTCAGTAGCGCAACCACCATCCGAGTCCAACACTCCATCCATCATTGTAGCTACTTCTTCTTCTACTAGCTTTCCTTTTATCGATAGGAGTGTTGTATCAAAGGACAAGGGCATTAAATCCCTTAATCTGCTTACTTTACTTGATTTCTATCATGTACCTTCACCCAAAAAGAAATCAATGAAGAAAAAAGATTTTACTTGCATCTTGTCCACTTCTGATACTCTTGATTTTATTTCTATTGAAAACTCTCCAAATCTAAAAAATAATAATATCTTTATTAATTTTGATCCCCTCTCTTCTGATTCACAATCAGACTTTCCTTTCTGAATCAATCGGGTTCACCTCTTAAGATTGACTAGGAGTCAATTGACTCCGAGGATCCCATAAGAGAAGCTGTAGATATGCCTGATGAGAAGGTAGAACTTTCCATAGATTCATCATTCCATGAAATCACTGAAGTCAACCTGAGCAGTGGCAAAGTTCTACCTCCTAAGGTAGCACCTCAGGATAAGGGTAAATAAGTTATTGGTTTTAATGAGTAGATAGCCACTCCACAAGATCTTATGGATATGCTTGTGAAGGACTAGGTCAGAGTTGATTACAATATCCTAGCTCATCTTAGAAAGATACCGCTAAGTTAAGCATATATGATGCCCTTGTCTTATCCAAAGAGATGTAGGAATCTCCAATCAAAGCTCTTCTTGATTCAGAGATATGCTTAGCTTAGTTGACTGATACTAAAGAGGAGGCACACCACTCGAAGGATATCATAGAAGTTAAATTCAGTGATGAAGACTTACTTCTAGGGATGATCGAGCACAACCTCCCTCTTTACATTACAATGAATGTTGGCAGATATATGATATCCAGAGTTCTGGTTGATGATGGTGCATCAGTCAACATTATGAGTCTAAGAACGCTTGCCAACTTGAGGATCGATATCTGCAAACTCTAAAAAGAGATAATGATGTTGAGAGGATTCAATGAACAAGGTGAGAGGGCCTTAAGCTTCAAAGTGTTGTCATTGGAGATAGATGCTGGAAGACTGAAGCCAAGTTTCTTATCATATACTAGATACATCTTTCAATGCTTCACTTGGGAGACCATGGATACATGAAAACAACAAAGTTCCATCCTTTCTACATCAGTGCATGAAGTTCATAAGAGGTGGGATTGAGTACTGCTTCAAAGGAGATCTCAAACTATTCACAATTCATGAGGTCGAGATATATGAGGATGCAACCTATTTTCTCTTCCAAAATTAGCAAGTTCATTCTCGCAAACTTAATCAAGATCCTCATGCAGGACAAAAAGAAAAAAAGGAAAAAAGAAAAAGCAGTAGGAATATAAAAGAAAAGAGAAAGAGACAATAATAAAAATAAAAGGGAGGGAGACATGGACTCAGGAGAAGATATAGAGTCTGACATTATATTCCACTCACAGTTCATTACTCCATTTGAACATATGGGTAGGATGACCCGACCTCCACCAGGCAGAGGGAGAGGATAGTTCAAGGGTAGCTCCTGAGGTCTAAAGCCACCCTATTGGCCACCCAATATGAGGTATGTCCCAACCACCAGGAGTACTCCCGCTATCCACATAGACTTGGAATCTAGTTCAGAGGATGAGTCTTATGTGATTAGCACATCAGCCAACACTTCTCAGTAGTAGATCCCTATCAAGGTGAGACTTGAGCATGATAGTGATGAAGACTAGGCTTCAAAGCAAAGCATAAATGTATCAAAGTCTGTATGTGAAGCAGTCAGGCATCAGTTGAGAACCTTAGATCTAACCTCACTTTTCTTACAAAAATTGAGGGTTTGGTAGTTAAGAAAGCCCCTAAGTCATCCATAGATGTGAAGACTCAAAGGTTCTTTCAGGGAGCATCATCTTTAAGTTAAGAAGTTGATGTAGAACTTGAGGATGATTTATATGAAGATTTAATAGAATTACCTTTTAATTGGTACTCGCCATGTGTTTTCAACTTAGCAAAGAAAAGGGTTAATCCCACATACTTGGTGAAAGCATAGGTTAGACTATTTTGAAAGAATATGTTAGAATGAATACAAAAGCTCTCAATCAAGACCAGGACTAGGATTCAGTATAATGGGTCCAATCGATGATGACATTTACTGCTTAGTCATCATAAATTATTTAGAATCTGATAGGTTCTTTTCAAATCATGCTAACTCATATGAGGAGGTATGTTTAAAAACTTAAGATGCTCCAAATAATTTTGAAATCAAAGATGCACTGCCAAAGTTCAAAGAGGATATCAGATCAAATATCGATGAGCTCAAAGAAATCAACTTAGGAATTAAAAACAATCTACGTCTGACATACATTAGGTATTTGTTGAATAAGTTTAAGGACTACTTCATATGGAGTTATGAAGAGATGTTTGGTTTATCTTCTGACATAGTAGTCCATAAACTAATAATAGAGCCTAGTGCTAACCCTATCATGCAAGCTCCTAGATGCATGCGATTAGACATTGGATAATATGTCATTTTTGCAATCAAGAAATTGACCGATGTTGGCATCATCAGGAAAGAAAAATATCTTACCTAGTTAGTCAATATCATCCCAATTAAGAAAAAGAATAGTCAAATTCACATATGCATCAACTTTAGGGATCTAAATAAGGCATGTCCAAAAGATGAATTTTCACTATCAATACCAGAACTGATGGTGGACATTGTCTCATCTCATGCAGTCTTATCTTTCATAGATAGCTCATCTATATATAACCATAAAATGATGGCCCATGAGGATGAAAGAAACACTGCTTTTCTAACCCCAATATGAATCTTTTACTATAGGGTCATATCTTTCAGTCTTAAAAATGCTGGTGCTACCTACTAGTGGGCCATGACTCAAATCTTTGATGAACTCATTTATCATCAAGTCAAGTGTTATGTTAATGATCTCGTAGTAAAAAGTAAAGAAAAGGAAGGCCATCTTTTTTGACTTGAGAGTAATTTTTGAATGGTTAAGATAATTTAACCTTAAAATGAATCCCCTGATGTATGCATTTGGAGTAGCTTCAAAAAAATATCTTGGGTTTGTTATCCTACACTGAGGAATAAAAATCGATTCAGAGAAGATTAAGGAGATATTAGAAATGCCACCCCCTAAAAGTCTAACTCAACTTAGATCATTCCAAGGATGGTTGGCATATCTATGACACTTCATATCCAACCTATCAAAAAGATGCCAACCATTCTCAACACTTGTCAAAAAAGATGCTAAGTTCAAGTGGGATAACAAGTGCCAACATGCCTTTGAAGACATCAAGCACTACCTGATGACGCTAGTTCTAGTAGCCCCTATCCTGAGCAAGCCATTGATCCTCTATACTACTACAGTAGATGACTCCCTTGGAGATTTTTTGGCCCAAACTAATGATGAAGGGAAGGATAACACACTCTATTACCTCAACCGTTGTCTACCTTCTAAGGCAAACTATCCACCTATTGAAAATCACTTCCTAGCTTTAATCTTTGCATCCCAAAAGCTACGACATTACATGCTTTCTCATAAAGTGAACTTGATCTCTAGAATCAATTAACTACAATATCTCATGATATGACTAGAGCTATCCATATGGTTGGCACATTAGTTCATGATTTTGTTGTAGTTTGATATCACTTTGTACCCCTACGTGTGGTGAAAGGATAAGTAATAGCGAATTAATTAACATCACACCCACTTCCTACTGATTCCCCGCTTAGTGATGACCTCCCTGATGAACAAATCATTAACTTAGGGGATACTAGCATTCACTATTCGGAGATGTATTTTGATGGTGCGGCTTCCTCTCAAAGAGGAGAAGAACCATAATCTACTATTCCGAGAAAGGTAGGGGTAGGAATAGTTCTCTTAACTCCAAACTGTGATGAATTGAGATTCTCATATCACTTGTCCAATCCATGCACCAACAACAAAGCTGAATATGAGACTCTGATTACCAATCTAGATTTAACTGTTACTCTAAGCATCTAGAATATCAACATCTTCAGGGATTCTCAATTTGTCATCAACCAAATCGCTAGGCCTTATAAAGTTCTAAAGCATAAGCTCCATCACTATCATAAATATACTATAGAGTTATTGGCCCAAATCCCAAAGGTTACCATTTACAAGATTCCTCGAGGAGAAAATGCCATAGCATATGCTTTAGCCAAGCTCACTAAGGAGTTAGCATGTTTGAAAGATGAGTCCATACCAATAAGGGTCCAAAATAGACAAGTCTTATCTCTTATTGACATTGAACTCATCAAGAGACTCTATTTTGAAGAGGAGATTATCGTTGCCAAAAAGGATGATGAGTTAGATTGAAGGCAAACATTCATGGATTATCTAAATATAGACAAACTATCTCAAGAGAAGTCACTAGCACATCAGGTGAAACAGAGAGCACTTTCCTACGCTCTCGTGAATGACACCTTATACCGATAGTTCTTCGATCATATGTGGTACACTCTGGTTTATGCGAAGCGCATCAATCCGATCTGAAGATGAAAGTTAAGATCAAAAGATTAGGATACTACTGGCCCTTAATGATCACATACTACATAGATGTAGCTAGATGATGCTACCAATGTCAGGTGCACGGTGTGGTCCTACACGCCACCCAACATTTTGCACCATACATTGGCCTCATGGTCATTCGAGTGTTGGGGTACCACACAGTGAGTCTGATTGATACTTCTTCTTCCAAGGGTCATCAGTTCATCTTAGCTACCACTGACAACTTTTCTAAGTGGATGGAGGAGATCCCACTCAGAGAGGTCACAACTCAGCATGTGCTCCAATTTTTCAGAAATCATATCGTATATAGGTGTTGACCTCATTTTTGGAATGAGATCTCAACCCCACCATCTTAGGCATAGGATTTCTCTTAGACACTATGATTTTCCTTAGTCTTAAGACACTTCTAGTGATTAAGTGAACACTTAACCTAACCCTAGAGACTTAGAATAGTTAGCCATAGGAATAGGTCATGCCTTAGGGGTGTTAGGAAAATTTGTCTATCCCTTAGTTGGAACCAAATCCTCACTTTCTTCTTTCAAAGTCAAACTCTAAATCAAACTAACTCCAAACTCATATCAACTCCAACTCTAACTAAAACCTTGAACCAATTCAATGGATTTTCTCAAATCATGAATCAATTCCAAATAATTGAAACATATGATTGAAGCTCATGATTAGATTCCAAACTCCAAAATATTTTCTAAGTCCTTTGATTCTCTCTCATGGACTTAGCTCAAATCAAATCTAAATCAATTCAAATTCAAGAAATTTTCTCATAACCCATTTATATTCTCATTTATATTCACAAATATAAATGAAATATAAATTCAATTATCCAAAAATAAATTCAAAAATTAAATCTAAATTCAGCCAAAATCCAACCTAAGCCTTTCAAGTCAAAATTCTTGAACTTAGCCAAATCAAATTCAAATCAAGCCAAACCCTTGATTTTTTTTTTCATGATTCAATCAATCCTTCAATCATGAATCCAAATATAAATACAAACTTCAATCATCAAACCAAAACTAAATTCAAAAATCAAATCACAAATTCAACCAAAATTCAACCTAAGCCTTTCAAGTCAAATTCTTGAACTTAGCCAAATCAAATTCAAATCAAGCCAAACCCTTGATTTTTCTTCATGATTCAATCAATCCTTCAATCATGAATCCAAATATAAATACAAACTTCAATCATCAAACCAAAACTAAATTCAAAAATCAAACCTAAGACAAACTCATGTTCACCCTTTTGAACTTGAAATTGTCAAATGGATCAAAACCATTTGACTTCAAACCACTTGCAAATGAATTTATATTTCAATCATAAGTCCATATGTGAGTTCAACCAAGCATGATTCAAGCCTTGATCAAGTCAGTTGACTTACTTAGGCTCACTTAACCCAAAGTGACCTAAAGTACCCCTTTTGAACCAAATTTTAATCCTTCCCAAATTGGATTGAACTAAGCCCAACTAAGCCTCACATTGTAAGCAACAATCATCATGAAATGATCAATCACTCAAATTGGGTCAAACCAAGTCAAACCTAAGGATTGACCAAGCCAACACTTAGCCAAAATAAAACTTAAACTAGCCAAAATCCACCATAGAAATCCACCATACCAACTGATGAAACCATCAAACTAAATGATCACGTTTGAACTGACCAAGTCAACATTTGAGCTTAACTACCCCATATTTGACCTAAGTAACCCAACTTTACCTAAAAGTCAAAATGTCAAAACTTGATCTAAGCCAAATTGATTGAAAAATAATTCAAGTTCATTCCAAATCACTTGTTGAACTTGACAAAGCAATTCCACCAAACTAAAGCCTTAATTGACCTTGAACCCAACTGACCTAAAAAGGTCAAATTGAGCCAAACTAAATATAAACTAAATTGATTGGAAACAAAGATACCAATCTATTTCAAATGATCAACCAAACATAAACCAACCCATGACCTAATCCAAATAGGTCAAATGGGTCAAATTGGTCAACTTGACCCATTTCACCTAAATGAATCAAATTGAGCCAAATCCAAATATAAATCAAATTGAATCAAACCAATGATGCCAAAAAATTTCATATGGTCATATGAACTTGACCCAACACTTGGTTTGACCCAATTTGACCAATTGGTAAACTTGACCCAAGTTGACCCATTTTGACCTAAATGGGTTAACATGAGCCAAATCATATCAAAGCAACTCCAAAATCATTGAAACTTGGCCCAACCCATTTTTCAATCATACCAAACATACTCAAATTGAAATCCAAGCCAAATGACCATTGTAACCCTAGTCCATAGGGTAACCTAAAATCAAAACCACTTGAATTTGGTCAATTCCTTTTCATGGACACTTGTCATCCTCTTAGTGGACCAAATGGTCACTAATGAGGATGGTGCACATGACTCATTGGGTTTGGGTTAGTCAAACCAAAGGTTAAAATCGACCACCTCACTTGACATAAGTACATGAGAATCATTCCTCTACTCATTTCAAGCACATGGGAGCTTCATTACTCCACTCCACACCCAAAACCCAATGCCATGACACTCTACATGGCCTAACAACCCATTGAATAGGGTGAATTGGATCAAAATGGAAAGGAAGCTTGTGGCCATCTGATTCACCTAAGGGGAGATATACTCCCCCTAATTTCACTTGAATGTCATTCTCTTGTATTCGATTGAGTAAGAGGAAGCCAGAGGAAGCAATTGCAAGTCTCCCCAAGCTTCCCCAAGCCAATTGGATTTTCCATTCTCGATTTCTTCAAAACCAAAAATAGGGGAGGTAGCAAGATTTTCCAATTGATCTAATACTCAAATTTAGTCCAATTGATTTTGCAAGCACTTTGAGGGAACCCAATTGAGCTCACCCAAGCCTTCATCCAAGTCCTCAAGCCACGGGAAGAGTGCTCTAGACCAAAGCCGCAAGCACTTGAAGGGCACCTTTGTCCATAGATATATTTACTCAACCTTAACACCTCAAATCTTCAACAGGGCTTCGTCTCCACTAAAGGAAGCTACCTTAATGGATTTGAGCACCAGTGATAGCCTCCGGTGAGGTATGCCTTCAACTCGAGCTTAAACTAGAGAGTGTGTGGTATTTTATGAAAGGAATTTTCATCTCAAGTAAAATTGGCCATTGGATGTCTTCTTTCTTGCATGATGATGGTGTGGGTTGAGTTTGAGCACAATCCAAGCTCAATTGAGCTTGGATCTTGCCCTAGAAGATGGACAATGGCCATCTCCCACAGGCGAGCTCAGGGATGGATCATGGGTCATCCGTCCGCGCATTTTGGATGGACGGTCATGATCAAGATGTGTAGGATCCTTGATTTATCCTATTAATATCGTGAGCTTGACCTCAGCCGTCCAATCTTTGATCGAGAGAAGGAGAAAGTGTGTAGCACCATTGCGGTGCTATGATATGATAACTTAAGTGACCTCTCCCATCATGTCACATGGAAAGCAAGTGCCATGTTAGCCTCCACATGGCACCGACATGATTAGTCATATAATTAAGGGTTTTTGATCTCCCTAACTAACCCATCAATAAATCCCAAGAAAATTAAATGAGGTAAAAGTCATCCCCCTAAATGCACATGAGAAGTTTGGAATTAATCAGTGGGATAATTAGAGAGTAATTAGGGTTGTTAATTTTTCATTAAAACCCTAATTGAGGAAAATACACTTTTCAAAATCCATTAGAAATAACTTTAGATTATTCTCCTAATAAATATCTTTACAGTGCATTTTACTTTGTATTTTTATGATTTTTTTAAATGTAGTCATTTTATTTTGAAGTTTCCATGATTAATGAATCCTTAAACACTCTCCTTATGTAATTAAGGGTAATTAAGCATAAGAATAGTGGTTTAGTCCCTTTATTAAGTTAATTAATCCTTGCTTAATTAGAGAAGAGGTTTATGGAATGGGTTTGAGGAATTTTTCCTACGCCATTCCCTAAATCCCTTTCCTTCCTTAACCCAAACTTAATTAAGGGAAAACGCTCGGCTGCGCTCCCTCTCTGGCAATTTTGTGGCAATTTTGTGTTCCCGTACTATTCTCTATGGTTTGGCCGCAATTCGGGCCTCCCCGATCATGCTCGCTATCAAATTGCTTGTTTGCGCTTCCCCTGGTAGCTTATGCGATTCTCACCGGATCGATCAATGGAGGCTTCACCCTCCGCGCAATCGAACTCGTCGCTCCTAGATGTGCCGACTTTAACCTCCGACCCTAAAGGTACTCTGGATCCGATACTTAATCGCTGTATAAAGTTCTTTAAGGAGCTCTTAAGACTCCTTGTGCTAATGCCTTAATTTAATTTCTACATCCTTTCGTGGATTGCCGGCTGTCATGTGTTCTGACCAGGATGTGGAGAAATTAGCTAAGCCTATGAGTTCTCTTTGGTTGGAAAATTCTCTTACTGCCCTACTCTAGATAATATCGATCTTTCTTCCATAGCTTAAAGCTGAGTCTTCACTTCATTTGATTGATCCTCGACACATCCTCATTCAATTATCAAATGATTTAGATTACTCTCGTGTCTTTGCTCGTCGCTCCTATTTTGTGTATAATTGTCAAATGTGGCTCTTGAAATGGTCACCCCTTTTTGATGTCAAAGAAGAATCCCCTATTGTTCCTTTATGGCTTGCTTTCCCCAACATGAGAATTCACTATGTTACTCATCAAGTTTTGTTTTTGGCTCTCTATTTGGTAGACCCCTTCAAATTGATCAAGCCACCGCCACTAGATCTCGATCATTGCAGCATCTTGGTTGAAATTGACATTACCAAAAAATACCCCAAAGAAGTTTGGATTGGTTAAAAAATTTAGATATAATCGAAAGTTGAATTTGAAAATTTCCGCCTTTTGTTCTCACCGTAAGATCCATGGCCATGATCACAGAATGTTTTGTGTTACACCCTAACCTTAAAAGAATATCTCACAGACACTAGTACCTCTGGAACAGGGAAAATCAATAAGTTAGCTTATGTGCCAAAAGCTACTCATAATGGAATACATCCTCCTACACACGCCTCCCTATACTTGATTTGTCAAATGAAAAATATTCTGAGCTAGGTATACATACTACTATTGAGGTGAGACTAATGACAACTTACCTAGCACTACTCCTACTTGCAATAATTTAGCTTCTCATGACAAACCTTTGCTTAATTTGAATCTTAATGACAATCTGAATGGAAATTTTACATTGGATCAAAATAATGTTGATCCCTTGGTGTCCAAAATTTGAATATGCATCTTGGCAATGAAAATGTTATTTGCACTATTAATGGTGCAAGAACCTCCCTCCACTTCTCTGAGAGTGATACTCTTTATCCAAATTTCATCCTAACTCGATCAAGAAGGAGAAATCACCACTACAAAACATTGACGATTCCTTCTAGAAAATAAAACCAATCCCTTTCGATGGAGATACTTTGGATTCGATAGACCTTTCCAAACTATTCTTAAAAAAAATCTTATAAAGCCAAAATGACTAATAATAATTTCGCTAGAACCACACGTTCTTTCCTTACACCTCATAAATAATTATGTCCTTCTCTCTTCCTTTTTTCCATTTTCCTTTTCTATCTTCTCTTTTTTGAAATTTTTATTATGATAAATTTTCTTATTTGGAATATCCGAGGTTGTGGGACACTCCCTGTCCGCAACCGTGTTAGGAGCCTCTGTCGCTCTCATAACATCAAACTTCTTGTTATTATTGAGCCTTTCATTAACTCTTCTAAAATTGTTTATGTTGCTAGATTGCTTGGATTTCAAAATTTCTTCTTCAATCTTAATAATAAAATTTGGTGTTTTTGGGATAATTCAATCACCATTTCCATCATTGATGATCTTGATCAATTGGTTAATGTCAAAATCTCTTTAGGTGACTTTTCGGCTTTTGGTTCCTTTATCTATGCCTCTTGTAATAGAGCCGGTAGGAACATCCTCTGGAACCATTTAAGAACCTTCGCCTCCTTAATTAACATTCCCTGGTTGGTTGGGGGCGATTTCAACACTATCATTGCTTCTTCGGAAAGGAGGGGAGGATGTTCTCTTAATCTTCATTCCATGGAAGACTTCTAATATGATCCTAGATTGCAATCTCATTGACATTGATTACGCACATGGCACAACTCTAGACTTTGGCGTCCTTTAACCCTCTTTAATTCTCTTTGGATTAATCAATGGCCTCTCACTTCTGTTGAACATTTGAGTAGAACTTTGTCTAATCATGCTCCTCTTTTGATCTCTATCAAAACTCCCCCCACTAACCCTCCTATTCCCTCATCTTTTCATTTCCAAAATATGTGGACCCAACATGGTGATTTCACTAATGTTGTTTCCACTAACTGGATGGCTCCCGTTCACCCGGATAATTCCGTTAAAGGCATGCTTTGGCTTTGGCTTAAGCTCAAGAGGCTTAAACAAAACCAATTGGTGGAACAAGCATAATTTTAAAAATCTCTTTACCAATCTTAAAGCTATGGAACAAGTGGTTTGTTCACTTGAAGAGGCTGTCTTAATCGACCCCAGTAAGCTTGAAGAGTTGAGCACTGCCAAAGATAGTTTGATTAATTACCAAAATATGGAGGAAACCTATTGGCGTCAAAATGCCGCTAGCAAACATATTGCTGATGGTGACAGAAACACTAGGTACTTCCATGCTATTTGTAATAAACGGAAAGCTCTAAACTCGATTAAGAAAATTAAGAACCCTAATGGTGGATAACTGATAACAATGAAATCAAGGATTCTGTCATATATCACTTTCAAAATTTATTAAATTCTAATCCTTCATTAGAAACCCCCTCCAACACCCATCTTATCTCTTCTATGATTACCAATGAGGATAACCATTTGCTCACTATGCGTCCCTCGGAAGCGAAGATTAGTAGTACTCTCAATAGCATGAACAATGATTCTGTTGTTGGTCCTGATGGTTTCACGACTCATTTCTTTCAACATTGTTGGCCTTTTATTAAATCTGATCTTGTTATTGATTTCTTTGATGGCAGCTCTATTCCCAGATATTTTTCAAGTACTTCTATTATCCTTATTCCCAAAACCATCAATCCTGAATCTGGGCAACTTTAGACCTATTAGTCTTTGTACCTTTTTCCAAAAACTCATTGCTAAACTTATTAATAATAGGATTAGCCCCCTGCTCCATAAAATCATCTCCCCTAACCAAATTGGTTTCGTTAAAAATAGAGCCATATCTGATAATATTCTCCTCGCTCAAGAGCTGGTTCATGGCATTGATGTTTCGAGGAGGTAATATGCTTTTCAAACCTGGACATTTCTAAAGCCTTTGACAACCACTCGTGGATTTCCTTTTCCAAATCTTGCATTTGTTTGGTTTCTCGATCATTTTATCCCATATAAAAGTTGCATCACTAACATCGGTTTTTTTCATCTTAAATGGTGAGTCCCTTGGTCTCTTTTCTTGAGCCATGGTTTGCGCCTTTTCTCCTTCTCTTTTATCATTGTTGTGAATATCTTTCGAGAAGCCTCAATGACCTTTTCATCAAAAAACCTAACATGGTTTTAAAACTCATGGTGGTTTCTCTATCTTAGCTTTGCGATGATGATCTTCGTAATGCCTCCCTTCAACATGTTAAAATATTAAGAATCTCTTAAATGATTTTGGCAAAGTTAGTGGTCTCTTCCTTAATGACAAAAAATGCTATTTTACCTCCTAAGATTCCTCCCAATAGATTAAATCAATCTCCAAAATTACTAATTTTAAGCAAAGTCAACTTCCCATTAATTACCTCGGCTCGCTTTTAAAGGCCGGAAAAAAGATCTCATCTTTTGATGACCTTATTCAAAAATTTCTAATAAAATTTTAGTTTGGGAATTTCATTTACTCTCTTTTGGTAGGCTAACCTTGATTAAGAGCACTCTTAATTTCATGCCTTTATATCTCATCCAAACCATTATGCCGACCATCTCTAGCATCAACAGAATTGAGCGTCTCTTAAATAAATTTTTTTGGGGCTCCAATACCTCTTCTAAAAAAATGCACTGGACCTCTTGGTTTAAAAGTTGTGGCACTTTTGTGAAGGTGGTCTTGGTTGTAAATCCATAAAAGAAGCTATCAATGCCTTTTCCTATAAACTCTTGGAATTTTAGAGTAATCAGTCTCGAGCTAATTTCATGACTAAATATTGCTAGGGTAAGCACCCCCTCATCTGTCCCTTTAAGCCGGTGACTCCTGTGGAAAAGACTTTGTTCTCAAATGGGATGAATCCTAATTTTTTGGGGCATCAACTCTGGTGCATCTTTCTTTTGGCAAGATAATTGGAGTGGTTGTGGTTCCATGGATAACTTACTCTACACCCATTCCACTTCCACTATTAGAGTAAACTCTTTCTGGCATAACAATAAGTGGAACAATAGTAAGCTTGCTGATTTTATCCCTTCTACTTTCTGGAATATGGTTACTACTATTCCTATCACTCCTCAAAATCAAGATCATATTCTCTTTAAGCTCTCTCATAATGGTGATTTCAACCTCAAAATGTGTGGCTCCACATTAAAGATACTCATGATTCCTCCTATGTATTCTCTAAACTTTGGAATAACAATATCCCTATTTCTTATTCTCGTTTCTTACTTCTAAAAAAATTTTATCCTGTTGATTCCTTGTTGTGGGGTAAAGGGTTCCATTTACCCTCTAAATGTCAATGTTGTTTTCATATTGAGAATGTTAATCATGTCTTTGTTAATGGGGTCATTGCTTCTAAACTTTGGATTTGGTATGATGATCTTTTTAACACTATCAATTTCAATGGCTCTCTTACTTTATATCAACTTCTTAAAATTTATTTTGATAATACTATTAAAGGTCACATTAAAGTTATCATTGCTATCACTCTTATCTGGTTCATATGGATGGACCGAAATGATGCAAAACACCGTGGGATCCCTATGAACCATGTGAGGATTATTGTTAGAACTAAAAAAAAAATTTGTGACTTGTTTAAAGCCAATCTCATTCATTATAAACATTTTAAAGGCTGTAAATTTGTGGCCAATAAAGCGGGCATAAATTCTTGGATCAACTCTTATCGAAATGACAAGATTGTCTATTGGAAAAACCTCTTGATCACATTATTAAAATCAAGATGGCTCGTCTCTCATAATGGCTTTGTGGTGGCATGAACTCTAAGGGTATGTGGTCCTATGTGCTTTTGCTTATCCCCTTATTTCTGACCGCCCCTTTTTTACGAACTTATGGCGGTCTTCAAAGCTCTTGAGATTTGTCTCCAAAATGGTGGATCAATATTTGGATCGAGGTTGATCTTCTCTGATTGATCTTTTGACTTCCACTAAGATGAGCGACTTGTACTACCTCCTCAAGCAAACTAGATCTCTTCTTTCCCAACTGAATTTTAACATCACACATGTTTGGCGTGAAGGAAATGCTTGTGCTGACTACCTTGCCAATCTGAGTGCTAGATCCAATGGTATCATCTTCTTTGATCAACACACCTTACCCAAACACTTGCATGGGCTAGTTAACTTGGACAATTCTGGGTTTCCTAATCTCAGAGCTTAATCTAAATTTTTGATGTTTTCTATCCATTCATCTTTTATTTGTATGCTTCTTTATTTTTTGGTTTTCTGTTCTTTTTTGTTCCTTTTGTGGATGCTTCACATGGATATTACTTGGTGTATGGATCTTTGTGTCATGCTTTGGTGTTTTAATAACTCCTCCTTCATTTGGAGGCTCACTGCTTTTGGCATTTACATTGATAAAATCTTGTTGAGCTATGTGCATACGGATAATCAGCATAGGAATTATGTTGAGCTATGTGTCAGCTGCTATTGGTTTTATAACCCCAATCCTACTTGGGTTTCTTATAACAATGATGGCTGCATTCCTAATCCTAGGAGGCTTAATCATTGCTGGATGGAGATTTTTATTTTGATGGGTTTAGCTACTCCCATGTGGGGGGTTTCCTTCTTTTCTCCCACCTGCTATGGCTATTTTTTGCGTTCTCTTCTCTACAGCGACCTCCCTACTCCTTATGAGACTTATGTAAAAACTTAGATATTACTTCTTGGTTATCATTATATGCTTCTTTCACTTTGCTTGGGTGGAATCTCTGGCATTCTGCTGTTTCTTTCTGCACTGTTTATTTTTTGTCCTGGATGGAGTTTATTCAGATTGTTTCGCTATTTACCAGATCCTTTCTGCAGAATGTTAGATTGGGGCTTCAAGTTCTTTTACTTTTGTTGATAAATTTTTTTTCGGTTTTCTCATATTCCTCAGGAATGGTTTTTCTTGTTGGCCTCTCTTTTAGTTTTCTTGTTTACCCCTTTTCTCTATTTTTCTTTTCTGCTCTGTTGCTAACATTTGGGATCTTGTTGGTCTTCCCGCAGCTATTTTCACTCTTTATGCTATGATGGGAACATGCAAATCTTGAAGATCATTCTCATTCGCTTGAATTTAATCAATGATTTATCTTATATGCATAACTTGGTTATTGGCCAACCTATTGGTTATTACTTTCATTATCCTTGGCAATACCGGGTTAATGTGACTAAGCAACGCTTTTGCTTTTGAATGTGTCTTATTGGATTGGTTTGTGGTGGGGAGCGTCATTACATATCCCTCCCCATCTCACCTTTTCCTCATTCCTACTATTTTCTAGAATCAGGCATGAGTTGGGGTTTTCGACTTTCTTGCTACTTGACTTAATTATTTTAATCCAAAGTAGGGTGCTATTGAGCACCAATTGGTTGCAACTTTCCTTATTGCTGCTATTTTACTATTTGTGATATCCCATGTCTACTCTAATATCTCTTTGGGAATGGAATTGTGTTATGCATTTCAATGCTAGTCATTGGCTTTTTGGGTACTCTTTTCATATTGTTGTCTTTGTAAATTATGGTTGTTTTTTGATTCACGATCTCCCAACTGTTTGTACTACTATCACAATTTGATCATGTTGCTATTTTCATCCTATATCTGTTTCCCATAGTCAGATTTCTTCTTTTTTATTATGGGATCCATCTTATGTTCTGTCAATTCTTAATGGCATATCCTATGGTCAACTTGTTGATAACTTCTGTCTTAGTTGTTGGCTGATATGGCACCTTGATGCTACTGTCAATCTTGCTATTTCTGGTCTTGTTTTCTTTCAGCGGTTTGGAGTTACTCAATGGTTCATCATTCGCATTCTTGAGGTTGTGGGTAAGTTTGTGGGAATTCCTTGAACTCATACATTATCTATTTTATATCCTTTTTATTAATATTTGCTTTTCCTAATGGGTGTATTAACTGTAATAATGTCCCCATTTTTGATTTTTGGAATTCTATTTTCCTTGCCCAGCAAGTTTTCTTTGTTTTTCTTTCTGTCTTTGATGCTAATATCTGGGATGCTGTTTGTCTTCCTTGCTGTTGTTTTCCCTCCCTATGCTATGATGGGAACATGCAATACTTGAAGATCTTTTTTCTGTTATGCTTGAAATTAATCAATTGTTTATCTTATATGCATAATTGGGTTATTGGCCAACCTACTGGTTATTATTGTCATTATCCTTGGCAGAGTTGGATTAAGATGACTAAGCATCCGCATCGTCGATTTCTTTGAATGTCACTTACTGGATTGGCTTGTGGGGGGAGCTATTCATTATCTATCCCTCCCTTTCTTTATATATGTTTTTGAGTGGCCTCTTGGCCAGCTTATTGGTCTTAGCTACCTTGTTTGTTGGCTGAACTGGATTAACTCTCTTCATGCTCTCTCTGGGTTTTGGTTTATTTTGTTCTCATTGAAGTTTTTGATTGCTTGGTGGACTTTGCTTTGAACCCCTTATTGGTTTATTATATGCTTATCATCGGTCTACCTTATCTGCTGCTATTTTTTTCATCTTTTTTCATATAAACTTGCATCTATTGCACTGTTTATAATGGATGGGTGGCATTATGGCAAGCTAGCTGGTTTTTGTTGTTTTGATTGTTTCTTATCTTGGAGATTTCCTATCTTGGTTTATCAGGACACCTATGTTGGCTCCATCTTTGTTGGTTGTAGGATTTCAGGGTCCTATGTTCAGCATTTTCGACCTCTCGATGGTGATGGTTTTGGTGATTTTGTCTAAGTTGCCTTCAAGATAACTATTTTTATGCTCTATCTATTTTATTAATCAACGCCATATTTACTCGATTGAGAGGTTTTATGGCCAACAGTCCTTTCTGTCTTGGATGTTGTCTCTTCCTGTTGTCTTGGCTATTTTTTGCCTTGGTTATCCAGTCCTATTTTTACGGATTCTAATGTTGATACTCATTTCAATCCTCTTGTTCATTTTTCTTCTCGTGTGTTCCATTGTTGCATTAGTTATTTTGCTGTTGGGGTTGGCTTTTCAATGTCTTGTTATGCTGCTACTATTCATCTCGATTGTTGTGATCGCACTGCTTGTCTCTATTCCCATCTCGTTGAGTTAGGTTTTATGCGGTATTCTCGAAAAAAAGTGGTATTATGGACGCTTTCGCCTTTTCTATCTTGTTCTCTTGGTTGTTTTTGAGGATTATCAATTTTGGTCACGAATCGCTATTGAGCTGTAGCTCTAGTCTTTACTTGGTGCTATTTTTGGTTGGTTGCATTTTTCGTGTTGAGCTATGATGCCTTCCTTTACAATTGTTTTTCTCCAATTACTGATATGGATATTAAAAAGGGGGTTGTTTCCTGCCCTGAAAGTTCCATTTATATAGCATATGATTGGGATGGTGTTAATTATAAGCTCATTGACTTGATTAGCAGGATTTCAGCAAGTTGTCTTAGCAGGATTTTAGCAAGTTGTCCCATCTGCTATTTGCTTGTGGAGGGATTATATGCTGGTTTGCTTTATTATTTAGATATCCCTTTTCATGAGGCTCTGGCTAAGATGACTAATTCTCTTATGTTTATATATTCTTATGTCAGGATGACTATATTGATGATATTTTTCTTGAATGGGACACCTTATCATTCAACTCTTTGCTCTCTATTTTAGATATGATTTTGTTTAGGATTTGGGGTAATAAAGCTCACAAGACTATCAACAACCGGGTGTTACCTCCTCACGTTTGTTGCTATGATGTGTGATGATCTCACTCCCTTTTGGTTTGGTAGTAGCTCATGTGATGTAACCCTTCAAGTTTGGATGCTCATATTTGCATGCCCAACTTGGTGTGACTGAACGAGCCTTCTATCAAATTTCCTTACTATCGCTCTCAGATTATATTGTTTTCATTTATCTCTTTGTCTGTATTACCTTAACTGTCCTAATCTCTCTCTCATTATAATTTTGCAGGTGATTCTCTCTTGTTCTCTTGCAGGTTTGCTCCATATTATCATGCACTCTTTCATCCTCCAGAGCATTGGCCTTAATCTTCCTTTAGCTTATTATGTTAATCATCTTGTATCTTTTGATTGCTTTAATATCTTCTTTTGCTTTTGGATGTACTTAGATAGGGGATTTACTCCTTAGGTTGATTGTAGCTCTTTGAGCGGTAGTTCTGGAGTTTACCCCCTTTAATGACTTTGTAACCCTTTTTTTGTGGCAATAAAATACCCCCACATGGGGTTTCCTAAAAAAAACTTAATTAAGGGCTAATCCTATAAGCACTTACTTAATTACTTTGATAAAATTTTCAAAACATTCCAGAACTTAACCAATGCATCTTGGGTAGGTGCTTAAGTGTTCAAAAACCTAAGTAGCTCCATCCCACATGTGTGGGAAGGGTTATGAAAGTACTTAAATTAAACCCTTTAACTTAATTAATCATTAATTGTGAGCCAATTGCATTAGGTTCCTTTCTTTCCTAGGATGCATTGCAAATTTAAATTCCTTGTGGTTTTATGTCATACATTGGCTCATAGTTATTTGATTAAATATGTTAAAGTGGTGTAGGTAAGGGGTAATTAATGCACTTAATTCACACCTTAACCTAAACTAAAATATAAAAATCATCTAATGGTTTTGCAATTAAATTAAAACAACATACACATGTGGAAAATGGGTTAGGACCAGCAAACCACTTCACATTTCTTAAATTCAAATCAAACTCAAACATAACTAAAAATCTCTTTAAAATAAATTTGATTTGATTTGAATAATTCTATTTCATAGGATTGACTTTAGGAATTAATTAGGGTGAATGAATTTACATGCTTTCATCACTTTATTTCTTTCCTAGCATGCTAAATGTGTATACCATATGAAAATCATGCATTCATGCTTTTTGAAGATCAAATTATGAAATGTTTCTTTTATGTCAAATTGCATGTTTTGGCTAAAGTAAGAATATGAATGGCTATTATCACTATTAAATCCAAAATTACTTTCAAAGCTTATGAATCAAACATAAAAATTGAAAGGTATGGTACTTATAATTATTTATGAGCTTGCATGTGAGTAAAAATATAAAGATGTGCATAATCTAGCTTTCCTTCTCTTTTCTTTTAGCATAGTTTTGAATAGGATTTGGCAAAGTGTATAGTTCATTTGAAAAGAACACAACACTTGCTTAAATCCATTCCTATGTTATTACTTAAGAAGGACATCCACACTTACATATATAAATTGCATAAATAAATCAAACAAACAAACACAAACTTTTACATCTTTCTTTTTCCATTCATTTCTTTTGTACATGTATATGTATTTAAGGAAAGTGGTATATTAGTCAGGATAACCCCGGGGTTGTGAGGATTTAAGTAGCTTCAAGTAGGTCTTGTACCTTACACCCCTGGTGCAAACAATGGTGTCGTACTCACTTATGTCTTTCATACATATATGTGTGCATATGAAAAATGGATAAAAGAATCCCTTTTTTTCTACTTAACAAAATCATGCATCATAAAAACATTCAAACTTCTTAAACAAATTCTCTTAGCATTAATCATTAAAGTGTGCTAAACATTTCCATTTCCATGTATATATATGCTTAGGATTCATTCATATGCATGTTACACATGTTGGGAAAGAAATGAAGTGATGTGTGTTTTGTGAGAGTGTTTCACTTTACTTAATCTTAAAATGCCTTTCTTTTTGAGTAGGTTTGTTTAGGGAAAATATAAACTTAGGATTAATTAAAACACATAATAAATTATTAAATAAATAAAAATCAAATATGAATCAACCTTAGAAATTACTTAAGGTAGGGAGGAAAGAGAAGTTCTCTTCTCTTTTTCTCTCTTTACAACTTAGTAATTAATTGTAGGATTCACTTAAACCAAATCAAAATATAAAATAAAATCAACCAAAGCCACTAAATCACTTACATGAAACAAACCCTCTAAGTTGAACATTTTTATACTTAGAAAACTTCAGCCTTAAAGCCTAGTTAAGCATACCACACAAACCTTAAATGGCACACACATTAGGCTAAGTCACCATTTCTAACTTTAGGTTAGGATATTTGCTTTTGTTTAGTGATTTTGTTTTAATTTGGATGTTAGGGTGCATGTGCGTAGACTGAATGGTAGAGAGATCTTAGTCTAACCATAGTCTTCTATAGGGGATTGTACTTAAGGGGCATTGTAATAAAAATATAACTTCTTTTGATGTGCTTATACCCCTAAGCATAATCCAAAATAGACCAAGTGGACTTGGTTACCCATGTGTAGAGTGTTAAGTCCAATTTATATATATACATGTTTGGGATTGTATGGTTTGTTTGGCTAATCTCTACTTTAAAGGGTGTTAGTTAGATTTCCTTTTTTTCATTTTCATGTACTTTTGCAATTAGGATTTTGGAATGATTATTATGGGGGATTAGGATGAGCATTGGTCATAAGATCATGTCTTATGTACCATGTGAAGCCTTTGGAGTAACCATATTTTAACCAACCAAAAGAAGAAAGAAGGAAGAAGAAATGAAGAATGAAGACCCCCATGACATGAATTTCTTGCTTAATTGTAATTAATTCATTTGTAATCTAGGTTGTATAATGGTTGAGCTTGGTTGCCCAATTTATTTTTTAGATTTGTGCGGTGGAGCCCGACCAAAAATGGCCTTTTATTCTTTTGCGCTTGTTTTATAAACTGATTGATGTTTTAACTTGCGCATCAAGATGGCATCTTTTCCTAGTTTCTTCCTTTCTTTGATGTATGGTCTGGATGACGATTAGGCTTTTAGGAAAGTAAATTTTTTATCCAATTAAATAACTTAAATTAAAATAAATAACTCATAACCTCACCTAAATCTTAGGTTATAAAACAAGATAAAAGAATTAGCAACCCCTTAGTTGGATGTTGTCTTACTTTTCTAACATCATGCATGAAAAGCATATTATTTCACTCTTGATTGGAGGGCTTCCACCTTTGCCAGAGAACTTGGCTTATCATGTGAGAGCCATGGTGAAAACACATCTCCTTATCTTGCTGATTTTGGCCCATAATCTAATTTCTCATGCACTAGGCATATAAATCCTAATGCATGTGGCAAATTGATTGTCCAAAATAAAAATAAAATGTAACAAAATTTGCATTAGATTTAAGTCATTGAAGTATGCCCTACATGATCTAGTCTCTTATGGAGTGTGTTTAAGGACTTAGTCTCTTTCTAAATAAATAACTGCTTAGCTATCTTTCCAAAGCATTTGACTTGCCTACATATTTTAAAACCATAGGAGGAGTTAGTTGGCCACCCCCAGGCGGTTATAAGTCCAATAATCGGGTGGTTTATCCTCTCTTATGTAGGTAAACCAATTACACATTTTCACTTTAGATTTATGTCATGCTTTTGGCCCTCACCAAAGCTCCCTAGATTTAGGTTCAACAATTACTACTTCCCTTTGTGGGCTACGAGCATAAATCCTCACCTCTTAGGCATTTTTGTGACCTTGTATCATGGAATTATAAGCCCTAGTATTCTAATAAAAATTCAACTCAAATAAATGAATTCAATTTCAAAAATGTAAAACCCCACCATAAAATAATTTGGGGTGCTTACTAGGCTTCCTAGTATCTTAAGCACTCCCTACTTTTTTTCATTTGGCTTCGATAAGAACTCCCTCCTCTTGATCGATCACACTTTACTTTCTAAAAATAAACCAATTGATTGATTGTACTACCTTTCAAAATCTTTGGAGATAATAATCATTTACCTTAATCGAGAGTATTCCTAAGGAACCCTATTCCTTAGGATGTAATTAACTATGGGAGCTTGCCCCTATAGGGAACTTAACGAACCTAGTTTAAAATAAACCCTACTTTACTTTTCCATATAAAGTAAGAGAAGAATCTCTGGTACATTTTGAAGACTCATAATCTTTAGAAGTCCTTATTAAGGTGATTAGGTCCATTGTAGGGTGGTGACTTCTATCTATCAAGATAGTACACCTTTCCTCAATGCCATACCCGATCACCCTAATAAGAACATCTGGGATCTGTGGCATCCCAACAAGGTGTATATTTCTATTTTCATTTATCCTCTTCAAAAGGATAGATGAAGGCAGAAATATTTTCACCACAGATTTTTTCAGCGACTCCACTGGGGAAGGTTCCTCTCTCCATCTTTGGTAAATGATCGTTGTCTCCAAGTATCAATAGTGGGTTTGTACTTTTGTACAAATCCAAGACTATCTTTCTTTCTTGGCACTTAGCTTATTTCATCCTTAAGTTAAGCTAGCCAACATCTCTGGGTTTTAGGACTTCACCCCGTGTTGGTCTTAAAATCCCCAGTTCTCCAATGGGTAAAAAAAAATTTAATAAAAGAGAATAATTAAAATACTTCATCCTTACCATTTTTATGGTAAGGAAAGGTTCATTCTAAAAATAAATAAATAAATCCTTTATGAAAAGTCTCAATTTTTGAAAGCACTTTTCAAAATACACTTAATAAAATATTTTCACTACATCTAACAATTTTTATAATCGTTACATGTAGAAACATTTCAAAAATAAAACTAATAATCATAACTTCCAAAGCATAAATGAACTTCTTCACTCAATTCATTTTGATGAAGACTTCATTTTCAAAAAAAATAAAAATTCCAACATTCCTAAACTTTCAAAAAGCACAAAATTTGAAGATGGGACTTTCCATTCAATAAATCCAAATGTGTTGGATGGATGTTACATCTTCAAGCAAAATCACAACTTTGAAATTCCACTCAACACATTCCACATGTGTTAAGTTGGAATTCTCAACCTTTCAAAAAGCACATATGAAACCTCTCCATTCAATATATCCATATTTATTGAATGGAGGTTTTATTTCCAATAAAAATCAAAAATAATTTTTTAAAAAGCACATATGAAACCTCCCCATTCAATATACCCATATTTATTGAATGGAGGTTTCATTTCCAATCAAAATCAAACATAAATTCTCCAAAAGCACATATGAAACCTCTCCATTCAATATACCCACATCTATTGAATGTTTTCATTTCCAATCAAAATCAAAAAATAAACTTTCAAGAAGCACATATGAACATCTCCATTCAATATACCCAAATTTATTGAATGAAGATTTCATTTTTAAATAAAATGACATTATTTTGAAATGCCACTTAACATATCCCATATATAATTAAGTTGGAATTTCCTCTTTTAAAAAGCAATAATCACACATGAAAATACATCTTTAAAAATGAAACTTAATTGGTTTCCATCTTACATACCCAAATTTGTTAAAGGGAAATCTCTCATTTCAAAATCAACAAAACATATTTGGAACTTCATTCTAGCATACCATATTTGCTAATGTGAAGTCTCTATTTCCAAAATACTTAAAAAATACACATTTGGTACTTCCTTTTAGCATACCACATTTGCTAAAGTGAAGTCTCCATTTTCAAAACAAATTCCAAAATAAAAGAAACATATTGGAACTTCATTCTAGCATACCACATTTGCTAAAGTGAGTCTCCATTTTCAAAACAAAATCCAAAACAAAATTTGAAACACATTTTTGGAATTTCATTTAACATACTCAAATTTGCTAACTGAGGTGTCCATTTCACAAAATTCAAAACACATTGGAACTTCATTTTGGCATACCACATTTGCTAAAGTTCACAAAAGAAATATTTTAAAACAAAAGAAACATATTGGAACTTCATTCTAGCATACCACATTTGCTAAAGTGAAGTCCCCATTTTCTAAACAAAATAAACACATTAGGATTTCCTTAGCATACCCAAATTTGCTAATAATCCTATTTTCAAAATCAAATAAAAAAATGAAAAGAAAAACATTAGGATTTTCTCAGCATACCCAAATTTGCTAAAGATCTTATTTTTCAAAATCAAAATCTCTAAAAAACAAAATAAACACATTAGGATTTTCTTAGCATACTCAAATTTTCTAAGAGTCCTATTTTCAAAAAATTTCAAAAATAAAACACACTTGGATTCTTCATTTTAGCATACCCAAATTTGCTAAATGAGGATTCCATTTTTCAAAATCACAAATGATTCACAAAACAAAGCAAACAAAGAAAAAGAAGAAATTATTTTCAAACACCCCACTTAGCATACCCAAATTTTCTAAGTAAATCCAAAAAAAATCACAAATCAAAAACAAAATCAATTGACCCTTTACTTTAACATACCCAAATTTGTTAAATAAAGGGTCCTCAAAATCAAAATCAAAATTCAAATATGAACCTATGGAAGCATCTCTCCAAAAATATTTGAACCCATTTTCAACATACCCAAATTTGTTGAAAGTGGATTCTACATTCAAAAAAATTTCTCTTTCCAATCAAATCTCAAAATCTCTTCTAAATCCATTTGAGCCTGACTTAACACTTTCAAATTCTAAATTCAAATTCAAAATCAATAAAATAGGAATCTGATTCAAGTTTATTTTCGACATTGAGTTCACATCAATTTCAATCTTAGTTGATTTGATGATTGCAATGGCAGAGCAAAAGTAAGTGTTCTCGTTTCCTCATGGGACGGACTTGGCCTGATCAGGCCAGCCTTCCTCGACTATGCCCACCTCATCCACTTTGGTCAAGGCTTTGAGGGGGAGGATTACATGTGAGGGCACTCCCCTCATGAGTAGAGCATAGTGGGAGGCGGCGTCATCCAGTTGACATGCCATCGACTCAGATATTCTCACTAAAGAGGAAGCGGTGTGGTTCCCAAATAGTCGGTGCGGTGTGTTCCTTGATTTCCCATGCTAGTTCAAGCACCCTCAAGGGAAGGCTCCTGATCTAGATTGTCTCCCCTTTTTGAGGTTGGGTCTAGCTCTTACTCTACTCACCGGGACCCAAGAAGAAACAAGAACCACATGATAAAGTGGTACCACACACTTGCATTCTAGGGAGATGGAGCATGCATTATAGGAGTTTCCCATGATGGTTTCCCTTACAGAAACCGTTCCATCCTCTCTCTAGGTCGAGAGGATGCTAGGAGGATTCTTCACCTCCACGGTTAGTTCAAGCACCCTTAGTGAGAGGAGGAGGTGGTATGTGCCTCCATTCAATTTTATCTGAGTAGGAGATCTACGGATGATCTAGTCAGGCTCAATTTGATTTGAGATCAGTCATTCCCCATAGTGTGGGTAGGCCTTAGGTAGGAGGGGCTAGAAGCCCACACATAGTTCATGTCTAACTAGTAGGAGAAGGTCAATGGACCTCCTCACTTGTGGATTTTTGGATCCTACCCGACCATACGATATCTTACTTACGGGGACTACACATCATGAGGAGAGCTCTATCAGAGAGTCGGTGGTGCCTCCACCATTCTTTTCCCTCTCATCTCCATTACACATCTCGCATCTCTATTCACCAAGGCCATGAAGGCCACATCGGGAGAAGGACCCGTTGGTGATCATTCTAGAGATCCTCCCATCTACACCCTATTATGGCGGTGACTCTCGAATACGCGATGGTGGTGAAGGAAATGGCCCTCAGTATAGTCATCCCATCACCACCACCACCACATAGATATAGAATGTTGTTGAGAAGGAGAGGTGTGGGTTTAGTCACACATGATGATAGATCCTCCTAGAGTGTCTCCATAGATCGGTGTGATAGGAGCATATTTCTTCCAGTGAGTATAGCCCTCACGGGGTTAACTCTCCAGGAGTAGGGGAGGTATGGTGCATGATAGTGATCCCACCATCGACCAGATCTTTGTGCTGTTCATAGACCATTCTCTAGATGATATTGTAGCTATCTCATGGAGAAGAAAGAAGATCATAGGATATGACTAGTCCGATGAGGAGAAAGTTAGCTTTGATCCCAATGAGGATGATCTATTGGAAGATTTAGTGGGGGTGCACATGGTTGATACCCGGGGTTCTCTCCTTCATGACCAGCAGACTATGGAAGGTGTTGAGGCCAAGAAAGAAGACACAACCAACTCGACCCAACACCTCCTTTAGCAAATAAAGTAGAAAGATGATCAGATGGATAGGATGGGGAAGCAACTCAAGGACTAGTTAGCAGCAGTCTTAGCACTTTAGAAATAAGCACCGATAGTCCATCCTACTATAGCTGAGACTAATCAGCCAGAGTTGGTGCATGTCTTGGATCTAGCTAAGACTTTACCTCCAGTAGAGCAAGGTAGCACCATGTATAGGAAGGTAGTGGATAGTACCTCCATATAAGAAAAGATATCAGAGCATGGTTGAGCGGGTGAGAGAAGCATTGGCTCAAGCAGGAGGATCATCAATTCCAAGGGTAGACCTACCGGAGGAATTTGATGCATCCAATATCCTAAGGGTTTGTGCACCTTCTTTCAAGAGCTTGATGGCGGTGGGAACTTGGTAGCATATTGCTCATTTAGCCGGTTGTTGCAACCTGCATGATCTCTTCTATCTCTTTATTAGTAGCTTAGTAGGCATAGTCTTTGATTGGTACACTAAACTTTCCAACAATTCAATGAAGACTTTTGCTGAGTTGGAGCAACTCTTCATCAAGCGGTTTGCTGGAGCTCAACAATGGGTGATTGTAGGCGATCTCATTGTGGCTCAACAAAATCTCAGTGAGTCCCTCATTGATTACATTCTCATATGGCATAATTTAAGTATAAAATGTGAACCACAACTGTCTAAATAGCATGCCATTGAGATTCTGCTTAACAATATCCATGGCCCTTCATGCTCAAAGGTTTCACCATCAAAACTTTTAAGAAATTAATCAACAAGGAGGCTAGCTTACAAGGAGAAGCCAAACAATTGCCTTTTCTAGACCAATCAACAAAGTAGAAGCCACATAATGCTTTTGAAGAAGCCGGTGATAGCGATGAAAAGAGAAAGCTCGAGATTTAAGACCTCGTGCTCCGACCATCACTTCCACCTCCTCCACCACCAGAGGCAGCCCCGCCAGTAGCCTCCATGGCCTACACCTCCTCCTTAACCACATCATCGGAGTGGTACACATACCACAGTAGCTATGGTCCACCTACTCTTTTGGATAAACTTAACAAGCCTTATTCATTTAAGGGAGGTAATGAAAATCTTTAAGAATCTCTTAAAGAAGCGATTTTAACTACCCAAACCTAGGAGAAGGAGGAAGTGGGCAAAATGATCCTAACTTTTGCCCTACCAATATGCTAGGTCATGTTTTGGAAGATTGCTTCACATTTAAGGACTGGCTTGAACATAGCTTTAAGACCAGTGTTATAGTCATGCCAAAGGAATATCTTGTGGAACAACCATTCAGTTCCATTAGGTTAATCCTTGGGGATACTTGTGATCCTTCCAAAACTAAAGAAGGTTGGGATATCTCCTTATCCAAAACCTATAAGAAAATTATCTCAAAAATCAAGAAACTTTCCTTAGGTGCACGACTCAAACCTCCAACATCAAGGAAGGTTTGCAAGTTGTTGAGCCAACTCGGGAAAGGGGAGTCCGGCATAGCGATGTGCCCGATAGCCAAGTAGCATACCACCAGCGTCAGTCCAGTCCACCATTGCAGCTACTACATCATCGACCTCCTCTACTTCAGCTAGCTCTTCTTCTAGTAGACATCTTGTATTGATGGATGAGGGCATCAAATCCCTCACCCCTCTTACTTTACTTGATTACTACTATGTACCTCCTATCAAATCTAAGAAATTAAAGAATAAAGGTAGCTTAAATTATATGTGTCCACTGGGTTGTCTAAATCTATTCTAATGATAACTCTTCAAGTCTAATAATATACTATAACAATTCAATCTTCCTCTTTTGATTGAGTTGGATTTTCCTACTTATACTAAGTTCATCTTGAGATAGACTTGGAATCATTTGATTTCGAGGGTCCCATAGGAGAAGTTGTAGGTGAACCTGACATGCATGTAGAATCTTCCATTACCCTACCACAAGAGATCACTAAAGTCAACCTCCATAGTGGCAAGGTTCTACCTCCTAGGGCAACACCTCAAGATAGAGGGAAATAAGTCATTAGTTTAGGATCAAGCCCTCCAGGATGCTCCACCTTGATATGCTTGGAAAATCAGCCAAGGTGGACTACAATGTCTCTCTCTCACCTAAGAAAGTTACCATCTAAGCTAAGCATATATGATGCCCTTATCTTATCCAAAGAGATGAGGGAATCATTAATCAAGGCTCTCCTTGATCCGAGATATGCTTAGCTTGACCCTTATTGGAGAGGAGCACATTATTCAGAAGCTGATCACTTTCACGGATGAAGACCTACGGGGACATGCACAATCATTCCCTCTACATTACATTGATGGCGGTTGACTTGCAGTTCTCATCGATCTAGGTGCATCTGAACATTATGAGTCTAAATATCCTTCCCTATTTGAGGTTTGACATATCCACACTCTGAGGAGATCGGATGATGTTGAGAGGATTCAATGAACAAGGAGAGAGGGCTTTAGGTTCCATAGTGTTACCTTTGGAGAAAAGTGACTGAAAGACTTAAGCCAAGTTTTATATCATTGAGTCGAATACTTCATTCACTACTTTGCTCAGTAGGCCTTGGATACATCAGAACAAGATGACTCCATCCTCCCTCCATCAGTGCATCAAATTCAGAAAGGATGGGATTGAGTACTATGTCAAAGGAGATGAAAAGCCATTTTTAGTTATAGAGGTTGAGATATATGAGGATGCGACCTACTATCTTCCTCAAAATACCCTTTCTCATGAACTTGGACAAAATTAAAATTCAAAAGAAAAAGAAAATGAAGAAAAAGAAAAAAGAAAAAGAAAAAGAAAAGAAAAATGAAAATCTAAGTGAACAAGAAAGGGAAATTGAAGAAGAAATAGAGCGCATATCACATTCCACCCATAGTTCATTCCATCATATGGACATGTGGGTAGGATGACTCGACCTCCACAGAGGCAGAGATGAAGGCGTTCAGGTGGAAGACCCCTGGTTGGCCATCAGCCAATAGGGGTTATGTTCCAGTTCATAGGAGTACCCATACTATTCACATAGATTTGGAATCTTGCTCGAAGGATGAGACTAATGTGATTAGCACACCAGCCAACCCCTCTTAGTGAGTTTCATTGGAGGTGACACTTGAGCTAGACAGTGATGAAGACCAAGCCTCTAGACAAAGCAAAGTACTTGATTCAAATGTATGTAAAACTATCAAGCAATGGTTAGGAACCTTAGCTCTAACCTCACTTTCATCTCAAAAAATTGAAGGTTTAGTAGTTAAGGAAGCCCCTCAATCTTCCAGGGATGTTAAGCTGAAGAGATTCCTTTTGGGATCATCATCTTCAAGTTATGAAGTTGATGTAGAACTTGAGGATGATTCATATAAAGAATTAATGGAATTATCTTTTGATTAGTACTCACCTTATGTTATTAATCTTACAAAGAAGGATTTAATTCCTTATTCATGGTCTAAGCGCAGGTCAGAGTACTTCAAAAATCTATGGAACAACATAGGTAGGGATGCACAATCAAGATTAGGACTAGGATTCAGTACAGTGGGTCCAATCAAGGATGATGATTACTACTTAGTTCTCACCAACCATCTGGAGTCTGATAGGTTCTTTTCACACCAAACCAACTCTTATGAGGATGTTTGTTTAGAAACCTTAGATGATCTCCAAATCAAAGATGCATCACCAAAATTTGAAGAGGAGATCCATTCAATAATTGACAAGCTTAAAGAAATCAACCTCGAGACAGAAGAAAATCCACACCCAACATACATCAGTTTGTTGTTGAATGAAGAAGAAACCAATGACTTATTTAGGCTATTGACTGAGTTTAAGGATTGCTTTTCAAGGAGTTATGAAGAGATGCTCGGATTATCTCCTGACATAGCAGCCACAAACTAGCAATAGATCATAGTGCTAACCCTATCAAGCAAGCTCCTAGATGCATGCAAATAGAAATCAAACAATAGGTCATTTTAAAGTCAAAATTGATGATCGATGTTGGTTTCATCGAAGAAAAATACCCTACCTGGTTAGTAAGTCATCCCAGTTAAGAAGAAGAATGCCAAATTCTCTATGCATCAATTTGGGACTTAACAAGGCATGTCCTAAACATGAGTTTCCTCTTCCTATACCAGAATTAATAGTGGACATTGCCTCATCTCATGCAGTTTTCTCCTTCATCGATGGGTCATCTGGCTAAAACTAAATTAAGATGGCCCCTGAGGATGAAAGAAACACTGCTTTTCAAACTTCGATTAGAATCTATTGTTATAAGGTCATGCCTGTCAGCCATAAAAATATTGGTGCTACATACCAACGGGCCATGACTCAAATCTTCAACTAACTCATCCATCATCAGGTTAAGTGATACGTTGATGATCTAGTAGGCAAGAGCAGAGAAAAAGAAGACTGTCTCTTTGGCTTGAGAGTAGTTATTGAATGGTTAAGATAATATAATCTCAAAATGAATCCCCTAAAGTGTGCATTCAGAGTAGCATCAAGAAAATTCCTTGGGTTTGTTGTCCGACACTGGGGAATAGAAATATATCCAGAAAAGATTAAAGTAATCTTAGAAATGCCACCTCCGAATAATTAACTCAACTCAGATCTTTCCAAGGATGACTGGCATATCTAAGATGCTTTATTTCCAACCTATCGGGGAGATGCAAACCATTCTCATTGTCAAAAGGATAAGTTCAATGCCTTTGAAGATATCAAGTTCCTTCATTATATTCACAAATACAAATGAAATCCATACCCTAGCTAAAACCAAATCAAACTAAATCAAACCAAAACTCTCAAGCCCTATGGACCTCTCTGTAAACATCAAATCTGTACAAATCAAAAATCAATTAGTTTCTTTATAAACTAATTACCCATTCATTTATATTCATAAATATAAATGAAACCCATCCCCCAATGACCAATAATAAATCAAACTAAATTAATTCTCTACTTAAGCCCTTTTGACCTACACCCTTATGCTTGGTCAAATTTGCTTTCAAATCATTCTAAACTCAACTAATTTTCTCATGAATCATCTATATCTTCATTTATACCCCCAAATATAAATGAAATATAAATTTACATGACCAAAACCAAGTCCAAAAATAAACCAAAACCCAATTCAAGCCTTTTTAGCCAATTTCTTGGACTTCGCTAAATCGTATCCAAATCAAGTCAAAACTATTAGATTTTCTCATGAATCAATCATTCCTTCAATCATTTATCCAAATATAAACATAAATTATAATTATCAAACCAAACTCAAGTCATGCCCAAGTTAGCCTTTTTAACTTGAAAACTTTAAATGAGCCAAAATCCATTAGACTCTAAATTGATTGTAGTTGGATTTATATTTCAATCGTAGGCTCATATATGAGTTCAACTAAACTTGAATCAAGCCAAAATCAAACTAATTAACTCATTTAGGTCCACTTGATAAAGAACCCTTTTTTAACCAAGTTTCTAATCCATCTTAACTTGGATTGAAATAATCCCATACAAACCTCATATCATGATCAACAAATCACCCTAGGATGATCAATCACCTCAAATTGGGTCAAACTAAGTTAACTTGGTCCTTTGACCAAATCAACCTTTAGCCCAAATGAAACCTAAACAAGCCAAAACCCACCATATATTAAATTTATTGAAACCATTGATCCAAACTAACTCATGATCAATGATTGAACATGACCAAACTCTCAATTGAGCCAAACCAAGTCCAATTGGCCATTTGACCCAAGTTGACCCAAATTGGCCTAAAAAGCCAAAATGAGTCATATTACAATCTAACTCAAATTGGTTGTAACCAATGGCTCAAGTTTATTCCAAATCAATTATTGAACTTCACAAAAGCCATAATCAAGCCCAATTTGACCAATTGGTCAACTTGACCCAACCTAGCCCAAATTGACCTAAAAGGTCAAATTGGCCAAAATCTAAATTAAACTCAAATTGATTCAAACCAAAATCTAAAATCACTTTCAATTAACCAATTGAACTTGAACCAACACCTAACCCAACTCAATTTGGTCAAATTAGTCAAATTGGTCAACTTAGCCCATTTGACCTATAAGAATCCAAGTGAGCTAAAATCAAACCAAATCCAAATTGATTAAAACCACTTGAACTAAAACCCTCCAAATCATCATTTGAACCTAAACCAAGTCTTGGTTTGACACAATTTGACCAATTGATCAACCCAACCCAACATGAACCCATTTGACCAAATGAAGCCAAAACCCATAAAACCAACCCATGAGACTTTGGTGGCTGACAAAACCTGACCCAAATTGACCCTAGGTCAGCCCAAAGTCATCACAAAGTAAAGTGGACCCCACATAAGGGGATTAGCAATTGGACAAATCTCTTTGCATTGGATTCATTCCCCCATTTGACAAAGTCCACTCTCTCATCACTTGGGCAGCCATCCAATTACTAAATGAAGAATGTCTAACCTTCCTATCCCACTCTAAGCACACTAGGACTTGCCATGAACCAAGGGGAGGTGAGTTAACTCACCTCCCATGCAAATCGAGCACCCCATGGACAAAGAAAAGGAATTCTCCCCATATTAAACATTGAGCCACCTCCCAAGCCTTCTCTCACTCCTAGTGTGCCATGTGGACCTGATGAAGATAATTATGGTGGTCTGACAGTGATTGGCCGGTGAGAAAATGAGATTGAATCCCATCCGTCCACCTTAACAATTGAGGGGGTATACCCCCTCAATTCAAATAGGAATTGCATGATTCATCTTTGTTTGAGCTAGAGAGAGTGAAGGAGAGTCTCCCATAGCCATTCCCCATGCTCTTAAGCTCCCCCATTCCTCCCTCTCTCAGTTTTATGTCAAACTGAAATAGGGTAGACTAATTATAAATCCCATTTGTTCAATCCTCCATCAAACTTCAATCAACTTTGCACACACTTTCCACGTACAATATCGAAGCCATCTGAATCATTTCCCAAGCTCAAAAGCACTGAAAGCCCAAGTTTGATCAAGACTGAAGCTCCAAAGTGCATAAATTTGTCATTCAAGGAATATACTCTAAATCAAAGCTCATGCTTCTCAACAAGGCTTCATCTTTACTATACGGAGCTATCTCTATCAATCCCACTACCTATCTTGAGCTCTGGCGAGGTAATCCTTCAAAACTGTAGCATAGGTGATTTATGGGATGGTATTTTGTGAAACAAATGTGTATGTCATGCAATCTTAGCTATTGGATGTGTTCCTCTCCTTTCATTGATGGTGTGAGATCATTTTGGAATCAATCTAAGCTCTGGTGAGTTTGGATCGAATGGAGAAAAATGGACGACATCGATCTTTTACCGCTTCGTGAAGGAGAACGATCATCGATCATCCATCTTGCATGATTGGAACATCGTGATTAAATCACACTTAAATCCCCTGATTATTCCCTCTAAATTATGGGATTAATTGTGGTAGTCCGATCATAGATCGAACGGTCCATGAGAAAGCGCATTCACCATGACTCAGTCATGCGATGTGACAACTTTAATATCAAATCTTGCCATGCCACATGGAAAGCGCACCGCATCAACGCTCCGTGTGAGCATGCCATATGGCGCTGATGGGATTACGGCTTTACTTAGGGTTAATTAATCTATTTTTATGGTTGAATCTTCTATAATTCATAATTAATTATAGAAAAATCCACAAACTACAAATAATATATCATTTTAAAGGTATTTCAAAGAAGAATTTAATAAAAATATTTTCAATGAATTTTGAATAGTAAATAGAGCTTAATTAGGGTTTAATTACTCTCTAATCTCTTAATTGATTAATCATAAAATTTCTGAGAATATTTGAAAGGATGACTTCTGCCTCCCTAACTTTCTAGGGATTTATTACTTATTAAATTAGGAAATTTGATTCATTAAGCCCTAATTACCCTCTTAACTTCATTAAGGGGTGATTAAGCATATGAATTGTGATTAATTAATTATTTGGACTCCCTAATCACTATTGAACAGTAATAATTGGATCCTCTCTCCTGATCCTCACCCTAATTTTTCTTCTCTTTTAACTAAAGTCCTCATTATTAATTAATTAACTACTTAAAATTTTAACTAGCTAAATTGGAACTCAAATCATATTAAATCATGCTTAATTCAGTGGATGGCATATGGAATTAGGTTGGGACCTCTTTCATACCTTTTCTCTTAAGCCCATCTCATTTCAAGATAATTATTAACTTGGGTTAGTCTCTTTTCATGAGAGATGGATTAATGGATTATTGGTTTAATTGATTTGAAAAATCTAATTTAATCTGATTTTTCCTTAATCCATCTTGGGTAGAGCTTTAGGTGTTCAAGAACCTAAAGAAGCTTAATGAAATTATGATTAGCTCATATGTATGAGAAAATCATGAAAGCAATTAAAATGGTTCCTTAAGCTTAATTATCAAATGATTATGAGCTAATTATATAAGGCCCCTTTCATTTCATAAGAGCATTGCTATTTACTTTTCAATTTATTTGCATATCTGCTGACCTCATTTTTAGGATAAGCTCTCAACCCCTCCATCATAAGCATAGGACTTATCTTAAACTTTAAGAGATACTTAGTCTTAAGACACATCTAGTGATTAGGTGGTTACTCAACCTAGCCCTAGAGACTCAGAATAGTTAGCCATAGGAATAGGTCATGCTTTAGGGGTGTTAGGAAAATTTGCCTACCCTAAAGCTTGAACCAAATTCCCCACTTCCTTCCTTCAAGTAAAACTTAAATCAATTCCAACTTAATTTATTTTTTGCAAACTCAAATCAATTCTAAATGATTGAAATCCATAATTGAAAAAAATGATTGAAGCTTATGAATGAAATTCCAAGTCAAAAATATTTCCTAAGTCCTTTGATTCCTTCTCATAGACTTAGCTCAAATCAAACCTAAATCAATTCAAATTCAAGAAATTTTCTCACAACCCATTTATATTCTCATTTATATTCACATAAATAAATGAAATATAAACTCAAACCAATCAAAACTAAATCGAAAATCAAATCTAATTCTAAAAAATATTTCCTAAGTCCTTTGATTCCCTCTCATGGACTTAGCTCAAATCAAACCTAAATCAATTCAAATTCAAGAAATTTTCTAACAACCCATTTATATTCTCATTTATATTCACATATATAAATGAAATATAAATCAATCAAACTAAATCCAAAATTCAAATCCAATTCTAAAAAAATCTTTCCTAAGTTCATTGATTCCCTCTCATGGACTTAGCTCAAATCAAACCTAAATCAATTCAAATTCAAGAAATCTTCTCATAACCATTAATATTCCACATATATAAATGAAATATAAATTCAAACCAATCAAAATTAAACCCAAAATTAAATCAAATTCCAAAAATCTTTCCTAAGTCCTTTGATTCCCTCTCATGGACTTTGCTCAAATCAAACCTAAATTAACTCAAACTCAAAAATTTTCTCATAACCCATTTATATTCTTATTTATATTCACATATATAAATGAAATATAAATCAATAAAACTAAATCCAATTCAAATCCAATTCCAAAAAAATCTTTCCTAAGTCCATTAATTCCCTCTCATAGACTTAGCTCAAATCAAACCTAAATCAATTCAAATTCAAGAAATTTTCTCATAACCCATTTATATTCTCATTTATATTCACATATATAAATGAAATATAAATTCAAACCAATCAAAACTAAACCCAAAATCAAATCCAATTCCAAAAATCTTTTCTAAGTCCTTTGATTCCCTCTCATGGACTTAGCTAAAATCAAACCTAAATCAATTCAAATTCAAGAACTTTTCTCATAACTCATTTATATTCTCATTTATATTCACATATATAAATGAAATATAAATCAATCAAACCCTCTTATGGACTTAGCCCAAATCAAGTTCAAATCACTTCAAATTCATAAAATTTTCTCATAACCCATTTATATTTTTTTATATTCACATATATAAATGAAATATAAATTCAAACAACCAAAACCAACTCTAAAAATCAAACTCAAATTCAATCAATCCCTAAGCCTTTCAAGTCAAATCAAAATCCCTTGATTTTTTCTTCATGATTCAATCAATCCTTTAATCATGAATCCAAATATAAATACAAACTTCAATCAGCAAACCAAAACTCAATTCGAAAATCAAACCCTAGTCAAACTCATGTTCACCCTTTTGAACTTGAAATTGTCAAATGAATCAAAACTCATTCGACTTCAAACCACTTGCAAATGGATTTATATTTCAACCATAAGTCCATATGTGAGTTCAATCAAATCAAGCTTTGACCATTTAACCCACTTACTTGCTCAAAGTGACTTAAAGTACCCCCTTTTGAGCCAAATTCTAATCCTAACTAAATTGGATTGAACTAAGCCCACTTAAGCCTCACATTATGAGCAACAATCATCATAAGATGATCAATCACCCAAATTAGCTCAAACCAAGTCAAAACTAAGGGTTGACCAAGTCAACACTTAGCCAAAATGAAACTTAAACTAGCCAAAATCCATTATAGGCCAAATTTATTGAAACCATTAATCAAAACTCATTCATGATCAATGTTTCAACTTGACCAAGTCATCATTTGAGCCTAACCTAGCCCAATTGGCCACTTGACCTAAGTTGACCAAACTTGACCTAAAAAATCAAAATGTGTCAAAACTTGATATAAGCCAAATTGATTGAAACCAATTAGTCAAGTTCATTCTAAAATGATTGCTGAACTTGACCAAAGACTCAATTGGTCAAGTTCATTCTAAAATGATTGCTGAACTTGACCAAGTCATCATTTGAGCCTAACCTAGCCCAATTGGCCACTTGACCTAAGTTGATCTAACTTGACCTAAAAAATCAAAATGTGTCAAAACTTGATATAAGCCAAATTGATTGAAATCAATTGGTCAAGTTCATTCTAAAATGATTGTTAAACTTGACCAAAGACTCAATTGGCCAACTAAACCTAACCTAGCTCAATTGACCATGAACCCAACTTGACCTAAAAGGTCAAATTAAGCCAAACTCACATATAAACTAAATTGATTGGAAAAAAAATACACTAATCCATTTCAAATGACCAACCAAACATAAACTAACCCATGACCTAACCCAAATAGGTCAAATGGCTCAAATTGGTCAACTTGACCCATTTGACCTAAATGAAATCAAATGAACCAAATTCAAATCTAAATTGAACCAAACCAAAGATGCCAACATTTCAAATGGTCATGAACTTGACCCAACCCTTGGTTTGACCCAATTTGACCAATTGGTCAACTTGACCCAAGTTGACCCATTTTGACCTAAATGGGTCAACATGAGCCAAATAATATCAAACCAACTCCAAGTTCAATGAAACTTGGCCTAACCCATTTTTCGATCATACCAAACATATTCAAACTGAAATCAAGGTCAAATGACCATTTTACCCTTAGGCCATAGGGTAACCTAAAATCTAAACCACTTGGAACTTGGTCAATTCCTTTTCATGGACACTTGGCATCCTCTTAGTGGACCAAATGGTCACTAATGGACATGGTGCACATGACCCAATGGGTTTGGGTCAGCCAAACCAACCCAAGGTCAAAATTGACCACCCCCATGGAAATGAGCACATGAGATTCCTTCCTCCACCTTGTCTTGCACATGGCAGGCTCCTCCACTCCTTCTCTGGCCAAAACCAAATGCCATGCCCTTCTAAACGGCCAAAATAACCCACTCAATGTGGTGAATTTGATCAAAATGGCACAAGCACTCATGGTCATCCGATTGCTCTACGGGGGGATTTACTCCCCATAATTTCAATTCAATTCAACAGTCTCCAATTCGATTGAGCTTAGGGAAGCCTGAGGAACCATTTCCAAGTGTCTCCAAGCTTCCTAGAGTGAGTTGGAATTTCCCATTTCTTGATTTTCTTAGACTAAAAATAGGGGAGCTCCACTTGAATTCCATCTCATCCAAAACTCAAAACTAGTCTAATTCCTCCTTCGAGCACCCTCAGAGGATCAAATCGAACTCACCCTATGCTTCATACAAGTTCTCCAAGCAAGGGAAGAGTGCTTTTGATCAAGGCCGAGCTCAATTGAAGGGTGACTTGGCCTATAAGAAGATCCATTCAATCTCAAGGTCTCAAACCTTCAACAAGGCTTCATCTCCACTAAACGAAGCTACTTCAAGGGAATCAAGCGTCGATCATAGCTTTCGATGAGGTATGCCATTAAACTGAGCATAATTTCAATTTTATTTGGGCCTTTGTGAAGTGAAGTCTCATCCCATGAGAAGTTAACCATTAGATGTAATCTCCCTGGCATGGTGGTGGTGTGGGTTGAATTTGGATTCATTTCACTGACTCTTATCTCTAGAAGATGGACGGCCATCTCCACGTGGAAAATGGGATAGATCATGGGCCATCCATTTGTGCATTTTGGATGGACAACCATGATCAAGACACGTAGATTCATTATTTTAACCCTTAAGAACGCCATCTTAATCGAACGGTGGTACCGCCATGTGATGGATGTGATAACTTTAATAGCCTCTCTCATCGTACCCTGTGGAAAGTGTGTACTGCGTCAGCCTCCACATGGCACCGACAGGATTAGCTATTTAATTAAGGGATTAATTACCTAATTAATTAGGAAATCTTCAAATATTCATATCTAAGTGTACAAAAATCAAAAAAATATGAAATAAATTGCATATGAAAGATAATTGAATGTAGAAAATTATAAAATTAATTTTGATGGATTTTAAATAATATTATTTTTTGAATTTGGGTTTTATTGAGAATGTAATTAACCTAATTACTCTCTGATTATTCCATTAATTAATCTCAAACTTCTTATGTGTATTTAGTGGGATAACTTTTGACTCCCCTAATTTTTTTGAGATTTATTAATGGCTTAATTAGGATAATTGTTGGATTCATTCCTAATTATTCTCCTAATGTAATTAAGCCTAATTAAGTGTGTAATAAGGGGTTTAATCCCTTGATTGAGTTAATTATGGTTTGTTTAAATTAATAGGAGGGTTAGGGACTAATTTTGGGGTATTTTCCTTAAGCTATTCCTTAAACCCCCCTCTTTCTTTCTTAATCTAAATTTAATTAAGGATTAATCCACTAATTACCTACTAATTTGATAAAATTATAAAACCTTAACTTAACTAATTCATCTTAAGTGGGTGCTTATGTGTTCAATAACCTAAGTATAATGAGGAAATAAAATCCAACTCACATGTGTGAGAGGGGTTATGAAAGTACTTAAAATAAACCATTTAGCTTAATTAATCATTAATCATGAGCTAATTACATTAGGCCCCTTTCTTTCTTAGGTGCATTGCTGATTTAAATTTCTTGTGTAGTTTTATGTCATCCATTAGCTCATAATTATTTGGTTAAGTATGCTAAGGTCGGGTAGGTAAGGGCTAATTAACACACTTAATTAACACATTAACAGAAACAAAACATAAAAATCAACTAATGATCCTAAGAACAAACTAAATTAACTCACATATGGGGGAAATGGGTTAAGACCAGCAAATATTCCTTCACATTTCCAAAATCAAACATAAAGCAAATTCAAAATAAAAATCACATTAAACAAACTTTGATTCACTTTGAACTTTCTTATTTCATATGATTGTCTTTAGGAATTAATTAGGGTGAATGAGTTTATATTGCTTTCATCACTTTATTTCTTTCCTACCATGCTAAATGTGTATGCTATATTGAAAATCATGCATCCATTCCTTTTAAAAATCAAATTAAAATGAAATATTTCCTTTATGTCAAATTGCATGTTTTAGCTAAAATAAAAAATATGAATGACTATTATCACCATTAAATTCAAAATTATTTTCAAAACTTATAAATCAAATATCAAAACTGAAAGCTACTTATACTTTTTTGTTTATGTCCTTTAACATGTTTTAAAAAGAGAATATTGCAAAATCATTCCTTATAATTCTTCCATTTTATTTTATATTTACACACATAAATTGTATAAACAAATTAAAATTAAATAGACATAAACTTTGCATCTTTCTTTTTTCTATTTACATGCATATGTATTACAGTATGTTAAGGAAAGTGGTATATTATGGAAAATGGGTTTGCTTTTACACCCTAAGTATCTTGTACTTTACACTTTGCTATACATACTCATGTGCATATGAATAAAAGATAAAAGAATACCCTCTTTTACACTTAATGAAAATCATGTATCATAAGGCATCTAAATTTTCTTAGGTAACACTACCTAGCATTCATCATTAAGGTGTGCTAAACATTTCCATTTATATGTATAAATATGCTTAGGATTCATTCATATGCATGTTATACATGTTGGGAAAGAAAAGAAGTGATGTGTGTTTTGTGATATTAATTCACTTTACTTAATCATAAAATGTTTTTCTTTTTGAAAAGGTTTGTTTAGGGAAAATCTAAACTTAGGATTAATTAAAATACATAATGAAACATTTAATAAACAAAGTCAAACATGAACCTACTTTAGAAATTACTTAAGGTAGGGAAGGAAAAAGAAGTCCTCTTCTCTTTTCCCTCTCTTTACAACTTAGTAATTAATTGTAAGATTCACTCAAACCTAATCAAAATACAAAATAAAATTTACCCCAAAATAACTAAACAACTTAAATTGAAACCACCCTCTAAGTTGAACATTTTCATACTTAGGAAATCTAAACCTTAAATCCATAGTTAACAATACCACACAAACCTTTTAAAGCACACATATTAGGTTAAGTCACAACTTCTAGCCTTAGGTTAGGGCGGTGCATGGCTTGATATTTTCTTTTATTTTGTGACGTATTGTTCCTAATCTGGATGTTAGGGTGTATGTGCGTAGAATGAATGGTAGGACAATTTAGTTTAACCATTATCTTTTGCAGGGGATTGTGCTTAAGGGGCGTTATAATAAAAATATAAATACTTTTATTGTGCAGCTGCTTATACCCTTAAGCATAATCCAATAGGCCAACTGGACTTGGTTACTCATGTGTGGGATGCTAAGTCCAATATACATGCTTGAGATTTGTATGATTTGTTTAGCTAATCTCTATTTTGTAGGTGTTAGTTAGATTTATTTTTCTTTTTCATGTACTTTTATAATAAAAAATTTTGGAATGATTGTTATGGGGGATTAGGATGAACATTACTCATAAGATATTATCTTATGTACCATGTGAAGCCTTTAGAGCAACCACCTTCCAACCATTTAAAAGAAAAAATCAAAAGAAGAAAGAAGAAAGAAGAAAAGAAGAAAGGAGAAAAAAAGAAATGAAGACTCCCATAACATGAATTCCTTGCTTAATTGTAATTAATTCATTTGTAATCGGGTTGTATAAGGTAGAGCTTCACTATCAATTTATTTTTGGTTTTGTGGTGGTGCCCGATGACAAAAGGTCTTTTATTCTTTTACGTTAGCTTTATAAAATATTTGATGTTTTGTTTAGCTTGTGCATTAAGATGGCATCCTTTTCCTAGTTTCTTCCTTACTTGATGTATGGCCTGGATGACAATTAGGCTCTTAGGAAAATAAATTTTTTTTATCCAACTAATCAATTCAAACTAAAAATAAACAAGTCATAACCTCACCTAAAGCTTAGGTTAAAAATCAAGATAAAATAATTAGTAACCCCTTAGCTAGATGTGTACTTTCTTTTCTAACATCATGCATAAAAGCATATTATTTCACTCTTGATTGGAGGGCTTCCACCATTGCCAAAGAATTTGGCTTGAACTATGAGAGTCATGGTAGAAATACACCTCCTTATCTTACTGATTTTGGCCCATAATCTTATTTCTCATGCATTAGGCATAAAGAATCTTATAGCCTAAGTCAAATGATTGTCCAAAATAAAAATAAAACACATGAAAATTTACATTATATTTAAGTTATGAATTCATACCCTACATAATCTAGTCTCTTTAGGGAGTGTGTTTAAGGACTTAGTCTCTTTCTAAAGAAATAACAACCTTGCTATCTCGCATAAACATATGACTTGCCTACATATTTGAAAATCATAGGAGGGGTTAGTTGGTGGCCACCCCCAGGCGGTTGTAAATCCAACAGTCGGGTGATTTAACTTCTCTTATGGAGGTAAACCATATACCTATTTTTTTCGTTAGATCTTGCTTTTGGCCCTTGCCAAAGCTCCCTAGATTTAGGTTCAGAGGCTGCTTCTCCCCTTTGTGGGCCTTAAGCATAAATTCTCACCTCTTAGGCATTTTCTTGACCTTGTATCATGAAATTGTAAGCCCTACATTTCTAATAAGAATTCAACTCAAACAAGTTAATTCAATTTCAAAAATGTAAAGCCCAACCATAAAGTAGTTTGGGATGCTTACTAGGCTTCCTAGTATCTTATGCAACCCCTACTTATTTTCATTTGGCTTCAATAAGAACTCCCTCCTCTTGATCAATCCCACTTGACTTTCTAAAAATAAACCAATCGATTGATAGTCCTACCTTTTTGAAATCTTTGGAGATAATGATTATTTACCTTAATCGAGAGTATTCCTAAGGAATCTCATTCCTTATGATGTAATTAACTATGGGGGCTTACCCCTGAGGGAACTTAATGAACCCAATTTAAAATAAATCATGCTTTACTTTTTCATGTAAAGTAGGGGAAGAATCTCTTATATTAAGGCTCATAGTCCTTAGGAGTCCTTATTGAGGTGATTAGGTCTATTGTAGGGTGGTGAGTTTTATCTTTCAAGATAATACATCTCTCCTCCATGTTGTACCTGATCACCCTAACAAGAACACCTATGGATTTGTATGGAATCCCAATAGATGTGTTTTATATATTTTTGTTTTCATTTATCCTTCTCTTTCCAAAAGAGGAGAGGATAGATGAAGGCAGAGATATATCAAATTTTTTACCACAAATTTTTTTAGTGACTCTGCTAGGCTTTTTTTCTCTCTCCATCTTTGGTAAATGATCATTATCTCCAAGTATCAATAGTGAGTTTACACTTTTGTGTGAATCCAAGACTATCTTTCTTTTCGTTGGTGCTTAGCATATTTCTTCCTTAAGTTAAGCTAGCCAACATCTTCAGGTTTTAGGACATCACTCTGTGTTGGTCGTAAAACCTCTCTTGGGTTCTCCAATGGGTGAAAATAAAAATTGAATAAAAAGAAAATGATCAAAGACTTTCTTACCATATTTATGGTAAGGTATGGTTCATTCTAAAAATAAAGATAAAATAAATCCTTTATAAAAGTCTTGCTTTTCAAAAGCACTTTTTTTCAAAGTACACTTAATAAAATATGTTCACTACATCTAACAATTTTCCACAATTGTTACATGTATAAACATTTCAAAAATAAAACCAACACTCATAATTTTCTAAAAGCACAAATGAACTTCTCCACTCAATTCATTTTGATGAAGACGTCATTTTCAAAAATAAAATTCCAACAAATCATACTTTCAAAAAGCATACAATTTGAAGATGGGCCTCTCCATTCAACACATCCAAATGTGTTGGATGGATGTTACATCTTCAAGGCAAAATCACAACTTTGAAATTATACTTAACACATTTCATATGAGTTTTGTTAGAATTTTCACCTTTTCAAAAAGCATATATGAACCTCTCCATTCAATATACCCATATTTATTGAATGAAGGCTACATTTCCAATTAAAATTAAAAATAAACTTTCAAAAAGCAATATGAATATCTCCATTCAATATACCCAAATTTATAGAATGGAAATTTCATTTCCAAATAAAATGACATTATTTTGAAATGTCACTTAACATATTCCATATATGATTAGGTTAGAATTTCCTCTTTAAAAAAGCAATAACCACACACAAAAATACATCTTTGGAAAATGAAACATAATTAGTTTTCATCTTACATACCCAAATTTGTTAAATGAAAATCTCTCTTTTCAAAATAAAATCAAAAACACAAAAATTTGAAACACATTTTTTTAACTTCATTTAGCATACTCAAATTTGCTAAGTGAAATCTCCATGGCACAAAATTTCAAAACACATTGGAACTTCATTTTAGCATACCACATTGGCTAAAGTGAAGTCTCCATTTTTCAAGACAAAAATCCAATACAAAAAGAAACACTTTTGGAATTTCATCCAAAATAAAATCATAAACACAAAAATTTGAAACACATTTTTGGAATTTCACTTAGCAAACTCAAATTTGCTAAGTGAAATCTCCATCTCATAAAATTTCAAAACACATTGGAACTTCATTTTAGCATAACACACTAGCTAAAGTGAAGTCTCCATATTCATAATAAAATCCAAAACTAAAGAAACACTTTAGGGGATTCATTCTTTAGCATACCATATTTGCTAAAGTGAAGTCTCCATTTTCAAAATCAAAACACAAAAATTTGAAACTCATTTTTGGAATTTAATTTAGCATTCTCAAATTTGCTAAGTAAAATTTCCATTTCACAAAATTAAAGAAATACATTGAAACTTCATTTTAGCACACCATATTTGCTAGAGTGAAGTCTCCATTTTCAATCAAAATCTAAAACAAAAGAAACACATTAGGATTTCCTTAGCATACCCAAATTTTCTAAAGATTCTATTTTTAAAATCAAAGCCTCTAAAAATAAAATAAAAAACACATTAGGATTTTCCTAGCATACTCAAATTTGTTAAGAATCCTATTTTCAAAAAATTTCAAAAATAAAACACACTTGGATTCCTTATTTAGCATACCCAAATTTGCTAAATGAGAATCCCAATTGTCAAATCACAAATGATTTATAAAATAATGCAAATAAATAAAAAGAAGAAATTATTTTTAAACACCTCACTTAGCATACCCAAATTTGCTAAGTGAGTAGATTCCAAAAATCTCAAATCAAAAATCAAATTGACCCTTTACTTTAACATACCCAAATTTGTTAAATAAAGAGTCCTCAAAATAAAAAATTAAAATTCAAATATGAACCTATGGAAGCATCTCTTCAAAAATATTTGAACTCATTTTCAACATATCCAAATTTTTTGAAAGTGGATTCTACATCCAAAAATTCTTCTTTCCAATCAAATTTCAAAATATATTCTAAATCATTTGAGCCTGACTTAACACTTTCAAGATGTTGAGTATGGGTTTAAATTCTAAATTCAAAATTTAAAATCAATAGGAATCTGATTCAAGTTTATTTTCAAAATTGCATACTTTCAAGATGAATAGTTTTTGTTGATAGTAATGGCTGCAAAGAGATATGTGTTTACCTTTCCCTGGATCAGGCCAGCCTTCCCCGCTCTGACTACACCCACATCATTCACTTTGGAGGTTTGAGGGGCTGATTACATGAGGGGACCTCCCTCATCACTGCTAGAAGAGCACGGTGGGGAGTCATTGTTGACATGCCGACTGATATTCCCTCACTAAAGAAGGTTGGTGGTTCCTATAGTAACGATATTGTGCTCCTATGTCTGGTTCCCCGTCGCCCCCAAGGCTAGCACCCACTCACTAGCACCTTCTAAGGGGAAGGCTCCCCGATCCTGTGGATTGTCTTGCTTTTTAGGTTGGGTCTAGTTCTTACTCTGCTTTCCCCACCAAGACCCAAAGGATGAACAAGAACCACATGATAAAGTAGTACCACACCCGCATCACTAGGGAGATGGATGCAACTACCCGGTCAGTTGTAGAGGACCTACCCATGATGGTTTTCTCGCTGGTTACAGTGAACCCATTACATCCTCTCTCTAGGTCTGACAGAGAGGATGCCAGAAGGATCTCTACTTCACCTCCACCAGTGGTTCAGTTTCAGCCACCAGTCAGTCAAAGTAGGAGGTCATATGCCTGCCTTCATTTAGTTCTATGCCAAGTTTGTAGAGCCTACGGATGATCTGAGTATGGGGCTCAATTTGATTTGAGATTCATTATCCCCCATAGTGTGGGGAAGCATATAGAGAGGCCGTGGAGGCCCATACCTCGTTCATATCACCGGAGAGAAGAGAGGTTTAGTCGGTAGTCAGTGGCCTCTGCACTCATTGATTTTTTTGATCAGCATGCTACTCTCATCGATCAAATGACGATTCGCTCATGAGGACTACCCATCATAGAGGAGATTTCTATAGAGTCGGGTGCCTCACCACACCACTCTACCCCCATCCACCATCTCCGCCATGTTCTAGCATCTCCGCCCACCAAAGGCCATGAAGGCCACATCGGAGAAGAGGACCCCAGGATCCATGCTAGAGATCCCATCCCATCTACATTACCTACTATGGAGGAAGCTCTACTCAACCTTCTCGCCCCTGGTGAAGAAAGAATGGCACTCAACCATAGTGGTCATCCCTTCACCACCACCACAGAAGGACATGAGACATTGCTAGGGGAGAAGGTGACAGCCGTACTATGATGATAGAACCTCCTAGGAGTGTCACCCCATGTTGATTCAATGACAGTTAGAAGCATATTTCTTCCAATGAGTATAGCCCTCACAGGGTTGATTCTCCAATAGTAGGGGAGGTCTGGTGCCTCACAGTACATGATAGTGATCCCACCACTGGTCAGCCAAAGTCATTTGTGCCAGTTCTGACAGATCATTCTCTAGATGATATAGTAGCCCATTATTTCATGGAGAAGAAAGAGATCCTAGGATATGACTAGTCTGATGAGGAGAAGATCAGCTTTAATCCCAACAAAGATGATTTATTGGGAGACTCAGCAGGGGTTTGCATGGTAGATACTAGGGGATCCCTCCTTAGAGAGTAGTAGACTATGGAAGGTGTTGAGGCCGAGCAAGAAGACAGCCTACTCGACCCAACACCTCCTAGCACAGATAAAGTAGAAAGATGAAAAAATAGATATGATGGAGAAGAGGCTCAAAGATTTGCTATCAGTTATCTTAGCACTTCAAAACCAAGCACTACCCATCCTACTATAGCTGAGACCAATCAACCAAAGTTGGTGCATGTCATGGACCCAGCCAAGACTTTACCTCTAGTAGAGCAAGGTAGCACCAGCATGTATAGGAAGGTAATGGATAGTACCTCATATAAGAAAAAGACATCAAGAGCATGGTTGAGAAATAGGTGAAGGAAGTGTTGGCTCAAGCCCGAAGAGGATCATCTGTTCCAAAGGGTAGACCTTACTCGGAGGAATTTGATGCAATCCAATATTCTAAGGGTTTTGTGCAACCTTTTTTCAAGAGTTTTGATGATAGTGGGAACCTGAGGTGGCACATTATGCATTTCAGAGAAAGTTATTGCAACATTGGTGGCAGTGATGCTTTACTCTTTCATCTCTTCGTTAGTTGCTTAGCGGGTATAGCATTTGACTGGTATGTTGAACTTCCCAATAGTCCAGTGAAGACTTTTGCTGAGTTGGAGTAACTCTTTATCAAGAGGTTTTCTGGAGCTCAGTAAAGGGTCATTGTAGGCGATCTCGTTGTGGCTCAATAAAATCCTAGTGAGCCCCTCATTGATTACATTCTTAGATAGCATAATTTGAGTATGAAATGCGAAACACAGCTGTCTGAATAGCATACCATCAAGATTCTACTTAAGAATATACATGGCCCTATCGCCTTCACACTCAAAGGTTTCACCATCAAAACCTTTGAGAAATTAATCAACAAGATGGCTAGCTTGCAAAGAGAAGCCAAACAGTTACATTCTCCATATCTACCAACAAATCCAAAGCCATAGAAAGTATAAAGAAACCCGGGGCAGTGATAGCAGTGGATAAGGGGAAATAGCTAACCAGAGAGCAATTTGAGAGACCTCGTGCTCCACAGCCATTGCTTCCACCTCCTCTAACACCAGGTACCTACCGCCGCCAAGAACCTCCATGGCCTATACCACCTCCTCTCCTCGCCACATCATCATCAGTGATACACATACCCATCGCCATGTAGCTATGGTCCACCTACTCTTTTGGATAAACTTAATAAGCCTTATTCATTTAAGGGAGGTAATCGTGAAGATCTTTAATAAAAAAAGCTGATTTTTAGCTACCCTAACCTAGAGACTGAGGAAGTAAAAGCCATGATCCTAACTTTTGCCCCTATCACCGTATGCTAAGTCATGTTTTAGAGGATTACTTTACATTTAAGGACTGGCTTGATCATAGCTTCAAGACTGGTGCTATAGTTATCTCGAAGGAATACCTTGTAGAACAACCATATAGTTCCATTAGGGTAATCTTTGGGGATACTTACGATCCTTCCAAAACCAAAAAAGGTTGGGATATCTCCTTATCCAAAACCTTTAAGAAAATTATATCAAAGATCAAGAAACTTTCTTAGCAGGTGCCTTAGCTAGCTCAAACCTCCAACATCAAAGAAGGTTTGCAAGTTTCCAGAGTCAACTTAGGGAAAGAGGGAGCTCAGCAGTAGCAGCAGCCTGTGTCAGCCCGGGATATCCAAGTAGCGCAACCACCGACTAAGTATAGCCTCTAGTCCATCGTTACAGTTACTACATCAGCGACTACCTCTACTTTAGCTAGCTCTTCTTCTTCAAGTAGACATTTGTATCAGTGGATGAGGGCATCAAATCCCTCACCCCTCTTACTTTACTTGATTTCTACTTTGTACCCCTTTCAAATCCAAGTAATTGAAGAATAAAGCTAGCTTGAATTATATCTATGTCACTTCTGATGGGTTTTCTAAATCTATTCCTAATAACTCTTCAAGTCTAAACAACAGCTATAATAATTCTGATCTTCCTCTAATTGAGTTGATTTACTCTTGAGATAGACTTGAATCATCTGATCAGGCCCATAGGAGAAGCTATAGGTGAGCCCGACGTGTAGAATCTTCATTACCCCGCCACAAGAGATCACCAAGTCAACCTCCATAGTGGCAAGGTTCTACCTCCTAGGGCGCACCTCAAGATAGAGAAATAAGTCAATGGTTGAGGATCGAGAAGCCCCTCCAGGATGCTCCACCCTTGGATATGCTTGTGGAGGATCAGCCCAAGGTGGACTACAATGTCATCTCTCACCTAAGAAAGTTTCCATCAAAGCTAAGCATATATGATGCACTTGTCTTATCCAAAGAGATGAGGGAATCATTAATCAAGGCTCTCCTTGATTCTAAGATATGCTTAGCTCAGCTAACCACTATTGTGAGGAGGCACATTATTTTATAGAAGCTTAAGGAATCACTTTCACATATGAAGACCTACTTCTAGGGGACACGGAGCACAATTGTCCCCTCTACATTATAGTTGACATGGGCAGATTCAGACTTGCTAGAGTTCTCATCGATCCAGGTGCATCAGTGAATATTATGAGTCTAAAAACCCTTGCCTATTTGAGGATCAACATCTCCATACTCTGAGGAGATCGGATGATGTTGAGAGGATTTAATGAACAAGGAGAGAGGGATTTAGGTTTCATAGTGTTGCCTTTAGATAGGGTGACAAAGACCAAGTAAGTTTTATATCATTGATTTGAATACTTCATTCACTGCTTTTCTTGGTAGGCCTTGGACACACCAGAACAAGATGATTCCATCCTCCCTCCATCAGTGCATCAAGTTCAAGAAGGATGGGATTGAGTACTGTGTCAAAGAAGATGAAAAGCCATTTTCAATTAGAGAGGTTGAGATATATGAGGATGTGACCTACTATCTTCCTCAAAACACCATTTCTTGTGAACTTGGACATAACTCAAATTCAAAAGAAAAAAGCAAAAGAAAGAGAAAGAAAAATGAAAATCCAAGTGAACAAGAAAGGGAAATTGAAGAAGAAATAGAGTCGCATATCACATTCCACCCACAATTCATTCCATCATATGGACATGTGGATGACTTACCTCCACCAGCAGGTAGAGGCAAAATAGGTGAAGAAGATAGACCTGTTACACCCAAGGGGTTATGTTCCATTCATGGAGTACCCTACTATTCATATAGACTTGGAATCCTGGAGGACAAGTCTAATGATTAGCATACCACCAACCTCTCTCAACGAGTTTCATTAGGTGACACTTGAGTGACAAATGGCGAAGATGGCCTCTAGACAAAGCAAAGTATTTGAATGAATGTAAATGTAAAAAGTAGGAACTTTAACTCTAACCTCACTTTCATCTTAAAAAGTTGAAGGTTTAGTAGTTAAGGAAGCTCCTAAGTCTTCCAGGGATATGAAGTTGAAGAGATTCTTTTTGGGACCATCCTCCTTAAGTCCTAAAGTTGATGTAGAATTTTAAGAGAATTAATATAAAAAAATTAATGGAATTGCCTTTTGACTGGTACTCGCCTTATGTTATTAATCTTGCAAAGAAGGGTTTGATTTCTTACTCAAGTTCTAAGCATGGGTCAGAGTACTTCAAAAAGCTATGGAACAATATAGGCAGGTATGCACGATCAAGATCAGGACTAGAATTCAGTATAGTGGGTCCAATCGATGATGATGATTACTACTTAGTTGTCACCAACCATGTGGAGTCTAATAGGTTCCTTTCACACCAAACTAACTCTTATGAGGATGTGTGTCTAGAAACCTAAGATGATCCAGATGATCTCCAAATCAATGATGCACCATCAGAATTTTAAGAGTAGATTCATTCAATAGTTAAAAAGCTTAAAGAAATCAACCTCAAAGAAAAATACCGACATACATCGCTTTATTCGAATGAAGAAGAAACTAATGACTTAGTTAGGCTATTGACTGAGTTTAAGGACAACTTTGCATGGAGTTATGAAGAGATGCCCGGATTATCTCCTGACATAGCAGTCCACAAACTACAAATAGATCCTAGCGCTAACCCTATCAAGCAAGCTCCTAGACACATACGATTAGAAATTGAACAATAGGTCATTTCTGAGTTAAGAAATTAATCGATGTTGATTTCATCAGGAAAGAAAAATATCCTACCTGGTTAGCTGGTGTCATCCCAGTTAAGAAGAAGAATGACCAAATTCACATTTACGATGATTCCAGAGACTTAAATAAGTAATGTCCTAAGGATGAGTTTCCTCTTCCTATGCCATAATTAATGATGGGCATCACTTCATCTCATGCAATTTTCTCCTTCATGGATGGGTCATCTAGTTATAACCAAATCAAGATGGCCCCTGAAGATGAAATAAATACTACTTTTTGAACCCCGATCAGAATCTATTATTATAGGGTCATGTCTTTCAAAAATCCGGTGCTACATACCAACGCCATGACTTAGATCTTCAATGAACTCATCCATCATTAGGTTGAGTGCTACGTTGATGATGTAGTAGTCAAGAGCAGAGAAAAGGAAGACCACCTCTTTGACTTGAGAGTAGTTTTCAAATGGTTAAGATAATATAACCTCAAAATGAATCCCCTAAAGTGTGCATTCGGAGTAGCTTCAGGGAAATTCCTTGGGTTTGTTGTCTGACACTAGCGATAGAAATATATCCAAAAAAGATCAAAGCTATCTTAGAAATGATACCTCATAAAAGTTTAACTCAACTCAGATATTTCTAAGGATGGTTGGCAAATCTAAGACGCTTTATTTCCAACCTATCATGGAAATACAAGCCATTCTCAGCACTTGTCAAAAAGGACACCAAGTTCAAGTGGGATGGCAAGTGCTAGCATGCCTTTGAAGATATCAAGTAGTATTTGGTGAAGTCGTTAACTATCCGGGCCACTCATCCTCTACACGCCGCATTGACTTTCATCGATGCTTTGTTGGCCTAAGCTAACAACGAAAGGAGGGAGAGTGCTCTCTACTACCTCAGCCAGCGTCTGATTCCTGATGAAACAAACTATCCGCTTATTGAGAAACATTTCCTAGCTTTGATCTTTGTATCCCAAAAGCTATGGCATTATAAGCTTTTTCATAAGGTAAACCTGATTTCCATAACCAATCCACTGCAGTATCTCATGACACAGCCAACGCTATCCGTATTGGCGTCGATGGTCCATGATTCTCTTGCATTTTTATATCACCTTCATATATCTATGTGCAATAAAATGACAAGCACTAGCTGATTTCTCAACAGCACACTCACTTCCTGCTGATTCTCCGCTTAGTGATGATCTCCCTGATGAACAAATCATGAACTTATGGGAGGTTGACAACCACCAATGGGAGATGTATTTTGATGGTGCAGCTTCTTTTCATAAAGGGGAAGCACCATGATCAACTCTTCCAGGAAGGACAGGGGTAGGAATAGTTCTCCTAACTCCAGACCGCGATGTGATGAGATTCTCATACTATCTTTCCAACCTCTGCATCAATAATGAAGCTGAGTATGAGACTTTGATCATTAGTCTAGAGTTAGTCATCACAATCAATGTCAAGAGCATCAACATCTTTAGGGATTCTCAGTTGGTCATCAATCAGATTGTCATGTCTTATAGGGTTCTCAAACCTAAGCTTCATCATTACCAGTATACCATGAAGTTATTGGCCCAAATCCTCGAAGTCACCATCTACAAGGTTCCCCGAGTAGAGAACATAGTGGCAGATGCTTTGGCCAAACTTTCTAAAGAATTAGCATGTCCGGAAGATGAGTCCATTCCAATAAGGGTCCAAAATATACAAGTCTTATCCCTTATTGATGTTGAACTCATCATGAGACTTTCTCTTGAAGGGGAGGTTATCGTTGTCTATAAGGAAAAGGAGCTGGATTGGAGGCAACCATTAATAGACTATTTGAACACCGGCAAACTATCTTAAGAAAAGTCACAAGCCCATCAAGTGAAATAAAGAGCTCTCTCCTATGCTTTTGTTAATGGCACCCTGTATCGATGATCCTTTAATCAAATGTAGTTACGTTGTTTAGACAAAACATGTGGCATTGTAATCAATGTACATTCAGGTCTATGCAGAGCTCATTAATTTGGTCTGAATATGAAGATGAAGATCAAGAGACTAGGATACTATTGGCCCTCGATGATTACAGATTGCATGGGTTTAGCTAGGAGATACCATCAGTGTCAGGTACACAGTGTGGTCTTACATCAACCACCCAACATTCTACACCCTACATTGGCCTCATTATCATTTGAATGTTGGGGTACTGGCATTGTTGGTCCAATCAATCCTCCTTCTTCCAAAGGTCATCGATTCATCTTAGCTGCCACTAACTACTTTTCCAAGTGGTGAGGCAATCCCATGAGAGTCATATCCAAGATATTTCAATCAATATGTGTGTTCCTCGAATCACACCACACCTATTGCCTTTGTTAACCTCATTTTAGAATGAGCTCTCGACCTCCATCTTAGACATGGACTTCTCTTAGAATTTAAGAGTTCCTTAGTCTTAGGCACATCTAGTGATTAGGTGGACACTCACCTTAGACTTAGAAGAGCCATGGAATGTGTGGGTGTTAGGAAAATTTCCTACCCTTAGTTTAAACCTTTCCTCACTTTCCTTCCTTCAAGTCAAACTCTAAATCAATTCTATTTGATTTTCTCCAAACTCAAATCAATTCCATGATTCAATTCTATGATTGAAAGATATGATTGAAACCCATGATTAAAATCCATCAAAAATTCCTAAGTCCTTAACCCTTTCTTAAGAACATAGCTAAAATTGTGATTCAAACCTACCCAAATCTTTGATATTTTCTCATAATTATTTATATTCTCATTTATATTCATATATAAATGAAATATAAATTCAAAACCATCAAATCAAACTCAAAAATCCAAGTCAATTCATGAAAAAATTTTTAAGTCCCTTTAATTTTCCATTAAGGACTTAGCCATAATCAGCTCTAAACCTTGATCAAATCACTTCAAATTCATGAAATTTTCTCAGAACTTGTTTATATTCTCATTTATATTCTCATATATAAATGAAATATAAATATAACTCAATCAAATCAAACCCAAAAATTAAATTCCAAATTAAAAATCCTTGAAATTCCCTTAAAACCCTTAATTCTCCATTAATGGATTTAACCTAAACTTTGATCAAACCATCTCAAACTCATGGAATTTTCTCAAAATTAACTTATATTCTCATTTATGTCCTGATATATAAATGAAATATAAATATAAATCAATCAAATCCAATTCAAAAAAATTAAATTTCAAATTAAAAAATTACTTTAAATCCTTTAAATTCCCTTTAATGGATTTATTTCAAATCATGATTAAACTCCTTCAAGCTCCTGAAATTTTCTAATGATCAATTTTTATCTTCATTTATATTCACATATATAAATTAAACATAAATTCAAACAATTAAAATCAACTCCAAAAATCAAACTCAAATCAAATCAAAATCAAATCTAAGCCTTTCAAGCCTAAATCTTCAACTTAGCCAAATCAATTCCAAATCAAGCCAAACTCTTGATTTTCTCTCATGGTTCAATCAATCCTACAATCATGAGTTCATATATAAATCCAAACTCCAATTCTCAAATCAAAACATAAATCAAAAATCAAACCCAAAACCCTTCATATTCTTCCTTTGAATATGAAATTTTCAAATAGATCAAAATCCATTTGAATTCAAACATAAATGGATTTATAGTTCAATCATAAGATCATATACAAGACCAATCAACTTCAAATCAAGCTTTGACCAAGCCATTTGACCCACTTAGGCTCACTTGATCCAAAGTGACCTAAAGTACCCTTATGATCCAACTTTTGATCCTAACCAAATTGGATTGAACCAAACTAATATATCCCTCTCATCATGATCAACAATCATCATGGGATGATCAATCAATCAAATTGAGTCAAACCAAGTCAAACCTAAGGGTTGACCAAATCAAAGCTGAGGGTTGACCAAGTCAACACTTAACCTAAAATGAAATCTAACATAGCCAAAATCTACCAGAGGCAAAATTGATTGAAACCTTTGATCTAAGTTCACTCATGACCTATATTTGAACTTGACCAAGTCAAACTTTGAGCCTAACCTAGCCCAATTGGCTCACGTGACCCAAGTTGACCCATTTTGACCTAAAGGGTCAAAATGTGTCAAAACTTGATCTAAGCCAAATTGATCCAAACCAATGGGTCAAGTCCATCCCAAATCACTTGTGAAAATTGACCAAAGCTTCAATTGGTCAACTAGACCTAACCTAGCCCAATTGACCTTAGACCCAACATGACCTAAAGGGGTCATGTTGAACCAAATTGAACCTAACCCAAATTGAATAGAAACAAAGATGTCAATCCACTCCATATGACTAATCAAGCCTAAACCTACCCTTGACCTAACCCAAATGGGTCAAATGGGTCAACTTAACCCATTTGACCTAAATGAGTCATATGAAGCAAAACCAAATCTAATTTAAATTGAACCAAACCAAAGGCACCAAAACATTTCAAATGGTCATATGAACTTGACCCAACCCTTGGTTTGACCCAATTTGACCAATCAGTCAACTTGACCCAAGTTGACCCATTTTGACCTAAATGGGTCAACATGAGCCAAACCCTATCAAATGGATTCTAAATCCTTTGAAACTTGACCAAACCCATTTTCTCAACATACCAAACATACCCAAATTGAAAAAAATATAGCAAAATGACCATTCTACCCCTAGGACATAGAAAAAATTTTGGCCTAGCCCTTGGGTATTTTGGTCATACCCTCATCGCAATCACTTGAGGCTTTCCTAAAAGCTACAGGGGACCTAGTGATGAGTGGTGCACCCAACCCAATGGGTTTGGGTTAGCCCATTTGAGCCATGGATAGAACCCGACCCTTAGGCTTGAAATTCAATTTTCAAACTCCCCCTTAAGCTCAATTTGATACACATGGGAGTTAGCATACCATGTGCACAATTCAAACAACCTAAATAGCCCACTCCATAGGGTCAATTAAATCAAAATGGCAAGCTCATTGTCGACCGTCTGATTGCCATAGGAGGATATATACTCCCCCTAATCCACTGAAATTTGAATTGACTCATACTCGATTAGAACCTAGGAACTCTTAGCAATCACCTCAGAGCTTTCCCAAGGTCCCTAGAGAGGTTTTGAATCTTGGTTTCTTCAATTTTGCACAATGCAAAATAGGGGAGCTCAATCCAATAGTGATTTTTCTCAACACTTAATCTCCTTCCAATTCCTCTTGCACACTTGATCTAGGAGCTAAGTCGAGCCTATCCAAGTTTTCTCTAAAGTTCTAGAGGTAAGAGAGAGTTCAATTCAATCAAAGCCGCAAAGGGAGTGAAGAGGAGTTGGTCCATAGAGCTCTACACTTGACCTCAAGTGCTCAAAACTTTAGCAAAGTTTTGTCTCAACCGGACGAAGCTCCTCCAAGGGAATCGAGCACTGGTGATCACCTCGGGCGAGGTTAGTGATTTTCCAAGCTTAATTCTTATAGGTATTGGTCCTTTACAAAGTTAACATAAATCTTATAGGATCTTAGCTGTTAGATGTGTTGGTAATTGCATGATGAAGGTGTGGGCTAAATTTTAGCCTAATCTGAGCTCAATCGAGCTCACATCAAAGCTTAGAAGGTGGATGGATCTCATTCTTCCTAAGCTTTGGCAAGGATGAATCTCTACCAGTCAATCTACGCTATTTGGATGGACAGCCGAGATTATTCCCACATTTATATATCTGTTATTCAATTTATAAACTATGTATCCGTCCATCTTGATCGAGAAAGGATAAGCTTGTGTGCCGCCACCACCCCCTATGATTTGATAACTTAAGTAAAGGGCTCATCGCGTGATGCGTGTAAAGCGCGCTGACTGCCACGCATCACACCATGAGCCAGAGATTAATTAGGGATTAATAAATTGCTTAATTAATTCCTAATATACATAGAGAACTTCAAAAAAAATCATAACTCCTTCAATAAAAATCAAAAAATATAAAGAAAATGTTATGGATAGATAATTTCATCTAGAATATTTTAAAATGGTTTTAATGAATTTTGAATTCCCTTTTTCTCTGAATTTGGACTTCTTTAGGAATGTTAATTAGTTGATTATTCCCTAATTAAGCCACCAATTGATCTTAAATTTCTTGGGTTCATTTTAGGGGATGACCTCTACCTCTACCTTAAATAGGAAAATTGCTAGCCCATTCCTTAATTACCCCCTTCATGTACTTGAGGATAATCAAGGTGTGATTAGTGGATTTACCCTTTGATTAAGTTTGATTAAGCTTAGATCAAGTGAGTAAGGGTTTTATGGAATAATTTTAGCATTTACCCTAAGCTATTTCCTAAACCTCCTTTTCTCTCCTTAATCCCCTCTTAATTAAGGGTTAATTCATTAATTATCCCTTTAAACAACTTTCAAAAATTCTAAAAATTTTTAGAACTTAATTAATCTACCATGGGTAGATGCTTAAGTATTTAACAGCCTAAGTTCAATTAAGAAAATTAAAAAACCCCTTTCATAAGTGTGAAGGGGTGTTTTAAAAGTATTTGAACTAAACATCTTAGCTTAATTAACTTTTAATTATGATCCAAATTGCATTAGGCCTTTTCATTATTAGGTGCATTGCAAATTTAAACACCTTGTGGGTTTTATGTCATCTCATTGGCTCATAATTACTTAGTTAATTTTTTAAGGTGGTGTAGGTAAGGGTTAATTAAGTTACTTAATTCATACTCTAACCTAATCAACACTTAAAAATAGATTTAATTATCTAAATATTAAAAAAAAATTACAAATAATATGTGGGAATGGATTAGGAACAGAAAACTTATCTCACCTTTTTAAAATTAAATCAAACTTCAAACTAAACAAAAATCATTTTGAAATTCACTTTGATTTATTCCACATTTTCTTATTCCTTAAGAATGTCTTTAGGATTTAAGTAAAGTGAGTTTGTTTACATGATTGCATTGCTTTAGATCTTTCCCAACATGTTAAGTTGTATGTCATGTGATTCATGCATTCATAATTTTATGTTTCAAAATTTTTAAAATGAAAATTATTTACTTTATATCAAATGTGCATGTGTTGGCTAAAGTAAACTATGAATAGCTATTATCACTACTAATCCAAAATATTTTTAAAACTTATAAATGAAATGTAAAATCTGAAGTGTATTATTCATATCTTAATTATAAGCATGCATGTGATAGATTATAAAGTCATGTTTAGTGTAGCCTTTCCTTTCTTCCTTATGTTAGCATAGTTTTGAATAGGAGTTGGTAAGATGTCAGGTTCATTTGAAAAGAACCCAACACTTACTTAATTTTATACCTTATTTCCTATGCCATCATCTAAGTAGTATTTCTTATACTTGCATGAATAAATTGCATAAACAAAAATGAAACTATTAAAAAACTTTTGCATACTCTTTTTCCATTTCATTTCTTTCATATGCATGTTTGTACTTAAGGAAAGTGGTATATTAGTCTGGACAACCCCGAGATTGTGAGGCTTTAAGTAGCCCTAAGTAGGTCTTGTACCTTACACCTCTAATTGATAATGGCGCTATACACACTTATGTCTTTCTTACTTTCATGCAAGTATGTGAAATTTTGGATAAGGAAAACCTTTTCTACTTAAGAAAATCATACATGTTTAACTTTTAAATTTTCTTAAATGGATTACTTAGCATGCATCATAAAGTATGTTAACTAGTCTCATTTGTATGTATAGATATGCTTAGGGTCCATCCATATGCAATGTTATATATGTTAGGAAAGAATTGAAGTAATGTGTGTTATGTGAATTTTGATTCATTTTATTTAATCTTAAAATACCTTTCTTTCTGAATAGGTTTGTTTAGAGTTTGTCTAAACTTAGGATTGATTAAAAGATGTAATCAAAATATTCATCTAAATGAAATTAAAATCTGAACTTACCTTAGAAATTACTTAAGGATTAGGGAAGGAAAGAGAAGTTATTTTCTCTTTCCCTATCTTTATAACTTAGTAATTAATTCTAGGTTTCACCCAAAACCAAACTAAAACATGAAATAAAAATAACCCAAAACACTTAAAAAAACTTATCTCTAAGTTGAATATGTTCTTAACACTTAGAAAACTTGAACCTAAAGTCGTAAGCTAAGCATACCACACAAACCTTCAAAGCACACACATTAGCCTAAGTCACCACTTTTAGCTTTAGATTAGGTCAATGCACGGTTTGATGTTATGTTTTGTTTCGTGATGAATGTTTTAGACTAGATGTTAGGGTGTATGCTCGAAGAATGAATGGTAGGACGTGCTTAGTCTAACTATTCTTTTCTATAGGGGATTGTGCTAAAGGGTCTGTCATAAATAAAAAATATAAATGCTTCTTACTTGCAGGTGCTTATACTCCTTTGCATAATCCATAGGCCAGGTGGACTTATTCACCCATGTGTGGGGTGATAAGTCCAATATACATGCTTGGGATTTGTTTAGTGTGATTTGACAAACCTTTATTTTATAGGTGTTAGTTAAATTTTTACTTTTCCTTTTCATGTAAAATTTTGTATAAATAGTATTTTGGAATGATTTGTTATGGGGATTAGGATAAGCATTGGCCATAAGATCCATCTTATGCACCATATGAAGCCTTACAGCATCTACCTACCAACCATCCAAAATGAGGAACCAAAAGAAGAAAGAACAAAAGAAAAGAAAGAAGAAAGAAGAATAAAGCTTGATGACCCCCATAACAATGAATTCCTTTGCTTAAATTGTAATTTAATTCATTTGTAATCTGGGTTTTATATGGGTAGAGCTCGGCTACCCACATTTGATATTTTTGAATTTACGCAGTGATGCCTGACCATAAAGGACCATTTATTCTTTTTGCGGTTAGCTTTATAACTTGATTGATGATCAGTGGCATAATTTCTCTAGTTTCTTCCTTGCTTTTATGTATGGCCTGGATGTGGGTTAGGCTCTTTAGGGAAAAATAAATCTTTTACCTAACTTAACAACTCATAACCTCACCTAAAGCTTAGGATTAGAATCAAGATAAAAGAATTAGCAACCCCTTAGCTAGATGAGCATTTCTTTATAATATCATGCACAAATGCATCTTATTTTACTCTTGATTGGAGGGCTTCCACCTTTACCAGAGAACCCGGCTTGACCTTTAAGGGTCGTGGTGGAAACTCACCTCCTAAACTTCTTGCTAGTTTTGGCAAATAATATAATTTCTCATGCATTAGTCATAAAAATCCTATTAGCCTGAGTCAAAATAATTATCCAGAAATGAAATAAAATGAAATTTTAAATGCATTAGATTTAGGTTATTTGACGCATGTCCCTTTACATGATATAGTCTCGTTAGGGAGTGAGTTTAAGGACTTAGTCTCTTTCTAAATAAAAATAGCATAGCTATCTTGCATAAGCATAAAGACTTGTCAACATGTATTTAAAATCGCAGGAGGAGTTAGTTGACGGCCACCCCAAGGCAGTTGTAAGTCCAAGCTGTCAGGTGGTTTGTCCTTTCTTATGGAGGAAAACCAATTACCCATTTTCACCTTAGATTTAGATTATGCTTCTGACCTTCGTTGAAGCTCCCTAGGTTTAGGTTCTGAGATTACTTTTCCCCTTACAGACCATAAGCATAATTCCTCAGCCTTAGGCATTTCCTTAATCTTGTGTTAAGGAATCTTAAGTCCTAAAATTCTAATAAAAATTAAAACTCAAACAAACTAAATCAATCTCTAAAATATAAATCCATATTTTAGGATAGTTTGAGATGCTCACTAGATTTCCTAGCAATGTGAGCATTTCTTACTTATTCCCATTTTGGCTTTGATAATAACTCCCTCTTTTGATCAATCTCATTTCATCTTCAAATACAAACCAATCAATTGATAGTCCTTCCTTATTAAATTCTTCAAAGATAATGATCATTTACATTAATCGAGAGTTTTCCTAAGGGATCTTGTCCTTTATGATGTAATTAACTATGGGGTCTTACCCCTGTAGGGAACTTAATGAACTCGATTTAAAATAAATATTGCTTTACTTTTCCATGTAAAGTAGGGGAAGAATCTCTGGTACATATGCAGACCCATCATCCTTAGGAGTCCTTATTGAGGTGATTAGTTTCATTAAAGGGTAGTGACTTCTGTCTTTCGAGATAGTACACTATACCTTGATGACGTATCTGATCATCTGAATAAGTACATCTGTGGATCTGCATGGCATCTTACCAAGATGAATTTTTATATAGGGTGTTGCCTCTTTCATTTCTCACCAACAGATTTGAAAGGCGACTCCCTATATAGGAATTTTCTCCACACATTGTTTATTTGTCTTGCAAATCTGTCATGATGGGTCTGAGTTAGGTGTAAGAGTCCCCAGAGGCATTTTATCCCTCTTTCACAACACAAACACAATCAAACACAATCTCCAGTGTTATTAGAATAGGTGTGAAAGAACCCAAGAGGTATCCTATTTCAATTAACATAACTAAGTTAGGTGTGAGAGAACCGGAGCGACATCATTGTTTAGTGGGAAATCCTGGTTGCCATCTGTGGCACCATTTCATCCAAATCCCTAGCATGTTTAAGGTAGGTGTGAGAGAACACGAGCCATCCTATTCTCTTTAACGCAAGCACAAAAATAGACACATATCTTTTATCTCATGCTATTTTTGATGTGAGAGCAAGCCCCTTATGTCACTCACTCATTAGCTGCTCTAGGTCAAGTTTACATGTTACCTCGCTAGTATGTCAACCCAGTGATTCTTTGTTTGGAAGGTATGAGTCTCCGTACTTTCTTCCTAACTTGTCCATTACAAACCAATGAGCGCCATATTAGTATGGTAGACTTCACTGCCCAGCAAGTAAACAACCTCATGTTGATTTTGTTTAAGAAGATGTGAGTCCTTGAGCTTTTTTCTTGAACTAATCATCATGATCTAACTAGGTCAAGTATATTTGAGGTTTAGGATAAGTCCCCTAGAGGCTCCTTTCCTCTTGACTACATTTGGGTCAATATAAGTCCCCTAGTGGCATTCACTTAGTAGTCACCCTAGGTCGGATGGCACTTATCGAGCTGAAGAGAGACTATCCCAGCAATCAATTTCGTTATAAGAGGATGTGAGTCCCCGAGCTTTCTTCTTAGGCTGATTATTGTAAATCAACGAGCACCTTAGGTTGGTTGATGTTCACTATGCGGATAGTGACTCACCCAGTGGATACTTTACTCTTGGTAGATGTGAGTCCCCGTGCTTTCTCCTTGAGTTGGCCACCGAATACCTATTTGATATATTTTTTTATTTTTATTATTTTTTTATTTTTTTTATATACCTATTTGATATATGACTAGTCATGTCATCTTCTTCAGGGTTTTAGATTAAGCCTTTAGTGGCCCCTCTCCCTACGGGCATTCTATTTGGATCACGTCCTCTGTGACCCCATTTAGACACTACTTGGGTTACTCTTGGATTTGACAATCCCCCTTTCCTAGTAGCCACCCCTGTGGTTGGAGAATTTATTTAGTGGATGCAGATTCTCCCTTGGTTCAGTAAATCTGAGATAGGTCTAGGCTGATATAAGCTCCTTCTCAGTTTGATCCCTTGCAAACTAGAAGGGTCCATGATAAATAAACTAAATAAACAAACAAATTAATTCGCTTGTGGATTAGGAATTTAAGCCCCCAAAGGGCCCCTTCTCCCAAGCTAGCATCCTATCTTTAAAGCGTAGTGTCAGCAGAACTCCCTATAAGAATTTCCTGACTACTTGAGTTGAGATAAATCCCAAGTCAGTACTCACTCCGTAGTCACTCTTAGGTTGGGTTCAATCTATTTTTTCATAAGTAGGTTACCCTGGTAGTCATTCTTCTTTGGAAGATGTAATACTATGACACATTCTTTCTAGCATGACTATCACAAACCGACGAGCAGCCCTAAGTCAGGTTTGATTTATTGCCCAAAGTCACTGATCACCCCAATAGTCTTTTATAATGGAAGATGTAAATTCTCGAGCTTTCTTCCCTTGAATTGATCATTGCAAACCAAAAGGCACTCCTTTGGTCAAATAGTTCTCCCATCAGCTAGAAATATACTCCCTCTGGTTCAGTAAACCTGAGATAAGTCTAGGCTGATATAAACTCCTTCTCAGTGTGATCCATCGCAAACTAATGGAATCCATCAAAACAAATTAAAGAATGAAATTAATCTTGACTATTTTTTAGCTGATATAAGTCCCCAATGGCATTCACTCAATAGTCAACCCTAGATCGAGTTCGATTTATTGCCCAAAGCATCACCCTAGTGGTTATTTATGTTGGAAGATGTGAGTCCCCATGCTTTCTTCCTAGCTTGACCATTACAAACCCAGAGGCATCCCTTTAGTTGGATAGTCCTACCTTGTGGTTGGTAGACTACTCCCTTTGGATTGGTAAATATGAATTAGGCCTAGGCCTCCATGGCCCCTACTCAATGTAGCCCATCGCAAACTGATGGGACTCATCAAAATGAACAATTTAAAAATAAAATTAATCTTGAATATCTTTGATTTTATCCAAGTCCCCTAGAGGCATTCACTCAATAGTCAGCCCTAGGTTGGGTTCGATTCGTTGCCTTACCAATGGGTCACCCCAGCAATTGGTCCTTACTTTGGATGATGTATGTCTACTATGCTTTCTTCCTAGTACGGTTGCTGCACACTAAAAGGCATCCCTTTGGTTGGATAGTTCTATTATGTGTTTAGTAGACTACCCCTTTGGATTGGTAAATCTGAGTTAGGTCGAGGCCTCCATGGCTCCTACTCAGTACAATCCATCGCAAACCAATAGGCTCCATCTCAAAATCCAAAAACCAAAAATCTGAAACAAATTCAACCCTCCTCCCTCAGAGGAGTGAAATAAAAAACAAAATAATCAATCAATCCAAATCAAAAATTTTTGCTTCTTCTTAGTGAGATGCAAGTCTTTCTAGCTCCCCAGTGGATCTAAAATTCTAATCCCTCAGTGGATTTCACAACCCCTCCCTTGTGGATGACTTGAACTTGCCTTCCTAGTGGATAGTTTACTTCTCTATCTGGATGGAGTCAAAACAAACACAATTAAACAAACAAAAAATTGAATCAAATCAATTTTTCTCCCCAGTGACAATCAAATCAAACCTCTCATCCTCTTATAGATGATTTGAACCTATTTCCCGAGTGGAAGGTTCACATACTCTATCGCTAGTGGATTCCTCCTTCCTCTCTTATGTCCTTGACATGAGTAGGGCCACATTGCACTAAGATCTGGATTCTTTCTACACCTTGGGTTAGGAGTAGAATGCCTTTAGTGCTTGTGATCGTTCAGTGTTATTGATCATTTCGGTCAACACCAATATGTGTGGTGTTCCTTATCAATCACACCACACCTATTGGGCGCCCTTTGTTGACCTCATTTTTAGGATGAGCTCTCAACCCCTCTATCTTAGACATAGGACTTCTCTTAGACTTTAAAAGATCCTTAGTCTTAAGACACATCTAGTGATTAGGTGGACACTCTACCTAGCCCTAGAGACTTAGAAGAGTTAGCCTTAGGAATAGGTCAGGCCTTAGGGGTGTTAGGAAAATTTGTCTACTATATAGCTTGAACCAAATTCCCCACTTCCTTCCTTCAAGTCAAACTTAAATTGATTCCAACTTAATTGATTTTCTCCAAACTCAAATCAATTCCAAATGATTGAAATCCATGATTAAAATAAATGATTGAAGCTTATGATTGAAAATCCAAGTCAAAAATATTTCTTAAGTCCTTTGATTCTCTCTCATGGACTTAGCTTAAATCAAACCTAAATCAATTCAAATTCAAGAAATTTTCTCACAACCCATTTATATTCTCATTTATATTCACATATATAAATGAAATATAAATTCAAACCAATCAAAACTAAACCCAAAACTAAATCCAATTCCAAAAAAATATTTCTGAAGTCCTTTGATTCCCTCTCATGGACTTAGCTCAAATCAAACCTAAATCAATTCAAATTCAAGAACTTTTCTCATAAACCATTTATATTTGCATTTATATTCATATATATAAATGAAATATAAATCAATCAAACCAAATTTAAAATTCAAATCCAAATCAAAAATCTTTCCTAAGTCACTTTGATTCCCTCATACGGACTTAGCCTAAATCAAGTCAAATCACTTCAAATTCATGAAATTTTCTCATAACCCATTTATATTTTCATTTATATTCAAATAAATAAATGAAATATAAATTCAAACAACCAAAACTAACTCCAAAAATCAAACTCAAATTTAATCAAAATTCAACCTAAGCCTTTCAAGTCAAAGTCTTGAACTTTGCCAAATCCAATTCAAATCAAGCCAAACCCTTGATTTTTCTTTATGATTCAATCAATCCTTCAATCATGAATCCACATATAAATACAAACTTCAATCAGCAAACCAAAACACAATTCAAAAATCAAACTCAAGTCAAACTCATGTTCACCCTTTTGAACTTGAAATTGTCAAATGAATCAAAACCCATTTGACTTCGAACAATACAAATGGATTTATATTTCAATCATAAGTCCATATGTGAGTTCAATCAAACTCAAATAAAGCTTTGATGAAGCCATTTGACCCACTTAGGCTCACTTGACCCAAAGTGACCTAAATTAGTACCCCTTTTGAGCCAAATTCTAATCCTAACCAAATTGGATTGAACTAAGCCCACCTAAGCCTCACATTATGAGTAACATTCAGCATAAGATGATTAATCACCCAAATTGGGTCAAACCAAGTCAAACCTAAGGATTGACCAAGTCAACACTTAGCCAAAATGAAACTTAAACTAGCCAAAATCCACCATAGGCCAAATTGATTGAAACCATTAGTAAAAACTCATTCATGATCAATGTTTGAACTTGACCAAGTCATCATTTAAGCTTAACCTAGCTCAATTAGCCACTTGACCTAAGTTGACCCAACTTGACCTAAAAATTCAAAATGTGTCAAAACTTGATGTAAGCCAAATTGATTGAAAACAATAGGTTAAGTTCATTCCAAAATAATTGTTGAACTTGACCAAAGCCTCAATTGGCCAACTAAACCTAACCTAGCCCAATTGACCATGAACCCAACTTGACCTAAAAGGTTAAACTGAGATAAACTTAAATATAAATCAAATTGATTGGAAATAAAGATATGAATCCATTTCAAATGACCAACCAAACATAAACCAACCCATGACCTAACTTAAATAGGTCAAATGGGTCAAATTGGTCAACTTGACCAATTTGATCTAAATGAAATCAAATGAACCAAATTCAAATCTAAACCAAATTAAACCAAACCAAAGATGCTAAAACATTTCAAATGGTCATATGAACTTGACCTAACCCTTGTTTTGACCCAATTTGACCAATTGGTCAACCTGACCCAAGTTGACTCATTTTAACCTAAATGGGTCAACATGAGCCAAATCATATCAAACCAACTCCAAATTCAGTGAAACTTGGCCTAACCCATTTTTCAATCATACCAAACATATTCAAACTAAAATCAAGTCAAATGACCATTTTACCCTTAGGCCATAGGGTAACCTAAAATCTAAACCACTTGGAACTTGGTCAATTCCTTTTCATGGACACTTGGCATCCTCTTAGTGGACCAAATGGTCACTAATGGACATGGTGCACATGACCCAATGGGTTTGGATCAGCAAAACTCAACCCAAGGTCAAAACTGACCAACCCCATGGAAATGAGCACATGGGATTCTATCCTCCACCTTATCTTGCACATGGCAGGCTCCTCCACTCCTTCTCATGCCAAAATTGAATGCCATGCCCTTCTAAATGGACAAAACAACCCACTCAATGTGGTGAATTTGATCAAAATGGCACAAGCACTCATGGCCATCTGATTGCTCTATAGGGAGATATACTCTCCTTAATTTCATTTCAATTCAACAGTCTCCAATTTGATTAAGCTTAGGGAAGCCTGAGGAACCATTTCCAAGTCTCCACAAGCTTTTTAGAGTGAGTTGGTATTTCCCATTTCTCGATTTTCTTAAAATGAAAATAGGGGAGCTCCACTTGAATTTCATCTCATCCAATACTCAATATCAGTCTAATTCCTCCTTCGAGCACCCTCAGAGGATCAAATCAAACTCATCCCAAGCTTCATACAAATTCTCCAAGCAAGGGAAGAGTGCTTTTGATCAAGGCCAAGCTCAATTGAAGGGTGAATTGGCCTACAGGAAGATCCATTCAATCTCAAGGCCTCAAACCTTCAACAAGGCTTTGTCTCCACTAGACGAAATACCACAAGGGAATCAAGCACCAGTGATAGCCTCCGACGAGGTATGCCATTAAGCCAAGCATAATTTAATTTTATTTGGGCCTTTATGAAGTGAAGTCTCATCCCATGAGAAGTTAGTCATTATATGTAATCTCCCTTGCATGGTTATGGTGTGGGTTGAATTTGGATTCAATAAGCTCAATTGAGCTCAGATCTTCACCTAGAAGATGGACGGTGGCCATCTTCCATAAGGAAGATCAGGGATAGATCATGGGTCATCTATCTGTGCATTTTGGATGGACAACCATGATCAAGACATGTAGATCCATTATTTTAACTCTTAAGAACCGTGAGCTTAATCTCAGTCATTCGATCCTTGATTGGACGAACGGGGAGAAAGCACGTAGCACCGCCACTGATGCGATGCTATAATGTAACACTCTCTCCCATACCATGTACCCATACGTGTCGCCTCCATGTGGCCACGGGATTAGCTATTTAATTAAGGGATTAATTACTTAATTAATCAAAAAATCTTTAAATATTCATATTTAAGTGTAGAAAATTAGAAAATATGAAATAAATTGCATATGAAAGATAATTGAATGTAGAATATTATAAAATTAATTTTGATGGATTTTGAACACTGTTATTTTCTAAATTTGGGTTTTATTGAGAATGTAATTAAGTTAATTACTCTTTGATTATTCCATTAATTAATCTCAAACTTCTTATGTGTATTTAGTTGGATAACTTCTGCCTCCCTTAATTTTTTTGGGATTTATTAATAGTTTAATTAGGTAATTACTGAATTCATTCCTAATTATTCTACTAATGTAATTAAGCCTAATTAAGTGTGTAATCAGTGGTTTAATCTCCTGATTAAGTTAATTAAGGTTTGTTTAAATGAAAATGAGGGTTAGGGAATAATTTTGGGATATTTTCTTTAAGCTATTCCATAAACCCCCTCTTTCTTTCTTAATCCAAATTTAATTAAGGATTAATCCACTAATTACCTACCTAATTAATTTGATAAAATTCTAAAACCCTCCATAACTTAACCAACTCATCTTGGATAGGTGTTTAGGTGTTTAATAACCTAAGTACATTGAGGAAATCAAAATCCAACTCACATGTGTGAGAGGGGTTATGACAGTACTTAAATTATCCTTTAGCTTAATTAATCATTAATCATGAGCCAATTGCATTAGGACCCTTTCTTTCTCAGGTGCATTACTGATTTAAATTTCTTGTGTAGTTTTATGTCATCCATTGGCTCATAATTATTTGGTTAAGTATGCTAAGGTGGTGTAGGCGAGGGGAAATTAACACACTTAATTCACACCTTAACCTAAAAAATATATGAAAAAACACCTAATGATCCTAAGAACAAATTAAATTAACTCACATATGGGGAAAATGGGTTAGGACCAGCAAACATTCCTTCACATTTCCTAAATCAAACATAAGGAAAATTCAAACCAAAATCACATTAAACAAACTTTGCTTCACTTTGAACTTCTTATTTCATAGGATTGTCTTTAGGAATTAATTAGGGTGAATGAGTTTACATATCTTTCATCACTTTATTTCTTTCTTGGCATGCTAAATGTGTATGATATATGAAAATCATGCATCCATCTCTTTTAAAAATCAAATTAAAATGAAATATTTTCTTTATGTCAAATTATATGTTTTGGCTAAAGTCAAAGATATGAATGGCTATTATCACTATTAAATTCAAAATTATTTTCAAAACTTATAAATCAAATATCAAAATTGAAAGGTATGCTACTTATATTTATTTATAAGCTATGAATATAAAAATGTGTCTTATGTTTGCTCCCTTTCTTCCCTCTTAACATGGATTTGAATAAGATTTGCAAAGTGTATAGTTCGTTTAAAAGAATATAACACTTACTTAAAATATACTCTTATCTTCTTCCAGGTTATAACTTAAGAAGGATCTTTACATTTACACACATAAATTGTATAAACAAACCAAAAATTAAATAAACATAAACTTTGCATCTTTCTATTTCCATTTATCTCTTTTACATGCAAATGTATTTAAGGAAAGTGGTATATTAGGGTTCTTGATTTAAGTAGCCCTAAGTAGGTCTTGTACCTTACACCCCTACTGGTAACAATAGCTTCGTACTCACTTATGCCTTTCATACATAGCTTGATGTTTTCTTTTATTTTATGATATATTATTTCTAGTCTGGATGTTAGGGTGTACATGAATACTAGGATGATTTAGCTTAACCATTATATTCTGCAAGGGATTGTGCTTAAAGAGCATTGTAATAAAAATATAAATACTTTTGTTGTGCAGGTGCTTATACCCTTAAGCATAATTCAATAGGTCAGGTGGACTTGGTTACCCATGTGTGGGGTGCTAAGTCCAATATACATGCTTGGGATTTGTATAGTTTGTTTAGTTAATCTCTATTTTATAGATGTTAGCTAGATTTACTTATTCTTTTCATGTACTTTTGTAATGAGAATTTTGGAATGATTGTTATGGGGATTATGATGAACATTAGTCATATGATCTTATCTTATGTACCTTGTGAAGTCTTTGGAGCAACCACCTTCCAACCATCTAAAAGAAGGAACCAAAAGAAGAAAGAAGAAAGAAGAAAAGAAGAAAGGAGAAAAGAAGAAATGAAGACCCCCGTAACATGAATTCCTTACTTAATTGTAATTAATTTATTTATAATCTGGGTTGTGTAAGGGTAAAGCTTAGCTACCCAATTTATTTTCAGGTTTGTGCGGTGGTGCCCAACCACAAATGGTCTTTTATTCTTTTGTGTTAACTTTATAAAATGTTTGATATTTTGTTTAGCTTGTGCATTAAGATGTCATCCTTTTTCTAGTTTCTTCCTTGCTTGATGTATGGCCAGGATGATGATTAAGCTCTTAGAAAAATTAAAAAAAAATTATCCAACTACTCAATTCAAACTAAAAATAAATAACTCATAACCTCATCTAAAGCTTAGGATAAAAATCAAGATAAAAGAATTAGTAACCCCTTAGATGGATGTGTACTTTATTTTCAAACATCATACATAAAAGTATATTATTTCACTCTAGAGGGTGGACCTTGCGAGAATTTGGCTTGACCTGTGAGAGCCATGGTGGAAACACACCTCCTTATCTTACTAATTTTGGCCCATAATCTTATCTCTCATATATTAAGCATAAAGAATCCTATAGCCTGAGTCAAATGATTGCCCAAAATAAAAATAAAACATATAAAAAATTTGCATTAGATTTAAGTCATGAATTCATACCCTACATAATTTAGTCTCTTTAGGGAGTGTGTTTAAGGACTTAGTTTCTTTCTAAAGAAATAACAACCTTCTATATTGCATAAACATATGACTTGCCTACATATTTTAAAATCATAGAAGGAGTTAGTTGGAGGCCACCCCCAGGCGGTTGTAAATCCAACAGTCAGTTGGTTTATCCTCTCTTGTGGAGGTAAATCAAATACCTATTTTTTGCCTTAGATTTAGGTCATACTTTTTGCCCTCGCCAAAACTCCCTAGATTTAGGTTCAGAGGCTGCTTCTTCCCTTTGTGGACTTATGGTAAAATTTTTTAATATTTCTAAAAGAATGAGATATATACTTTCATCTTCACTCTATGCGGGAGAAAATGAAGATAAAAATATACATCTCTTCTTTTTATGCATTTTGACACCACGTAGATCCCGCAGATGTTCTTGTTGAGGGAGATCGGGTATGACATTGAGGAGAAGTGTACTATCTCAAAATATAGAAGTCACCACCCTATAATGGACCTAATCACCTCAATAAGTACTCCAGGATAATGGGTTTGCATGTGTACCAAAGATTCTTCTCCTACTTTATATGAAAAAATAAAATAGGGTTTATTTTAAACCAGGTTTGTTAAGTTCCTACAAGGTCAAGCCCCCATAGTTAATTACACCCTAAGGAATGAGATCCCTTAAGAATATTCTCGATTAAGGTAAATGATCGTTGTCTCCAAAGATTTCAATAGAGTGAGATTATCAATCGATTAGTTGATTTTAGAAGATCAAATGGGATTGATCAAAGAGAGAGTTATTATTGAAGCCAAAGGAAGATAAGTAAGAGATGTTCATGATGCTAGGAAACCTAACGAGCATCTCAAACTATCATATGGTTGCGCTTTACATTTTTGAAATTGATTTAATTTATTTGAGTTAAATTTTTTATTAGAAATTTAGGGTTTATGATTCCACAACATAAGATTGTGAAAATACCTAAGAGGTGAGGATTTAAGCTTATGGCCCATGGAAAGGAGAAGCAACTTCAAAACCTATATCTATGGAGCTTTGGCGAGGGCCAAAAGCACAACCTAAATCTAAAGCAAAATGGGTATTTAGTTTGCCTCTACTAGAGAGGACAAACCATCCAACTACTTGGACTTACAACCGCCTGGGGTGGCCACCAACTAACTCCTCCTACAATTTTAAATTCTTGTAGGCAAGTCATATACTTTATGCAAGATAGCTAGGCAGTTATTGATTTAGAAGGAGACTAAGTCCTTAAACTCACTTCCTAAAGAGACTATATCATGTAAGGGTATGCTTCAAATGACCTAAATCTAATGCAAATCATATTACATTTTATTTTCACTTTTTTGTGGACAATCATTTTGACTTAGGCTAATAGGATTCATATGCCTAATGCATGAGAAATGAGATTATTGGCCAAAATCAGCGAGAAGGGAGGAGGTGTATTTCCACCATGGCTCTCAAAGGTCAAGCCAAGTTTCTTTTGCAAAGGTGGAAGCCCTCCAATCAAGAGTGAAAATAATATGCATTTTTGTATGATGTTATCAAAGAAATACTCAACCAGCTAAGGGGTTGTTAATTCTTTTATCTTGATTTTAACATAAGCTTTTAGGTGAGGTTATGAGTTCTTTATTATTTTTTTAATTTTGAATTATTAAATTTGGTAGAAGATTTATTTTTCTTTAAGAGCCTAATCCACATCTAGGCTATACATCAAATAAGAAAGAAATTAGAAAAAGATGTCATCTTAATGCACAAGCTAAACAAATCAGCAATCAATTTATAAAGGTAACGCAAAAGAATAAGAGGCCTTTTGTGGTCAGGCACCATCGCACAAACCCAAAAACAAATTGGGTTACCGAGCTCTACTTTTATACAACCCAAATTACAAATGAATTAAGTACAATTAAGCAAGGAACTCATTGTTATGGGGGTCTTCAAGCTTCATTTCTTCATTCTTCTTTTCTTCTTTCTTCTTCTTTTCTTCTTTCTTCTTTGGTTCTTTCTTTTGAATAGTTGAAAGGTGGTTGCTACAAAGGCTTCACATGGTATATAAGAGGTAATCTTATGATGAATGCTCATCCTAATCCCAATAATAATCATTCCAAAATCCAAATTATAAAAATTACATGAAAAGGAAAAGTAAATCTAACTAATACCTGCAAAATAGAGATTAGCTAAACAAACCACACAAATCATAAGCATGTATATTGGACTTATCACCCCACACATGGATGACTAAGTCCACCTAGCCTATTGGATTATGCTTAGGGGTATAAGCACCTACACAGCAAAAGCATTTATATTTTTATTTATTACAGCGCCCCTTAAGCACAATCCCCTACAGAAAATGATGATTAGACTAAATCACCCTATCATTCATTCTACGCACATACATGCTAACATCCAAACTAAAATATATATCACAAAATAAAAGTAAACATCAAACCATACACCACTCTAACCTAAAGCTAGAAGTGGTGACTTAGCCTAATGTGTGTGCTTTAGAAGTTTGTGGGGTATGCTTAGCTATGGCTTTAAGTTGGAATTTTTAAGTATGAAGAATGTTCAACTTAGAGGAGGGTTTCATTTAAGTGGTTTAGTTGTTTTGGGTTGATTTTATTTTATATTTTGATTGGGTTCAAGTGAATCCTATAATTAATTATTAAGTTACAAAGAGAGAGAGAGAGAGAGAGAGAGAAGAGAACTTCTCTTTCCTTCTCTAACCTAAGTAATTTCTAAAGTGGATTCATATTTTAATTTTGTTTAGTGAATGTTTAATTATGTGTTTTAATTAATCCTAATTTTAAATAAACTCTAAACAAACACATTCAAAAAAAGGCATTTTAAGATTAAATAAAGTGAGTTAAGATCATAAAACACACATCACTTCATTTCTTTCCTAACATGTATAACATGCATATGAATGAATCCTAAGAATATCTATACATACCAAATGGGAATGTTTAGCACACTTTATGATGCATGCTAAGTAATTTACTTAAGAAAATTTGAATGTTTATGATGCATGATTTTCATTAAATAGAAAAGGGGTTTCTTATCCAATTTTTATATGCACATATGAATGTATGAAAGACATAAATGAGTACGATGCCATTGTTAACCAAGGGTGTAAGGTACAAGACCTACGTAGGGCTACTTAAAGCCTCGCAACCCTGGGATTGTCCAGACTAATATACCACTTTCCTTAAATACAAACATGTGTACAAAAGAAACGAATGGAAAAGAAAGAATGCAGAAGTTTGTGTTGGTTAATTTATTTATTTTTTTATGCAATTTATATGCACAAGTGTGGGTATCCTTCTTAAGTAATAGCATAGGAATGAATAGGAGATGAAATTAGGAAAGTGTTAGGTTCTTTTCAAATGTACTATACACTTTGTCAAATCCTATTCAAAACTATACCAAAAGAGAGGAGAAGGAAAACTACACTAAGTACATCCTTATATTTTACTCACATGCAAGATTATAAGTAAGATATAAGTAACACACTTTCAATTTTGATAATTTATTCATATATTTTGAAAATAATTTAGATTTAATAGTGATAATAGCCACTCATATTCTTACTTTAGCCAAAACATGCAATTTGACATAAAGGAAATATTTTCATTTTAAATTTAATTTTTTGAAAAGCATGAATGTATGAAATCATATGACACACACATTTAGTATGTTAGGAAATAATTAAAGAAATGAAAGCATGTAAACTCATTCACCTTAATTAATTCCTAAGAACAATCTTATGAAATAAGAAAGCTTAAAGCAAATCAAAGTTTATTTAATGTGATTTTTATTTGATTTTTGAGTTTGATTCAATTTGGAAAATGTGAGGTGAGTTTGTTGTTCCTAACCCATTCTCACATGTGTTTGATATTTTTATTCAAATTTTAGGTGATTAGATTCATTTTATATTTTGATTAGGTTAAGGTATGAATTAAGCATGTTAATTACTTACCTACACATGTGCATAGTTAATCAAATAATTATGAGCCAATGAGATGACATAAACCACACAAAAAATTTAAATTAGAAATTCACTTAGGAAGAAAAGGGCCTAATTCAATTTGGCTCATGATTAATGATTAATTAAACTAAGGGGTTTAACTTAGGTAATTTCAAAACACCCCTCACACATATGAGCTGAATTTTGATTTCCTTAATTACACTTAGGCTCCTGAACACCAAAACATCTACCCAAGAAGAATTAATTGAGTTCTAGAAAGTTTAGAATTTTGTGAAATTAATTAAGGGGATAATTAGTAAATTAACCTTTAATTAAGGTAAGATTTAGGAATAAAATGGGTTTAAGGAATATCTTAAGGAGGGTATCCCAAAATTATTTCCTAAACCTCACATTCACTTAATCAAAACTTAATTGACTCAATCAGAGGGTTAAATCACTAATTATACCCTTAATTAAGTCTAATTATATTAAGGGAGTAATTAAGGAATGAACTAGCAATTCCCTTAATTAAGCCACCAATAAATCCCAAGAAAATTAGATGAGAAAGAAGTGATCCCTCTAATTACACCCAAGAAGTTTGAGATTAATCAGTGGATTAATTATGGAGTAATTAGCAAATTAACATTACTAATAAAACCCAAATTCAGAGAAAAGAACTATTCAAAATCAATTAAAATTAATTTTAGAATATTCTATGTTTAATTTTCTTTCTGATGCAATGTGTTTCATATTTTATTGATTTTTTTATGTTGAGGTATGAATTTTAGAAGTTTAGGTGATTAATTAGAATTAAATAAATCCCTAGTTATATCATTAATCTGGTAACATACTGGCGTGGCATGCACTTCGCGTCACCATGGTTATTTAAAACATTGCATCGTAGTAGGTGTGGCCTTCTGCTTTATCCTCAACCATTCGATCAAGGATCGAACAGTTGAAATTAAAGCCACAGATTAGAGGATTAAAAATGAATATATTGCACATTTTAATCTCGGTCATCCATCCAAAATGTGTGGATGGATGGCCAGAGATCCTTCCTAACCACTCTCTGTGAGCCATGGACATCGTCCATGCAGCTTTAATCCAAACTCGATTGGGCTCATATTGGGATGAAAATTTACCCACACCATCACCATGCAACTTATATTACATCTAATGGTCAAGATCCTATGAAACTAACATTTCTTTCACAAAGATCGACACCACATTAAGTTTAATACTCAAAAAATGGCTAATCTCGTCGGAGGTGATCACCGACGCTCGATTCCCTTGGAGAAGCTTCATTGGTTGATACGAAGCTTTGCTAAAAGTTTGAGGGGTTGAGATTGAGTATCTTCTCCTATGGACCAAGTCGACCTTCAAGTGAGCTCAGCTTTGGTCTAGGTGACTCCTCCTTTGCTTCAAGAACTTGAAAGAGAGCTTGGGAAAGATCGATTGGGGTCCTTGAGGGAGTGTGCAAAGGGAATTGGCTTGGTTTTAGGTGTGGAGTAAAATGGACTTTTGATGGAGCTCCCCTATTTTCACTTTAAGGAAAACTGAGAAAATGGAAATTGGATCTCCATCTACAAAGCTTAGGATCACTTGCAAATGGCTCCTCTGACTTCCTAACACTCAATCAAATATGTCTCTCTATAGATTCAAATGAATTAGGGAGAGTATATCTCCCCCTTTAGCAACTGAACGGTCGAGCATGGGCTTGCAGTTTTGATCCAATTACCTTGATTCAAAGGGTTTGTTAGGTTGTTAGAACTATCTTGAGTTCACTTTTGGCTAGGGAGTGGAATGGTGAACTCCCCATGTGCTTTAATTGAGTGTAAGGAACATTCCTATGTGGCCATTTCCATGCTCATGGTTGATTTGGCTATTGGATCAGTTGGGCTTACCCAAACTCATTGGGTTGGGTTCACCACCCTCCCTAGTGTTCACTTGATCCACTAGAAGAGTATCAAGTAGGTATAAAGATGATTTGACCAAATTCCAAGTGGAATTGGCCAAAATTTACCCTATGGCCTAGGGGAAAAATGGTCATTTGGCTGATTTTTGAATTTGGGTATGTTTGGTATGTTGATAAAATAGGTTTGGCCAAGTTTCATTAGATTTGGAGTTCATTTAGTATGGTTTGGCTCATGTTGACCCATTTAGGTCAAAATAGGTCAACTTGGGTCAAGTTGACCAAGTCATCAAATTGGGTTAAACCAAGGGTAGGGTCAAGTTCATATGATCATTTTAAATGCTTTGGTGGCTTTGGTTTGATTCAATTTAGTTTAAGTTTGAATTTGATTCATATGACTTCATTTAGGTCAAATGGGTCAAGTTGATCAATTTGACCCATTTGACCTATTTGAGCTAAGTCATGGGTAGGTTTAGGTTTAGTTAGTCATATGAAGTGGATTGGTATCTTTTTTTCCAATAAATTTTGGTTAAGTTTGACTTTGGCTCAATATGACTTCATTTAGGTCTAGTTGGCCAATTGAGGCTATGGTCACGTTCAACAAGTGATTTATAATGAACTTGACCCATTGGTTTCAATCAATTTGACTTAGATCAAGTTTTGACACATTTTGACTTTTTAGGTCAAGTTGGGTCAACTTGGGTCAAGTGGCCAATTGGGCTAGATTAGGCTCAAATGTTTACTTGGTCAAGTTTAAACATTGATCATGAATGAACTTAGATCATTGGTTTCAATCAATTTGACCTATAGTGGATTTTGGCTATGTTGGATTTCATTTTGGCTAAGTGTTGACTTATTCAATCCTTAGGTTTGACTTGGTTTGACCCAATTTGAGTTATTGATCATCTCATGATGATTTCTGATCATGATGAGAGGCTAAGGTGAGTTTGATTCAATCCAATTTGGTTAGGATTAGAATTTGGCTCATAAGATCACTTTAGGTCACTTTGGGTCAAGTGAGCCTAAGTAGTTCAAAGTGCTTGGTCAAAGCTTGATTTGAGTTTGATTGAACTTATATATGGACTTATGATTGAAATATAAATTTATTTGCAAGTGGTTTGAAGTCAAATGGGTTTTGATTCATTTGGCAATTTCAAGTTCAAAGGGTGAACACTAAATGGATTTGGTCTTGATTTTTGAATTTATTTTTGATTAAGTGATTAAAGTTTGTATTTATATTTGGATTCATAATTGAAGGATTGATTGAATCATGAAAGAAAATCAAGAGTTTGGCTTGATTTGAAGTTGATTTGGCTAAGTTCAAGATTTTGACTTGAAAGGCTTAGGTTAGATTTTGATTGAATTTGAACATGATTTTTGGAAGTGGTTTTGGTTATTTGAATTTATATTTTATTTATATATGTGAATATAAATGAGAACATAAATGGGTCATGAGAAAATTTCATGAATTTGGAGTGATTTGATCATGATTTAGGCTAAGTCCATAAGAGGGAAATTAAGGACTTAAGACGGATTTTGAATTAGGAATTTAAATTTTGGATTTGATTTGATTGATTTGAATTTATATTTCATTTATATATGTGAATATAAATGAGTTTTGAGAAAATTTCATAAATTTGAATTGATTTGAACATGATTTAGGCTAAGTCCTTAAGAGGGAATTAAGGACTTAAGAAGGATTTTGAATTAGGAATTTGAATTTTGGATTTGAATTTATATTTCATTTATATATGTGAATATAAATGAGAATATAAATTAGTTATGAGAAAATTTCATGAATTTAAATTGATTTAGATTTGATTTAGGCTAAGTCCATTAAGGGAAATCAAAGGACTTAGGCAATATTAATTTGGAATTTTAACTTGGAATTCAATCATGGATTTCAATCATGTGTTTCAATCATGTGGCATTAATTTGAGATTGGAGAAAATCAATTGGCTAGAATTTATTTAGGATTGATGTTAATTTGATTTGGAGTTTTACTTGAAGGAAGGAAGTAAGGAATGTCGTTCAAGCTATAGGCTAGGCAAATTTTCCTAACACCCCTAAGGCATGACCTATTCCTATGGCTAACTCTTCTAAGTCTCTAGGGCTAGGTTGAGTGTCCACCTAATCACTAGATGTGTCTTAAGACTAAGGATCTCTTAAAGTCTAAGATGAGTCCTATATCTAAGATGGAGGGGTTGAGAGCTCATCTTAAAATGAGATCAACAGGGCCTTAAGCATAAATCCTCACCTCTTAGGCATTTTCATGACCTTGTATCATGGAATTGTAAGCCCTACATTTCTAATAAAAATTCAACTCAAACAAGTTAATTCAATTTCAAAAATGTAAAGCCCAACCATAGTGTAGTTTGGGATGCATACTAGGCTTCCTAGTATCTTAAGCATCCCCTACTTATTTTCATTTGGCTTCAATAAGAACTCCCTCCTCTTGATCAATCCCACTTGACTTTCTAAAAATAAACCAATCGATTGATAGTCTAACCTTTTTGAAATCTTTGGAGACAACACTCATTTACTTTAATCAAGAGTATTCCTAAGGAATCTCATTCTTTAGGATGTAATTAAATATGGGGGCTTGTCCCTATAGGAAATTTAACAAACTCGATTTAAATTAAACCATGCTTTACTTTTTCATGTAAAGTAGGGGAAGAATCTCTGGTATAATCTGAAGACCCATAGTCCTTAGGAGTCCTTATTGAGGTGATTAGGTCCATTATAGGGTGGTGATTTCTATCTTTTGAGATAGTATACCTCTCCTCCATGCCATACTCGATCACCCTAACAAAAATACCTGTGGATCTGTGTGGCGTCCTAATAAGATGTGTTTTATATATTTTTTGTTTTATTTATCCTTCTCTTTTCAAAAGAGGAGGGGATAGATGAAGGTAGAGATATATAAAAATTTTCACCACAATATCATATTTGCTCATAATTACTTAATCAATTATCTTAAGGTAATATAGGTAAGGATTAATTAATTAATTTAATCCATGCTTAACATAATAAATCCATAAAAATCATTTAATTGCTTCTTATTAAATCAAATTAATTTACACATATGGGGAATGAGATTAGGATTAGCAAACACCTCTTTCTCACATCTTTCTTAAATCAAGTTAAACATAAAATCAAAAATGACTTTAAGAAATTTTGGTTTATCTTAAATAAGCTTATTTAATGTGATTATCCTTAGAAATTAGTTGGATTGAATGAAATTGCATACTTGTGTTTCTTTATTTCTTTCCAATCATATTAAAATATTGCGCCACTTGATCCATGCATTCATGTTGACTTAATTAAAAATATGTGTGGCTATTATCACTATTAAATAAAAAATTATTTGAAAAGTATATAAATCAACTATAAAACATGAAGTAATGATAATTATAAGTATTTATAAGCTTGCATGTGCTTACAACTTAGAACATGTGATATGAAGTTCTCATTTCCTTAATCTTCATGAATTTATATAAGGATTTGAATATTAACAAGTGTATAGTTCATTTAAAAATGACACAACACTTGATTTGGTTTATTCTTATGTATATCCATGTTAGAATTTAGATAGAATTTTAGCTCACATGTATAAATAAATCAAAATACAATTCTTGCATAGTTTACATTCTTATAGTTATTTATACACTCATGAGTATTTAAGGATAGCGGGTATAACTAGTTTGGACACCTGGGGATGCACGGCTTTAAGTAGCCCCAAGGAGGTTCCTACCTCGTTTCCATGGTCAACCAATGGTGAAGTACTTGCTTATAACTTTTATACATTTGTGTGTGCATTTGACTAATGAATGAAAACCTCACATTATTCCTTATGCATAATTCAAAAAACAAAAATATAATTTTTGCATGATTTTCAATTTTATAGTTATTTATACATCCATATGTATTTAAGAATAGTTGGAATAACTAGTCTGGATACCCGGGGATGCACGACTTTAAGTAGCCCTAAAGAAGTTCCTAACTCATTCTCCTGATCAAACAATAATGAAGTACTTGCTTAGAACTTTCATATTGAATGTGTATTCAGCTAATGAATGGGAATCCTCTTTTTTCTATAAAACTCATTTATGTTTCTGCATTTAAGTGTGCCAAAAATATATTGCATGTATAGATATGTTTAGGACTTAGTCATATGTATGTTATATATGATGGGAATAAATGAATAAACATGTGTTGTGTGATAGTAATTAACTCTAATTAATCTTAAGATGCCTTTCTTATTGAACTTAGGATTAATTTAAAATATGTTATAAGCCATTCAATAAAGAGAATCGACTAATTATTATGCTTTAGATGTGGCTTAATGTAGGGATAAAAGAGAGTGATCCTCTATTTTCTTCTCTTTATAACACTTAGTTATTAAGTGTAAACCAAATGAAATAAAAGAAAATATTAAGTAAAACTCACAAATCAATTAATCCACTTAAAGTGAAACCATCCTTCAAATTAAATCATTTCTTACTTAGGAAATTATAACAAAGCCTAGCTAGGGCATACCACACAAGCCTTAATACACACACCTTAGATTAAGTCACTACTTTTAGCCTTCTGTTAGGGTGGTGCATTGTTTGATGTATGTTTAGTTTTATGATGCATTATTTTAGATTGGATGTTAGGGTGTATGCTTCGTAGACTAAATGTTAGGTCGTGATTAGCCTAATTATGCTTTCTATAGAAGATTGTGCTTAAGGGGCACTGAAAAATAAATATAAATGCTCTCTTTTGCAGGTTGCTTAACCTCTAAGCATAATCTGAATTAGGACAGGTGGACTTGGTGACCCATGTGCAAGGTACTAAGTCCAAATTATTCATATAGCTGCTTGAGTTGTATGGTATGTTTAACTAACACTTCTTTTGCATGTATAGTTAGATTTACTTTTCCTATTTTTGATGTAATCTTACATTAAGAATTAAGATTAGTGTTATGGGAGATTAGGATGAGAGCCGGCTAAAAGGATTTGTCTTGGGAGGCCCTCATGATGCCTTTGGAGCAAGCAAATCCAATCAACAAAGAAAAGAAGTGGAAACCTGAAGATATGAAGAATGAAGACCCTCATAGCATTTATTTACTTACAATTGTAATCATTCTTTCATATATTGGGTTGTATAAGGGTAGAGCTCAGCTACCCATTTCTTTTTTTGGGTTGTACGACGATACCCAACCTCACCATCCTGTTATTATTTCACGTTGGGTTTATAAATTGTTATATGTTTTATTTACAATTGCACAATATAAATATCATGTCTTTTCCTAGTTTCTTCATATATGGTGATTTAACGTGTGGCCTGGATCCTGTTAGGCTCTTAGGGAAATATAAATTTTCTATCCCAACTATAACTCATAACTAAATTTTTTAAATAACTCATAACCTCATATAAAGCCTAGCCATTAAATTAAGATAATTAAAAGATTTAGCAACCCCTTAGCTGGATGTTGTATGCTTAATATCATGTATGTCATCTTGTTTCATTCTTGCAAAGAGAGGATTTCTATCCTTACACGATAGGGGAAGACTTGACCTTTGAGGGTCTCCTTTATTGTGGAAAACACCTCTTTCCTTTTGATTTAGCCAATAACCTTATTTCATCATACATTTAGATATATAAAAATCTTATATCCTTTGTCAAAATAAAGAGTCAAAAATCAAATAAAAATTGATAAGGTTTGCATTATATTAAGTCATTACTTATACCACTCATGCTCTAGTCTCTTAGGGAGTGGGTTTAAGGACCATAGTCTCTTTCTAAATAAAAATAACCTACCTATCTGGCAAAATCATATGACTTGATCACATGGTTTTAAAGCATAGTAGGAGTTAGCTGACTGCCACTCCAGCGTTATAAGTCCAACAGTCAGGTAGTTTACCCTCTCTTATGGAGGTGAACCATAAACTTATCTTCGCTTAGATTTAGGACGTGTTTTGGCCCTTACTAAAGCTCCTTAGACTTAGGATCTAAGGTTGTTGTTTCCTTCAGGCTACAAGAAAAAATTCTCACCTCTTAAGCATTTTCACAACCTTATATTGTGGGATTATAAGTCCTAGTTTTCTAATAAAATTTTAACTCAAATATATAATTCTCTTCAATTTCAAACATATAAAGCCCAACCATAGGATAAATTAGAATGCTCACTAGGTTTTCTAGTATCGGGAGCATCCCCTACTCATCTCTTTTTGGATTCAATAACAAGTCTCTCTTTTTTTTTGATCTATCACATTTGATTTTCTAATATAGCCAATTTATTTATAGTTTTATCGTTGAAATCTTTGGAGATAATAATTGCCTACTTTAATTAATAGTATTCCTAAGGAATTCATTTTCCTTAGGATGTAATTAACTATGGGGGCTTGTCCCCATAGGGAAATTTAGAACCGATTTAAATAAGCCCTTCTTTATTGATCCATATAAAATAGGGAAAATTCTCAGGTATATTTGAAGACCCATCATGCCTTAGAAGTCCTTATTAGATGATTAGGTTCATTATAGGGTGGTGATTTCTATCTTTTGAGATAGTGCACCATTCCTTGATGTCATACATGATCATCTCAATAAATACACCATCAGATCTACGTGGTGTCCCCAATACACATAAAATAAAAAATAAACACCATAGTAAATCTGCTACGCTTTCTTCCTAGCTCAACAGTTGCACATCGAAAGGCAACCTTTAGGTTAGTTAGCTTTACCCCATGGACAGTAGGCTATCCTTTTAGATTTATAAATCTGAGATAGGCCAAGACTAATATAGCCCCTTCTCAGTGGATCCATCACACACCGACAGGGTCCATTAAATTAAAATAATATTTTTGACTATTTTTGAGTTAATATAAATCCCCTAGCGGCATTCATTCAGTAGTCGCTCTAGGTCGGGTTTGATTTGTTATGCTACCAATAGATCACCCCTATGATATTCATTCAGTCAAATGTTATACGCTACCGGCGAAGAGATGAAAAAAAGCGTCTACCACCGTGTTGTAATAAGCCACGAAATGCTTTGGGGTTTTCTTCATCAAAACTCTTGAAAGAAGGTGGCACAAAATCCTTAGGATATTGGATTGCATCAAATTCCTTTGGGTAGGGTCTTCCCTTTGGAACTGATGATCCTCCTCAGGCATGAGCCAACGCTTCTCTCACTAACTGCTCAACCATGCTCTTGATATATTTTTCCAGTATGGAGGTACTTTCCACTACCTTCCTATACATGATGGTACTACCTTTCTCTACTGGAAGTAAAGTCTTGGCTAGATCTAAGACATGCACCAACTCTGGCTGACTGGTCTCAACTATAGTAGGATGAACTATCGGGGCTTGGTTTTGAAGTGCTAAGACAACTAGTAGTAGATCTTTGAGCCTCTTCTCCATCTTATCTATTTTTTAATCCTTATGTTTTTTAATTGTTGAAGGAGGTGTTGGGTGGAGTAGACTGTGTCTTTCTGCTTGGCCTTAGCACCTTTCATAGTCTGCTGCTCTTTAAGGAGGGATCATCTGGTGTCTACCATGCAAACCCCTACTGGATGTCCCAATAAATCATCTTCATTGGGATCAAAGCTGATATTCTCCCCATCAGACTAGTCACATCCTAGGATCTCTTTCTTCTCCATGAGATAAAGAGATACTATATCATCTAGAGAATGATTCATCTGAACTGACACAAATGGCTTTGGCTGACCGGTGGTGGGATCATTATCATGTACTGTGAAGCACCGGACCTCCCCTGCTGATGGAGAGTTAACCCTGTGAGGGTTATACTTGCTGGAAGAAATATGCTCCTGACTATCACTGAATATGTATGGGGTGACACTCCTAGGAGGATCTATCATCATAGGTGCAGTAGTCACCTTATCCCCAACAAGCTATCTCCATCGTATGTTGTGGTGTGGCGTGGTGATGGGATGACTCTGCGTGTCGTCCTTCCTCACCATGATTAGGGTAGAAGGTCGAGCGGGAGAGCTTGGCCTCACCACAGTAGGCAGTGTAGATGGAACAGGATCCCTTGGCCATAGCTGGATCACCAATGGGGTCCTCTTCTCCCTAGATGGGGCCTTCATGGCCTTTGGTGGAACTGGAGATGCTGAAACATGGATCGTAGATGGTGGACGGGGGGTAGAGTGACGTGGTGGAGGCATCACCGACTCTCTCGGGATAGGAGCTACTCTCCTATGATGTGTAGTCCCCATGAACAGAATGTTATCGGTATGATCGACATGAGAAGCATGCCAATCAAGAAAATTAACAAGTGCAAAGGCCACTGACTGTCGGCTGAACCTCCGCCTCTCCTGGTTGGTGATATGAACTAAAGTATGGGCCTCTCTAACCCTCTCCTGTCTAATATGTTTCCCCAAGCTAGGGATAATGGATCTCAAATCAAACTAAGCCCCATACTCAGATCGTCCGTAGGCTCCACCTACTCAACGTAAAATAGATCGGAGGCCAACATATGACCTCTTCCTCTCACTAACTGGTGCCTGGAACTGAACCGCTAGTGGAGGTGAAGCAGAAATCTTCCTGACATCCTCTCTGTCAGACCTAGAGAGAGGATGGAACTAGTTTGCTATAACCAGGGAAACCATCATGGGTAACTCCTTAACAGCAGACTGCATGGCTACCTCCATCTCCCTAGCAATGCGAGTATGGTACCGCTTTATCGTGCGATTCTTGTTTCTTCTTTGGGTCCTGGTAGGATAAGCAGAGTAAGAGCTACACCCAACCTCAAAAGTAGGGGAGATAATCCCTGGGATCAGAGGAGCCTTCCCCTTGAAGGGTGCTAGTGGTGAGTAGTCCCACTAGAGGCGACATGGGCATGGGTGCACACTAACATTACTGTTGTGGGAACTGCCACTACCTTCCTCTTCAATAAGGGAATCTCAGAATCTGATGACATGTCAACCCGAATGACTGACTCTTGCCCGGCCACTATGCTCCTACTAACAGTCGTGAGAGAGGTCCCCTCACATGTAATTCAGGCTCCCTCAAAATCTCGACCAAAGTGGATGAGGTGGGCATAGTCAGAGCGTGGGAGGTTGGCCTGATACAAGGCTAAATCCATCATATGGGGAAAAGTGAATAGATTTCTCGGCGCTACCATTGAACCAAACTATACTAAACTGAGATTGAAAAATTGACTGAAGCTAACTAAAATTGCAATGTCAAAAACATACTTGAATCAAATTTTCTTGCTTTGTTGATCTTGAATTCGAATTTAGAATTTGAACACATACTCAACATCTTGAAAGTGTTAAATCGGGCTCAAATGAATTTAGAAGATATTTTAAGATTTGATTGGAAAGGGGAATTTTTGGATGTATAATCCACTTTCAACAAATTTGCGTCTGTTGAAAATGGGTTCAAATATTTTTGGAAAGATGTTCCATAGGTTTAGATTTGAATTTTGATTTTGATTTTGAGGACCCTTTATTTAACAAATTTGGGTATGTTGAAGTAAAGGGTCAATTTGATTTTGATTTGAGATTTTTGGAATCTACTCACTTAGCAAATTTGGGTATCCTAAGTCAGGTGTTTGAAAACAATTTCTTTTTTTTTTCTTTGTTTGCTTTATTTTGTGAATCATTTGTGATTTTGAAAAATGGATTCCTCATTTAGCAAATCTGGGTATGCTAAAATGAAGAATCCAAGTGTGTTTTTTTTTTTTGAAATTTTTTGAAAATAAGACTCTTAGAAAATTTGAGTATGCTACGAAAATCCTAATGTTTTTTTTTTTCGTTTTTAGAGATTTTGAAAAATAGGATCCTTAGCAAATTTGGGTATGCTAAGGAAATCCTAATGTGTTTCTTTTATTTTTAGAGATTTTGATTTTGAAAAATAGGATCCTTAGCAAAATTGGGTATGCTAAGAAAATCCTAATATGTTTCTTTTTATTTTAGATTTTGTTTTAAAAATGGAGACTTCACTTTAGCAAATGTGGTATGCTAAAGAATGAAGTTCCAAAAATGTGTCTTTGAATTTTTCTGAAATGGAGATTTCACTTAACAAATTTGAGTATGCTAAATAAAATTCCAAAATATGTTTCAAAATTTGTTTTGGATTTTGTTTTGAAAATGGTGACTTCACTTTTGGCAAATGTGGTCTGCTAGAATGAAGTTCCAAAGTTTTTTTTTTTTTTGAAATTTTGTGAAATGGAGATTTCACTTAGCAAATTTGAGTGTGCTAAATGAAATTCCAAAAATGTGTTTCAAATTTTTGTTTTGGATTTTGTTTTGAAAATGGAGGCATCACCTTAGCAAATGTGGCATGTCAAAATAAAGTTCCAATGTGTTTTGAAATTTTGTGAAATAGAAATTTCACTTAGCAAATTTGAGTATGCTAAATAAAATTCCAAAAATGTGTTTCAAATTTTTGTGTTTTGAAAAGGGAGACTTCACTTTAGCAAATGGGGTATGCTAGAATGAAGTTCCAAATATATTTTGAAAAATTTTGTGTTTTGTTGATTTTCAAAAGAGGGATTTCCATTTAACAAATTTGAGTATATAAGATGGAAATCAATTATGTTTCATTTTTCAAAGATGTATTTTCATGTGTGATTATCACTTTTTGAAAGAGGAAATTCCAACCTAATCATATATGGAATATGTTAAGTGGAATTTCAAAATAATGTCATTTTATTTGGAAATGAAATCTTCATTCAATAACTTTGGGTATATTGAATGGAGATATTCATATGTGCTTTTTCAAAGTTTTTTATTATTTTGATTGGAAATGAAAACTCCATTCAATAGATGTGGGTATATTGAATGGAGAGGTTCCATATGTGTTTTTGGAGAATTTATTTTTCACTTTGATTGGAAATGAAACCTCCATCCAATAAATATGGGTATATTGAATGGGGAGGTTTCATATGTACTTTTTGAAAATTTATTTTTGATTTTGATTGAAAATGAAACATCCATTCAATAAATACAGGTATATTGAATGGAAAAGTTTCATATGTGTTTTTTGAAAGGGTGAGAATTCCAACTTAACACATGTGGAATGTGTTGAGTGGAATTTCAAAGTTGTGATTTTGCTTGAAGATGTGACATCTATCCAACACATTTGGATGTATTGAATGGAAAAACCCATCTTCAAATTTTGTGCCTTTTGAAAGTTTAGGATTGTTGGAATTTTATTTTATTTTGAAAATGAATTCTTCATCAAAGTGAATTAAGTGAAGAAGTTCATTTATGCTTTTGGAAGTTATGGTTTTCAGTTTTATTTTTGAAATATTCCTACATATAATAATTATGAGAATTGTTAGATGTAGTACAAATAGTTGATTAAGTGTATTTTGAAAAAGTGATTTTGAAAAATAAGACTTTTATGAAAGATTTATTTTGTCTTTATTTTTTAGAATGAACCTTTCCTTACCATAAAAATGGTAAGGAGGAAGTCTTTAATCATTTTCTTTTTATTAAATTTTTTATTTTCATTCATTGGGGAACCCAGTGGGGGTTTTAAGACCAACATGGGGTGAGGTCCTAAAACCTAAAGATGTTGGCTAGCTTAACTTAAGGATGAAATAAGCTAAGTGCCAACGAAAAGAAAGATAGTCTTGGATTCATTCGAAAGTACAAACCCACTATCAATACTTGGAGACAATAATCATTTACCAAAGATGGAGAGAGGAACCATCCCCAACGGAGTTGCCAAAAAAATCTATGGTAAAAATATTTTATATATATCTTTGCCTTCATCTATCCCCTTCCCTTTCAGAAAAGAAGGATGAATGAAAATAGAAAAATATATAAAATATGCCTTGTTAGGATGCCACGTAGATCTGCAGATATTCTTATTAGGGTAATCAGGTATGACATTGAGGAAAGGTGTACTATCTCAAGAGATAGAGGTCACCACCCTACAATGGACCTAATCACCTCAATAAGGACTCCTAAGGACTATAGGTCTTCAAAATGTATTAGAGATTCTTCCCTTACTTTACATAAAAAAGTAAAGTATAGTTTATTTTAAACCGCGTCCATTAAGCTTCCTACAGGGGCAAGCCCCCATAGTTAATTACATCCTAAGGAATGAGATTCATTAGGAATACTCTCGATTAAGGTAAGTGCTCATTGCCTCCAAAGATTTTGAAAGGTAGGACTATCAATCGATTAGTTTATTTTCAGAAAGTCAAGTGGGATCGATTAAGGGGAGGGAGTTCTTATCGAATCCAAATGAAAATAAGTAGGGGGTGCTTAAGATACTAGGAAGCCTAATATGTATCCCAAACTACCCTATGGTTGGGCTTTACATTTTTGAATTTTAATTAATTTGTTTGAGTTGAATTTTTATTAAAAATCTAGGTATTACAATTCCATGACATAAGATCATGGAAATGCCTAAGAGGTGAGGATTTATGCTCGTAGGTCATAAAGGAAGTAACAACCTCTGAACCTAAATCTAGGGAGCTTTAGTGAGGGCCAAAAGCATGACCTAAATCTAAGGTGAAAATGGGTATTTTTTTACCTCCTTAAGAGAGGGTAAACCACCTAACTATTGGACTTACAATCACCTGGGGGTGGCCGCCAACTAACTCCTCTTATGGTTTTAAAATATGTAGGCAAGTCATATGTTTATGGAAAATAGCAAGGTTATTATTTACTTAGAAATAGACTATGTTCTTAAACACACTCCCTAAGAGACTAGATCATGTAGGGCATGCTTTAATGACTTAAATCTAATGCAAATTTTTCATTTGTTTTATTTTTATTTTGTACAATCAATTTGACGCAGGCTTTAGGATTCTTTATGCCTAATGCATGAGAAATTAGATTATGGGTCAAAATCAGCAAGATAAGAAGGTGTATTTTCACCATGGCTCTCACAAGTCAAGATAAGTTCTCTGGCAAAGGTGGAAGCCCTCTAATCAAGAGTGAAATAATATGTTTTTTATATATGATGTTAGAAAAGTAAGATAACATCCAGCTAAGGGGTTGCTAATTCTTTTATCTTATTTTATAATCTAAGCTTTAGGTGAGGTTATGAGTGAGTTATTTTTAATTTTGAGTTGATTAATTTGGTAGAAAATTTATTTTTCCTATGAGCCTAATCATCATTTAGGTCATACATCAAAGCAAAAAAGAAATTAGGAAAATATGTCATCTTACTTCACATGTTAAACAAACATCAATCAATTTATAAAGCTAGCACAAAAAAATAAAAAGTCATTTGTGGTTGGGCTCCATCGCACAAATTTGAAAATAAATTGGGTAGTTGAGCTATACCCTTATACAACCCAGATTATAAATGAATTGATTACAATCAAGCAAGGAATTTATGTTATGGGGTCTTCATTCTTCATTTCTTCTTTCTTTTTTTCTTCTTTTCTTCTTTCTTCTTTTGGTTTCTTCTTTTGAATGGTTAGAATGTGGTTACTTAAAAGGCTTCACATGATATATAAGATATAATCTTATAGTCATTGCTCATCCTAATCCCCCATAACAATCATTCTAAAATCCTAATTGTAAATTTACATGAAAAGGAAAAAAGGAAATCTAACTAACACCTGCAAAATAGAAATTAGCTAAAAAATCATACAATCTCAAGCATATATATATTGGACTTAGTACCACATGCATGGGTAACTAAATCCACCTGGCTTATTTTAGATTATGCTTAGGGGTAGAAGCACCTGCACAATAAAAGCAGTTATATATTTTTTAGTATATCACCCCTTAAGCACAATCCCCTGCAGAAGATAATGGTTAGACTAAGATTCCCTTACCATTCATTCTACACTCATTCACCCTAACATCCAGGCTAAAATAAAATATCATAAAATAAAAGCAAACATCAAACCTTGCACCGCCTTAACCTAAAGCTAGAAATGGTGACTTAGCCTAATGCGTGTGCTATTTAAGGTTTGTGTGGTATGCTTAGATAGGCTTTAAGGTTGAAGTTTTTTAGTGTGAAAATATTCAACATAGAGGGTTTATTTCATGTAAGTGGTTTAGTTGATTTGGTTGATTTTATTTTATACTTTGATTTGATTTAAGTGAATCCTACAATTAATTATTAAGTTGTAAAGAGAGGAAAAGAGAAGATAACTTCTCTTTCCTCCCTACCTTAAGTAATTTCTAAGGTAGATTCATATTTGGTTTTTATTTAGTGAATGTTTTATTATTTGTTTTCATTAATCCTAAGTTTAGATTTTTTCTAAACAAACCTATTCAAAAAGAAAGGCATTTTAAGATTAAATAAAGTGAAACATTATCATAAAATACACATCACTTCATTTCTTTCCCAACATGTGTAACATGCATATGAATGAACCCTAAGCATATTTATACATGCAAATGAAAATGTTCAGCACACTTTAATGATGAATGCTAAGAGGAATTATTACTTAAGAAAATTGGGATGCTTTAAGAGGCATGATTTTGTTAAGTAGAAAAGGGTGATTCTTTTATCCAATTTTTTTCACATGCACATTTATATGTATGAAAGGCATAAGTGAGTACGGCACCATTGCTAGCACTAGGGGTGTGAGGTACAAAACCTACTTAGTGAGATAATTAAAGAGTAATTAGGGTTATTAAGTTTTCAATAGAACCCTAATTAAGGAAAATTTACTATTAAAACCCATTGAAAATAATTTTATAATATTCTCCTATGAATTATCTTTACAATGCATTTTACTTTTCATTTTTTGATTTTTCTAGAATTAGTTATGTTATTTTGAAGATTCAACCATTAAGGATAATTAATTAAATCATTAATTAAATAGCTAATCCCATCGGTACCACGTGGAGGTTAACGCACAATTTTCACGTGGCACAATAGGAGAGGCCACTTAAGTTATCGCATTAAAGCACCGCATCAGCGGCGGTGCTATGCGCATTCTCCTCACACGTCCGATCTAAGATTGAACGGCTGAGATAAAGCTCGTAAGGGATAAATCAAATATTCCTATGCATCTAGATCATGGCCATCCATCCAAAAGGCACGGATGGACGGCCCATGATCCATCCCTGAGTTTCCCTTCAATAAAAAGGGAACAGCCTTCCATGGCAAGATCCAAGCTCGATTGAGCTCGGATTGAACTTAAATTTTACCCACACCATCTAGGAGTAAAGGGGAGAAGATCTAACGGCTAATTTCTCATGATGTGAGAATTTCTTTCACAATGGACCACACCATGGCTAGTTTAAGCTCGGGTTGAGGGCATACCTCACCAGAGGCTATCACCGATGCTCAAATCCAATGAGCTAGCTTTGTCTAGTAGAGACAAAGCCCTGTTGAAGATTTGAGGTGATTCCTTTGAGTGGATCTTTCTATGGATCAAGCTCTCTTTCAATTGGGCTCAGCCTTAGTCTAGACACTACCTCCCTTGCTTTGAGAACTTGGGAAAAGGTGTGGATCAACTTGATTGACTCCTATGAAGAAGCTTGCAAGAGGAATTGAGTTGATTTGGTGTATTGAGTAATTTGGAAATTTGGTGGAGCTCCCCTATTTTTGGCTTGAAGAAACCGAAAATGGGATTATGGAATTCACTCTATGAAGCTTGGGGAGACTTGCAAATGCTTCCTCTGAGTTCCCTTAGCTCAATTGAGTGTGTGCCTTCTGAATTCAAGTAGAATTAGGGGGAGTATATCTCCCCATAGGTGAATCGGATGGTCGTGAGTGCTTTTGCCATTTTGATCCAATACACCTCATGCAATGGGTTTGTTAGGCTGTCAGGAGTAGCATGGCATTTGGTTTTGGCTAGATAAGGTAGTGGGGAAGTTTGCCATGTGCAAAACAAGGTGGAGGAAGGATTCCCATGTGCTCATGTACATGGGGTGGTCAATTTTAGCCTTAGGTTGGGTTGACCCAAACTCATTGGGTCATGTGCATATCCATTAGTGACCATTTGGTCCACTAAGAGGATGCTAAGTGTCCATGAAAAGGAATTGATCAAATTCCAAGTGATTTTTATTTTAGGTTACCCTATGGCCTAGGGGTAAAATGGTCATTTAACCTTGATATTAATTTGAATATGTTTGGTATGAATGAAAAATGGGTTGAGCCAAGTTTTAATGAATTTGGAGATGATTTAATATGATTTGGCTCATGTTGACCCATTTAGGTCAAAAATGGGTCAACTTGGGTCAAGTTGACCGATTGGTCAAATTGGGTCAAACCAATGGTTGGGACTTCATATGACCATTTGAAATATTTTGGTATCATTGGTTTGGTTCAATTCAATTAATATTTGAATTTGGTTCATTTGATTTATTTAGGTCAAATGGGTCAAGTTGACCAATTTGACCCATTTGACTTATTTCGGTTAGGTCATGGGTTGGTTTATGCTTGGTTGATCATTTGAAATGGATTGGTATCTTTCTTCCAATCAATTTGGTTTATATTTGGATTTGGCTCAATTTGACCTTTTAGGTCAAGTTGGGTTCAATGCCAATTGGGCTAGGTTGGGTCTAGTTGGCCAATTGAGGCTTTGGTCAAGTTCAACAAGTGATTTGTAATGAATTTGACCCATTAGTTTCAATCAATTTGGCTTAGATCAAGTTTTGACACATTTTGACTTTTTAGGTCAAGTTGGGTCAACTTGGGTCAAGTGACCAATTGGGCTAGGTTAGGCTCAAATATTGACTTGGTCAAGTTCTAACATTGATCTTGAATGAGTTTTGATCAATGATTTTAATCAATTTGGCCTATGATGGATTTTGGCTAGTTTAGGTTTCATTTTGGCTAAGTGTAGACTTGGTCAACCCTTAGGTTTGACTTGGTTTGACCCAATTTGAGTGATTGATCATCTCATGATGATTGTTGCTCACAATGTGAGGCTTAAGTGGGCTTAGTTCAATCCAATTTGGGTAGGATTAGAATTTGGCTCATAAGAGATACTTTAGGTCACTTTGGGTCAAGTGAGCCTAAGTGGGTCAAATGGCTTGGTCAAAGCTTGATTTGAGTTTGATTGAACTAACATATGGACTTATAATTGAAATATAAATCCATTTGCAAGTGATTTGAAGTCAAATGGGTTTTGATTCATTTGACAATTTCAAGTTCAAAAGGGTGAACATGAGTTTGACTTAGGTTTGATTTTTTAATTTAGTTTTGGTTTGATGATTGGGGTTTATGTTTATATTTAGATTCATGATTGTATGATTGGTTGAATCATGAAGGAAAATCAAGGGTTTGGCTTGATTTGAATTTGATTTGGCTAAGTTCAAGATTTTAACTTGAAATGCTTAAGTTGAATTTTGGTTGAATTTGAGTTTAAGTTTTGAATTGATTTTTGGTTTGATGTTTAAAGATTATGTTTTTGTTTGGATTCATGATTGTAGGAATGATTGAATCATGAAGAAAAATCAAGGGTTTGACTTGATTTGAATTTGATTTGTCTAAGTTCAAGATTTTGACTTGAAAGGCTTAGGTTGGATTTTGGTTGAGTTTGAGTTTTGAATTTATTTTTAGATATTTGAATTTATATTTCATTTATATTTGTGAATATAAATGAGAATATAAATGGGTTATGAAATTCCTTGAATTTGAATTTATTTATATTTAATTTAGGCTAAATTCATAAGATAAAATCAAAGTACCTTAGGAAAGATTTTTTATTTGGATTTTAATTTTGAATTTGGTTTGATTGATTTGAATTTATTTTTTATTTATATATGTGAATATAAATGAGAAGGAATTTCAGTCATAAGGTTCAATCATTTGGAATTGATTTGAGTTTGACAAAAATTAATTAAGTTGGAATTGATTTAAGTTTTGATGTTGATTTGATTTGGAGTTTGGAGTTAGTTTGATTTGGAGTTCGACTTGAGGGAAGAAGTGAGGAGTTTGGTTCAAGCTATAGGGTAGGCAAATTTTTCTAACACCCCTAAGGCATGACTTATTCCTATGGCTAACTCTTCTAAGCCTCTAGGGTTATGTTGAGTGTCCACTTAATCACTAGATGTGTCTTTAGACTAAGGAACTCCGAAAGTCTAAGAGGAGTCCTATGTCTAAGATGGAGGGGTTGAGAGCTCATCCTAAAAATGAGGTCAACATGGATCCATCGCACACTAACAGTGTCCACAAATTAGATCCACTCTTTTCCCCAACCGATACTTCCCCAAACAAATCTAAGTTGAAATCCACCTTATCCCCAACAGACCTGAGCTGATATCTACAACAGATATGCCCTCAACCGTAAACCAAATTAAACCCCAATTCATATCCTTTCTACATTGGAGCCCCAAATCATCAAATCAAATTCTCATCCCTAGTGGATGCCTACCAAACAAATCTAACCAACTCCTATCCCCAGTGGATACATCCATGAAATCATACTCATATAACCCGAACCTGCTTTCCTAGTAGAAAGTTCATGCACCCATCCCTGATGGATTATAGATTCTAATCCCCTGTGGATATTCTTTCCATAAATCATATGATCTAATTCGAACCCTTATCCCTAGTGGATAACTCAAACCTGCTTCCCTAGTGGAAGGTCCATATACCTGATCCCTCAGTGGATTCCTCTTTCCTCTCTTATGTCCTTAGTATAAGTTAAGTTGCATTGCATTAAGATCATCATTTTGTCTACATCTCAGGTTTAAGCATAGATCATTTCTACTAGTGCTTGCAATTCTTCAGACATTATTGATCATCTCAATCAACGCCAATATGTGTGGTGTGCCTTAACAGTTACACCACACCTATTGGGGGTCCTTTTATTGACCTCACTTTTGGAGTGAGTTCTCAACCTCATCAACATAGATCTAGGATTCTTATAGATACTAAGAGTTTTTTAGTCTTAAGACACTTCTAGTGATTAGGTGAACACTTAGCCTAAGCCTGGAGACTTAGAAGAGTTAGCCATAGGGATAGGTTATGCCTTTGGGATTTAAGGAGATTTTTCCATCTTGTGGCCTATACCCAACCCATGTTTACCTTCTCAAACCAAACCTCAAATTCAATTCAAATAACATATACCAAATCAAATTCCAAATCTTTTGATTGAAACCCATAATCAATTCCAAAAATTAAAATCCTTCCTAAGCCCTATGATTTTATCTTATGGACTTAGCCTTAACCAAATTCAATTAATTTCTCTAAGATCAATTCAATTCCTCAATCATTTATCAAACTCAAGTCCAAACTCAATTCCAAATTATTGAAACCCAAAATCAAGCTTAAGCTCCAAAATCCTCCTTAAGCCATATGATCCACTTGCATAGGTTTAGCCAAATTTGCCTCCAACTCACTTCAAACTTGATAGATATCCTCATGAATCATTTATATCTCTTTTATATTCACAAATATAAATAAAATATAAATTTAAATATCCAAAACCAAACCAAACTAAATCCAAATCCAACCAAGCCCTTCCTAAGCCATATGGACCTACCTCCATGTAAGGGTGTGCATTATTTGATTTTAACCAAAAAACCAAATTGAACCGAAGTTTTTGAGTAATTTGGTTCGATTTGAACTTAATAATTTGGATTTTTGTTTTAATTAATGAAGACTTTGGTTTTTGGTTTTTGGATTAGTTTGTTAAATAAAATTTTGGATGGAACCAAATAAACCAAAGTAATTATATGTAATACGGTATTATTAGTTTATGTATAATAGGCTTATCTATTATACACTAATTTTAATTTTTTTTGAATACTTGGTAAATGCTTTTTTGGAGGACCATTAACTAATTTTCTAAAATATTTTGATCTCATAATATGGTAATATGGTTTCATCAACTTCTAAGTTCAAAACATCATTCAGGTAAGTAAAAATTAGTATTTAATAATCTTTAGCACATGAAGTAGTTAATTACATTTTTTTTTTATTATATTTATGTTGTCTTTCTTATTGCTTGTTCATTATACAATAAAAATTTATGCAAAAAATTTTAAATGTAGTCAACTTTGATTTATCCAAAACCAAACCAAAATAACCAAACCAAATTATTATTTGGTTTGTTTGGTTTTGCATTTTATTTGGTCAGTTTGGTTCAATATTTTTAGGAATCTAAAACCAATCAATTTTAAAAATTTATCATCCAATCCATCCAAATCAACCAAACGCACACCCCTACCTCCATGAGCTTGGCCAAATCTCATTCAAATCAACCCAAAATTAATTGGTTTTTTATAAATCAATTATATAATTCACAAATATAAATGAAACCCACATTGCAATGCCAAAACTAAATCAAACTAAATCAACTTTTTTTCAAAGCCCTTTTGACCTACCTCCATGAGCTTAGTCAAACTTGCTTCCAAATCACTCCAAACTCAAGTGATTTTCTCATGAATCATTTATATCTTCATTTCTATTCATAAATATAAATGGAATATAAATTCAAATAGCCAAAATCAAATCCAAAGTTAAATCAAAACTCAATTCAAGCCTTTCAAGTCATTCCCTTGAACTTAACCAAAATTGACATAAATCAAGCCAAAATCAATAGATTTTCTCTTGAATCAATTAATCCTTCAATCATCTATTCAAATATAAATGAAACAAATAATTATCTAGCCAAATTGAAATCAACCCAAGTCAAGCCCAACTTATCCCTTTTGACTTGAAAATTCTAAATGAACCAAATCCTATCATAGCTTAAATTGATTGTAGTCGAATTTATATTTCAATTTTGAACTCATATATAAGTCCAACTAAACCTTAATCAAACCAGAATCAAGCCAATTCACCCATTTAGATCCACTTGACCCAAAGTGGCCTAAACGACCATTTTGGGCCAAGTTATAATCCAACCCAAATTGGATTGAACCAAGCCAATCCAAGCCTCATATCATGATCATTGATCACCATAGGATGATCAATTGCCTTGAATTGGGTCAAATCAAGTCAACCTTTAGCCCAAATGAAACTCAAACTAGTCAAAACTCATCATACACCAAATTGATTGGAACCATTGGTTCACATCAACTCATAATCAATGATTGAACATGACTTGACCATCAATTGAGCCAAACAAAATCCAATTAGCCATTTGACCCAAGTTGACCCAATTTAAAAGGCCAAAATAGGTCAAATCATGATCTAATCCAAATTGATTGCAACTAATGGCTCAAGTTTATTCCAAATTCATTATTGAACTTGATCGAAGCTCCAATTTGATCAATTGGACCCAACCTAGCCCAAATTGACCTAAAAGGTCAAATTGGCCAAAATCTAAATTATATCCAAATTGATTCAAACCAAAGCCCACAATAATTTTTATTAACCAATTAAACTTGAACCAACACTGAACCCAAGCTAATTTGGCCAATTTGGTCAAATTGGTCAACTTGACCTATTTGACCTATATGAATCCAAATGAGCTAAAATCAAACCTAGGCCAAATTAATTGAAAGCACTTGAACTAAAATACTTCAAATCATCATTTGAACCTAACCTAAACCTTGGTTTGACCCAATTTGACTAATTGGTCGACATAACCCAACATGACCTAAATTAACTTATTTGACCAAATTGAGCCAAAACTCATAAAATCAACCCATGGGACTTTGCAACCTGACCAAACCCAACCCTAACCCATCTTAGGTCATCTCAAACCCATCCCAAACCCAATTAATGCCAAACCCAAGGCAAATCCCCCTTGGATATGCCTCCCTATGTGGGATTTTGCCAAAATTGGCAAAGTCAACTCTTTATTTTTTCTTGATAGTTCTCACTCACCCATTTTGGGGTCTGACCTAGCCACCTAGCCCACCCTAAGTTGGCTAAGGCTGCCATGGACCAAAGGGAGGTGAGTTAACTCACCTCCCTTGCAAGCTGAAGGCCCCAAAGGAAGAAGCCATCAACCCATATCCCACCCTGAGCCATCTCCCATGCATTCCTCCACTCAAATTGAGCCATGTGGACTCAATTGTGACCCCTCTGGTGCCCTGATAGTGGGTTGACTAGCCAAAATAGAGGGAACAATCCTGTCCATCCACCTCAGCCAATTGAGGGGTATACCCCCATCAATTTTCATAGGAAATCATATGATTCACTTCTTGAGAGCCTCCTAAGAACTTTCAAAACTCTCTAGCACTCTTCAGAGCCTTTCCAAGGCCTCCCCACTTTAGATTTCTCCTTCTTGAGGAAAGCCAAAATAGGGCAACCTCCTTTGATCCTAACTTTGCCAATACCACATCTCAATCAAATTCCTCTTACACACACCTTTCACGTAGGTCGTCAAAGCCACCCAAGCTCCAAGCCATCAAAGGATGGATTTTGATCAAAGCCAAAGCTCCAAAGCACCATTCATGGCCAATTGAGCAAACCACTTAGAACCAATCCAATTACTTCTCAACTGGGCTTCATCTCAACTAAATGAAGCTTCCATAAGCATGTGAACCACTTTTTTTAGCTCCGGTGAGGTAAATCCATTGAAATCGAGCTTTAGCTTAAAATGGTTTGGAGCTTTTTGAAGAAAATTTGCATGTGAGCCCATCCTAGCCGCTGGATCTTTGTGGATCCCTCGCATGAAGGTGTAGGATAATTTTATTGTGAATCCAAGCTCGGGTGAGCTCGGATCGAGCGATCCATGGCAGAAGGGCTCCGTTGTTTATTACTCGTGGGAAGAGAGATCACAGTCCATCCATTCTGTGTGATTGTAATGGATGGCTCTGATCATATCATACTAGATCTTCTGCTTGATCCTTCTTTAGCCATGGGTTTGATCATGACTATCTGATCTTAGATCAGACGGCTCACGAGAAAGCGCATCCCGCCACCATCCGAGTCAGTCATAGATGTGACTACTTAAATATCTAATCCCACAATATCACATGGAAATCGTGCCACATGGCGTCGATGGGATTAAGGCTTAATTATGTTAATTAATCAGTTTCTAAGGCTGAAACTTCCATAATTCATAACTAATTATAGAAAAATAAAAAATACAAATAAGGGCTCATTTTAAAGGTATTTTAGAGGGAAATTCATTAAAATTATTCTTAATTTATTTTGAACAATAATTTGAGTTTAATTAAGATTTAATTAAAAAGTTAATTACACTAATTACTCTCTCTAATTAATTAACTAATTAATCTCAAATTTTTTGAGATTGTTTAGAGGGATGACTTATGCCTCTCCTATTTTTCTTGGGATTTATTAGTTAATTAATTGGAGGAATTGATTGATTAAGTTCTAATTGCCCTCTTAATTTAATTAAGTAATGATTAAGCATGGGAATAGTATTTTATTAAATTAATTGGTTCATTTATCACTATTTAACAATGAGGAGGCTTAGGGAAGTGAATTAAGGCTTCTATCCTAATCTTTTTCCTAAGTTTTTTTTATTTTCAAGAGAAATTAATTAAAAATTAATGAATTAATTAATTACTTAATTAGTTTAATTAAATCTTAAATACATCTAAACCTAATTAATTCATGTGTAGTTCTTTAGGTGTTCAATAGCCTAAAGAGATTTAATGAAATTATGATTTGTCCATTATATGTGGGAAAGTCATAAAAGTAATTGAGTAAGTTCCTTAAACTTAATTAATCATTAATTATCAGCAAATTGCATTAGGCCCTTTCATTTCATAGGACTATTGCTGATTTACTTTTCAATTCATTTGCATCTTTCATTGGCTCATAATTATTTGGATAATTACTTTAAGGTAACATAGGCAAGGGTTAATTAATTGAATCAATTCATATCTTAACTTAATGAATCCATAAAATTAACCTAATTTTCTTTTCATTAAATCAAATTAACTTACAAACATGAGTTAGGATTAGGGTTAGCAAACCTCTTTCCCTCTTTGTCTCTTTCCTTAACCAAATGAAACATCGAATTAAAAAAAATGATATTAAGAAAGCTTTGGTTTACTTTAAATAACTCTATTTGATATGATTGTCCTTAAGAAATAGTTTGGTTGAATGGAATCGCATGCTTGTGTTTATTTATTCCTCTCCAATTATATTAAATTTTGTATGTCATTTGATTCATGCATTCATCTTTTATAAAATTAATCAAATCAAAAAATGGTTTCCTTTATGTCAAACATGCATGTGTTGATTAACATATGCATATGTGTGGCTATTATCACTATTAAATCAAAGTTATTTTAAAAGAAAAAGTTTATAAGCCAACTATAATATTTGGAGTGATAATAGTTATAAATATTTATAAGCTTGCATGTGTCCATGACTTTGAACATGTGATATGGAGTTTTCTTTCTTTAATCTATATGGATTTACATAGAGTTTGCATATTAACAAATGTATAGCCCATTTGAAAAGGACACAATATTTTCTTGAATTCATTCATATGTATTTCTATATTATAATTTAGAAAGAAGTTTAGCTCACCTGTATAAATAATTCAATTGAAAGAAGTATAACTTTTGTTTGATTTTCCATTCTTGTAGTCACTTGTACATTCATGTGTATTTAATAATAATGGGAATATCTAGTCTGGACATTCCGAAGATGCATGACTTTAAGAAGCCCCAAGGAGGTCTTTACCTCACTCCCCTGATTAACAATGGTGAAGTACTTGCTTAAAACTTGTATACACTTGTATGTGCATCTAACTAATGAATGAAAATCTCCCTTTCAACTTTGACTCACATGTATAAATAATGCAATTGAAAAAATACAACTTTTGCATGATTTTTCATTCTTATAGTCATTTGTACACTCATGTGTATTCATGAATAGTGGGTATATCTAGTCTGGACATTCCGGAGATACAAGGCTTTAAGTAGCCCTAAGAAAGTCTTTACCTCACTCCCTTGGTTAACAATGGTGAAGTACTAGCTTATAATTTCTATATACTTGAATGTACATTTATCTAATGAGTGAAAATCTCATTTTCTACAAAATACACATATGCATTTTTCATCTAAAGTGTGCTGAAAGAAACATGTTGTATGTGTAGGTATACTTAGGATTTAATATCATATACATGTTACATGTGATGGAAAAGAATGAATTAATATATGTCATGTGATAGTAATTCAATAAAATTAATCTTAAGATGCCTTTCATATTAAATATGATTATTTAAAGTAAACCCAAACTTAGGATTAATTTGGAATATGTAATAAGCCATTCACTAAAGAGAACTTGTTAATTAACATGCTTTAGAAATGACTTAAGGTAAAGATGAAAGAGAGTGATCCTCTCTTTTTTTTCTCTTTAAAGTGTAAGTCAATTGAAATAAAAGAAAACACTAAGTAAAATTTTCAAATCAATTAAGCCACTTAAAGTGAAATCAACCCCTTTATGATTAAACTCCCTTCACATTTAGAAAATTATAACCTTAATACCTAGTTAGGATATACCACACAAAACTTAATACAAACATTATAACTAAGTCACTATTTCAAGCTTTATGTTAGGGTCGTGCATGGTATGATGTATGCTTGACTTTATGATGAGTTATTTTAGACTGGATGTTAGAGTGTATGTTTCATGTATTGGATATTAGGTCATGATTAGCCTAATCATATTTTTTGCAGGGGATTATGCTAAAGGGGTGCTCAAAATAAATATAAATACTCTCTTTTGTAGGTTGCTTAAACCCCTAAGCATAATCCAAGTTAGGACGGGAGGGTTTAGTTAGCCATGTGCAGGGTGCTAAGTTCAAATTATATATATAAATGCTTGGGTTGTATGGTGTGTTTAGCTAACACTTATTTTGCATATGTAGTTAGATTTACTTTTCTTATTTTTAATATAATTTTGCATTAGGGATTAGAATTACTACTATGGGGGGATAAGATGAGCAGTGGCTAGAAGGTTTTGTCCTGGGAGGCCCTATGATGCCTTTGAAGCAAAAAGATCCAAATAAAAAAGAAGTAAAAAGATGAAGGAAATAAAGAAGACGTGAAGAATGAAGAAAAGAAGACTCTCATAACATTTATTCATTTATAAATTATAATTATTCTTTTATATTTCGGGTTGTATAAGGGTAGAGCTCAGCTACCCATTTTCTCTTTTTGGGTTGTACGATGGTACCCGACCATACCGACCTGTTATTCTTTTATGCTAGTTATAAAATGTTTGATGTTATATTTAGCTTGTGCATTAGAAATGACATGCCTCTTCATAGTTTCTTTATGATTGATGCTTGTTGTATGGCCTCTATCTGATTAGACTCTTAGAAAAAAATTAATTTTTCTACCCCAACTATAACTCATAACTAAATTTTTAAATAATTCATAACATCACATAAAGCCTAGGCATTAAATCAAAATAATTAAAATATTTAGCAACCCCTTAGCTGAATGTTGTATGTCTAATATCATGCATTCATATTGCTTCACTCTTACTAAGTGAGGGTTTCCATCATTGCACGATAGAGGATGATTTGACCTTTAAGGGTCTCATCAGTGATGGAAAACACGTCTTTCATGCTGATTTAGCTCATAATCCATTTCATCATGCATTTTGGCATAATAAATCTTATGTCCTTTGTCAAAATGAAGTATCATAAATCAAATAAAAATTGAAAAGATTTGCATTAGACTAAGTCATTGCTCACACCACTCATGCTCAGTCTCTTAGGAAGTGGGTTTAATGATTTTAATTTCTTTCTAAATAATAACACTCCAACTATCTTGCAAAATCATATGACTTTCCTGCATGATTTTAAAGTGTATGAGGAGTTAGCTGGTTGCGACTCCAAATGATTAGAAGTCTAGTAGTCAGGTGGTTTACTCTCTCTTATGGAGGTAAATTATATACCATCTTCGCTTAGATTTAGGTTGTGTTTTAGCTCTTACTAAAGCTCCCTAGATTTAGAATCTAAGGTAGTTATTTTCCTTCGGGTTATGAGCATAAATCCTCGCCTCTTAGGCATTTTCCTAACCTTGTGTCAGTGAATTATAAACCCTAGTAATCTAATAAAATTTCAACTCTAATAAAATAATTCTCTTCAATTTTAAAATGTATAAAGCACAACCATAGGATAGATTGGAATGCTCACTAGGACTCCTAGTATCATGAGCATTCCTTACTCATCTCCTTTAGGTTCTAAAAATAAGTCTTCTCCTTGACCTTTCCCACTTGATTTTCCAAATATAACCAATTTATTGATAGTCTTATCTTAAAAATCTTTGGAGATAATAATTGCCTACTTTAGTAGAGAGTATTCCTATGGATCTCACCTTCCTTAGGACGTAATTAACTATGGAGGCTGGCCTCCATAAGGAACTTTAGAATCTGATTTAATATAAACCATATTTTATTCATCCATGTAATGTAGAGAAAAAATCTCTGGTATATTCGAAGACCCATCATGCCTTAGGAGTCCTTATTAGGTGATTAGGTCCATTGAATGGTGATATCTCTATCTTTCGAGATAGTATATCATACCTCAATATTGTACCCGATCACTTTGATAAGTATCCCCTCAGATCTGAGTAGTGTCCTCCATATACATCTTAAAAATAAACACCATAGATATAATCAATTTTAATGATATTAAGATCTTTAATGCTTAAATAATCTTGAATGGTCAAGAGGACTAACACAAGGTAATTGATGTAGTGTTTGAGGCTAAAATAACAAAAAATGCCACCAAAATGATTATAAATAGGCTCTCATTCAACGCATAAAGGAGGCTAAGAGTTGGAAAAAGTTTCATATCCAAAGGATTGGAAAGCTCTACTTGATAAACATCACTGAAGATCACCATCAACTAACTAGCATCCCCCCAATCAACAAGGAGTTGATGGACATTATAAACACATACGTCGACATGTTCGCTGACTTCAGTTGTTAATGATGATGATGACAACCAATACTAATAAGATAGATACACATTAACATTCACTGACATCAATAAAGTTATCATTTACCATTACAAAAAATGACATGTCTACTAATGATAGCATAATTATTGCCTAATGTTGATATTAAAGTTGAGACAAACTATAATTACCAAGTTTAGCACACAACATCTGTAATGCCCAAAGGTATAGATATATTCAAAAGTCAAATATAATGCTCCTAGGTGACTAATCATTTGAAAATAAAATAATTATGCATTTTAAAGTTATTTTATTTTTTAAGTGTTTTGCTAAGAAATGATAGCATATATCTTTGAAAAGGTGAAGTTGGATTTTTGACTTAAAGGCTTTAAATAATATTTATGAATATGTTATACTCATGCTTTCAAAATCTTTTTATGGGCAATGTAAGTATGAAAAATAAAATATTAATTATTTAATTATTTAATAAACCTTTTCTACAATTCAATTAGCTTCTACTTTCCATTTATAACCCAATGAGGAGATTCAAGAGAGAGAGAGAAAAAAAATAGAGAAATTATGTTTTGGGGGTCGTGGTATCTTTTCATCCAAAGAGCCAGTTTTAAAGTTCTCAACTCAAGATAGGTTATTATTTTCAAGTCTCTATTTTTTATGATTTTCCTCTTTTGTGTAACATTTAAATTTTAATTTAGTCAAACCCCATCTTTGTTTTCATTGAATTTGCTCTTTTGTGTGATTTTAAATTTTAATTTTATCAATACCAAAAATTACTGTTAACTAGATGTTTTGAAACATTTAACATGTAAATTTTCAAATGTAAGTATACTATATATCTACAAACATCTACATGATCATATTAAAATTTCACTTAGTGTTCTTAAATTCTTATACTTGTTTTATAATTTGACTTATATAATTTTATCCTAAAACTAGGTAACAATATTCTATCATGATATGATAGCTCAACAAAGATTGTATATATGCTTATTTTGATTTATCTATTATAATTTGTGCACGTGAATGAAACATGTTGTTGTATTTCTTGAACACTACTACTTTTTATTTATTTCAAAATTTTATAAATAGTGTAATTGACCTATAAAGATGAATATTAAGTATGTATGTATGTATGTATATATATATATATATTGTTAAATATATCATAATTATTATAAACAATGTGTATAAAATAAATGCTAATAGGTATGATTTGGGTTGATAAAGTTATGATATTTTATGCATGATTGACAAATTTTCCTTTAAAAAAAATTAATAGTGGGAATTTGATGCATGATGGAGTTATAAGGATGAAATTATTCCGCCTTCAATGCCAATGGGTTGAGGGTGATGACTCCCGTATACTATGCTTCCTATCCACTTTTATTGGTATGATGTTATGATTTATTATGATTAACATAAAAAACACTATATAATGTTACATGATCAACCAAATATCTAATTTTTGTATATGTATGAAGATATATGATTCTTGAAATACTAGATGTGATGATATGATTGATATTGCACTAAAAATTATATTAGTTGAAGCACTAATCTTGATATCGAAAGTAATCTGATTCTGAGTCAAAACTAACCTAGATCAAATGCTTGTAATATAATTGAAAACTTTGGGATATCGATCAACTCCTAAATATGGAATGTTTATAGTCAAATTGAGCGTCTTGATGAGCTGGATCTAATAAGCCCAAGATCTTTTAATTCTGACTTTATTTGAGCATTCAAATACTTAAAATACATCAGATGATTAAATGAATCATTTTAAGCCGTCCGATGGAGTGGTTTAGATTTTGCATATATTTGCAGAAATGTCACTCTTCTAATCTATAAATAGTCTCTCATTCTTCATATGAGAGGCCCCCGAAAGAAAAAGAGAGGAGAGAGCTCTGAAACTCGATGAATCTCAAAGCTTAGTCTGGCCACCAGTCGACCTTCGCCGGATCATCGCCGACCACCGCCGGCCGCCGCCATCAGCCACCACGGTCGGTCATCATCGCCATCGTTGGTCACCGCCATCGACCACTGCAGACCACCGCCGGTCATCGCCGCTGCCGACCGCCACCATCGGTCATCACTGCCGCCGACCACCATCGTAGACCACCATCGCCAGTCATCACCATCGGCCACCACTACCGGCTCATCCGCGGCCGCCATCGTTATAACCATGCCGTCCCACCACCATCATCATCTACCTGACCACCCGGTCCATCGACCACCGCCGTCGTCACCGCTGAACACCTTTGCCGGTGCTGGCCACCACCACCACTAGTTATCGCCCGCCATCACGCCACCAACCATCGCCACCAGCGGCTGACCATGCCGCCGTACGATCGTGTCATCGCCAACTATCACTAACAATCAGCTTTAAACTATCGCCAGATAGTTATTGTCACATGATTCTGGAATTTCCATTATCAGGCTTTCGCATATATAACTCTATAATCCCGTTATCAGGAAAAGTTAAACTTTGTACTCCAAAGCAGATATAGAGTGGAAAATTTTATTGGGCTAGGCCCCGTAGTTTTCTCCCCCTCTTTCTAGGATTTTTTCATATAAAAATCCTAGAGTTTCTTATTCTCTTCAAATATATGTGTGAGTGCTAGATTTCACAACAATGCTAAGGCATAAACTTTTATTCTACCGTAACTGATTTTCTAGCACGCAACAATGATATATGCAAACTATTACTTTATGATATGACCTTGTTGACATCATTTTTAGAATAAGCTCTCAACCTCTCCATCTTAAACATAGGACTCCTCTTAGACACTAAGAGTTCCTTAATCTTAAGACACTTCTAGTGATTAGGTGAACACTCAACCTAACTCTAGAGACTTAGAAGAGTTAGCCATATGAATGTCATGCCTTATGAGTGTTAGGAAAACTTGTCTATCCTATAGTTTAAACCAAATCCTTACTTCCTTTTTTTCAAGTCAAACTCCAAATCCAAACCAACTTCAAACTCAAATCAATTCCAACTTAAATGATTTTCCCAAACTCAAATTAACTTCAATTACAAATCAAATTTTAAATCAATTCCAACTTAATTGATTTTCTCAAATTCAAATCAATTCTAAAACCCAAATCATGAATCAATTCCAAATGATTAACATCCATACTCAATTCCAACTCCAAAAATCTTTTCTAAGTCACTTTGATTTCATCTTATGGACTTAGCTCAAATCAAATCTAAATCATCCCAAATTCAAAAGATTGTCTCATAATCTATTTATATTCTCCTTTATATTCACAAATATAAATAAAATATAAAATCAAATGACCAAAACTAAATCCAAAATCTAACCCAAATCAAACCCATGTTCATCCTTTGAACTTGAAATTGTCAAATGAATCAAAACTCATTTGACTCCAAATCACTTGCAAATGGATTTATATTTCAATCATAAGTCCATATGTGAGTTCAACCAAACTTGAATCAAGCCTAGATCAAGTCAATTGACCCACTTAGGCTCACTTGACCCAAAGTGACCTAAAGCACCTTTTTGAGCCAAAATTTTAATTCTACCCAAATTTGATTAAACTAAGCCCATCTAAGCCTCATATTGTGAGCAACAATCATCATAAGATGATCAATCACTCAAATTGGGTCAAACCAAGTCAAACCTAGCCTTTGACTAAGACAACATTTGACCCAAATGAAACCCAAACTAGACAAAATTCACCATTGGCCAAATTAATTGAAACCATTGATCAAAATAATTCATGATCAATAATTAGACTTGACCCAGTCATCATTTGAGCCAAACTTAGCCCAATTAGCACTTGACCCAAGTTGACCTAAAAAGTTAAAATGGGTCAAATATTGATCTAAATCAAATTGATTGCAACAAATGGATTAAATTCATTCCAAATCACTTGTTGAACTTGACTCAACAACTAACCCAACCTAATTTGGTCAAATTGGTCAAATTGGTCAACTTGACCAATTTGACCCTTTTGAACCTCAAACCCAAACCTAGACCAAACCAACTCAAACCCATTGGACCAAAACATCCCAAATCATCATATAAACCTAACCCAAGTCTTATTTTGACCCAATTTGACCAATTGGTCAACCCAACCCAACCTAACCCAAATGGAACCCATTTGACCAAATGAACATAATTTGATTGTCCAAAATCATTTGGAAATGATAATTGAACATAATCCAATTCCCCATTGGATATAATTTGGTCAAATGGGTCTTTTGACCCAATTAAATTCAAACATAACCCATTAACCCTAACTTTGGCCAAATGGGTTTAAGCCAAAATGAAATTTGAAATGAGTTATCTTAGTGCAATTCAAATTGTCTAGATTAACCATATTAAATATAAAATATCACTTAATTAAGTCAATCAAGTCATTTCACTTAACCAAAAATTTTATTCAAAATACATAAAGCCAAATGGATCAACATACTCAATGCACTCTGAAAATTGGAAATTAATAATTTCTAACACATGGAGAATTATTAATGATTAAACACATAAACATTTAACACTAAATTGAACTTTAATCAAAGGGTGAAATCATGCTAAAACAAATTATCCAAGGGTTAGTCAAATGCACTAAATCTAACTAATTCACATTAGATGGGGATGACTTGCTCAAACCTTTCTAATGAAGGTTAACATCCCTAATCAAACCATTTAAACTTCTCTTGCTTTATCACACTAAAGTCCAAATGGTTAATTGAGGAGAGAGGGGGGAGAAAGTCAAAGGCATATTCTCATTTAATAGAGCCCATTCCCCATCATCCATTAAGGGAGAAGGCTGCCTTCAAGTAAAGGAAACAACTTAGCTAGGTTCCAAGGCTTTCATTCCCCCCTCCAATCTTCCACTTCACCTCAAGCAAAACAAGCTCTTCCCTCACCTTCACAACTTCAAATCGAAGCTAAATGAAGTCTCCCCCACCTCCCAAGCCGTCGGCAATAAGGAGAATGACCTATCCCTTCAAAACTAAGAGCCTTGGTGATCTAGGGAGCAAACTACAGTAAATTGGATCGATTCCTTTGGCACACGCTCATCTCCTGAAGAAATGAAGCTATTAGAGTCAAAATTAAAGCCAAATGAGCGACGAATCGAGGTATGCCATTAACGACCCTCCCTTTTTCCTTTGAAGCTTTCAGTCTAGATCATTTTCTAGAAAAACTTGATCTCAATCTAGATCAAGCCATATAGATTGATAGGATTCTCCTCAATGATCATTTTACAATTGAAATCGTGTGATTTCATTGCCTAGATCGAAAGATATTAGCAAAATACCATGGATGGCTCTCGGCTTGCGCAGGTCAGGTAGGAGACGAAATCTCTGTCATTCTTCCTTCTAAAAGGAACAAACTGCTCTGGTCGCATAGGATCATTTGATTTATGCCCCTTAAGGATCGCGAGAGTGATCCAAACCATCCGATCCACGATCGAACGGCCCAGGATCGTTTGCATTTTCAACCCGTGCTGATGCGGATGCCACGCGCCTCCACATGGCCAATACATGCGTGCCACATGGTGGGACGTGCCACGCAAGCGCGCCTCACCGTCTGCGTTTATGCATGGACCCTGACTCACTTAAATACCGTTAAACAACAGTTTAAAAATTAATAAAAATTCACTGAAACTTGTAAAAATCATAGAAAAATAAATACAAATCAAAAAAATGCAAATAAAGGCTCCATGGATTTGTTTTGATAAGAGGAATCTATGAAAATTAAAATTCCTAATTTATATTAGGTATTTTAGCCTTAATTGATATTTAATTAAAAATATTAAACTCTAATTACTCTTAAACCATTAACCTAATTAAAGTAAAACTTTGGGAAAATGAAATTGAGCATGAAATATACCTTAGGAAAATTTTCAAGATTTAATTCACTAAATTCAATGAAAATTGCAATTTCACATGCTTAATTCATTAATTAATGAAATTAATTAATCCCTAATGAAATAATTAGAGAATTTTAATCAAACAACCTTAAATCAACCTAATGAAATTCAATAAACATTAAAACACCACTAAAACTCAATTAAACCAAAGAATCCTTAAATTGACCTAATTAAGTAATTAAATGAATTAAATAATTCAATTAAATAACCTAAAATTAATTAAATCATAATAAATCAATCAATAATCCAAAAATTATGAATAAACCCTCATTGGAAATATATTTCAATGAGAAATCTATGAAAAATATAATCCTTAACTAAATCTCATTGAATTAGGCTTAATTTAGGTGTTAATGAAATAATTAAAACCCTAATTACTCCCTAATTACAAATCTAATCAAAATTAAACTTTGAACACATGAAATTGACATGTAACCCCACTTGCTAGAAAATTTTCAAAGTTAAATGATCTCTGGATTAGGAGTTGTTAAATTTCTAAATCTTTAGATCAATGTCAAATAATGGATTAAGAAAATCCATTAATTCATTAAATCATTTAATAACTTAAACCAATTTTAATCAAATATCAAAGGAGTTTTAGGGAATGTTTACTAATAGTCCTAACTCTAAGCCAAAGAACTTAAATAATTACACATTTAAGGATTAATAAATCTTGATAATCTAATGAAGAGAAAGAAAAATAACTTAAAATAAAATAAATGCTTAATGAACCTTAACACTTGCAATTAATCTAATATAAGAATAAATATCAAACCTTAACCTAAGCATATTAGGTTAACATAAAGTGAATTAAATTAACTTAATAACTGAACTTAAAAGGTTAAACCTCATTAAATTAACTTGATAATTTAACTTAAAAGGATAACATAAACCTTAAACATAATCCAAATTTAACAAACCAAATTAATTTAAATAAATTAATCCAAATAAAACTAAACATTCTTAACATAATATTATGTTAAGAATCAAAACAAATTAGCATTATCTTAAGATTTGAAATTAATAAAGATAGGATTAGGCTTCAAATGAAATTAATTAATAAACAACTTAAGCTTAAGCTAAATCAAATGAAAATCTAATTAAACCTTAGGACAAAATGAACTCATAATCAAACTAATTAAAACAAATGCAAGTAAAAAAGAATAAAATAATTCAACTTAATGAAATAAAGAAATATGAACAATTAAACATATAACTTAAACTAAATTAAATGAAAATAACATAAAAAATAAACACAAATAAAAAAAATATATAATCACAGACATAAGAATTAATGAACTTAAGATAAATTGATAAAACATAAGTTAAACCTTAATTTAAACATTTTCAAGTAAACATAAGTCAAATTAAATGAAATTAACATAACTAAACTTAATGCAAAGTTAAAACAAAAGTCAAATAAAAGAAATAAACTAACCTAAATAAAATAAAGCTAACATATTGAATCAATCAAAATAAAAATGAACCAACCTAAATGAAATAAACCAACATAAAATTAAATTAAACTAATCAAAGTAAACATGAAACAACTTAAAGAAAGGAAATGAAATAATTTGAACTAAAGCTTTAATTAAATTCCAAGCTAATAAAATTATAACTAAAATAAATATCATTAAAAAAAATTATTAACTACCTTAATTTAAAGAACTTAAAGGTTAATGAAATGTTAAGAATAATTCAACTTTAACTTTGTAAACTCATTAAATATAATTGAAATCAAATTAATTAAAGTAAAGCAAAGTCAACATAAATCTAAACAAAAGTAAACCAAATCAAATGAAATAAATTGAATCATATCAAAAGAACAAACTAAATGAATTAAATCCAACATAATTAAAAGAAAAGAAACAAAACCAATCCAAACATAAGTAACATAAAAAAGATTAATTAAGATACTTAAGGATCTTAGTTAGACTTTTAGAAACTCCATTAGGATTTAGGATGTAGAATAAAGTGAGTTTCACCTAAAAATGAAATGTATTCTATTTCTCATTCTTGAAAACCTAAACACTACTTTAACCAAACAAAATGAACATAAAAATGGAAATTAACTCACTAAACCATTTGAATTGAAATCAACCAAAGGTAAAAAATTAAACAAATTCAAACTTCATATCAAAACTTGAACTTAAAGGAGCCTAGCAAAGCCTAACCACACAAACTCCTCCTTTCACACACTACAATACTAGGTCACCGACCCTAGAATTAGGTTAGGTCATAGTGTTATGATGTATGGTGTTGTGTTTTTATTTTGTGATGATATTTTAGACTGGATGTTAGGGTGAATGTGCATAGTCTAGATGTTAGACTATTATTAGCCTAATCATATTTTCTTTGCAGGGGGTTATGTTTAAGGGGCGTTGTAATAAAAATATAAATATTTTTCCTGTACAGGTTGCTTATACCCCTAAGCATAACCCAAATTAGGACAGGTGGAGTTGGTTACCCATGTGTGGGGAGCTAAGTCCAAATTATTCATATAAATGTTTGGGTTGTATGGTGTATTTAGCTAATATTTATTTTACTGGTGTAGCTAGATTTAATTTTCTTATTTTTTTTAATATAATTTTGCATTAGGAATTAAGATTAGTGTTCTGGGGGATTAGGATGAGCAGTGACCAGAAGGCTTAGTCCCTGGGTGCCCTGTGATGCATTTGGAGCAAATCAAATAAAAAGAAAAAGAAGGAAGAAATGAAGAAAAGAAGACCCTTATAATATGTATTATTTCTATAATCCGGGTTGTATAAGGGTAGAGCTCACCTACCCACATTTTTTTTCGGGTTTGTACGGTGGTACCCGACCACATCGGCCTTTTATTCTTTTGCACTAGCTTTATAAATTTTTTTAATGTTTGTTTAGCTTGTGCATTAAGATGGAATATTTTTCTTAGTTTATTTCTTATTTTGATGAATAGCCTCGATGTGATTAGATTCTTAGAGAAAAATAAATTTTCTTTCTAATTAATTAACTCAAAATTAAAAATTAACAACTCATAACCTCACCTAAAGTCTAGATTATAAATCAAGATAAAAGATTTAACAACTCCTTAGTTGGATGTTGTATGTCTCACATCATGCATAAAAAATATCTTGCTTCACTCTTGCTTATGGAGGGCTTCCACCTTTGTCAGGGTACTTGTCTTGATCTTTGACAGCCATGGTGGAAACACACCTCCTTCTTTCTTATTTTGGCATATAACCAATTTCTCATGCATTAGGCATATGAAATCCTATAGCCTGTGTCAAATAAAAATGTCCAAAAATGAAAATAAAACTTTACAAAATTTGTATTAGATTTAGGTCATTATTCATGACTTACATGATCTAGTCTCATAGAGAGTGAGTTTAAGAATTTAGTCTCTTTTAAATAAATAATAACATCTTGCAAAGCATAAGACTTGTCTACATATATTTAAAATTGTAGAAGGAGTTAGTTGGCGGCCACCCCTAAGCGGTTGTAAGTCAAATAGTCAGGTGGTTTATTCTCTCTTATGGAGATAAACTATATACCCATTTTCACCTTAGATGTAGATCATGCCTTGGCCCTCACCAAAGCTCCTTAGATTTAGGATCTGAGGTTGTTATTTTCCTTTGTGGGCAACAAGCATAAATCCTCACTTTTTAGGCATTTCCACGATCTTGTGTTGTAGAATTGTAAGCCTTATATTTCTAATGAAAATTCAACTCAAATATATAATTCTCCTCAATTTCAAAAATATAAAGCCCAACCATAGGATAGTTTAGGATGCTCGCTAGGTTTTCTAGTATCGTGAGCACCCCCTACTCATCTCTCTTTGGTTTCAATAATAACTCCCTCCTCTTGATCAATCCAACTTGATTTTTCAAAAATAACTAATTGATTGATAGTACTATCTTTGAAATTATTAGAGACAATGATCATTTACCTTAATCGAGAGTATTCTTAAGGAATCTCATTCCTTAAGATGTAATTAACTATAGGGGCTTGCCTCCATAGGGAACTTAACTAACTCGATTTAAAATAAACCCTACTTAATTTTTTCATGTAAAGTAGAGGAAGAATCTTTAGTACATTCGAAGACTCATTATCTTAGGAGTCCTCATTAGGTGATTAGGTCCATTATAGGGTAGCGACTTCTATCTCTCGAGATAGTACACTATTATGTATTGTCATGCCCGATCACCTTAATGAGTACATCTGTAGATCTACGTGGTATACACCACAAATTTTTCTGGTGACTTCGCTGGGGAAGGTTCCTCTCTCCATCTTTGGTAAATGATCATTATCTCCAATTATCGATAGTGGGTTTGTACTTTATATGAATCCAAGACTATCTTTTTATTTCGTTGACACTTAGTTAATTTCATCCTTAAGCTAAGCTAGCCAACATCTTTAGGTTTTAGGATCTCACTCCATGTTGGTCATAAAACCCATGTTGGGTCCCCTAGTGGGTGAAAATAAAAAAAAATGAGACCAATCTTAAGTTTTTCTATGAATTACCTATAGATTATCCTTGAATTTTTCATTTTATATAATCCTCATACTAAATCGAAAAGTTTTTCGATGAGAATCGTCATGAAAATGAGCCCGATCGGACAAATTTTGGTTCAAAATCGTGAAAAATCCCGTCAGATGAATAGTGTTCCACCAATTTCACTCGCTGGAAAGCAGCCGCCATCCGATCCCACCATTTAGAGATCGGATGGCTTAGATTGTACAATCCGATTATGTTCTACGGATCAGCAGATCACGTAGATCGATCCGACCATCCGATTCACGCATCCTTATCCCTTTCCTGCTCATTCGGCTAACGCGACACCGTGCGGGCCAATCGGCGCCGCATGGTGCATGCGTGCCACGCGTAATAGCGGCGCCCAGTCCCACGGTGCCACGTGGCACCGCCTTGGCCAGTCAGCACCCGCACAGCGTTGACTGGGTTAAGTGGGAAAATCACCTATTTTCTTATTTTAAAAATTATTTAAGTATCCTAAAACTTTGAAAATTCAAAAAAAAATAAAATATTTAGCGAAAACTTACAAATCAAATTTATGTTTCAAGAATCCAATGAACCAAAAATATCCAAATTCCACTAAATGGTTTGGGCTTAATTTATGTTTTAGTAAAAATTAAATTTCATTAATTAATATAAAAATACAAGTCAAATTGGGTTAAAATTTTCAAGAATTGAAATTAAAGTTAAAACACACCTATCATAAAAATCTCAAGTAAAAAGGACTTCTTGATTGGGATGAATTAAATTTTGAAGTTCAGATTATCTATTTTAATAAAATAAATCAAATAAAAATTCAAAAAATTACAAAATTCTTTAAAAATAACTTAAATCATTTCAGTTGACATCTAAGACTTTTAAGAAAATAATGTGATTTTTTGAATCCTAATGAACCCCAAACAAACACTTTAAGAGTAAAATTTAATCAATTAAGGAATTAATTAAAACTTAATCTAATTATAATTTAAATATCAAATCAAAATCAGAAATGATATAATACCCAAATGATTGGTTATCAGACTTTAAATCAGAAAAATATCGCATATCACTCAAATGAAACTAAAATTAACTAAACCTAATTGAGTTAATGAAATTTAGTTAAATGATGAGATCTTTAAATCAAACTCATAATTGAATAAATCAACGAAACTTTGATATAAAATCAAATTAATATTGTCAAACCTACACCAAGCATTGAATCTTAATCATATGAAATTACTTAACAAATTAAAAAAAATTAAATATTAATTAATTATTAAATAAACTAAAAATTAAATTGATTAATAAAATAATTCAACATAATCATTTGATATTAATCAAATTAAATAAAATAAAGCTAAAGTAAACTTAATCAATATATGATTAAATCATATTTAAAATCAATCCATTTAGAATAAGATGATTAATTAGCCATTAATATATAAACCTAACAATTAAATCAAACATGAATGAAATCTAATGAACATAATAAATATATAAAATCAAACCTAACTATGATTATGATTAATCAAGTTTAATTGAAATAAAAATAAATAATTAAATCACTTAATCTAATCAAATGATAATAATAATAATAATCCTTTAATCAATAAAATTTAGATAAATGCTTAATTAAAACTATCAAATCAAATAAGTCATATATGAGTGATTAATTTATTGATCTATAATTAAACAAACCTTTAATTAATCTAATAATTTAAATTTTTAATTACCCTTAATCAAACTTAATTAATACAAACTTAATGAATTAATCCATCATCTTAATGAACCAAATTAACTTTATAAATCACATTAAAATTAATTCAAATCAAACACTTAACTATTCTACTAATTAATTTGATCACACCTCTTAAATAAACTAATTAAGTTAATTAAATTAATCATACTAAACTTAAGCTTAATCAAACATAAAATGCAATTAAATGCCAATAAAATCCTGATTTAAACTTAAATCATTAAGTCATTAATTGCATCATTAACCTAAATAAATATGAAATCAAATTAAAAATTAAACAAATCTTTATTTAATTTAATAATTGATCACACCTCTTAAATAAGCTAATTAAGTTAATCAAATTAATCATATTAAACTTAAGCTTAATCAAACATAAATTTCAGCATAATTAAAGTGCAATTAAAATCAAATCCTAAATTAAATCATTAAGTCATCAATTACATCATCAACCTAAACAAATATGAAACTGAATTAAAAATTAAACAAATCCTTATTTAATTTAATAATAAACCTAAACATACTTCTTAATTAAACTAATAATCACATTGAACCTAAGCAAACCCATAGATCAATAAAGCTAATCAAATCAAATTAAATCAAATAAAGAAGAACTCTCATCAATTTAATATGTAATCAAATCAAATCTCATTCAACCTACTTAAATAAGATAAATAATTAACTATCCAATGTATGAAATTAAAATATAAACCAAACTTTGATAAACATGACAAATGGATGAGATTAAATATAAAATTATAAATACAAAGAATCAAACTCAATTAAAATCAAAATAAAATCTCAATTAATCTAATCCAATCAAACAATAAATAAATTAACCATGATTAAATCAAATAAACATAAAATTAAATCACATAACTATAATCAAAGAAAAGAATTATATCTTAATTTAAAAATATATTGAATTATCAAGATTTAATTGAATCAAAACATCTAATTAAAAATTAATCAATCAAATTACATGAAGGTAAATAAATAAAAACAAATATAATAAACACTAATCAAATCAATTCAACTAAATCATTCAAATAAATCAAATCAAATCAAACCTTAAATACAAACAATTAAATTAAGGGTTCCTCTTTATGTGTTTAACAACATAAAGACCCTTTAAGAAAATTATGATTAACCCATAAGTATGGGAGAATCATAAAAGTACTTAATTAGAATCTTTAACTTAATTAATCCTTAATTATTAGCCAATTGCATTAAGTTCATTAGGAGCACTGCAATTTTATTTCCTCACATGTTAATGTCATTTATGGCTTATGATTAAGTGGTTAATCAAATCAAAGAAGCATAGGTAAGGGTAATTAATTGATTTAATTAAGGATCCAACTAAATTAATTCATAAAATTCACTTAATTATTTCTTATTAGACCAAATTAAATCATGAACATGGGGCATGTAATAGGATTAAAAAACCTCTTCTTATATTTCTTAAATCAAATCAAACATGAAATCAGAATGACATTAAGAAGCCTTAGTTTGTTTTAAATGATCTTATTTAATATGATTACCAACGACAACAACAATAACAGTTCCTTAATCCCACTAGTGGGTCACTACATGAATCCTTCGCTCCATTGGTTCCATTATGTCAAATTCTCATTTAATTCAAGTATACCATGTCGTTTTTTTATACATCTTAACCAAGTCTTTTAGGTCTACCTCTACCTTTCTTAACATAAGAAAATCTAATGCATCTACTCCTAATCGGTCATCTGACTACCGACGCTTTATGTGGCCAAACCATCTAAGACTCTCTTATTCTGAGCTACTCCAACTTTTTCCAACATATACATTTTATTCTCTAAGAGTAAAGCCACTCATCCACCTGAAGCATCCTCATCTCAACACTTAACTTAGTCTTATGCTTCTTTTATTGGCCAACATTCTCGCACCATAAGTCATCAGTCTTACACTATCTTATAAATTTTCCCTTAAGTTTAAACTTTTCTATCACACAAGAGTGCATTCCTCCACTTCAACCATCCAACTTGAATTCTTCTAATAACATCTCCATCTATTTCACCATCATTTTGAACAATATAGCCTAAATATCTGAATCGCTCACTCTTATCAATGACTTGTTCACCTAATGTCACAACACTACCCCTAGAACTTCTACAACTAAAATTACACTCCATATATTTAGTTTTAGATCTACTTAAACTAAAACCTTTAGACTCTAAAGTTGACCTCCATAATTCAAGTTTATCTTAGACTCCCTTTCTAGTCTTATCAACAAGAAGAATGTCATCAGCAAAAAGCATACACCAATGTACATCTTCTTGTAAATGCCTAATAAGAACATCCATAATTAAAGTAAAAAAGATAAGGGCTTACAACTGATCCTTGATGTAATCCAACTGAAATAGGAAAATATTTTATCAATCCTCCTTGTGTTTAGACCAATTACAGCTCTAGTATACATATCCTTAATGACTTGAATATAACCAATATTAACTCCTTTATGTTCTAGAACTCTCTAAAGAACATCTCTTGAAACTTTATCATAAGCTTTCTCTAAATCAATAAATATCATATGTAGATCCTCCTTACTTTCTCTATACTTCTCTATCAAGCCTCTTAACAAATGTATAGCATCCAAAGTAGATCTACCTGGCATGAAGCCAAACTGATTTTGAGAAACTTTGGTATCACATCATAACCTATGCTCAATTACTCTCTCCCATAATTTTAATGTATGACACATTCACTTAATTCCTATATAATTTGCACACTCTTGTGCATCACCTTTATTCTTAAATATAAGAACCAACAAACTCTTTCTCCACTCATCTAGCATCTTTCTAGTCTTTAAAATAACATTAGAAAGATTTGTAAGCCAAGAAATTTATTGATCTCCTAAACATTTCCACACTTCTATTGGAATATCATCAGGTCCTACTGTTTTTCTACATTTCATTTTCTTTAAAGCTTCACTAACTTTAGATTTACTAATATGACGATAAAAATAAAATTATCTATTTTTGTTTAGGTATTAATGTTTCTAAAATCAATCGTACTTTTATATCATTCATTGAAAAGTTTATCATAATACCTCATCCACCTATTTTCAATTTCCTTTTCTAAGAAAAGCACTTTATTATTTTCATCCTTAATACACCTCACTTGAACTAGGTCTTTACTTCTCCTATCTCCTTGATTGGTTAACTTATATATACATCTTTCATCTTCTTTGGTATCTAATTTATTGTATAAATCACTAAAAGCTAAATTTTTGTATCATATATTTCTTTCTTAGAATCTCTATAGGCCACTTTATATCTTTCCCAATTCTGAGTTTTTACATCTAAACTAAGTTTTATAGCAATACTTCTTATTTATTATTTTTTCTTGTACACTCTGACTCCACCACCAACTATTTTTATTAAAAGAAGCTTTTCCTTTTGATTCTCTAAGCACATTTTTAGCAACTTGCTTAATTTCACTTGTTATTTTTTTCACATAACATTAGCTTCCTTATGAACATCTCAAATTCTAGGCTCTTGTAGCTTGCTCTTAAAAATATTTTTATTTGTATTCTTTAAGTGTCCTCATCTAATCCTAAGACAATAATTTGATTTATTTTTCCTCTTACAATCTTTCATCTTAAAATCTAAAACTAACAAGAGATGTTGGGTACTTAAACTTTCATTTGGAATGACCTTACAATCTTTACAATCTAAATGATCTATTTTTCTTATCAAAAAATATTCAATCTGTGTTTTACTAGATCCATTTTTATAACTAATAATATGTTCATCTCTTTTCTTAAATAAAGTATTAGCAACTACAAAATTATAAGCTAAGGCAAAATATAATATAGCCATACCTTCTTTATTAGTCACTCCAAATCCATAACTACCATGAATACTTTTAAAATCTTCTACCACTCTTCCAACATGTCCATTTAAATATCCTCCAATAAATACTTTTTTTCAAGAGGTATCTTTTGTATTAATCCCTCTATTTCATTCCAAAAATTTTCTTTTGAGCTTACATTCAAACTTACTTGAGGAGCATAAACACTTATAACATTGATAATCATAGTATCAACAATAATCTTTAAAGCTATAATTCTATCTCCACATATATTAATATTTATAACATTATCATTTGAACTTTTATCTATAATCACACCTACACCATTTCTAGTTCGACTTCTACCTGAATACCAAAGTTTAAAAATCTAAACTATCAATCTCCTTAGCCTTGTCTCCAACCCATTTAGTTTCTTAAACACATAAAATATTTATCTTTCTATGAACCATAATATCTATTAATTCCATTAATTTACCTATAAGAGTACCTATATTCCAAGACCCTAACCTAATTCTAGTTTCATGGACTAACTTCTTTGCCCGCATCGATCCATAATGTGGGAACCCTTGCTTATTTAACACTGCACTTGAGCGCCGATGCAGTAGCCCTTGCACATTTTTTACTATATTTAAGCCATACAAGGTGTCGCTTCTAGGGGACACCCTGCCATTAATACAATGATTTAATATGATTACCTTTAGGATCTAATTGGATTGAATGAAATCATGTGTTTATGTTCTTTTAATCTTTTCCAATCATATTAAATGTTGATTTTCATATATGATCATGCATTCATCTCTTTCAAAAATTAATTAAACAAAATGATATCTTTTATGCCAAATTGCATGTGTTAACTTAAATTAAAAATAAGCATGGATATTATCACTATTAAATCAAAAATTACTTTCAAAAGTGTATAAATCAATTATAATATATGGAGTGATGTTAATTATGAAACATTTATGAGTTTGCATGTGTTTATTATCTAATATACATGATATAGAGTCTTCTCTCTTTACTTTGCATGGGCTTACATAGGATTTACAAATGTATAGTTCATTTGAAAAGAACACAATATTTGTCCAAATCCATTCCTGTGTATGTCTATGCTAAGGTTTAGAAAGAATTTCATATCACATATATAAATCATAGGATCGAATTTAACACAACATTTTGCATGACCTCTTCATCCTTATAGTTGTGTATACATTTATTTGTATATAAGAATAGTGAGTATATTAGTCTGGACATCCCGAGGATGCATGGCTTTAAGTAGCTTTGAGGAGGTCTTTACCTCACTCCCCTAGTGCAAAACAATGGCATCGTACCTGCTTCAAACTTTTATACATATTTGAGTGTACATGTAGCTAATGGATTGAAGCCTCCTTTTTCTATTAAAAAAGGCATACATTCATATTAATCCAATTAAATAAAATATAAAATTCAAATATACTTCATTACATTCATCATCTAAGTGTGCTAAGACATATTGTATGTGTAGGTATACTTAGGATCCAATGATATGCATGTTACATATAATGGAAAGAAATCAATGAACATGTCTCATGTGATAAAAATTCATTCCAATTATTCTTAAGAAGCCTTTCACATTGAATAAGGTTACCTAAGGTGAACCCAAACCTAGGACTGATAAAAACATGTAATAAGCCATTAACTAAAATAAACTAAGTCATAATAACATACTTTAAAAAATGACTTAAAGTAGGGATGAAAGAGGGCAATCCTCTTTCTTCTCTTTATAACACTTAGATGTTAAGTGTAGGGTCTTATGGAACCAAATAAATCAAAAATTAAAACTCACAAAATCAACTAAACAACTTAAAGTGAAACCAACATTCCATGTTAAATTGAAATCTTTTACACTTAGAAAACCTCAACATTAATGCATAATTAAGACATATCACACAAGCCTTAAGTACATACATTAGAATACTAAGTCACCACTTCTAGTGCTAAGTTAGGGCAATGTTTGTGTGATGGATGTTTTATTTTGTGATGTAATGTTTTATACTGGATGTTAGGGTGTATGTTTCGTAGACTAGATGTTAGGCAGTTATTAACCTAATCATATTTGTATAGGAGATTGTGCTTAAGGGATAGCTATAATAAAAATAAAAAATACTTTTGTTGTACAGGTTGCTTAGCCCCTAAGCATAACCCATGGGACATGGGCTTGGTTATCCCTATGTAGGGTGCTAAGCTCAAATTATTCATATGACTGCTTGGGTTGTATGGTGTGTTTAGCTAATATTTATTTTGCAGGTGTTGCTAGATTTCTTTTTATTATTTTTAATATAATTTTGTATTAGGAATTAGGATTAGTGTTATGGGGGATTAGGATGAGCAGTGGCCAGAAGGCTTAGTCCCTAAGGTGCCCTATGCTACCTTTGGAGCAAATCAAATCAAAAGGAAGAGAGAGAAGGAATGAAGAAAAGAAGACCCCCATAGCATATATTATTTTTGTAATCCAGGTTCTATAAGGGTAGAGCTCGACTACCCATCTTTTTTTCTTTTTTTGGGGTGTACGGCGGAACCAGACCGCACTGGCCTTTTATTCTTTTACAACAGTCTATAAAATTGTTTGATGTTGCATTTAGATTGCACACTAGAATTGCATGCTTTTTCCTAGTTTCTTCATATTTGATATTTGAATGTGTGGCCTAGATGCGATAGGCTCTTAGGATGAAATTATATTTTTTTACCCCAATTAATAACTCTTAATTAAAATTTTAAAATAACTCATAACCTCACATAAAATCTTAAGAATTAAATCAAGATAATAAATATTTAGCAACCCTTTAGCTGGATGATTGTATGTATAACATCATGCATATCATATTCTTTCACTCTTGTTAAGAGAGAGTTTCCATCTGTGTGAGAGAATAAAGGCTTAACCTGTCAGAGCCTTTGATGGAAGAACACCCATTTCTCTCTTAATTTAGCCCATAATCAAGTTCTCATGCATTTAGGCATACAGAATCTCATAGTCTGTGTCAAAATAAAGAGTCCAAAAGAATCAAATAAATTTGATAAAATTTGTATTAGATTAAGTCATGGATTCATACCACTCATGTTCTAGTCTCTTAGGGAGTAAGTTTAAAACTTAGTTTCTTTTCTAAATAAATAATAGCCTAGCCATCTTGCAATACATAAGACTTGGCCACATGAATTTAAAGCGTAGGAGGTGTTAGTTGGTGGCCACTCTAAGCAGTTGTAAGTCCAACAATCGATGATATATCCTCTTTTGTGGAGGTAGACCATTATGTCCACCTTTCACTTAGATTTATGATGTGCTTTGTGGTTTGTACCAAAACTCCATAACTTAGGATCCGAGGCAACTATTTTCTTCTTGACAAGCATAAATCCTCACATCTTAGGCATTTCCACAATCTTATGTTGTGAGATTATAAATCCTAGTATTCTAATAAAATGTCAACTCAAACAATTATCTCTCTTCAATTTTAAAAATATAAAGCCCAATCATTGGATAGATTGGATTGCTCACTAGACTTTCTAGTATCATAAGCATTCCCTACTCATCTCCTTTAGCTCCCAAAATAAGTCTCTTATTTTGATCTATCCCATTTGATTTTTCAACATAGCCAATCCTTTGATAGTCTTGCCTTGAAATCTTTGGAGATCATGATTGTCTACTTTAATTGAGAGTGTTCTTAAGGAATCTCATTCCTTAAGATGTAATTAACTATGGGGGCTTGTCTCCATGGGGAACTTAACAAATCCAACTTAAAATAAACCCTACTTTACTTTCTATGTAAATTAGGAGAAAGATCTTTAGTACATTCGAAGACCCATCATGCCTTAGGAGTCCTTATTAGGTGATTAGGTCCATTATAGGGCAGTGATTTCTATCTTTCAAGATAATACATCATTTCTTAATGTCGTACACAATCACTTCAATAAGTAACCCTGAAGATCTGTGTAGTGTCTCACATCTCCAAAAATAAACACCACACCTACCACATTAATGAAGGAGATGATGCATACTAATTATTACTAAAATAAACACGTTCATCAGGTATCATTGCTAATAATGTTAATATTTAGCATTGTCGACATACATTATCTATATGAACATCAATATGAATGACATTAATAAGGTCATCACTTATCATCACCAATAATATTGAAATTCACTATTGTCAATAAGGCCAATACCTGCCTCCATCACAAACACTAGATACATGCCTCCATCACGAACACTAGTAGTGTCAATACTAATGAAGTCATTTTTCATAATCCTTAACAAATTGATGCCCGTTAATATTAACAATATCATTATGTGCCATTAAAACTCCAATAAGATTGTCATTTACTACTTTCTAACGTTATCATAAATGCTCGATATTAATACTAAGTCGTATATCTTCCTTATTATAAGGAGGTAAAAAAATAAAGCAAACCAACAACAATATGTTGATGGTGACTCCAACTCATTAAATATCCTTCTACATTCATCCCACAAGCCATATATAGTTTATGCATACATCATTATATTATTATTTTTTTTTAGCTTTAAAATAATATTTATAACTTGTGGTATACAGTATGGGAATCAAAATAATATATGAAAGGGTCCATAAATTATCATTTTGCAGATTTTATATGTAAAATTATTTCATTACCTATGAGTTGCTTTTAGCTTATTTTATTGGTGCATGTGCATTATTCTTATATAATGCCCAAGATAAGTCATGAATGTTACAACACAAATAAATCTAATTAAATATTAATTAGTAATTCATTAAGAAATTTAAAGAATAAGTAATATTATATAAGTTAATTTAAATAATATTATTAATTTATTCAATGTAATGTATTTTCATTTTTTTGACAATATTTATTATTTTAATTTATTTTTTAATTATTGTGCACTTACTTAATTTACTACATCAAACATTGATAAATTTATTTTAAAATGTTTAAATTAAATTTAATTAAGTTTATTAAATTATAATTATTAGAAATTAGTATGCTAATTAACCATTGAATAGTAAATACAAAAACTCGTACTTATTCAAATCAATTCATAAATAATATTTAAATTTATTAATATTTGAAAATAAATTATTTTATATTTAACTGTTTTAATTTTGCAAATCATTAATTAACTATTTACTAAACTAGTCATTCATTAATGGTATTTTTTATTAAATTAATTGATCATTAATCAATAGTTTAACGTTCATTAATAGCCAAGAGTAATTTATTTGCTAAGCTTTTTAATCATTGATTAAATATTTAATCAATAAATTAAATATTAATCATTAATTTAATTTTCATTGATTTATCTTCAATTAATTAATTACCTAAGTTATAATAATTATAATTAGATTTATTAAATCATAATTAAATTAAGACATAATATTAATTATTCTTAATTAATAATTAATTAAATCAAATTAAGGTAGATTATATTAAATTAAAATTTTAATTTAATAATATCCTTAGTAATTATTATCTAATTATTTATAAGATTAAAATTGTAATTAAATAAATGTGAATAAAAATGATAATGACATAATATATTATTTTAATTATTTATTAATTAAAAAGTAAATATAATATAATATTTTAATTAATCATTTGATTATAAATTTATAAACCTAATTACATATAAAGATTATTGTGTAATTAAATTAAATTGTAGATAATATTAATTTAATTAACTTAATATCTTCTTCATTAATAATTGAAATTTACATAAAACATAATTCTTATGCATTTACCTATCTAACTCCTAAAATTTGATATTTATAAAATTAATATTTTTTATAGAAAAAAAGTATATTTTACTTTAAAAAGTTAAAATAATGATAATTTTGATGTAATAATAAAATTTTAATTATTATTTAAATAATTATAAAATTTTAAATATTTGATATATATTATATACTGATAATAATTACTAACGGCAACCCTGCTCTCCACCTTCGATTTTTTCGTTGCCGAAACCGCTGACCAAGAAGAAAGCACGGAGCTTAGTGCGATGGGAGCTCGCTAGTGAAGGCATCGACGGGATTTCAGCTTCCGGCACCCTTGTATTTCTGCCCCGTCCGCTCTGCTCCTGTCCGAAGCCATCAATCGAGGAAGAGAAGCGAGACGCCAAAAAGGTAACTCGTCTTTCCTCCCACCTCCCTTTGCGCTCTTCAGTTTGTATAAATGGACTAAATCCAGTGTTAACGAGATTTAATAAATCTCGAGGGAGCTAGCTAAAGAAGTCATTAACGGGACTAGCGGCGAGTGAAGAAGAGGAGTTCGTGAATCTTGTGGATTTAGGTTAAATCCGTCCAATTCCCGGATCCGGGATTTAAAGTAAAAGGGGGGGAGAATCGGTATTTAAGATTCTACATGAGTTAAAATTGTTATTTTTTTTCTTTTTGTCGGTATATAGGCTATAAATCTGTTAAATCCTTCTTAAATACTGTTCAAATCGCGATTTTAAACTGCCTTTTACTCTTTCGATATGATTGTTTCATTTACTCATCTAAATTTATAGGTTTTCTCTTTATATACAAGTAGACAGTTAAGTCGAAAGATTTTATTGCAAAACAAATAGTAGGCCTATCACGACCAACCGCGATGAACCGTCGCGGCAGTTGGACTTTACATTTTATTTATTTATCTATTTATTTTTTTCTGTTTTCCGGGTATTACAAGGCCTCCTCAGAATTTCTCGGTGTGCTAGAGGTGGAGTATTTAATGCCTTCTCTTCAAGCAGGATTATATTTACAACTCTTTCAGTTGGATTTTCTTGAAGAACAAATGTTTTTTTGATTATTTGTTTGAAACTATTCCATGCAATCATAATTATTACAAGTTGTTCATTCTATGTGTTAGTGTCAAAGGGTGCAAGCACGTATGAAAATTATAATGAAATAAATCTACTCAATATTTTATCATACTGTGAAGAATCAAAGCAAAAAAGGCTTGTTGAAATTATATGCTTTGTTCCATATTTCTATTTTTGATGTTTGTAAAAATATCATTCTCATCGATCTTAGAGTCTCATGCTTTAACTCAGACAATCATAGATAACAGATTCACTTTTGCTAAAGCTCTTGGAAGCACTGTTAATGAAATTCTAGTTTTATGTTTTTAATGGATGTGAGGATTTCATTCTTATTTCATGGTCATATACTTTGTGTTGTTGCAAATTCTATGTGATCCGCATTGATGCTTCATGATTTTTTTGTTGTTGTTGATGGTTGTGAGAATTACATTCCCATTTAAGTTAGCCTTATGATTTACATTATAATAAATTAGTTCTATCTCATTTAACACACAAACACAGACACAGAGCCCCATTGATTGGAGGCCTTCGGCAGGAAGGCTCGATAGAGTGTGGGTATTTTCCTTTTATTTTTTTCAATTGAAATAAAAAAATACTATTCTCCTCTGCACACTTACATTAAAAGCAATTATTGTTTTTAAAATGATATTATTGCAATAACTCTATGCATGCTGCCAATAAGCCAAAGAGAGCAATTACGTGCTTATTCTTGCCTCCTTCCTCATCGATTCTTGGAGAGAAAAATGTTGGGATCACATCTCTTCTCTAGTCATCTCCTTCCGTGCTGATCATATGTCAAAAAAGCCGCAAATAATGATCGAGTCCTTCTCTTGCCTCTTATTGATCCACTGAGAGAAGTTGGAGTCACCTAACATCTTTTTTCTAGTTGAGGATTGGAAGCTTGGCAGGTAGCACCCCACCCCCAAAAAAACAGCTTTATGAGCATTTATAGAATTTTAATATTAGATTTTTTAGATTGAGGTGATAAGAATGCGGCCTTGGAAGATCTCTTTGATCTTGATTAATTTGAGGTTTTGTAGATGACATTGTATTGAGTTGAACATTGAACATACAACAACAACAACAAGCCTTTATCCCACTATGTGGGGTCAACTATATTTAGTTGAACATGTAATTTATATATTGAAATAAATTCTTTGTTCATCTTAGCACCTATTTCTTTTTATTCATTTGAAATAAATGCAAAACTATAAGAGTACAAGGGGGGCATCTCACCATAAATGCAATATAAATCCTGGATAGCAATAAACCAAACTATAGCATTCCTAAACTATTGACATCATCAAATACAATAACATTAAACTAAATAGATATAATGATGACATCTTAATAACACTATTATTTAACTAACACTATCATATAAATGACACTATTATCAAGATAACATTACCATCTAATTAACATTGAACTAAATAACCTAATTTGATTAAGATGTATTAGTCGCATCAAACAAACCATTAGTTGAGTATATGTATTTGTGGAATCAACATAGTTAAACTTCAACATTAAATGGAATAATTATGGTGAGATAAAATTGTTAGTAGCTCTCATACTCTAGTTTGACAGTGTATGGTGGATGTTGCTAGGATCTTTGACAATACCCTTCAAAAGAGTGCTTTTAAATCAATGATTAAATATGGCCAGTGATCTAGATATATCAGATTTATTTTAGTGCCTCGGCTTTTCAAGGTGAATGGATCGATGTTGAAGGTCTTTGGGTTATTGAGGTTTAAATGCATGTCACCTAAAGACACTTTGTATGTTCGAGTTTAAGTAGTCCACAAGCATAACTATTAATTACCCAAAGAAAGGCCCATGTCAAGCAACTGAACACTATCTAGCTGATAAAAAAGATTGCCAACTAGATCACAAAGGCTTCTAATGTTTACCATCATGTGAATAGAATTGTTAACTGTGGTTGGCCAAGTGAATGGTTGGATGCTTAAGTGTTCTTAGGAGATAGTAAACATAAGGAATAATGATGATTTGATAAATTTATATGAAAAAATATTACCAAACTACCATGATGATGATAAAAGATACCTCAAATTCAATGTTCATATCCTCCTCCAAGTTAGCTAGAAGCTTAAAAGAAATCTTCTTCCCCATCTTTCAGCTCCTTGATTTAGATTTATGGTGAGTTGTAGATTGCATCTTTTGCAAAGAATTAGTGGGGAAAGAGGGACAACTGGATTTGTATTTGCACTTTCTAAGAGTTGAGGCTGTCGACCTTAAGGGGAGAGAGTGGCAACTTTTGCTTATGGATCTTAGGTTTATGAACAGGATCAATCAATCAAATGTTTTTCCATGATTTAAGCAAAGCTGAAAGAAAATTCTATGAAGAAATTCAAAATACAATTCAAATTCATTCTTGGTTCAAAATAGGAACTAATATATGAAATAGCTAATCAATGATAGAATCTAGGAAAGTGAAATTTAAAATGCATTATAATCATACTATCGTGGTCACCTAATCTTGGCTGGATACTGTGTTTCTTGAAAATTTCCATTCCACATTTCATGTCCCATTTTAGGAAATCAAATTTTAATCCTTCACTATAGTATTGGTCCCTCATTTGGCGATTTGGAATTCGAATTGATACACATTATGTTGAATGTTTCTCTCCACTTTTGGAAACTTCTAGGAAACTCTTGGGAATCACGGTAACTCTCTGGAAGTTTCCCTGGAAGTTTCCAGAGTTTTCTGGAAGGCTGTTGAAAATACTTAAAATTTGTGATATTAGGATTCTCTTGGATCATACAGTTTCAGCCCCGTATTTGCTGCATTGTAGTTGAATGGTTATTTTCTTTATTATCTTCTTTCTCTCACTGGACTTGTGTCTTTTCCTAAATTTACCCAAGTGGAAATTCCTGCAGTTAAAAAAAATTGTTCTGTATATCACGTTCTTATATTTTTTTATGGGTTATACTCTACTTTTGGCCTGAATTTGCAAATCTCTATTCAAGGGTTAGCTTTTGCTTTTTCTATTGTTGCATCTATTACCCTTAACATATTAGTTAGGCTCTGTCAATATATTTGTTTTGTTTTCTTCCTTCATTTAACTTTAACCTTAATTGTTCTAAAAAAAAAAACATAATGAGTGATCCAGCATTAGCTAATGAAAACTGTGTTCATTGGTTATCACTGATTTAAATGCATATGTTTGAAAAAAAAATGAATCCAGTGATTTTAGTGCTTACTTTTTCAACTTTTTTGTTTTTGCAGGTTTATCGAGTGGTTTAGCGAGTTTATAACCTTTAGGCTATTATGGATGTAAGTTTAAGGTTTATTTTGATACTGAAAATTTTATACAGGAAAAGACACATGCGTTTTTTGTAATCTTAGATGTCTGATAAAGATCTTGTATTTATTGTTGGTTGCCAGTAATAACTAATTATTTCTGTTTTTGCAGGCAAAAGTTCATGCTGTTGATATTAATAGGACGTCTGATGTTTTGGCACCTGAGACTGGTGTTAAGGGAGGATTGAGCCTGCCGAATAAGGAAAGATTGTTGTTCAGGATACCAGAGAAAAAATCTGTTCTGGGTACAGCTTTCTTTGGTTGTTTTTTGTTCTCCTTTGTTTATAGTCAATTAATAATTAAAAAGGAATATTAAATCAATGGAAAAATTCTTCTTAATTATGGGATTTATTAGTATTTACTGATAAATAATTAAAAAGGATGCTCCTTCTGTTTCATCTCAACCTTGAGCATCCCAAATTCTTTTATGTCAGACAAACCGCCTGAATCTTTTGACTCATCAGTTTATTTTTATTTTTTCAATTTGTGTCACTTTCAGTTGACCATTGATGCCACAATTTAATTTCTGTATGATTCTTCATGTTCTCCGGGACCATTATGTCATTATCTAGTCTATGATGGGTGTCTCGTATCTTTTCTATTTTTCTTCTACAAATAAGCAGCTTCTAACATTGGAGTTTCTATTTAGTGAAAATGTCCTACTGTTTTTGGCTTTTTTTTTTCTCATGCTTGATGTTTTCTTTTTTCTCCTAGGTCGTGTACCTGTTATTTTAGTTTATGTACGTAGCAACCTTAGGCTGTTTGTCCTGTTTTTTTTTTGTTTTTTTTTTGGGTTTCTTTTACTTTTTCAGTTGTTCTTAACTGTTTCCTACAGCTGTTACTCTCATATCTATCTATTGTCATCTTCTCCCAACCAGTTTGTTCTGGGCCAGCTCATCTATGCCACCAGAGATGATTTCACTTTCAATTCTCTTTTCAGTCTTCTTCATTCACTCAGATTTTTTATTGCTATGTAATTTAAAGTTACTTTTTCATGTTCGTTATTGAATCCACTTGGCTAGTCATGCTCATTCAGCATACCAACTCGCCCTATCCTTTCTAATTTGTCTAACCAATTCCTGCAGTTCTTACCAGTTACTATGGTTTTTTGCTTTACGGTTTTGCTTGTCAACCTTGGTTGTAACATAACTATACGTATCAAATATTTTGAATATGCCTAGTGATCAATTCATTTGCATGACCACTATCATTTATTTTGGATTTGTAGAGTTGTTGATGAAAATTTTAAAGCCAAAGCTGGCTAATTTTCTTTTTGTTTTTTCTTAGTACTCTTTTTTATTCTCTAGTTTTGTACTGCATTAATAGACATCCATATCACCTTCTTGGCCTTTAGAGCTTATTTTCATTTACTGTATACGTTATGTTTTGTATGATAATAATCTTAGACATAATGGTTTGATCAGGTTTGGACGTATTAGCTAGCTCTAAAAAGACATCTGAAGGTGTCAAAGAATTCAAAGTTCCTTCAGAAAGAACTATATCAGCTGTTACATCATTGGATGAGGATGAGAAGTCTAGTTCCTATGGATCGGAGAATTTTGGAAGTAAATTGTCCCTTGGTGGCCACTCTCATGCTTCTCGTCGCTACCGTGGCACCGTAGTTGATGAGAAGTTACAAAGAAGTCAGTTATCTGTATTTGTTTGATATACAGGAAAAATTTTTTTATGTTTTTTTTGGTTATTTGTATAAATGTTCATTTATTTAACATTTTCTTCCATGGGTGAAGTAGTTACTGACACTTCATACTAATTCACTTTCAGACATGCTTAAGGCATTTTTAACATGAAAACCTGTATGAAAACGTGCTAAAACTGTGTGTTACTTGAGATATCTGCCTTCTAAGTCATTTTGAGTAGTTCTAGGTGGGGGAAAGCTATTATTTAGTCTGCCAATGTTTATCTGTTGGTGCTTTGTTTTGTTTTGCATCAGTTGACTTCACTTGGTTCATGAATGACTTTTTATGTTCTAGAACACATCTCCCAATTTAATAGGGTTTTCTGAAAATATTTTTTGAATTTTTATTTGGTCATGTCTTGCATATACAGGTCTACTTTCGGTTTTCTCAACACAGTGAAATGTCAGGACTACTACTTGATGAAGTAACGTGGATATGATTGCTAATTGAGTTATGTTAGAAATGTTTATTTCAACACAAATTTTTTTTTGGAATTTGATGGATAATGTCCAAATAAAAATTCATGTCGAAGAAGTTTTAACTTAGGAAGTATTCTGAATTGGGATGTCAACATGTTCTCAATAGTTATTTGAATTTTGTCTTCCCTTAGTTTAGGTTCAGACTATTAGCATACTTATTTTACAGTTGAGTTTAAGATCAAATTGGTCCATCAATTATTTATGAAAGATTAATTTAGCATCAAACAAGAGATCATTGGCCCATCGACTATCGATCGATCAAGTCCTTCTGTTTAATTTAATTTAAAAAGAAATAAATAATAATACGAAGACATTTTGAATAACAAAAAATAAAAAGAAGTATATAACTAATAAACTACCTCTTATCATTTTCATTCACGATCGCACCATAAGAAACTCCCGATCAAATAGGACCAAATTGATTCTCCTGTTTTGTCTGGGACTAAATTGGTCCTTCCTAAATAGTTGAGGGACCAATTTGGGCTTAAACCCTTTCGCTTCCTAAGGCTGAAGAAGTGCATTGACAGTTGGGCTCGACAACTGAAGTATATAGAGGCCCCGTTTAGAACAGTTGCTTTAGTGCTTCTCATTTAAAAAAAAAATTAAAATTCTATTCTATAAATTGTTTGCTTGCATTGCTTTTTTTAAAGATGACTTTTCTAAAAGTCCATTTTAGTGTCAGTCATGAAAACTGTTTTTGTAACGTTTTTTCTGTTGGTTCGTCATTTTATAAAAATTTAAAGACAAAAATACTCTTAAGTGATTGAAACTCCTATTTCTATCTCTCCATCTCAAACAATATTGTCAGCTTTTTAGCTACAACAAATTTAAAATTATTTTTTTAAAGCAACTTTTAAACTGATTTTCTCAACATGAACAACTCAACCAAACAAACCCATACCTAGGGAATGATCTGTGTTGACTTTGAAAAAACTTAGAAGTTTAGTCATATGAACAGATAATGAGTTTCTTTACCATATAAGCTGTCTAGATGAACAAGGGACAGCTTTGTAAGCAAGTTCTATGCTATTGATATTTCTCGATTTTGTTTTAATTTCCCTTGAATGGTGCCATTCTAAAATGATTTAATTGGTCTTATTGTAGCATCTGAGTTGACTGATGAAGGTGTAAGATGCTATGAATCTCACACGGAGATCTCAATTGAATCTACAAGTCGAGAGGTAGGTTTCTGTTTGTTGTAATGTTAAATTTACAATATTGCACAATTCAAACTGTGGAAGGCTGTTTTCTATACTTATTGTTCAAAGAAAGCTTACCAATTTTACAAGTCTTATTTGGTAACCTTAAGTGTCAAAAGCATCATAAGTTGCCTTTCAACATGACAATTGAATTTATTTATTTGAAATTTAAATTACATTTTGTGTTGTTCATTGAGCCAAGAGTTAAGCAAGCGAGTTCCAAAATTCCCTTCCTGACCTAGTATCATCTTACTCATTTTATCTTGTGAAGTTGACTTGATTATCGCAGACTTCTAATAAAATGTTCTCAGGTCTAAGTGAAGTCCTTTTCTGTGTCATAACTTGAACGACAAATGCATCTAGTTTGTTCTTTATAAACCATATTTTGTTTTTAACAAAATGGAAGAAAGCTTTTCATATGAGACATTGATTGTCACTTTGCTCAGTTTCTTACTAGGTTTTGTAGTAGTTTGAATGGGAATTAATGCTGCTGAGTTTGTGAGGAGTAGAGGAAGTTGAAATTGGACGAATGGATGGAATATCCCTTTGTTTTTGAATAAATGTGTTATAATTATTGTTGCGTGCTAGAAAACCCGTTGCGGTAGAGTAAAGTTTTACTTTTAAATCCAAAGACACGGTATTTAAAGAGTGAACAATAAAACCTGAATTTTTACGGAAAATCTCGAAAAGAGGAAAATCACCTGAATAAAAAAACTTCCACTATGTATCTGCTTTGAGTACAAGATCTTCCGATCACAGAATCAGAGTGATATGAAAGCACAGAATATATAATGTGACGACGATGATTTGATTTGATATATCGACAATAATTTAACGATGTTGACGATGATGTCGGACGATAGTGGTGGTGATGACCGGCACGGTTGGCCGACGACGATGGCGATGATGGCGCGGCCGACGGGTTAACAACCATCGAGTGGTACGATTGTGCTTGGAGGATCTTTAGAGCTCTTCCTCTCTTTGGCCTCATAGGCGAATGAGGCTATTTATAGATCGGAGGTGACGCCTCAAATACATTCAAACCACTCCTCTCCATCTGACGGCTCATGATGATTTCCTTGATCATATGATGTATTTTGTGTATTTGAATGCTCAAGTCTGAATTGTAAGATCTTTGGCCGGAACGCCGTCGACGCTTCGATTTGACTATAAACACTCCATATTTGAGAGCTTTTAGGAATTTAACGATGTCTCAAAGTTTTAATTTTAAGCTTGATCTCACGACTGATATTGCTTTTCGATCAAGATTCTGCTCACTAGAGGAATTTTCATGGTCATATCAATTGTAATGATAAGAGAGGAATTTATATGCATGCATGATATTAACAATTAACTTTAAAAGAAATCTTTCTCTATATCAATCTCTTAGAAATTTACTGCTTATCTTTTTAAATTAGATTCAAAATTTTCCTTAGTTTTATGAATTAGCTCTATGTGAAACCAACCATGCAATGCTGCAAGCAGACTTTTCCATAGTTGAGATTCCATGTAATATATTCACATTGGATTGGTTTTAATATTGCTTCTAATGTGATGACAATCACTAGGCAAATATTAGCCAATGCACTATCTTGAAACCATAATTACATTATAATTGTGAATGTGTAAAGAGATATTTTTTTACCAAAAAAAAGTTTTTCTTTATTTTGTAATTTATTTTTTTATATATTAATATATTATCTTTATATGTTATGGTTGCTTCTAGTTCGTTTCTAACCAAATTTTTTTTTTTCAAATTATGCCTGTATGATTTTTAATTTTGATGAATATTTCTTTTTCATATTCTTTTTGTCACTCAGGTATCCACTACAGGAAGTTCTAGTAGTTGTCGCACTCATGGTCATGTATACCGTGAGAGGGTGGATGGACAAAGAAGCAATGATGGCAGAGGACATCACCGACAAAGAGTGGATAACAGGAAATCTACAAGTGAGAAGCATGCAATTGATAGTGAAAAAAAGCGTAGACGACATGAATATCCTTCGAGGACACCAGGTCTTCTAATTCAAACCTATCGTTTAATGCTCATGTTGAATTAATTTGTGTAATTTGTGGTTTTTCAGTAAGTTGTGTTTGATTTGAATTATTGCAGTTAGGTCTGACTGGGATGATGAAAGACATGAATGGGAAGATACACCTATTCAAGAAAGTAGAGAGAGATATTCTGTTTTTCATAGGCCACGTTATGCATCACGATCTCCAATGCTAGCTGGTGCTTCTCCTGATGCACGTTTGGTTTCCCCTTATTTGGGTGGTCAAACACCACGTTTTGCAGGTATAGAATATTAAAGCTAACAAAGTTTAATCTATTCAGAAAATTTTGGTTCCTACATTCAACCGTCCACTGTCTATATTTTCTAACTAAATCGTTAAGGTGCAGCTTCTCCATGGGAGTCTGTTGCACCTTCCCCTGAACCCATACGAGCCTCTGGCAGTTCCTCAAAAAGAGCCTCAGGCTCTCACCAAGTTGGAAGGTCACATCAACTTACCCTTTCAGTTGCATCAAATTCAGAGGTAACTTTTAAACTTTAAGTTTGCATTCTAATTCCAAGTTATATATGTAATCTTGATACATGCCATCTTTTTGTTTCCCCTTATAAATAATTTATATGGCTTCATTTGTGATTGTGATGTTGCCCATAGGCATTCAAAATATTTAAGGTTGATGACAGCAATTTTCATTATGTGATGCATGGGATAATGAATTGATAATTAATAAGTAATGTCTTCAATTTAGTAATTTATATATGCAGATTTATATTTTCAGATTTTAACACACAAATAGACAACTCATGCTGCTTGTCTAAACTTTAGAATGATTCTATGAACTTCAAAACGTTAGGATTTCTGTACTATTTATTTATTTCTTTTTTTGGGACCTTACCATCCGCACTTAAAATTTTTTTCTTACTAATTTTTGGGCTTGTTTGTTTGCGCACGAGGAAAATGGGAAGTGGGGAATAAAGAACGTGTGATCATTTCAGTTGTTCTGTTCACATATGCAAGCTTGCAGTGACATGTATTTTATGACTTTATAATGATGTATAAAGCAAGTTTGATATATATATATACATCCTGTGGTTGATAAGATAATTTTTTCATCCATGCAATGAAAATTACTTGTGAATATAGTTTCATCAGATTTTATAATCATTTAAGTGCTCATTAGGCATTTTGTGAAAGGAAAATGATGCGATGATTATAGAAGTTGAGATAAAAGGATTATTTTTATCTGTTTTACTGATCAAAACTGTATATTATAGTGTAATATCATGGACAACTTACACAAGTTTCATACGAAACTAAGTCATATCTTTTCATATAATCAAAACCATCCCTTAAAATTTTTTGAGGCATCCAATGCAATTGATCTTAAGATCACATGAATTGTATGTGTTCCTTGCTCTAATAATATTGAAAAAGGATTAATAGTTTTTCTTCAATGGTTGAAGGTCATGCCTTCATGCATATGATTTGACAATAAAATGTTTGGAGAATTGTCATTCTTCTCTTACAAGGAGAAACCTATATCTCCATCCATAAATACAACGCATCTTACAAGGAGAATTGACATTTGTGTATGTAAATATTTTGATCAATCCAGGTGCCAAAATATAGGTCTTTTGGTTTACAGTGCCATCAAAGTCTTCTATGAAAGCATATTTTTTGAATCTAATGATTAATCCTATGATATTCCTAATGTAGATCATATATTCCACTAGTTTTCATGATGCTAAAGAGTGATTCTTGATCTTGTATTTGAAATTCATAATTAGAAGTTAAGATAGAAGATACTTCTCAACTGACAACCAAACAACTTCCTCATATGTCATCCAATATTATGTTTCTATAGAAGAATGCATCGTGAATATGTACACGGATGAGGTGAAATACTAGGATTACTTGGCTGAACATATTCAAATAGTTCATTTGGATTCTTTTAGCAATGTGCCATTCTTGACCATCCTCTTTTAGCAATCAAAGCCAATTTGATACTTAATAGTCCGCTCTTGGATTCGATGTGAGTAGGATATGGAGATCAGAAGGAAATGCTTTACTTAATTCCATTTTTCTGATTTTTATTGCTGCTTTGTTTTATTTTAAAATTTTTAATTATCCAATTCTAGTTTGTGATTTTCTTATGTCATTCTAGGTTAATGACAATGAGAGAAGTTCTGTTGCTGCAGACCAAAGTTATCAGATCACAGAGGAAATGTTGCACGAGATGGATTACAATGCTGACCGTGCATGGTATTCAGTTCAATTTAACTAGGAATTTATTTCTCATCTCTCATAGTCTTTTGTTTTGTTTATGGCCTTATATTTCTTTTCAATAACATGACTTGTTTGCAACATTTTTAATGTAATCTTTTGTTTAGTATATGCTAATGGGATTCAAAATCTTAAATTTTTACATGTTAATTTTAGATAGCACTAAACTATTAAAGTCTGGAACATGCAATCATTATCGCAGTAGAGTTTTTCTTTCTTGCCTTTATCAATCCCAAATTTGAAATCATGTAGATTTTATGCCTTTCCTTTCCCCAAGATCTGACGTTTGTTATGGTTTCATGATCAAAATAACATGCATGCTTTGAAATTGAGATTTTGTATTTTTGTCTGCTACAAAAATAAGGTGTTATTAACTAACACACATAGTATTCATGAACATTGGAAGTATTGTTCTTCAATTCGTGGTGTTTAATGCTTTGGTAGACGAATTGAACAATGTTTATATTATGTGATGCGAATAAATGGGTTTCTGAATAATGACATACAAAGTAAGTCCTTAATTATCTATGAAAATTTAAGAATATGAAATAATCATCATAATTAGCTTTACCTAACTATTTCGGACAGCTTTATGAATTTTCATTCTCTATTCATTTCTGCTGAGTGTATTTTTGAATGCTTAATTAGCTTTACCTAACTATTTCGGACAGCTTTATGAATTTTCATTCTCTATTCATTTCTGTTGAGTGTATTTTTGAATGCTTGAGTGAGAAAGGTTGAGGGTTGATGTTTGGTTGTAAGCCCATCTTAAAGTTTATGTCAATGTTAATGAAATGAATGCAATTTTGAATTTTGGTTGTGTTATGGTTTTCCCCAGAAGTTATGTGCATGTTCTAGCTTGATTGTGTTGACAAGTTGGAAAGATTTGCTAGTATGTTGATTCTAAGTGATGTACCATAATTTAACCTAATTGTGTTAAAAAATAAGCATGGGTTGATTAAGTCTAAATATGATTATATTTACAACATGGACTTTGAGACTTTTAATAAACAGAAAAGAGAAGTAGTGAACATAGCGATTAAGAGAAAAATATTACTTGTTTACAAGAAATTAAAGGAAAATGGGAAAAGTTTAAAGACATTTGGGAATGCTACAAGTTATTGTAGGTTGTAAAGGTGAAAAATAGTAGAGGAGTTGAGAATTGAAGATAAAATTTCTGAGGTGCTTGTACTCTCAGATTTGAAGATAACATACAAATTTAATTTTGGGAAGAGAAAGAGAGAGGATTATTTCAATGTGTACTCGAGGAAAGAGTGATATTTGTTGGAGTGACTTAAATTGCCATATTTGTGCAAGTATGATGTGCTACTTTTGATTCATATTGGGTATGGATGAAGATATGGAAATACAATAATAGTTATATTTAATTTTTTTGCCTTTGATCTTGCAATATTACATAATTTAAGAAATGAGAATATACTTAAATGGGGCTAAGAATTACAATTATACTTTTTTTAAGTTAGATGGAATGAAAAATCTTTTTGCATAAAAATATAAAGTATATTTTAAGAGTATTCAAAAAGTAATAAAAATAGATAATTGTCCTAGGATTATGGGTTGAATTTGGAGTGAGAAATTATTATCTTTCAAGATATATTATTAGGGGAGACAAATTGAAATTTTTTAGTTAAGTCAGACCTACTACTGTTGGTTCCATTAAGAAAAAAGCTATGGACGTTTGAGGAGAATCTTGAAATAGTTCTTATTTGATAAGGATACTTGGTGAAGTAAGGAGACATATAAGATTATTAAGAAAAAGAATTTTCTTATAAATAGTGACTAAATTTAAATATTATTGTGCTTTTAATGGTTGCAAGATTGTTAAAATTCTTACAAAGAATAGCAAGCTAAACAAAATATATTGCTTTGATGATTTGTATAAATCCCATGATATTAAAAGAGAGTAAAAAAGGGATATATAACATAACTAGTAAAAAATATTTTAGGTCTAAAAATTTTTATCCAGTTAGATGTATTTGAAGAAAAAACAATATGGTTTTAGTTAAAGGTGAAGGCATTAATGAAAGTTGGAAATTGTATTTTAAGAAGTTATTAAATGAGAGTTTAAGGAAGAAATTAACTTTAAAGAGTATAATGAACAAAAGAATGATGTATATTTTTTGTTGATCTAAAAAATGAAGTGGAGTTAGCTTTGGAAAAGATACACAAATGCAAGGATTTACATTTATATGACATATTTATTGAGATTTAGAGAGTTATCGATGACACTGCAATGATTTGGTTAATAAGGAGCATTTTGGTATAAATATATAAGAATAAAGGCATGTATACAATTTTGTCAATCATAGAAGAATCAAAACTTTCATTCATACAATGTGGTTATGTAGAGATTAATGGAAGTTAGTTTCTAAAAAGATTATGTTCTTTTGAAAACTTAATTTGGTTTTCATCCTAAGATTATCTTATGTGGAAACATTTTTGGTGTTAAAACTGTTAATGGAATCTTTGTAGTTTTATCTTCTAATTATCAAACTCTATAAAATTTTAATCCCAATGATCTCGCATCTATTCTATTTATTATTATTATTATTATTATTATTATTATTTTGTACTTTTGTAGGTATGACAGGGAAGAACATAACACAATGTTTGATTCTTATAACTCGGCACTGTTCCAAGGAGATGATACTTTTCAAAAGAAAGAGGCAGAATTGGCAAAAAAAATGGTAAACATTCTGTTTATCGGTACTTTTTTTTATTGAATTGCATATTGTCGTATTTTGTTTGATTACTTGTGTGCTAGATATTAATTAACATTTGATAGGAGATTAACTGTTGTCACTGCATGATATTCTTCAGTGTAAAATATTTAACTATCCGTAATATTGATTTCATTTGCTAGCTTTTTCATGTATGTAAAAATATCAAGTTACAATCTTAATCAAGTTCATGGAGGTTAAATATGTGTGGTTCATCTTTAGCAGTAGTGTAGGCTTATGTGCTGTATGATTCACTTCAATGAGGTGATAGTTGATATTGTTGTGCAATAGATTTTGGAAAAAAAAAAGAAGGGTAACTAACAGTTAGGAAGTGGATGGAAAGGAGATTTAAGGAAATTGCAAAGGTGCAAAGATCTAATTTTCACACTTCTCATAAAACCCACCCATGAATGGATTGGTTGGGATCTTTGAGGTGGCAATTATGCTCTTTTAGTTTTTTTCTCACAAAAGAGATACAATGGTTATTTATAAGAATATCATGGTTTAGTAATGTATAATACCCCTACTCGTTTATTTAAATGAGTACAACAAATATAATTAAAAAGATAAATAATTAAAAATAAAATCTAGCAACTTTTATTATATTGTGATATGTTAATGATGAAAATGCTTGATGGTCTCCATCCACTCTTTTGGGATGAGAACTCTCCTTTTGTGGCTTTAATTCTTGATACTTTTTTAAGAAGATTGGGTGCAAACACGGACAAGTTCATAGACATCTTGATGTCTTCTGATGCTGTCGACCTCGATGATGAACAAGATAGAAATATGTTGTCCAATTGTAATCTCATCAATAATGCTTAGATATATTACATGTTGATTATGAACTAATGATAGGACTAGCACATGTATAATTACAATAAATGAGATACTTCATCTTAGGTAGGGAATATGAAAGGTTCAATGTAATTCAAAATGGAAGTATGTTTTCCTCATTGAAAGTAAGTTTAATATGCATGTTAGATGGCTAATCCAACTAATCCAACATATAAGTATTATGATTAAGCTTTCTATTTATATTATATAGTTTATTAGTTCTGGTGGGTAGTTTTTAATAAGTCGAGCGCAATAGGGAAACAATATAGATATAAGCTAAGACTATATTTTATTATAACACCAAACATAATGATGAATTACCATTGTAGCTTTCAAACTTTCATCATGTATGTGAAATTCATTTGGGTAGTTAGCATACAATTTATGAGCATTAGCAAATAATAATGCATCATAAAATGCTTGCATGCTTATGTGATTGAATAAAGTAGAACAGTTTTAAATATATGTGATGAGCTTGTCTATGTAATTCAATATGTTTGATAAGTCCTTCATATAAATTGGTAATTCAAGGAATTGAGAACTAAATACATAACAAATTCCTAATTGAATGTTATATAAAGAAAAACGTTTAGGTAATACTGCAGGTGAACTAGTAGCTACAATAGGTATTTCATTGGATATCTTTCGGATTGTTGGGTGGTGAATTTGTATACATTTTAAGTGGGGTTTTTAATGAAAAATTTTGAGGTGATTCAAACCCTTAACATTAAGTTTGACGAAATCTCACTTGGCCAATGTGTTGGTGATGAAATTTTTAATTGAATATTATCTCAGCACTCACTGGTACAATGTATCTAATTGCCTGAAATAGAAATCATTTTTTGGTTGGGCACACATGTTATTTCCTTGAACATGCACTATTAGTTTTTATCATATTTGATAATTTTATGAAGGAATTTGTTTTATGATTAACTCATGTGATGAAACATTATTTAGAAGAATTAGGTTACTAATAGTTAATTGTGCTATCAATAAAAGAATGGGGTCATAAGAGTTCAAAGAATTAGAAGAAAGTGTAGTGAAGTTATAGATCAATTGTCCTTGTTCAAGAATGAATATTCTAATTTTAAGTGGCATACTTACTCTGTTTGCTTGTTGCAGACTCGAAAGGATGGAAGCTTGATGACTCTTGCACAAAGCAAAAAGCTGTCACAATTGACCGCTGATAATGCTCAGTGGGAGGACCGCCAACTTTTGCGATCTGGAGCTGTAAGAGGAACAGAAGTTCAGATGGAGTTTGAGGATGAGGATGAGAGGAAGGTTATTCTTCTTGTTCATGGTAAGTTCCATTTATATTTTAACATTATTATTGTCAATGAAATTAAATTGGTATAAATACTTGTGAAAGCATTTCATAATTTTACCAGGCACGAGGCTTTGGGTAAAGATGAATCAAATTTTAGATTTTGATCAAATGATTAGAAATAATTATCAAACTTTTTGGCACTTTTGATAATTTTGTTTGGCATTAAACTTGATAAAATGGGACCATGCATAAGTTATTAAAGCATGTTTTTGGTAAAGTGTTTATTTTAAATGAAATCTATTGACCTTTTTATTCAAAAATTAAGTTTAGTGTACACAAGATTTAAGTTTGACCTTTTTGTATGTATTTATATTTTCTTATATGCATATTCATATTCATGCATATGTATATATGTTTGTGCTCATGCATGACATGCAGATGGGTGAACATGCATACATTTATTTATATTCAAGATAATCTATTATTTTTTACATGAAAAAAAGATAAAATTTTGTTTTAGATATTTATATGTCAAATACCTTGTGCATGCTAGATGTAGATGAAATAGTGGTAATCAATTGGTGGTGCATGTTTTGAAATTAGTGGAAGTTAGAATAATAGATGAAATTTTTCGAAGATAAGGATATTATAATTAGTAGAACATAGATCGAGCATATAATGTAAGTTTAGTGAATGCTAACTTGATAATTATGAATTAATAATGCTAAAAGATCAAGTAATACATATGTTCAATAGATTTAAGTATTTCAAATATTAAAAATGTTTATATCATTGAAGATAACTTCTAGAACTAGAGTTAGGTGGTTGAATTAGTGAAGTGCTTTAAGAGTATTATGTGTAAGAGAGTATTCATAAAATTAGAATGAGACCCCATTTTATTTATGTTTCTAAGTTTTAGGCAATGAAGAAGTCAGTGCCAATTGTGCTGCTTATAGAAGAAATGAGAATTTTTAAGATGGATGGTGATAAAAGTAGGAAGAATGAAATGAGAAATGGTTTTATTCAATTGGTGAGAGTACTACGGATTGAGGATAGATTAATAGAAAATTGATTGAGTGTTTTTGGCTCCTCAACATATGCTGGAAGATACACTAAAAAACAAAACTATTGTAGTAAAATGCAAATATTATATTTTAGTATTCTTCAAATTCTTAACCATGCTATAATAGCTACATGTTTTCTAGATTGTAGTAAAATGCGATGAGGCAACTCGCAAATCCCGCTAATTTTAACAGAGTTAGGAAGATCACAATAGAAGGCAATAAGAGAACTGTAAAAGTTGTAGAAGACTTGCTAAACGAATTAACAAAGAGTCCTACTACATTTGGTTGCAAGCCCTACATATCATAAGATAATGCAGTATTCAAGGCCGTAAATTCTGCTAACCATAGTAGAGGTGGTCATATCACAACAAAACATACTAAGAGGAGAATCACTTCAAATGTTTGTTGGAGGTGAAGACTTGCATTGATTGATTACTTTAGTAGAATAATTGCTAGAACAATTGAGTAGGGATTGTGGAAGCCAGAGATCATGAGATGATCACAAATGACATTGGACGAGATAGTCATACTGGGAGCATTAGAGGAAGCCATCAAAGATGTTTCCTAATGAGGAAGCTGAGGAGTTAGGGAGATAAGAGTCCATCACCATCAATTAATCCATAGAATTCATGAATTATGTTTTATTATCTAGACATTCATAAGGTTGTGTTACATTTACATGATTGATGTTTGAATCATCTTAAAGTGTTATAAAATTTGACATGCAACTACTTTCCATGGTGATAAGAATTATTCAGTTAATTAAATTTTGCAACTTATATGATTGAGAAATAAGTCATGTGTATGCATGCACATGTTTAGATATTGTGTGTGTGCATACTTAATGAAGGATCAAATCATCTTCTTATGTTATGGAATTTGACTATTTTATATGTTATAGATTAAGATGCATGGTTTTGTTTTTATTCATTCAATCTTGTATGATTTAAAAATAAGCCAATCCTATGCATGTGTGTTTTTTGCTTGCGCATACGCGGGTGTGGTGCTATATATAAAGACGCAGGACAGCCAAATAAAAGTGGACTTTCTTGGTTTGTTAAAGCCAAATTCTCTTTGTTAGTTACTTGCTTAGAATTAGTTTTGATAACTTCGATCATTTTAGCACGTGTCCTTTTAAAGTCAAATCCTTTATAGTCAAATTGACTTTACTATTTTTTTAATACCCTTAACAAATCCATTTTTGCTTTTATTTAAAATCTTCACCATCTCTTCTTCTTTTTTTTTTTTTAACTTCAATTTTTATAACATAGACAAGAAAAGGCACTTATAAAGTGAATTGCCTTTCTTTCTTTTCTGGCAACCAATATCGTTCAAAACCATCAAATGGTTTGTTTAACTTGGTAAATTTTATTTCAAAGTGCTATTGATTTTTTCCATCCTTCCGTGCATCTTCTTTGCTTTTTGAATTCTTTCTAAAATCTTGTAATTGTCTTCAACTTTATTATAAATGAAAGATTCTCAATTATTTGGAACTATATAATTGATTAGTGCATCAGATCTAGTAGCAGAGCAATCAGATCTATAATTGTGATTTGGGCATCCGATCATAGAAATATTGAAATGATCATATTCGTTGAAGTTTTAATTGTTCAATCTTTAGAATCACTGTTTTCCAAGCCATCATAACTAGTTCTGCATATTACATAAATAATACTTGAGCTGCTGGGATTAAGGAATAGCCTGGTTGTCAGTCTTTTCCAGGCCATTATAAGTAGTTCTGCTGTTCTGTCGATTACATAAACCTTCCCCTCTGAAGCTGGTGCCACTGTGCCACCTCTCGCACCCCCTACTCTCTAACCCTTCAACATCAGGTTCAGTTTCTCCATAAAGATCTATCTTTTTTTCATAATTACCTAGTCTCTTCTTCGCAATGACCTTATTTTTCATCGACAAGCCCCTCTTATTAGACTTCATGAAACTCCCTGCCCTCCCACTATTCTCCTCATCAGCATTAGGGTTTCCCACAGCAACATTAACAGGCACCACATTCAAAGGCTTCTCCTTTTGCCCCTCCTTTTGGTTCCCCATCTCGGGCTCACCGGGTAGAATGGCTTCCACCCCTCCCCGAACTGCGGCACACCACAGCATTACTACCAGAAGAACCACTCCCAGGAAACCTACTGTGAAAACCCCCCCACGCACAATAATACATGTCTGTCCCTGAAAAGCTTTTGCTGACAAGCACCTGAGAGTAACGCTGTTTTCTTTCAGCTGCTGAAAAGCTTTTGCTGTGGCTGTTATCTATAGCCTTCCAGGTTGCTGCTATATCTCTAGCAATTCAATTGCTGGAGTTTCTGTTTATCAGCAGGTTGCCCTGGTGTTGGATGTGATTTTGTATAAGTGAAACAGATTCTACTTGCTGTCTTGTACAAGATAGAAACCAATTGCAGCAGTGGAAGTAGGAGAAATCAAGTTGCAGCAGTGGAAGTAGGAGAAATCAAGTTCAGAGAAGGAACTTGCTGTTTACAGTGGATACCAGGGGAAAACCAAAGAGAAGAAGCTTTCTTTAGCAAGAGAAACATAAAGTTATTTTGATTCTTAGATCATTAGGATTCCAAAAAAGAAAAAAAGCTAAATTTGTTCGATGTAGCTGTCGCATCCCAAGCCTATGAGAAAAGTGGAGGGTTGGTTAGGTAGTCGACAATCAATATAGAACTTGTTGAAAAATCAGGACATATATCCTTGAATACGTTGTATCAATGCTAGGGCGTTTCTTGAAAGTGATGCTCTGTATGACCTGAATACAGTGAAAAGTGTATAATAATCGATATAGTGACGCTAGGGTGCAGTGTTAAATAAGCAAGGGTTTTCATATTATTGATGGATAAGGACAACAAAACTAGTTCATGAAACTAGAATTATGATAAAAATTTAGAATATATGTACTCTTAGAGGTAAATTAATGAAATTAATATATATTATGGTTCATAGAAAGATAAATATCTTATGTATTCAAGAAACAAAATAAGTTGGGGAGAATATCAAACAGTTGATAGTTTATGTTATAGCTTTGATATTCAGGTATGAGTCATACTAGAAATGGTGTAAGTGTGATTATAGATAGGAGTTTAAAAAATAATGTTGTGAAAAATATTAAGTTTAGAGATAGAATTATCTTTAAAGATTCTTGTTGATATTAAGATTATTAATATTATAAATTTTTTATGCCGCTCAAGTAGGTTTGGATGTATGCTTAAAAGAAATTTTTTGAAATGAACTAGAAGGATTAATACAAAGAGTACCTATTAAAAAAGAGTATTTATTGGATGAAATTTAAATGTACATATTGGTAGAGTGGTAAAAGATTTTAAAAGCATTCATTATGGCTATGGGTTTGAAGTTACTTATGTACATGGGTTTAGAGAGCATATGATAAAGTTTCATGAGAAGTGCTTTGGAGAGTTTTAAAAAGAAAGGAGTTAATATTATTTATATTTAAGTCATTAAGGATATGTATATTGGAGTTGTTACTTGTGTTTAAACATGAGAAGATTGACCAAGTATTTTTGTATTTTAGTTGGATTATATCAAGGATCGGCTTTATGCCCATATATTTTTGCTTTAGTTATGGATGTTATTTCTAGACATTTACAAGAGGATTTACCTCGGTGTATGCTTTTTGATAATAATATTCTTCTTGTTGATAAGACTAAAGAGGGAGCTCAAGATATAAACTTGAATTGTGGAGGTTGACCTTAGAGTCTTAAGGCATTTATGTGAGTAGATCTAAAACCAAATACATAGAGTGTAGTTTTAGTTGTAAAAGATCTAGTGGTAGGGTGGTCGTGACAATGGGTGATCAAGTCATTAAAAAAAATGAATGTTTTAGATATCTCCGATCTATTATCCAAAGTGATGGTGAAATAGATGGGGATGTTATTAGTAGACTTCAAGTTGGATGGTTGAAATGGAGGAATGCATCGGGCTTATTGTGTGATAGAATAGTATCTATTTAGACTTAAGGGAAATTTTTATAAGATTGTGTGAGACTTGCAATGTTTTATGTCTAATAATGTTGGCCAATAAAAGAGAAGCATTAGATTAAGCGTTGCAGAGATGTGGATGCTTAGGTGGATGAGTGGCTTTACACTTAGAGACAAGCAACGAATATATATGTGAAAAAGTTGGATTAGCTTCGGTGGCAAATAAGCTTTAGAGAGTGTCACCTTAGATGGTTTGATCTTATAAAACATCAGTCGTCCAATGACCTAGTTAGGAGAATAAATGTATTGGATTCAACCAATATTAAGAAAGATAGAGGTAGATCTAAAAAGATTTGGTTAGGAATTATAAAAAATGATCTTATTTTATTATAATTAAATGAGAAATTGACACTTAATAAAACACAATGGAGAAGAAGGATTCATGTAGCCGATTTCACGTGGTTGGATAAAGGCTTGTTGTTGTTGTTGTTGTCCTTCAATATAGTCTTTTATTGTGGGCTTACATCATAATGTTGAGTGGTTAGCATTGGATCAAGTTGGTATCAAAACTAATTTCTTAATATAGGGTACAAACAAAAAGAGGATATAAAAAGAAAGATGGTTGCTTTTTGTCTCGAAGTCCCATTGAAAGGCAAGGAGTCAAGAGCAAGAAGAAGAAGACGAGAGCCAATCAATGATTGACAACAACTGTATACCAAATATGGCCAACCAAATTGCTATGTCGACAGAGTAAATAGTAGTCATTAAAAAGTGGATGACGATGCAAATAACCATTACTGCGACAAGTGGGTCAAGTTGTATTTCTTGTGCTTCCATTATAGGAGCATGTATAATTGAGAGGATGTAGGTTAAGATATGACTATCACTTATGATAGAAGGAGACCACCATTCAAAATTGAAGCCAATGTGGACATTCATATTTATGATGGTGATTGATGCCAAGAAGCTCAGTGTATGTATCTACTTATTGTAGATTCCATCTTGTATGGGTATAACACCCATGACAAGGTTGCCTTCACCTTAGTGATATATATATATATATATATATATATATATATATATATATATATATATATATATATATATATATATATAAATTAAAGAAGGCATATTAGATATCATACTACTAAAATATTTCACTCTTCTGAGGATTTTATGATCTAATTTGAGGTTTCTCATTAGTGCAAGCTCTTATGATTAATTACCTATTTTAACACATTAGAGAATTTTAAGGCTAGCATGTAAGCTCTAAAATACTTAGTTTATGACAATGATGATTTGATTTAAAGAAAAGAAAATATATCACTCTTTTCTTAGAGTAGATGATGGGGAATTAATGATATGTACGACTAAGATCCAATGACTTTGTCGTTTTGAGTTGTTATGGAGCCTGATAATATAATCATTAAAGACAATTGACCAAATTTGATCGAAAATTCCTTGTTAACAATTATGTATTGTATCGTTTAATGGGGTTTGGGGTGGTTGTTTTTTTAATGGGCCAAGTTGACCTTGGCTAATAATGGGCTCCTTACTTCTTGGGTGCACTTTATGTTCACAACTTATATATTAAGATATTGAGAAACATTTTGGCTTTAGCTATAAGTAATATAGTGGTGTCATTTTACAACAAGTCATCTTGTCAAAGAGCACACATGTCACATCTTTACTAGTGTGAGATTTTTTAGACTATCATATAGATTCACATAACATGACATTGGAACTTTTATGAGTTTTGTTCACACTTAGAAGATTATCGTCCTCAATAAATTGAAGAAGATGATGGATCTTTGGGACGGTTGGCTGCTTTAAGTCTATTATTGCTTGAGCAATTTTGGTTTTAATAATTCTTTTTTGGATTGTTGAAAACTTAGAATTAGGACGAGTTTTCTTCCATTGTGTTATATTTAAAATGTGGAATCATTAGGAATACAATCCGAACTAGTTTACTTTAAAACTTGAGGTTATTTTGATGATAGGATATCCTACCCTCCGATTGAGATTTTGTCAACACGGCCATCACAAGAGAATGAATTATTTGAAATATTTGTCTTTGTAGTTTGAAGCTTGATTTTGATAGTAAGATCCTTTTGTTATAATGTGCGACTGTCCCTCTTATCATGTGGGTACTTGAATAATTGCATTTGTTTACTTGAAACCTTGTCAATTTTGTTCATTTACTTGTATAGGATTAGTTTTGAAAATTGAGCTTAAGACCTACTTCGTAAGTGAGCTACCCTAGAGGGCTTTTATTTTGAAATGAAATTTTTTTTTTGAAAGATCTTTTGGTGCCTTTTGCAAATGTACCTCAAAATATTTTAGTGATATCAAAGCTCAACCGACTCATTGTTAGTACATGATGATGTAAAGCTTATTTGATTTGACTGTGCGGGGAAAATTTAAAATCAATCTTTGATCATGATTGTTTTGAATTTGTCCTATCAACATTCATTAGGGGGCATAAGTCTCATTCTTAAGTCTTAGGAATGTCAAAGATTAGGCAAAAAAATTATGAATTACATCCTTGCCATTGAAAGGGTTGCTTGCTCGAGCATGCACGCAAAATATGGCTAGTTAATGTCTAAAAGAGAGTTTGTGAGTGTCAAAAATAATTGTACGATTAAAACAATTGCATGCTTTTTGGAGTGGTAGATTGTGTTTGTTTTGTATTAAGTGCATGTAGCATTTTGAGGTTTGTTCTAATTATGTTTTTTATTTTAGTGCATTTGCCAAAATATGTGAAAATTTTACTTTTTAACATGCTAACACACGTGTAGAGGATGCTCACACTCTTCAGTATGCTTACACGGCTTAAGTGGTTTTGTAATTTGAGTTAGATACTCTCGTGATATGTGTGCATGATTTTTAATTATCCAAACAACCATTGGTGTCTTTTATTAGCAAATGCAATATCATTGAAATGTGTGCAACTTTGCATTTTATATTTTAGTGATTGCATTCTGTCTGCTTGTACTTATTTGTTTGTGGATTTGATTGCAAAAATTGTAATTTAAATTTTCTATTTTTGTGCTAGAAGCAGTGTTATATTTTACTTGCATTTAGTTTGTATTTTGTCAAGTTGATTTCAGAAAGACTAATTTTCTGCCTATTAATAGAGGCATTGAATTATTCATTTTCACATTCCATTTTAACTCTATAGTTTTGAGAATTATAGGATCATATGAAAAATTATATTTGTTGCTCGTAGACAAGCTGTCGAGTCTTTTATAACTTTTTGTATTAGTTTAGTTCTAGTTCTTTTAACACAACATGTAGTGGGATTTAAATGTTTATTTTGTTTTCCTTTTTGTAGTTTTTACATTTGTATTTTTATTTTGTTTCATTACTTAGTCCAAAATCGCACTTTCACTTTTTGTTTCTTGCGTCTTATCAAGTAAAATTTTGATAGCAATTTCATGTCAATGCCAATTTTGATAGCATTGAATTAGTCATTTTCACTTTCTCTCAATCTTCCCGTATGAGACACTATGCCAAAAAAGGCATGCATTTGATATTCTTTGAGATATGGATGTGTTTTTTTTTTAATTATATGTTGGCTTACTAGTGTTAATATATATGATGTTCTTTTTTTATATCTATTTATCAAACTGTGGTTTGCAAGGTGATTGTAGTTGTTTAGTTAGGTGTATATTTATCTGCACCAGTACTTATAGTTATTCATGGTATACTGATGTTCTTTCTTGATATTTATTTATCAAACTATGGTTAGAAGTACTTGCGATACTCATAGTTGTCTAGTTATAGATGCATATTTTTATCTTCACAAGTACTTGTAGTTGTTTGGTAAGAATTAGGTACATTATTATTTGCACTGCTAAAAGGCTGAAATTTAGGTTGATGCTTTTTGTTAGAAGTTCCTCCTATGTATTTCAATCTTTTATTTTTTTGGTATACATTTGTGTATTTTAGTAGGATAAAAGTTTGTTGTTGTTGTTGCTGCTGCTGCTGCTTTACAAATGTGTATAATGTTTCATAAAGTATCTATTAATGAAGTTCTTGTGCTAATTCATTATTCTAGTCGGGGCCACAAGTTCTTGAATATCTTCTGAAGTCCTTTTCTTTTATGTTTTTTTCTTCTAGATACAAAGCCTCCGTTTCTTGATGGTAGGGTAGTGTATACAAAGCAGGCAGAGCCTGTAATGCCTATAAAAGATCCTACGTCAGATATGGCTATAATCTCACGCAAAGGATCTTCTTTGGTACGAGAGATACATGAGAAGCAGAGCATGAACAAATCCCGACAACGATTTTGGGAGTTGGCTGGGTCAAAACTTGGTGATATCCTTGGAGTTCAGAAAACTGCTGAGCAGGTCTTTATACTAATGTCAGAAGAAATTTGTTCTATTTCACTATTGACATGTAATACATCTTGTTTTTCTAATGATGTTGTAAATGATCAGGTGGATGCAGATACTGCTGTTGTTGGAGAACTTGGTGAAGTTGACTTTAAAGAGGATGCAAAATTTTCTCAGCATTTGAAGGAGAAAGGTGAAGCAGTGAGTGATTTTGCCAAGTCAAAATCAATTTCTCAGCAGAGGCAATACCTTCCTATATATTCTGTTCGCGAGGAACTGTTGCAGGTTCATATTTTTTCTTAATTTTTAATTCACTCTTCTTATAAACGTCCAATATGCTTTGTGCTCGTATTCTTTGTTTTATCTATGGTTTTGTTTATTGCATTTATATCTTACATATCAAAATACCTAATGATTTAGTAAGTCATAACAATGCTATGTTCCATAGGTGATACTGCAAAGTATATCTTTAATTTTTATCATGCATACATAAAGAGAAGATAAACTAATAAGTGGAGTAGATGGAGTTAATGTGAAATGCATAAAATGGGTAGACTCGGGGAAGGGTTAGAATAATGTAACTTAGAAGATATGAGAAGAGAATTTACTTAAATTGTAGCAAATAGTACATGCAACACTTAGAGTTGACTAGGGTGCCCATCCATGACTTCGAAGTGACTGGAGCCTTATGCACTTACACCCATTCATGTAACACTTGAAGAACAAATTTTGAAGAGGGACATTCATAATGCAACCCAAAAGCGAGGGATAATTCTGCTGATGCTGATAATTGTTCTATGGGTGTTCTAAGTAAAAATTTGTGGTAATAAAGAATTTTTTGTTAATAACCCAAGTCAGCATTATCTTTTCATCTCCATGTATTGACAATGCGTTTGTACTTTCTTGCACTCTACTTGATGATTAAAAGGAGATATTGTGGGCTCTGAAAATTTGCATCTTATCTCTCGATAAATAGAATTTAGAATAATATTGGTCAAATTTTTAGAAAGTAGATGAAACATTAGATACGACACTATCTAGAGATTTAACCCTTATTTTGTGAGGACTTAGATTTTGTTCTAAGTTTCTTATACGTGCAAACATCTAAACTTAATTACCTCTCCTAATGCTGAGAGAGAACTTTCAATCAAAGCTAGTTGTTAGATCACAAATTACTTAGTTTATAGTAGCAATAAATGGACTTAAATTTTATGAAATTCATTATTGTTAACTTAAAGCGTATGTTGGGGGAAATGATAATACACCTGTTCAAGATCTCATGGTTTCGTTGTCTCAAGCTATCATGATCCCTAGTCTACTTAGTCAAAGGAGATAGTCGACTTAACCTAATCGAAGTATTCTTATCAATTATGGGTTGCATCGTCTAACAAAATATTGTAGACCTAGGTTTATGTTCGACAATTGTAAGTCCCACCTTAGCTAACAAAGAGCTTTGTGTTCTATCAAGTGCATCTTATGATTCATAATTCAAGAGCTAGAGCTATTGGGGAACACACGAGCTACAACGGTGATCGTAATATAATGGTACCATATAGCGGCAAACAAAAGTTGGCTCGTGCTTGTTTCATATAGTCATTGACCAAACGTGACAGAGGGGCATACTACATCCTGAGATTGTTTGAGAGCGTATATAGTAATACATTTGATTTGACATTGACTTTTTATGAGCTAGAATTTTCTTAATTTGTCAGCCTCGATAAATAATTAGAGATAAGTGAATGAATTTTGTTTTAAATTTAGATTATTAAATGTCATTTGAATATTTTAAGTTTTGATTGCTTTGCATTTGGGTTTAAGACCAAATTAGTCCCTCAACTATTTATGAAGGACCAATTTAGTCCCTTCACTATTTGATCAGGGATCATGTTGGTCATTCCGTTTGGAATTTAATAGAAAGTTATAGAGAAATAATGAATACTACAGGGCATTTTCGGAATAACAAAAAATAAAAATAAGTAGATAACTAATAAACCCTACCCTCTTCTCATTTTCATTTATGCACGCACACAAGGACCAATTTGGTCCATCAAATAGTCGAGGATCAAATGCTTCCTATTTAGTACTAATAATTCTTCATAAATAGCTGAGGGACCAATTTGGTCTTAAACCCCTTTGCATTTTCATTAGAATTAAACTTAGATTAATTTGAAACTGAATTTTAAATAGAACTTGATGGTGATATTCTTCACCGTTTGAGATGTTTATTCAATAGGGCTATCATCAGGGTATTTAAATTTGTTTGATCATTCAGTTTATCATTCTAAATCATGTCAATTCTATTAAAATGATAATAGAAGATCATATCAAGGTTTGTATTTTGAGATCTTGAATTTATGATGATTAAATATGAATATTTTGGATATTTTTGATGATGATGACCCCTCTGGTTGATATACTCAATCAACAAAATTATAATTGAGGTATAAAATTATTAACTCTGCTTGCTTATTAGCAGAGAATTAGATTTATAGCTAGAAAATATAATCATGCTTTAAGATTTGACACTAAGAGTTTACATTTTTGAATATGAAATTTCTTTATAAAACGATTGTATGCAAATATATAAATCAATTTTTTTTTTATTGATCGAACATTTAACTCGCAATCAATCTTGTCAACTCCGGTCCTTATAAGGATGAGGATCAGATTGCTTATGTTAGACTTACAACTTCCACACTTAAGTGAAGTGGCCCAACTAAGGGTGTATATGGTTGATAAGTTTAGATTTGACTTTGAAAATAGGTACTTATTGATCATTCAAATACATCTATAATTCTTGAGGCTAGATTGAATTTAGATTAATTTTGATTCTACCTTGTGCAACATTCTCAGACCATGTGATCAAGCATTTAATGCATTGGCCGGAGCACATGCATGCAATCCAAATTATTGTAAGTTAATCCGCACAACATCCTCAAACACAAGAATTAAGCCTTTGGTGCATGTGTCAAGGCTTATGCAAGTGTTTTAAGATTGCTTGTACACTCTTTGAGGCATTTAGCTTGAACATGGGGTTGCCTTGAAGCACATATAAAGCTAAACTCTTTAAATTTTTTACATGCATTTCGATGCAACGAGGTTGGATATAAAGTTATCTCGTAATGCATGTAAACACTTTATTTATTCCCTTGAAAGCTTAAGTTTTTGTAATACCTGAATAAGGTATGAAATTGTTTTGAAATCTATACAATGAAATTATTCATTCAAGTGTTTACACATATCTTGAGATATTTGAGTTAAAGGGGTTGTTGCTTTAAAAGGAGTGCATAATTAACTTTCAACTTATGATTTCTTACACGCATTTTGATGCAATGAGATTGAATATGAGATTATCTCATAATACGCGCAAATATTTTACTCATTTCTTTGAAAACTTGTCTAACTTTTGAAACATCTGAATAAAGCATGAGATTATCTCGAAATATGTGCAATGAAATAATTTCATTTAAGCTATTACACACATTTCGAACATTCGAGTCGAGGGAATGGTTGCTTTGAAATGAGTATTTAATTAACTTACAACTCCTGATTGCTTACACGCATGTTGATGCAATGAAAGTTAATATGTGATTATCTCATAATACATACAAACATTTTACTCGTTCCTTTGAAAACTTGCTTAAGTTTTGATGCATCTGAATGAAACATGAGATTGTCTCGAAATTTGTACAATGAAATCATTTCATTCAAGCATTTATACACATTTCGAACATTCGAGCTGAGGGAATGGTTGCTTTGAAATGCGTATATATTTCAGTTAGGTGGCTTGCACACATTCTAATGTGATTAACTTAAGCATAAGCTAGCCTCGTGGTGTATGTAGGACCTCTATTAAATTGTTGACACACATTCCCGTGCATTGATCTTGAATTATAAGTTTTTCTTGAAATGCATGCTTAATTAACTTATGATTCTTGATTGTTTGCATGCATTTTTGTGCAATAGTTTGAGTATTGAAGTATCTTGAGATATGTGCACGCCTTGGTCTTTTTAAATTGTTTGAGTTTTAAACATTGAGTTGTCTTGGGTGTATGCAAGCATTTTACCTATTCATTTGAATGCTTGCATAGATTCTGAGCACTTGGATAGGATATGAAATCACTTCGAAATGTGTACAATGAATTCGTTTTATTCAAGTGCTTGTGCATATTCTGGAATAATTGAGTTAAATAGATGCTTGCTTCAAAATGCTTGTAAGGATTCACTTCATTTGGACATTCTCACAAGTTTTAAAGCAATGATCTATCTCATGTGAGTATTTATGTGTGTTTTGATGATTCAAATCAAATGAAGAGATGCTTCAACATACATGTGAAGGTTCATTTGAAACTTCATTCAAATTGTTATTAAGCTCCTTCTTCTTTTTTTTACTTCAACTCAATGGGATTTATGTTATTTAAATGATCATTGAGGGATTATGTTAATGATCTTTTGATGAATTGTCAAGTTCAAAGCAATTTTATTTCAAATGCAATCTATCTCCCATTCTCATTTGAAAGCTATTCATTATTACTCGCCTATAGGTTTAGTACGAGTATCACTTGAATTTGAATTTGTTGCAAATCTATTTTTCAGTCAAACATTTGGAAAATTTTCATGTTCAACTTTAATTTTGATTTAGCACTCAATTTAAGCTATTTTAAGTTCGCTTTAAGTTAAAAAATATTTATAGTTTTATGTAGTCTTGCTTAAGTTTTTTGGAGGTGTAAAGTCTGAAAGAATTTTAGTAGAATTTCGACAATATCCTAGTATCGTTCCCATGAGGGGGCTGCATGGGTATGTTGGGCCTTCTCACCACACTTATAAGAAGCATGCATGACAGTGTCTTGCAACACCATAATCTAAAGTCTTTAAACTCACCGCATATAATAAGCGACACATAGTCCTTTAGGCACCTACATGAAGCAAAAATCAGCTTTTTCCCATCACATTGAAATAACGTGCACGAATACTTAATTTACAACTTTCCTCGCCACATTGGGTACTCAATTTTTTTTTTCATGCGTTTATACCTTTGGTGCACGAAACATAATGTGACACGAGTTTGTGACAAGTGCGTAGATTTCAAAACAAATGTGAGGTGGGGAGGGAGAGGAACTTTTTCTCTCTCTGCCTCTTTTTTTGGTCCGGAGATTTCTTGAGAGAGAAAATAGCGAGAGGAAGGCCTAGAGAGAGATTGGCTGAGATTGAGAGAGGGGTGGTGTTTGGTGGCTAGTTTAGCGAGGGTAGTAGAGTTTGAGGTGTTTGAGTGGTCGGCATGATGGAATTGCAATAGGAGGAATCAGGGCTTAGGATGTTCGACTACGGGAAGATTGAGAGGCAACTGTTGTTGGTTTACTTTGTGTAGTACAGAAGCGATGAGGTTAGATACAGAGAGGAGAAAAGCTGCTGGTTTATGCTGCTTAGGTTGAGGGGCTTGGGAATGGGAGGATTGGCGAGTGAGGGGTTTTACGATAACATGAACAAAAAGAGAGAGAGAGAGAGAGAGAGAGAGAGAGAGAGAGAGAGTTAGTGTGTGTGTGTGTGTGGCTTCTAAGTAAAGAGAGAAGCATGGAGTTTGGAGTTCGAGAGTGTGTGTAAACAGACAAGTCAAGAGAGGTTAGAAACTAGGAGAATTGAGGGTTTCAGTTGTGTGGGATCGGTGAGATTAGAGAGACGGGAATGAGTGGAGAGTTCGGGGCTCTATATTTGGGAATGTGATCATTGCTATGATTTTGACTGAGGATATATTAAAGATTGTGTGTGGGCGTGGGTACAACTAGACAAGCCATGGATGGTTGATGGGATTTGAATGGGATTAAGTGGGGGATTCTCGAGATTCATGCTAATTTCGATGAAATTTTTCCTGCGACAACCTAGATCAATACGTTATTTTAGGTAATTTCGACGTTCTGGATACAACAGTGCAATCCGTTTCGCGGTCGGAAGTCGTTTGGTCGATTCTTGTGTCGAATCAAGCCGATTTCAGTTCAAATTTGCTGCATTCGTTCGCTTAATACTAGCACAAACTCGGTCGAATAGATTGTGGATAGTCTCGTAAGCAAGCTATCAAGTTTAGTTCATGCTCGTAGATGAACGATCAAATTCAATACAAGCTTTGCTTCAAGCCCACTTGAAGTTTTATTTGTGTATAGGTTAAAAAGCTCCCAATGTCACCACAAATTTCATTTAAGTTTTATTCTAATATGATTTTTGCAAGTTCATTTCTCATTTTAGGATTTTGCATTTCATATTTGATTTAATACCAATTTCATCTTCAATTTAGATTTCAAGTGTCTTTTTCTTTGTCCTTTGTTGGTCCAGATTTTGATGAAATTTAGATAGCATCTCCTATAGTAGGGAGACATCTAACCAAAACTATGCATGCCCACTTGTCTAAAAAGACATGCATTGGTGCTGTTTTGCAATACCGTGGCCATGAGTTTGCCACCCACTCGCCTAAAAAGGCGTGCATAGGCCTTAAATATAGCATAAAGCCAAATACAATATATTTTCACACATTCACATATTTTGGGCATTATACTTTTGCAAGCAATGCGGTGGCGAGAGAGAGAGAGAGAGAGAGAGAGAGCGGGGAGGGGGAGTGAAAGACAGTGAGCGGGAGAGATGGTTGGTGTCAATTTTCGGCCTTGTTGGTGACGAGCTAGAATGTCGACAATGGCGGGATAGGGCTAGGAGGCAAGAGGTTGAGTGGGGAGGTTGACAGGAAGAACAAGGATATTGCGGTTGGATAGGACCAGTCGACAGTGGTTTCATGTATGAAGAGATGGCTGATGGCTGCTTAATCTATCGGAGAGAGTGATCACTGGCCGGAGAGATTTCACCGACAGGATGTTATTCGAGAGAGTTGGTGTGAGAGATTTGGCATGCAGAGTAGAGGCTTGTTGTGAGGCCATCGATGAAGGAGCGCAAGTTGGCCGGCAGAAGTGAAAAAGTGGGTTGGAGGTTCTCGTGGAGAGGATGTGGTGTGCTGTAGTGAGAAGGAGAGAGGTTACTGCGGTTCAAAAGTCGAGTGGGAAGGATGTCGAATGGGGAGTGCTGGGAGCGTGGTGTGGAACAACTTGTGACAAACACCCGTAATAGGTTTAGATTTTTCTTGTAATGATAGATGGGACAAGACGTACCTACTATAGTTAGAATTTTATGGGATTTTTTTGTAGACATTTGGCACAATCAATTTCGTAAAAGGAGCTTATTTGGGTGTCATCGAGGCCTCTCGACATCGATATATATGAAATTCCTTTGACGGCTCGCTTTCGCCACCAATCGACTGTAGGATAGCACAAACTGTGTATTTTGATTGATTTCAACGTTTTGGATGCATTAGCTAAGTTCATTTTGCAACCGGAGATCATTTCGATCGAATCGCTGACAACCGGGGCATTTTGGCTTCAGTTTATGTAGTGTCGCGTCCGTGATCCGTTAAACTTGTCATATTTGCCCGATTCGATGTATGGAGCATATTTGGAGGTCAACAAATATTATTTGTTGTAGTTATTGCTTCATGTAGTCTTTTATATAGGTTAAATTATATGTAGGTTGCTGATGTATATACTGCAATTTACTTTGATTTACAAGTTTAAAAATACTACAATTCTGGTCTCAATGCTTTTTGAAATTTTATGAAGTTCTCACACCTAATAATACTTGCAATCACTAACAAAATGTGCAAGAAAACATAAACTGTCTATACAGTCTATCATCCTTCCTAAGCCGTTGCCAAGGAAGGTTGCTATGAAAAGCTTCATGAATGTTTTTACCCTGTAGTTGGTTTCTTGACTATGTGCTAACACTGTGGTTGCTACTTATTCTTTGCTACAGCTTTCACTCTTACGACTAGAAATTCTTTAAGATTTGGTGCAGCTGAAATGGGACCCTGCTATGCAGGAAGAGAATCTCAAATTAATGTTTTGTGGCTGCTGTCCTTGTCCGTTCTCCTCCCAGCTGATCAAGATTCACATCCGCTCCAGGCTTATACAGTAATTTTTGCTACCCAGCTAGCAAGTGGCAGATTCCATGTTTTGCTGGATTGTGTCCAGCCATTCCGAATCAAAAACTTTGTTAGTTTTCCTGGCTTTGATGGCCACAGCTGTCAGCTTTAGGTGTTGCAATATTATTTTCTTATTTTCAATTAGAAGCCCTGAACAGATACCTGCAAGTAAAAGAGTGGCAGTAGGTAGATCACTGAAACGTCAACATAAAGGACATAGTCAAACGAGGAAAAGGATAGCAGAGAACCTAATAGATGGTCCTTGCTTCTAAGTATTTTTCTTGTCAATTTCCCTATGGGTTCTGTGGATTCTTGATCTCTTCTTCCTTGCTATTCTTGTAGATTTCAGCCACAAGTTTTACTTCCCCTTTTTTTTATCAACAACAAGAAATGAACGAACCAACTGCTGTCATGTGAATTCTGTCATTGAAATCTGTTGCCAAGGCAACCACAGATCTGGAACCAGAGAAGGATGTGGAAGCTTTAGTAATCACTTGTGGCGGTGTCCTGTACTTCATTGTGATCTCTTTCTCTCGTTTCTTCTCCAAGGTAGGGGGATCCACCCCTCAAACAATGGAAATCCTTCCCAAATATGATAAAAACTGAAAATTAACTCTAAAAAAAACTCCTTTTTCTCACTTAAGGCATGCGTATTTATAGGAAAATTCTTATGAACTCTAATGCCATCTAATTACTAAACTATCATTCCTAAGGAAATAAAAGATAAAAGTAAAGTAATTTTTATTAAATAAAATGACCCTCTTCTTATCTCTATGTCAAGTTCCCTTAGTTTAAAATCTTCAACTTGGCATCCATAGCTTAATGGTGTCAGCCAAACACCATTAGTTCGGAGCATGTGATCATGCATGTGACATGTAACTAAATATCATTCATTTTACTTTGACTATAACGCCCATCTCAACTTTGTATCCTTCAAAAAAAGGAAATTAAAATCTCAGAAGATTAAAGTATGAAGCCTCATTCAACAATAATAACAAAATATCAGAGGATGTTAGCCAAAAACCATTAAGAATTGCAACTTACAACTTTACCATAAAATTGGACATATATGTGCTAAACTCCCGAAATAGATAAAAAGTTAGTGATAAAATTGTGACATCTCTTCAAAACACTAGATAAGAAGAACGAAATGCACTCAATTGATGATGCAAGCTAAGTCATTCAAAGAAACCTTTGACAATTGCAAGCCAAAAAAATCTTAAAATTTGGGATGAGAATGATGCGACTACTTTCCTTCCTATTTCTGTGTTTTTGTGTTTGTGTGTGCTTTTTTTATTTTTGAATATACTTATTGATTTTGACTCATGAAATATATAGGAATTTATGAGAATCATCTCAAAAGAAGAAACATGAGGGGAGACATAGGATGTGATCACTATAAAGCAGAGTTTTGTCTCAATAAGAACCCCAAATGAGCTTATAATATAAGATGTTTTAGATGTTAAAAAAATTATTCCAGAACAATCACGGTAGAGACTTGTATTTGATGTCATGCAATCTTAGGGACATAATTGTAGTATTTGTAAAGAGGCGTGGATCAATACGAACCATTGCCTATATCTCATGGACCTGTGTGTTATATAAATTTTTATACTTATTGATGCAACTATGGATGCCTTCAAACTTCTGCTAGAAATCAACTAAATCCGTGAAGGGTTATAGCTATGTTATTTATTCCTATGGTTCTGTTGATTCTTTGATGTCATCCATTTAAGGTTTTGTGGTTTTGTTTGTTTCTCAAGTTTTGTGTCATGTTCTTTGTGACACTTTTTTTTGTGTTATATCAACATATGGACTAGAAGAATAGTGTGTGATTTAATTTCTGTTGAAGATAATCCATTAATTTTAATACCGTTCGTTTTATCTCGATGAATATTTGAACAATTGTACTCATTGTTATGGAGGTTGTTCTAAAAGAGAGAATGTAGTTGTTTTTGAATGTCTTGATTCGAACTAGTGGATAATATTTAGGCAAAATGTTTTTAATCCTGACTACATTTTCAGTTTTTTTAATTCTTGTGCTGCATATGCTGGAATGGTATCCAACTTGTTACCAAACTTTGAGTGATACATGTCCATAGAAACCCATTTTGCACGTAGTGCTAATTGATAAGTAAAGATCATCTTGGATATTAAACTTTGGAATGGTTGACATACTGGTCTCGTTTTCTCTTGTAGTTAAGGCCTATTTTTTCTTACTTATTTCTACTTCTACCGGTATCTTTTACTTCTATATTTATCATCATAGTTGGCAGGTTCCAATTTATTCTTTTTATGAATTTTTTTATCTAGTCAAATATTTCATGATGATTGTCTCTTGTTTTTTTAGAATCCATCCATTTATTCTTTATTTTTTTGATCGAGGAAGTGTGCTTATTTTTAGTTTGCTACATTTTATGCTCAAGGGCAAGCTGGTATTTTATATGCTTAGTCTTACTGGATTAAGGCTTGTTGTTGTTGGGATTAAAGCTTCTTGTTGTTGTAGTCTTACTGGATGTTCATACAATCTTTGCAGGTTATACGAGAAAATCAGGTAGTAATTGTTGTTGGAGAAACTGGTTCAGGGAAAACAACACAACTGACACAGGTTGCTTCAGTAAATTTGCATCATAATTTGTTTATTTAAGTCGTTGATTTTTCTAAGCCTAAATAATCTTACAGTACCTACATGAAGATGGATATACCACGAATGGGATTGTTGGATGTACCCAACCCAGACGCGTAGCTGCCATGAGTGTTGCAAAACGAGTTAGTGAGGAGATGGAGACAGAATTAGGGGATAAAATAGGGTATGCTATTCGATTCGAGGATGTCACTGGTCCAAACACAGTGATAAAGGTATCACTTAACTTATACCCTTGTTTTGTTTCACTTCGTTCAAAATGATGAGATGCATTTTGTTATGTCAATTGCATTATTTTGAGAGAAGGCTACTGAAAGCCTCAATAGTTCATTTTTTTACAACAAATCCATAGTCCTACCTTTTGTTTAATTGCTTATCCTTGTAGGTTATCAATGGAGCAGGCACACACAAAGCCTGCATGTTTTGAGCATCCAAAAGAGCCCTAACTTCTTAAATGTACAATTGATACCTTTGAGTCATAAAAAAAACATTTCCCACTATGCCATAAAGCATGTCGAATATACTTTCTTCATTTACTTGAGTTGGACTAGCAATTAATGTTGTACTTGATTGTGGGCAAATTTGCTCGAAAGTTAATTCTTTTCCTTCAACCTTATTTTTCTTCCTCTTTATTGTTCCCACTTAATCATTGCCACCTACTTCATTCTTTTACTTAGGAGGTACTATGTCACACCCTAGATGACCCCTTACCCTTATTCTAGGGTCAATCTAAAGTGTAACAGAATAGGATGACTCGATTAAACCGATTTCACGTATTCAACCTGTCTTCTTCGAGCAAAGTGAAATTTGTATCTCAATCATCAAAAATTTAAAATTCATATATTAATTAATTCATATCACAAAATTGGAAGCATGAACATCTTTTGTTTGCTTGTATCTGACAGTAAGTATGATATTAAGTTCGACGTACAAAAGTTTTAATCTTCCAAAATTATACACACTGCTAAATCAACAAAGCAATTTACTACTTTCTATGTCTTTGTGCGAAATTATCAACGGTAGCGTCGTAAAAATTTAAAGTGAGATCAATAATTCTTAAAGTAAGTTCGAAGCATTAAACAATCGTCGTATGCATTTAAAATTTGTATAAAGGTAAAAGTGGTAACTATGTAGCGAAATGTCGAATAATATCGTAGATTAGATCTATCGATAATTTGTCATTTCATAGGAGTCATCGTTTATTTATTCAGTTATTTAATGAAGGAAATTTCAATTTTATATCAAATCATTTTCCTAGAAATGCCATTTATAATTGTATAGGTTTTGACTTTCATACATAAAGTCGTCACCGCGTCACTAAAGGTAAAGGCGGTAGGGAATCTTTCTTTAACGATCTCACGGAGGAGCTCAATGGCCCCAATGTCAGTCGGAATACTAAGATCCCTGTTAAAGGCTGTCGTCACTTTTTTCTGTACGCACGGATATATAACATAGTCTTCACCTATGATTTTTCCCATTCTCTTTATCATTCATTCTTGCGTTTAACAATTAATAATGCGTGTTTTAAAATATTTTCATATGCACAAAGTCATGCTATAAAGAAAAAGCGGTTTATAATCTATCTTGGTCAGTAATGGCGTTGTAATTGCATACTGATATGAAATATCTATGTTATTAAATATTTATAAGAATCGGTAGAAACGATTGACATACATGGGTATAAAAGCGAATTTAAATTAGAATTTATACCCTCGCCGATTAATACAGGGTGTGGTGATGTCATTTCCTTGAGTCTTGACCTAAATTCTTCAATACATGAAACTCATAAATACATTTAACGGTAGTATCAAACTGCATTCTTACGCGAAATTGATATCTCCTCATTATCATCTTTCAAACACGATTCCAACGTAATCTTAACTTCGATAATCTAATTACCGATTAAATTAGCAAACTAAAATTAACAAAATGCCAATCCCCATTCTAATACAAAATTCAACTCACCTAACAGATTCTGAAACTCCCTACGCATTTACGCACCAAGGAAGGGCGCGAAGGAAATAGGAATAGAAAAAGAAATTCAGAACTCACGAACTAAGCTTCTCCGTCGGCCGGGGCGGAAATCCCTATCCGATCGGTTCCTGACTCCACGGCCCGGCGTTCCGTTCGGAGCGGACTCCGGTCGAAGCCGTCAGATTCCATAACTCGAGCAGCGTCTGCATACGGGAGGCGGCAATCCCCTGCCGAATGGCGAAGCGAGCGGCGGTTCCTGGTGAAGCCGGAGGAAAAAGAAAGGAGGAAATTATCGTTGCGGCCAGAGGAAATGAAATAAGGAAGCTGCGGGAGAATACCTTCCTTAGATCCAACCATACACGTGTTAAATCCTTAATCCGACCGCTACATGCAAAGTAAAGTGGGTTTGCTACAGTAATATTGCTACAGTAACGACGGATTAATTAGATAAAACAAAATTAATTAGGAAATTAGCTAATTTGGATATTACATACTAGCACTTTCTATATTGGTATTTGGTGACAGGGTGTGACTTAACGTTATTTACAACCTTGTTTCCACTCTTTGCTACTTGTCCAACTCTTACCTCTTCAATATCCTAATTTATTGCTCTCCATAAAGATTGGATGCGGTTTGAAATTTGCTAACTAGGTGATGGCTTAATTAGCTTGCCACCATTTTGTTGTATTTCCTGCATGTGTGATTTCACAACTAAATATACCATTCAGTGTCATACTTATATTGTTGACTTTGTTTTTGCATGCCCTAATTTAGTGATGAAACCATTGACATCTTGCATGCTCATTTTAAAATTGACAACGAAGCCTTGAATGTGTGGCAGTTATTTTATTCCAACTAAAAATCAAGATATAATGAGTGTCTGATTTTGTTAGCCAATCTTAATTTTCTTTTTGAATGATCACCTTTTATGACCATCATGATTATAGTGCGATGAAATTACTAATCATTTATCTGGAGATTTTCTTTCAACTTGATTTAATGATGTCATAATCTTTATTGCCTGTAATTCCACTTTTTTAAATATTTTAATTTCTGTAGTTTCATGAGCCTGGAGAACTATTCCCCTCATTGTCACTTGATATTCTAGTTTCTATTAGTGAATGTAATGGAATAAAATGAAGCATCAAGGAAATGTACTTTTTAGGTTTAATTGCATAGCAAAAGGGCTGCTTTTAAGTTTCCATTGGTGAGCAAAACGAATTAAAAAAAAGAAAGATTTACATACATACCACACAATTCTTATGTATTTACATATCCAACACTTAAAGTTAGATATTTATTTATCTAACTCTTTCCTATGCTTAAAAAGGTGCATTTCACTTTAAAAAGTGAGTGATGATGATATTTTTGATGTGATATTGAAGATTGGGGTGTTATATATGTAAAAATTGAAGTTTAAATGTTAGATATATAAATACATAAGAATTGTGTGATATGTATGTAAATTCCCCTTAAAAAAATTATACTATATATTCACCTGAAATCGTAAAGTTGGATTAATATCAAACCATAATTTGATAGAATAATGTAAAATTGCATTGCAAAATCAAAGATTAAATTGGGAAATAGCATAAAGCTCGACAAAATAATCACTTTAAATTCATAATTATTTGGTGTTTAGCCGTGCTACTTTGTATCTCTAAAAGGTGAGATCTAGATTCCAACTCCTACAATTCCTTCAAATTTATAAAATTTCTTAAATCTTGTTATTCTTGTGATATCTTTCGCTTTCTAGATGAAGATAGTGTCATCTATCAAATTCTTGGTACTAATCATGGCAAATCTTAGATTTTAGTTTTCTTGCATATTGGAAAATCTAGTGGATATGCTAGTTGCATATGCCTCGATCTCACACCTTAGTTTCTTACCATTGTGAATTAAAGTCGGGCTCCATTTATTTGTTATTCTTCTCTTGCACAATAAAAGGATTGATATTTATTGTTGGCGAGGAAAGTGGAAACCTCTTTTTGTTAATCATAATTCTCTATTTTAAAGGGAAGAGTTGGTGATTGATAACTATGCTAATGATGACCAAAGTGTCAGCTTAGTAAGTTTTCATTTTATTCTTCATGGCAGATGTCCAGGCATGAAGATGTGGCAAACATTAAATGCATGTGGTGGGTTGGCTGCTACCACATTTAGCTTATTCTACTGTATGAGAAGTGGTATTGCTTTGGGTGCCAGAAGCAAATCATTGACAAGCGTTAACTCATTTTATTGGGGAGTGAATATATCCTTTATTGTTAACTTGGTTGGATTCTCCAATATAATTTTGGCTCCAAGTTTGTTTTCATTGAAGTAGATGAAATGATCTTGCAATCCTGTTAATTGTGAGAAATTCATGATTGTCCCATAAGATTTGCTATGATCACTTTATCAATTGTTGTAATCCTCAATGTTTGTTGAAATATTAAAAAAAGAGTAAGGAGATTTTAGAATTAAATGAATTCTTAGATTAAGAAATCTAAATTATTATTCTCCCAATTCTTTAAGGATAATCATGGATTAAATAAAGCCTACATATGATGTCCTAGTTCAATTGGTGAAACCTAAATTGGGATAAAATCAACATCCAAATCTCTTGCCGTTAATTTTAGCGACAATGATAATAGATTATAATGAAATTCAAATGAGAGAGAAACCATCTATAGTTGTATAGTTAAAATCTTTAGGCTTAAAAATCCCACTTCCTCTCAAGAGATGATTCTTCCTTTTGGACTCTTTTTGAGTTTAGGGATCGAGTATTGAGCAATGTGAAGTTTTCATTGATAATTTCATTTTCATAGAAAAATTTCATACAAAGAATTTGGCCTATATAAGTTTTATATTAGATCTAAGAGATTGAGATTTTCATTGGCACAAGTCTTCATTGTTAATTATTTTCATGTATGATATCCAAAAATACTCTCTTTTATGGATATTAGTGCACTCTAAATTGGTAGCTGATATTTTGAGTTATTAGTAGTGTAAAACATATATTGAGATGTATGGTCAACCTACTCAAAATTTCATGATTTGTCATCTTGAGAATACTTATTGGTCGCTTTATTTATATGAGGAGGATACGAGGCTAGATCATCTAGGGAGTTTGATTCTTAGCCACGGATTTTCATCTATCAATATTCTTACTTGACTAGGTTAACGAAATGTTTAAGGAAATTTGAATTGAATTATTTTATTTGATGGGGACCAATACGTTTGTTTGTAGTTTGGATATATTTTTATGTGACTACTGTAAGTTAAGTGCAATGAGTTTAACCAATTCATGTGGGATTAGCTTTGAGGTGTAGGGCATTGTTAATTCAATGATTCAAATTCAGCCCCAAAATATTGGTGGATATGATTTGAATGCAATTGTAGACTCCTTGAGATTATGGTCCATATCAAATAGTTGACATGAGCTGATCCTTAAGGGTGCACTATTCAGGATAGCATCTAATATGGTAAAGGAGATATTGGCGGATTCACGAGTGCTTTAGTCAAGGACCCTTGAGTTGTCTTGAACACATAGGGTTGGTTTGATTTGTTTAGTCTGGTGATTATTTTGTTCACAAGGAATAGACTAGTCTCAATTTTGGGAAAGACGGGGATTTATATATATATATATATATATATATATATATATATATATGTATATATATGTGTATGAAGTATGTGGCTACAATAAATGACCTTGGAGTAATGCCTTCTTTAATCATGGGACATGGATTCTTTCACAAGATTTGTATATTTACTATGCTATTGGGCAACAAACAAGCTGAGTTAAGTGTGAAAACTGTTCAAACTCAGTTTTGAAGTTAGAGCCTCTATATATAAGCCCGTGACTCTGCTTTAGGTGTATCTTTGTGGAAATGTTTGCAAATTTAGATAGAGGTATATTTCTAAACTTCAGCTTTATCCTTTATTTTTGGCATTTGGATGTTATTTTTCTTACAACAATTACATAGAATTGTACTTTTCTATACTTGAGTTTGTATCTACAAGTTTTCATTTTTTGGCCATTATATACTCTGATTTACATGACTTTATCCTTTATCTACAAGTTCAGTGATTCATATGGATGCCATTTAGCCTTATTTATTGGTTTTTTTTTTCTTCTAGTATATGACGGATGGAGTGCTTTTGCGGGAAACTTTGAAAGACTCTGATCTCGACAAATACCAGTAAGCATTTTGCTCATCTTCTTCCGGTAGCCAAATGTTATTTCTTTTTTTATGTTCTCATTTTTTTTGATGATCAATCAGTAATGTTTATTCAGCTGCCTTGCTGCACTGTCTATTTGTGTTCTTTTGTCATTCTCATTTTTATGCAGTTATTTCTTGTCATTTCGTTCTTCTTCACTCTGCAAACTTTTTATGTAGTTGTTTCTTCTATGTATTTTTATAACAATTTCAGTTTTTTTTTTTTAAGTTTTATTTATCAGTCAGGTATTCATATATAATAATTTAAGACATTTTCTGGTTTTAAGATTTTGGTGGGTGTCCTCCCACCTCCCCCCCACTCCTTCCCACTTTCCCTTTCTTTTCTTTCTTTTGTCCTCCCAACCAATAACCAAATCAAACTGCTCATCTGCAAGTGAAGAACACACTGATTTCATGTTTTTAGCGTCTCCATGTCGTCCAATAACCTGCAGGTTGTAAAATAGCATGATATCATTTCCTTTATTTCAACCTATAGCTATGAAAAACATCTTTTTTCTCCACGATCTTTCTATTGTGATTTATGTGGCGCTTCACATTATGAGTTCATCTTAGAAACAAATCAGCAATGTTCATATTTGATTAAGATGTAATGTTTACATCGTATTAAAGAGGGGAGAAGTTTGTTGTATTTTATTGATTGAGATGGCTGTCTATGTATAAGAAAATAAGGTGAATACAATCAGCAAGAAATAAAGTAGTAATTATCCTTAAGTACGAGGATGAAACAGTCATAGAAATAGATTTCTGGTTAATTGGCTAATTAAAACTTTCATATAATACTGTTTTCAAACATATTTTTTTCAACATTTATATATATATATATATATATATATATATAAGTCCATTAGTTTTTACTTGTTACATAACATGAAATTTTGAAATGATCTAGAGCTTATAGTAAAAATATTTATTAGTTGTTTTGAACTGCGAACATGGGGTGTAATAACATTCTTTGATAGTACTATTTTCTAAATAAAATGTCAATCAATATCAATATGTTTTGTCCTTTCATAAAATATAGGATTAATAGCAATGCAGATAGCAACACTATTGTTTGATGTCTGGTGAGTAATTCATTATCAACAAAGGATTGAAATTGAGATTGCATAAATTCTAGGGCATTATCAATATGAACAGTCTTAATACAACAACAACAACAACAATAACCCTTTATCCCACTAAGTGGGGTCGGCTACATGAATCCTTCGTCTCCATTATGTCCTATTATGTGCCAAATTCTCATTTAATTCAAGTATACTAAGGTCATTTTTTAATCTTAACCAAGTCTTTTAGGTCACTCTACCTTTCATAACATAAGCAAATCTAATGCATCTACTTCCTAACCTAGACGGCCAATGCTTTATGTGACCAAACCATCTACTCTCTAATCTTATCCACCTGAGCTACTAACTTAACATACTCATTTCACATTTTATCTCTAAGAGTAAAGCCACTCATCCACGAGCATCTTCATCTGTAACACTTAACTTAGTTTATGCTTCTTTTATCCAACATTCTGCACTAGTCATTACAAATCTTACATCTTATAAAATTTTTCCTTAAGTTTAAGTAAAATTTTCTATGACACAACAAGCATTCCTCCACTTCAACCATCCAACTTGAATTCTACTAATAACATCTCCATCTATTTCACTATCATTTTGAACATAGAACTAAATATCAATTCTCACTCTTACCAAGAACTTACAACTAAAATTACACTCCATATATTTTAGATCTACTTAAGCAAAACCTTCTCAATATTGACCTCCATAATTCAAGTTTCTCTTGGACTCCTTCGTAGTCTTATCAAGAAGAATGTTATCAAAAAAGCATACACCAAGGTACATCTTCATGTAAATGCTAGATCTAAAAGCAAAAGATAAGGGCTTAAAGTTGATCCTTGATGTAATCCAACTAAAATAGGAAAATATTTTGTCAATCTTCCTTGTGTTTGGACATAAGTAATAGCTCAGTATACATATCCTTGACTTGAATATAACCAATAACTCCTTCGTATAGAACTCCAAAGAACATCTCTTGAAACTTTATAATAGGCTTTCTAAATCAATAAATATCATGCAAATCCTCCTTACTTTCTATACTTCTCCATCAAACCTCTTAACAAATATATAAGATCCATAGTAGATCACCGGCATGAAACCAAGATGAGAAACTTTGTATTACATTATGCTCAATTACTCTCCCATAATTTTAATGTATGACACATTAACTTAATCTAATCTTGTGCATCACCTTTATTCTTAAATATGGAACCAACAAACTCTTTCTCCACTCATTTGACATCTTTTAGTCTTTAAAATAACATCAAAGATTTGTAAGCTAAGAAATTCTGATCTCCTAAACATTTTCACACTTCTACTGGAATATCATTAGGTCCTACTGTTTTTCTACATTTAATCAATAAATATCATATGCAAATCCTCCTTACTTTCTCTATACTTCTCCATCAAACCTCTTAACAAATATATAGCATCCATAGTAGATCTACCTGGCATGAAACCAAATAGATTGTGAGAAACTTTTGTATTACATCGTAACCTATGCTCATTACTCTCCCATAATTTTAATGTATGACACATTAACTTAATTCCTCTATAATTTGCACACTCTTGTGCATCACCTTTATTCTTAAATATAGGAACCAACAAACTCTTTCTCCACTCATTTGGCATCTTTTTAGTCTTTAAAATAACATCAAAAAGATTTGTAAGCTAAGAAATTCCTTGATCTCCTAAACATTTTCACACTTCTACTGGAATATCATTAGGTCCTACTGTTTTTCTACATTTCATTTTCTTTAAAGCTTCTCTAACTTCAGATTTACCAATATAATGATAAAAATAAAATTCTCTGTTTTTGTTTAGGGTATTAAGGTTGCTAAAATCAATCATATTTTCAGATCCTTCATTGAAAAGTTTATCAAAATACCTCATTCACCTATTTTCAATGTCATTTTCTAAGAAAAACACTTTATTATTTTCATTTTTTTACACCTCACTAACTGGTCTTTACTTATCCTATCTTTTTTTAACTTATAAATACATCTTTCACTTTCTTTCAGATCTAATCTATCAGTATAAATCACTAAAAGCTGAATTTTTTGCATTATATATTACTTTCTTAGAATCTCTACATGTCACTTTATATCTTTCCAAATTCTCCAAATTTTTACATCTAAACCAAAATTTATAACAATAATTCTTATTTCTTATCTTTTCTTGCACACTCTGACTACACCACCAATTATTTTTATTAAAGTTTTTTTCTTTGATTCTCTAAGACATTTTAAGAACTTGTTTAATTTTAATTTCACGCTTTTTTACATAATATTACTTCCTAACATCCCAAATTCTAAAGCTCTCAGAATTTCTTTTAAAAATATTTTTATTCATGTTTTAAGTCCCATATAATGGGATAATAATTTGATTTATTTTTCCTCTTACAATCTTTTCATCTTAAAATTTAAAATTAATAATCGATGTCGATTTAAACTTTCCGGAATGACATTACAATCTTTACAATCTAAATGATTTATTTTTCTTATCAAAATATTCAATTTTGTTTTACTAGATTCATTTTATAATAATACATCTCTTTTCTTAAATAAAGATAAGAACTACAAAATCATGTTTCAAGAAAATTTAATATACCCCCTTTCTTCATTACTATTCCAAATCTATAACCATCACGAATATTTTTAAAATCTTCTACCACACTACCAACATGTCCATTTAAATCTCTTCCAATAAATATTTTTTCTTTAAGAAGTATTTTTTGTATTAATCCCTCTAATTCATTCCAAAATTTTTCTTTTGAGCTTACATCTAAATCTCTACTTGAGGAGCATAAATACTTATAATATTGATAATTTTAATATCAACAATAATCTTTTGAACAGTCTTAATCATAGTAGAAATTTGAACTTTGATTTTTTGATGAAACTTATGAAAATTTAAGTTAACATCAGAATGATATTTTGATTAAATAAACAACACAGGTTTCTACCATGGAAAGAAAAAGTGCAACTCTGTCATATTCTCTTGTTTTGCAGCTCATGGTTTACTTATGATTCGAAGAAATCTACCGAGTTCAATGGCCTGTGATATTGTCCAAAATTAGATCGCCTTAGTCTTATCTGACTGCTAACAATAAATGATGAGGGTCAATCATAAGAAGCTTAAAAAAATTAGTTCAATTGTAATGTGACGCTGATTTGATTTTCTTTTTCTTTCTGAAAGGGACAATGGTCCTCAATAATTAATTCAACACTTGCCAAAATATTTGTGTAATTTAGCATACTTTTCATTTAGTATTACTTAAAGTTTACTGATACTGCGACATGAATTTGTAAACCTCAAGGAGAACGGCACAGTAGCACTTATTTTTTTTTGTTCTGAACAATTTTTTTTAAACTCTTGTTGAGTTTCATGTGTTTAGAGATAAAATGCAAAATAAGTATGTTTGAGGAAAAATTGGAGTAGCTCTAGTGATAGATAAGATTAAAAGAAATGATTAGATGGTTTACATAAAGATCACGTCCAATGACTAAAGAGAGTAGATGTATTGCCTTATGTTAAAAAAAGTAGGGTAGACCTAAAAAGATTTGGCTAAGATGTATAAAAATGACCTTAGTTTATTAGAATTAAATGAGAATTTAACACGTAATAGGATACAATGGAGAAGAAGGATTAATATAGTCGACCCCACAAAGTGGGATAAAGACTTGTTGTTATTATTGTTGTTGAGTTTCATGTGTCTACGAGCTTTAGTAAAGAAAGATGGTTATTTCTTGAAAGCTACTGAAATGAAATTAAACTAAATAAATAAAATATTGTAAAAGATCTATTATTGCATCACTGGACTATGATCAATTTTATCAAATTTGAGCCAATCAAAACTTCTATACCTGGCTTTAATTGCAAAAGATGATATTTTTACATTTCTTGACTGTCATGTAGTGAAGTATATTTTTTTTCTTTCGCAGTGTTGTAGTAATGGACGAAGCACATGAAAGGTCACTTAGCACAGATGTGCTGTTTGGCATACTGAAGAAGGTAGTTGCTCAGCGATGGGACTTCAAGCTCATCGTCACATCTGCCACGCTGAATGCGCAGAAGTTCTCCAACTTCTTTGGAAACGTTCCTATATTCCACATTCCTGGAAGGACATTCCCCGTGAACATCTTGTACAGTAAAACTCCTTGTGAAGATTATGTTGAGGGTGCTGTGAAGCAGGCCATGACCATCCACATCGCCAGCCCTCCCGGCGACATCCTCATCTTCATGACCGGGCAAGATGAAATCGAAGCCACTTGTTACGCTCTCGCCGAGCGAATGGAGCAACTGACGACGTCCACCACGAAATCAGTTCCGAAGCTATCGATTCTCCCTATCTACTCTCAGCTGCCGGCCGACCTTCAAGCAAAGATCTTCCAGAAGGCCGAAGATGGTGCGAGGAAATGCATCGTCGCCACCAACATCGCCGAGACCTCACTGACTGTGGATGGGATCTTTTATGTGATAGACACAGGCTATGGGAAGATGAAAGTGTACAACCCTAGGATGGGCATGGACGCTCTCCAAGTTTTTCCGGTGAGTCGAGCGGCTGCCGACCAACGAGCAGGGAGAGCGGGGAGGACGGGCCCCGGAACATGCTATCGCTTGTACACGGAATCCGCCTACCAAAACGAGATGTTGGCCGCCCCCGTACCTGAAATTCAGAGAACCAATCTCGGCAATGTGGTGTTGCTTCTCAAGTCCCTGAAAGTTGAGAACCTCCTGGATTTCGACTTCATGGATCCTCCTCCGCAGGAGAACATCCTCAACTCCATGTACCAGCTCTGGGTATTGGGCGCTCTGAACAATGTCGGGAGCCTCACTGAAATAGGTTGGAAGATGGTGGAGTTCCCTCTGGACCCCCCGCTCGCAAAGATGCTGCTGATGGGCGAGGAATTAGAGTGCCTCAACGAAGTCCTGACCGTCGTTTCCATGCTCTCGGTGCCGTCCGTCTTCTTCCGCCCCAAGGATCGAGCCGAAGAGAGCGACGCCGCAAGAGAGAAATTCTTTGTTCCCGAATCCGATCACCTGACGCTCCTCAATGTCTACCAGCAATGGAAGGCGAACCAGTATCGAGGCGACTGGTGCAGCGATCACTTCTTGCAGGTGAAGGGGCTCCGGAAAGCCAGGGAAGTAAGGTCCCAACTACTCGACATACTGAAAACACTGAAGATTCCTCTCACCTCTTGCGGAATGGATTGGGACGTCGTGAGGAAGGCGATCTGCTCCGCCTATTTCCATAATTCCGGCCAGGTTGAAGGGCGTCGGTGAGTACGTCAATTGCAGAAATGGCATGCCCTGCCATCTTCATCCGAGCAGCGCTCTATATGGCCTTGGGTACACGCCTGATTATGTTGTTTATCATGAGCTGATACTGACAACGAAGGAATACATGCAGTGTGCTACGGCGGTGGAGCCGCAGTGGCTAGCAGAGTTGGGACCGATGTTCTTCTCGATAAAGGAGTCTGATACTTCGATGCTGGAGCATAAGAAGAGGCAAAGGGACGAGAAGACTGCAATGGAGGCGGAGATGGAGAATCTAAGAAAGGAGCAAGCTGAGCTTCAGAAAGCGAGCAAGGAGAAGGAGAGAGAGATGAGGGCTAAGCAGCAGCAGCAGGTGATAATGCCTGGACTTAAGAAGGGTTCTTCAACATATCTCAGACCCAAAAAGTTGGGATTGTAAGGGTCAGATTTTGGTGTGTTGTGTACTAATATGGTATGTACAGTTTGATATTTAAGTTATATTTTTTATTAAAAGATGAATTATGTGGGAATTAGATGAAGCAGTTCTATCTTGAATAAAAATATTTTTTCAACCACATGTTTAATGAATGTTGTAAATGTTATAACTGTATTGTATGAGTATCTCTGTTTTTTTTTTTTTAATCTTCATAGTGCATATGTGGTAATATGTTGCAAGCTTATCCTAGGGGTGTAAACAAGTAGAGTTGAGCTCGAGTCAAACTTAATTTGAGCTCAGCTTGTCTCCCTGCTCATTGGCTCGAACTCGAGCTCGAGCTGAGTCGAGCTCAAAGGTGAACCTCAAGCTTATAATTTTATTTAAAAAAAGTATTGATGAATAACTTCTGAATTTGGTAAATGATGTGATGATGATTACAATAGATATGAGAATCACCACAGGGTTGACTCCTTGAAGGAGTTGAAGAATAGGTGATATTTCAATGCATCATTAATAGTCATTAGTGAGATTGCCAACTCAGTTAATCAATGTGATTTGTAAGGTTAATCTTCATTGATATGATTTCAATTGAGGCATCATGAATTTCATCAATGGTTTTACGACCTGAAACTTGAGCTCGAGCTCATGGCTTGATACGTTTTACTCGCGAGCTCATTAATAATTCAAGTTTGAGCTTGCTTGACTCACACCCCTCGTTACCCTACTAGTGAGATTAGGCGGTTTGTGCTTATACATCCCCAAGTGGTTCAATGATTCGAGGACTTGAATTTTTTTATTAAAAAATTAGTTAGTCATGCTTGATTTTTTTATTAAATTGTTTTGTTTCTTGATATAATTGTCACTTTTAATTATAATTATAATATCTATTGATATTGGACCAAATTCAAAATAAAATTGAAAGGAATGTCCATGGCCAAGATTTAGCCAGAGTTATATATGATAGTGGTGTTTTTGTCAATCTCAAAACATATAAATAAGTTTTTTAAATGAGCTAAATAACCTTATATAGACTTGGCTCGTTGAATATGAGCTAGAAAAAAATGTTAAGTCATGATGATGGCGACTATGTGCATTGAATATATTGTGATTGACGGTTTCAATCGCATAAAAATTAAGATATATTCTTCTTTTTTTCATGATTTTAAAGCATATTAGACAATTTTAATTGTAAAATATGAGTAGAAATGTAGTTTGGTTATGTAATGGTCAGATATTTGATGTGAGAATTAATCATAATCAGTTGTTTAAAAAATAAGTTCAAAATCTTATTTACGTATTTTATTTCTTTTTATTTATCAAATATGCCGAACTCAAATTAATTATGAGCTTTAAGGCTAAAATGAACGACTTGATAGGTGAGAACTCTTGAAATAATTATAAAGTAGGTGGCCTTGAGATGGCAGAGAAGTAAAATGTGAGTGTTTAGATATACATAAAATCATGTGAAAGTGTTAGTTTTATATAATCCTATATCTAATAATTTAAAAAAAAAAATCATGTGAGTGATTGAACCTAATATATATAGTTAAAATTTTAGGTTAAAATTGAATTTAACCCTTAATGTATTTGATCTAACATCAATCCCCCTTTGATCTACACAATATAAATATGGCTATTAAAAGTGAAAAATTCATTCTAAAATTGCTTGAAATTTGATTTAACTCAACTTCTTGCTTGAATATAAATCTAGTTAATTCAAAATATGGCTCAAATGAAGTATTTACATGACACAAAATATGTATAATAACCAATATAATACTTACATAAATGAATATAATTAACTAAACATCATTTGAGCACATAGTACCAATAAAGCTTATGATCTTAGCTAAAAAAACCCAAAAATTTCGTTTAAATGTGAATGCTATTCTCTGTGGAGTGCTCGTGTGAGATTGTTAAAACAATAGAATAATATATTGAATGAAATCTCACATCATATAATTACAACAACAACAACAACAAGCCTTTATCTCACTAAGTGGGGTCAACTACATGAATCCTTCACCCATTGTGTCCTATTATGTGTCAAATTCTCATTTAATTCAAGTATACTGAGATCATTTTTATACATCTTAACCAAGTCTTTTTAGGTCTACCTCTACCTTTCTTAACATAAGACAAATCTAATACATCTACTCTCCTAATCGGTCATCGGACGGTCGACGTCTCATGTGGCCAAATCATCTAAGGCGACTTTCTCTAATCTCATTTGCCACTGGAGCTACTCCAACTTTTTCCCGAACATACTCATTTCGCATTGTATCTTTAAGAGTAAAGCCACTCATCCACCTGAGCATCCTCACCTCTGTAACACTTAATTTAGTCTTATGCTTCTCTTTTATTGGCCAATATTCTGCACCATAAGTCATTGCAGGTCTTACCATCATCTTATAAAATTTTCCCTTAAGCTCGAGTGGAACTTTTCTATCACACAAAAGGCCAGATGCATTCCTCTACTTCAACCATCCAACTTGAATTCTACTAATAACATCTCCATCTATTTCACCATCATTTTAAACAATAGAGTCTAAATATCTCGCTCACTCTTATTAATGACTTGTTCACCTAATGTCACTACCTCTAGACTTCACCGCCCAAAGATTCAAATTCATAACATTCCATTCAAAACTCAAAAACAAATATTATTAAAAGAAATATCATTAGTTTAATCACTTACTCACAGAACATCCTTACCCCAAAACAATAAATAAACAAATAAGAAATACTTCTCTTTTATTGGCCAATATTCTGCACCATAAGTCATTGCAGGTCTTACCGTCATCTTATAAAATTTTCCCTTAAGCTCGAGTGGAACTTTTCTATCACACAAAAGGCCAGATGCATTCCTCCACTTCAACCATCCAACTTGAATTCTACTAATAACATCTCCATCTATTTCACCATCATTTTAAACAATAGAGTCAAAATATCTGAATTGCTCACTCTTATTAATGACTTTCTTATTAATGACTTATTCACCTAATGTCACAATACTACCTCTGTAGACTTCACCTGCCCAGCATTCTGAAATTCATAACATTCCATTCAAAAACTCAAAAACAAATATTATTAAAAGAAATATCATTAGTTTAATCACTTACTCACAGAACATCCTTACCCCAAAACAATAAATAAACAAATAAGCATTAAGGCATTAACCTGAAGCCTGAAGAGAAAGGGACAGATCAGAGTTATAAGCACCAGAATTATCAATAGTTCCCCATCGCAAAGGTTGTATCAGGCTTCCTGAAGTTGAACTCTCATCGTTGTCGCAGGGATTCCACCTGATTTCCTGAGCGAGGTGCTCGTGCAAAATGTCCGAATCTGGAACGAAATCAGGAATACTTACATCGGAGGTCAGCATGGACACCACCATCGACATTGCTGGCCTCCGAGCTGGTGATGAATTCGAGCACAACATAGCTACCTTGATTATCCTTAGAGCTTCATCCTTGTTGAAATCATGCCCCAGCTTCTTGTCTACAAGCATCAGTAACTCTCCTTTCTCTCTTAGAATGTGAGCCTGCCATATCATGCAGATTGATTAGAACTACTGTTGAAATGGGAAACTAGCAGAGAAATTAAGCTTTCATACCCAGTCTAAAAGGTGAAGGTTTCCTTCGTTGGTTAGTCTGGTGACACTCTTACCGGTAACTATTTCCAATGCAACAATACCAAAGCTGTATACATCTGCCTTTACTGTCAGATAGCCCCTTGTTACATACTCAGGTGCCATATATCCCCTAAAAAAAAGAAACTTTCATGCTTTAGAGATTAAAAATATAATAATTAGTAGAATTTTCGTGGGAGGAATATCAGAGAATTATTAAAGTAACATAGTTTTCCAAAATTTCATTGAGATGCCAAAAAATTCAATTCAATGATGCAGGAAAAGGTTTCACCATGGTAGATGAAAATTCACCAACGACCTCTTTGATAAAAAGAGTGTTTTAAGTGTCAGTGAAAATTTCAGAAAACAGATGAATAGTAGATAAGACACTACCCAGAGATTTCGCCCTCATTTTGTGAAGACTTTTTAGATCTGGTTTCAAGTTTCCTATAGGTGCAAGCATTTATAGTTAATTACCCCTCCTAATATTAAGAGACTTCGATTAATGAATCGTTAAATAACCAGATATATAAGATAGTTTAAAAATTATGAAATTTATCATTCTAATTTAAAACTTTTGTTGAGAGGAACGATGACGCGTCCGATCTAGATCTTATGGTTCCGTCATCCCGAGTTGTCCGGTCCCTGGTCCGCTTAGTCAGAGGAGGTCGTCGACTCAACCTGACCGAAAAATCCTTATCAGCAACACATGGGTTACGTCGTCTAAGGCGTTCTTATAAACCTGGGGTCAAGTTTATATAAAGGGACAAATATAAGTCAACCTTAGCTAACATAAGACTTTTTGTCCAACCAAATACATTCCATATTTCACCCAAAGAGAAAAGTTGGAACATAGCCGCAACCGTAATTTAGATTCATATCGTATAACCGCCCAGAGAGGCTTTGGTCGAATGCCATTTATGTTATGTCACTTTTCGGCAAAACAACACGAACAGAGGACACGTGTCACGTCCTTACGAGCTTAAGATTATTTGAGTGTGAAAATAATTATGCATTTGATTTGACATTGGCTCTTTGTGAGCAAAAATTTTCTTAATTCACCCCACAAACAATCATGGAGGATTTTAAGTTTAAATTTAAATAATTAATTTCATTTCATTTATATTTTTCTTATTTGTATTTTGATCATTTTATGATTGATTTAGATTTAAGCATATAATGATTCATTATTGGAACTTTAATAATTTTTCTTGATCATATATGACTATTATTACCGATGAATTCAACTTTGTTTTTTTTCTACAGAATGGGTCTAAATTCATTGTTCTCATATTTATAATCCTCTAAATCTTGCCAAGTCTGGCTTGAGCATAGAGGATCAGGTTTGAGACTTTTCTCTTGTGAGTTTAAATTTGAGAAGTGTCAATAGATTTATCATTTGTTATTTTATAATAGAATTAACTTCTCAGATTTTATTAAATTAAACTTCTTATAATATTATAATCAGATTTTTAGGTTTTATTAACCCGGACCCGGTCCTAAGACCAAATCAGGATGTGTAATATATGTTCTTTCGTTTTGCACATGACTTGTATATCTTTCTAGATACTTGCTATAATGAATACTTCAACATACATACAGGTATCTGTTCTTTTAAAATATTGTATGGACATTTAGATTTCTAAGTTGAAGCAGTTGTGTTTGGCATGATATATGTGTCAAAATACAAGCATAAGTTTCGATATGAATTTTTAGGTTTTGTTAACTCGGACCAAGTCCTAAGACCAAATCGGGAAATGTAATTATCTATTTTTTTATCTAACTTAGTGAACACTTCAGCATACATACGAGTATCTGTTCTTTTAAAATATTGTATGGACATTACGATATCTAAGTTGAAGTGTAGATGCCAAATTGCAAGTTTTGATTTTTTGATATGGCATTTTTAGGTTTTGTTAACCCGGACCCAGTCTTAAGACCAAACCGAAAAGTATAGTTATTTGCTCTTTCACTTTGGGTTTGGCTTGCATATTTCCCTTAAATGTTTGATCTAGTAGACATTTCAACATACATATAAGTATCCGTTCTTTTTAAAAAATATTGTATGAGTATTTAAATGTCTAAGTTGAAGTGACTATGTTTAATATGACATATCATCTTTAATACATGTTATAAAAACAAGTAATGATCTATTCTTGATCAAACATTTATCTTTCCTTGAATTCAATTTTCCTAAATGCAAACCAAATGAGTATTTGTTCTAGATGATCAAGCATGTATATAATCGAAAGAGGTAAGATATCTACTTTCACATCAACTGAGCATTTATTCTTTAATGATATAAATTTAAACTCTTCTCGATTTGTCATGAATCAAATATGTATATCTCGATAGGATATACATTTGACATTTTTAAAACATTTGCTAAACATTGAGTGCAATATCTATCTTAAAAAAAATTTGAGTAAATGTTATGAATCACGCATAAGTTTGCGTGTCACATCCAAACTCCTTCATGCGTGTTAAAATTTGCATTGATAGAGATTAATTCAAATGTAGACTTGTATATAAGTTTCTATTCGACGCCTCCTTGAATTTGAAAGAGAGCTTCATGCTTAACGAATAATAATTTTCATTTCAAAATACCCTTCACATATTCATAGAAAGGGAAGAATTATGATGATACTAATGAAGCTACCACTTACTTTCCATCTTTCATTCTCTCATTCTTTTAAATAATAATCAACTAGTATTTGGGTTTCGTATAAAGCAAGTAATTTTGAAGAATCATGTCCTAGCTTATGCAAGACATAAATTTGACACTTGTTTATGGGTGTAATATGAATATTTATTAGGTAAAATATCACTTTAACATTATCAATCAGTAAGCTAAAAGGCGCTTAAAATTGCACTAAACTTTTTTTCAAATGACATTTTAAAAGTCTATTAGCTTCATGCTTAACGAATAATAATTTTCATTTCAAAATACCCTTCACATATTCATAGAAAGGGAAGAATTATGATGATACTAATGAAGCTACCACTTACTTTCCATCTTTCATTCTCTCATTCTTTTAAATAATAATCAACTAGCATTTGGGTTTCATATAAAGCAAGTAATTTTGAAAAATCATGTCCTAACTTATGCAAGACATAAATTTGACACTTGTTTATGGGTGTAACATGAATATTTATTAGGTAAAATATCACTTTAACATTATCAATCAACAAACTAAAAGGGGCTTAAAATTGCACTAAACATTTTTTCAAATGACATTTTAAAAGTCTATTAGCTCAAATATGAAGCCATTCACTTTTTCTTTCATTCTCTTCCTTAGCTCATTATTGAGAAAAATCTGAAATCTTCCTTACACAAGATTAAGAAAATCTAAAATTCTTTCATACACATAGAAAATTTGAAATAATGATTTTCATGATTGAGAAAAATATGAAATATTTCTTACACAAGGTTAAGGAAATCTGAAATTCTTTCTTAAATAAATATTGATCCTTATGATTGTAAATAATCAAGTCATAGGAGGAGGCAAAAAAAGGGTAATTATGAGCTTTCAACATTTAGGTAACATGACAACTTAAACATGTGTTCATCCCATTAAGTCTTATCTTTATCATGCTTTGCATAAACTCATTTCTAATGTTTTGTATAAGCCTATTTGTAATGTTTTGTATAAGCTCATTTGTAATGTTTTATATAAGTCCATTTATAATGTTTTGTATAAGCCCATTTGTAATATTTTGTATAAGCCCATTTAAGAATTTTTTAGGATAGGCCAAGTATGAAGAAGAAAGCCCATGACATTATGATCCATTCTTAATATTATTTATTATATTTTAGTTATTTGTCATGTCCCTCTTTTATCATGACATGCACTCATAAATGAGAGGAAGACTCTCCTTCTCATTCTTTTAATGACAACCAATTTGGTTGAAAAAGAAGACTTCTTTCCTCACCACTTTTATTTATTTATTTATTTTTCTTAGATTCATGCTCATTTCATGAGTGATTAAGAAGAAGATGACAAACGAGATAAAAGCCTCCCCTTAGATCCATGCACATTTTAGGAATCATTAAGAGAGAATGACAAAAGAAGTAAAGATCTCTCTTTAAACTCATGCTCATTTTAGGAGGCATTAAGAGAGAATGACAAAGAATCTCCCCTTAAATTCATGCTCATTTTATGAGACATTAAGAGAGAATGACAAAAAAAGTAAAGATCTCCCTTTAAATTCATGCTCATTTTATGAGACATTAAGAGGGAATGACAAAAGAAGTAAAAGCCTCTCTTAAGCCCATGCTCATTTTATGAGGCATTAAGAGAGAATGACAAAGGAAATAAAGATCTCTCCTTAAACCCATGCTCTTTTTATGAGGCATTAAGAGGGAATGATAAAAGAAGTAAAAGCCTCCCCTTAAACCCATGCTCATTTTATGAGGCATTAAGAGAGAATGACAAAGGAAGTAAAAACCTCCCCTCAAATTCATGCTCATTTTATGAGACATTAAGAGGTAATGACAAAGAAGTAACGATCTCTCCTTAAACCCATGCACATTTTATGAGACATTAAGAGAGAATGACAAAGAAAGTAAAAGTCTCCCCTTAAATCCATGCTCATTTTATGAGACAATAAAAGGTAATGACAAAGAACTAAAGATCTCCCCTTAAACCCATGCACATTTTATGAGACATTAAGAGAGAATGACAAAGGAAGTAAAAGCCTCACCTTAAATCTATGCTCATTTTATGAGACATTAAGAGATAATGACAAAGAAGTAAAGATCTCCCCTTAAACCCATGCACATTTTATGAGACATTAAGAAAAAATGACAAAGGTAGTAAAAGCCTCCCTTTAAATCCATGCTCATTTTATGAGACATTAAGAAGGTAATGACAAAGAAGTAAAGATCTCCCCTTAAACTCATGCACATGAGGAAAAAAATGAAGAAAAATCTCCCTTAAACCCATGCACATTTATGAGGCATTAAGAGAGAATGACAAATAAGTAAAAGTTTTCTCTCCTTCTTAATAGCATGTAGAAAAACTATAGAAATTAATGGGATGACACAAGTCTCATTTTTATTTTTTTATTTTTATTTTTTATTTTTGGCCTCATATTTTCATTATAAATAAGATAACTCCCATTCTTCATATATCATTAATCTAAGTCTAGAGAGTTCATCTACCCTTCAAAGGAAGAGATCTCAATATCTTGTTCTTATCATAGCACATCAATTTGTAAGTTATGTTTAACTTGATGCTTTTAATTTTATCCCTCCTCACCTCATATGAATAAATATTTGATAATAAAATAAGACTTAAATCATGCAACTAGAAGATACTTGTCTTTTCATTTTCAACTATTTATAAGCATATAAAGATTGTTGCAAAATGAACAAGTGAGATAGAATAAATATCCATACTAAATTCGTGATCACAAATCTGAAAGTTTAGACTTGACTAAGCAATTATCCATGCTGATTTCTTTATCTCAATCTTATTTCATGATTTAGGCAAAGAGGAGGCAATCATGTCATAAACATATGCTTAGTAATAAGACAAAATTTAAATCACATGACACATAAGATATTTTATTTTCAAATAACTCATTTATATAATACATAAAGACATACTTGACAATGAAGTAAAGTTTAAATCATACCATGCATTGGCTGTCGCATTTCTATCTCTCACCCATCCATATAGCATAATCACCATTTAAGTAAAAGAAATTTGAATTTTAAACAAGTAATTGTCATATGTTATGAAGATTCAAGTAATAATTGAACTAAACATGAGTATCAGAATGCTATATGATTTATGGTTCAATAATAATGAGCTAAGCATGAATGAACATATGCACATACTTTTTTTCTTAAGAACTTAGGCATTTATACATACTTTTTTTTTTATTTACCAAAATTTTCAGCAATCTCCTGGCGTCATCCCTGCATAAGGGGGCTACTTCGGGAGACTAGGCCTTCCCACCACGCCAAGAAAGGCGTACATGGTAGGTGTCATGGGACAACGAATTTATTTGCCACCACGCCAAGAAAGCGCATGGGTTAATACACAACATAGCATTTCCTGCGTTTGGAATAACGTGAAAGACTTATATTATAAAGAAACAATTATCACGCCGGAACAACGCGAGCTATGACTTATCACAATAAATTCTTCGTCACGGAATAATGTGAACAGACTTATCACAATAAATTTTCTCTCGTCACGCCGGAATAACGTGAGCAAGACTTATCACAGTTTCTCCGCCGTGATCAAAACAACAACGCAACGCGTGATTTATCACAAAAAAATTTCTCTGCAATGTTGGAACAACGTGAACAGGTACTTAACACAAATTTTCCCGCCGCATTAGAACAATATGAACGAGTACTTATCATAGCAGATTTTTCTGTCACGTTGGAACAACATGAACAGGTACTTATCACAAGTTTCTTTGCAGCATTGGAGCAATGTAAACGGGTACTTATAACAAATAATTTTCAAGCTTGCATTTACACAAAAGCATTCATGTACATGTACTTGGGAAAGACATGACATTTATGATTTTAATTAAGCATTGCTTTGGGAACATCACAAATAAGAAATCATTACATAAGTTTTCAATTGCATATATCATTTATTCTCTTTTCTTTTCTTTTTTTAGCATAAGGGATGAAATATTTTTCCTAAATTTAGTAAGTAGATATCATTCATATGTCAAATCATAAGCATATATTTTATTCTTTCAATACTTGCATAAGCTTGAAGAGGCGTCAAAGTAAGAAGCATAAACAAAACTTATATTCATATGAAGGAAAATAAAAATTTCATTCACTTTTGTTTGCATCTAACCTCATTTTCATCTCTTATTATGATAGTCGCAAGAATTTGAGCCATTTAAAAAATGAATAGCCACATTAAGCTTGATATTACATAAACCCAAAAAAGAAGATTCAGATTTAGTAAAGCATTGACGAAACCCACAAAATTTGAGAAGTGTTTAAATTGAATTTTGCTAAATAAGATTTCAAATTTAACAATCATCTTCAAAATCTTAAGTTCTTTTTTTTTTTAAAAAAAAGATCAAATTAACTCTTGCTAAATAGTAAAAAGAGATAAGAGATAAAACAAAGATAATAAATCCCACATAAAGATCTCACAATTTACTTCAAGGATTTATCACTTGGATGATAATAGCAATTAGAAAAAAGGAAAGCAATGTTAATAAAACAAAACTATGCCTTTCAATCTTCTTTTTTTTGTAAGGTTCTTAATGAACTTAATATATATGAAATACACAATTTCAATTAGACTAGCAAAATACAGAAAATCAAATATGAGGTAATACTTGCATTTGGATTTGTCAAATCAAGAAAAAAAATCTAAAAACAAATTCTCCATACTAGCAAACAACTAAGTGATGGAAGCAAGGTAGGATAAACTTCATGAGGTAAATCCAGAAAATCAGTGTATGTGGTGAACACTTGCATTTGAACTGAACAAACCCACAAAAATCTGAGAGTAAACTTCACCAAAACATTACTCTTCTTAATAACAATAACTCATGTCATAGTAAAGCAACATAAATATTATGAAGAGTTTCCCCAACAATCAATTTTCCCTTCTTTTTATAATCATGAATTTTCAGATTCAATTAAAATAACACTTTTCTATTAATGGAGAAAGATGAGAATAAAGTCTATTATTGATCAACAATTACAAGAGGGTCAAAGCCACACTAAGCTCATTCATAGGCTTTAAAATTTTAGATTTTTGCTAAAGGCATAATTGCATATTAAAGAGATTTACTAAGGCTAAAGCTCATCACTAATAAGTAGTGGTAGAGAAATGAACAAACAATTATATTAGGTCAATATGCATAAGTTCTTTTCTTTCATTATTTTTGTTTATCTAATAGAAAGGTCACAGCATAATAATAATTCCAACGGATTCCTTAGTCTAATAGCATAAGAAATAAAAGCTATCATTTCATTTTCCACATATTTTTCTAAATTCAATACTTCGAACAACAACACAAAAAGATATTGAATCTTCATAGGAAATAATAACTCTTCAACTATAATAGCGATTCAAACTTGCTATTTTTCATGTATTTCGCAACCAACAAAAAAAAAAGTGAATCATAAAGGGGAAGTCATCAAATCGTATCATTCAATAAGACTCCAAAGCATAAAAATGCACAAATGCTTGCATACAACTAGAGATTTAGGCTATACATCATCCAAATCTCAAAGTACTCCTTAGGCATATAAAAGAGAGGTTTGTGAGATCATATCATTCTAGGAAAGCCAACAGCATGAAAATACACAAATAAAAGCATAAATGACATGGAGCTTGGGCCATACATCATCCGAAGCTCTAGATCCATATCTCAATATCATCTTAAGCATATAAAAGAGGAGATTCGGCAAATCATACTCTCCAAATGAAACCACACATATAAGACATGCGTAGGGTTGAAAGGAAACGACCTGGAGGTGTTGATTTGCAAGAGAGGAATGGGGAGAAAGGGTTCGGTCGAACTAGAGTTCGATTTGCTCGGGAAAAGCAGTCGGCCGAAGGAAGTTCGAATGCTCGGGATCGGTTGCTTCAGACGGATGGGAATCAGGCTCGATCGGGTTTCACGCAAGGGAGGAGAGGAGGATCAAGAATGAGAACAAGCGAATCGCACGAGAGGAAGAGAGGGAGAGCTCCAAACGAGAACGAGAGAAGAGATCACGTGAATGCCTTAGCCGCTTGGCCTTAAGATGTTAAAACCGCTCGCCTCTTTTCAATTGGTCGCCCAAACGGCAACCAATAAAATATATTGGGAGGATTTTTTGATTGGGTTAATAAACGGCGGGCTCAAGATAAAGATTGGAGGATTTTAAGCGGCTGTTAGCAGCCTAAGTATGAATTAACTAGATAATAGCATCATAATTAATACTTCTGCCCCAAAAATTACGAAATAATTTCGTGCAGTGAACCATATCAATATAGATGTCAATTTTAGGTATTTTCGTTGTGATGCAAGGATGATCGCTCAATCAAAGATCGGTTGGGTCGTCGCGTGAAATTATAAAAAATTACGCGATGACGCGAAGACTTTGCCGAATTGATCGCGGAACATGTCCTTTGATAGATTTTGATGTTTCGATGACAACGGTGCAATCAATTTTGCTAACAGAGGTCGTTCGGACGTCGTCGACGATGATTTGAGTCAAATCACGCTTAACGTTCGATCGCTTATTAATTGATCCGATAATTTTCTTTTAATTATCTTTGATATCTTAAATGCAATTGAGAAGTCAATTTCTCAAATCGAGGCAACTTTTTATCAAATATAATTACGATTAAGAATTTTAAAATTTTCAATTGTGTGTCATTTGCCACTGCTTTTCATAAATTTCGCCCTTATCGCTTAATTCAAGTTATGAAATATATGTGTAGGCCAACAAAACAATGGTCGTATTAAATTCTTAGACATGTAAAATATTGCACTGATCAAAGTTCAATAATTGATGGAAAAAATTTACAATTTACATAACTAAGTCTGACCAGCAATTTGATTTTGTAAGAGATAACAACAACAACGAAGACTTTATCCCACTATAAGGAGTTGGCTGCATGAATCATTTTTCTCCATTGTCTTATTAAGGGTCATATTCTCATTTAATTTTAATAATATAAGCTCATTTTTTATACTTTCTGACCAAATCTTTATAAGTTTATCTCTACATTTCTTAACATAATATGAATTTAATACATCTATTCTCCCAACTAGGTCATTGAACAGCCGACATTTTATGTGATCAAACCATCTAAGACAGCTCTCTCTCATCTTATTTACCGCTGGAGCTATTCCAACCTTTTCACGTATATATTTATTTCGCATTTTATCTCTAAGTGTGAGACCACTAATTCACTTGAGCACTTTCATCTTTGCAACTCTTAATTTTATGCTTCTCTTTTGCTGGCTAACAATTTAGTGGAAATATGGGGTATTGATCCCCATACCTCTCAAATGCTAACCAAGCACTCTACCATCTGAGCTACAAAAGACCACGAGATCAAAATTCCATGTGGAACTTCCGCTAGAGTAAAATGTTTTGTTCTTGAGCTGTTCTACTGAACGTATGGTAGGGGAGGTGATCTGATGGAATGAAGATTGATTTTTGGTTGATAGTCCTCGTGGAGTTGTTTAGACTGATGAAATTGGAATTCGGGTCAATACAGAAAATGGTATTAGTTAAGAATAGTGAGTTTTTAATAGTTTATAAAACCAGCTGATATTTTTTAAAAGAAGCTTAGAGATATATGCATTGATTTAGAAAAGAAGAAAAAACAAATAATGGTAACTTAATCGGCTAGAGAAAGCTGACCTGGTCTTCTGCATGGGATTTTATCAGCTAGCAGTGAATATTAATAATAATTATTATTATATGACTGATAATGTGCATTCTTCCATGAAATTAATCAGATATCATCTTTGGCTCGACAAAGAAAAAAAGAAAAAAAGAAAAAAAAAAGGTATGTGCCAGGGGTGTGAGTTAAATGTTTATGTTTGCAAGATGCTGTAACAAAAAAATAGATATAACAGAAAAGGGCGCGGCGCTTTACATGGTTCCAGCTATTCTGGTTCTTATGTGGGTGTGCTCATTTTCATTGAGCTTAGCCAAGCCGAAATCTGATATCTTTGGATTCAATTCCCTGTCTAGTAACACATTGTTAGGTTTTATGTCCCTGTGAACGATACTCAGCATTGACTCCTCGTGAAGATATGCCAGACCTCTAGCAATACCAACACAAATCTTCTGCCTTGTTGACCAATCCAGTTTCAGTTGCCAATTCTCTGGGCCTAAACAATCATTTACCTATAGGTTAGCATTTGCATTATTTAAGAAACATGAGAGAAGATCTAATAAGAATTGAATAAAATGAAATTATTTTTTTAGGAAAAAACCATTGAAAATTTGATAAATGAGCTCATAGAGTGAACCTCACCAAAAAGTGCATTGGCAAGGCTATTATTCTCCATATACTCATATACTAGCAGTAATTGATTTCCTTCAACACAGCATCCATAAAGTCTCACAAGATTTGGGTGTTGTTGTGCAGTAATCATTCCTATCTCATTCAGAAATTCACGGTTTCCTTGCGTTGACTTCGAAGAAAGTTGTTTCACAGCTATTATGGTACCATCTGACAATAAACCCTGAATTGGAAGGATAAATGTGAGAAAAATCAAGTAAAATGTGCATATTTATTTAAAAATAAATAAATAAATCCATGATTCAGTAAACTTGAATATACCCTGTAGACTGATCCAAAACCTCCTTCCCCAATCTTGTTAGAGGCACTAAAATTGTTGGTAGCATCTTGTATTTGCCTTAGGCTGAAGGAACCAGTATGTAGGTCTAATCGATGCAGATCTATCCAAGAAATGTAAAGGACAACCTATGATGAGAGAAACTGACTTGGATTTGCAATACGATATGACTAGCAGTAGTGATGACATGATCTAGCAATAATGAGCAGACACTTGAAATAAAAAGAACATTAAACTACTTTTCAGTATAATCTATTGCATTACAAAGGGATCAACATATAAGAAAAATTAACTAGTAAAGATAATGAGGTACTTCCATTGAAGGCCTAACCATAACAGAAGATGATAGTTGCAAGGGCATACATTAAAAGTTTAATGAACGGGGAACAAAATATTAAATTGTAATACATACCCTATGATATGATGGGCAGCCTTAGAAGGAGAAAAGTTTGCATATGCTTAGAGGTTGACGGGTAAGAGAAAGATGTTGAAAATTAAAAGTTGAGCCAAAATTAAAGCGGATTAAAATAGCTAACTGTATTAAGAAGATGCAAGCGTCAACCAGTAAATCCTTTAGAAGTGGGGTTGGTGATGCAAAAAAATTAAATTAATGTGCTTCTTAAAAATGCATTAAACAAATAATGATGAGATTTGCAATCAACATTAAATAACCCTAAGAAGTGAAAAACGTTAGCTGGATCAAAACTACAACTTTTTTGTTTTACATTAGGAGTTTGGTGGTCTAAAGAAGGAGAAAAAGGGATTAAAATTTCATAGCAAGAGAAGAAGAGGCAAGAGCATGGCGCTTCAAAGAAGTATCTTGTATTAGTCACCAGCTAAGGCGTTTCAGATCTTAGCCTTCATTTTTTCTTTATTTTTTGTGAACATTTTTCTAGTTGCGTTCACAGGTTGATAGAAATCTGAAAGTCTACATTTGTCAGAAATGCAAATGATTGGCATTGAGACAAGGAAGTTGATGGTTGATGATCATAACAATGTTTTACAATAATTTGCTTGAGTTGTTTATATTTCGTACTTAAAGGATCTTATTAGTTCATTTCAATATAAAAATGTCTATAATGAAAATCCCTATAGAAAGCGGTCAGTGATTTCTAAAATATGTGCTGGTTGATTTGGTCACCATTGTTTTGTTGTTGGTTCCATGCTACTATTAGTTCAGCCGCTAGTTTGCAATTGTTTTTCACAGCCATAGCTATTTGGTGCCGGTTCTCTATTTATGCAGTTCTTGTGATTAGGCCTGGGGTTCTTGCTGACTTGCTGGATCACTGTGATTTGCTTCGTAATGGCCCAGGTTATCTGATGTTGTCTTGTCATCTCCAGTGGACGTAATTTACGGTGCTGGTTCAGTTTTCAACAGGTGCAGCTGCTGATCTGTTTGCATGATAACTCTGCTGGTTTAGGATAGTGTTACGTTAGCATAAGTCTGTGTCATACAATTAAATGGGTTTTGATATGTGGTTTTGGCGTGCTTCTAGGGTGGGCAAACCAACCGCAACTTAAGATCTGTACCATAGCGGGATGCAGGAATTGCAGGATTGTCAATTCAGTGGGATTCATGCTCCAGATATCAGAGTCGAATCATATGAATAGCCTTAATTTAAAAGGATTTTTGTAATTATAGATAGGAGATATCAGAGGCAAGTCAAAAACAGATTTTTGAATAAAAAATTCTGTGAAAGTTATATTTCCTCTTTGTGCTAACAGATCTTGGCATGGCGCCAGAGTGGTGAATATCAATGTTCAAAGAAGCTATTTTCCTATACTGATGTGAGGCCCGAATTGTTATTTGATGATCTTTTTCATTCAATTCTCTAAAATTAGGGATTGGTATGCCTTCGTAATTGATTACTTTCTAATTTGATTCACTTTTATTTTTCTAATTGCACTTTGTTTCCAATAGACATGTGATTATCATTGATTTGGATTCATTTATATAAAACTTCTATTTGTGTGATAAACAATATTTTGGGATGAATTTTGCATGCTTTTTACTTTCATTTAAAAGAGACAGATTTGTCTCAAAAGTATAAATTAGTGTATTTTAAATTTGACTTTGGATGCGTAATTTTAATCATCTCATGCTAGATTTAATTTAACAAACCCTAAACTCTAAGATGCTCCAATTTGATATGAATGCTTAAGGTTACAGCATCATACTGATTAGATGTATGATATAATTTGAGTTAAACAACTGGAAAACCAAAGATACAACTTAGGGCTCATTTAATTGTTCGAAGTTATAAATCATATTTTCCCAAAAATGATAAAAATTTGTTAAATGCATCATTTAGTTGGAAGTAACTAAACAATAACATTAATTTCAAACTTAACAAAACTTATCCAAACTTCCTTGATAGTGATGATTACATTTTAATACTCAAAATGAGTGGAAATGAAATCATCATTTTCTAAAGCATGTTTTCTATTTACAAGCAACTAATTGATCCCTTAAACAAAATTGAGTAACCTATGATTATAGATAACCACAACTTGACTATCGTAAGCTCAAAACTGCATTCCGATATTTGATGAAAGATATAATCTTGGAAATTTTTTAAATTGGATTGATAACTTCTAAGACTTATCTAAAACTTACAATCCATCTAACTCCTTGCTAAAATAGAATTAGTCAGGCAAGTTTAATTATTTTCATGAAATCTAATAATTAAAACAAAAGTTATATTAACTGAGCACTATTTGTCAATCATTGAATACAAGGATCCACTGCACGATCAATTTAAAATTTGTAAACAAGAGGATTGTAGTGTGCCTGAATATTATGCAAAATTTACAAGCATTGTATATAGAGATTATTTGCCTTTACACAATTATGTTGTCCTGATATGTTTTACCAATGATCCAAGGCAAGAAATTGAGGATGAATTAAAAATTCACCATCAGCCCCTGCAGAAGATTTTATACATAAGAATATCATAATTATCATAATGTTATTAGAACTATTGCACCTATGTTTCTTTCTAAGGAAAACATCTCATCTAATGCCTCAATAAAATAGGGTTCAGAAGAAATGGACAAACAAAGAGTACAACTCCCATCAATTTTTAAAAGAATTTAAAGTGAAGAGGTTCATGTTTTCTCCACAAAAGTAGGTTACATCAATTGGAGCAACCTCGCAAATACCTCGAACAAATTTCTATAGGGACTTTCAAGCAATGAACTAGATAGGAAGTTAGAAAACAATATATAAAATGAATGATGCTATTTTGTGGAGCTTGATTTTGTCGATTCAACTCAACCCTTAATTTCATTGATCCAACTTGATATGAGCTCATTGGGATAGGGGGGATGCTTAAGTGAAGAGAGATTTATATAATTCTCCTTAATTTTCTTTATAGTGAATTTATTAGTGTGAGGTAGCTTCGTGAGTTTTCTCATTTTTGAGCTTTTCAGGTAAAATAGGGTGCTTTTTTCTCTTTTTGATTTTGTTTGTTTTGTTGAGTTTGCTGATATTTTCCCAATTCTTCTCCCAATAAATGAAAGATGTGATTACCTTTGTTCATTGAATCCCATAGACTGAAATAACCTTTCTTCCAAAGTGCATATAGAAGCAACACAATGAGACATTGTACCAAAATAAGGATTCCCACAAACAGAATGACATGCTTTCTGCTTTTGCTTGGAGGTTTGAAATCTGCAAAGAGAAAATTGATGAAGACAAAATAAAATCAGTGAAGTATAACTTTTAACATTAGTACAATACATGATTACATGAACTTAATTTCTAACACCTCAAATTTTGTTCCCCTTACAGAAAGGAACCTTTCACACAATAAATTTTCAAAATTTTGACAAAAATCAAGAATGGGCAATGAAATCACGATATAATTTTGGTAGTGTAACTTGTCAGAAACATAGCAAATCAGAGTTTTTTTTCCTATGCCTGGAGTATCTACCTTTAAGATTGTAAAACATGTATTCTTCTGAAGGCACGGTATCAGATACCTCATATGCAATATTATATTCATGATGAGTAAGAAAGCCCCTACAATGCCACCACATAAACAAACAAAAGCAAGCTAATGTAACAGATTCAGGAGGCTCAAGTCCAAATCTCAGCAGAAATAATATTCCAAAAAAATCCCCAATAAACCACTTAAATGACTATCAAATAATCTATATCATCATCAGCAACAGCATCTTCATTATTAGCCTTATCGCAACAAATTGGGTTACCTTGAATATCAAAAAAAAGAAAAATGGTGCTAATGTTAGTCTTGATTTTGTTACCAAGGAAGGCTCAATGTGATTAAGTAAAATTAACACCAATAGCTCTTAGAACAATACTGACTTACTGGGATCCACAGATATAGCTGATACAAGAGGACCATAGGTTCCACTTGTAGGGATGATTGTTGTTCCTTTGCCAGCCCAATAGAACCGAATCTCCAATTTATTCTGTGTAACAATGGCATTAAACTTCTTCACAACTGCTTTGCCTGACCCATTAGCCTCGTCTTTGATATTGAAGTCTTTCAAAACAAGTTCACTCTGTAAAAAAGCAGCATAAATGAAGAACAAACAATTATCTTCACAAACACGGATCAAAGTGACTTTGATGTTACTCTGTACCTGTATATAAACATCAAATATTCTTCTTCCAGGGCTGCTATATCCATTGTAATCAGCGATTATTATCTCTGCAAAGTGCAGCTTAACACTGTAGTTCCCATTTAATAAGCAAAGTCCATAATAGCTAAGAGATAGCGGTGAAACTCGTGCATTTGTATACAATTCAGAGTCAGGCATTGAAAGTTTCTCTCTAGTTCTTGCTATAAAATTGTTATTATCACCAGAATCCAGGAAAGCACCAGTGCTGCTAACTGCCCAGTTTGTACCCACATGAAATGTTGAGACACCATTAGATCCATCGTTATCTGACTCATATGTCAGGTTATCTTCAGTAGTCACCTGATCTCCTCCACAATTTATATTCAATGACCAGTGGTCTGAGAGAAAAGTTGGAATTGTGAGATGAAAGCTTTCAGTTTGAGTGGAAGTGATGTCAATGAACTTAAATGGACAAAACAGATAATTCATAAATGTACATTAAAATATGGACACCCTGCCTTTTGGATTATCTTTGATCAGAAGAAAATAATTTCTACAAGTCGCATAGTTTACCATAAAAAATTACTTAATTTTTAGTAGTTTTTCACATAAAAGAATTACTTAATTTTTAGAAGTTTATCAACCTATATTTGGTTAGTCAAATTAAGAACTAAATTAACAAAAGCATGAAAATAATTGTGAAACGTTAATCTCATTGGTTAGATATATCAAGTTCTCAACTGAATGTAACTTCTGCATTGGAACAAACATGGAAATAAGAAACAAATATTTTGCCACATTTAAAAAACAAAACAGCAGTGATAATCATGAAGAAAAGAAATTATGATGTTACGCATTATAAGGTTTTAGTTTTAAAATAGCAAGTCATGTCTTAGTTTAGATAAATGCTTACGTCTAGTACAAGGAATTGCCTCCAAGCATGGCACTTGTTTGTTCCTACACAAACCCAACGGAAAGAGAAGATTGATGCTTAGAAATATTTGCATGAAAAAAAAAAATCAATCTGATGCCATAAAAATAGAAAATGTTAAAATTCTTATAAGTTGCATGACTCAAGCAAGTTAAATTATAATTTGCAGATGCGAAAAAACTTACATGTCATGTATCAAGTAGGAGCTCCCCAGTAAATTTCTGAATAAAACGAGTAGATTAAAGACAATTATGACATATACATCTAACAATTCCAGGGCATTTAGGCTGATTTAAACAATGCTTACACTTTTCCCACTTGACATGTTTGCCCTTGAATATGCAATGTGAAATTATTATAAGAAAGATCACTGCAAAAGATGTTTCATAAGAGAAAATAGATGAGACATAATTTATAGTCAAATACATTACAATGAACGTTCGATTAAGAAACAAAAAATTTCAGCTGTAATTCAATAAGAGAAATAATTATTTGGCATGAGATGACCCCTACTGATCTTTTGATGTCACTGAAGGTTTCATGACAAGAATGGTCTTGACATCAATTTAAGCGGGCTATCCACCCATTAGCTTGAAACAAAATCTTTATTTAGCTGGGAATTGGGAAATCATCAATCAGCATTAAAAAGAATGCCTAGTTCTTTGATAGTCTAAGGATGTTTCCACTTCATTTTTTTTTTCTTTTTAAAGTGGGTGCTAGACAAGGCTTCAACAGAAAAAAACTTTAGTGTCTGCACATCAAAAATATTTTCTTGATAGCTTGAGATCAATTGTCATCCAAAAAATTGGACCAAAAAAGATAAGGAAAACATTTTAATATTTACCACTTCCAACTTTTCTAGGATTCAACAATTGGTGGACAATCATGAATTGAGACATTCAGTCCATTTCCATTATTAACGCACACAGGAAATAATGTATGGAATTGGCACAGGACACAACAAGACAGAATATAGTGAAAAAACACATTTTTAATAATATAGAATAGAACATTTGCGTTTACATGATTATCACACATATTTGCATGTTTACCATAATGTACACGTATAGGAACAACCATATGTTAAAGATCATTCGGCCCCAATGTCTCCAGGCATATATATATATATACACAAATGACTTTGATGATGAAAGTATATTAGCAAGAAATGGACCACCAGAATATGATGAACTCTCATTTTATGTACGACAAAGCTGGTGCTGGACAAATTTGTTTCAAAGAAGACATTTTAGTACCTATACATCAAAAAAATTGTTTTGACATCTTGTCATTAATTTCCATCCAATAAATTGGACCAAAAAAGGTATGAAAAAAATTGCAATTTACCACTTTCAGTTTTTCTTAGCTTCTAAACTTTGATGGACAATTATGTGCTGAGCTCATTTAGTCCATCTCCATCACCACTCAATTTGATTCATGAGATATTGGAAATAAAACATGGAACAGGCACAAGACAAGAAGATGACATGAAATATAATGAGAACATACTTTTTGGATTTATAGAACAGAAAATTTTCTTTTCCATTATTAACATAAATATATGCATATTTATGCAATCAACACTTGGAAGAATAGCAAATGTTAAGATCATTCAATCCATTTCCATCACAAACCACTTTTCTCTGTATGTGACACAAATTAAAGATTTATAACCAAGATCAAGGTGACCTCAAGCCCATGGGTGTAATGAATCTAAACTTCCAATGATTTAATCATCAAAAATAGCCAAATGCAATTTCATAACCCATCATCCACCATAAACAGCCAAAGACGTAACTTATCATGTCCTCTTAACAATTTATCACCTTTCTCCCACCATCACCAAATTACATACACAGGAATTCAAATGAAGAAATGCTCGAATACCATTTGAAGCAAAAGCACATGGTAAAACCACCAATTCTAAAAGCATGAATTAATCGAGAATTCCAAACCTCCAGGAGCAATTAATTCACACAGGATATGACTCAGTCATCACACTATCCATTATAAACTACAACCGAACGACAATTGTTATTTTGTCCAAGCCCACAATATTACACATGTATACATACAGAAATATAGTACAACCTTTAGTCACATATTTAAAAACATAATTATAAGTTTGTCTGATTTGCAAATTTTGGTAGGCCCTTTCTAACTCTTTATGAACACAAAATTAAAGAAGCTTTTTGGATGCCAAGAAGAAGCTCAACTTAGTGGAGCGCATTTGCTTGATCTATGAATTATTTGCAAGGCTAGGTGGCAAATTTAATGAAAATAATACAAAGTAATTGGAAAAATCCAAAATTAAGATTGATTTGTTATATAATCAAGTTGTGTCATGTCCTTGCGACATATGTACAAAGGCTGCTCAAATAAATTTATGCATATGAAAGAGAACTTTTGACATCAACATAGTAAAAGGAAAATAGATGTTGGCCCGTGAATACTAAAGGCCAAGACCGATACATTAACATCAATGCTACTCCTAGAACGATCTAGTATTGATAAAAGGAATTATGGGGACAGTAGAGACCTCATCTCCCGTGAAATCTTCACTCATAGAATAGAATTTCTTCACTGATAAGAATCATGGACTGAGGAGAGCCCAATCTCTTCCAATGCGGTATGGAAGATTTAATTGGTAAATTGTTTCCTGAATATTTGCATTATCCGTTAGTCATTCCAGACAACTATTAAAAAACCAAAGATCCTATACATGAGTTCCCAAGTTCATACATTCTAACATTTATTTTTGCATCACACTTAGATTATAATGCCATCCTGCATCAACATCCCTCTTGCTTTGGCAAGCCATTACAAGGTTCCCTAGTCTAATTTGGTTCAAGTTGGTCAGTTTAGTTTGTACATTCTGATCCTTAAGTCCTAATCTCAAATGCCAAAATCACAATTGCTGTTTATTACAATTTTTTATGTGCATATCACATCCAGCAATAATCCGTGACCTTTCCAAAATCATCAAATGGGACCAAACAGCTGGAGAATTAGCTGCAGGAATATCAACGCAATACGTCTACCAGGAAGAAAATTAGTTCTTCTAATTGTGCTAACTTTATTTTCATTAATATTACGTATCCTCTATTTAATTAAATTAAAATTAATATCATAGTTGTTTTTTCTAAGGGCTCATTTGGTTGCTTAAAGTTAGAATTCAGGCTTAGAAAATGGTGATTTTATAGGATTTTGCCATTGTAGTAAAAGCACCTTCAAAATGCCTCCAAAAGTGGTATATTTTCACTCAAAATGCGTGGAAATGAAATCATCATATTCAAAAACATGTGAGTCCTAATAAAGCATGGCCACTTCAAGTTGTGAAAAGAGTGAAATTGCTTGGTAATGAACAATAACTAAAAAAATTGGGAACCTCATTGAAAATATCAGAAGAAAATCAAGATTATATAATTTAGAAAAAGAATCACACATATTGTTTTTGCTCAAAAGCATCCAGTCAGGTACAGGACCAGATAGGTTATTGCCGGTAAGAAACCTGTAGAACAATCACCAGTAAATAATATCAGAAAGGTTTACTTCAAGACTAAAATGTACAACAACTATGAATCACTTACATCACATTAGTATGCACAAGATTCTTAAATGTCGTTGAAAGACTTCCTGATAACTTGTTGTAGCTTAAATCCCTGGAAAGAAATTGAAGAAAGACTAACACAGGTTCTAATCAAATATGCAAGTATTGCATGCAAGCCTGTTACTTTGTTGTTGCAACGCCAAGTTTTCCTCTTTATTATGTAGATGTAGTTACGCCACATTAACAGCAGTAGCTTTATAGGAAGAAGATATGCAAAAAGCAAAAACTTGAATGCATATGCTTTTTAGTGCTGGTAAAAAGAAAATTCTTTTAGGAGAAAGAAGAATCCTTTGTCTTTTTGCTATGATGTCTAGTATCGTAAATAATTGCCAGACTAAGATGAGTAACTCATTTCCCATTCTATGCTTCAAGAAAAATGATGTCATGAAACTTAAAGAATTAAGTATTGTTGACAGTGGAGAGGGATGAGCTTTTCAGTGGAAGGATTGTAGAGTATTTTTTTATAGTGTACTAAAGTTGTAAATAAGCTATCAGAGGAGACTTCAGGAGGAGAAAATTTTATGAAGCTGGATTGTCTAAAGTGATCAAGAGGTAATTTAAGAAAAGATGATGAGGTTTGGATTTGGCTTAAGAGAAGACTTGTGAAATTGATTAATGGGGATTAAGATAGAGCAAAGTTTAAAATTGTGCAGTTGGATATTGAGGCATTTTTCATTTATGAGGAAAATCATAAAACTCAAAATCAATCAATTTTGCAAAATAAGAATTATTATAAACACATTAAAATGCAAAACAAAAAAGTAATATATTAATATCCTAATCTATTGGCATATTAAAATGTAACATCTTAATATAATAGGAATTACTAAATTAAACAAAATATGAAGTAACATATTAATATCGTAACATTAAATCATGAAGTAAAATGTGTTATACAAAATCAAAGTAACATATGTAAATAAAGTAAAAACTAATGACATAATAATTCAAAAAAACTTAAACATAATAACTTTTTTGCTTCCGCTATAATTATCCAACATCCAAGTAAAAATAACAATTAATAAATGGTAGGGGGTGGCAAGTGTTGAGAATGAGGAACAAAGAGGACACAAGAAGAGAGACATTTAAGTAATATCTATCCTAAAATAAGTTGCATGTGTTAGGACATGATTATTATTGGGATTTGTTGACCCCAATGTCTACTACATAAGTTGAGTCGAGCTCACAAGCCGAATTTGACGGACTTCTGATACAATAGCGCACAAATCGGAACTGAAATACCCTCGACGGCGCCAAAAATCAGTCGAAATGATCTCTGATCGACGAACAGACTTCGTCATCACGTTCAAAACATTGAAATTGATCAAAATATACATATTGCACAATTCGACGGTCAACTGATCAAGAGGGAAATCCGTGGACACGTATACACGCATACCGAAGTCAAAAGGCTGCGACGATGCCCAAATGACCTCCGTTTGTGAAATTGATCGCGTCGTTAGCGTCAAAACCTATCAAATGAGATTGTATGCGCTCAATTCGGACGAGTATGAGCAAATTTCGAGCGGTCAGAATATGCGCTCAATTCGGACGAGTATGAGCGAATTTCGAGCGACAACGCGCATTTTTGAACCAAAATTGACTCGATTCGGCGCCAACTTTAATCAAACGGCCTCCAATCGCGAAACGGATTACGCTGTTGAATCCGAAACGTCAAATTTACCTAGAAATGATACCCATATTATGTTGGGTTTAATTTCGACAAAATTCACAGGAATTTTAACATGATATTGCGAAAATCAAACATCCAATTTAATTAAACACATTTCGATTTAATTTTAATAATTAAATCATAACATGATTAAATCAAGATTTTCATATGAATAGGAATTATTGATCAAATCAGATATTTTCCATAAATACTTCTTAATCACATTCAAAGTTTCATTCAAAATTTTCAAAATCCCGCCTAATCTTATATGGAAATACTCTAATGAATAATTAAGGTAATAATCGGCATTAATTAGAGGATTTCCCCTGGTATTAGGAGGATTTTTGAAGCAGCCGAAATCCTGTAAGTCCGTCTCCAAAACAGCCCCTTCAACCTGCGACCTACACCTCCTTTTCCTCTAAGAGACGGAGAGAAGACGAAAGAGAACGTACACGTGAGAGGAGTTGTCAACGGGCGGTCTTCTCTTGGTCAGTTAATTATGGAAGACTAGCTGAGATATCCGTCTGTCCTGCAGAAGTTGAATGGACAATCTGACTTTGTCTCTAAGGTTGCACCCTATGTCAATGCTAGGAATAACAACATCCATAAATTCCCTTGCACCTATGGCAATGGGGGACTACAGAGCCCAATCCTGCAAAATTACCATGGAAGCATTGCTCCCATTAGTCTATCATCCCTTTCTATAGTAGCCTCCGCACCAAAGGATGCTGGTGCTACTGGGTTTCTCATTGATTTTCTCATGGGGGGAATTATCTGCTGCTGTCTCAAAAAAAAAAAAAATAGCTACAGCTCCCATCGAGCATGTCAAGCTCCTGATCCAAAACCAGGACGAGATGATCAAGGTTGGCCGTCTCTCCGAGCCATACAAAAGAATAGGTGATTGTTTTGCCCGAACGATGAAAGATGAAGGTGTCGTTGCACTCTGGCGAGGCAACACTGCCAATGTCATCCGTTATTTTCCCACCCAAGCCGTGAATTTAGCATTCAAGGATTACCTCAAGAAGATGTTCAACTTTAAAAAGGAGAAGGATGGCTATTGGAAATGGTTTGCTGGTAATTTGGCTTCGTGTGGACCGGTGGTGCATCTTCACTCTGTTTGTGTACTCGGACTATCGGAACTTCGGCTAATGATGCCAAAGCTAAGAAAGGAGGCAGGTAATAGGCATGTCGATGTTTGGAAGACCATTCAAGTCGATGGCATCACGGGCTCTATCAAGTTTCAACATCTCATGTGTGTATCATCATCAGAGGCTCCTTTGGAATGTATGACTCCTTGAAACCAGTCATATTGGTTGGCCCCTTGCAAGACAACTTCTTTGCAAGTTTCTTGTTAGGATGGGGTATTACAATTGGTGTTGGTTTTGCCTCTTACCCCATCGGCACCGTTCGCAGAAGAATGATGATGACATCTGGATGCGTTCAATCAAATTTTGAAGAACGAGGGTGCCAAATCGTTGTTTTAGGGTGCTGGCGCCAATATCCTGCGTGCTGTCAGTGTAGGTGTGTTCGCTGGTTGCGATAAGCTTCAGGTGATCGTCTTCGGAAAGAAATATGGTTCCGACGGCGGAGGCTAATATCCAAAACTCTTTTTTGGATTCAGGAGATGAGTTATTGATGATGAAGATGAACAACTATGATTTGCTTCATTTTTTATGCAGGTGATCAAAGATCCTACTAAGCTCAATAGGGCATAGTAGATTTGAAGATCCCGCTATACTCAATAGGGTGTAACAGGTCAGCTCATTTGAAAATTGTCATCATTGCTCATTGCAAAGGCATAACATAAAGAGGCTTAAATATGTGAAAATTATATATGTTTGTTAAACATGCATTGATCGAAGACCCTACTAATGCTCAATAGGGCTTAGTGGGCATGAAAACTCGGTTGTGATCAAGCTCCTGATCCAGAACCAGGACGAGATGATCAAGGCTAGCCGTCTCTCCGAGCCATACAAAGGAATAGGTGATTGTTTTGCCCGAACAATGAAAGACGAAGGTATCATTGCTTTCTGGCGAGGCAACACCACCAATGTCATCCGTTATTTTTCCACCCAGGCCTTGTATTTTGCTTTCAAGGATTACCTCAAGAAGATGTTCAACTTTAAAAAGGACAAGGATGGCTATTGGAAATGGTTTGCTGGTTATTTGTCTTCAGGTGGACTTGCTGGTGCATCTTCACTCTTGTTTGTGTACTCTCTGGACTATGCTGGAACTCGTCTGGCTAAAAAGCTGCAAAGAAAGGAAGCAAAAAACAATTCAATGGTCTTGTCGATGTTTACAGGAAGACTATTCAATTCGATGGCATCGCTGAGCTCCATCGAAGTTTCAACATCTCATGTGTCAATATCCTCGTGTACCGAGGGCTCTACTTTGGAATGTATGACTCCTTGAAACCAGTCGTATTGGTTGGCCCCTTGCAGGACAACTTCTTTGCAAGTTTCTTGTTAGGATGGGGTATTACAATTGGTGTTGGTCTTACCTCCTACCCCATCGGCACCGTTCGCAGAAGAATGATGATGACATCTGGAGAGGCTGTCAAGTACAAGAGCTCATTGGATGTGTTCAATCAAATTTTGAAGTACGAGGGTGCCAAATCCCTGTTTTAGGGTGCTGGCGCCAATATCATGCCTGTTGTTTTCGCTGGTTACGATAAGCTCCAAGTGATCGTCTTCCGAAGAAATATGGTTCTGGAGGCTAATATCCAAAACTCTTTTTTGAATTCAATAGATGAGTTATTATGATGATGATGAACAAGTATGGTTTGCTTCATTTTTTATGCAGGTGATCAAAGATCCTACTGAGCTCAATAGGATATAGTAGATTTGAAGACCCCACTATGCTCAATAAGGTGTAGCAAGTCAGCTCACTTGATAATCATCATCATTGCTCATTGCAAAGGCATAACATAAAGAGGCTTAAATATATGAAAATTATATATGTTTGCTACATGCAGTTGATCAAAGACCCCACTAATGCTTAATAAGGCTTATGAATACTCAATGATGTCGAAGATAATCATTCGCCACGCTAAATATAGATATCGGGTAAGCCATCGCCTGATGCAAATCTACACGGGGATGATGCTGAAATGCTATCGAAATGCTGCCAAAATTTTGAATTTAAAAAAAGGGGGAAAATCAAAAGGGATTTGTCGAAAAAGAAAAAAAATCAACCACATCAAAATATAAACAATCTAATACAAAATTTGAATGTGTAGAAGTTGCATATATATATATTTGCTACATACAGGTGATCGAAAACCCCACTAATGCTCAATATGGCTAAGTGGGTATGAAGACTCGGCTGTAGTGTTACAAAACACCGTCCACTACACTCAATAAAGCATACGTAAGTCAAGTAGCGGTTAATGTAATCCCTACGAGGGATGACGGACAGAAATACGCCAAAATTTACAATGACAATGACTTTAAGGAATCTATTTAAATAGAAATTTTTAAGCCTAAATTGAATATTAAGATAATTTCAATATTCAATTTGAGCTTATCAAGTTTTGAAATAGATGAATCTATAAAAAAGATATAAGTTTAACTGCAATTGAAATTGCATAAGATAAAATGTCTTGTTAAACATTAAAATCATTTTAAAACTCATAATAAAATAATTTAAAAGTCTTTAATTGACTATATGATCAAAGCATAAGAAACTTATGAAATATTCAAATACTTGATCATATAACAAATGCAATGAATTTGATAGTTTATCAACGAATACAAACATGACTTTGCAACCCTTCATTTCAAATGATCCAAAAATGAATTCGGTTAAATATATGTTTGGATTTTACAATGTGACTAAAATATAGTATTCAAGTATGGATACAATTTAACAATAATTTATTTGAATATTTATATTAGATTTAACACTACCATTGCCGGTCCCAAGTCCGGATGCAAAAAGTGGAGGGTTGCGTTAGTACAAAGCTAAAATTTGTCGAAATAATCATGACATGAATCCTTTAAATCATTGTGTTAATCTAGGGCATCTCCGGAAGCCACGCTGTATGAATACAATGAAAAAATGTGCTTGAGCCGTGCACGGCCGCGAGGGTTAAATAAGCAAGGGTTCCCACATTATGGACTGATGCAAAGAAGTTAGTCCATGAAACTAGAATTAGGTTAGGATCTTGGAATATGGTACTCTTTGTAAATTAATGGAATTAATAGATATTATGGTTCATAGAAAGATAAATATTTTATGTGTTCAAGAAACTAAATGGGTTGGTGAGAAGGCGGAGATTGATAGTTTAGATTTTAAACTTTGGTATTGGTAAAAGTCGAACTAGAAATGGTGAAAAGGTGTGATTATAGATAAAAGTTTGAAGGATAATGTTATAAGTATTAATAGATGGAGATAATTATACTTTAAAGATTATTTTGATACCAAGATTATCATGTTATAAGTGTATGCTCCTCAAGTAGGTTTGGAGGTAAGCTCAAAAGAAAAATTTTGGAATGAAATAGAGGATTAATACAAAAGATACCTCTTGAAAAAAAAATATTTATTGGAGAGATTTAAATGGACAGTGGTAGAAGATTTTAAAAGTATTCGTGATGACATGGATTTGGAGTTTACTAATGAAGGTAGGACTATTAGATTTTGCCTTATATGATTTTGTAATTCTAATACTTTATTTAAGAAAAGAGATGAACATATTATTACTTATAAAATGGATCTAGTAAAACACGATTGATTATTTGATAAGCAAAATAGATCGTTTAGATTGTAAAGATTGAAGTATTCCAGTGAAATTTTAAGACCCAACATCGACTATTAGTTTTAAATTTTAAGATGAAAGGTTGTAAGAGAAAAATAAACTAAATTATTGTAGATGGATTAGACTTAAAGAACACAAAAAAATATTTTTAAGAGCAAGCTACAAGAAATTAAAGTTTGGGATGTTCATAAGCTAACGTTATGTGGAAAAAAATATCGTCTATTAAGAGTTCTAAAGATGTCTGACGAATCAAAAGGAAAACTTAATTAATAATAGGTAATGAGTCAGAAAAGATCTGAAATAAGAAACATTGTTATAAAACTTGTTTAGATGTAAAACTTCGGAGAATTGGGAAAGATATAAAATGGCTAGAGTTTAAGAAAGAATATATGATGAAAAATTTAGCTTTTAGTGATTTATACAATAGATTAGATACGAAGGTGAAAGATGTATGTATAAGTTAGCCAACCAAAGAGATAGGAGAAGTAAAGACATAATTCAAGTGAGGAGTATTAAGGATGAAAATAATAAAGTTTTCTTAGAAAAGATATTGAAAATAGGTGGATTTTAATAAACTTTTCAATGAAGGATCCGAAAGACGATTGATTTTAGCAACCTTAATACCCAAAACAAAAATAAAGAATTTCATTTTATCGTCAGATTAGTAACTGAAGTTAGTGAAGCTTTAAAGAAAATGAAATGTGGAAAAGAGAGACCTGATAATATTCCAATAGAAGTGTGGAAATGTTTAGGAGATCGAATTTCTTGGCTTACAAATCTTTTAATGTTATTTTAAAAGACTAAAAGATGCCGATGAGTGGAGAAAGAGTTTGTTGGTTCTATATTTAAGAATAAAGGTGATGCACAAGAGTGTGCAAATTATAGAGGTAATGTGCCATACATTAAAATTATGGGAGAGAGTAATGAGCATAGGTTACGATGTGATACGTAAGTTTCTCACAATCAGTTTGGTTTCATGCCGGTAGATCTACTATGGATGCTATACATTTGTTAAGAGGTTTGATGGAGAAGCATAGAAAATAAGAAGAATCTACATATGATATTTATTGATGAGAAAGCTTATGATAAAGTCTCAAGAGATGTTCTTTGGAGAGTTCTAACGAGAGAAGTTGATATTGGTTATATTCAAGTCATTAAGGATATGTATACTAGAGTCGCCACTTGTGTCCAAACACAAGGGAGGATTGACAAAATATTTTCCTATTTCGGTTGGATTACATCGGATCAACATTAAGCCCTTATCTTTTACTTTAGTTATGGATGTTCTTAGAGGCATTTACAAGAAGATGTACCTTGGTGTATGCTTTTCGATGACATTCTTCTTGTTGATAAGACTAGAGGGAGTTCAATGAAACTTGAATTATGGAGGTCAACTTTAGAGTCTAAAGGTTTTCATTTAAGTAGATCTAAAGCGAATATATGGAGTGTAATTTTAGTTGTAGAAGTTTTAGTGGTAGTTGTGACTTTAGGTGATCAAGTCATTAATAAGAGTGAGCGATTGATATTTAGCTATTGTTCAAAATGATGGTGAAATAGATGGAGATATTATTAAGAATTCAAGTTGGATGGTTGAAATGGAGGAATGCATCTGGCCTATTATGTGATAGAAAAGTTCCACTTAAACTTAAGGAAAAATTTTATAAGATGGTGGTAAGACCTGCAATGACTTATGGTACAGAATGTTGGCCAATAAAAGAGAAACATAAGACTAAGTTAAGTGTTACAGAGATGAGGATGCTCAGGTGGATGAGTGGCTTTACCTAGAGATAGAATGCAAAATGAGTATGTTGGAAAAAGTTGGAGAAAGGTAGATAAGAAGGAGAGTTTATGGTTTGGCCACACAAGCGCCGATGACAGAGAGTAGATGCATTAGATTTCTTATGTTAAGAAAGGTAGAGGTAGACCTAAAACAACTTGGTTAAGTTGTATAAAAAATGATCTTAGTATACTTGAATTAAATGAGAATTTGACACATAATAGGACACAATGGAGACGAAGGATTCATGTAGCCGACCCCACCTAGTGGGATTAAGGCTTGTTGTTGTTGTTGTATTTATATTATATTTAAATAATTCATTATTGAGTATAATCAGGTCCTCTCAGGAGCTTCACATCACATTATATCACCACCGGATCTATAATTCTTCGTACAAGCAGACAGAATGCGATACTAAATTAAATGTTACACTAATTAAGGAACTTCCTTCAATCCAAAAATAAAAAAAATTTATTCTAATTATGATTTTTAAAATCAATTATTTCATTAATTAGATGAAATTATCTAAGTTATAAATACTGTGTCGCATGAGATTTAGCATAAAATCCTAATGTTTGGAAAGCGCAGGCTAAGTTAAGACTAAATAAAATATAAAATTAATCTCATAATTAAAAAATAAAATAATGATCCATTACACTTGTACAAGCATAAACTTAACGTGATAATGTTAGAAGAAAGAAGAATGATGAAATTAATTGATTATATAGTATATGTATGCAAGCTAATGAATGTCTAAAACTAATTCAGTTAATCAAATATATAAATATTTAGCTTCATAGAATGTGCTGCAAAGACTAATCCTCATATTTGCAGACATTAAAGGTCTACTAAATGATCAATTTCTAAATGAACTTAAATTACATTAAATCATAAGACCCAATCATCTATATTTACAATGGAGTTGACAAGGTCTACTATGATATCAATTTTCTAAAGAATTTAAGTTACACTTAATCATAGACCCGATCCTCTACTAACAAATAAGTTGACAAGATCTACCCCAATGATAGCTGAGTTGATTGAAGATATCAACTGGAGGAGTAATTATTATCAAAATATTTATGATATTATATTCAATATTCTCAAATTCAAAATACTCGAAATACAAATCTAGATTTAATCATCTATTATTAAAGTAATAGAGTTGACGGGATCTGAAATAATAAACTAAATGTTTAAGCAGACTTATATACCCTGATGATGACCGCATTGATTAAAAATCTCAACCGGAAGGGATATTATCATCAAAAGATACTTAAACTCTAAATTAATTCATCAAAAAACTAAATTTTAACTAAATAGATATCTAAACTAAATGAAATTTATTATTTAAATACTTAAAGCAAATAATTCATCCACCCATGCACCATTATTTGTTGGGGATGATAGATTAAGAAAGCTCTAGCTCGCAAATGAGCTAATATCAAGTCAAATAAATTATTATATTCAAACCCAAATAATCTCATACCATAGGGCGTGGCGTGTCTCTGTCGCGATTTAACCAGTAGCTCACATATGATGCGGTTACGGAGTCCTCACGGGTGGTAGCCAAAGTATATTACTGGCTGTACATGTTCCCCGATGGCTCGACCCTTTGGGTTATGAATCATAAGGTATATTTGATAGCATAAATCTTTTGTCTATAGGCTAAAGATTGTTTCCTGAATAAACACTACAGTCTGAGGATTACTTGAACGAACCTTACGTACGTGAGGATCATTTGTTGGTTGATTACATCTTCTAAGTAGGTATGGTGACAACCCGGATGACACTATGGAATCCCAGGTGAGCACGTCATCATTCCACCAACCATATATTTTAAATTAAATAATGGTGAATTTCATAAATTCTAAACCACAAATTTTAAACTCCACGTGCTACTGTTATACGCTATGCATTTAGCGATCTAGCGACTAGCCTTAATCGAAAGTTCTCTCTCGGCATTGGGAGCGGTAATTAACTATAGGTCTTGCTTTATAAACTTCCATCTAAAGTCCTCACAAAATGAAGGCAAAATCTTTGAGCAATGTCTTATCTACTATTCCATCTATCTTCTGAAAGTTTGATCGACATTTAAATCATACTCTTCAATGTGAGAGGTCGGTGATGAATTTTCGGAGCGTACAAGATAATTAAAATTTATATTTAATTTTTAAAAAAAATCGTAGATTTAAAAATGCACACCATACAAAAGCTGAGGTGAGGTGTGATTGTTAACTAATAAATAAAATTCATAAGCATGATCACACATATATATAATGAAATCGATAAAAATTAAACACGATATCATGCAAATTAGCATTGAAATGTCTTTATCACAATTGAAATCAATCGAGATGTCCTCCGATCATAAAATTGACTGATCAATGTGTTCAAATTATCGAAATTAACTAAAACTGATCCAATATGTCATTTAATTATTGTCCAATAAAGGAAAATAGACTGCATAAGTAACTTCGTATATATTAGAGTCGGGAGATCTCAACACCATCCAAATGAGGTTCTTTCGTGAAACAGATTGTTCCAAAGTCGTTGAAATGCAAAAACCTATCGGACGAGAGCTTCCGCGATCAATTCGGTCGAGTGTGAATGAATTTCGGAGTGCAACAATGCGCGAATCAAGCTCAAATTCGCATCAATCGATCTCGACATTGCTCAAATAACCTATAATCGCAAAACAGACTATGTTATTGCATTCAGAAAGCTGGCATTACCTAAAAATGATATCCAAATTGTATGTATTTAATTTCAACAAAAATTTCACACGAATTTCAATGTAATCGAGGCATATAAAAAATAAAAATTCATATATATTTATCCCAATTAAATTAAATTTGATTTTAATGTTAAGGTTTATCTTAAAATTAATTCAAAATTTATTTTGGATTTTGAATTTTAAAATAACTCTAAAATTCCTCTAACTTCCTCATTTTCTCCCCTAATTCTCCTCTAACTAAATCCCTCTAGTTCGCTCTTATCTCTCATATCCCAAGTCTCATTCTTCCTGTCGACTCTCTCCATATTGTACCAAATTCCCTCATTCTCCCTCGTTTTGATCTCACATGCCGAGATTGGCCAACTCCCCACACAAAACCTCACGTCAGACTATACAATCTCTCGCTAAGTTCTCGCCTCACATACTACCGATCCTCCAATTAGCAACCCAGCACCATAGAACAAAAAGCAGGCACTCTCACTCGTCCTTGTGTTGAATCCCACTACAATCAACCTACCCTATAGTGCGATTGAACTATCGATTCTCTCTGATTTCAACTCCTTCCATCTCCACTAAAAGCCAGTCGTCTCTAATGCATTCAAGCGCAACCAAACCCTTCCAACCCCTCGCTTGACTCCCTTTATTCCCAAAACCGTCTGAGTCTCATGTCCTCCCTCACACAATTCCAACTAGCATACCTTTCCTTCTCCCTCTCATTTAGAAAGAGTTCAATCTAACATTCCAAAACCAACTAGCCACTGTCTATCTATCCCCCCTAACCAATATGTTAGATTCCCTAAATTGCAATTCTTTCTGCAATTTATCCCTTAACTCTCTTCTAATCTATCTCTCCCATATTTTCTCTCACTAAAATCAAATTAATCAAAAAGGGGCAAAGAGAGAGAGAGGAAAATTCGTCTCCCTCACCACCACACATTTATCTCGAAATCTGTGTGCTTCGAAATTAGCATAGTCGTCGCTTCAAATTGCGTGTCAAAGGTAAAAATGAGATAAAATTTTCAAAATATAAGCACCAATTTATGTTGTTCTGGCACAATGAGAAAATCTATTTTAAGTATATGTTTGCATCAACATGGCGGGGAAATCTGCAGAATTTAAATACTCGCGTGCACTGGGACTCGGCCTCGTAGGGAATTCGTTGATATTCTTATACAAGTGATTGAAAACTCCGCTACGCTCATCAAAGAGTGGCAGGATTAAAGACCATGTTATGCTCAATAGGGCGTATCAAGATGAAATACCCGATTGTGGTGTCATAAGACACCAACGTAGCACCGGGTAAGCCAAAGTACTCCCGAATCAGCCCCTTATGTGAGGACGATGCCGGAATGCTGCCAAGATCTTGATTGAATTGCATAATAAATAAAAAGGACCTGAATAATAATGCTCAAAATAAATTTCAAATTTAAAATTCAAATTTCAATTGAAAATTAAATTGTTCAGGTATATTTGAAGACCATGTTGTGCCTAAGTGAGTTATTGAAGACTTGATCGTGGTGTTTCAAAATACTGATCATCACACTTAAGCTGGCATGACGAGCATCCTTTAACAACCTGTAGTAACCCCCTATGTGGAGATGACGTCGAAATGCTGCCAAAATTTACAATGACAGAGGCTCAAATGGATCAATTTAAATAAAAATTTCCAAGCCTAAATTAAATATTAAGATAATTTTAAAATACAATTTGAACTTGTTAAATTTTGAAATAGATAAATTTGAAAGTTCAAATTTAATGAAAATTAAAACCGGTCGAATACTTATAAATTGAACATGGGATAAAATCTTTTGTTAAACACTCAGATTACTTTAAAATTCACAGTAAAATAATCAAAGAGTCTATAATTAATTATATAATCAAAACATAAGAAACTTATGAAATTCAAATGCTCGAACATAAAGCAAATGCAATGAATTTGATAATCTATCCATGAATGCAAACATGACTTTGCAATCTTTCATTTCAAATGATCCGAAAGTAAATTCAATTGAATATATGATTGGATTCTTAAAGATTTGCAATATAATTGAAATATAGTTTTCAAGTATGGATACATTTTAAATAGAACTTATGTGGAGGCTTATATTATACTTAAATAACTCATCATTGAGTATAATCAGTCCTCTAACGAGCTCTAGATCACATTATAACTCATTTCAAATGTATTGAGAAAAATCAACGAGCTTCATTAGAACAAGCTTGAATGGCTATTAACGAATATAACAAGAGGCTTTGCTAAACTGTTTGGAATTTAGCGAATCTAAAATAAATGCAAGACGTGTAATGTTTCAAATTATAACGTGAAACTAAAAAGTATCAAACATCACCGAATCTGCAACACAGTCACATAAGCAGACAGAAGGTGTTGATTTAAGTTTTAAATAAACTTTGGGTATATCAATCTTGCACAAATTATGAAGCCAACTATCACTCAATTCAAGTGCTTCGGAATTTACGCAATCATTTGAAAGAGATAAATTCTTATACAAAATATAAAACAATCTTCAATTCTACTTGATCTTTCCAAAATTCATACAAATATTCTAAATCACTCGCAGACGCCCCAACACTATATTAAATGTTTAAATTTAATATCTGAGGATATTTCATGAGTTAACATAAAATACATATGAATCGCCTACATGTGCTCCGATCAATGCATTACATACTTAATTATAAGGTCCGAGAATACTGCACAGGTTGAAAATTCAGATCAATTTAAATCTATTCTTACTTTAAAAATTGAATGTATGATTTGAATGCTTAACAACTACATTTAATTTTCAAAATTAAATATAAATTTATTAATTATACATATTCTTATATGGATTAAATTTCAAATCTCATTCAACCAATCTGATCCCCTTTCTTATAGAGATAATAGTCGACAGGATTGGTTCCAAATATTATAGACTCGATGATGGTGGTGTTGATTGCAGATCTCAATCGGATAGAATATTTTTATCAAGTCATTTGAATTTAAAATTAAAATAATATAAAATTAAGCTTCAATTAAATGCAAATTCAAATCAAATGAAGTTCATTACAACAACAACAACAACAAGCCTTTATCCCGCTAAGTGGGGTCAGCTACATGAATCCTTCGTCTCCATTGTGTCCTATTAAGTGTCAAATTCTCATTTAATTCAAGTATACTAAGGTCATTTTTTATACATCTTAACTAAGTCTTTTTAGGTCTACCTCTACCCTTCTTAACATAAGAAAAATCTAATGCATCTACTCTCCTAACCGGATCATCAGACGGCCGACGCTTTATGTGGCTAAACCATCTAAGACGACTCTCTCTAATCTTATCTACCACTGGAGCTACTCCAATTTTTTCCTGAACATACTCATTTAGCATTTTATCTCTAAGAGTAAAGCCACTCATCCACCTGAGAATCTTCATCTATGCTACACTTAACTTAGTCTTATGCTTCTTTTTTATTGGCCAACATTTTGCACCATAAATCATTGCAGGTCTTACCACTATCTTATAAAATTTTTCCTTAAGTTTAAGCGGTACTTTTCTATCAAATAATAGGCCAGATGCATTCCTCCACTTCAACCATTCAACTTGAATTTTACTAATAACATCTCTACCTATTTCACCATCATTTTGAACAATAGAACCTAAATATTTAAATTGCTCGCTCTTTTTAATGACTTGATCACCTAATGTCACAACACTTCCACTAGAACTTCTACAACTAAAATTACACTCCATATATTTAGATTTAGATCTACTTAAACGAAAACCTTTAGACTCTAAGGTTGACCTCCATAATTCAAGTTTCTCTTAAACTCCCTCTCTAATCTTATCAATAAAAAGAATGTCATCAGCAAAAAGCATACACCAAGGTACATCTTCTTGTAAATGTCTAATAAGAACATCCATAACTAAAGCAAAAAAGATAAAGGCTTAAAGCTGATCCTTGATATAATTCAACTGAAATAGGAAAACATTTTATCAATCCTCCTTGTGTTTGGACACAAGTAATAACTCTAGTATACATATCCTTAAAGACTTGAATATAATCAATATTAACTCATTCTTTTCTAGAACTCTCCCAAGTTCATTATTCTAAGTAATTTAAAGTAAATAATTCATCCACTCATCAACTATCGTTTATTGGGAATGACAAATTAAGAAAATCCTAGCTCACAAAAGAATTAATGTCAAAGTCAAATAAATCACCGTGTTTAAACTCAAATAATATCATGTCAATAAGGATGTGGTCAGTATCCTCTGTCCGTATAATTTGGTCTTAAATGACACCACATAAAATGCAGTTACGATCAGAGTCCTCTGACCGGGTGATTTGGCCCCTAAATAGCTCCACTATATTATGGTCATGACTATAACTCGTATGTTCCCCAATGGCTTTGTCCTTTGAGTTATAAATCATAAGATATATTTGATAGGACATAAAATCCTCTATCAGCTAAAGCAGACTTAAGATTGTCTCCTTAAATAACATCAACCCAAGTCTATATGGATTACTTAGGAGTAGGATGACGCAACTCATAGTTATTGATAAGGATCATTCGGTCAAGTTGAGTTGACTACCTCCTTTGACTAAGTGACTAAGGACTGCGACATTCTCGGAAGACAGAACCATGGGATCTTGATCAGGTGCATCATCATTTCCCTAATCATATATGCTTTAAATTAATAAATGATGAACTTCATGATTCTCAAGCTCCTTCCACTGCTACAATACGCTAAATAATTAGCGACCTACTGACTAGAATTAATCGAAAGTTCTTTCTCATTTTTGGGAAAGGTAATTAACTATAGGTGCTTGTACCTATAGGAAACTAAACCATATCTAAAATCCTCACAAAATGAGAGAAAAATCTTTAGGTAGTGACTCATCCATAAATCCTACGTGAGAAAAACGACGGCAAACAGATCAAGACGAGCAAAGGACAATGAATTTGGCACACCAACAAAAAAGATAAAAGTGAAAATAAGATTAAATTTGTCGAGTTATATCAAACTAAAGTTAAAATTACTTTATATTAGTTATTTATTTGATAATATTATCATCATCATCATATATGTACATATATACGTATAAAAGACTAAAGTTATATTTATTGTCATTTAAATTAAAATTATTGCCATCATGAATTAATTAGGTCAAGTTAAATTAATATTAAGTAGAATTAAGTTAATTGGTATCATTCAAATTAATTAAATTAAGTTAGATTAACATTAAGTAATATTAAATTAAATATTTATTCCATTATTCAAAATTCATATTAAAAATTAAATTAAACTGAATCAAATCAAAATTAATCGATTCATATATAATTAATTAGTTGATTATTATATATATTATAAAAGAATTAAGTTATTCATTATAACAGTTAAGAAAACTGTAGCCTTTGAACTTAGTTAAATTCGTTTTGAATTTGAACACGTGTGTGTGTGTGTATATATATATATATATATATATTGGGTGGAATAAATCAAGTTTTGGATCTTTTTAACATAGAAATGCATGCACATGATTACTAGAAATAGGTGACCATTTTTATCTTCTACATATCAAAGAAAATAAAAAAGAACATTGCCTGTCATCGTATATATCGAAAATACCGAAAAACCTAGATGTCATATGATGTGGACACGTGTCCTTTTCGAGATCGGTGAGTCTTCCTTGAGAAGGAACCGCGACTTCCTTGGGATTAACCTAACTATTTGGAAAGGGGAAAAGCCATTTCGAGCGGCCAAGCTCCAGAAGAATGGAAGATCAGAGAGAAAAAGAAGAAAAGGGGCGCCGGAAGAAGGAGAAGAAGAAACCGGAGAAAAAGAAGATTTGTCTGGGAAATTTTTTTATATCCTCTCTCTGTAGTTCTCTCTGTTTATTTATAGTCAAGCTTTCACATTTCTTGGTTTCTTGTTATGTCTAACTGATTCTGTTTTCTGGTTTCTTTTATATCTTCTATCGTGTTCTTGATTTTCTTTTACACAAGTGGTTCCTCTGATGTTCTGTTTGTTAGATTTCGTGTTGTTGTTTCTTGCTAACCGCCTGTAGTTCTGTCTGTTTGCTACTCGTTGTCGTTTTCATGTTTACCTTACGAAGTCTTTTAGCCATGTTTGTGTTTTTCGTTCTCTTTTTCTGTTAATGGTTGATGTAATCTCTAAGCACACATCATTGCTCCCTTCCCGACAATCGACCTTGTCCTCAAGGTCAAAGTTAGGGTAAGCTCTCTGAAAGTCTTTGAAAGGTATCCAAGATGCATCCTTTGCTAACACTCCATCTCATTGCACTAATATTTCATTTATGGGTCTATCTGCTTGTAATATGGTTTGTTCATCTAGGATTTTGATTGGTTTGGCTAATGGTTGGCCTTCGATAACTTGTGTTGGAAGTTCTGTTGGATGTAATTTGGAGTCTTAACGAAACTGTTTAAGGCGAGAGACATGGAATACATTGTGGATTTTGGCTGTGTCTGGAAGCTCCAGTTTATAGGCCACTGATCCTATCTTTTGTATGATTTTTGAAAGATCTTGTCTTTTAACTTTGTATAAGGATGGGTTGTTACTGACGTCTGTCTGTATGGTTGTAGTTTCACAAGGACCAGATCATTTACTTGAAATTGCAACTCTCTTCTTTTTTGTTAGCCATTTGTTGCATTCGGTTTTGGGCCTCTTGCAAATTCTGTTTGAGCTGTTGTAGTACTTTGTCTCTTTGTTGTAGAATTATTTCTACTTTTGTATTGTTAGATGAATTACAGTTGTATGGTATTATTGGTGGTGGAAGTCTCCATAAACTATTTGAAAAGGAGTCATCTTTGTGGAGGTGTTAACGGCTGTGTTGTAAGAGAATTCTGCCCATGGTAGATAATGTAGCCAACTTTTTGGTGACTCTAATACAAAACTGCGAAAGTATTGCTCAAGTGTTCTATTAGTTACTTCTGTTTGGCCATCTGCTTGTAGGTGATACGAACTACTATGGTTAAGTGTAGTGCCACTTAACCTGAACAGTTCTTGCCAGAAATTGCTCATAAAAATAGGGTCCTTGTCTGAAACAATACTCTGTGGTATGCCATGCAGTTTGCATATGTCTGAAACAAAAATATGTGCAATCGATGTTGCTGAAAAATTAGTATGAAGAGCTGAAAAATGTGCATACTTTGATAGCTTATCTACCACTACTAAGATAACTATTTTATTTTGTGATTTGGGTAAGCCTATAATGAAATCCATTGAAAGTTCCTCCCATATAGCTGTTGGTATGGGTAAAGGTTGCAGTAAACATGTCGGTTTCTGACTATCATATTTTACTTGCTGGCATATGAGGCATGTGTTGATGAATTGCTGAATATCTTGTTTCATTTTTTCCAAAATAAAGCTGAGTTATCCTTGCTAATATTCTTCTTATACCACTGACCTCCTAATGGAGATGAATGCGCTTCTCTCATGATTGGTATCATGATTCAGTGCGGCTAGTACAATGCGCTTTTATAGTATCTAACCCTTTATGTATTCCAGTAAACTTCTCTGAGTTGTCTATACAGCTTGTTGCAATTCTAGTTGAGCTTGTGTTTCTTGTGTAATTTGCTCTAGTAGGGAGTTGAATTGTTATGTATAAGTATAGAGGCTCTGATGGTTGTAATTATGTGAGATTTTCGTTGTAGATTGGTCTACCTCTATGCTGTGACTCTTGCGGGATAGGGCATCAGCTGCTTTATTTGTTATTCCTGGTTTGTATTCTATTGTATAGTCAAAACCCAGGAGTTTGATTAGAAACCTTTGTTGTTATGGTGTTTGAATCATTTACTGCATTAATTCTCTTATGTTCTTTTGATCTGTTCTAACTGTGAATTTGTTGACGATATTGGTATCTCACCCTTCAGATTGCATATAATTCTCGGGCATAAGTTGATATTTTTTGTAGTGCTGGGTGATAGTTTCTTACTGAAGTATGCTATAGGGTGGTTGTTTTGGAGTAGCACTGCTCCTATTGCTATACCTGAAGCATCTGTTTCTAAGACAAAAGGTAAGGAAAAATTGGGGAATGCCAACACAGGTAATGATACCATAGCCATTTTAAGTTGTATGAATGCTTTATGCTTCCTCGACCATCGAAATTGTTGCTTAGCTAAGTGATGTTAAAGGTGACAATTGAAATTCTTTTTCTTCAATTTTAAGTATCCCTCTAAGAATCCTCTTACTTTTTACTGAGTGTGGAGTGACCATGGTCGCTTCAATTTTTCTTTGGTCTACTGCTATCCCTTGAGCTGACAGGATGTGGCCTAAGTACTCTATTTTTTCTTGTAAAAATGTGCATTTTGATGGTTTGATAAACAATGTAATTTGTTTCAGTTTTTCCAGGACTGATTGTAAATGGTGTTGATGTTGATTGATGGAAAGGCTGTAGATTAATATGTCATCAAAGAATACTAATACAAATTTGCGTAGGAAGGGTTTTAGAATTGTATTCATCATTGCTTGAAATGTTGATGGTGCATTAGTCAAACTAAATGACATGGCTATAAATTCATAATGTCCTTCACGTGTCCTAAATGCTGTTTTGTATATATCTTCTTCTGTCATTCTGATTTGGTGGTAACCTGAACGTAAATCCAGTTTAGAAAAAATAGTTGCTCCATGTAGTTCATCCATTAATTCTTCTGGTGTTGGTATGGGGAATCAGTCAGGGATAGTAATCTTGTTCAATGCCCTATAATCCACACAAAATCTCTATGTCCCATCTTTCTTTTTGATTAAAAGGGCTGATGAAGAAAAAAGGCTAATGTTTTCTCTTATTATTCCTGTATCTAGCATTTCTTTGATCAGTTTTTCAATTTCTATTTTTTGAAAATGAGGATATCTGTAATTTTTACTCTTCTACGGGTTCACGGTGACAGTTGATATGGTGGTCTATTTCCCTTTTGGGAGGTAATTTTGTTGGAGTCTGAAATAAGTCTTGATATTGCTGTAAAACTTGTATGTTTGCAGGTAGATCTTTGAAGTTGTTTAGTGGATCGTTTGGTTGCGTTGTGAAACTTCTCTGATGTTTAGGTATGATACCCTTTCAGCCTTGTCTTTCAGTTTTATAAACTGGTGTAGAGAAATGTGTTCCCAATTTGATGTTGTGTCTCCTTGTAATTGTATTACTGTATCTTTGTATTTGAATTTCATTATGAGTTTCTTGTAATCTGTTGTACACTCTCCAAGTTGTTCTAGCCATTGCACTCCTAATACTACATCTGTTCCTTGCTTGTAATAGGTAACTACAAATGTGTATCATTGTAATTTGATTGGTATGTTGCATACTCTTGAGCATTGGAGTGTCTCCCCATTTCTACTAATACTTTGAAGAAGGATGCAGGTGTTACCGTATGTTCTATAAATTGAAAAATTCAAAGCAAGAGCTTGTTGAGTTTGGATGTACCGACGAGGTGGAATTCTACATATTTGATATTGAACTCAACATTACAATTTCAAAAAACTTTTGAGAGATACGAAGAGGTTGATCATCACTTCAGAGTTGAACTAGAGAAGGAAGAAGATGCAAATGAGGGTGGGGTTCCATGTGATGGTGATTGGGAGAATGCGAGAAGACTTGTTACTTTCTTAGAAAGATTTTATGAGCTAACTCTACGTATTTTAAGTTCCTTATATATCACGTCTAATATATTTTTTCATGAGATTGCGGAGGTCCAATGCGTGCTTCAGAGTTGAGACTCTCATAATGATCCTGAAGTTAGCACAATGACTAGAAAAATGAAATTAAAGTTTGATAAGTATTGGGGATGTGTTGATAAAATGAATATGAATATTTATTTTACAGTTGTACTTGATCCACAATTCAAACTAAGATATATTGAATTTGTAGTAATGGATATGTATCCAAGCTCGGAGGGAGATACTTTGGCACGAGTATGATATGATTTATGATTATAAGATGAAGCAAGTTGGCAAAAGTAGAGATGAAACTAGTACTGAGATAAAGCAAAGTATTGCTGAATGTCATAATGATTCAAGGATGGTGGAAAAAATACATGATGGTTGAGAAGTTCAAAAATTGACTCTTAGAAGCTCTCACTATATCTTTTGGAATATCTCTCACTAGAAATTGACTCTTAGAAGCTCTCACTATATATTTTCGGTTTTTTAACCTTGAACATACAAAAAAAATTTGGATTGGATCGGTTTGGTTTATATTAAATATTATACTGATCGATTTTTCAGATTCTGGATTCCAAACCAAACGGTTTAGCAAATTGGAAAATTGATCCATACAATCCGACCAAATGCACACCTCTAAGAAAAACCATTTTGTTGAGGTGTAAAGGGACATGATCTCTAAGAAATAATTTATTTGTTTTAAACAGAGTCATCAAACTTAAGTGTCATACATTCATCTTTGAAGTTGGAACTCCATACTATGATGTTGGATAAAAATTGAGTCTCAACATCAATAACAAATTTTAAAGACACTGAATACTTCAGATTTCTAATAATGAAAATAAATCCAACTATAGTAATAATCATCGAGGAATGTTACAATATATTTATAATTTGCATGCATATAATAAGAGTGATTCGTCATACATCATTGTGAAGCAAACCAAAAAAATTTTCAGCACGACCACCATGTGCTGGAGAAAAAAAAAAGGCTCATGTTTTTCCTTTATAAGTTGAGCATTCAAAGGAAGAAGGGAAAAAAATTAATCTTTCTTTCCAACAAACTACAGTTTATTAAATGAGATAAAATAACAAAACATGGATGACCTAATTGTTTGTGCCAAAAAACTTTTTTTATATATATTTAGTGCAACATAGAGAAATAATTTTAGAAATAAACAAATTGAATGAAAATACTTGTCCAACTTTAAGCCCCTTCATCAATATTTTCTGTCACCTAATCTTATGCACTACTACTATCACGAGAAAATTGAATATTAAAATTATTATCCATCAAGCTTTCAACTGAGGAAAAATTAGTGAAGACCTTAAGAGATATGAGGAAATATTTTCTAAATGATTACTATTTCTAATAAATTAAATAGGTAACCATTACAATTTGGGATTTGTTTTATTGATCCTCATGCTCCTCCATTAATTCCTAATAAAATTTGATTAAATTTTTATAATTTTCTTACAAATTTCTCGAATGATAAAAACTAACATCAACCTTTAAACTCTCATCCGCACTTCAAATAAGTAATTACAATTTTTTATCACTCCACAATACATACATTAACATAAATTTGACATGAATATTGTTCTCCTTAATAACAACCAAATATATTCACACATTACTTCATTGTGTGTTTTCAAAATCAACTAAAATCACATCGAGATCATTTTATTGCTCTCTAATTTTCATTAATTTCATCAGAATATAATTGCCTCATAATAGATCTTCTTGACATAAAATCGAATCAATTCTCTGATACCAACATACTTTTCTCCTATATTTCATTAACATCTCAAAACTCTATTTCATCATCTCATTTTCTTTTAATTAATATTATTAAAATATTTTTTCTAATAATTTTCATCTTCTTAATATTTTGTGAAAAATATCGAGTAGGATCTTACACCACATTTGGTTATTTTAATATCCCTCATAGCATTTTAGATATCAATAGAATCAATGATGATCTATGATACAGTTATATTATTAGAAGCACCATAATCCATAAGTCAATATGAGGAAGATAGTGCATTCATACATTGGAGACCTAAACTTGATAGGGCTTTAATTATTATATATTGAACTAGTGCAAGCGTAACTTTAGGTTTGCACACAACTAATAAACCTACAACCCAATTAACAACAGCTACTTGTTGAGAACAATTCGGATATTCCTTAATTATATGTCCAAGTTTTTTACAAGAATTATGAAACTTCTTTTCACAATTGGCAACAATATGCCCATAACCCTTGCAAGTGAAGCATTATATTAATTACATAATTTTTCCTTTATTCTTCACATAGACTGCATATGCTACAATATTATTATGTACTTAATATTATTTAAATATAGTTTGAAACTTCTTGTGTCCAAGTTTCTTACAATACTTATGAAACTTCTCTCACAATTGGTAGCAATATGTCCATTGGCCTTGTAAGTTAAGCATTATATCTATTACATATTTTTCTTTTATTCTCTATATAGGCTACAAATGCTACAACATTATTATTGCAAGTTGTTACTCCTAGTGTAGTTCTCTAAAGCATGCGTCCACAAAATGAGAGGGATCACAGTTCATCAAATTTTAACAAATAACCTCAAATTCAAAAAGAAATTTAATCCAAAATTGATCCTTTTTATTTCTTTTGTGAACCTCTTGAAAAGTCAGAAGAGATTCAGATAGTACTATAGCACAAATTATATTAACTAATTTCATTCATAAGTTTTGAAATCCCGAGAAAAATCATGAATTTAAAATCTAATTAGGTGTAATCAGCAATCTCCTTTTCTTAATTGAAAATGTTTGGCTGCATTATCTTGATTATAATTTTGTTGTAAATACTATTATATGTATCTGGTCATCTTATATAGTCTTTGGTTAAGAACAATTACTTGATCAATGAAACCTAAAGTCCAAGTCATGACTCGCATTTTTATTTTACCATTGAGGCAATTTTAAAGATTTAAGAGCAATATCACTTCCATCAATGTCTCCATAACTCTTTTACTATAACAAATAATTGAAATTGAAATCCCCAAATAGAATAACTTTTACATAAATCAAACACATAATATCCAGATTATTGGTCGATATAATTAACGTAATATTTGAGTTAGCAAGGACATGAGAACAGCTACAAATAGGCGACAAAATAATTAATCAAAATCAAGGAAACTGAGGATGAAGAACCAAGACCGAAGAACGCTCCTAAGCCGAGAATCAACAGTAGACGAGGATTATCAAGATCAATGCATAAGAACTTTATTATTAGCACGCAAGCATATCAGCAAGTGAGAGCATCAGCACACAAGTAGACAAAGGCTAAGAGATTTGTACTAGTCTCAATTCGCTAGAAGTGAATTACCAAAGAGCTGCAAAAAGCAAAGTGACACAAGAGAATGAACAAAGGGATCCTTTTGGATCTTCACAAGAATCCCAATGGATCTTGACCAACTTGCAAGTCGAAGAAACAATGAGAAGCTCATGGATCTTCACAAGGGATTTTATGAGAACTTCACCGAGCAGAAGATGACATGCAAAACAACGATGGCTTGAGGCTTTGGCTCCCTAATACCAAGACAAAAGGATTGATGAATGAATTGCTTACCTTCCTGGAAAGAGTTCTCCTCATTAAATGGACAATTATAAGAAATGTATAGTTAGTAACTTAGTGATTTGTTCAATCAGATTTGTCCTAATAAGGCAGCAGATAATTCTATACCAAATCTATGAATATTTCTAATTATACTAATCTATTACTACCGATAAATTATAGAGAATAATTGATGTGATAATAAATATTTATTTGAATAGATATCATGTTGATAATTAAAGGGTGCTGAGGTATGTAAAGTGGTGGAGGCAAAAATATAAATTTTGAACTATTTTACAAGAACTTACAAAGAAATAAAATTCTTTTGCATAGAGTAGAAGGATTGATTGGAGAAACTCAGAAACACAAGGAGATGAAAAAGAAAGGAAAACACAAAATAAATATGATAAAATACAATTATAATATAAGATAAACTTAGCCTCACCAGAGGAAGAAGGAGAGAAGAGCCACCAAATCAATCTCTAGGAAATAGCTACCAAGCCAAATCTAAATAAGAGAAACTCTCAAATATAGCTGATGACAAGAGCAAGCTGTTTAGCTTAAAGAGAGTTATTGGTACCTCTAAACATTATCCTTTGTTCACTTTCTTCTCTTCAAATCTCAGTGAATACTTCAACTTTGGGTAGTGGAAGAACCTTCCACAACCTTCATCAATATCCTTATTGAGACCTAAGAGAAAATCATAAATTCAAATTTCTTTCTACAAATCTGATGTGTTTTCCTGCATACTCTCCACACAGAATATGTTCAATTTTTCTAATTTTTTGAGAATATTGTAAAGTATTTAGTGAAGTCACCAAAATTGGAGATCATGAGGGCGATCTCAAATTCACATAATTAGGCATTAGAAAGAATCAAGTACTGAGATCCAATGTGTTCTTCAATAGAATTGATGAGTCAATACATAACCAATGCATTGTTGGCATCCGGCATTAAAAAGAATGAGCAACCTAATTTATATTGACAGATGGTATCATTCAAGTAACCAATTATTCCTCTTCCTTGAATCACCATTTAGACCAAGTAAGACATATGTAATAAGCTCTACCCACTAAATTTGTAGGAATGTGACAAGACTACCGGGTTAATACTGTAGCTTCATAATGAGGACAAAGAGCCCATCTTCTCTCCATCATTACTTGACCCGCTTGTAGGTGTCATATATCACAATTAGACAAAAAAATTTGCTATAATACTATATTAGAAAATTATGTAGCAGAGAAGAGATAAAATAGCCGAAACCTCACTTTCATTGGTTGAAACTTGGCCCCTATAAATTGAGGTTTATAATGGTGAAAACTGAAAAATTACAACAGGTTAAATTTTAAAAAAAATTCTAAATACAATTGATAGGGTTTCTAAAAAGTAACCATTAGCCCAGCCACCAAGGAGCATTTCCTGCAAGAATTGTCATATAAAGAGAAAACCGCCAGCAGTCCAAGTTCATGCCAGCCGAAATTCCACCTAGGGAACACTCCAAGTATGATAGAGATAAAACATAAATTGTATTATCCTCTTTTGCATGGGGCGATAGGTGACATTCCACAAAAACAAACCAAACCATATATGCCCCTAGCTTAAATATTTAGCATGTGAGTGAAACATGTATTAATTTGGTTTTAGTGGGGTTAAGAGAATAATGTTATGGTTCAGGAAGCAAGTGAGCAATTAGGAAGACACTCATGTAATTGCAGACAGCTAAGGTAACTCGTGATGGAGACATGCCAACAAAGGTGCAAAGGAGAATATCAAAAAATATATTTCAGACTGCATTCTGCGCAGAAGAGAGTTTCTACCATTATGTCTCCTCCATATGCAAGAGCTAGTATGAAAAACTAAAATAACTTATCTAGATGAACGCTAAACAAAAATAGTTGTCATTTAAAAGAAGCTGGCCTTTCAAGTTGCATAAAGTAACAATTTGATCCTTCATCTGATAAGTGTCAATATGTAACAATTAATGAGAATAAAATTTTAGTTCACTAATAGACCCTCAAACATGATTAATGCACCTGCAATTCTTAAGAATTCAATCAAGATCAAGCAAAGCATCTGAGAAATAACATTAACCAAATTTAAGGATTTTTGACTTACAGCCGTTTGAGATTTACAAAATTGTCTATAAACTTGGGGATCTCTCCAGATAAACCGCAGTTCCTTAATGTCCTACACAAGAAATCAATATATTGACCATCAATACAAATAAATATCATTTACAGGCACATTAAATGCTACAAACGGAAGAGCATCAAACTTACAGATATTGCAGTTGTTCAATACCTTGCAACTGTGGAAAGCCGGAGTTACCAACTATGTCACTGATTCGCCTGCCAACAAAAAAGATTCATATAAAACTTGGCTAAATATCCTTCTGAGATGCTCTGAAAGAAGATAGTTAATGCAAAATTTAAGAATAGAAGCTTTTGCATACAAGTCATCCAAATTCTTCAAATGTGAAATTCCTGAAGGAATGGACCCTTCAAGACCACTTGCTTGAAGGTCTCTGTAATTAATAAATTTATATGTTAGAATTCAACAACAGATTTATTCATCATAAGAAAAGGAAACCCTGAAAGGATAAAAATGTAGGTTTCAGAAGAACCTAATGCTTACAATCTTAGAAGCTGTGTCCAGTTCTGAATAAACTGCGGTATCTTTCCATTTAAGTTGTTGCTGCGAATCAAACTGCACCACAACTGCATAATTAAAAATCTGTCTTTATAGATAAACATTACAAAATCACATGAAGGAACGCCAAACACTTACAAGTATTTTAAATTGTTTAAATTACCCAGTGTATCCGGTAACTCACCAGAAAAAAAGTTCGATGATAACTGACTTTAAAACCAGAAAAAGAAACAAGAAGGGAATAAGTAACAGCATATTTGATATAACAAACAGGACAAAGTGAGGGTAAGAAGAAACTCACAATAGCTCTAAGTTCTTGAGTTGGCCAAGCTGCTTTGGAAGAGCACCGGTAAGTTGATTAGCTTCAAGCACTCTGTGGAACAAATTAAAGAAGGAATATGGAAAATTAGTCCTGAGACTCCTGACAAAGAAAATAACCTTCTCTAAAAAATTGAATGATGAAAGACGAAGAAAAAAAGTAGAGGGACGTTGGCCTACAGATTTCTTAGGGTTGTAATGTTCCCAATCCATGAAGGGATTTGCCCAGAGAGTCGATTGCCAAGAAGAGAACTACACCAGCACAAATTCCAATTAGTTAAAAAAGCCTTGCATCTATTTCTCTGCAAGTTCATTTGCAAGTTAAATAATCATAAAGGAACATACAAATTCACAAGTGGCAGAACCGCCCATTCTTTTGGAATGGAACCATAGAGATAGTTGCGGGTAAGGTCACTGTCAAAAATAGATTTTCTCATTAACCAAACAGCCAAAATCAACATTTGTCAAAACTTGCAACAATAAACTTATTAAGTGGCGTACATTTCTTGGAGGAATGGAAGCTTTGCCATTTCGGGTGGGAGCATGCCCACAAGGTTCTGAGACTTGAGGACTCTGCAAATGACAAATAATTCACATGAAATATGAGCTCATATACTTTGTTCACTGCTTGCACTTAACAGATGAGGCCTTACATGCTCGTCACATGGCAAACACTTCCATCGTTAGAACAATTATTGCACCATACACTGTTTTCAGATCCAATGGGAGCATTAGGAGTGACCCAACTCGGTCCTTGGCCACACGGATCCACACTAAAATCCCAATTGGTTTTATTTATAGCCCTACCGATGCTTTTGAGGGCTTCAACTGATTAATTAAGAAATAAAACTCTAATTAGAGAATGCTGATCCAAACTACTGAGTAATAGAGTTGAACTAGAGCATGCAATTCACATAAGTTTCATGAAGCCTTTTAACAAGCTAGAAGACTATAAAACGTAGTAATAGAGCGCAAAGAACACTACAATGTCAAAGAATAAATCTAAAACTACTACAATGAAGAGGCAAAAATCCCTAGAAACGGATTAAGAGAACATGATAAAACTTTTACTCTCTTCCAGAGGGAGACGTGTCTGAACGGATTGAGAAACGAATCCAATGGACAGAAAAAGCAAGAACACCCCAAAATGCTTCACCATGTCTCTTCCTAAGCTTTGCCGGATTGCAGCTTCTTGACCGCAGGAAACAGAGAACTCATTGTGCAGGCAAATGGATTCTTCAATGCCAACATTCTGAACTTCCGAATGAAAAGAAAGAGACGCAGTCTAGCATATCTGAAAGCAAACCTACCATCCTGCGGATCTAGTTAGAGGTGACCTGCCCGGCGCCTTCTTGTAAGTCGCTTGCCTTGAATCAGTAAGCAGCTTCGACCAAGGGCTCCAAACTTTTTTTTTTTTTAATGGATCAAGCAGCGATCCAGCAAAGGACAATTGGAATAGGCTGATAAACCAGTGATAAGTCGCCGCCGCCGACAGGTCCCTTTTGTCGGTGTTTTTTTTTTTTTTTTTTTTTTGGGAAACCTTTTTGTCGGTTTCGGACACAATCTAAAATGAAAAGTACAATAAATATATTTAAAATTATATTAATATAAACTACGAGAATTTACCTACAATCTATACAATTCTTATGTAGTTGTATATCAAATATTTTAATTTTAATTTTTTATATATATAATATTCTAATCTTCAATATCATATAAAAAATATCATCAACACTTACTTTTTAAAAACTGAAATATAACTTTTTAAGCATAAAAAATATTAAATAAATAAATATTTAATTTTAATTATTAGATATATAAATACATAAGAATTATGTATTATATATATAAATCTTTCTATAAACTATGACTTCAATTCACTTGATATGTTATTATAAGTCATATAAATGAAATCTATTGCATTTGATAAAAATAATGTATATGAAAATTAAATATTACAATAGATTCGATTCATTATAAAAAAAATTTATGTAGCAATAAATCAAGACAAAGCTATTGTAATAAATAAAATTTGGTTGATAACTAAAGCACAATATTTATTGCAAAATTTATTCTTAAAGTGAGTGATTTTGGAAGGAGACTTGTTATAATGTCCTCTCTAATTCGTTAAGCTTCTCTTTTATTGTAATGAACATATGCTAAAATACAAAACCACTTTAAAAAATCTGTATTCACGTTCTTCTCCTTCTATATGTGTTTTCTCTTACAGTACCTGTAATGATCAAACCTTCCATAAATAATTAAACTTAAGGATTCAACACTGAGTTTGTTTGGGGCAGCTACAGGTAGGGTGTAAATGAGTTGAGTCGAGCTCGAGTCGTAACGAATTTGAGCTCGACTCGTCCGCTAAAAGTTTGGCTCGAACTCGAGCTCAACTCGACTGTTTATTCTATAGCTTGAGCTCAACTCGAGAGCTCGACTGTGTGGGGCGGAAGTTGCTTGATTTTCTCTGCGGAAAGATATAGGTGAGACGGAGAGAACTTGACGAAGGACGTTGGCGAGGTAGAGAAGAAAGGAAAGTGAAAACAATGTGAGACAAGGCGATAATATTTAGGGTCTATTTGGAGCAGCTGTAGCTTTTTGAAAAGTTGTTATGAAGAAAGTAACTTTTAATTGTTTTGTGTATTATAAATATTTTTCTTTTTGAAAAATTCAAAAAATAAATTTCTGACAGCCACCACATTCTAACATCTATGATTCTCAAAATAGCTTTTTCATTATAAAAATTTCTTAAAATAATTTTTTCACTAAAAAGTTGTTTAAGAGTAGTCAGTTTTTTCTTCTTTTTTTTGTTTTGTTTTTTTTAACTCACTGCAGTATGTTTCAAAGCAGAACAAATATTAAAAAAATTGAAACAACTCTCCTTTTTAAGAATGGGAGGCAGCCTCCTTTTTTTTAATGTAGTTTTTACTTTTTATTTTATATATATATATATTCAAGTATTCAAGCTGGTTTGACAAACTAATGAGTGGAGTCAAGTTAAACTCATTACTCAATAAGCTCAATTCATGAGGTTATTATTGAGCCGAGTTTGAATTGACTCGGCTCACTTATACCATAATTGTAACTATCTGAATAAACAATAATTGAATAATTGCAGAAAAAGTTGATGTCTAAAAAGCTACAGTAAGTATTAAAATTATTTATTATTTTAAAAAATCAGATAATAACTTTCTAACAATCATCGCATTTTGCCAGATGAGATTATAAATACATATTTTTTACCATAATTTTCTCAAAATGTAATTTCTCAAAAGCCACTCGTGATACAGTTCAGACCACATCACAGATATAATGCTGTCTCAAATGTAGCCTTAGTCTCCTGATTTTACTTTTCTTATGTTTTTATATAATTATATCAATTGGCGTCAAATATAAATTTATGTTCATTAATTCTATTGCTCGTTATTGCATGAGGGAATATTTGTTGACAATATTGATAGAAAAAGGTTCATTTTCTTAGTTTGTATAAATATTTTGTACACATGTTCATAACAAAACCTCAAAAAAAAAAAAAATCCCAAATTTTTATGTAGATAACTTAAAAAAAAAAAAAAACAGGGTATGTCCTACTCAGAACAATTCAATGTATGAACAATTTTATACAACTTAGTTCTTTCTCTTATTATAAGAAATATAATTATAAAGTATATGATGCTAGCTTAATGATTTATAGTTAAAGTAGATAATGCTCGAGAAATAACAAAAGATAACGAAGATAGATAAAAGATAAATGATATTCGATATATATCAGTGTCATTGACGGATGATAGTGATTAATAGATGGTTGTTTGGTGGAAATCAATATTTTAACTATTTAGATTGTCTATTATTTCTTACCATCATTACTTAGTTGTCATCTTTTGATCGTCATCACTTGACTTATATTGCTCGATCAGCATCACTTAATTATTGCTGCAAAATTATCGAGCGCATTCGTTGTTACCACACTACTATTGCACGACCCTCATCATTCGACTATCATAACTTAACTATCGACACTCTGTCCTCATCTTCTGATCGATATCTAATCTAAATATATACGAGAAATTAAGCTAATCAATCTAAGTTGATTACATAAAAATAAATTAGACAGTGAATTTTAAATTCATGTATAAATTATATTACATTTAAAATAAAGTAAATTAAATAGTCATATTTTTAAAATATATACATTTGATTTATATTACACTATATTAAATCAAATAATCTCTAAAATAAAGTTATATTATTGAATTAATAATTTTTGCAAATAGAATAGATTTAGATGTTTGATAATTTTGGATAAAAATAAAATGACTTCGTCATCACATATTTTATATAAAGCTAAAAGACCTCATTAATGATTCCAATACTATGATTAGAAGGCTTAGCATCACCTTTTTTAAATAAGGGTAAAGGACAGATTCACTCAACGATTATTTGGATGTTTATATTAAATCATTACTTTACTTGAAATAAATATTATATATAAAAATATAATATTTTATGATTGATTTTGATACTTTATATAATAAAATGATGTCATGAGCTTCCCTTAACGAGAACGAAGAAAGGATATTGAAAGCTGTAGCTTGTTCGGCCATAACTCCGTTCGCGAGCAAAACAGGCGCCACCGCACCAGGGCTCTTCTTCTTTTCTTGTTCGAGGTGGAGAAGCTATCAATTTCGTATAGGTTTTCCCAGCTGCTGCGAAATATTCGTCGATCCAGGAAACGTTTGCACCATCTATATCTGATTTTCTCCCTACACATCGATAACGTAATGGCAGATGTGAACAGGCTATACCCGGAGATCGAAATACTGGATTTGAAGCAAGAGGAATCGCCGGCACCGATTGCAGAGGACGTCTCTAGGGATTCTTCTGTTTCTGATGACGATGAGAAGGTTAACCTATGTATCTAGATCATTGATATCTTACTTTCCTTCCCTTTTTGTTCGTTTATTTGGGTTGTTTGTAACTCGATAGAGATCAGTGAATTTTTCACCTGGGATTTATCATTTATTTGATGGAAGGGATTGTCATTTTCTCTGTGTTTGTTGATTTGTTTTTTTCTATGGGCCACCACAATCGCAGGGATGAGAGCTTGTGGTGTTCTTTGGGGTGAGCTTCATATTTGCACAGTGGCCGTAGTAAATTCCGATTTTTCTCTATTCTCCATCTTAGTTGCCTTATTTTAATGATCAGAAACTATGCTTTTGGTTTCTATCTAACGATTTATTGGTTTCAGTATTTTCCTATTGACTATTTGTGATTTATGATTTTGGTGATTTCATACCGTGCACTGAACTATTTTGTAGTGTCAAAAAATACTCTTTGAGCATCATTATTATCGAACTAGTATCATCTTTATATGTTTTGGTAAATGTCTAACATTTTTCTCATTTGCTGTTGACCACTCGAAATTTAAATACAGGGTGCTCAGTTGCAGAAAAAAGATGAGAATTCATTTAGTAAAAGCGATGAAAATATTGGGTTTGTTTCTTTGGTTGATTATGCTTCTATCCAACCAAATAACCATGCTCCAGAATGCCTTAACTATGTCAACAGAAGTTCAGAAAATCGGAAGTTAGGTAGATATTTCTGCTATGAGACACCATATGATGAGGATACTGGTGTCTGGATTCCTGTTTCGGTACCACCCATGTCAGCTAGTGATCATGAGGAATTTAGCCAAGGTTTCTTGACCAATGGGGCATATTTTCCTGATGGGGATATAAGTTGGTCTCAGCTTTCTGGGGAAGAGAAGGAGATGACTATGTGGGATGTTTTGTCAGAGATTCTTCTTGCTACTAGGGGAAGGCTGACTTCCCTATCCATGGGTGAGTTACGAAGCGGTAAATTGCCTTGGATCCCAAATGAACTTTTGGAGCATGCTTGGAATGAGATGGCACATACTCTCACAGAGGCTAGCTTTAGAAATGCAATGGAAATTCTTGACGCAGAGCCACCTAGGTGGCTAGCTGACAGTGCTGCAGCAGCGTGTATGCTTTGTAATGTGAAATTTCATCCAATTATGTGTTCTCGACATCATTGCCGTTTCTGTGGTGGGATATTCTGTAATGAATGTTCAAAGGGAAGGTGCTTGCTTCCCTCAAAATTCCGGATTTGGGACCCGCAACGGGTTTGTGATGTCTGCTCTGTGCGTCTAGAATTTGTTCAACCTTATCTTATGGATCAAGTTAGCCGGGCATCTCAGTTACCAACTCATGATCTGACAGATCTCAGCACATTAAGATCATGGTTGAACTTTCCATGGGGCCAGTCCATGGAGCATGAGATCTATAAGGCTGCTAACACAGTTCGTGATTATAATAAGGTAATACTTTCCAATAGATATGTTGTATTTTTAGAATTTTCTCTTGTAAAGTTTTCTTGTTTTGCTAAGCTCTTAGTTGCCTAATTGCAAGGAAAGGTGCTTGCTGAATAATGGGTCTAAGGTTTTTATCAAGTTATTGTTATAAGGATTGTATCTAAGCACCAATGGCCTCCCTCAGCCAATTTGGTGGCTGGCCATGTTGGGCCTTCTTTTCCTGCAGGCTGATGGTTTCAAAAATGGCTTTGGGATCTTAATAGCTGGCTAACATGGTTAAGAATTTTATTCTTTTAAATTACAGAACTTCTCTTTTGAGCCACAACTGGATTATAGTTCAAATGATAGAGGCAAATAACTTGTTCTACTCAAAAATACAAGTGCTTGTCTTCGTTTTTTAATTAGAATTTAAAGAAGTATTTAAGACGAGATTTATGTTAACAGTTGAATAAATTTTCAGGTTGGTTGTTTAAAACCTGAAAAATCCATTCCTGATGCTATTCTAAGACAAGCAAAAGGCCTTGCCATACTAACTGTTGCAAAGGTTGGGATGATGGTCACGTATAATGTTGGGACTGGGATAGTAATTGCTCGTCGTGATGATGGTACCTGGTCGCCGCCATCAGCTATTTCTACCTTTGGCATTGGATGGGGTGCACAGGCAAGCATCATACTGGCCAGTGAACAACACCTCTTATGAATTGGACTTGTATTAGATGCTTATAAAATTTCATTTCTACAGGCTGGTGGAGAGTTAACTGATTTTATAATTGTTCTTAAAACAAAAGATGCTGTTAAGAACTTCAGTGGAAATGCTCATATGTCAGTAGGTGCTGGCATTAGTGCAGCAGCTGGAATAGTTGGGAGAGCAGCTGAGGCTGATCTGCATGCTGGGGCTGGTGGATTTGCTGCTTGCTACACATATAGTAGAAGTAAAGGTAAAACTATAATATTTATTTTCTTGAGATGAATCATAACTTCGAATTGCTGGAAGAGAGATGATTATGATTAATAAATGCATTAGGTGCATTGCATTGGTACTTTGGAGTAGTTAAAATGATAAAAAAAATTTGGTGTTATGAGTAGTTGGGGAAATATGAGTCTTGAGTAATATCAAATATTTAGCTTGAGGTTAGTTATATGGTCATGCCATTTCTATTTCATTAATTGATTTCATTTTCTTAAGGTCAGATGTGGGAGATTTCATTTCAATTTATGATTGCTGTTAGTCCTCATGGCCAGTTTGTGCTTTGAGTTGGTTTCTATCTCTTGTTTTTTAACATGTCCAACTTGTTTTCCTTGCACGCCCTAAATAACATTATCAAATCCTACATTTCATGAAAATTTGGTAGCTTATTCCATTGGCAACTTATTTTTTTCTTGCTGTGGCATGATTCTTGCATTTTTTGTGTAGAGAAATATGTTGAAAATGCAGAGGGGTTGATATGCTGAAGTTCCACGTAATGGGTTTTTATTGGGGATCAGTGAAATAAATGACACAGCTTGAGACAATGCCAATGACAATCTGTGCATGATTACACCACAAAATTTAGAAGATTAGCAGTTACTTTGAGTTGCTTTTGAGGATGTTCAAGCTTTTATGAATTATATCTTATATTTTTCTCTCAATTTACTATTGAACTCCATTTTTTTTATACTAGATCTCAAACAGGTTTACCATGCCAATGAAAATCATCTAAGTGAAAAAAACCCAAGAACCATCTGAAGATGTGTCTTTCTTCTCATAGGAGCAAGGAAAAATGGATTGGTGGTGGCCTTTCTTCTCGCAGAATCCATATGAAGTTTTGTGGTTGTTGCTTGCCAAGTCATTTGTCTCATTAAATAAAAATGCTAAAATTTGCTTCTTGAACTTATTTATGAAAAAAATAAAAAAAGGGAAAGAAAAAAACAACTCTTATTGTAACGTATAACACCATGCTAAGTCTGATGGACAATGCAAACTTGTATATCTTTGATTGCATTAATAAAAGATATATCAATGAGGCTATCCTCCAAGAACAACACACGAGCTTAGTTACTGTGAGAATATAGGTCTTAGTTACTGTGAGAATATAGGTCCATTGAAGTGGTGATCATCATCATCAACATTTGTAGCCAGAATGGTCTCATTTTTGTTAATCTGCTGTAGAAATGACATCACACCTAATCCAAACCAATTCTAATTCCTATACTTTGTGTTGGATTTGAATGGGGATAGAGATTAAGATTGATTGCTAGTGTCAGTTGAACTTTGTAGTCACCAAGGATTACATTAACGAGAAGGAAGATATGTGAGGTGTTTCCACTTATATTTTTCATGTCATTTTGATAGTTCATGCCTTCAAGATAATCATATACTGCTGGATCAATGACCTTATCTCTATCGGCTCATAAAGGAAAGAAATTTATGCTAAATGGGCTGTGGCATGTCAATAGCAAATATAGTAACAACAAGGAGGTGATATGGGAAGAAATGAGAATGTTCAGATGCATGTATGATAAAATTATGTTGATGTGTGATGACAAGTTTACCATAAACAAGCAATGATAAGTCTACCTAGATATGAGGTGACATTAAAATCCACTAGAAACTTTCTGAAAGGTTAGTTACATAAATGTTACACTTGGGAAGTTGTGTAGATAACTTTTCTTTGTATAGTTTTTTAGTTTCACAAGAAAAATCCTCTTAAATGAGAGATCTATATGATATGGGAATCATATCATAAAGGAATTAATCAATTTGATTGTTCACTTCAAAGAAATTGTCGTGCCTAAGCTTTCCTCTCAAATTGTGTATGGATCAGAAGATTAATTTAATTGATGATTTTGAATTGTTTAATTTTTTGATGGAGATTGTCAGTGATTGTGTATTTTAGATATCACCGTTGAGATCAAAGAGGAGTCCATTGGGGAAGAAGGATCATCAATCAGAGGCTTGGTGATTAAGATTGGGAAGTAAGAAATTTGAACCGTTGGATTGAAATATATATATATATATATATATATATATATATATATATATATATATATATATATATATATCTATATATAGCAATTTACTATAAGATAGGGATGAGTCTTGAATAAACTTATTTTGGATGAGTTTGTATTTGAATTAACTTTGGATTAGGAGATATTCTGATGTATTCATTCTTTAATTTAAAAGTACCTAGTTTGCTATTTATAGTTGGGATTCTCTTTTTAGTGGAATATGTTAGAAATGAAAAAGAAAGGACTATCTCTGCTATAATTGTCTATAAATAGCTAAATTTCTGTAATAAAATTCAATTCGAATTCTCTCATATTCTATCTATTTTCTCCAATCCCTCTCCTGCCTGTACTGTTCCCTAGATGGGTCTAAACAACTGTCATAATTGCTCTGATGCTGCCGACATCCCTCCAAATTCTACAGAATTCTTATTTATCATTGCCTGCCTCCTTTCTATGTCCAGCTTGTTGCCACCGCCCTATAGTCTCCAGAGAAATTGACAGTCGCTATCAAGCTATGTGGTTTCTTTCCTGCTGCCATACTTCAGCCTGCACTGAGGAAAAATTATGTTCTGATTGATGTTTATGGCAACCAGGTAGGAAAACTACTGTTTAACAGCGATCCATTACTTAGACAGCAATCTGTGTTGCTGCCCAATGTGGGAAAAAACATGCTAATTGCTATTTTGACATAAAATAAAGGTATAAAACAGCAGTTAGCAGCTGTACTGAGAACTCAAAATCAGAGATGGAACTTGCTGCCCACAACAAGAACAGGAAAATATTAGAGGGAAGCCATCTACTACAAGAAATCAGATTCATAGATCGCTTAGGGTTCCTTCAAAAGAAATATCTAAGTCTTGTTCTTTACATTCTAAAGTTGTATCATGAACTCGTTTCATAATGATAAGAGGTTAGCATTGCATAACAATACCATGTTAGAACATTCATAAAATACAACTCTTTTATGAACGAATTATATAAATAATGTAGCATTTGATTTCATATTTATTGCATCGTTAATTCCAATATGACATGTGATAACATGTTCAAATAAAGTAGGTAATGACATGCCATCCTGCAAAAATACAAATTAGACTTGAACTTGTGTTCCTCTCATTGGCCCTCTTAATATCATTGTTTATTGGTTCCAAAGTTCTTAGTTTTGGAAACGTCCATCTAAATTTTTAACTAACGATCGACTGGAGCATTTAACTTTAATACTTTTACAGTGATTTCATGATGCATCAAGAAGCTAAAGAAACTCATATACGGTCTGCATACTGTGAAAGATAAGTTGCGTGTATTCTTGTACTGAAGTAGTCAAATCAAATAAAATTTTACCAGCATGCATTATATAATTTTATAAAATTACAATTAAGTCATGTTATTGTGCATATCTAATTTCTAGTGAGTAAATAAGGAATTGATATTTAAGTTTAGTGCAGCAAAAATGAGAATGTTATGATGGATGTGTGATACAGCTAAAAAAGATGAATATTAAAGCACAGTTGTTAGTGACGTTCATCAAAAATAAGATAATTACAAATAAGTTTTGATGATGGCTAAAAATCGCACCTATGAGATCAGTAGATAAAATTTATATTTTAGCTAATTTAAATGTATATAAATTATTTAAAACAATTCAAAAAGACTATATTTAACAAATACTGCATGAGTGCTTTACTGTGTTGAAGCTGTAGTGAGGTTCCTTTGCCTGTATTGTCTGCAGGTGCATTTTTGGGTTGTTCACTAGAAGGCAGCGTTTTAACCACAAGAACTTCAGAAAATTGCCGCTTCTATGGATCTACAACAATTAATGCATCTGATATCCTCCTCGGCGCATTGCCCAGGCCTCCTGCAGCCGCCGCCCTTTACAGTGCTCTTTCTGATTTGTTCCAGAAGCTGGAAAACTGATCTATCTGTTAAACTGATTAGCTCTTCACATGGAGAAATTATTAGATATGGTCTACACATACATGGTTTTATGTGCAAAGAAGTCAAAGCACAACTATGTATGTATGTTTATCTGGTTGAAATCAAGAAGCAGCCGTCAAGTTCTTTACACGTGTGAATTTGCGATTAAATTTATTTAATTGTTCCAACAAAAAAAAATAGGCAACTGCTTAGTTTCTTACTCCATATTTTTTGGATGTATACAGTGAGTACACAGCCTTTTGCTACATAACGAGTACACATCTACGTACTCCGATATTGCGCACATAGAGCTACATATGGCAATGAATGTATTGACTCTGCTTTTATGGATCAATGTTGATTTTGCTTCTCCATTTTCATTTCCCATTCTTTGTTTTTCTGTAAATATCAGGTGTATTAAACTTATGTACAGTTAAGCAACTAATAACTCAAAATGATTAATTTGTCTATAACTATGTTATGTTATTTCTTATGGATGAAAGTGATTATGATTCTTGAACTGTTTCTCTGTGAAGCGCAATAGTTGTCTAAGAGATAGGGATAGCTAAAAGTGTCTTTCTTGTGTAGCAGGTTTTTATTAATGCTTATTGCTTTTGGCTTGGAGAGAGAGAGAGAAAGAGAGAGAGAGAGTATTTTTTTTTTTTATATTTTATATTATATCTGGAGTAAATATACCAATATATAGTGATAATTAGGCTAAATTTTTAAACTAAATATCATTAGTGATTTAATTAGCTAATTAGGCGGAAAAAAAAAAAAATAATGAAATAGCCAATCGACCGACGGATCTGTCACTAGCCAATGATCAAGGATCATTTACTTAATTTTTTTTTTTAAAAAAAATCGACAGTCCCATTTTTTGATTTACTTAAGTGCTTGTCTGTAATAGATAATGTTGTTAGGGAGAAAAGAACACGGAGTTCAAGTTATAGCGTTAGACACTATTATATTTATTATTTTAAAAAATGAGTAAATGATATCCCTAAAATAGTAATGCTTATGTCCTATTTCTGATACTCTTTAATTAACTAATTAAATTAACATGCAATAAATTATCAAAAAAAAGGGAAAGGTCATTTTAAAATACAGATTGAGAATAAAATATCATATAATACTTAGCATCCTCTAATTTATAAGAAGAAGCATATAAGAATAGAAGTTTTCTCAAGCACATCAAAATCGGCCTAAAAGCACAAGCTAACATATATGAGACACAAGTACACAGTAGGATTAATACAACAATAGCATAAACACACAACATGACATCAAACAACAGCCTCCAGAAACATCACACTCTACGTGCACGCAACTGAGGACACGTCGACCTATTATGCCCCATGGTCTTACAAACAGCACACGCCCTGGTACTTTTAGGAATGTTCTCATCCATAGTATTTTTAAATCTGCTTGCCCTTGGCCTTCCGGACTTTCGTCCTAATATTGGGGTATAAGTTTCAGAATCGCCTTCCGGATGTAATCGCCCCCTCCCGATCGTACAACATGAAACTCTCCCGGTAGGTACTACTATAATTTTGCAAAGAGTAATAGACGTCGCGTGGTTTAGGTGGCGCTCAAACCGCAATCACGTGCACAAGGTAGTGATAAGACTGTGGTCGTACATGCTTGCACTCATAGTTCTCAGAAATTTCAACTTTGTGGGTTCGATTGCTAACATCAAACACTACTCGATGCTAATTTAATAGTGTGTAATCTTTGTGCCTCGCTCATTAGCAATAAGTGTAGCTTTAATGCGAGGGAAAACAAGTTTTCTTGTTGCCTTTGTAGAGCTTTTTCAAGATGTTTTGTGAAAATGAAACTATATTATAGTAAACCGCCATAATCGAGCTTGAATAGGTAAACCACGCACGCAGCACACCGCTGAAGCACCCGCCAGATTTGTCGCCATTGTGCCATACTGCACCGTTATCATGAGTTTGAGTCCACCGCTTGAACATCCCATGAAACTAGCCGCCGATGCCTCTTGCTTAATATTCTTGTATGCCATGTCCTTTTGAAAATGGATGTCATCTGTTTCGCAACATACATTTTCTCGACACATGAATTGACATCGTATGCCAAGTTGATATCGCTTCTTGAAGTTCTCCGAAATGGCGAAAACGTAAACGCGACCCATGGAAAGATTTCACCACGGACCGACATGCCCTCAGACGAGATGAAGCATAGATCACCTCTCGTAGACACTAAAGGGATCAAGTCCTGAAGAGTTTGCAAAAACCAAATCCAAGACTCGATGCTTCTGATTCAACCACTGCAAAGGCCAGTGGGAATAACCCATTGCGCGATCCCAACAAAGATAGAGTTCGATACTTACCAGAGAAAAGTCCCATCAATAACCGCACAATATCGCCAACCACGATTGACGGCTCAAATGACCGTAATGCCTGCTCAAGTCTATTCGATTACATCGTAATGATAATCAACATGATAAAACAGCCATAAATTTTCCCAAAGCTCGTAAGATTCCTCCCAACCGCCAAAATTGCCTTAATCGATTTTCTGCATCCCAAGCCTTCATATAAGAAACTCAGATATTGAACTGACTCTACCAATAATCTCCCTTGAGATCCAACTGCCGGTAGGTTGATGAAATAACTTATAAATCGTATCACTGTCCAAAGATTAAGAATTGAATGGCGCAGAATCTGATGGGAGCCAACTGAACCAATTCTCCAAGTTCCACCTAGCCTCTTAATTGAGCAGGCATGTAAACGCCACAAACATGGTCTCAGGGTCGAATGGCATGTACAAAGACAAGAAATCTTGATTTGCTTGAGGCATATATGACATATTCAACATTGTTTATAATCATACCAAATAGCAAATTGCAATCGCTTATCATGAAAGCACATACCTTCCACTAATGCCTGGGATGCAATTTCGTCTTGAAGATTGAATCATCGATGGCCATCAAATGCAAGATCTTCATCCCATTGGTGGTCCGACGCGATATAATCATTATTATGTATAAAATGCTCTCGATGACTCGTTCTCCTTGAAAATCGACAATCAAATCTCATATGAGATGGTTCTCGCCGCCTTAAATCATCTCCGTGAGTCAATATAATCTCATCATCATCACTACTATCTCCACTAAAGTTTCATATTCAACATTTACATCGGATGGTGGGTTTACATCATTATCTTGTGGGTCACCCATTTGAGAGAGCCAAGTAAAATATTCATTTTCCTCGCTGCAGCCTCATATATCTCCCTTTGAGTACTTATTTGAGGAGGACCTATTATGTAATCTGTGCTGATCCCACCACTTCGATGGTCGACTACGTTGCTAACCAATCTATCTCCACATGGGAGTTGCTCAGATGCAACATACACCACAAGAGACTGTGAACATGCTGCATTAATAATAGTCTCACAAACTTCATCATCATTAATGTGTGTCGCAATAAATCCCAACAGAAAACGATCGATTAACGAGAATTTTGATGGATCTAACTTCAACGACCTCATAACTTTTCTCGTAATTCCAAATTTAATCCGTCGTGAAACTTGGATTGACGATTTCTTCCACCAATATATGTTGGAATGAACTCATCACTTACTCTGAGTTCACCATCATAATAAAGAACAATAAATACACTATCTGAACTCATCACAGCTTGTAAAATCAGTATTCGAACTGCTACCTATTATGCACAAAAAATCCTGCATTAATATATGACAAAGATGACTAAAATACTTACGCATTCAAGCCATCACTCGATCCTAATATTTCAACTAAACAAATGTAATCCAACCAATCGCAATATGACAAATAAAATCCAAATCCTCATTCTCTTTGAAAGCAAAAAATAAAACATCCCTAAACTACACATACATCCTAAATAAAAAAAATAGAACATCAAAAAAAATTAAGCTTTCCTACATAAAATTATAATTTCGATCGATCACGATCTCCTAAACCCTAAATTAAACTACACATACACATTTCCTAAATAAAAGAAATAACTTTGCGCAAAAAATGAAACTTTCCTAAATAAAAATTGCGCACATTTTCAGATCGATCACAAATCTCATAAACCCTAAAATTAACTACACATACACACTTCCTAAACAAAAAAAAAGGGGATACACATTGATGAAAACATAAGTAACTAGAAAATCCAATATTTATACAAATAGTATTGAGATCAAAATAAATAAAATAAAATAAATCTAGTATAAAAAAATTTTAGTTACTAGATCCACCATATTCAAGGTGAGACTATCATTCGTTCTATAATAATGTAATATGATTCATATTCTCATCAATATGCTATTAACCAAACAAAAATGCCTAGAACAACTAGTGATTGCAGAAAACCCTTTAAGAACCTATAGACATTAGACAAAAAATGAAGCTTTCCTAAATCAAAACGGTGCACAATTTCAGATCGATCACAGATCTCTTATTAATATCATAACAATTACTAAACTAACTTAATAAACTCATACAAAATACATTTCTTCGCTTGGGGTTAGAAATACCTAAATCGAAAATAAACCTTCCAAGCTATTTTCCACGGCGAACTTCTCTCGACGAAGCACCTTGGCCTACTGACTTCGGCGAGGTGGATCCTACGCAAGAACAAGTCGGATCAGATCCGGCTACACAGAAAATAAACGAAGAGAATATGAAACCCAGAGCTTGCTCGGTTTTCATCCTAATTAGAAGAGCCGGGCCGCCATCACGGGCGACCGATTGACGGATGCCTCACGCCGACCGGGCAATTAGGCCTATTTTGTTAATTTTTTTTTACCTGCCTAATTAACTAATTAAATCACTAATCAGATTTAGTTTAAAAATTTTACCGTGATAATTATAGAGTGCATAGTATAATATTATGTACAAATTGTTATGATCGCAGTTTGTTATCATCGTTGTCGTCAGTTATTGCTGTCAAGGTTTATATTAAATTTATTTTATTTTAAGTTATGTAAAAAGATAATTTTTTATATTTATTTATATAAATAAATACTGTAAAATATTTCAAAGGTATGATTTTTCTTTCTTTTATATCTTGAATATTTTGAGGCTTTGAATCCCGAACGCGTCAAACAAATGTCGCCTCAAACGATTCCTGACAGCGTATTTATTAAAGGCAAATACAGGTGGAAGTCTCTTATATTCTGTTGATATATATATATATATATATATATATATATATATATATATATATATATATATATATATATATATATATATATATATATATATTAGACTATTCGCTACTATAAATGTATGAAAAATAAAATTTTTTTTTTTTAAAATAAGTATTAAATAAATATAAATTTAAAGTTTAAATATATTTTTAAAAAATTTAAGTTTAGGTATAGTCATTTCATAAGTAGGTGATTGATTAGTTACTTCATCTTTGAGGAGGTTATATTCACTCGGCCTAAAGCTACTCGTCCGATTATTGGAGGATTGAGTTGCCGGTTTAAAACCGGTCTGATAATTTGGCAATCGATTTTAGTTATATAGCTAAATTATACTTTTCTTGTTGTTTTTTTTTTTGAAAAATAAGAAATATTTATTGTACTAAAACTGTATTTGTCTGTAGTCTGCAATTATAAATTCAATCGGATATCAATAATAGTAGTAGTACTAGTATTAAATTAAAAAATTAAAACTACTTAAACTAGTTTTTTGGAAGAGTTATGTTGTAGTAAATGAAACAATAAATTATTTTATATAAACGATTTGCATAAGTATACAAATACACAAAAGAATTTTCATTCATATTTTAAATAGATCCAGTTATAAGTACACAAAATACACATAAATCTCCATAAACTATTGCCTATGGTGATGTCTATACGCACAGAAGTACCCGAGGCGTGTACAATGACGATCAATACGAGACATCATGTGGTCCCTGATCTTGGCCTACAACATTAGAACCCAGTCCTGACTACGAGTCTCCTAAATGCACCTAATCTCGTGAAGGTGCAACGTCTATATGGTGCTAAGACTGAGAGCTTTGTTGATAAGTGGAATTCCCTGGATCAACATAAGTAGATGGGCCCACACCCATGTCAGTTGCCTGTGTAGTCAGAGCTGAATCATACTCATGTGACATATGCTCTGATGTGACGAGATGAAGCCTGTAATCGCTAATGTGTGTGCGCAATCTCAAATCATGGCATATCTTTTCATACCTATTTATAGCCATATGAAAGTGTGAGTCATTTGGACGTCCAAAGAAAGGCTGGAATATGTCCTCCGTCACTAAGATATGCTCCACATATATTAAAAAATTGTAAAATGTTATTATGAAAAATTGTAGACAGAGATACCTAAGAAAATTTGTAGTCAGTACTATTATCTTACATAGGCTCGCTTAGTAAGTGCTCTGGGGTAGTATGTCATTAGTGGATTAATAAGGCCCTTCAGCAAGTACAACGAAGCCCATGACCTGAACCATAACATGTACTGGTGAAGGGCTTGCTATACATCTCCATCAGTGTCATCGACAACGACAATGTGATTCCTCTGACCCTCCCAATTAGTGATGTATAACTGATGGTACTGAACCCAATCGATATCAGCTTTCCCTCGACCATCAACTCTTTTGAAGCTGGGATCCATCGACGCGACACCAATGCATGATAAGTATCCAAACTAACGAAGAACTTTGTTAGGAAGGTGCCACTCCACCCTCTTCCAACTGATAATGGGAACACATGCTAGCCATATAGCCTCGCCAGCAAGATAGATATCCGATAGGAGAGCTCTGATTAGAATATCATACGGCTCCTAAGTAATCTGCATGCAAGAGTAATTATTACTCAGTATTGCGTTAAATTCAGAAAAAATAGATTTAACATTTAAGAGTAGTACTTGGCTCAGTAGTAGTCCATCAAGCTCATCCCGATAAATCCAAAGACTAGATCTGGAGCAGCAGATGACAATCAGCCATGTTGGCCCTCCTTGGTCTAGTTGACTCATGCCTCAGATAAAGATTGTTCTTTTATTAAGAATGTGATAAATATATCTAGATCTTCTAGCAAAGGGAGATACATTAAGTGCACCTCTGAACCTAAAATATATTATAGTAAAAAACTTCCTAAAAGAAATAGTATATATGCTTGTAAATGTCTGCTATATCTGTGAGGTCAATGTAAGACTATCTAAAAATGTCCACCGTAGCCATCTAAGCGGCATACGCGTATGGGTGTGTGCTTGACCCATCCAAAAAATAGAATGGATCTTTGGACGTCATGATATACGTGCTAATGGTGCCCACTCATTAACTTATTGCGTAGAAGCAGCTACCGCCATCACTTTCCCTCTCCAACTATAATAGGTCCAATGATCGGTGGTCCATCAACACGCAAGCCCAAGATCATCGCAACGTTCAATGTAACAATCATCTCTCCTACAACTAAGTGAAAAGTGTTGGTATGAGGAGACCAATGCTCAACTAATGTAGTCAATAAGTGATGGTTCAGTCAAGACCGACTAACACAAGATGAATGCACGAGGCGATATGAATGCGGCAGTAACGGGCCACTGAGATGTGAAGTCGCTTCAAAATAGTGCGTAAATGTAAAGAAAATAATGTTAATTCATGTTATTAGTGAAAATATTTTGATAGAATGTACTAGAAATTAAACTCATATCGAATCCGGATGCGCGACCCTATATCTGCCATGTAAGAAGGCTATGCTAGGATGAATCTCTAAAGGTGTTGGATCTGGTGCATCATTGACCATCTCATCACGCCTCATCCGCCGACGTCTAGTCAGCCTGGAAGGCTCCTTGGCCATCGTACCTAAGGCAGAAGAACAAAGAAAAATGGACAATGTTAAAAGTCATTAATATTTATATTGTGCTAAAATATGAAATAATTTTAAATATTCGTTAACCCTATGTACATGAAATTTTGTTACACGATCCATACTAACCTTCTACCGCCGGTTGTGGGCACAATGTCCCAATGACCAACCGATTATATACCGCATATACGACCGCTTGTCTCACTCTCGCCCATTGTGTTCTTATATCGAATTTGTACGGTCTACCCGATCTTATTTTAACATTGGTGGCGCAGTGATCCTCGCCCGCATCAAAGTCCACCGTTATTTTGATCTAGCGTAACATGATAGTTCGGAGCGCTCATACATTATCATAATGTAATATGACACGAAGCTAAATGATTCACCCAATGGACTAAAGTAGCAATAGAATGACCACATGACATGTGATAAATCAATGTTCAGGTATAACTAAATGAACTGAACTGCTCAACTATGAAGTCAACTCTGAAGGATTGATAACCCATTTCGAACACTTGCACTTCATTAGCATTGATATTGACTGGTTGTGGATAGTGTCTAGTCTCACACTTGAATCTGTTGAGCACAGCCTATGCTCTAAAAGAGAATGTAAATTCATTAGTTGGTTCTCCCAAGTCCATGATATTGGCTCTCTTATAATAAACCCACAATGTTATAATAAATCGCTGTGATCAGTGCTTAAATTGGCAATCCCAGTGCCCGTTTGAGAACTCCATTGAAACATTTAGATGCATTTATCATCATAGTACCATATCACTTACCGCCATCATGAACCAATGACCACTTGCACACATTATGCTCTATTAACCATTGATATGCTTAGACTTTGATATTTTTTATGTCTGTCATGTGTCGATTGAATATGTTTATGTCATCTGCACTGTAGACATATACATTTTCTTATATAGAAATTCTACATCTGCAATACCCATTATTCTCACTGCTTTTTTGAAGTTCTCCCTCAGATGCCTTAAGCAATGACGATGTGTAGCCCAAGGGAATATATCTTGACAACCACGTACCAACCCCACATTCGTATATGAGATAATACATAAATCACTCCTTGCTAAAATAATAGGCAGCAGCTGCTGCATGCACATAATGAATCAAAGCTAGGACTCATTATTTTTAGATTCAACTACAGAGAAAATAAGCAAAAATAATCCATTGTTAGCATCAATACCAATAGCCGTGAGTAGCGTACCACGATACTTTTATAGTAATAATGTTCCGTCCATGCTCAGAATAAGATGACAAAATTCCTAACCTGATATTGATGGTCCAAATGCCCAAAATAATATTTGAAACCTACATGTATTTGATGATAAAATTCTATAAATAGTTCCTGGCAAAACAGAACATAATGAATCCATGAACAGTCCAAGAGAGCCGTACGAGCCCTCCCAACTCTTAAATATTGCTCTGATACTCTTATACCACGCATCCCATGCTTTCATGTATGACACTTTAATATTAAATTTTGATTCCATCCTTCCAATGATCTCCCTTTGTTTCAAGTCTATCTGAGATCACATAACTGACATTATGAAATAACTAATGAACTTAGACGTGCATTGACGATGTCCAGAACCACTGATAGTGCTGATGCATGTATGCGGTGCACCTAATGTTGATATCCTCCAAGCACCTCCCAACCTTTTGCTCCTGCTACAATGCATGCACCATTGACATGATCTGCTAAGATTGCTATGTTATGCACATACAACTATAAAATTCTTTTGATTTGAAGTAATGGTGATAAAGTAAACATTATTTATTATTGACCAACCAGAGACTGCAAATTGAAGCTCATTCTTATTTGAGAAACACATATATTCATATAATTCAATTGGAACTTCGATATCATCTACAAAACTTGTACTATTAGATGAACCATCAAACACAATATCTGCATCCCAATATTTTGTGGGTTGACATGTGCGTACATAGTCGTTGTTACAGATCATATCATCATCATTTGCAGAATTTCGGATTGAATGATTCCTAATTAACTCATGACTAGCATTATTGTCACATAAACTATTATTACCAAGGAAATAATCCTCCTTATCATCGCTATCATCAGATGCATCACTTGATTCACTATTCATTATGCGTACTCATCATCAGATAGGAATCTAGATGCACTGGGCTACTCATGCAACTTTGCTTCGACGGGCATCTGAGTTATGTGTAAAGAAAGTCAACATCATTAAAACAAGATGTGAGATAAGTTGAACCATAAAATCAAGACACTAACAGTGCTTTTAAGATAATTGCTAACACGTTAGCTCCACTATAAAGTTATATATATCATAACATAGAGATCTCAGCACTTTCTGTTTTAAATCTTCTAACCTTGCATGACGCGAGACTCACATAAGATGATTTCTTCCACTGACATAACTTGGAATAAACTGATCATCAACGATCAGTTGTCCATCGTAGAAAAGGATCAAGAAATGAGCTCTTGACTCATCGTAAAGTATGCTCAGCAACCAGCCTATAGTATTGGATGAACAAAATGCACATACTAAAGCAAAAGTCATTATGTGTGAAGTTAAATATAAATAATTTAGTGCTCAATAATGTTTAATAAGCAAATAACATTAAAGACTAAACATCCACACATTATAAAAGCCTAAACACCCACACATCCTATACCATAATCCTAATTACAAAACCCTAAACATTCACACATTACAAAACCCTAAACCTCTACGCATTACAAAATCCTAAAAATCCATATATTACAAAACTCTCTACAAAACCCTAAACATCCACACATCCTATACCATCACTAATTTAATTTAAATAAATACTAAACATAATCTTAATTTAACTTTGAACATGCTGATTCTTTTTACACTACTACTAAGGCACAAGTTAAATTCAGGAACAATGAAAAGTTGATAAAACAAATCAACAATTCCTTCAAGTCTCATTGGGAGGGATAATATTCACATAGAAAATAACAAGATCAATGCAGTGCACCTTACACATTTGAACATTTTCTTTATGAGCTACACAAAGAGGATCATCTTACTATTTTGATCTACAAATTAATACAATGCACCCTACACATTTAAACATTTTCTTTATGAGCTAACATACATTAAGTATTGTATGCACAGTTTAACTCTTATAGATAGATTTTTACTTAATATTCTCTTGGTATATAACATTGAATAAACTTCAAATAACTAAATCAAAGTTCCCTAAAGCTCAATCAAAAGTCTTCTTTAAGCTATGATATATGATTTATCATAGTCAATCCAATATTGTGCAAAATGGAAGATTAGGGAGAACCTAATATTTACCTTAGGGAGCCGGTCGCGTGCAAGGTGGAGCGGGGAGTTCGAGGTGGAGCGGGATGGTCATGATGGTCGACAGTCATCGCTGTGGTCGGGAGAAAAAAAGCAAAGATTCGGTCATGGGGTCTACCACGCGAGCTGATGCATAAATATTCCGCTTGAAGCCAATCGACCGATTATCAGGCGATTGGCTACACGCCTAAATCTAGTCGCTGACATGAGACTAGATATTGGCGTAGTTGCTATTAAAGGCGATCGGTTTTAAGCCACCTACGATGAGGTGGTTGCCCACTTATCGACTTTTTAAACTTAATTTTTTTTAAAATATACTTAAAATTTAAATTTATATATTTTTAATACTTATTTAAAAAAAAAACTTCATGAAAGATAAGCCACTAATGATAGATTTAGTCGTGCATGGGGAGCATTTGCCTCCATTAAAATTTTAAATAAATTTATATTCAAATTGAATGATTTGATGTGACGAACTCATTGGTGTCATGAGAGGATCAATTTGAATCTAAACGAGTTTAAATCAAATTCTTAAATTATATTTAGAAGCTTTGAAGCATTAATGAAAGGGGTAGATGTTGTAAAATCTAGTTATTTGTAGTTAAATTAAACAATTTGATGAGATAAATCCATTAAACTTAAGATTACTTAATCCGAGATTGTTAAGTCATCTAAATATTGTAAGAATGATCTATGATCAAAGGATTGAATATGGATCGTCCAAGGGAGTTCTTTTAAATTTTGGCTGAATTTATTTTAAATTACTCTCAAAATTTTATAAATAGAATTTTATTCTCACTATGATAGATATAAAAAAGGAAAGAGCTAAACCTAAGAGCTTGATGTCAGTTATTATCAATAGCCTCATCATTCTATACTGACAACCATCGTTGACAACCATTGAAAGTCATCCTAACCACTATGAATTTCTGTTGTAACCCAATCAATACCATAAGGCTATTATGACATTATTATTTCTATGTCATTGTCATCTAACTTTTGCACGACTCACAATCTTGTAACACCATCTTCTTTAGTTAAAGAAAAGGTTAAAATTCTATAATTTTATTTATATAGCATATTATTTTGACAGGACCAAGCCTCGTAATTTTTTTTCTCTCTTTAGACTTTTCCATCTAAGAAAATTATTCTCTTATATCCTTCTTTATTATTTGTTTGTGCTAGCTTTCATATAATGCTAAGACATAATATTTTTAATCTAATATCGTGAATTTTCTAGCATGCAATAATATATATATATATATATATATATATATATATATATATATATATATATATATATATATATATATATATATATATATATATTAGTATATTTTCTATAATTTGAAAAATTTCATAATAAATATTTGATTCTTTATAAAATAATTATTTTCCCTATAAAAAAATAATTTCTAACTCTTATCATTTTCACCTATCATCAAAAAAGTTTTGGGCATTAATGTTAGACATCATGATATAGCCTTCTTTGATATATATATATATATATTTGACCTCTATGCATGATACACCAGTCAAGTCGACTTCAAAATCCAAATTCGACAAACTTTTGATGTAATAGCTTGCAAGTCAGAGCTAAGATGCACCAAACATCACTAAAATAAGTCAAAATGATCTCTGATTGACAAACAGACTTCTTCATCATGTTCAGAACATCAAAATTTATTAGAATATAAATATTGTATAATCTAACAATCAAGCGATTAAGCTGTCAATGTGCTGACGCATATATCAGAGTCAGAAGACTGCGACGATGCCCAAATATCCTCGATCAACAAACAAGACTTGTCCATCATATTTAGAATATCAAAATTGGCTATAATATAAATATTGTACACTCTAACGATCAACCGATCAAGCGATCAAGTTGTCAATGTGTCGACATGCATATCAGAGTCGGGAGACTGCGACGATGCCTAAATAACCTCCAATCGAAGAACAAACTTGGCCATCACATTCAGAACATCAAAATTAATCATACTATAAATATTGCATAATCTAATGATCAACCAATCAAGTGACCGAGTTATCAATGCGCCGACAAGCATATCAGAGTCGGGAGGTTGCGACGATACCCAAATGATTGCTGATAGAAGAACAGACTTTGCCATCACATTTAGAACATCAAAATTGATCAGGATGTAAATATTGCACAATCTAATGATCAACCGATCCAGTGATCCAGCCATCAATGTGCCAATGTGCATATCGGAGTTGAGAGATTTTGACGATGTTCAAACAAACTCCGTTCATGAAATTGATCAAGTCATTAGCTTTGAAATGTCGGAATCTATCAAACGAACTGTTTACACTCAATTCAGATAAGTCTGAATATCGAGCTATTGGAAGTGACAATGAGCATTTTTGAGCTGAAATTGTGTAATTTGACGCTGTCGTGAACCAAATGGCCTCCGATCGTGAAGCGGAGTGCAACAAGTTCAAAATATTAGAATAATCTAAAATCAATGTATATATTAACTATATAATAATGTTATCATAAAATTCATATTGGGATTAATTAAATACTAAAAAGAAATTTATTAATTAGTTTATATCCTACCTAAGATTAACCGACCCTAAATTTTGAGAAAATATTACGTCCATAGTCCGCACGTAGCTACGTGCGGACTCCAATCCTGACCCGATGCATGTCCAGTGGTTTTTTTTCCCATTTTAGCACTTAACGACCATGGCGGATGGGCGGTGACATTTACCATTATCTTGGCACCCGGCGCCTCATTCAAATAGCGAGAGAAGAAAAATGAGACAGGCATCGTTCGACATTCCTCCCGTGCATGATAGTTTAAGGCTTTCTTTGCTAGCTCAGCTCCCGCTCTCGATCGGCAAACGTCCGGCCGTCACTCAGTGGTTTAACAAATCTTGCGAATAACTTCCATTGAGGTATTGTAGGCGACTATATGAGGTATTTACACCTGTGTTCCCGAACTTTAATGAATTTAGGGTTTTCTCTGTTCTTCTCACCGTCCAATATGTGAACATTTTAGAACATTTGAGTTCTTTAAATGAACGGGATATATTTTAGTAGTTTTTGGAGATGTTTTTCATGTGTACTCTCTATACTATCAAGATGGTACACACCATTATTTTCAAATTTTTGAACTGATTATCATTGTGAAATGTTTAGTATATCACATGGTAGGATGTTTGATCATATTTTAAGATGAATTCTGTGGCTTGATTAGGGATGATAGTATGTTCAGTCGATGGCATTAAAATTTATTTGTAGGTTAATTTTTGGTTATTTGCTTGATTTTGCATGTGTACTCTTTGTACTCTTAGAAGAGTACAACCCATTTTGACTTTTTTTTAATACTTATGTCCCCGTTTGGATAGAAAATGCTCAGTACATGGCTTATGAAGCAGATTGAAGGCTCATTGCTTAGTTTTAGGAGGTTTTTAAATCTCTACTCTCATGAGAGTACAGAGCATTTTGGTCATTTTTTTCTAGTTTCTTTGGCCTGTTTAGAGGAAATATGTTCATTACAATCCATTAGGAATAACTGATTGATTAGTTTTTTAGTGTTATTTTACATCTGTACTCTCTGTACTCTCTTGAGAGTACATCGCCATTTTTTCCAATTTCTTTGGTTGTTGATTATGTTCATTACATTCCAGTGGAAGCAATTTAGTGGCTGTTTGGATAGTTTCTGGGAGAATTTTACATCTATACTCTCTGTACTCTCATAAGAGTACATATAATTTTCTCAATATTTTTACAATTTATTTTGCTTGGATGGAGAGAATATGGTCATTACATTCCATTAGAAGTAATTTTATGGCTATTTTTTCCAATTTCTTTGGCCTCGTTGTTGAGATTATGTTCATTATATTCTATTGGAAGCAATTTGGAGGGATGTTTGGATAGTTTTTGGGAGATTTCTGTATATGTACTCTCTGTACTTTCATGAGAGCAGAGCATTTTGGTCATTTTTTAGTTTCTTTGGCCTGTACGGAGGAAATATGTTTATTACAGTCTATTAGGAATAATTTGGAGGCAGTTTGATTAGTTTTTTATGTTATTTTTCATCTGTACTCTCTGCACTCTCTTGAGAGTACAGACGATTTTGGCCATTTTTTTCAATTTTTTTGGCCTGTTTGGAGGAAATATATTCATTACATTACATTGGAAGCAATTTGGAGGGATGTTTGGAAGGTTTTTGGGGGATTTTTATCCTCTCAGTACTCTGAGTCTGAGCAGTCATTTTTTTTTTGTTTCTTTGGCCTGTTAGGAGGAAATATGTTTATTACAATCCATCAGGAACAATTTGGAGGCTGTTTGGTTGATTTCTTAGTGTTATTTTGCATCTGTACTCTTTGTACTCTCTTGAGAGTACAAATGCTTTTGTGAACATTTTTTTTTCTTTGGCTGTTGTTGATTATGTTCATTACATTCAGTGAAGCAATTTGGTGGTTTTGGATGGTTTTAGGAGATTTTGCATCTGTACTCTCATGAGAGTACATAGCATTTTGGTCATTTTTTCATGTTTCTTTGGCCTATTTGGAGAAAATATGTTCATTACAATCCATCTAGAATAATTTGGAGGCTATTTGGTTAGTTTTTTTAGTATTATTTTGCATCTGTACTCTCTGTACTCTCTTGAGAGTAAAAATAATTTTGTGGACATTTTTTGAGTTTCTTTGGCCTGGTTGTTTAGATTATGTTCATTACATTCCAATGGAAGTAATTTGGTGACTGTTTGGATAGTTTCTGGGTGATTTATGCATCTGTACTCTCTATACTCTCATGAGAGTACATAGCATTTTGGTCATTTTTTTCCTATTTCTTTGGCATGTTTGGAGGAAATATATTTTTACAATTCATCAGGAATAATTTGGAGGCTGTTTGGTTGGTTTTTTAGTGTTATTTTGCATCTGTACTCTCTTGAGAGTACATATGATTTTGTGGACATATTTTTCAATTTCTTTGACGTAGTTGTTCAGATTATGTTCATTACATTCTAGTGGAAGCAATTTGGTGACTGATTGGATAGTTTCTGGGAGATTTTTGGATCTATACTCTCCATACTCTCATGAGAGTACATAGCATTTTGGTCAATTTTTTCCAATTTTTTTGGCCTGTTTGGAGGAAATATGTTCATTACAATCCATTAGGAACAATTTGGAGGCTGATTGGTTGGTTTTTTAGTGTTATTTTGTATATGTACTCTCTGTATTGTCTTGAGAGTACAGATGATTTTTGCCAATTTTTTCCATTTCTTTGGCCTGTTTGGAGGAAATATGTTCATTACATTCCATTGGAAGCAATTTGGAGAGATGTTTGGATGGTTTCTGGGAGATTTTTGCATCTGTACTCTCTGTACTCTCATGAGAGTACAATGCATTTTGATCATTTTTTCCAGTTTCTTTGGCCTGTTCGGATGAAATATATTTATTACAATCCATCAAAAATAATTTGGAGGCTGTTTGGTTGATTTTTTAGTGTTGTTTTGTATCTATACTCTCTATTTAGATGGTTTTTGGAGGATTTCTGTATCTGTACTCTCTGTACTCTCATGAGAGTAAAAAGCATTTTGGTCATTTTTTTCTTGTTTCTTTGACATGTTTGGAGGAAATATGTTCATTACAATCCATCAAGAATAATTTGGAGGCTGTTTGGTTGGTTTTTTAGTATTATTTTGCATCTGTACTCTCTGTACTCTCTTGAGAGTACAGATGATTTTGAGGACATTTTTTTTCTATTTTTTTGGCATGATTATTCAGATTATATTCATTACATTCCAATGGAAGTAATTTGGTGACTGTTTGAGTGGTTTCTGGAAGATTTTTGCTCCAAACTGGCTTAAGAAACTGGAAAAAATTAGCCAAAATTGTGAGAGTATAAAGAGTACAGATGCAAAATAATATTAAAAAATCAACCAATCAGCCTCCAAATTGTTCATAATGGATTGTTGTTTTTTCTCCAGCCAAAGAAATGAAAAAATGACAAATCTGTACTCATGATGCTGCAAAAATCTCCTAGAAATCATCCAATAATTACCAAATTGCTTCCAGAATGTTAAAGCAATCTGCCAAAAATGGAAAAATGTCCACAAAATTATCTGTACTCTTAAGAGAGTACAAAGAGTACAAATGCAAAATAAAATAAAAAAACTAATCAAACATCCTCTAAATTATTTCTGATGGATTGTAATAAACATATTTCCTCCAAACATGTCAAAGAAATAGGAAAAAATGGCTAAAATGTTCTGTACTCTCATGAGAGTACAGAGAGTACAGATGTAAAAATCCCTCTTAAATCATCCAAATAACCACTAATTTGCTTTCACTAGAATGTAATGAATATAATATGAGCAACCAGGCCAAATAAACTGGAAAAAAATGTCCATAATATCATCTATACTCTCAAGAGAGTGCGAGTATGAGTAAAATACACTAAAAATTAACCAACTCCAAATTATTCATGGATTAATGAATATATTTCCTCAAAGTCAAAAAAAAAGGAAAAAAACCAAATGCTCTCTCATGAGAGTACAAAGTGTACAGAGAGTACAGAGGTACATAGAGTACAAAGAGTATAGAGAGTACAGATGCAAAATAATACTAAAGAAGCAACCAAACATCCTCCAAATTGTTCCTAATGGATTTGTAATAAATATGTTTCCTCCAAAAATTCTCATAAAAATTGGAAAAAATGCCCAAAATACTTTATATTGCACTCTCGTGAGAGTACAGAGAGTACACATGGAAAACTCTCCTAAAAACTAACCTAAATAACCTCCAAGTTGCTTCTAATGGAATGTAATGAATATATTCTCTCCAAACAGGCTAGGAAGTCATGAAAAATAATATAAAATTGGTCAATATTCTCATGAGATTACAGAGAGTATACCCATGCAAAGCAGATCCTCAAAACAAGCAAAGTCTTCTTGCAAGAACTCCAAAGCGATTAGGAAATATACCAAATAAAAGAATTTTAAGGAATAACACTAACAAAAGTAAAAATTATGTATATAACGATTGAGAAAAATTACCAATGAAATATAAATAATATTATATCAAGTTACTTATAAGTTCAGAAGAGTATGAGAATACAAAGAGTATGAGTATAGAAAGTGGAGAGTACAGAGAGTATAGAGAGTACAGAGAGTATAAAGAGTATAGAGAGTATAGAGAGTACAGAGGGGGCAGTCTTATTGCTCAGTAAGTCTTCTTTTTCTTTTTATTTTTTACCTTCAAGATGCTCTTTAAGGGTTTCCTCACTGGAAGTGCTGACCTCATAGATAACACATTTCCTCTATGCCATAAGACTTTCTCCCCTCTATTTGGCATCCCTATTATCACTACAACTTTGTCGGGGGTGAAAGAATGCACTGCCCACACAGAAAGAAAGCCTGATTCTCTATGTCCCAGCAAGACAGGATTGAGGTAATAATAATTGAGTCTTGCTGAATTCTGTGGAGTTTAATGAATTGATATAGATGAAGCCTTTGTAAAATGTCAATGACTTCATTACTAAAGAGTGTTGTAGTATTATCAAACACCGTTAGAGCGGTGGTAGGACTGCATCTCGAAGTTATCCTTTTCCCAGACATGGTAAACTTTAAAATGAAAAGTCAGTAAATGACAATACATATGCAAATCAACCATAAAAACCAACCAAGTCACCCTATAAAATTGCTACTAATGGATTGTAATGAACATATTTCCTACAAACAGGCCAAATAAACTGTAAAAATATTAGCAAAATTATTTATACTCTCATGAGAGTATAGAGAGTACAGATGCAAAAATCCCCTAGAAACCATCCAAATAATTGCCAAATTACTTCCAACGGAATGTACTGAACCTAATCTCAATAGCAAAGAAACTAGAAAAATGGCCAAAATCATTTGTACTCTCATGAGAGTACAAGGAAATCTAGAAAAACACTAATAAATCAACCAAACGACCTCCAAATTGTGCCTAATGAACATATTTCCTCCAAGCAGCCAAAAAAATAAGAAAAAATGAAAATACTCAGTACTCTGAGAGAAGAGAGAAGAGTATAGAGAGTACAGTAATGAAAATAATCTCAACAACTAGTCCAAGAAAGCGAGAAAATGTCAAAATCATCACACTCTCAAGAGAGTACAGATGCAAAATAACACAAAAAAATAAAGCGACCTCAAATTATTCGTGATGGATTGTAATGAACATATTTTCTCCAAACAGGCCAAAAAAATATATCTAATGGAATGTAATGACCATATTCTCTCCATCCATGCAAAATAAATTGCAAAAATATTCAAAAAATTATATGTACTCTCATGATAGTACAGAGAGTACAGATACAAAAATTTCTCAAAACAAGCAAAGTCCTCTTGCGAAGAACTCCAAACAATATAGAAAATATGCACTAAATAAAAGAATTTCAAGGAATAACACTAACAAACAGTAAAAAAATTGTACGTATAATTTTGAGAAAAATTACTGATGAATTTTTATTTAATACATCCTAAGCTATTTCCTCAAGGCCATAACTTTCAAATTCGTTCTCCATTTTCATAGTTCTTTCATAAAAGAAATGAGATTTTCTCTTTCTCTCTCTGATTTGCAAGAAAAAAAATACACCCCTAAACCCTAAATCTAGATATATATTTCTTTTAAATTCCTCCTATGCATTCCAATGAAGCTTCTTCTCCCATTGTTTGAACGAGGCAGGCCGGGCCAGGTCAGGCCAACATAAATGACATCATCGCCATCCATCTAAATTACACGTTAAGCTAAAATGAGAAAAAATTGGACACGTCGGGGATTGAGTCGTAAAGCTACATGCAGACTCTAGACGTAATATTTTCTCTGCCCTCCCCTGATTTTATCAACCACAAACTCTCATCCGAAATCGTTCCCCTTCTCGAGTCTAGCTCCTTCAACCACTCAAAACCGCTCTTCTATGACCTTTTCTCATTTGCAAGCAAAGCCGCAAGCCATTCCCATCCTTATCACTTGAACGATCTCCCCACCTCTTTGTTCGGTGGAGGAACCACAAAATGAAAAGCTTAGGCCGCATCTCATTTGCCTGCCGCCACTCGCTTTCCCGCAGGCTATGAGCAACTCAAGATTTAGGCCCACATCCACCTCTGCGGTCGTCTCTCTCCCTCTCCCACGGTGCTCTCACTTGTTCAAGAAAAGACTTCCTTGCTATGTGCATCTACCTACCGCTCACTCCTCTCTCCTTCTTTACTTCTCTGCTTAACGTCTTCAAGAAGACCAGGACATGCTTCATTAGGATTCTATGCCTGGTAGGTAGCCATCTCATTTCTTCATTCTCTCATCTGGGATGGGTCTGCTTAGCTAGTTTCGACTTCTTTTGCATTACAACCCTAGCTTCGACTCCCATGGATGCTTTTCCTTTTTTTTTCTGTAGCCATTGAGAAGGATGCTTCAATCCGCACATGAGCAGGTTAGAGTCTTGAAGAAGCAAAGTACATTCCTGAGTCAATTAGCTGCAAAAATAATTCCAAATGACATTCATTATCAATGCGCCTGAGCATAGATTATTGCCTCCTCCCTCTAGATCAAAGAAAATTTCCTATGAGTGAAAATTTAGAAAGCCCAAATCTCTACCATTATACACTCTTCTCCGATAATGTATTAGTTGCCTCAGTTGCTGTGAATTCAACCATAATGAATGCTAAAGAGCCAGAGAATCATGTCTTTCATCTAGTTATCGAGAAACACAATTTCAGAGTTATGAACACATGGTTTCTGTTGAGTCGCTCAAAAATGCAACCATCCATGTGGAGAATGTAGATGACTTTAAGTGGTTGAATTCTTCGTATTTCCCAGTCCTTCGTCAGCATGAATCGGCTGCCATGAAAGAATACTACTTCATAACAACACTATCTTCTTTTTTTCTCTTCCAAAATAGAAACAAAATTTGAGAATGCAATTTATGGACGAGTAGAAATAATAGTTGTAGATGCATGAGAATGCCCAAAATCCTAAACTCTAAAACCTAAAACCTACAACCCCTGAACTCCAAACCCTAAACCTTAAACCCTAAACTTATCCTAAACCTTAAACCCTAAATTAACCTTAAACCCTAAACCCTAAACCTTAAACTAACCCAAAACCCTAAACTAAACCTAAACCCTAAGAATGGGTAGAAGCTTGATGACAGGAACATCACTATCAACTAGGCTCAATCTAGATCTGGCGGTGGAGGCAAAGGTGGAGGTGGTAGTTATCATAGTGCTGTTGGGGGATCTGGAGGTGCTGGTGGATATGGAGATGGTGGTCAGAGTAGTGGTGGTTATGGAGGTGGGAGGAGCGATAGAGGTTACAGCCATGGTTATGGCAGAGGGAGAGATCAGGAATATGATGGCGGAACCACTACTCAAGAGGCAGGGGTGGTTAATGGGAACGAGAAAGCAAGAACGTGATCCGATGCTACTTAAACATTATTTTACAGAGACAATTCTACTTATCTAGGGTTTTAGATTTGCTCAATGGGTGCTCATTTTTTATATATCTCATCGCTTTTGTCTTAGAAAACTTGGGGTGCTACTTGGTGATGAAATCGAAAAGACAAAATGTTGAATCTTAATTTATTCTCTATTAAAAATAAAAACCTTAAACACAAAACCCTAAACCTACTAGTTTATTTACTTTTTTTTAAAAAATCCTAAACCCTAAATCCTAAATCCTATACCCTAACCTTAAGAATCCATAAACCCTAAACCATAAGCTAACCTTAAACCCTAAATTCTAGACCCTAAACCCTAAACCCCAAAATCATAATCGTAACCCTAATAAACCTGAAATCCTAAACTCTAAATCCTAAACCCTAAAACTTTAAACCCTAAACCCTAAACCTTAAACTAACCCTAAATCTTAAACCCACAAACCCCAAATCCATAAATCCTAAAGCTAAACCCTAAACCCTAAATCTAAAACCCTAAACCTTAGATGGCCCTGATCCCAGATCCTGTGCCCTCAAAACTCTAAATCTTAAAGCTAAACACTCCACACCTTCCCACCCTGACCTGGGCCCTGGGTTACCCTAAACTTGTATCACTTTCCTTAAACCACCCTACCTTCCACAACCTACTAAATAAAACTTAATAATAATAATAATAATAATTTAAACATAAATAAAATAAAATAAAACCTTAACTAAAACATAAACCTAAACCTAAAAATAAAATAAAATAAAATAAAATAAATAAATAAAAACCTAAACTAAACTAAAAATAAAATCATATAAAACTAAATCCTAAAAAAATAAACATATAAATAAATAAATATAAACCCTAAACTAAAAAAATCTAAACCTAAAATAAAAATAAAATAAACAAAATAAAATAAACCTAAACCTAAACTAAAATAAACTAAACTAAAATAAATAAAACATAAACCTATTCCTAAAAAATAAAGCCTAAACCAAAACTAAAAAATAAATCCTAAAAATAGACCTAAAATTAAAACCTAAAAGCTTAACCTAAATAAATAAAATAAAACCTAAACTAAACTTAAACAAAATAAAATTAAACCTAAACCCAAAAAATAAAATAAAAATAACACTCAACTAAAAAATAAACTTAAACCTAAGAAACAAACTAAAATAAAAAACATAAACAAAAATAAATAAAGTAAATTAAATAAAAATAGAAAAATAAACCTAAATAAAAATAAAATAAAATCAAATAAATAAAAAATAAACTAAATAAACTAGATAAACTAAAACCTGTTTGCTTAATATTAAAAAACCACTTCTTAAACTAAATAAACCCTAAACCCTAAACCCTAAACCACATCCCTAAACCCTAAATCCTAACCAACCCACCACTACCTAAACCTAAACCCAGGCCCATCAAACTAAAACCACAGGCTAAATAGTAATCCTAACCCCTGACCCCAACCCTAAATCCCACAAACCCTACCCCGACCCTAAACCTCACAAATCCCAACCTAAACCCTAAACCCTAAACCCTAAACCTACCCAACCTAAACCCTAAACCTACAACAACTTAAACTAAATAAACTAAATAATAAAATAAATAAGAGCTAAACCTAAATAAAATTAAATTAAATAAAACCTAAACAAAACCCTAAAATATATATAAAATAAAAAAATAAAATAAACTAAAATAAAATAAAATCTCGACTAAACTAAAAAAAATAAACCTAAGATAAAAAAATCTAAATAAAATAAAATTTAAACATAAAATAAAAGAAATAAACCTAAAATAAAATAAAATAAACACTAAATAATAACATAAACCTAAAAACTAAACTTGAAAATAAATAAAAAGTAAAACCTAAACCCTAAACCTAAAATAAAAATAAAATTAACAAAATAAAATAAACCTAAACTTAAATTAAGATAAATTAAAATAAATAAAACCTAAACCTAAACATAAACTTAAACTAAATAAAATAAAATAAATTAAAATAAACCTAAACGTAAACTAAAAAATAAAACCTAAAATAAGAACCTAAAAAAATAAACTAAAACCTAAACATAAACCTAATAATAAAAAATTAAACCTAAACCTAAAAAAAATAAAATAAAATAAACTCATTTAAAAAATAAACCTAAACTTTAAAAATAAACTAAAATAAATAAACCTAAAATAAATAAACTAAACTAAATAGAAATAAAAATAAACCTAAATAAAATAATAATAAACTAAACTCAAATATAAAAAATAAAAATAAACCTAAACCATTTACTTAATTTAAAAAAAACCCTAAAAACTAAATTCCCTAAAACTATCCCTAAACCTACAAACTAAACCCTAAACCCAAAACCCTAAACCCTAAACCCAAACTCCCCTAAATACTAAAACCCTAAACCATAAACCCAAAACCCAAACCCTAAACCCTAACCACACCTAAAAAACAACTAAACCCTAAACTAACCCTAAACTTGAATGGGCACCTTCATGATTGGAATATCACTAACTAAGCCTCTAGATCTGGGAGGCGAAGCGAGGAGTTATCATAGTGGTGGTGTGGGGATGGAGGTGTATGGATATAGAGGTGGTGGTCAGAGCAATGGTGGTTATGGAGGTGGGAGGAGCGATGGAGGTTACAGTCGTGGTGGTGGCGGAGGGAGAGATTGGGGCTATCATGGTGGATCCCACTACTTGAGAGGCAAGATGTGGTTCTGATGGGAACTGGAGAAACTCAAGAATGGTCGATTCGATCTACTGCTTATGAAACTGTGTCTTTACAATAGACACAATTCTACTTATCCATGGTTTTAAATTTGCTCTATGGGTGCTTATTTTTCATCTCTATCGTCGCTTGTGTCTTAGAAAATTTGGGGTGCTACTTGGTTGATAAAATTGAAAAGAAGAAATGTTGAATCTAAATTTGTTCTTTGTTAAAAAAACCTTAAACCAAACCCTAAACTAATCCTAAACCCTAAACTAACCCTAAACCCTAAACTAAACCTAAACCCTAAAAAGAAAAAAACTTAAACCCAAACTAAAAAAAAACCTCAAAATAAAATAAATAAAAAACCTAAAATAAAACAAAATAAAAAATTAAAATAAACTAAAATTGAAAGCTAAACCTAAACCTAAACCTAAAAAATAAAAAATAAAAATAAAAACTAAACTAAAATAAAATAAATAAAAACCTAAACTAAACTAAAAAATAAAAACATAAATAAAATAAACACTAAACCTAAAATAAAAATAAAATAAACCTAAAATAAAATAAAATAAAAAATAAATAAAACCTAAACCTAAAAAAGAAACCTAAAAATAAATAAAAAATAAAACCTAAACACTAAACTAAAAAAAGACTAAACCTAATATAAAAATAAAATAAACCTAAACTAAAACTAAAATAAACTAAACAAAAATAAATAAAATCTAAACCTAAAATAAAGTAAACCTAAACCTAAACCAAAACTAAATATAATAAAATAAACTAAAAATAAACCTAAACATTAACTAAAAAATAAAACCTAAAAATAAACCTAAAATAAAAACCTAAAAACTAAACCTAAAAAAAATTAAAAACCTAAACCTAAACCTAAAAATAAAAAATAAAAATTAAACCTAAAAAATAAAATAAAAATAAAATTCAACTAAAAATAAACCTAAACTTAAGAAATAAACTATAATAAAAAACCTAAACTAAAATAAATAAACCTAAAATAAAGAAACTAAGCTAAATAAAAATAAAAAATAAACATAAATAAAATTAAAAAATAAAATAAACTCAAATAAATAAAAAATAAACTAAATAAACTAAATAAACTAAACCTAATAATTTAGTTAATATAAATAAAACCCTTAACCCAAAATCCTAAACCCTAAACCCTAAAACTAACCTTAAGCCCTTAACCCTAAACCTACAACCCTAAACCCTAAACCTTAAACCCTAAAATCCTAAACCCTAAACCCTAAGCCCTAAAACCCTAAACCCTAAACCCTAAACCCTAAACCCTAAAACCTTAAACCCTAAACCTTAAACCTTAAACCCTAAACCCTAAACCTTAAACCCTAAACCCTAAGCCCTAAAACTTACAACCTTAAACCGAAATCCCCAAACCCTAAACTCTAAACCCTAACCCTAAACTAACCCTAAACACTAAGCCCTAAGAATGGGTAGAACCTTGATGACAAGAACATCACTATCAACTAGGCTCCCTAGATCCAGCAGTGCAGGCGTGGAGGTGGCGCTATCATAGTGGTGGTGGGGATCTGAGCCCCAGTGGATATGGAGGTGGTGGAGGAGGTGAGAGGAGTGGCGAGCATGGTAATGGCGAGAGAGATCGAGGATATGATGTCAATCTCGCTACTGAGAGTTGGTTAGTCGATGGGAATTGGAGAAATCAAGAACCACCAATTCACCCATCGCTTATGGAAGTGTCTTTATAAGTAGAGTTCTACTTATCTAAGGTTTTTTATTTTCTCTATCGGTGCTCATTTTTTATCTATGTCATCGCTTATGTCTTAGAAAACTCCGGGTGCTACTTGGTTGATGAAGTCAAAAAGAAGAAATGTTGAATATGAATTTTTTCTCTGTTTAAAAAAAAAAACCCTAAACCCTAAACCCAAATCCCTAAACTATAAATACAAAACCCTAAACCCTAAACTAACCCTAAACATAAAACCTTAAACCTTAAAAAGCTAAAAACCTAAACCTAAACTAAAAATAAAAACCTAAAAATGAAATAAATAAAATAACCTAAACCAAAATAAAATAAAAACAAAAACTAAAACCTAAACCTTAACCTAAATCTAAATCTAAACCTAAAAAAAATAAAATAAAAAATAAAAACTAAACAAAAATAAAATAAATAAAAACCTAAACTAAACTAAAAAAAACTAAATAAAATTAAAACTAAACCTAAATTAAAAATAAAATAAACCTAAAATAAAATAAAATAAAAACTAAATAAGAACTTAAACCAAAAAATAAACCAAAAAATAAATAAAAAATAAAACCTAAACCCTAAACTAAAAAAAAACCTAAACCTAAAATAAAAATAAAATAAATAAATAAAATAAACCTAAACCTGAAGTAAAATAAACTAAAATAAAATAAATAAAACCTAAACATAAACCTAAAATAAACTAAACCTAATCCTAAACCTAAAATAAATAAAATAAAATAAACTAAAAATAAACTTAAACCTAAACTAAAAAATAAAACCTAAAAATAAACCTAAAATAAAACCCTAAAACATAAACCTAAACCTAAAAATAAAAATTAAAACCTAAAACTAAAAAATTAAAATTCAACTAAAAAATAAACCTAAACATTTAAAACAAACTGAAATAAAAACCTAAACTAAAATAAATACATTAAAATAAATAAAAATTAAAAATAAACCTAAATAAAAAAAAAATAAAAGAAGCTCAAATAAATAAAAAATAAACTAAATACACTAAATAAACATAAACCTATCGGTTTACTTAATTAAAAAATCCTAAACCTTAAATCCTAAACCCTAAATGCGGAACCATAAACCCTTAAACTAACCCTAAACCCTAAACCCTAAACCTTAAATTTAAAACCTTAAACCAACAACCCTAAACCCTAAAACCCTAAACCTAAACTATAAACCCTCAACCATAAATCCTAAACCCTAAACCCTCAACCTTAAACCTTAAACCCTAAACCCTAAACATTAAAGCCCTAAACCCTAAATCCTAAACCCTAAATCCTAAAACCTATAATTATAAACCCTAATCCCCAAACAATAAACCCTAAAGTAACACTGAACCCTAAACTAACCCTGAACCATAAGAATGGGTAGAACCTTGATGGCAGGGACATCACCGTCAACTAGGCTCAATCTAGATCTAGTGGTGGAAGCAAAGGTGGAGGCGATAGTTATTGCAATGGAGGGGGATCTGGGAAAGTGGACAGGAGGTGGTGGTTATGGAGCCGTGAGGAGCGAATGAAGGTTCTGCCCATGGTGGTGTGGAGGGAGAGAATGGATATGATGATGGATCCCACTACCGAGGTTCTGGGAATTAGAGAAAAGAAAATGACCGACCGCTTATGGAACTATTTCTTTATAGAGACAATTCTACTTATCTAGGTTTTGATTTGCTCTATAGGTGCTCATTTTTTATCTATGTCGTCACTTGTGTCTTAGAAAACTTGGGGTGTTACTTGGTTGATGAATCAAAAAGAAGAAATGTTGAATATGAATTTGTTCTCTATTAAAAAAAGCCCTAAACCCTAAACTAAAAGTTAAACCCTTAACCTAAAATTTAAACCCTAAACCCGAAACCTTAAACCCTAAACCCTAAACTCTAAACTAACCCTAAACTCAAAACCCTAAACCCTAAACCCTAAACCCTAAAGCTAAAACCTAAACCTAAACTAAAATATAATAAAATAAAACATAAACTAAAATATAAACTTAAAAAAATAAATAAATAAACTAAACTAAAAAAATAAGAAAATAAATAAAATAAAAAACTAAACCCTAAACTAAAAAACTTAAACCTAAAATAAATAAATAAAAATAAAATAAAATAAACCTAAACCTAAACTTAAAATAAAACTAAAAAAAACCTAAAATAAAAACCTAAAAGTTAAACCTAAAAAAATAAAATAAAAACATAAACCTAAACCTAAAAATAAAAAAAATAAAAATTAATCCTAAAAAATAAAATAAAAATAAAACTCCACTAAAAAATAAACCTAAACCTAAAAATAAACTAAAATGCAAAACCTAAACTAAAATAAATAAACTAAACTAAATAATAATAAGAAAGACACCCAAATAAAAAAAATAAAATAAACTCAAATAAATAAAAAAATGAACTAAATAAACTAAATAAACCTAAACCTAACAGTTTACTTAATTTAAAAAAAACCTAAAACCTAAATCCTAAACCATAAACCCTAAAACTAACCCTTAACCCTAAACCCTAAATGTAAAACCTTAAAACCTAAACCCTAAAACCCTAAACCCTAAATGCTAAACCCTAAACCCTAAACCCTAAATGCTACAACCCTAAATTTTAAACCCCAAACACTAAACCCTAATCCATAAAATCCTAAACCATTAACCCTAAACCCTATACCCTAAACCCTAAACCTAATCCTAAACTAACTACTTAAACTCTAAAACTAAACTTACCTAAACCCTACTTTAAACACTAAATTCTTAATCTTTAACCCATAAACTTAAACCTTTGACCTAATTTTAAACTTAAACCTTAAACTTAACTAAACTCCTAAATACTTAAACCTAAAATTTAAACTTTAAAGTTTAAACTATAAACTCCTAAATCTAACTAATTTTAAACAAATTTAAACTAAACCCTCAAAACTAAGCCTAAATCCTAAACACTAAACCCTAAACCTAAACCCTAAATCCTAACCCTAAACCCTAAACCATAAAACCCTAAACCTTAAAACCCTAAACCCTAAACCATAAACCCTAAACTCTACACCCTAAAAACATAAAAACCTAAACTTAAACTAAATAAAACTTAAAGATAAAATAAATAAAAATGTAAACCTATATAAAATAAAATAAAAATAAAATAAAATAATAACTTAACCTAAAACCTAAACCTAAACTTAAACTTAAAAATAAAATAAAATAAAAAATAAAAATAAACTAAAATAATATAAATAAAAACCTAAACTAAATGAAAAAAAAAATAAAAACCTAAATAAAATAAACTTGAAATTAAATAAAATAAAAATTAAAGAAAACCTAAACCTAAAAAATAAACTTAAAACAAAACCTAAAGATAAATAAAAATAAAACCTAAACCCTAAACTAAAAAAAAAATCTAAACCTAAAATAAAAATAAAATAAACCTAAACCTAAACTAAAATAAACTAAACCTAAAATAAACTAAACCTAAACCTAAAATTAAACTAAATAAAATACAACAAAAAAATAAATCTAAACCTAAACTAAAAAATAAAACCTAAAATAAAAATAAAAAATAAAAACCTAAAACCTAAACCTAAAAAAGTAAAATAAAAACCTAAACCTGAACCTAAACAAAAAAATAAAAAATAAAACCTAAATCTAAAAAAATTAAATAAAAATAAAACTCAACTGAAAAATAAACCTAAACCTACAAAATAAATAAAAATTAAAAATTAAACTAAAATAAATAAACTAAATTAAATAAAAATAAAAAAATAAATATAAATAAAAAGAAAAAAAATAAAATAAAGTAAATAAACCTAAATTTATCGATTTACTTAATTTAAAAAAATAAACCCTAAACCCTAAATCCTAAACCCTAAACCCTAAATCCTAAACTCTAAATGCTAAACCCTATACCCTAAACCCTAAATCCTAAACCCTAAAACCCTAAAATCCTAAAACCCTAGACCCTTAACCCTAAACCTTAAACCCTAAACCCTAAAACCTACAACCCTAAACCCTATACCCCAAACCCTAAACCTAAACTAACCTAAATCCTAAATCATAAACTAACCCTAAACCCTACAAATGGACAAACCTTAATGATAGGAACATCACCATCAACAAGGTTCAGTCCTGATTTGGTGGTGGAGATAAAGGCAAAGGCGATGGTTATCACAGTGGTGGTGGGGATCCAAGGTGGTGAAAAGAGTGGAAGCAGGAGGACAAAGGTTACAACCGTGGTGGTGGTAGAGGAAGAGATTTGGGATATTATGGTGGATCCCGCTACTCGAGAGGTGGGGGTGGTTCTGATGGGAATTGGGGAAACTAAAGAACATATGATTCAATCTAGCTACTTATGGAACTATGTCTTTATAGTAGAGATAATTCTATTTACCTAAGGTTTTTAATTTGCTCAATGGGTGTCCTTTTTATCTATGTCATTGCTTGTGTCTAAGAAAACTTGGGTTTCTACTTGGTTGATGAAATTGAAAAGAAGAAATGTTGAAACTAAATTTGTTCTTTGTTAGAAAAAAAACCTTAAACCCTAAACTAAACAAACCTAAACCAAGACCTAAACCTAAACCCTAAGCCCTAAATTCTAAATCTTAAACCCTAAACACTAAACCCTACCTAAACCCTAAACCCTAAACCCAAAACCCAAAACCCTAAACACTAAAGCTTAAATCCTAAACCCTAAACCCTAAAACCCTAAACCCAAAACCCTAAACCCTCAACCCTAAAACCATAAACCCTAAACCCTAAAACCTACAACCCTAAACCCTAAACCTAAACCCCAAACCATAAACCCTAAACCCTAACCCCTAAACTAACCTTAAACCCTAACCTAAACCTTGAATAAAGATGTTATCAGGAGTAGATCTAAAGAATGACCTAATCCTAACATAGTTATTTTTGCTAAAGAAAATGTTTTGATAGACTTTCCCTTGACTATTAAAGATTTGAATACCATAAACCTTAACCCTAAATCATATCATAATACCATATATTATAGTAAAATGTAGCATCATATATTTGAGCTTGTAGTGAAGTGTTTTTGGATGTTATAAGATGTTTTGAAATGTTTTAGTATATTATGGTATTGTGCCATATTATATTAATATAAATCATAATTAATGTTCAAAATAAATATTATATGTTGTAGCATAGTATAACATCATATATCATAATATATTATTTTGTACATTTTAAATTCTTTTAGTATTTTAAGATCATGCAGTCGAGCCTACACTAGCATTATTTATAAAAATGTTGATTTAGAGTTTAAAATGGAAAAATTTGGCCAAATTCATAATAGGTAGAGTATGGCATTAAAATATATTTTTTGAATTTAAAATATGTAAATGATACAACTAAAATATATAAGTTTTTATAATTTAGACAAATTTTATAATTTTTTATCTTAAGCAATCCCTTGTCATGTGATATGCAATATAATATAATATAGGATGCCAATAACATAGTGTAAATCATGCATTAAAGCATAATATTGTGTATTACTACTTGTTGTTTAGCATATTTTAGTTTGTTATAGTATGATGTAGTAGGGTTTCTATTGGTATAATTCATAAAATATTGATTAATATAGATGAAGGGATTTGGCCAAATTTAAGGTAAGCTTTTGGGAACATCATTAGGGGTGTGCTATGGTGTGTCATTTAAGGATCCTCTAGGGTTGTGCTAGGAACACCAAAGAGATAGTCTTCCAGCTATGGGATAGAGCTAGCCAACCTAAGGGGGTTGCTTTTCAATGTGCAATGGTTATGCTAGGAAGAAGGCATAGCAACATCTTCCAAACAACCACCGGTGACCGTGGATGCATAACAAATTGAACCCCGACCTGTGAGACTAAAGTGAATGCCGCTATGGATTTATGTCAACTCAAAAGTATTCAAGATTAATTTTATCTTAATTTCATGTGATTTGATATGGTTTGTTTGGTTTAGTTTGATTTTGAATTGAGGGCATATCCATTGGCATGTGAGATCACCAAATTTGATTGATTTAATTTATGGACCATGTGATGAACCCATTGGAAGGGGCTATATCCGACTTGTCATATCTCAGATTTATAAATCTAAAGGATAGTCTAGTGGTCATGGGGTAGAGCTAGCCAACCTAAGGTGTTGCCTTCTGTGCAATAGCTAGAAGAAGCATGAACTTACATCTTCTAAAGTAGAATAATTGGTGAGACCTATTGGTAGCATAAAAATAGAACCCATCTTAGGCATTACCGAAAGTGATTGCTACTGGGTACTTATATCAACTCAAGAGTAGTCATGTGATTCTTATAGGGAGTTTTCTTGACACCACCGAAAAGATAGGATGCCTGCTTTAGAAAAGGTACCACTATGGGTGTCCTCCTAATCCATAAGTGAATATATATTATGTTTATATTTTTGCATTGATCTTATTGGTGTACGAGGGATCACACTAAGAAGGGGCTATGCCAGCCTTGACATATCTCAGATTTACTAGACTAAGGGAGAATCTGCACATCTAGAGGACATATTCTCCAACCACAAGGGTGGTTTTTAGGAAAGGGGAACTATTGAATTTGATAGTAACTCGAGTTGTGTCTAAATGGGGTCACGAAGGATGTGATCTAAATATAGTGCCCATAGGAGAGGTGCTACTAGGGGCATTATCAAGCCTTGAAAAGAAAGGTGTTCAAGGTGGCTAACTGGAGAAAGCTTAGCGACTTACATCGCCATGAGTGGTGTATCCTAAGGTGTGAGAACCAACCAACCTAAAGTGTATTTGTCAGCATGAGTGGTGTATCCATCAGCATAGTGAGAACCAACCAACCTAAGGTGCCCGTCAGTGTGCAACAATCAATCTAAAATAAAGTATACATGCTTATATCTTTCTAAGTGGAACTAATCAATGGGATAGTTTATCTTCAGCGGGACATATGCTATGGACCTAGAGACTACTAAGTAGGAGCCCCGAGGAAGGAGGACTGACTCACTTGAAGCAGAAGAGGGAGCCACTAGGGGACTTATCGTAAACCTCAAATATACTCAGCCCAATTAAAACATGAAGGTTAATCCAAGAACAAAGTGTAGTAGACTCACATCCTCTTAAATAATGCCACCAAGAGGTAGCTTACCGGCCACATAGTAAGGCCTACTAAACTAACAAGGCACTCATCGATGTGTAGTAGCCAAGTAAAGAAGGAAAGTGTAGTAGACTTACATCATCTAAAGCAAGAAGACCACTTGGGTGACACTAGCAGGGTAGCACGTCAGCCTGACCCAGAGCAGCTACTGAGTGAGTGCCGTTGTTGATGTTATCTCAACTCAGAGTAGCCTGAGATAAAAGACATGTGTTAGTTTTATATGTTTGTGTGTAGTTTGAGTTTGTGTTGTGTCAATGAAGGATAGGACACCGCTCGGGTTTCTTACACCTACCTAAACACATTATGGAAAATTCAAACAAGAATACTTTCAACATGGAAGAGATTGAATTCAAAATGGAATTTTATTGATGATAATTATTTTCAAACATGATTTATAATATTTCTTTAACTAGAGCCCATTGATTGGAAGCATTGGGAGCTCTCCCATATGATTAATAAGCTAATAAGATCCTCTTTAGTAGGCCTTCTCTCTGGGAAAAGGGCCTTCCCAAGTGGGTTCAAACTTGCCTCTCATCTTACAACGGCCAACAATCAATCTCCTTAGAACTAAAATAAGTTCTCCTACTTGAAAAGCTCTGTGGATGACCAACTTATTGTGAGCTTGAATCATTTTAGCTTTATACAACTTGAGGTTTTGGCATGCCCATAGGCGTCTCTCCTCCAAACCTTAGCTCTTCTAATCAACTTGGCATTCTACTTTTGTGATCTGCTACCCACAACTATCCAAATGATGGAAGTTGACTTCTAATGGTAGAATGCTTACACTAGGAAAAGAGTAATTGTTGAGTTTTATATGTGGTCAAGAGTCTCCAAGGTTTCAACTTACCGCTATGACATCACTTGTTGTTGTCAAATGTCTTCTTCAATTTGGATGAGAGTTTTGTTGAAGGCTTCGTAAGCCATTTTCTCAAGTAGTAGAATATCTCTAATCTATGATGTGTCTCTGGAAAAATTATTGATCTGGTGCTCTTGCATCATTATCGATATAATTCATCGAGGCACTCAAACTTATATATGTATGATTCCTAAAAAAATTAGAGCACATGTGAAGTTGTGACCTTTGAGCCAATCAACTTCGCCCATTTGGAAAGAAGTAGCCAAAGATGAACCTTGACCCCAAGAGAACCATTTAGACCCACTATGTACCCCAACACTGAATGGCCATGACTAATGTAGATGTAGAATGTTGGGTGGTTGGTATAGACCACACATGTATTTGACATTGACATCGCCAGTCATATCCATGCAATCATCGATCATATCCTAGTGTCTGATCTTGCTTTCATCTTCGACAATTGATGGATCCACATAATCTTGAGTGTTGCTCGATCATGATCTTATGGGCTTTGCTGTATACAATGTAACCACACATTGAAAGACTATCGATACAAGACACCATCCACAAGAATGTACAAAAGTTTTCTTCTTTATTTGATGGCTTGAGACTTCTTTAGATAGTTTTCCTTTATTTAGGTAATCCATGAATGAATCTAACTCCTCATTCTTGGCAATGGCAACCTCCTTCAAGATAGTACTTTTGATGAGTTCAATATCAATAAGGGTAAGACTTGTCTATTATGGACTTATTATATGGACTCATCCTCCTGACATGTCAACTCCAAGCTTGGATAAAGCATCTACATGTTCTCTCCAGGAATGTTATAAAGGGTAACCTCTAGAATTTGGGCCAACAACCCATGGTGTACTTGTGGTAGTGATGGAGCTTGGACTTTATAACCTTATAGGACAACCATTTGGTTGATAACTGAGAATCCCTAAAGATGTTGATGTTTTGGATGCTTAGTAACTAACCTGCACAATTAGAGCCTCATATTTGGCTTCATTGTTAATGATTGGACATGATATGAGAATCTCATCACATTGTAGTCTGAGTTAAAAATTATTCCTACCCCTTCCTAGAATAGTAGATTATGATTCTTCTCCTTTTGATGAACGCAATCAAAGTCTCTCCGGGTGAATTAAGTATCCCCTAAGTTCATGATTTGTTCATCACGGAGATCATCACTAAGGAGAGTTAGCATGAAGTGTTGCTAAGAAATCTAGCACTTATCCTTTCACCACATGAGGGGTACAAAGGTAATGTCATACATGATCATGAACATCATGCCAACCATCTGATAAGATCATCATGAGATGTCAGAGGGATTGATCCTAGAGATTAAGTTCACCTTGAGGAAGCTTGTATTGATTTAGCTTTGGGATGCAAAGATTAAAGCTAGAAATGATTCTCAATGGGTGGATAATTAGCTAGAGGGACTAGAGTAGTAGAGTGCTTTTCTTCCTTTCATTAGCTTGGGCCAACAAAGCACCAAGGGAGTCATCTGTAGTAAAAAACATGAGTGGCTTGCCCGGATACACTAGAACCGGTAGCGCCATTAATGCTTGATGTCTTCAAAGGCATGCTCACACTTATCATCCCACTTGAACTTGGCATCATTTTGACAAGTGCCGAGAATGACATCTACCCGATAAGTTGGATATAAAGCATCTTAGATACCAAATTCCCCTTAGAATGATCTAAGTTGAGTTAAAATTTTAGGGGTGGCATTTCTAATATCCTTAATCTTCCAATTTGATTTTGATTCCCTAGTGTCAAAACAACAAGAATTTCCTAAGTAAATTCAATTGCACTGTGGGATTCATTTTGAGGTTAAATTATCTTAACTTTTAAAAAACTACTCTCAAGTCAAAGAGATGGTCTTCCTTTTCTCTACATTTAACCATGAGATCATCGACATACACATCTGATGATGAATGAGTTTGTCAAAGATTTGAGTAATGTCGGTATGTAACATCAACATTTTAAGGTCGAAAGGCATTACCTTATTGCAATAGATTCCTGGGGTTCTAAAAGTAGCTTTCATCTTAATGGGCCATCTTTATTTGTTTATATCTAGATGAGCCATCCATGAAAGAAAAGACTATGATGAGGCAATGTCCACCATCATCTCTGGATTGGTAGTGGAAATTCATCTTTGGACATGCCTTTTAAATCCTTAAAATTGATGCATATGTGAATTTGTCCATTCTTTTCTTAACTAGATGATGCTCAACCAGGGTATTTTTCTTCTAATGAAGCCCATCATGACACTTCATAAATGACCTATTATTCTATGTCTAATTTATGTAATAGCTTGCTTTATAGGTTAGTTCTATTGCTAGTTGGATTTCATGTAGACAATCCAAGCATCTCTTCATAATTCCATGTAAAGTAGTCCTAAACTCAATAGCATCTAAGTCATTGGTTTCAATTTCATTCAACAAAGAACTCATGTATGTGCATGGATCTTCTTTCCTAAGTTGATTTTGAGCTCATCGATGGTTGACTTGATCTCTTCTTTGAACTCGTGGTGCATCTTTGACTTCAAAATCATCTGATCATCTAAAGTTTCTAAGAATAGCTTCTCATATGAGTTAATGTAATTTGAAAAGAACATCGATTCCAAATGATTGGTGATTACTAAGCAAGGATCATCATCATCGATTGGACCCACTATCCAAATCCAATCTCGGTCTTGATTGAGAGTTTACATTTGTTCATCCATATTCTTTCAAAGTAGTCGAATTTGCACTTTGACCAAGTATGTGGATTAACCCTTTTGCTAAATTATGAACACAAGGCAAGTACCAATCAAAAGGTAATTCTATTAAATCTTTATATGAATCATCCTCAAGTTATACATCAACTTCTTGACTTGAGGATGATGCTCCAAGAAAGAACCTCTGAGTCTTCACACCTATGGATGACTTAGGGGCTTCCTTAACTACCAAACCCTCCTTTTAAGAGGAAAGTGGTTAGAAAAGGTTCCCAACCGATGCCTAACTTTCACATATAGACTTGGATACACTTATGCTTTTCTTTGGAGCATCTTCATCGCTATCTCAAGTGTCACCTCCAAGGGAATCTACTACTTGGAAGAGCTAGGTGCTAACCATATAAAGACTCATTCTATGAACTAGATTCTAAGTCTATATGGATAGTAGGTGTACTCTGGTAGTGGACATATCTTTATTGGGTGGCCAATAAGGAGGTTTTCCACCCACATTGCTCCTAAGCCTCTTCCTCTGGTGGAGGTCTCATCCTACCCATGTGTTCAAATGGAGTAATGAACTATGGTGGAATCTAATGTCGCTCCACTTCCTCCTCAAAGTCTATTTTTGCTCCCTTTATTTTCTTTTTCATTTTCTTTCTTTTCTTTTTTTTTTTTCTCTTTTCTTTCTTTTTTCTTTTTTTTTATTTTTAAACTTTGGCCAAGTTCATGAGAATAGACTTGTTGATTTTGAGGGAGGTAGTAAACATCCTCATATATGCCAACCTCATGAACTATAAATGGCTTGAGATCTCCTTGACATAGTAGATGATCCCACCTCTCACAACTTCATACAATGATGTAGAGAGGATGGAACTATATTCTCATATATCCATGGTTTCTCAGCAAAGCATTGAAAGATGTATCCAAGTCTATAATGTGAAACTTGGCTTCGGTCTTCCAATCATATATCTCCAAGGAAACACTATGGAGCCTAAGGCCTTTGACCTCACTTTGGAGTGTGATTCAATCTTCCCATCTTAGACTTAAAAGTCTTCTAGACACTAAGACTTCCTAGTCATAAGACACTTCTAACAATTAGGTAAACACTTAACCTAAGATTAAATACTTAGAAAGGTTAACCATAGATTAGATTATGCCTTAGGGATAGGATAATCTACCTACCCTACAACCCAAATCCAATCCATGTTCACCTTCTCAAACCAAACCTCAAGTTCAAATCCAAACCCAAATTTAAAACCAAATGAATGAATCCCATGATGAAATCAAACTTGAAACCCTTCCTAAGCCATATGACCTATCCATGGACTTAGCAAAATCTTAATCCAAATCAATCCAAAATCAATTCATTTTCTCATAATCAATTTATATCTTCAATCATCTAAATATAAATCAAATCTACATTCAAATGATCAAAACTAAATCAAACTAAAACAAATTAAATCAAATTTCTAAGCCATATGACCTATCCCATGGACTTAGCCAAATCTTAATCAAATAAGTCAAACTATTGATTTTCTCACAAATCAATCATATTTTAAATCAGATTTACAAATTTAAATGAAATATACATTTAAATCATCAAAATTAAATCAAACCAAATCAAAATCCAAACCTAAGCCACATGACCCAACTTTATGGACTTAGCCAAATTCCTTCATTCCAAAACCCAAATTCAATTGATTTTCTCATGAATCAATCATACCTTCAATCATATTCACAAATATAAATGAAATCTACAATCATCAAGCCAAACCAAAATCAACCCAAGTCAAACCCAACTTAACCCTTTTGACATGAAATGTTCAAATGAACCAAAATCTATTTGAACCCAAGCCAATTGCAATTGAATTTATATATCAATCCCAAATCCATATATAAACTCAACTAAATCAAACTCAACCCAAAATCAAGCCAACTAAACCCTTGGTCCACTTGACCCAAAGTGGCCAATTTGACCTATTTGAGCCAAGTTCTAATCATCCAAATTAGATTGAACCAAGCCCATCAAACCTCCCATCTTGATTGTTGATCACCCTTAGTTGATAAATTGTCAAATTTGGTCAAACCAAGTCAACTTGGTCATTTCACCAAGTCAACCCCTTAACCCATATGAACCCAAAACTAGCCAAATTGCAACCTAAGCCAAATCCTTGAAACCAATGATTCATCAAATCAAAATCAATATTTGAATATGACTTGACCTACAATTGAGTCAAATAAAACCCATTGGCCCTCTGACCCAAGTTGACCCAAATTGACCTAAAATACCAAATTGGTCAAATCAAAATATAAACCAAATTGATTAAACCAATGGCTCAAGTTCATTCCAAATTGATTGTTGAACTTGACCAAAGCTGATTGACCCAAATTACTTACTTAGCCCAAATTGACCTAAAGGTTCAAGTTGGCCTAAATAAAAAAACCAAATCAAATTAATTGAAACCAAAGCCTACAATCATCTTCAATTAATCAACTAAACCAACACCCAACCCAAGCCAATTTGGTCAATTTATCAACTTAACCCATTTGACCCAAATGAATTCAAATGAGCCAAAAAATCAAGCCAAACTAAACCAAACCAATTGAACCAAACATCCCAAATGATCATATATAAACTTGACCCAACCTTGACCCAATTTGACCAATTGGTCAACTTGACTAACCTAACCCAATTTGACCTAAATGAGTCAAATTGAGCCAAACCAAACCAAATCAACTCCAATTGACTTGAAATTTGGCCTAACCCTCTTTTGGCTCATTTAAAATCTACCAAAATCAAAACTAATGCCAAATGATCATTTTATCCTTCGGTCAAGGGTATCACATGAGGTAAATCACTAATGTAAGTGGTCATTTCCATTCTTCGGCCACTTGATACTCCCAATGGTCCACCTAGGCACCTAGACACTCAACCTCGCCCAAGGGGTGGTTACCATGACCCATGGGAGGTGAAATCACCTCACCCTCCCATTGGAGAAATTTGAAACCCATAAGACACCCATGATTCCTCCTTGGCCACCTTCACACCTTCAACCAACCAAGAAGCCAACTCACCTCCTCCACCCACTACTCTGAGATGGAAACTATTAAACTCCATCCCACCATCGATAAAATGAAGGGGTATACACCCCTCATTTCCACTCAAACACACACAAAAATCATTCTGAGCCCTAACTACCCAAGATGAGCTTTAGCCATTTTTAAGCTCTTCAAGCTCATCATCAAAAAAAATTCCATTCTTGTTTGTCCCAAAATGGGACACTTTCACCTAACTTCCCATTTCTCCATCAACTAAAATTAACTTTACACACCTACCCTGGCCTTATCATAAGAACAAAATCATCTCAAGCTTGAAACCAAGGTGAGACTTTGATCAAAGCTAAGCTCCAAATCATCAATTTGTGGCCTTCCAAATGAACGTGGAGGAATTGATCCAATTGCTGCTCAACATGAATTAATCTCCACTAAATGAAGCTTTAATTATTGTTTACCAATCTTGAGCTCCGTGAGGTATGCTTCCAAATCTAGCAAAAATGGGTTGGAGCTTTTGAAGAAAACTTGCATCTCTGCTCTGACCATTGATCCCCCAATTGATGTCATGAATGTGGGATACTTTTGGAGTTGACTCTCTTGGATCAAGTGAGCAATGGAAGATGACTCCATTCTCCTCACTGCATGATGTTAGATCATACTATTCATTTCATGTGATCAAATGGATGGTCATGATTACATCCACTAGATGATCCTATTTAATTATTAAGTTGTGGGATTAATTATAGCCCCATTATCGATAAAAGGATGAAGAAGCGTCCGCCGCTGCCAATGAGCACCGAAATGATAGTTTTACGTAGCCAATTGTGTGGTGCCATATGGAAAGTGTGCCGCGTCAATGTGCCATGTGGCACCAATAGAATTAGGCTTTAATTAGGCTTAATTAATCATTTTTAATGGTTGAAACTTCTAAAAATCATATAAAATTATATAGAAATAAAAAAATGCAAATAAATACTCATTTTAAAATTATTTCAAAGGAGAATTAATTAAAAATAATCTTAACTAATTTTGAATAGTAATTAAAGTTTAATTATAAAATTAATTAGCATGATTACTACTTAATTACTTGAGCAATTATTCCCAAATTTTATGGATTAATTTAATGGGATGACCTCTACCTCCCATAATTTTCTTGGGATTTATTATTAATTTAATTAGAAAAATTGACTAATTAAACCTTGACTACTTTTGTTAACTAATGATTTAATAATCCCATGAATAATATAAATTAGTTAATTAAGTTTATTAATCATTGTTCAATAGTAAGTGAACCAAGGAATAGGGTTGATACCCCTTTCCAAGTTTATTTCTTTTTTTTAAAATGAAATTAATTAATATTTAACTAATTAATTAAATCACTTAATCAAATTAAATCATAATCACTTCAATTTAATTAATTAAATTATATAGATCTTTAGGTGTTTAATAACCCAAAGAGTTTAATGAAATTATGGTTAGTCCACTTGTGTGGAAAACCATAAGAGTAATTAATTAGGTCCCTTAATCAAATTAACTATTAATTTTCTAGGATCATTGCACATTTATATTCCATGCATATCAAGTTGGCTCATAATTATTTAGTTAATTACTTTAAGGAGACATAGGTAAGGGTAATTAATTCATTTAATTAAGGGTTCAACTTAATTAACCCATAAATCAACTTAATTACATTTCCTTATATTAAATCAAATCACTAATGTGGGAATGGGTTTAAAACTACAAGTGATGAGTTCTCTTCACCTCTTTAAATTAAATCAAATCCAAAACTTAATTAATAAAGAAGCATTGGTTTGTTTTAAATAATCAGATTTGATTTTATTATCCTTAAGAACTAGTTTAGTTGAATGAATTACATGCTTATATTTGATTATCCTCTTTCCAATCATGTTAAATTTTGTATTTTATTTGAATTTATGCATCCATCTTTTCAAAATCAAGTAAAATAAAATGGATTTCCTTCATGTAAGCTTGCATGTGTTAATTTAATTTAATATACGGGTGGCTATTATCACTATTAAATCCAAATATATTTTCAAAAGCTTAAAATGAATAATAATATGTGTTATGATGCTAGTTATAAATACATAAGAATGCATGCTTATAGCTTAAGTGTATGAATGTTGAGTTCTCTTTCCTCTATTCATGTGTTGATTTATGTAAGATTGAATGGTAATGGGTATATAGTTTGGACGTCCCAGGAACACAAGTCTTTAGCTAGCCCTAAGGAGGTCATTTGATTACCTCACTTCCTTGTTTTAACAATGCCACATACCCATTTGATTTCATTCTTATGTATTTCAATATTAGAATTTGGATAGAGCTTTAATTCAAATATATAAATGATTCAACCAAAAAATATATATAATCTTTGCATGATTTTTTCTCTCATTTATGTATACATCCATGTGTGTCCAAAAAAGCAAGTATTTAGTATGGATATCCCGAGAATATGAGGCTTTAGTTAGCACCAAGGAGGTTATTTGATTACCTCACTTCCCTGGTTTAACAATGACATGCACTTACCTATATCTTTGTACATGTATATGTATATGTGATTAGTGAATGAAAATCCCATTTTACATTAATATTGCATGCATTCATAATTGACTAAGTGGTTGAGTTAATTAGCCATATGATTTGGAGCTTACTTCCTATGTTCATGTATATAAATTTATATATGTTTGAATGCAAATGGGCATATAATCTAGACATCCCGAGAATACTAGGCTTTAGCTAGCTCCAAAGAGGTCATTTGATTACCTCACTTCACTGGTTTAACAACGGCACATGCCTATTTAATTTCGTTCTTCTATCCTTTTTATGTAAGAATTTGGATAAAGTTTTAAATTAATATTTTTAAATAATTCAATCAAATAAAATATAAATTCTAAATATACACATACATTCATCATTTAAGTGTGCTAAAATATGTTGCATGCATAGAAACACTTAGGATTAAATCATATGCATGTTACATGTAATGGAAAAAAATGATTTAATATATGTCATGTGGTAGTAATTCAATTAAGTTAATCTTAAGATGCCTTTCATTTTGAATAGGATTATTTAAGGTGAACCTAAGCTTAGGATTAATTAAATCATTTAATCCCATTCACTAAAGAGATCTAAATCAAAATTAATATACTTTAGAAAGTGACTTAAGGTAGGGATGAAATCAATCATCTTTCCTCTCTTTATAAACTTTGCTATGTAATCAAATTAAAAAACACAAATTAAAATTCCCAAATCAATTAAACTACTAAGTGAAATCAACCTTCATGTTAAATTGAATCCTTCTACACTTAGAAAATACAATGCTAATGCTTAATAAGACTTACCACATAAGCCTAATACACATTAGAATTAAGTCACCACTTCTTGCTCTAAGTTGTATGATGTGATGTATATTTTGTTTTATAATGTATTATTTTAGATTGGATGTTAGGGTGTATGCTTTTTACACTAGATGATAGGCCAATATTAGCTTGATCATGTTTTCTTTAGGGGATTATGCTTAAGAGATGCTTAAAAATAAATATGAATGCTCTTTACGTTTCTTAAATCCTTAAGCATAATCCAAGTTAAGATTTTAGTTAAGTGTAGGGTGCTAAGTCCAAATTATAAATACAACTACTTAGGATTATATATATTTAGCTAACCTCTTTGCGGTGTAGTTAGATTTATTTTTTCCCATATAAATGTAATTTTTTGGAATAGGAATTTGATTAGTGCTATGGGAGATTAGAATGAGTAGGGCCAAAATGATTCTCCTAGTGCCCTATGATGCATTTGAAGCAAGCACCATCCAAATCAAAGAAGGAACCAAATCAAAAATGGAAATATGAAGAAAGAAGACCCCAATAGCATTTATTACAATTATAATTATTTTTTTCATATTCTAGGTTGTATAAAGGTAGAGCTCGGCTACCTATTTTCTCTCATCGAGTCATATAATGTTACTCAACAACACTAGACATTTATTCTTTTACTATAATTTATATAATTTTTTGATGTTATGTTTACATTATGCATTAATATATTTTATAGTCTTAAATGATTAATGTTTTAATGTGGGCTTGATATAATTAGGCTCTGGATAAAATTAACTTTTCTACCCAACTAATCACTCATAATTAAATTTTAAAACTCATAATCTCATCATAAAGCCTAAGACATAAATAAGATAATTAAAAGATTTAACAACCCTTAGTGTATGGTTGTATGTTTCACATCATGCATGCTTTTCTCTTGAACATGAAGGATCTCCATCTAACATAATGGAATTTGACCTAAGGAACCTATGAGAACGCTTCTTCTATTTGATTTGACCCATAACCCATTTTATCTTGCATTAAATAAGAATCAAAGCCTCTATCAAAATGATGTGTTTAAATGAAATAAAATTTGAAAATATTTTGCATCTATAGATTAAGTCATATGCTAATACCACTCATGCTCTAGTTCTTAGTGTGAGGACTTAGTCTATTTTAATTAAATAACTACTTATCTTGTAATTCATCCAGACTAAATTGTTTTGAAATCATAGAGGAGTTAGTATGCCACCCCTAATTTTAAGTCCATAAGTCAAATAATTTATTCTCTCTTATGGATGTAAACCCTAATGTCCACCTGTCACTTAGATTTAAGTCAAGCTTTAGCTCGTACTAAAGCCCCCTAGAGTTAGGATTTGAGGTAGTTATTTTCTTCAATCTATGAGCATAAATCCTCACCTCTTAGGCATTCCCACAACTTTATGTTGGTGGATTATAAGCCTTAGTAATCTAATTAAATTTTAACTCAAAACATATAAATCTCCTCAACTTCAAAATTATAAAGCCCAACCATATGTAGGTAATGCCCACTATTCTTATTATCATGAAAATTTACTACTTATTTTATTTGGATTCTACATGTCTTTCTTTCCTTAAACTTTCCCAATTGATTTTCCAAATGACCAACCTTTAAAAAATTTAACCTTGAAATCTTTGGAATGATAATTATCTAGTTTAATTGATAGTATTCTTAAAATTTCACTAAGATGTAATTAACTGAGGCTTGCTCCATAAACTTAAAAGCTAGTTTAATATAAATCTACTTTATTCATCCATGAAAGTAGAAAAAATGGTACATTCAAGACCCATCATGCCTAGTCCTTATTATGTGAGTAGTCATTATGGTAATGCCCTCTATCTTTTGAGATAGTGCATCATGCCTAAATTTGAAGCCGATCACCTCAAAAAGTACCCCATCATATGATTTGTGTGGTGTCCCCCCACATACATCCAAAAATAAAAACCAGAAGGCCCTCTCAAGGCCCTCTCACCTTGTTCATTGAATCCACTCATTATCATCTTTTCTTTTCAAAGTGTGGAGATGTCAATCCTCCAGAAGGAAAAGGGTTCTTTGACTCATAATATTGACTATACACCGGTCAACTAGAACTAGATAAACCCAACATCCACTACAAATGTAAAGAGGCTTGTGCTCATCATCCTAGTAAGTCTACATCACTTAATGTAGCTCCCAAGTGTCCTTCGAGTGGTATGCCTCTTCTTTAGTAGTGGTCAACTAGCTAAGCATATCTCTAGATTAAGTAAGGCCTTTATAGAGATTCTCATCTCCTGGATAAGATAAGGGCATCATATGCTTAACTTAGTAAAACTTTCAAAGGTGAGCTATATTGTAATCAACTCTTATCCTCCATAAGCATATCCATATAAGGAGCATTCAATGGAACCTCACTAGAACTAATAACTTGCTTACACTTATCCTAATTACCCAGGAGGTAGAACTTTTCAATTACATTGGTTGACTTGACTGGAATGATGAGCTAAAAGTTCTACCTTCTCATGCATACCTATAGCTTGTCCTATGGGATCCTAGTTAGTTGACTCAAGTAAATCTCAAGAGGTGAACTAATTGATTCAAAGAAATAAACTAAATCTAAAGGAAAATTAAGTTATTATTTTTTATTTAGACTCTAAACATAAAATAAAATCAAAGCATAAGTAGACAATATATAAATCACTATTTTATTAATTTCTGGGTGGAGGTACATGATAAGAAATCAAGTAAAGTAAGAGTAATATTTAGTGCCTTATCCACAAATTCTAAAAGAGGATAAAAAATGGTCCTAAACCAATACTACTACTATGCTATTGGATTATCCTAAGTATAGTGAGCTACCTAACCTGGGTTATCACCCTCCTTGAGCTATCCTTTGCAACATGCAAACCTTCCTTGGTGTTGGAGGTTTAAGCTCTACTAAGAAAAGTTTGATCTTAGAAATAATCTTCTTCGAGGTTCTAAATAGGGAGATATCCTAACCTTATTTGGTCTTAAGAGGATCACATGTATCCCCAAAGATTACTTTAATTAAACTCGATGGTTGTTCTAATAAGTATTCTGAATGACTATGGCTAACCTGTAACAAACTCAAGCTATCCCTTCAAAGTGATACAAATTTAAGATATGGCCTAACATATATACAATTATTTAAGATAAACCTAACACTATGCAATAACTATTATAAACTAAAATAAATAAAACCTAAACCTAATATAAACAAAAAATAAACAAAAATAAATAAACCTAAACTAAAATAAAACCTAACCTAAATCTAATATCTAAACCTAAATCTAATATAAACTAAAACCTAAACCTAAACCTTAACTAAATAAAATAAAATAAACTAAAAAGAAACCTAAACCTAAACTAAAAAAATAAACCAAAAAAATAAATTAAAATAAAACTAAAACATTAACCAAAAAAAACACAAAATATAAAATAAAAATAAACCTAAAAAAATAATACTCTAAAAAATTAACGTAAACCTAAAAAATAAAATAAAATAAAAAACCTAAACTAAAATAAATAAAATCATAAGAGTTAGCTGGTGGCCACTCCAGACAGTTTTAAGTCCATAAGTAAAACAATTTATTCTCTCTTGTGGATGTAAACCCTTATGTCCACCTGCCACTTAGATTTAAGTCAAGCTTTAGCTCTCTAAAAATAGAGTTAGGATCTGAGGTAGTTATTTTCTTCGATCTATGAGCATAAATCCTCACCTCTTAGGCATTCCCACAACCTTGTGTTGGTGGATTATAAGCCTTAGTAATCTAATTAAATTTCAACTCAAAACATATAAATCTCCTCAACTTCAAAATTATAAAGCCCAACCATATGTAGGTTGGAATGCTCACTCAGCTTCTTATTATCATGAAAATTTCCTACTTATTTTATTTGGATTCTACAAATATGTCTTTTCCTTAAACTTTCCCAATTGATTTTCCAAATACAACCAATCCTGTGAAAGTTTAACCTTGAAATCTTTGGAGATGATAATTGTCTAGTTTAATTGATAGTATTCTTAGGAAATTTCATTTACTGAGATGTAATTAACTATGGAGTTTTGCCTCCATAGGGAACTTAAAAGCTTGGTTTAATATAAATCTTTCTTTATTCATCCATGTAAAGTAGAGGAAAAATCTCTGGTACATTCGAAGACCCATCATGCCTTTGGAGTCCTTATTATGTGAGTAGGTCTTTTATAGGGTAATGCCCTCTATCTTTCGAGATAGTGCATCATGCCTAAATGTTGTAGCCACCTCAAAAAAGTACCCCATGATGTGTGGTGTCCCCCCACATACATCCAAAAAATCTCAAGGCCCTCTCACCTTGTTCATTGAATCCACTCAACATCATCTTTTTTTGTGGAGATGTCAATGTAAGAAGGAAAGGGTTCTTTTAACTCATAATATTGATACACACGGTCAGAACTCTAGATAGCCTATATTTTCCAACATCCACTACAATGTAAAGAGGCGGTTGTGCTCGATCATCCCTTGGAGTAAGTCTACATCACTTAATGTAGCTTCTAAGGTGTCCTTCGAGTGGCATGCCTCTTCTTTAGTAGTGGTCAGCTGAGCTAAGCATATCTCTAGATTAAGTAAGGCCTTATTAGAGATTCCCTCATCTCTCGGATAAGATGTCGATATGCTTAACTTAGCTGAAAAAAGGTGAGCTAGGACATTGTAATCAACTTTGGCTTGATCCTCCATAAGCATATCCATATATGGAGCATTCTATAGAGGGTAAATCTACTCACTAGAACTAATAACTTGCTTACACTTATCCTAAGGTGTTACCCTAGGAGGTAGAACTTTTCCACTACATTGGTTGACTTCAGTGACTTAGCTTGTGGTGGAAAGTTCTACCTTCTCATCGGGCATACCTACAGCTTGTCCTATGGGATCCTCAGAGTTAGTTGACTCCAAGTAAATCTCAAGAGGTGAACCCGATTGATTTAGAGAAGGATAGTCTAACTCTAAATCAGAAAGGAAAGGATCAGAACTACTAGAGCTATTATTTTTATTTCTGAGAGCTTTCAATAGGAATAAAATCAAGAGCATCAGTAGACAATATATAAGTAGAATCACTTACTTTATTAATTTCTTTTTTGGGTGGAGGTACATGATAAGAAATCAAGTAAAGTAAGCGAGTAAGAGATTTAGTATCGATACAATGCCTAAAAGAGGATCTAGTAGAAACAGATGGTAGGCGTGGTGGAGTCTTGGACTTAGGCGGTGGCGTATGATTATCCCAGGAAAGTATAGTGAGCTACTGCTATTACTGGGTTATCACCCTCCTTGAGCTATCCTTTGCAACATGCAAACCTTCCTTGGTATTGGAGGTTTGAGCTACTTCAGGCACCTGGAAGAAAAGCTTCTTGATATTAGAAATAATCTTCTTCGAGGTTAAAGATAGGGAGATATCCTAACCTTATTTGGTCTTAAGAGGATCATAAGTATCCCCAAGGATTACTTTAATAGAACTCGATGGTTGTTCTAATAAGTATTCCTTAGGGATTACTATGGCTCTCAACTTGTAACAGTGCTCAAGCTATCCCTTCAAAGTGATACAATTATTTAAGATATGGCCTAACATGCGGTGGTAGGTGCAATAGCTAGGATTATAAACTAAAATAAATAAAACCTAAATCTAATATAAATAAAAATAAATAAACCTAAACTAAAATAAATAAAACCTTAACCTAAATCTAATATAAACTAAACCTAAACCTAAACCTTAACTAAATAAAATAAAATAAACTAAAAAGAAACCTAAACCTAAACTAAAAAATAAAACCTAAAAATAAATTGAAAATAAAAACTTAAAACATTAACCTAAAAAAATAAAATAAAAACCTAAACCTAAAATATAAAATAAAACCTAAACCAAAAAAATAAAATAATACTCTACTAAAAAATTAATATAAACTTAAAAAATAAAATAAAATAAAAAACCTAAATTAAAATAAATAAAATATATTAAATAAAACCTAAATAGAAAAAATAAAATAAACTCAAGTAAATAAAAAATAAACTAAGTAAACCTAAATCTGCTAGTTTACTTAATTAAAAAAAAAAAAATACCTAAACCCTAAACAAACCCTAAGCCCTAAACTATAAACCTACAACTCTAAACCCTACCTCAAAACCTAAACCCTAAACCCTAAACCCTAAACCCTAAAACAAAACCCTAAACCCTAAACCCCCTAAAACCCAAAACCTAAAAAACTCTAAAATAAATAACCCTAAACCCTAAACTCCATACCCTAAACCCTAAACCCTAAACTAACCTAAAATCTAAACACTAAACTAACCCTAAACCTAAACCCTATGAATGGAGAACCATGGCAGAACATCACCATCAACAAGGCTCGGGCTAGATGGGTGGAAGCGAAGGCGCGATTCATAATGGTGGTGGGGATTCAGGTCCTGGTGGATATAGAGTTGGTGGTCAGAGCAGTGGTGGTTTTGGAGGCATAAGGAGTGACGTAGGTTACAACTATGGTGGTGGCGGAGGGAGAGATCAGGGATGTGATGGCAGATCCAGTAACTTTAGAGGCAGGGGTTGTTTTATGGGAACTAGAAAAACTGATGAATGACTTATCAAATTTCTACTTATGGAATTGTGTCTTTATAGTAGAGACGGTTGTAATTATCTAGGGTTTTTGATTTGCTCTATGAGTGCTCATTTTTTTATCTATGTCATGGCTTGTGTCTTAGAAAACTTGAGGTGTTACTTGGTTGATGAAATAAAAAAGAAGGAATATTGAATCAAAATTTGTTCTCTATTAAAAAAAACTTAAACCCTAAACCCTAAACCTAAACCTGAAACCAAAACCCTAAACCCTAAACCCTAAACCCTAAAAACCCAAAATCAAAAACCCAAAACCATAAATCCTAAACCCTAAATACTAAAACCCTAAACTCTAAACCTAAACCATAAACCTTAAAACCTACAACCCTGAACCCTAAACCCTAAACTCCCAACCCAAAACTTTAAACCCTAAATCATAAATCCTAAACTAACCCTAAACCCTAAACCCAAAATAAACCTTAAACCCTAAACTCACCCTAAAACCCTAACCCTAAGCCCTAAAGCCTAAACCTTGAATAAATATGTCTTTAGGAGTAGATCTAAGGAATGACCTAATCCTAACATAGTTATGGCAGCTAAAGAGAATGCCTTCAAGAGACTTTTCCTTGACTATTAGAGATTTAAATACCCTAAATCAAATTATAATACCATATATTATAATATAATGTAGCATCATATATTGGAGCATGTAGTGATGTGTTTTTGGATGATATAAGATATTTTGAAATGTTTTAGTATATTATGGTATTGTGCTCTATAATCTATATTAATATAAATCATAAAATATTGATTTAATAAATCAAATGATGACATTTGTTTAATTTGAAGTGGGAATTAGGTTGTGCCAAAGTGCAAGGTGTGCCACTAGTCTAAAAAAGTAAGATTTTATGTTCAAAATAAATATTATATGTTGTATCATAGTATATCATCATATATCATAATATATTATTCTTTGCATTTGAATTCTTTTAGAATTTTACAAACATGCAGTTGAGCTTACAGTAGCATTATTTATAAAAAATGTTGATTTGGACTTTAAAATGGTGGAATTTGGACAAATTCATAATAGGTAGAGCATGGTATCATAATATATTATTCAAATTTAAAATATGTAAGTGATACGACTAAAATATATAGTTTTTTATTGTTCATGCTAATTTTATAGTTTTTTTATCTTAAACAATCCCTTGTGATGTGATATGCAATATAATATAATATAATATGTTATAATGTATTAAAATATAGGATGCCATAACATAGTGTAGCATCATGCATTATAGCATACTATTGTATATTACTACTTATTATTTAGCATATTTTAGTTTGTTATAGTATGATGTAGTAGAGTTTGTTCTCGTATAATTCATAAAAATACTGATTTATAGGCTAAGATGATGGGATTTGGCCAAATTTAAGGTAAGTTTAGGGGACATCATTAGGGGTGTGCTATGGTTTGTCATTTAATCTAAAGAATGGAATTTTGCATTCAAAATAATTATTCATTTTTCAACCATATTTTATAAATTTTTTTCTTAAAGTGATTCATTTTAAGTTGTAATGTAACATAATTTATTATATAAAAGCATATTAAAATATAATGTACATGCAATATAACTTCACATATATATGAATGTTGTCGAGTGTTACTAAATATTATTGTATATTTTTGTATGTTTTACTTTTGTTATAATACATTGGGTTAAAACTCACAAACATGTTAATTTGAAGGTTGAGATGGAAGAATTTGGCCAAATTCATGGCACACACCAACAAGAAACACCAAAATTATGCTATTTTATACCATTTCTAATAAAAAATTATTAATTTTGCATCCAAAATGAACATTATTCATACTTTTAGAAAATTTTGTTATTTGTTCCTTTTAAGTGATTCTCATAAGATGTAATGTTAGATAATATATTATATTATAGCAAATTATAATATAACATCATATATTATAATATAATATAGTGTGTTAATTCACACTATAATATGTTTAGCATGATATTGTATAGTTAGTTTGAGCTTGCACCATCATAAATCATAAAATGTGGATTACAATGTTAAGATGATGTAATTTGAATGAATACATTGTTAGGCTTTTGGTTCAAGTATTAAAGGAGTGCATAAGAGAAGAAATAAGATTTGATAAGAATTCCATGTCAAGAACATGGAGGGAGATCCACTAGGGGATCACATATGCATTGGACATGACATGTGAGGGGTCTATGTCGAGGGCATTGAAAAAGAAAATCAACTAGGGATAAGGTTTGAATTTGATTTGATTATATGATTTATGGAAAGAAGATCACTAGGGATAAGAATCTATAATCCACCAGGAATAAGATTGAATCGACTTTAATTTGTTTTGTTTTAATGGATGTGGAGGCATATCTACTAGAGATATGGGCTCGAGTCTGCTGGGGATCAGGTATATGAACCTTCCACTAGGGAAGTAGGCTCGGACTATCCACCGGGGATTGGAATTTGAGTTTGATTTCATAGATTTGTTTGGGTATGTATCTGCTGGGGAAAAGAGTTTGGTTGGATTTCTTTGATTTAGACTATACCGGGGAGTTTGGTTTAATTTGGCTCCACTAGGGAGGTTAGTTTTGAATTTGATTTATTTTCTTGACTTGTTTATATATGATATGGGGCTCCATTAGGGAGCAGGGTGAGATTTAACTCCACTGGGGAAAATCAGATTGGGTTTAATTTAATCTGAGTTAATGTATAGACCTTGTTAGTGTGCGATGGACCCAATGAGATGGGGCTATATCAACCTTAACTTACCTCAGGTTTACAAATCCAAAGGGATAGTCTACCGGCTATGGAAAATAGCTAGCCACCATAAGGGGTTGGCTTTCGGTGTTCAATGACTGTGCTAGCAAGAAGGTGTAGTAGAATTACATCTTCTAAAGTTAGAGGAACAACAGGGGTGGCTGGAGGACAATAAATCGACGACTTAGGCGATTCTTGAGTAAATGCTGCTAGGGACTTATGTCAACTCAAAAGTAGTTAGGATTAATTTTATCTTAAGTTCATATAATTTGATATTATTTATTTATTTTAATTTGATTTTGAATTGAGGGAATATTTGTTGGGGATGTGAGCCCAGTCAAACTTGATAGATTTAATTTATGGACCATGTCGGTGTGTGATGGACCCACTGAGAAGGGGCTATCTCGGACTTATCCTATCTAAGATTTAGAATTCCAAAGGAATAGTCTACTGGTCATAGGATAGAGCTAGCCAACCTAAGGGGTTGCCTTTTGGTGTGTACTACTATGCTAAGAAGAAGGTGTAGCAGACTTACATCTTCTAAAGCAAGGAACAACCAGGGTGACTGGTAGCATAATAATTCAAACCCTACCTAGGGGCAACTCGAGTGAATGTCTTGGGGACTTATCTCAACTCAAGAGTAGCCAGTGATTCTGGGAGTTTTACACATCCTAAAGATAGGATACATACTTGGGAAAAGTTACCACTAGGGGTGTCCTCCTTATCCACAAGTGAATATATATATAAAACTTAAACCCTAAACCCTCAATCTAAAATCCTCAACCTTAAACCTTAAAACCATAAATCCTAAACCTTAAACTAACCTTAAACCCTAAACCCTAAACCCTAAAAACCATAAACCCTAAAGCCCTCTCTAAACCTGTTCCTAAATCAACCCTCTCTAAACCCTAAACCTCCACACCTACTTGCTAAACCCACCAAACCCTAAACCTAAACCCACCCCCCACCACTTAACCCACCCTAAACCCTAACCACTAAACCCAAAAACCTAAACTTCTTCTCACTACCTAAACTCTATCTGGGCCCTATAACCCTGAACCACCTCAGACTGAGCTAACCTCTGACTCCACAGGCCCTAGTCCTCAGATCATGAGCCACAAACCGGGACTAAACAGGCTTTCTTACACCCTATGACCTAACTTACATCTGGCTCCAGAACAGGCTGGGCCCACCAGGCCAAACCACACCTTAACTGAGCCTGAGCCACAAACCCTACTAAACTCCACTCTGCTTAACTCCTGAAACCAAACCTCCTTGGGCCCTGGGCCCACACCAGCCTGGGCCACTGGGCTACCTGAGCTAAACCCTACCCTAAATTAAACCTGGGCCCTACCTAACTCCACCACTGGGCCCTAAACCTGGGCTCTGGGCCTGACACTAAACCCTAAACCTAAAATATAACCCTAAACCTTTAAACTACTCTTAACTACCTAAACCTAATAAAATAAAATAAATAAATAAATAATAAAAAAACCTAATAAACTAAAAATATAAACTTGAATAAAACCTAACTAAATGAAAACTAAATAAAAATAAACTTAAAATAAAAACCTAAATACTATGTAGTAATATAAAATAAACCTAAATAAAATAAAATAAAAATAAAATAAAACCTAAACCTAAAAATAAATAAAAAATAAAACCTAAACTAAACTAAAAAACTAAACCTAAAATAAAAAAAAAAAAAACCTAAACATAAACTAAAATAATCTAAACTAAAATAAATAAAATAAAACCTAAACCTAAAATAAACTAAACCTAAACTAAACTAAATAAAGAAATAAATTAAAAATAAACATAAACTAAACTAAAAATAAAACCTAAAAATAATCAAAAATAAACATAAAACCTAAACTTAAAATTAAAATAAAACTAAACCTAAACCTTAAAATTAAAAATAAAACCTAATCTAAAAAAATTAGATGAAAATAGAACTAAGTTAAAAAATAAGCATAAACCAAAACCTAAACCTAAAAAATAAACTAAATTAAAAAACCTAAACAAAAATAAATAAACTAAACTAAATAAAAATAAAAGATAAAGCTAAATACAAATAAAAAAATAAAATAAACTAAAATAAATAAAAAAATAAACTTAATAAACCTAAACCAACTTGTTCACTTAATTTTTTTTTAAAAAAAAAACCTAAACTATCAACACTAAACCCTAAACCCAAAATCCTAAACCCTACCTAACTACACCTAAACTCTAAACTTAACCCTAAAACCCAAGATGACTCTAAATAAGCCATAAAGCTAAACCTAAGTTTGACCCCACCTAACCAGGCTCTCCTAACCCTGGGAGTCAAACCAACCATAAATCCTAAACCCAAACCCACATGTAAGACCCTAACTCACCCACCTTCTGGTGGTGTGCTAACCATGAGCCCTAAACTGAGGCCCTTAGCCAGAACTGGGATCTTGGGCCCTGAGCCACTGACCTGACACCAGGCCCCATCCACTGGGCCTAAACCATGGGCCCTGGGCTTTGGGCCACCAAACCCTGGGCTCTAAACTATACTGGGCCTTTACCCCAAACTGAGCCCCAGAGCCACACCGGATCCTCCCTCCACTGATCTCCACCAATCATAAATGCTGAGGCTGATCTTAGTCTCCCAGGCTCTAAACTGACCTAAACCTCTCAGAACCCTAAAGCCAAACCAAACTTAAACCACTTAAACTCCACCCCTACTGAACTCAGCAGTCCTTAGATCATACCCTGGGCTCTAAACCTCAAACCCAAACCTAAATGCTAGCCTAAAGGCCCTGACCTCTAAACCCGACCCACACCCTAAATCTGATCTTGGGCCAGCCACCCTACCCTAATTTACCCTAAACCCTAAATTAACTCATAACCTTAACCTCCATGACCCTAAACTTTCTACTAAACCTAACCTAAAATAAAATAAAATAAAAATAAATAAACAAAAAAACTTAAACTAAACTATAAAATAAAATAAACCTAGGAATAAAAACCTAACTAAAATAAAAACTAAATGTAAAATAAAAATAAAATAAAATAAAATAAAACCTAAATAAAAACTTAAACCTAAAAAATAAACCTAAAAATAAAACATTAAAATAAATAAAAAATAAAACCTAATCCCTAAACTTAAAAAAACTAAACCTAAAATACAAATGAAATAAACAAAATAAAATAAACCTAAACCTAAACTAAATTAAACTAAACTAAAAGAAATAAAACCTAAACCTAAACTAAATAAAATATAATAAACTAAAAACAAACCTAAACCTAAACTTAAAAAATAAAACCTAAAATAAACCTAAAATTAAAATTTAAATCCAAAACCTAAAAAAGTAAAATAAAAACCTAAACCTAAAGCTAAAAATGAAAAATAAAACATAAACTAGAAAAATAAAATAAAAATAAAACTCAACTAAAAAATAAGCCTAAACCTAAACCTAAACCTAAAAAATAAATTAAAATAAAAAAACCTAAACTAAAATACATAAACATAAATAAATAAACTATACTAAATAAAAATAAAAATAAATAGATAATAAATAAATTAAAATAAATTAAATAAACTTAAACCTCATCGATTTACTTAATTTAAAAAAAAACCCTAAACCCAAAATCATAAACCCTAAAATTAACACCAAACCCCAAAACCTACAAATTAAACCTAAACCATAAAAACCTAATCCTAAATCCAAAACTAAACCTTAAACTAAACCCTAAACCCTACACCCTACACCCTAAACCCTAAACCCTAAACCCTAAATAATAAACTAACCCTAAACCCTTAACTCTAAACCATAAACCTTAAGCCCTTAACCCTAAACCCTTAACCCTAAACCCTAAACCTTAAGCCCTTAACCTTAAACCCTAAACCTTAAGCCCTAAACCCTAAACCCTAACCCTAACCTAACCATAAACTTAAACCCTAAACCCTAAACACTAAAACCCTAAACCCAAAACCATAAACCAACCTTAAACCTAAACCAAAAACACCAAACTCTAAACCCTAAAAACCCTGAACCCTAAAGCCTAAAGCCTATACCCTAAACTAACCCTAAACCCTAAACCCTCAAAACCCTAAACCTAAAAGCCTAAACATTAAACCATAAACCCTAACCTTAAACCCTAAACCATAAAACTCTAAACTATTAAACCTTAAACCCTAAACCCTAAATCCTAAAAACCTAAAATCCTAAACCTAAACTAAATAAAACCTAATAATAAAATAAATTAAAAACCTAAACATAAATAAAATAATAAAAAAATGAATTAAAACCTAAATTTAAACCTAAATATAAACCTAAAAGTAAAGTAAAATAAGAAATTAAAATAAACTAAAATAAAATAAATAAAAACCTTAACTAAATAAAAAAACCCAATAATAAAAAACCTAAATAAAATAAAAACTTAATGTAAAATAAAAATAAAATAAACCTAAAATAAAATAAATAAGAACTACATAAAAACCTAAACCTAAAAAATAAACCTAAAAATAAAACTAAAAAATAAATAAAAAATAGAACCTAAACCCTAAACTTAAAAAAAAACTAAACCAAAAATAAAATAAAATAAATAAAATAAAATAAACCTAAACCTAAAACTAAAATAAAATAAACCAAAATAAATAAAACCTAAACCTAAACTAAATTAATGATAATTCCATGTCAAGGACATGGAGAGAGATCCACTAGGGGATCACATGCATTGGAGATGATATGTGAGGGTCTATGTCGAGGTCATAGAAGAAGAAAATTTGTTGAGGATAAGGTTTGAATTTGATTTGATTATATGATTTATGGAAAGAAGATCCACTAGGGATAAGAATCAATAATCCACCAGGGATTAAGATGGAATTTACTTTAATTTGTTTTATTTTAATTACTGTGGAGGCATATCTACTAGAGATATGGGCTCGAGTTCACTGGGGATTGAGAAGATGAACCTTCTACTAGGGAAGCAGGTTCGGGCTCCAGGGATTGGGATTTGAGTTTGATTTCATATATTTGTTTGGGAATGTATTTGATAGGAATAAGAGTTTGGTTAAATTTCTTTGATTTAGACTCTACTAGGGGAGTTGATTTAATTTGGCTCCACTAGGGTGGTTGGTTTTGAATTTAATTTGTTTGCTTGACTTATTTATATATTATTTGGACCTCCATTAGGTAGAAGGATGTGATTTAACTCCATTTGGGAAAATAAAATTGGGTTTAATTTAATTTGAGTTAATGTATGAACCCTATCGGTGTGCGATGGACCCACTGAGAAGGGACTATATCATCCTGACCTACCTTAGGTTTATAAATCCAAAGGCATAATCTACTGGCTGTGTGGTAGAGCTAGCCAACCTAAGGGGTTGCCTTTTAGTGTGTAATGACTGTGCCAAGAAAATGACATAGGGCGACTACTAACTGAATTCCACTTAGGACTTATGTCAACTCAAAAGTAGTCAGGATTAATTTTATCTTAATTTCATGTGATTTGATATGGTTTGTTTGGTTTAATTTGATTTTAAACTGAGGGCATATCCGGGGATGTGAGCTTGATCAAGTTTGTTAGATTTAATTTATGGACCATGTCGGTGCGATGGACCCACTGAGAAGGCGCTATATTGGAACTTTTTCTATCTCAAATTTACAAATTCAAAGGGATAGTCTACTGTGTAGAGCTAGCCAACCCATGGGGTTGCCTTTGTGTAAATAGCCAGGAAGAAGGCATATCAGACTTACATCTTTTAAAGCAGGGAATAATCGCTAGGGTGACCTGTTGGTAGCACAATAAATCGAAACCAACTTAGGAGCGACTACTGAGTGAATGTCCCTGGAGACTTATATCAGCACAAGAGTAGTCAGAAAATTCCTATAGGGAGCTTTGTAGATACTAGCCTAAAGTAGGATGATTGCTTGGGAAAAGGTATCGCTAGGGGTGTCATCCTAATCAACAAGTGAATATATATTTTGTTTATATGTTTGTGTGGACCTTGTTGGTGTGTGAGGGACCACACTGATAAGGGCTATGTCGACCTTGAACTATCTAAGATTTACTAGACCAAGGGAGAATATGCACATCCATAGAACAAGTTCTCCAATCATAGGGGTGATTATTAAAAAAGTGGAATTATCGAATTCGATAGTAAGTTGGGTAGTGTCTAATTGGGGTTACAAGGGATGTGATCTAAATATAGTGCCCATAGGGGAGGTGCTGCTAGGGGAGTTATCCTGAGCACTAGAAAAGAAAGCCTATTTGTGTATGGTGGCTAACTCAAGGAGAAATCATAGTAGATTTGCATCTGCCATGAGTGGTGTATCTTAAGAAACCAACCAACCTAAGGTGTATCCCAACATGAGTGGTGCATCCATCAACATAGTGAGAACTAACCAACCTAAGGTGCCCGTCAGTGTGCAACGATCAATCTAGAAAGAAAGCTTATAAGCTTATAACTTTCTAAGTAGAATTGATCATCAATATAGTCTATCATCAGTAGGATAGATGCTATCTAACCTAGAGTGACTACTAAGTGAGGAACCTTGAGGAAGGACTGGACCCAGACTTAAAGTAGCCAGGAGGGAAGGAATTGCTAGAAGACTTATTCTAAACCTAAAATATACTCAACCCAGTCAGTGCACGAAGGTTAATCTAAGTAGAAAGCATAGCAGAGTCACATCCTCTTAAACAAATCCAACATAAAGTAGCTTATTGGCCACGCACTAAGGCCTATCAAACTAATAAGGTGCTTGTCAGTGTGCAGTGATGAAGTAAGGAAGGAAAGCATAGCAGACTTATATCCTCCAAAGCAAGAAGATCATTAGGTGACACTAGGGGTATCACGACCATGAGTAGCTATGGGTGCCACTAGGGTTATCTCAACTCAGAGTAGACATAAAAGATATGTGTTTATTTTATATATTTGTGTGTAGTTTGTGTTTGTTTTGTGTTAATGAAGGATAGGAAGCCACTACGATTCTTTACACTTACCCTAAACACATAATGGCAGATTCATAAATAAGAATACTTTCAACATGGAAGAGATTGAATTTGAAATGAAATTTTCATTAATGATAATTATTTTCAAACAAGATTTATAATATTTCTTTAAGTAGAGTGCATTGATTGGAAGAATTGGGTGCTCTCTCTTGTGATTAATAAGCTGATAAGTTCCTCCTTAGTAGGCCTTCTCTATGGAAAAAAGGGCCTTCCCAAGTGAGTTCAAACTTGCCTCCCATCTTACGATGGGAAACAATCTCCTTAGAACTAAAATAAGCTCTCCTACTTGAAAAGCTCTAGGATGGACCAAATTTTTGTGAGCTTAAATCATTTTGTACAACTCAAAATTTTGGGATGCTCAGAGGCATCTCTCCTCCAAACTTTTGAGCTCTTATAACCACAACTTGGCATTCTGCTCTATTATGATCTTGCTACCCAAAGCTATCCTTAATGATGGGAGTTGGACTTCTAACGGTAAACCAAATTCAAACCCATACACTAAGGAAAAAGGAGTAGACTGAGTTGGAGTTCTATTTGTGGTGCGGTAGGCCCACAAGGCTTTAACTAACTGCTCATGCCACTATGGCTTATTATTGTCGAGTGTCTTTTGTAGCATTTGGATGAGAGCTTTGTTGAAGGCTTCTGCTAAGCCGTTTGCCCTCGGGTAGTTGATGATAGAATATCTCAAATCTATGCTATATCACAGGGAAAAGTTGTTGATCTCGATGCTCTTGAATGTAATATCATTATTAGATATAATTCATCGAGGCTCTCCGAACCTATATATGAAATGGTTCCTAAAAACTTGGAGCACATGATGAACTATGACCTCTTTGAGTAGAATCACCTTCACACATTTGGAACAGTAATTAGTAGCAGTTAAGAGGAATTGATGACCCTTGGAAGAAGGCGGATAAATCAAACCCTCTATGTTGGTACCCCAACACTTGAATAGCCATGAGGCCAATGTAGGATGTAGAATGTTGGGTGGTTAGTGTAGGACCACAATGTGTATTTGACATTAGTTTTATCCGTATCCATGCAATATTTGATCATTGATGGCTAGTAGTATCCTAGTCTCTTGATCTTGGCATTCATCTTCATACCAGATTAGTTAGCTCCAAATAATCCTAAGTGTTTCTCTGTCATTATCTTATGGGCTTTGTGCTTGTCTAAACAACATAATCACATATGATTGAAAGACTGTTGGCACAAGAAACCATCCACAAGAGTGTAAGAAAGTACTCTCTGCTTTATCTGATGGGCTTGGGACTTATCTTGAGATAGTTTTCCTTTATTTAGGTAATCCATGAATGGTTGCCTCGAATCTAACTCCTCGTCCTTCTTGGCAATGGCAACCTCCCCTTCAAGAGAGTACTGATGAGTTTAATATCAATAAGGCTAAGACTTTGTCTATTTTGGACCTTATTGATATGGACTCATCCTACATGCTAACCCTTGGCAAGCTTGGCTAAAGAATACACTACTTCTCTCCTCAAGGAATCTTATAAAAGATAACCTCTAGGATTTAACAAATGGTGTACTTGTGGTAGTGATAGAGCTTGGGCTTTAAAACCTTATAATCTAGTGTTTTGGTTAATAACTAGCTAAGAATCCCTGAAGATGTTGAACACCTTCTTCTAGATGATTTGACCCATAACTTATTTCATCATGCATTTTGCAATAAACAATACTAAAGCCTCTATGAAAATGATCTGTCTAAAATGAAATAAATTTTGAAAATATTTTGCATCTATAGATTAAGTCATATGCTCATACCACTCATGTTCTAGTCACTTAGGAGTGTGTTTAGACTTTAGTCTCTTTCTAATTAAATAAATACCTAGCTATCCCCAATTCATAAGACCACTACATAGTTTTAAATTATAGGTGGAGTTAGTTGGTACCACTGTGTAGTTATAAGTCCAGAAGTCAGACAATTTATTATCTCTTATGGAGGTAAACCCTTATATCCATCTATCTCTTATATTTAGGTCATGCTTTAGCTCATACTAAAGCTCCATAGATTTAGGATCTGAGGTAGCTATTTACTTCGGGCTATGAGCATAAATCCTCACCTCTTGGGCATTCCCACAACCTTGTGTTGCTAGATTATAAGTCTTAGAAATCTAATTAAATTTCAACTCAAAACATATAAATCTTCTCAACTTCAAAATTATAAAGCCCAATCATAGGATAGATAGAAATGTTCACTAAGCTTCCTAATATCATGAGCATTTCCTACTTATTTCATTTGGATTCCAAAAAATAAATCTTCCTTGAACATTCCCAATAATTTTCCAAAACAACCAATCTTTGATAGTCTAACCTTAAATCTTTGGAGATGATAATTGTCTACACTTTAATTGAGAGTATTCTTAGGAAATTTCATTTCCTAAGATGTAACAATGCTTGCGCATAAAATTTAAGAACTTGGATTAATATAAACCATGCTTTATTCATCCATGTAAACTAGGGGAAAATCTCTTATACATTCGAAGACTCATCATGTCTTAGGAGTAATTATTATATGATTAGATCAATTGTAGGGTGATGCCTCTATCTTTCAAGATAGTATATTATACCTCAATGTTGTAGCCGATCACCTCAAAATGTACTCCTCTATAATCTGCATGGTGTCCCCCCACCCATACATCTAAAAATAAACAACATAATGCCTTCTCGCCTTCTTCATTGAATCCTCTCAAAATCATCATTTTTAGTTTGAGATGTAAAGTGAAGGGTTCTTAGACCTAAACCCTAAACCCTAAACCCTAAAAACCCTAAACCCTAAGCCTAGACACTAAAATCCAAACCCAAAACCTAAAACCCCAAACCCAAAACCTTAAACCCTAAACCATAAACCCTACACCCTAATAACCCTAAACCCTAAACCCTAAGCCCTAAACTATAAACCTTAAATCGTAAGCCTTAAAAACCTAAAAGGTTAAAATTTAAAAATAAAATAAAAATAAAACTCAATAAAAAAATAAACATAAACCTAAACCTAAACCAAAAAAAAAAATACAAAAAAAACCAAAACTAAAATAAGTAAACCTAAAATAAATAAGCTAAACTAAATAAAAATGAAAAATAAAGCTAAACCCTAAACCCTAAATCCTAAACCATAAACTCTAAACCCTAAACCCTAAACCTTTAAAAACTCTAAACCTTAAACTCTAAGCCCCAAACCTAAACTAAACTATAACCCTAAACCCTAAACCCTATACCTAAACTAAAATTGAAACCCTAAACATAGAACCTAAACCCTAAACCTAGAACCTAAACCCTAAACCCTAAACCATAAAAATTAAATAAAAAAAATCCTAACCCTAAACCTTAAACCCACAACAATAAATCCTAAACCCTAAACCCTAAATCTTAAATCTTAAACCCTAAACCCTAAATCTTAAACCATAAACCCTAAAACTAACCCTAAACCTTAAACCTACAACCCTAAATCCAAAATCCTAAACCCTAGAACCCTAAACCCCAAACCAAAAACCTTAAACCCTAAAAACCCTTAACCCTAAAGCCTAGACACTAAACTCCAAACCTAAAACCCAAAACTTCAAACCTTAAACCTAAACCTAAACCCTAAACCCTAAACCCTAAACCATAAACCCTAAACCCTAAAAACCCTAAAGCCTAAACACTAAACCCTAAACCTAATCCTAAACCCTAAACCCTAAACCCTAAACCTTAAACTGTAAGCCTTAAAACCTAAAAGGTTAAAATTTAAAAATAAAATAAAAATAAAACTCAATAAAAAATAAACATAAACCTAAACCTAAACCAAAATAAATAAATAAAAATAAAAAACCAAAACTAAAATAAGTAAACCTAACATTGATAAGCTAAACTAAATAAAAAGGAAAAATAAAGCTAAATCATAAACCCTAAACCCTAAACCCTAAACTCTATACCCTAAACCCTATACCTTTAAAAAATCTAAACCTTAAACCCTAAGCCCCAAAGCCTAAACCCTAAATCCTAAACCATAAACCTAAACCCCAAGCCATAAACCTAAACTAAAACCTGAACCCTAAACCAAAAACTTAAACCTTAAACCCAAAACCCTTAAAAAAATAATGGAAAAAATCAAACCATAAACCCTAAAACTTAAAACTAACCCTAAACCCTAAACCCACAAACCTAAATCCTAAATTCTAAACCCTAAAACCTAAAACCCAAAACCCCAAACCCAAAACCCAAAACCCTAAACCCTAAACCTAATAAACCTAAATAAACCCAAAGCCTAAACACTAAATAAACTAAACCAAACACAACGCTAAATCCAAAGCCCTAAAACCCTAAAAATAAAACCCTAAACCCTAAAATAACCCTAAACCTATACCTAAACTAAATCAAACCTAAACCTAAACCTAAACCTAAAAAAATAAACTAAAATAAAAAACTTAAACTAAAATAAATAAACCTAAAATAAATAAACTAAATTAAATAAAAATAAAAATAAACCTAAATAAAAATACAAAATAAAAAACCCCTAAACCCTAAATCCTAAACTCTAAACCCTAAAACTAACCCTAAACTTACAACCCTAAACCTTAAACCCTAAAAAATATAAATCCTATACCTTAAAAGCATAAACCCAAAAACCCTAAACCTTAAACCCTAAATCCTAAACCCTAAACCCTTAATCCTAAACTGTAACCCTTAACCCTAAACCCTTAAGCCTAAATTCTAAACCTAAACTTATAGTAACTAAATAAATTAAAAAATTAACCTAAACCCCAAAACCAAATAAACCTAAACCTAAACCTAATTGATAAGAATAGGTAGAACTTTGACAACAAGAACATCATAAGTAGGCTCTAGATCAATGGAGGAAGGTATAGCATTTATCACAAATTGTTGGGGATTTGGAGGTGTGGAAAAAAAGTGGTGGTTATAGGCAAGCGATGGAGGTTATAACCATGGTGGTAAGGAGGAGTGATGGGATATGATGGTGGATCCACTGAGATGTCACATGGTTCTGGGAAAAGAAAACTAAGAATGGCCAATCGATCTATTTCTTATGGAACTGTCTTTACAAGAAAAACAATTGTTATCTAAGGTTTTGATTTGCTCATGCTCCTTATCTATGTCATGTTAAAAACTTGGTGTGTTACTTGGTTGATGAAATCAAAAGAAGAAATGTTGAATTTGAATTTATTTTCTCTAAAAAAAAAAAAACCTAAACCCTAACCTAAACCTAAACCTAAACCTAAACCCTAAACCCTAAACCCAACCTTAAACCTAAACTCCTAAACCTAAACCCTAAACTTAAACCTAAACCCTAAACTAACACTAACCTAAAACCTAAACCTAAAGACTAAACCCTAAACCAAACTAAACCTAAACTAAACCTAATCTCTAAACTAAACCTACACCTAAATCTAAATCTAAACCCTAAACCTAAACCCCTAAAACCTAAAATAAATAAACTAAAACCTAAACCTAAAACCCTAAACCTAAACTAACTTAAATAAACCTAAACTCAAAACCTAAACCCTAAAGCCTAAACACTAAACCCTAAACCCAAAACCCAAAACCCTAACCCTTAACTCTAAATCCAAAAACTCTAAACCTTAAAACCCTAAACCCTAAACCCTAATCCTAAACTCTAAACCCTAAAACCCTTAACCCTAAACTATAAACCCTAAACCCAAACCCTAAACTCGAAACCCTAAAGCTAAACCTAAAGTAACTAAATAGATTAAAAAATAACTTAAACCCTAAAACATAATAAACTTAAACCCTAAGAATGGATAGAACCTTGATGATAAACATCAAACTAGGCTCCTAGACTAAAGGTGAAGGTGGAGGCATATTATCGTGGTGGTAGGGGATCCGGAGGTGCAATAGATATGGAGGTGGTGGAAGAAGTGGTGGTTATGGAAGAAACAACATAAGTACCTGGTCAAAATGAGGATATGATGGTGGATCCCGCTACTCGAGAGGCTAGGGTTGTTTTGATGGGAACTGACAAAATTAATGAATGACATGTCTAATCTACTGTTTATGGAACTATGTCTTGGTAGTAGAGATGGTTCTAGTTATCTAGAGTTTTCAATTTTCTCTATGCGTGCTAATTTTTTATCTGTATCCTCGCTTGGGTCTTAGAAAACTTGGAGTGCAACTTGGTTGAAGAAATCTAAAAGAAGAAATGTTGAATCTAAATTTCACCTCTGTTAAAAAAAAACCAAAAATCCTAAATCCTAAACTAAAACCTGAACCCTAGACAAAAATCCTAAACCCTAAATCCTAAACCCTAAACCTTAAACCCTAAACTCTAAACCTCAAAACCCTAAACCCTAAACACTAAACCCTAAATCCTAAAGCCTAAACCCTAAATCCTAAACCCTAAACCTTATACCCTAAACCCTAAGCCCTAAACCCTAAATCTTAAACCCTAAACCATAAAACTTAAACCCTACACCCTAAACCCTAATCCCTAAACCCTAAATCCTAAATACTAAACCCTCAACTAACCCTAAACCCTAAACCCTAACAAGCTAAAATTGAAACCTAAATTAAACAAAACCTAAAAAATAAATAAATAAAACCTAAGCCAAAATAAAATGAAAAAAAATAAAAATAAAAACCTAAACTAAAACCTAAACCTAAACCTAAAACTAAAATGAAAAAAAAACTAAAATAAAATAAATAAAAACTTAAACTAAATTTAAAAATAAAAACCTAAATAAAAAAAAACTAAACCTAAAATAAAAAAAAACTTAAATAAAATAAAATAAAAATTAAATAAAAATTGAAACCTAAAAAATAAACCTGAAAATGAATATAAATTAAAAATTAAACCCTAAACAAAAAAAAACTAAACCTAAAATAAAATTCAAATAAATAGAAACATAAACTAAATTAAACTAAATCTAAACCTAAACCTAAACATAAATCCTAAATAAAATAAATTAAATTAAAAATAAAGCTAAACCTAAACTAAAAAATAAAGCATAAAAATAATCCTAAATTAAAAACTTAAAACTTAAAATTAAAAATAAAATAAAAACCTAAACCTAAACCTAAAAATAAAAAATAAAACCTAAACCTAAAATATAAAATAAAAATAGAACTAAACTAAAATAAAAACTTAAACATAAACATAAATCTAAAAAAATAAACTAAAATAAAATCTATGCTAAGATAAATAAATAAATAAAACTAAATAAAATAAAAAAATAAACCTAAACAAAATAAAAATAAAATAAACTAAAATAAATAAAAAATAAACTAAATAAACCTAAACCTAAACTTAAATTTTAAAATAAACTTGAAAACCTAAACCCTAAACCCTAAATTAAACCCTAAACCTAAACTAAACTAAAACCTAAACCTAAACCCTAAACCTAAAACCCTAAATAACATAAACCCTAAACCTAAAACCCTAAGCCTAAACTAAACCTAAACTAACCCTAATCTTAAACCCTAAACCCAAACCTTAAAACTAAACCAACCTAAAATCCTAAACTACCTAAACCTACATCCTAAACCTAAACCCTAAACCCTAAATCTAAACCCAAAACCTAAACCCTAAACTAAATAAACCTAAAAAAATAAACCATAAACAAAACCTAAACCTATAAAAACCTAAATATCCTAAGCTCGGTTACTTAATTTAAAAAATAATAATAAAAAAACAAAAAAATGCTAACCCTAAACCCTAAACCCTAAAACTAACCCGAGACCCTAAACCCTAAAACTAACCTGAAACCCTAAATCCTGAACCATAAACCTACATCCATAAACTCTAAATCCTAATCTAGATCCTAAAACCTACAACCATAAACTAAATAAACCTAAAAAAATAAACCATAAACCTATACCTAAACCTATAAGTAAAACCTAAATAAATTTAAATATATGAGTTCACTTAATTTAAAAATAATAAAAAAAGAAAAAAATGCTAACTCAAAATCTTAAACCCTAAGCAAAGAACCCTAAACCTACAACCCTAAACCATGAACCCTAAACCCTAAACCCTAAACCTTAAAACCCTAAACCCTAAACCCTAAATCCTAAACCCTAAACCCTAAACTAAACCTAAATCCATGCCTAAACCCTAAACCCAAACCCTAAACCTAAACTTAAACCTTAAAAACCTAAAAACCTAAACCTAAGCAAAATAAAACCTAGAAATAAAATAAATCAAAAACCAAAACCTAAATAACATAAAAAATAACAAAAAATAAAAACCTAAACTAAAACCTAAACCTGAACCTAAACCTAAACTTAAATGAAATAAAATAAAATCAAAACTAAAGATAAACTAAAATAATAAAACCTAAACTAAACTAAAATAAAATAAAATAAAAAAAACATAAATAAAATAAAACTAAATGTAAAATAAAATAAAATAAATCTAAAATAAAATAAAAACTAAATAAAAACCTAAACCTAAAAAATAAACCTAAAATAAATAAATAATAAACCTAAACCATAAACTAAATTAAAAACTAAACCTAAAATAAATAAAATAAAATAAACCTAAACCTAAGCTAAAATAAACTAAACTAAAATAAATAAAACTTGAACTTAAACCTAGAATAAACTAAACCTAAACCCTAAAGTAAATAAATTATAGTAAACTAAAAATAAATATAAACCTAAACTAAAAAAATAAAACCTAAAAATAAACCTAAAATAAAAAGCTAAAACCAAAACCTTAAAAAAAACCTACAACAACAACAAGCTTTAATCCCACTACACATGAATCCTTCGTCCATTGTGTCCCATTATGTGTCAAATTCTCATTTAATTCAAGTATACTAAGATCATTTTTATACATCTTAACCAAGTCTTTTAGGTCTACCTCTACTTTTCTTAACATAAAACATAATGCATCTACTCCTAATCAAACTTTATGTAAACCATCTAAGCGACTCTCCTAATCTTATCTACCACCTAGCTACCCAACTTTCAACATACTCATTTTGCATTCTATCTCTAAGAGTAAAGCCACTCATCCACTGAGCATCCTCATCTCTGTAACACTTAACTTAGTCTTATGCTTCTCTTTATTGGCCAACATTCAATAAGTCACCTTCTTACCACCATCTTATAAAATTTTCCCTTAAGTTTAAGTGGAACTTTTCTATCAAATATATGCATTCTCCACTTCAACCATCCAACTTGAATTCTACTAATAACATCTCCATCTATTTCACCATCATTTTGAACAATAGAGCCTATAACCTCTTATTAATGACGATCACCTAAAGTCAAACACTACCACTAAAACTTCTAACTAAAATTACACTCCATATATTCAGTTTAGATCTAAAGAAAACCTTTAGACTCTAAAGTTGACCTCCATAATTCAAGTTTTTGTTGGACTCCTCTCTAGTCTTATCAACAAGAAGAATGTCATCAAAAGTATACACCAAGGTACATCTTCTTGTAAATGCCTAAGAACATCCATAACTAAAGTAAAAAGATAAGGGCTTAATGTTGATCCTGTAATCCAACCTAAATAGGAAAATATTTTGTCAATCCTCCTTGTGTCACAAGTAATAGCTCTAGTATACATATCCTTAATGACTTGAATATAACCAATATTAACCTTTCTAAGAACTCTCAAAGAACAAGAGACTTTATCATAAGCTTTCTAAATAAAAAAATATCATATGTAGATCCTTCTTACTTTCTCGCTTCTCCATCAAACCTCTTAACAAATGTATAACATCCATAGTAGATCTACGGCATGAAACCAAACCGATTGTAGAAATTCTATATCATAACCTATGCTACTCTCTCCCATAATTTTAATGTATGGCACATTAACTTAATTCCTATAATTTGTACACTCTTGTGCATCACCTTTATTCTTAAATATAAACCAACAAACTCTTTCTCCACTCTCATCTTTTAGTCTTTAAAATAACATTAAAAGATTTGTAAGCCAAGAAATTCCTTGATCTCTAAACATTTCCACACATCTATTGGAATATTATCCTACTTTTCCACATTTCTTTTCTTTAAAGCTTAAAACTTTAAAAATAGGATAAAATGAAATTTCTATTTGTTTAGGGTATTAAGGTTGCTAAAATCAATCATATTTCGGATCCTTCAAAAAGTTTATCAAAATACCTCATCCACCTATTTTCAATATCTTTTCTAAGAAAAGCACTTTATTATTTTCATCCTTAATATACCCTCACTTAAACTATGTCTTTACTTCTCTATCTCTTTGGTTATAACTTATACATACATCTTTCACCTTCTTTGGTATCTAATCTATTGTATAAATCACTAAAAGCTAAATTTTTTGCATCATATATTGCTTTCTTAGAATCTCTACAGGCCACTTAATAAATAAAAAACTTAATAAATAAATCCTAAACAAAAAAAAATTAAATAAAAATAAAACTAAACTAAAAAATAAGCACAAACCTAAACCTAATCTAAGAAAATAAACTAAATTAAAAAACCTAAACTTAAATAAATAAACCTAAAATAAATAAATTAAACCAAATAAAAATAAAAATTAAACCTAAATAAAGATAAATAAAATAAAATAAATTAAAATAAATAAAAAATGAACTAAATAAACCTAAACCTACGGATTTACTTAATTAAAAAAAAAAACATAAACCCCAAACCCTAAATCTTAAACCCTAAATCCTAAACCCTAAGCCCTAAAACTAACCTTAAACTTACAACCCTAAGCTCTAAATCCTAAGCCCTAAAAAACCATAAACCCTAAACTAACCCTAAACCCTAAACCCTAAATCCTAGTCCTAACCTCAAACCCTAAACCCTAAAACTAACATGAAACCCTAAGCCCTAAACACTAAACCTAAACTCTAAACCCTAAACCTTAAAACTCTAAACCCTAAACCTAAACCCTAAACCCTAAAACCTACAACCCTAAACCCTAAATGCTAAACACAAAACCCAAAACACTAAAAACCTAAAAACCTAAACTAAAAAAATTTAAATTAAAATAAATAAATAAACTTAAACCTAAAAAAATAAAATAATAAAATAAAATAATAACGTAAACTAAAACCTAAACTTAAACCTCAACCTAAACCTAAACATAAAAATAAAATTAAATAAAAACTAAAAACTAAAATTAAATAAACTAAATAAAAACCTAAACAAAACAAAAAAAAATAAACCCAAAAAATAAAAACCTAAATAAAACCAATACTAAATGTAAAATAAAAATAAAATAAACATAAAATAATATAAAATAAAAACTAAATAAAAACCTAAACCTAAAAAATAAACATAAAAAGAAATAAAAAAAAATAAAACTTAAACCCTAAACTAAAAAAGAAACTAAACCTAAAAGAATTAAAAAAGTAAAAAAAACCTAAACCTAAACTAAAATAAACTAAGCTAAAATAAATAAAACCAAAACCTAAACCTAAAATAAACTAAACCTAAACCATAAACTAAATAAAATAAAATAAACTAAAAATAAACATGAACCTAAACTAAAAAATAAAACCTAAAAATAAACCTAAAATAGAAACCTAAACCTAAACCTAAAAAATTAAAATAAAAACCTAAACCTAAACTTAAAAATAAAAAATAAAAACTAAACTAAAAAAATTAGATGAAAATACAACTAAATTAAAAAATAAGCATAAACCAAAACCTAAACCTAAAAAATAAACTAAACTAAAATAATTAAACTAAATAAAATAAAAAATAAACCTAAATAAAAGTAAAAAAATAAAATAATCTAAAATAAATAAAAATAAACTAAATAAACCTAAACCTATCGATTTACTTAATTTTAAAAAAACTTAAACTATCAAAACTAAACCTTAAACCCAAAATCCTAAACCTTAAACCCTATAACTAACCCTAAACACTAAACCCTAAACCTATAACTCTAAACCCTAAACCCTAAAAAACCTTAAGAGCTAAACCAATCCCAACCCTAAGCCCTAAACCCTAAACCCTAAACCTTAAACCCTAACCCTTATCTAAACTTAAACTATAAACCTAAACTCCTCAATTTTAAAAACAAAACCTAAACTCTAAACTTAAACTAACCTGAACCTAAACCTAAACTATAAATACTATAAACTAAAGTTTAAACCTAAACTAACTAAACTCTAAACCCTAAAACCTAAACCCTAAACCTAAACTAAAACTAAAACCTAAAGCTAAAATATAAATGCTAAACCTTAAGTCTAAACTAAACCCCACTTAACTAAACCTTAAACTATAAACCCTAAACCCTAAACCTTAAAACCCTAAACCCTAAACCTAAACTCTAAACCCTAAACCTAAAGTAAACCCTAAATTAAACTAAACTCTAACCTAAACCCTAAACTTAAACACTATACTTAACTAAAACTTAAACCTAAAACCTAAACCTAAAACCTAAACCCTAAAACCTATACCTAAAGCCTAAACATTAAATTAAACTAACTCTAAACACTAATTAAACCTAAACTATCAAAATAAACTAAAGCTAAAATAAAACACTAAACTTTAAACTAAAACCCTAAACTAAACCTAACCCTAACTCCTAAACTTAAACCTAAACCTAAACCCTAAACCCTAAAACACTAAACACTAAACTCAAAACCCTAAATCCTAAAAACCCTAAACCCTAAAGCCTAAACACTAAACCCTAAACTAACCCGAAACCTAAACCCTAAGCTAACCCAAAACCTTAAACCTAACACTAAACCTTAAACCCTCAAAACCCTAAACTTTAAAGTCTAAACCCTAAACTCTAAATAATAAACTAACCCTAAACCCTAAACCCTAAACCCTAAGCCCTAAACCTAAACCTAAACCTAAACCTAAAAATAAAATAAATTAAAAATAGACTAAAATAAAATAAATAAAAACCTAAACTAAATAAAAAAAATAAAATAACCCTAAGAATAAAAACCTAACTAAAATGAAAACTAAATGTAAAATAAAAATAAAATAAACCTAAAATAAAAAAACCTAATAAAATCAATACAAAATGTAAAATAAATATAAAATAAACATAAAATAAAATAAAATAAAATAAAAACTAAATAAAAACCTAAACCTAAAAAATAAACCTAAAAATAAATAAAAAATAAAACCTAAACCCTAAACAAAAAAAAACTAAACCTAAAATAAAAAAGGAAAAGAAAAAACCTAAACCTAAACTAAAATAAATAAAACCAAAACCTAAACCTAAAATAAACTAAACTTAAACCCTAAATTAAATATAAGAAAATAAATTAAAAATAAACATAAACCAAAACTAAAAAATAAAACCTAAAAATAATCCTAAAATAGAAACCTAAAATCTAAACCTAAAAAATTAAAATAAAAACCTAAACCTAAACCTAAAAATAAAAAATAAAACCTAAAATAAAAAATTAGATTAAAATAGAACTAAATTAAAAAAATAAGCATAAACCAAAACCTAAACCTAAAAAATAAATTAAACTAAAAAGCTTAAACTAAAATAAATAAACTAAACTAAATAAAAATAAAAAATAAACATAAATAAAATAAAAAAATAAAATAAAAATAAATATAAACTAAATAAATAAACTACCTTTTACTTAAAAAAAAAACCCTAAACTGTCAACACTAAACCCTAAACACAAAATCCAAAATCCTAAACCCTAAAACTAACCCTAAACACTATACCCTAAACCTACACCTCTAAACCCTAAACCCTAAAAAACCTTAAGAGCTAAACTAACCCTAAACCCTAAGCCATAAACCATAAACCCTAAACCTTAAACCCCAACCCTAACCCTAAACTCTAAACCCTAAACCCTAAACCCAAAAATCTAAAAAACCTAAACCCTAAACCCTAAAACCTTAAACCCTAAAACCCTAAACCTTAAACCCTAAACCCTAAACCCTAAAACTATAACCTAAAGTTAAAGTCTTAAACTAACACTAAACCTAACCCTAAACCCTAAATTAAAACCTCATAACCTAAACCCTAAAGCTAAAACATAAAATAAACCTTAAACCCTAACTTTAACTCCTAAACCTTAAACTAAGTCTAAACCCTAAACTATAAACTAAACCTAAACTTTTAACTAAACTTAAGCCCAAACACAAACTTGAACACTATAAACTAAACCATAAACCCTAACCCTAAATCATAAACCTAAAGCTTAAACCCTAAACTAACCCTAAACCCTAAGCTAACCCTAAACCCTCAAAATCTTAAACCCTAAAGCCAAAATAAAAAATGCAAAAAATTAAACTCTAACCCTAACCCTAAACCTTAATTCATCAACACTAAACCCTAAACCCTAAAACCTAAAACTTAAACCTAAACTTAAACCTAAAACTAAATAAAGCTAAACCTTAAACCCTAAACTAAACCCAAAAAACCCTAAGCTAAACCTTAAACCCAAAAAACTAAACCTTAAACCCTCAAAACCCTAAACTTTAAAACCTAAACCCTAAACCTTAAATAATAAATTAACCCTAAACCCTTAACCATAAACCCTAAACCCTAAGCCCTAAACCTAAACCTAAAACCTAAACCTAAACCTAAAAATAAAATAAAATAAAAATAAAATAAACTAAAATAAAATAAATAAAAACCTAAACTAAACTAAAAAATAAAATAAGTCTAAGAATAAAAACCTAACTAAAATGAAAACTAAATATAAAATTAAAATAAAATAAACCTCAAGTAAAATGAAATAAAAACTAAATAAAAACCTAAACCTAAAAAATTAACCTAAAAATAAAACATTAAAATAAATAAAAAATAAAACCTAATCCCTAAAAAAAAAAAAAATTAAACCAAAATTATAAATAAAATAAACAAAATAAAATAAACCTAAACTAAAATAAACTGAACTAAAAGAAATAAAACTTGAACCTGAACCTAAACTAAATAAAATATAATAAACTAAAAACAAACCTAAACCTAAACTTAAAAAATAAAGCCTAAAAATTAACCTAAAATAAAAATGTTAATTTTAAACCTAAAAAAGTAATATAAAAACCTAAACCTAAACCTAAACATGAAAAAGAAAACCTAAACCTAAAAAAAAACTTAACTAAAAATTAAACCTAAACCTAAACCTAAAGCTAAATAATAAATTAAAATAAAAACCTAAACTAAAATAAATAAATTATACTAAATAAAAATAAAAAATAAATCTAAAAATAAATAAATAATAAAATAAACTAAAATAAATAAAAAATAAACTAAATAAACCTAAACCTACTAATTTATTTAATTTAAAAAACCTAAACCCTAAACCCTAAATCTTAAACCCAAAAGCCAAAACCATAAACCCTAAAACCTAAACTAAACCCTAAACCCTAAAAAACCCTAAACCCTAAACCTTAAAAAATAAAGTAAGCCTAAACCCTAAACCCTAAGCCCTAAAACTTAAGCCCTTAACCCTAAACCCTAAACCTTAAGCCCTAAACCCTAAACCCTAACCCTAACCCTAAACCTTAACCCTAAACCCTAAACACTAAAACCCTAAACCCAAATCCCTAAACTAACCTTAAACCCTAAACCCTAAACACTAAACCATAAATTCTAAAAACCTTGAACCCTAAAGCTTAAAGCCTATACCCTAAACTAACCTTAAACCCTAAGCTAACCCTAAACCCTAAACCCTCAAAACTCTAAACCCTAAAGCCTAAACACTAAACCCTAAACCCTAACATAAACCCTAAACAATAAACTCTAAACTATAAAACCCTAAACCCTAAAAACCTAAAATCTTAAACCTAAACTAAATAAAACCTAATAATAAAATAAATAAAAAACCTAAATGTAAATAAAATAATAAAATAAAATGAATAAAAAACCTAAATTAAAACTTAACCTTAAACCTAAAAATAAAGTAAAATAAAAAATAAAAATAAACTAAAATAAAATAAATAAAAAGCTATACTAAACAAAAAAAAAAAATAAACTTAAGAATAAAAAACCTAAATAAAATGAAAACTAAACATAAAATAAAAATAAAATAAACCTAAAATAAAATAAAATAAGAACTACATAAAAACCTAAACCTAAAAAATAAACCTAAAAATAAAATATAAAAATAAATAAAAAATAAAACCTAAACCCTACACTAAAAAAAAAAATCTAAACCTAAAATAAAATAAAAAAATAAGATAAAATAAACCTAAACCTAAAACTAAAATAAATAAAACCTAAACCTAAACTAAATTGATGATAATTCCATGTCAAGGACATGGAGAGAGATCCACTAGGGATCACATCATGCATTGACATGATATGTGAGGGGTTTATGTCGAGGCATAAGAAGAAAATTTGTTGAGATAAGGTTTGAATTTGATTTGATTACATGATTTGTGGAAAGAAGATCCACTAGGGATAAGAATCCATAATCCACGTGGATTAAGATCAAATTGACTTTAATTTGTTTTATTTTAATTGATGTGGAGGCATATCTGCTAGAGATATGGGCTCGAGTCCTTGATTGAGAAGATGAACCTTCTACTAGGAAGCGTTCGGCTATCTGAGATTGATTTCAGTTTGATTTCATATATTTGCTTGGGGATGTATCCAATAGGAATAAGAGTGTGGTTGGATTTTTTTGATTTAAACTCTACTGGAGAAGTTGGTTTAATTTGGCACCACTAGGGATGTTGGTTTTGAATTTAATTTATTTGCTTGACTTATTTATATATTATTTAGGGCTCCACTGGAGAGAAGGGTGTGATTTAACTATAGTGGAAAAAATCAGATTGGGTTTAATTTAATCTGAGTTAATGTATGGACCCTATAGGTGTGCGATGGACCCATTGAGAAGGGGCTATATCATCCTGACCTACCTCAGGTTTACAAATCCAAAGGCATATCTACCTGGTAGAGTGAGACCTAAGGGGTTGCCTTTCTGTATAATGACTGCTAGAATACAACATAATAGACTTACATCTTCCAAAAGTTAGGAACAACCACGGGGTGACTTGATGCACAAATTGAAACCTAGGGCTTACTCATTGACCTAATTCCACTTAGACTTATGTCAACTCAAAAGTAGTCGATTAATTTTATCTTAATTTCATGTGATTTGATATGGTTTGTTTGGTTTAGTTTGATTTTGAATTGAGGGCATATCCGGGATGTTTCAAATTTGTTAGCTTTAATTTATGGACCATGTCATTGTTCGATGGACCCACTGAGAAGGGGCTATATCAGACTTATCCTATCTCAAATTTACAAATCTAAAGGGATAGTCTACGCCATGGTTGCATTTGACGTGCAATGGCGTGTTGGGGAAGAAGGCGTAGACTTACATCTTTTAAAGCAGGAATTGAATATTGGTAGCACAACAAATCAAACCCAACTTGGGGGTGACTATTGAGTGAATGCTATTGGAGACTTATATCAGCTCAAGAGTAGTCAGGCGATTCCTATAGGGAGCTTTGCCGATACTAGCCTAAAGTAGGATGATTGCTTGGGAAAAGGTATCGCTAGGGGTGTCCTCCTAATCAACAAGTGAATATATATTTTGTTTATATGTTTGTGGACATTGGTGTGAGGGACCACAAGAAGGGGCTATGTCGCCTTGAACTATCTAAGATTTATCGACCAAGGGAGAATCTACAATCCACAGACAAATTCTCCAATCATGGGAGGTATTAAAAAAGGGGAACTATACAATCCAATAGTAACCCGGGAAGTGTCTAAATGGGGTCGCAAAGGATGTGATCTAAATATAGTGCCCATAGGGGAGGTGCTTCTAGTGGCATTATACTGAGCACTAGAAAAGAAAGCCTATTGGTGTACAGTAGCTAACTCAAGGAGAAATCATAGCAGATTTACATCTACCATGAGTGGTGTATGTTAAGGTGCGAGAAGCAACCAACCTAAGGTGTATCCATCAGCATGAGTGGTGCATCCATCAGCATAGTGAGAACCAACCAACATAAGGTGCCCGTCGATGTGCAATGATCAATCTGGAAAGAAATTTTGTAGGTTTACATCTTTCTAAGAAGAACTGATCATCAGATAGTCTATCATCGGTAGGACAGATTCTATCTGACCTAGAGTGACTAATAAGCAAGGAGCCCTGAGGAAGGACTGGACCCAGACTTAAAGTAGTTAAGTGGGAAGGAACTACTACATGACTTATTCTAAACCTAAAATATACTCGACCCAGTCAGTGCATGAAGGCTAATCCAAGAAGAAAGTGTAGCAGACTCACATCCTCTTAAACAAATCAAACATGAGGTAGCTTACCATCCATGGACTAAGGAATATCAAACTAATAAGGTGCTCATCGGTGTACAGTGGATAAGTAAGTAAGGAAAGCATAGCAGACTTACATCCTCCAAAGCAAGAAGACCACTGGGTGACACACTAGTAGGGTAGCCTGTCAACCTGACCTAGAGTAGCTACTGAGTGAGTTCCATTAGGGGCATTATCTCAACTCAGAGTAGCACAGCATAAAAGATATGTGTTTGTTTTATATGTTTGTGTGTAGTTTGTGTTTATTTGTTAATGAAGGATAGATGCCACTTCTTTACACTTACCCCAAAACACATCATGGCGATTCATAAAAGAATACTTTCAACATGGAAGAGATTGAATTTGAAATGGAATTTTCATTAATGATAATTATTTTCAAACATGATTTATAATATTTCTTAAGTACATTGATTGGAAGAATTGGGTGGCCTTCTCTATGGTAAAAGGGCCTTCCCAAGTGGGTTCAAACTTGCCTCCCATATTATGATGGGAAACAATCGATCTCTTTAGAACTAAAATAAGCTCTCCTACTTGAAAAGATCTATGATGGACCAACTTTTATGAGCTTAAATTATTTTATACAACTTAAGATTTTAGGATGCCCACAAGCATCTCTCCTCCAAACTTTTGAGCTCTTATGACCATAACCTGGTGTTCTGCTCTATTGTGATCTTGCTACTCAAAGCTATCCTTAGTGATGGGAGTTGGACTTCTAATGGTAGAACAAATTCAAACCCATACACTAAGGAGAAAAGACGAGTTGGAGTTCTATATGTGGTGGTAGGCCCCAAGGCTTCAACTAACGCTCATGCCATGACTTATTGTTGTGAGTGTCTTCTTGATTTGGATGAGAGCTTTATTGAAGGCTTCTGCTAAGCCATTTTCCCTCAGGTAGTTGATGGTAGAATATCTCCAATCTATGCTATATCTCTAGGAAAAGTTGTTGATCTTGATGCTCTTAAATGTAGTACCATAATTAGATATAATTCATCAAGGCTCTCCAAACCTATATATTAAATGGTTCCTAAAAAATAAGAGCACATGCTGAGTTGTGACCTGTTTGAGCAGAATCACCTTCACTCATTTGGAAAAGTAGCTAGTAGCAGCTAAGAGGAACCGATGACCCTTGAAAGAAGGAGCATCTGTTAAACCCTCTATGTTGGTACCCCAACACTTGAATAGCCATGAGGCCATTGCAGGATGTAGAATGTTGGGTGGTTGGTGTAGGACCACAATGGGTATTTGACATTGGTTGCATCACCTAGCCGTATCCATGCAATCTTTGATCATCGATGCCATAGTATCTAGTCTCTTGATCTTGGTTCATCTTGGACGATTAGTTGGCTCCACATAATCAGTGTATCTCTATCATGATCTTATGGGCTTTGTCTAAATAACATAATCACATATGATTGAAGACCATTACAAGACACCATCCACAAGAGTGTAGGAAAGTTCTACTTTTATCGATGGGCTTGGGACTTCTCTTGAGGTAGTTTTCCTTTATTTAGGTAATCCATGAATGGTTGCCTCCAATCTAACTCCTCGTCCTTCTTGGCAATGGCAACCTCCCCTTCAAGAGAGTACTTTTTGATGAGTTCAATATCAATAAAATATAAGACTTTGTCTATTTTGGACCTTTATTGATATGGACTCATCATCCAGACATGCCAACTCCTTGGCAAGGTTGGCTAAAGAATACATTATGGTGTTCTCTCATCAAGGAATCTTATAAATGGTAACCTCTGGGATTTGGGCCAATAGCTCCATGGTTACTTGTGGTAGTTATGGAGCTTGAGCTTTAAAACCTTATAGGATCCACTGATTTGGTTGATAACTAGTTGGGAATCTCTAAAGATGTTGATGTTCAAGATGCTTAGAGTAACGACTAACTCCAGATCGATAATTAGAGCCTCATATTCAACTTCATTATTGGTGCAAGGATTGGACAGATGATATGAAAATCTCATCACATTGTGCTATGGAGTTAAGAGAACTATTCTTACCTGTGCTTTTCTTGGAATAGTAAATTGTGGTTCTTCTCCACTTTAAGAAGAAGCCGCACCATCAAAGTACATCTCGGTGAATGCTAGTATCCCATAAGTTCATGATTTATTCATCGGGGAGATCATCACTTGCAAAGTTGAAGAAGTGGGTGTGCTACTAATAAATTTACTAGCACTTGTCCTTTCATCGAGAGTGAAGGTAATCTTAAACAAGAAGATCATGGACTATCATGCCAACCATCTAGATAGCATTGACCGTGTCATGAGATACTGTAGTGGATTGATCCTAGAGATTAAGTTTACCTTATTAGGAAGCATGTAGTGATGTAGCTTTTGAAATACAAAGATTAAAGCTAAGTAATGTTTCTCAATGAGTGGATAATTCACCACAATAGGGATTAGATGATGGTTGAGGTAGTAGAGTGCATTTTCCTTCCCTTCATCATTACTTGGGGCAACAAAGCACCAAGGGAGTCATCTAATGCAGCAATGTAAAGTATGAGCAGCTTGCCCAGGATAGGGGATAGAGTGGGGACGTCATTTGGTAATGCTTGATGTCTTCAAAGGCATGCTCACATTTATCATCCCACTTGAACTTGACATCCTTTTTTACAACCCCTGAGAATGGCTGACATCTTCTGGATAGGTTGGATATAAAGCATCTTAGATATTCCAACCACCCTTGGAATGATCTAAGTTAAGTTAAACTTTTAGGGGGTGTCATTTCTAATATCACCTTGATATTCTATAGATCAATTTTAATTCCCTGGTGTCGGACAACAAACCTAAGGAATTTTCCTGAAGCTACTCCAAATGCACACTTTATGGGGTTCATTTTGAGGTTAAATTATCTTAACTATTCAAAAACTACTCTCAAGTTAAAGAGATGGTCTTCCTTCTCTTTATTTTTGACCATGAGATCATCAACATAACACTCAAATTGATGTTGAATGAGTTCATCAAAGATTTGAGTCATAGCTCGCTGGTATGTAGCCGACATTTTAAAGGCGAAAGGCATGACCTTATAAAATAGATTTGATCGGGGTTCTAAAAGTAGTGTTTCTTCATCTTGAGGCCATCTTTATTTGGCTATGTCTAGATGAGCCATCTATGAAAGAGAAGGCGCATGAAATGAGGCAATGTCAACCATCAGCTCCTAGATTGGTAGTGAAAATTTGACTTTTGTGCATGCCTTATTCAAATCTCTAAAATTGATGCATATGTGAATTTGACAATTCTTTTTCTTAACTGAGATGACGCTGGCTAACCAAGTAGGGTATTTTTCTTCTCGAATGAAGCCAATATTGATCAGTTTTTTGACATCATAAATGACCTATTATTTTTTATTTAATCACATGCATCTAGGAGCTTGCTTAATAAGGTTAGTAGTAGGCTCTATTACTAGTTTATGGACCCTACGTTAAGAGCCAATCCATGCATCTCTTCATAACTCCATGTAAGCAGTCTTTAAACTAGTCAATAGCCTAACTGTCATTGGTTTCAATTTCATTCAACAAATGATGTATGTCGCGTGGATCTTCTTGATTCTAAGTTGATTTCCATGAGCTCATCAATGGTTGACTTGATCTCTTCTTCAAACTCACGTGATGCATCTTTGACTTCAAAATCATTTGGATCATCTAAAATTTCTAAGCACAACTCCTCATATGAGTTAATATGATTTGAAAGAACCTATCCTCAAATGATTGGTGATGACTTAGCAATCAACATCATCGACTAGACCCACTATCTTGAATCTAGTCATCTTGATTGAGAGCTTTTTATTATTATTCCATATTCTTTAGTAGTTTGATAAGTATGTGAGATTAACCCTTTCTTTGCTAAATTATGAACACAAGGCAAGTACCAATCAAAAGGTAATTCTATTAAATCTTTATATGAATCATCCTCAAGTTCTACATCAACTTCGACTTGAGGATGATGCTCCCGAAAGAACCTCGAGCCTTCACACTGTGGATGACTTAGGGGCTTCCTTAACTACCAAACCCTCGCTTTTGAGAGGAAAGTGGGTTAGAGGTAAGGTTCCCAACGGATGTCAAACTATTTCACATATAGACTTGGATACACTTATGCTTTTTTGGAACCCAATCTTCATCATTATCTAGTGCTCAAGTTAAGGGAATCTACTGAGAAGAGCTAGTTGGTGTGCTAACCATATAAGACTCATCCTATTAAGATTCTAAGTATATGGATAGCGGTGTACTCTTCTGGGACATATCTTATATTGGGTGGCCAATAAGGAGGTTTTCCACCCTAGGACTGCCTTTGAACTGGCCTCTTCCTCTGCCTGGTGGAGGTCAGGTCATCCTACCCATATGTTCAAATGGAGTAATGAACTGTGGGTGGAATCTAATGTCAAGCTCCACTTCCTCCTCCAAGTCTATTTCCTATACTTTTTATTTTCTTTTTCTTTTTCTATTTTTTTATTTTTCTTTCTTTTCTTTTTTTTTTTTTCTTTTTTATTTTAAACTTTTGCCAGTTCGAGAATAAATCTCGTGAACTAAATAACTTGAGCTCTTTTTGACACGATTCCACCTCTCACGAACTTCATACATATAAAGATGGAACTATGTTATTCTCATGTATCCATGGTCTTACAAAGCATTCAAAGATGTATCCTAGTCTATAATGTGGCTTGGTCTTCCAATCATCTATCTCCAAGAGCAACACTATGGAGCCTAAGGCCTTGACCTCACTTTTGAGTGATTAATCTTTCCATCTTAGACTTAGGAGTTTTCTAGACACTAAGACTTCCCTAGTCATAAGACACTTCTAACAATTAGGTAAACACTTAACCTAAGCCTAAAGACTTAGAAGGGTTAACCATAGGATTAGGTTATGCCTTAGGGATTAGGATAATCCACCTACCCTATAACCCAAATCCAATCCATGTTCACCTTCTCAAACCAAACCTCAAGTTCAATTCAAACATCAAATTTAAATCCAAATCCAAACCCAAATTCCAAAACCAAATGATTGAAGCCCATGATCAAATCCAAATTTGAAACCCTTCCTAAGCCATATGACCTATCCCATGGACTTAGCTAAATCTTAATCCAAATCAATCCAAAATCAATTGATTTTCTCATAATCAATATATATTCAATCATCTTCCTAAATATAAATCAAATCTACATTCAAATGATCAAAACTAAATCAAACTAAATCAAATTAAATCAAAACCCTTCCTAAGCCATATGACCTATCCCATGAACTTAGCTAAATCTTAATCCAAATCAAGTCAAACTCAATTGAGTTTCTCATAAATCAATCATATTTTCAATCATCTTCATAAATTTAAATGAAATATACATTTAAATCATCAAAACTAAATCAAACCATATCAAAATCCAAACCTAAGCCACATAACTCAACTCCATGGACTTAGTCAAGTTTCTTCATTCCAAAACCCAAATTCAATTTGATTTCTCATGAATCAATCATACCTTCAATCATATTCACAAATATAAATGAAATCTAATCATCAAGAAACCAAAATCAACCCAAGTCAAACCCAACTTAACCCTTTTGACTTGAAATGTTCAAATGAACCAAAACACATTTTAACCAAGTTAATTAGTTGAATTTATATATCAATCCCAAATCCATATATAAACTCAACTAAATCAAACTCAACCCAAAATCATGCCAACTAAACCTGATTGGTCCACTTGACCCAAAGTGGCCAATTTGACCTATTTGAGCCAAGTTCTAATCCTACCCAAATTGGATTGAACGAAGCCCATCAAAACCTCCCATCATGATTGTTGATCACCCTAGGTTGATCAATTGACAAATTGTCAAACTAAGTTAACTTGGTGATTTGACCAAGTCAACCTTAACCCATATGAATAAACTAGCCAAATTGCAACCTAAGCCAAATCTAGAAACCAATGATTCATACCAAATCAAAATCAATATTTGAATATGACTTGACCTTCAATTGAGTCAAACCAAACCAAATTTGTCCTCTTGACCCAAGTTGACCCAAATTTCCCTTAAAGACCAAATTGGATCAAATCAAAATATAAATCAAATTAATTACAACCAATGGCTCAAGTTCATTCTAAATTGATTATTGAACTTGACGAAAGCCATGATTGGACCCAATTGAACCCAATTGACCTACTTAGCCCAAATTGACCTAAAGGTTAAAGTTGGCCTAAATCAAAACAAAATATAAATTAATTGAAACCAAAGCATACAATCATCTTCCATTGGTCAACTTAACCCTAACCAACACCCAACCCAAGCAAAATTTGGTTTTAAAAATCAACTTAATCCATTTGACCCAAATGAATTCAAATGAGCCAAAAAAAATCTAACAAACCAAACAAAACCAATTGAACTGAACATCCCAAATGATCATATAAACTTAACCCAACCCTTGGTTTGACCCAATTTGACCAATTGGTCAACTTGACCCAACCTAACCCAATTTGACCTAAATGAGTCAAATTGAGCCAAACTAACCAAATCAACTCCAATTGACTTGAAACTTGAGCTAACCCACTTTTGGCTCATTTCAAATTTGTCCAAATCAAATCTAATGCTAAATGATCATTCTACCCTTGGATTAAAAGCATCACATGAGACAAATCACCCAAGTAAGTGATCATTTCCATTCCTTGGCCACTTGGTACTCTCCCAATGGTCCACCTAGGCACCTAGGATATCAACCGACCCAGGGTGGTGGTTCCACATGACCCATGGGAGGTAAATCACCTCACCCTCCCATTGAGCATTTGAAACCCATAAGAAACCCATGATGATTCCTCCTAGGCCACCTCCACACCTTCAACCAACCAAGTGAGCCAAATCACCTCCTCCCTAAAACCCATGACTCCCTGAGATGGTTGGACAGGCACTAGATGCCAAACCCTATCCCACCATCTGATCAAGATGAAGGGTGGTATACTCCCACTCATTTCCACTCAAACATACACAAAAATCATTCATCAGAGCTCTAGCTACCCAAGAAGAGCCACTAGAGCCATTTCCTAAGCTCCCAAGCTCATTCCTCAATCAAAAAATGCCATTCTCATCAGTCCTTAAACAGGACACTCCCATTTCTGACCTAACTTTCCCATTTCTCCATCAAACTAAAATTAACTTTGCACACACCTTCCCTAGGCCTCGTTGAGCAAGAATGAATCAACTCCCAAGCATCTTGAGCATGTCAGGTGGGACTTCAATCAAAGCTAAACTCCAATTTGTTAGTTCATGGCCTTCAGAGTGAACCTCAAGGAATTGATCCAATTATTGCTCAATAAGGCTTCGTCTACACTAGATAAAGCTTTCCCAATCTTTTGAGCCACCGGTCTTGAGCTCCAGCAAGGTATGTTTTCCAAAATTGATCCTTAGGCAAAATGGATTGGAGCTTTTTGAAAAAAACTTGCATCTTGTGTGATCTTGACCATTGGATCCCCCCCTCCGATCGATGTCATGAAGGTGTGGATCCTTTGAGTTGATCAAGCTCGTAGTTTGGATCAAGTGAGTAATGGTAGATCTAACTCCATTCTCCTCCCTTGAGTGATTAGATGCACCATCCATTCCATGATCGAATGGATGGTCATGATTAGATGCTAGATCGACCGATTTAATCTATTAATCGAATCATAGTCATCCGATCTTAGATGACAAGAAGAAAATGTGTATGTCCCCATGTAGGTGCCGAGTCGAAAAAAGTTTTAAGTAGCCAATCCCATGGAATGAACGCGCGTACATCATGCACCACATGGCCCCAATACGATTATGCTTTAATTAGGCTTAATTAATCATTTTAATGGCTGAAACTTCTAAAAATCATAAAAAATCATAGAGAAATAAAAAAATGCAAATAAATACTCATTTTAAAGGTATTCTAGAGGAGAATTAATTCAAAATGATCTTAACTAATTTTGAATAGTAATTAAGATTTAATTACAAAAGTTATTAGCTTAATTACTCATAAATTACTTGAGCAATTAATCCAAAATATTGTGGATTAATTTAATCGGATGACCTCTACCTCCCATAATTTTCTTGGGATTTATTGCTCACTTAATTAGAAAAATTGACTAATTAAATCTTAACTACTATTTTCAATTAATTAATGATTAATTAATCCCATGAATAGTAAAAAATTGGTTAATAAAGTTCATTAATCATTATTTAACAGTAATCAAGGAATAGGGTTTGGACCCCTTTCCTAAGTTCATTTCACCCTTTTTTAAAAATGAAATTAATTAAGATTTAACTAATTAATTAAATTACTTTATCAAATTGAAATAATAATCACATCATACCTTAATTAATTAAATCATGGGGTAGATCTTTAGGTGTTTAATAACCTAAAGGAGTTTAATGAAATTATGGTTAGTCAACATGTGTGGGAAAACCATAAGAGTAATTAATTAAGTCCCTTAATCTAAATAAATATTAATCATGAGCCAATTGCATTAGGCCCTTTTATTTCCTAGGATCATTGCAAGTTTATTTTCCATGCATATCATGTTGGCTCATAATTACTTAGTTAATTACTTTAAGGTGACATAGGTAAGGGTAATTAATTCATCTAATTAAGGGTTCAACTTAATTAACCCATAAAATCAACTTAATTACATTTCCTTAAATTAAATCAAATCACTAATGTGGGAATGGGTTTAAAACAACAAGTAATGATTTCTCTTCTCCTCTTTAAATCAAATCAAATCTAAAACTTAATTAATAAAGAAGCTTTGGTTTGTGTTAAATAATCTTATTTGATTTGATTGTCCTTAAGAACTAGTTTGGTTGAATGAATCACATGCTTATATTTGATTGTCCTCTTTCCAATCATGTTAAATTTGGTATGTCATTTGAATTCATACATCCATCTTTTCAAAATAAAGTAAAATAAAATGGATTTCCTTTATGCAAGCTTGCGTGTGTTTATTTAATTTAATATATGCGTGGCTATTATCACTATTAAATCCAAATGTATTTTTCAATAGCTTTTAAATGAATAATAATATGTGTTATGATGCTAGTTATAAATACATAAGAAATTCATGTACTTTTAGCTTAAGTGTATGAATGTTGAGTTCTCTTTCCTCTATTCATGTGTTGATTTATATAAGATTAAATGGTAATGGGTATATAGTCTAGACATCCTGGGAACACGAGGCTTTAGCTAGCCCAAGGAGGTCATTTGATTACCTCACTTCTTTGGTTTAACAATGGCATGCACCAATTTGATTTCATTCTTATGTACTTCAACATTAGAATTTGGATAGAGCTTTAATTCATATATATAAATGATTCAATCAAACAAAATATACAATCTTTGCATGATTTTCTTTCCGTATTTATGTATACATCCCTAAGAAAAGCAAGTATATAGTCTAGACATCCCGAGAATACAAGGCTTTAGTTAACCCCAAGGATATCATTTGATTACCTCACTTTCTTAGTTTAACAATGAAATGTACTTACCTATATCTTTGTACATGTATATGTATATGTGATTAGTGAATGAAAATCCCATTTTACATTAACATTGCATGCATTCATAATTGACTAAGTGGTTGAATTAATTAGCCATATGATTTAAAGCTTACATCCTATGTTCAAGTATACAAATTTACATATGTTTAAATGCAAATGCGTATATATTCTTGACATCCCAAGAATATGATGCTTTAGCTAGCTCTAAGGAGGTCATTTGATTACCTCACTTCCCTAATTTAACAAATGCACATGCCTATTTAATTTTATTCTTATGTCATTTTTGCATAAGAATTTGGATAAAGTTTTAAAATAATATGTTTAAATAATTCAATCAAACAAAATATAAATTCTAAACTTACACATACATTTATCATTTAAGTGTGCTAAAATATGTTGCAATTATAGATACACTTAGATTAAATCATATGCATGTTATATGTGAAAAAGGAATGATTTAATATATGTTATGTGGTAGTAATTAAATTAAATTAATCTTAAGATGCCTTTCATTTCATAGGATTATTTAAAGTGAACCTAAACTTAGATTAATTAAATCATTTAATAAGCCATTCACTAAAGAGAACTAAATTAATATACATTAGAAAGTGACTTAAGGTAGGGATGAAAGAGGGCAATCCTTTTTTTCCTCTTTATAACACTTAGTTGCTAAGTGTAATTAAATAAAACAAAAGAAAACACAAATTAAAATTCTCAAATCAATTAAACTACTTCAAGTGAAATCAACCTTTAATGTTAAATTGAATTTTTCTACACTTAAAAAATACAACACTAATGCTTAACAAGACTTACCATGCAAGCCTTAATACACACAAATTAAATTAAGTCACCACTTCTAGCTCTAAGGATGATGTATGATATGATGTAAGTTTGGTTTTATGATTTATTATTTTAGATTGATGTTAGGGTGTATGCTTTATAGACTGGATGATAGGACAATATTTGCCTAATCATGTTTTCTGTAGGGGATTATGCTTAAGGGATGCTTAAAAATAAATGTCAATGCTCTTTTTGTGATGTTTAAATCCTTAAGCATAATCCAAGTTGGGACAGGTGGGCTTAATTACCCATGTGTAGGGTGCTAAATGTAAATTATAAATACAACTGTTTAGGATTATATGTATATTTAGCTATCCTCTATTTTATGCTGTAGTTAGATTTACTTTTCCCACATAAATGTAATTTTGCAATAGGAATTAGGATTAGTGCTATGGGGATTAGAGTAAAGGGCCAAAAGGTTTTGTCCTGGGTGCCTGTGATGCCTTTGAAGCAAGCACCATCTAATTCAAAGAAGGAACCAAATCATAAATGGAGATATGAAGAAAGAAGACCCCCATAGCATTTAATACAATTATAATTATTTTTTCATATTCTAGGTTGTATAAGGGTAGAACTTGACTACCAATCTTTTCTCTCTTCGGGTTGAATGGTGGTACCTGACCGCACCATCCTTTTATTCTTTTATAATAATTTATATAATTGTTTGATGTTATGTTTACAGTGTGCATTAGAATGACATGCTTTTCATTCTTTCTTAAATGATTTATGCTTTAATGTGTGGCTTGGATATGATTAGGCTCTCAGGATAAAAATAACTTTTATACCCAACTAATTACTTAAAACTAAATTTTAAACAACTCATAATCTCATCATAAAGCCTAAGACTTAAATAAGATAATTAAAAGATTTAACAACCCCTTAGCTATATGGTTGTATGTTTCACATCATGCATGCATATTCTTTCTCTCTTGAAACATGAAGGATCTCCATCCTTGCACGATAAAGGAATGCTTGACCTATGAGAGCATCCCTTGTGGTGTAGAACACCTTATTCTAGCTGATTTGACCCATAACCTTTTTCATCATGCATTTTGGCATAAGAAATCCTAAAGCCTCTATAAAAATGATCTTTCAAAAATGAAATAAAATTTAAAAAGATTTTGCATCTATGGATTAAGTCATATGCTCATACCACTCATGTTCTAGTCTCTTAGGGAGTGTGTTTAGGACTTTAGTCTCTTTCTAATTAAATAAACACCCTAGCTATCTTCCAATTCATAAGTCTAGACTACATAGTTTTAAAATCATAGGTGGAGTTAGTTGGCAGCCACTCTAGGTAGTTATAAGTTCAGAAGTTAGATAATTTATTCTCTCTTATGGAAGTAAACCCATATGTCCATCTATCGCTTATATTTTGATCATACTTTAGCTCGTACTAAAGCTCCCAAGATTTAGGATTTGAGGTAGCTATTTACTTCGGGCTACAAGCATAAATCCTCACCTCTTGGGCATTCCCACAACCTTCTATTGTTGGATTATAAGCCTTTGTAATCTAATTATATTTCAACTCAAAACATATAAATCTTCTCAACTTCAAAATTATAAAGCCCAACCATAGAATAGATAGAATGCTACTAAGCTTCCTAGTATCATGAGCATTTCCAACTTATTTCATTTGGATTCCAAAAATAAGTCTTCTCCTTGAACTTTCCCAATTGATTTTCCAAATACAACCAATCTTTTAATAGTCTAACCTTGAAATCTTTGGAGATGATAATTGCCTACTTTAATCGAGTGTATTCATAAGAAATTTCATTTCCTAAGATGTCATTAACAATGGAGGCTTTCCTTCATAGAGAACTTAAGAACCTGGATTAATACAAACTTTGCTTTATTCATCCATGTAAAGTAGGGGAAAATCTTCTATACATTCAAAGACCCATCATGCCTTAGGAGCCATTATTATATAATTAGGTCCATTGTAGAGTGATGCCTTTATCTTTTGACATAGTATATTATGCCTCAATGTTGTAGTCGATCACCTCAAAAAGTACCCATCACAATTTACGTGGTGTCCCCCCACCCATACATCTAAAAATAAACACCACAAGGCCTTCTCACCTTGTTCATTGAATCCTCTCAACAGTTTGGAGATGTCGATCCTCAAGTAGGCAAGGGTTCTTAGACTCATAATGTTGACTGATACACTTGGGTCAATCAGAACTCTGGATAGCCAGTATCTACCAACAACCACTGTAATGTGAAGAAGCAGTTGTGCTCGATCTTTGATAGTAAGTCTTCATCGCTGAATGTAACTCCTAAGATGTCCTTCAAGTGGCATGCCTCCTCTTTAGTAGCAGTCAACTGAGCTAAGCATATCTCTAGATCAAGTAAGGCCTTAATTAGAGATTCCCTCATCTCTTTGGATAAGACAAGGGCATCATATATGCTTAACTTAGCTAGAAACTTTCTAAAGTTAGCTAGGACAATGTAATCAACTTTAGCTTGGTCCTCCATAAGCATATCCATGGGTGGAGCATCATATGGAGGGGCTATTTGCCAACTAGAACCAATGACTTGCTTACCCTTATCTTAAGGTGCTACCCTAGGAGGTAAAACTTTGCCACTACGTAGGTTCACTTCAGTGACTTCTTGGAATGATGAGCTCGTGAAAAGTTCTACCTTCTCATCGGGCATACCTATAGCTTCTCCTATGGTATCCTCAGAGTCAGTTGACTCTAAGTCAATCTCAATAGGTGAACTCAATTGATTCAGAGAAGGATAGTTTGACTTTAAATCAAAAGGAAAGGATCAGACCTACTAGAGCTATTATTTTATTTAGACTCAAAGAGCTTTCAATAGGAAGAAAATCAAGAGCATTAAAAGTAGACAATATATAAGTACAATCAGCTTTCTTTATTATTATTTTTTTGGGTGGAGGTACATAATAGAAATCAAATCAAGTAAGTAGAGTAAGGGATTTAGTTCCCTTATTCGTAGATATAACACTCCTTCCGGTAGAAGAGGAGCTACCATAAGAGGTGGTAGATGCAACGGTGGAGGGAGTACTGGACTTGGACAGTGGCGCTACTGGACTATCACAGGCAAGTGTGGTGAGTTGTTGGTGCTGCTGGGCTATCACCCTCCTTGAGTTATCCTTTGCAACTAGCAAACCTTCTTTTTTGTTGGAGGTTTGAGCTACTTTAGACACCTACAAGGAAAGCTTCTTGATCTTAGAAGTGATCCTTTTAGAGGTTTGGATAGGGAGATATCCTAACCATCTTTGGTCTTAAGAGGATCATAAGTATCCCTAAGGATTACTCTAACAGAACTGGATGGGTGTTCTAATAAATATTATGTAAGGATAATTATGGCTCTCAACTTGTAGTTGTGCTTAAGTTAGTCCTTAAAAATGATAAAATCCTCTAAGACATGGCCTCACATGCAGTGGTAGGGGCAATAGATAGGATCATTGTTATTGCCCACTTCCTTCGACCTCTTATGCTCTAGTAATTGAAAGTCAAAATTTTTTAAGAGACTCTTAAAGATTTTTCTAACAACCTCCCTTTTGAATGAATATGACTTATTCAATCTATCGGCAAGAGGTGAAAAGTAGCTACCTAGGATATGAATACCAGCTAACCGGTGGTGAAATGGTCATTGGATGGATGGGGTGTGGTATGATGGCGAGGTGGTGGAAAAGAAATGAGCTTGTAGTCTCACATAACTCTAGTCGCTTCCTCTCTCGCCGCTTTCCCTATCCACACACACAACTATCCCTAGCTTCTTCTCAAACACCTAGACTTGGGCCTGATGATTGTGAAAGGGCAACTATTTGGCTTCCTATTGTAAGCTAGCTGCCTTGTTGATTAATTTCTTGAATGTTTTGATGTTAATGCCCTTAAGCATGAAGGCGATCGGGCCATGGATATTCTTGGAAGAATCTCAATGGCATACTGTTCGGACAGCTGTGGTTCACATTTCTTGCTAGAATGTTCCACCAGAGAATGTAATCAACAAGAGACACATTGAGTTTCTGTTTCTCTACAATGAGTCACCTACAATCACCGACAAAGCAAACCTCTTGATGAATAGGTGCTCCAACTCAACAAAAGTGTTCACCAACATACCATCTAATCAAATACAATACAACACCTAATAAAATGAAAAGGTCAAGAGGAGTGCATTCGACATCTGAAACAAATCTCTAAAGTGTGTAATGTGTTATCGTGGTTCACCGCCATCAAAGATCTTGAAGGATGGTGGCACAAAACCCTAAATAAAATAAAAAACTAAATAAAAACCTCAACCTAAAAAAATAAACCTAAAACAAAAACCTAAACCTTAAACCTAAAATAAATAAAATAAAATAAACTTAAACTTAAACTAAAATAAATCAACCCTAAACCTAAACCCTAAACTAAAAAAAATAAAATAAACTAAAAATAAATTGAAACCTAAACTAAACCGAAAATAAAAACCTAAAACCTAAACCTAAAAAATTAATATAAAAACCCAAACATAAACCTAAAAATAAAAAATAAAACCTAAACCTAAAAAATAAAATAAAAATAAACCTGAACAAAAAAAAAACATAAACCTAAACCTAAAAAATAAACTAAAATGCAAAAACCTAAACTAAAATAAATAAACTAAACTAAATAAAAATAAAAAATAATATAAACTAAAATAAATACAAGATTAACTAAATAAACTAAAATACTTAATATTTTTCTTAAAAAAACCCTAAACCCTAAACCATAAATCCTAAACTCAAAATCATAAAACTAACCCTAAACCTAAACCCTAAACCTACAACCCTAAACCCTAAAATCCTAAACCCTAAACCCTAAACTATCCCTAACCCCTAAACCCTAAACCCTAAACTAGCCCTAAACCTAAGATAATCCTAAACATAAATCTAAGCTAAATAAAATAAAATAAACTAAAAACAAACACAAACCTAAACTAAAAATAAAACATAAAAGTAAACCTAAAATAAAAACCTAAAACCTTAACCTAAAAAAATAAAATAAAAACCTAAACCTAAACCTAATAATAAAAAATAAAACCTAAAATTAAAAAATAAAATAAAAATAAAACTAAACTAAAAAATAAACCTAAACCTAAAAATAAACTAAAATAAAAAAACCTAAACTAAATAAAACATAAAATAAATTAAATTAAACTAAATAAAAAATATTAACCTAAATCAAAACAAAAAAAATAAAATAAATTAAAATAAATAAAAATAAACTAATAAACCTAAACCTACTTAATTTAAAAAAAATGAAAATCTATAAAAAAAACCATAACCTTAAACCCTAAACCCTAAAACCCTCAACCCTAAATCCAAAACCTTGAGCCTTAAACCCTAAACCCTAAAACCATAAAACCTAAACCCTAAATCCTAAACCTTAAAAAACCATTAACCTAAACCCTAAACCCTAAACTAAACCTAAACCCAAAAGTAAAACCTATAAATAATCCCAAAACCATAAACCCTAAACCCTAAATCCTAAACCCTAAACCCTAAACCCTAGAAAACCATAAACCCTAAACCCTAAACCCTAAACTAACCCTAAACACTAAACCCTAAACCCTAAACCTTAAACCATAAACCCTAAGCTAATCCTAAACCCCAAAAATCATAAATCTTAAAGCCTAAAGCCTAAACCCTAAACTATAAACCCTAACCATAAACCTAAACCCTAAACTCTAAAAACCTAAAAACCTAAACCTAAACTAAATAAAACCTAAAAATAAAATAAATTAAAAAAACCTAAACCTAAATAAAATAAAAAAATTAAATTAAATTAAAACCTAAATTAAAACCTTAAAATAAAATGAAATAAATTAATAAAAATAAACTAAACTAAAATAAATAAATACCTAATCTAAACTAAAAAAATAAAATAAACCTAAGAATAAAAAACCTAAATAAAATAAAAACTAAGCATAAAATAAAAATAACATAAACCTAAAGTAAAAATTAAATAAAAATATATACCTAAAAATAAACTTAAAAATAAATAAAAAATAAAACCTAAACCCAAAAAATTAAAAAAAACCTAAACCTAAATTAAATAAAATGAAAAATAAAATAAACCTAAACCTAAAGTAAAATAAACTAAACTAAAATAAATAAAACCTAAACCTAAACCTAAAATAAAGTAAACCTAATCCCTAAATTAAGTTAAATAAAACTAAAAAATAAACCTAAACCAAAACTAAAAAATAAAACTTAAAATAAACCTAAAATAAAACCCTAAAACCTAAACCTAAAAAAATAAAATAAAAATAAAATAATCCTAAACTTTAAACCCTAAACCTACAACCTTAAACCCTAAACCCTAAACTCTAAAAACCTAAACTAAATAAAACCTAACAATAAAATAAACAAAAAAAACCTATACCTAATTAAACTAAAAAATAAAATAAAATAAAAACCTAAACTAAAACCTAAACCTAAACCTAAACATAAACTAAAAATAAAATAAAATAAAATAAATAAAAACTAAACTAAAGTAAAATAAATAAAAATTTAAATTGAACTAAAAAAGAAAATAAACTAATATATAATAAAAACTAAATGTAAAATAAAAATAAAATAAGCTTAAAATAAAATAAAATAAAAACTAAATAAAAACCTAAACCTAAAAAATAAACATAAAAAAAAACCTAAAAAAAAAACAAAACCAAAACCCTAAACTAAAAAAAAACCTAAAACCTAAAATAAACAAAAGAAAATAAACCTAAACCTATACTAAAAAAAACTAAACAAAAATAAATAATGAATAAACCTAAACTAAAATAAACAAAACATAAACCCTAAAATAAATAAAATCAAATAAACTAAAAATAAACCTAAACCTAAACTATAAAATAAAACCTAAAAATAAACCTAAAATAAAAACCTAAAACCTAAACCTAAAGAAATAAAATAAAAACCTAAACTAAATAAAACCTAAAAATAAATTAAATAAAAAAAACCTACCTAAATAAATAAAAAAAATAAAATAAAATAAAAACCATAACTAAATCTTGTTCCTAACCCTAAAAATAAAATAAAATAAACTAATTAAAATATTCTAAAATAAAATAAATAATAACATAAACAAAACTTAAAAAATAGAATAAACCTAAGAATTAAAAACCTAAATAACATAAAAACTAAATGTAAAATAAAAATAAAATTAACCTAAAATAAACTTAAAATAAAATAAAATAAAAAATAAATAAAAAACCTAAACTTGAAAAATAAACCTAAAAATAAATAAATAAAAAAACTTAAACCATAAACTAAAAAAAAACCTAAACCTAAAATAAAATTAAAATAAATAAAATTAAATAAACCTAAACCTAAAGTAAAATAAATTAAACTAAAATAAATAAAACCTAAACCTAAACCTAAAATAAACTAAACATAAACCTAAACCTAAACTAAATAAAATAAAATTAATTAAATTTAAACCTAAACCTAAACTAAAACATAAAACCTACGAATAAACCTAAAATAAAAACCTAAAACCTAAACCTAAAAAAATAAAATAAAAACCTAAACCTAAACCTAAACTTAAAAATAGAAAATAAATCCTAAACCTAAACAATAAAATAAAAATAAAACTCAACTAAAAAATAAATTTGAACCTAAACTTGAACCTAATAAATAAACTAAAATAAAAACCAAAACTAATATATATAAACCTAAAAATAAATAAATTAAACTAAATAAAAATTAAAAATAAACATAAATATAAATAAAAAATAAAATAAACTAAAATAAATAAAAATAAACTAAATAAACCTAAACCTAATAGTTTACTTAATTTAAAAATAAACCTAAACTAAAACTTGAACCCTAAACCTATAACCTAAACCCTAAACACTAAACCCTAAAAATTAAATTAGAAAAATCCAAACCCTAAACCCTTAAAACCAACTTAAACCTAAACCATAAACCTGCCCAAATCTTAACTTAAACTTAAACCTAAACCTAAAACCTAACCTAAACACTAAACTAAACCCTAAATCCAAAATCTAAACCTAACCCTAAACCTAAAACTAAAAAATCCTAAACCTAAAATATAAACCTAAACTAAACCTAAAACCCTAAACTAAACCTAACAAACCTAAACCTAAACCTAAACCTAAAAACCCTAAACCCTAAAGCTTAAACACTAAACCCTAAACCCTAAAAATCCTAAACCCTAAAGCCTAAACACTAAAGCCTAAACCCTAAACCCTAAACCCTAAACCCTATGCCTAAACTCTAAACCCTAAACCCTAAACCATAAACCTTAAACCGTAAGCCTTAAAAACCTAAAATGTTAAAATTTAAAATTAAAATAAAAATAAAACTCAATAAAAAGTAAACATAAACTTAAACCAAAACTTAAAAAATAAACAAAAATAGAAAACATAAACTAAAATAAGTAAACCTAAAATAAATAAACTAAACTAAATAAAAATGAAAAATAAAGCTAAACAAAATAAAAAATAAAATAAACTAAGTAAACTAAATAAACCTAAACCTAATGATTTACTTATTTTTTTAAAAGAAAAAACCCTAAGCCCTAAATTCTAAATCATAAACCCTAAACCTTAAACCTTAAACCATAAACCCTAAAACTAACCCTAAACCCTAAACTATAAACCTTAAACTTACAACACTAAAACTAAAACCCTAAACCCTGAACCCTAAACCCTAAAAAACCCTAAGCTAAAACCTGAACCTAAACCTAAAACTTAAACCATAAACCCTAAACCCTAAACCCTAAGCCCTAAAACCCAAAACCCCAAATCCAAAACTATAAACCATAAATCCTTAACCCTAAACCCTAAACCCTAAACCCTTAAAATCCTAAACCCTAAAGCCTAAACACTAAACCATAAACCTTAAACTATAAACCCTAACATTAAACCCTAAATGATAAACCCTAAAACTATAAACCTTAAACCCTAAACCTTAAACCCTAAACCTTAAACCTAAACCCTAAAACCTAAAACTCAAAACCTAAAACCCTAAAACCTAAAAAATATAAAATAAAATAAAACTCAACTTAAAAATAAACTTAAACCTAAACCTAAACCTAAAAAATAAACTAAAATAAATAAACCTAAAATAAATAAACTAAACTAAATAAAAATAAAAAATAAACTAAGTAAACTAAATAAACTTAAACCTATCAATTTAGTTAATTTTTTATACATAAAAAAACCCTAAACCCTAAATATTATAACCTAAACCCTAAGCCCTAAACCCTAAACCCTAAAACCTAAACCTTAAACCATAATACTAACCTTGCACCGTAAGCCTACAACCTTAAATCTTAAACCCTAAACCCAAGAACTCTAAACCCCAAACCCCAAACCCAAAATCCTAAATGCTAATCCTAAATCTTAAACCCTAAAGCCTAAACACTAAACCCCAAACCTAAAATCCTAAACCCTAAATTATAAACTCTAATAACCCTAAACCCAAAAGCCTAAATAGTAAACCCTAAACCCTAACCCTAAACCCTAAATCATAAACCCTAAACCTTTAACCCTAAACCCTAAAAACCTAAAAACTTAAACCTAAAAAATAAAATAGAAATAAAACTCAACAAAAAATTAAACCTAAAAAATAAATTAACATAAAAAACAAAAATTAAATAAGTAAACCTAAAATAAATAAACTAAAGTAAATAAAAAATATATTTAAATAAATAAAAATTAACTAAAATAAATAAAAAAACTAAATAATCCTTAAACCTATCAATTTACTTATTTTTTTTATAAAACCTAAACCCAAAATCCTAAATCCTAAACCCTAAACTCTAAACCCTAAACCCTAAACCATAAATTCTAAAATTAACCCTAAACCCTAAACTCTAAACTTACAACACTAAACCTATAACCCTAAACCCTAAACCCTAAACCATAAAAAACCCTAAACTAAAACCTGAACCCTAAACCTAAAACCTAAACCATTAACCCTAAACCTATAACCTAAACTTAAACTAAAGTAAAAACCATAAATGCTAAAACTAAACCCAAAACCTAAAACCCAAACCTAAACTCTAAAATCCTTAAATCATAAACCCTAAACCTTAAACCCTAAACCCTATACTCTAAAAACCTAAACCTAAAAAAATAAAATAAAAATAAAACTCAACTAAAAAATAAACTTAAATGTAAACCTAAACCTAAAAAATAAACTAAAATAAATAAACTTAAAAAAACCTAAACCATAAACCCTACAAAACCCTAAACCCTAAACCCTAATCCCTAAACTCGAAACCCTAACCCTAAACCCTAAACCCTGAAAGCATAAACCCTAAAACCCTAAACCTTAAACCATAAACCCTAAATCCTAAACTATAAAACCAATAATCCTAAACCTTAAACCATGAATTCCAAACCCTAAACCCTAAACCCTAATCCCTAAACCCTAAAACCAAAAAACTTAAACCTAAGCTAAATAAAACCTAAAAAAAAAAAAAATAAAAAAAATTTAAACCTAAATAAAAAATAAAATAAAATAAAAACCTAAATTGAAACTTAATTCTAAACCTAAACCTAATGAATAAAAAGTAAAATAAATAAACATAAACCTACCAAATTTCTTAATTTTAAAGAAATAAAAAATAAAAAAAAGCTAAAACCCTAAACTACAACCATAAACCATAAACCCTAAACCCTAAACCCTAAACCATAGGACACTAAATCATAAACCTTAAACTAAATCCCAAAACCTACAACCCTAAAACTTGAACCCTAAACCCCAAACCATAATCCCAAAACTTTAAACCCTAAACACTAAACCCTAAAAATCTAAACTTAAACTAAATAAAACTTAAAAAAAAAAAAACTTAAATCTATATGAAATAAATAATATTAAAAAACTAAACTAAAACATAAACCTAAAACTAAACCTAAAAATAAAAAAAGAAAAACTAAACTAAAATAAAATAAATAAAAACCTAAACCTAAACTAAAAAAATAAAATAAACCCAAAAATAAAAAACCTAAATAAAATAAAAACTAAATGAAAAAAAATCCTAAAATATAATAAAACTATAATCCTAAAAAATAAAACCTAAGCCCTAAACTAAAAAAACCTAAACCTAAAATAATAAAATAAAATAAACCCAAACCAAAACTAAAATAAACTAAACTAAAATAAATAAAGCCTAAACCTAACCCTAAAATAAACTAAACCTAAAAAATAAAATAAAATAAAATAAAATAAAATAAAAATAAACCTAAACATAAACTAGAAAATAAAACCTAAAGATAAACCTAAATAAAAATCTAAAACCTAAACAAAAAAAAAATAAAATAAAAACCTAAACCTAAATAAAACCTAAACCTAAAAAATAAAATAAAAATAAAACTAAACTAAAAAATAAACATATACCTAAACCTAAGCATAAAAAATAAATTAAAATAAAAATCCCAAACTAAAATAAATAAACATAAAAAAAATAAAAAAAATAAACCTAAATAAAAATATAAAATAAACTAAATAAATTTAAACCTAGCAGTGTACTTAATTTTCAAAAAAAAACCCTAAACCTTAAACCCTAAGCGCTAAATCCTAAACCCTAAAATTAAAACCCAAAACCTACAACCCTAAACCTGCATCCCTAAACCCTGAACCTAAACTATAATCCCTAAACCTAAACCCTAAACCCTAAACCCTAAACTCTAAACCATAAACACTAACCCTAACCCTAAACCCTAAACCCTAAAACCCAAAATCTTAAACCCTAAACTAACCCTAAAGCCTAAACCGTAAACCATAAAGCCCTAAACCTTTATCTAACCCTAAACCCTAAGCTAACCATAAACCCTAAATCCAAACCTAATAAAAATAAAACAAAACTAATAATAATAAAAATAAAAATAAAAAAATAATAAATTAATAACTAATAATTAAACCTAATTAATAATAAGAAAACTAAATAAATAAATAATAATAAAACTGATGATAAACCTAAAAACTAAAACTAATAATATAACTAAAATAAATAATAATAACTAAAACAAAATAAACTAACTAAAACCATAAAACCCTAATAAAGAAACTATAATAACTAATAAAATAATAATAATAATAATAATAAACTAATAAAAACTAACTAAAACTAATAATAATAATAATAATAATAATAATAATAATAATAATAATAAATAAACTAATAAATAATAAAACTAAACCCTAAACTAATAAAACCAAACCAATATAACCCAATAATAATAAAACTAAAAATAAACAAAACTAAAAACCTAAAACCCTTAAACTAATAAACTAAACTAAAATTGAACCCCATAAACCTAATAAAAACTAACTAAACTAAAAATAACTAATAAACTTAAAAATAATAAAATAAAACTAATAAATCCAAAAGTAAAAATAAACTCTAAACTAATAATTAAATAATAACTAAACTAAAAAGCTAACTAAAACTAATAAAACCCCCCTAAATTAAAACTAAATAAAAACCAAAAACTAAAACAAAACTAAAAAACACTAACCATAAATAATAATAAACCCAAATAAAGACTAAACATAAAACCAAATAAACCCCAAACAAAAAATTAATAACTAATAATAATAATAATAATAATAATAATAATAATAATAATAATAATAATAATAATAATAATAATAATAAACTAAACTACTAAACCTAAACCCTAAATATACTAATAATTAATAAATAAACATAATAAAACTAAAACTTAATAATAATAACTAAACTAACTTTAATAACTAAACCCTAAATCCTTTTAGTTTAAAAAAGAAAACCCTAAACCCTAAACCCTAAAAACACTAAACCCTAAATCCTAAACACTAAACCCTAAACTCTAAATCATAAACCCTTAACCCTAAACCTAAACCCTAAAACCCTATACCATAAAACCTTAAACCCTAAAACCTAAACCCAAAACTCCAAACCCTAAAACCTAAAAACCTACACCTAAACTTAATAAAACCTAAAATAAAATAAATAAAAAAAACCTAAACCTAAAAAAATAAAATAATAACCAAAACTATAACCTAAACCTAAAAATATAATAAAATAAAAAAAAAAAATAAACTAAAATAAAATAAAATAAAACATAAACTAAACTAAATAATAAAATAACCCTAAGAATAAAAAACCTTAATATAATAAAAACTAAACATAAAATAATAATAATTTAAACTTAAAATAAAATGAAATAAAAACTAAATGAAAACCTAAACCAAAAAAATAAACCTAAAATAAAAATAAAAACTAAAACCCAAACCCTAAACTAAAAATACCATAACCTAAAATAAAAATAAAATGAACTTAAACTAAAATAAACCAAAGTAAAATAAATATAACCTAAACCTAAACCTAAAATAAACTAAACATAAACTAAATAAAATAAAATAAACTGAAAATAAACATAAACCTAAACAAAAAAATAAAACCTAGAAATAAACCTAAAATAAAAACCAATAACCTAAACTTAAAAAAACTAAAATAAAAATAAAACCTAAACCAAAAAAATAAAATAAAAATAAAACTCAACTAAAAGTAAACCTAAACCTAAAACTAAAAAATAAAATAAAATAAAAAACCTAAATTAAAATAAATAAATCTAAAATAAATAAACTAAACTAAATGAAAAACAAACCTAAATAAAAATAAAAAATAAAAGAAACTAAAATAAATAGAAAATAAACTAAATATATTAAATAAACCTAACATATCAGTTTACGTAATTTTTTTAAAAAAAACCTTAAACCTTATATCCTAAACCCTAAACCCTAAACCCTAAACCTTAAACCCTAAACCCTAAACCTTAAATACTAAATAAAAAAAATTAAAAAAAAAAAAACCCTAACCATAAAACCTAAAACCTAAAACTAACCCTAAGCCTTAAACCCAAAATCAAACCTAGAGATAATTTTAAAATAAACTTAAACCTTAAACCCTAAGCTCAAACCCTAAACCCCAAAACTATCCCAAAAACCCAAACCCTAAACTTAAACCTACAACCCTAAACCATAATGCCTAAAACCCTAAACCCTATACTAACCCTAAACCCTAATTCCTAAAACCCTAAACCCTAAATCCTAAAACTAACCCTAAACTTATAGTCATAAATGCTAAATCCTAATAAACCCTAAACCTTAAATAAAAATATATAAAAATATATAGAAATAAACCCTAACCCTAAGACCTAAATCCTAAAACCAACCCTAAACCCTAAACCTACAACCCTAAACTCTAAACCCTAAACCCTTAAAACCTAAACCATAAACCCTAAACCCTAAACCCTAAACACTAAACCCTAAAACCTAAAATCTACAACCCTAAACTCTAAACCCCAAACCCTAAACCCTAATCCCCAAATCCTAAACCATAAACCTTAAAACCTAAAAACTTAAACCTAAACTAAATAAAACCTAAAAATTAAAATTAAAAAAACATAAACCTAAATAAAATAATAAAATAAAATAAATAAAAACCTAAACTAAAACCTAAATTAAAAATATAATATAATAAAAAATAAAAAATAAACTAAAATAAAATTTAAAAAAACCTAAATTAAACTTAAAAAAGTAAAATAAACCTAAAAATAAAAAACTTAAATAAAATAAAACCAGACATAAAATAAAAATAAAATAAACCAAAAATATAATAAAATAAAAACTAAATAAAAACCTAAACTTAAAAAATAAGCCTAAAAATAAAACCAAAAAATAAATAAAAAATAAAATGTAAACCCTAAACTAAAAAAAAAAATCTAAACCTAAAATAAATAAATTAAAATAAACCTAGACCTAAACTAAAATAAATAAAACTAAAATAAATAAAACCTAAACTTAAACTAAAATAAACTAAACCTAAACTCTAAACTAAATAAAATAAAATGAACTAAAAATAAATCTAAACATAAACTAAAATAGAAAACCTAAAAATAAACCTAAAAGAATAACCTAAAGCCTAAACCTAAAAAATAAAATTAAAACCTAAACCTAGAAATAAAAATAAAATGCAAGCCTAAAAAATAAAATTAAAATACAAGTAAACTTAAAAATAAACCTAAACCTAAACCTAAACCTAAAAAATAAACTATACTAAAAAAGTAAAACTAAAATAAATAAACCTAAAATAAATAAACTAAACTAAATACAAATAAAAAATAAACCTAAATAAAAAATAAATAAAATAAATAATAAATAAGCAAAATAAACTAAAGATACCTATATTACTTAATTTTAAAATAAAAAATCCTAAACCTCAAACCTTAAACCCTAAATCTAAAACCAAACCTAAACCCTAGACCATAAACTAACCCTAAACCTAAACTAACTTAAACCTAAACCCTAAACCCTAAGCTAAACCTAAACCCTAAACACTAACCCTAACCCTAAACCCTAAATCATCTAACCCTAAAACTTAAACCTAAACTCTAAATCAACTAAGAACCCTAACCCTAAACCCTCTAGACTAAACCATAAACTCTAAACCCTAAACCCTAAACTAACCCTAAACTCTAAGCTAACTGAACCCTACATGCTTAAAACCCCAAATCCTAAAGCCTAAACACTAAACCTTAAACCCTAAACCCTAAACCCTAAACCTTAAACCCTAATCGTAAACCCTAAACCCTAAAACATTAAACCTTAGACTTGAAAACCCTAAACCCTAAACCCTAAACCCTAAAAACCTAAACCTAAACTAAATAAAACCTAAAAATAAAATAAATAAAATAAATAAATAAAATAAAAACCTAAACTAAAACCTAAACCTAAACCAAAAATAAAAAAATAAAAAATAAGAAAAACTAAAATAAATAAATAAAAAGCTAAACTAAACTAAAAAGTAAACTAAACCTAGAAATAAAAAAACCTAAAAAATATAAAAAAATAAAATAAACCTAAAATAAAATAAAAACTAAATAAAAACCTAAACCAAAAAAATAAACCTAAAAATAAAACTTAAAAATAAAACCTAAATCGTAAACTAAAAAACCTAAATTGTAAACTAAAGAAACTTAAACTTAAAATAAAAATAAAATAAAAAAAAATAAAATAAACTTAGACCTAAACTAAAATAAATAAAATTTAAACCTAAACCTAAACTAAATAAAATAAAATAAACTAAAAATAAACTAACACCTAAAATAAAAAATAAAACCTTAAAATAAACATAAAATAAAAAGCTAAAACCTAAACCTAAAAAGTAAAAATAAAAACCTAAACCTAAACCTAGAAATAAGAAATAAAACCTAAGCCTAAAAAATAAAATTAAAATATAACTCAACTAAAAAATAAACCTAAACCAAAACATAAACCAAAAAAAAACAAAAAACTAAAATATAAAACCTAAACTAAAATAGATAAACTAAACTAAATAATAATAAAAAGTAAACTTAATTGAAAATAAAAAATAAAGTAAACTAAATAAATAAGCAATTAAAAATAAAACACAAACCACAAACCACTATCTTAAATAATCCTAAACCTATAGGTTAACTTAATTAAAAATAAAAACCTTTAACACTAAATTATAAACCCTAAGCCCTAAACCCTAAAGCCTAAACCCTAAACCTACAACCCTAAACCCAAAACCCAAAACCTAAACCCTAATCACTAAAATACCATAAACCCTAACCTTGAACCTTAAACCACAAAAAAAATCAAACCTACAAACCCTAAACCCACAAACCTAACCCCAACCCTAAACCTCAAACCCTAAACCTAAACCAAAAGTGACTAAATAAATAAAAAAATAAACATAAACCCTAAAACCAAATAAACCTAAGCCTAAACCTAAACCCTAAGAATGGGCAAAACCTTGATGGCAGGAACATCACCGTCAACCAGGCTCAATCTAGATATGGCGTGGAGGTGAAGGTGGAGGCGGTGGTTATCATAGTGGTTGTGGGGGATCTGGAGGTGCTGGTGGATTTGGAGGTGTGGTGGTTGGAATAGTGGTGGTTATGGATGTGGGAGGTGTGACAGAGGTTATAACGGTGGTGGTGGCGGAGGGAGAGATTAGAGATATTATGGTCGATCCCACTACTGAAGAGGCCAGGGTGGTTATGATGGAAACTGGTGAAACTGAAGAATGATTGATCTAATTTGCTGCTTATGGAATTGTGTCTTTATAGTATAGATGATTCTAGTTATCTAGGTTTTTTATTTGCTCTATGCGTTCTCATTTTTTATCTATGTCGTCACTTATGTCTTAGAAATCTTGGTGTGTTACTTTGTTGATGAAATCAAAAAGAAGAAATGTTCAAACTGAATTTGTTCTCCATTAAAAATAGCCAAAAATGCTAAATTCTAAACTAAAACTTGAACCATAAACTAAATAAATAACTAAACCTAAGATAAAAATAAAATAAACCTAAACCTACACTAAAATAAAATAAACTAAAATAAATAAAACCTAAAAAAACCTAAAATAAACTAATAAAAAACCTAAACTAAACTAAATAAAATAAAACTAAAAACTAAACCTAAACCTAAGCTAAAAATAAAACCTAAAATAAAAACCTAAAACCTAAACCTAAAAAAATAATATAAAAACCTTAACCTAAACCTAAAAATAAAAAATAAAACATAAACTTCAAAAATAAATTAAAAATATAAGTAAACTTAAAAATAAACATAAACCTAAACCTAAACCTAAAAAAGAAACTAAAATAAAAAACCTAAACAAAAATAAATAAACTAAACTAAATAAAATAAAAAATAAGCATAAATAAAAATGAAAAATAAAGTAAAATAAATTAAGTAAACTAAATAAACCTAAATCTTCCAATTTACTTAATTAAAAAAACCCTAAACCCTAAATCCTAAACGTTAAATCCTGAACCCTAAACCCCAAAACTAAACCTAAACCCTAAACCCTAAACCTACAATATTAAACTTACAACCCTAAACCCCAAACCCTGAACCCTAAACATTAAAAAACCCTAAACTCTAAAGCCTAAACACTAAACCCTAACCCTGAACCCTAAACCCTGAATCTTAAACCCTAAACCCTAAACCCTAAATCCTAAACCCCAAACCCTAAACCTCAACCCCAAACCCTAAACCTAAACCTAAAGTAACTGAATAAATCAAAAATATACCTAAACCCTAAAAACTAATAAACCTAAACCCTACAAATGGGAAGAACCTTGATGGTAGTAACATCACTGTCAACTAGGCTCAGTCTAGATTTGGTAGTGAAAGTAAAAGAGGAGGTGGTGGTTATCGTAGTGGTGGTGGGGGATCTGAAGGTGCTGGTGGATATGGAGGTGGTGGTCAGAGCAGTGGTGGTTATGTAGGCAGGAGGAGTGACTGAGGTTACAACCATGGTGGTGGTGGAGGGAGAGATTCAATATATGATGGTCAATCCTGCTACTAGAGAGGTCATAGGAATATGAACGAAGAATGGTTCTGTTATCATCTTGAGATGTTCTTTATCATGAAATCATGTTAAATCTAAATTTATTCTCATTAAATCAAATGAAAAAACTAAAATCAAACCAAACCTAAACCCTAAACTAAAAATAAAAAATAATAATAAAACCCTAACCCTAAACCCTAAATTAAACTAAACCATAAACCACTTTCTAAAAAAAAAACTAAACCCCTAAACCCAACCTCCCTAACTCCTAACCCTAAACCCTAACCACACTAAAATGATATCCAACCTAAACCCTAAACCTCCTACATCCCTAACCAAAACCCTAAACTATACCCTAAACTATCACTTCCCAACCCTAAAAAAACTAAAATAAATAAAACCCCAAAATAATAAATAAAACCTAAACCTAAATAAAATAGAAAATATAATCAAAATAAAAAACCTAAACTAAACCTAAACTTAAACCTATACCTAAAAATAAAATAAAATAAAAAATAAAAAAAATGAAATTTAAATTAAATAAATAAAAATCTAAACTAAACTAAAAATTAAAATAAACCTAAAAATAAAAAACCTAAATAAAATAAAAACTAAATGAAAAATAAAAATAAAATAAACCTAAAACAAAATAAAATAAAAAACTAACTAAAGACCTAAACCTAAAAAATAAACCTAAAAAAAAAAATAAAACTAAACCTTACACTAAAAAAATAAACCTAAAATAAACAAAATCAAATAAACCTAAATTAAAATAAATAAAACCTAAAACTAAACCCTAAACTAATTAAAATAAAATAAACTAGAAATAAACCCAAACCTAATCTAAAAAATAAAACCTGAAAATAAATAAAAAAAACTAAATATAAAAAAAAACAAAATAAAATCCTAAACCTAAACCTAATAATAAAAAATAAAACTAAAACTTTAAAAATAAAATAAAAATAAAACTAAACTAAAAAATAATCATAAACCTAAACCTAAAATATAAACTAAAATAAAAAGCTTATACTAAAATAAATAAAGCTAAAATAAATAAAAATGAAAAAGTTAAAATAAAAAATAAACCTAAATAAAAAAAAAAAAATAAAATAAATTAAAATGAATAAAAAATAAACTAAAAAAACTAAAAAAACTTGGTTTACTTAATTTAAAAATAAACCTAACCTAAAACCTGAATCTTAAACCTAAAACTTGAATCCTACCTAAAACCTAAACTAAAGCCTTCAAAAAAACTAAACCCAAACCAAAACCCTACACCATAAATCCTAAACCTTAAACCCTAAAAACTCTAAATCGTAATTCCTAAACACTAAACCATAAACCCTAAACCCTAAACCTTAACCCTAAAACCCTAAAGGCTAAAACCCTAAACCCTAAACCTTAAACTATAAACCCTAAAACCTAAATCCTAAACCCTAAAAACCTAAAAATGTAAACCTAAAAATAAAGTAAAAATAAAACTCAACTAAAAAAAAAACTAAACATAAACCTAAATCTAAAAAATAAACTAAAAAAAAAACATAAACTAAAATAAAACATAAACTAAAATAAATAAACCTAAAATTAATAAACTAAATAAAATAATAAAAACTTAAATAAAACCATAAAATAAAATAAACTAAAATAAATAAAGATAAACTATGTAAACTAAATTAACCTAAACCTCGATTTTGCTTGATTTAAAAAAATTTAAACCCTAAATACCACCACCCTAAACACTCAAAACTCTACCTACACACTCCTACCTCCACACCTAAAACCCTACCAAATCCTACCCTAAACTCCCAAACCCTATACCCTAAAAGCATAAACCTTAAACCCTAAACCACACCTAAGCTCCTAAAAATAAAAATAAATAAAAAAATAAAATAAAATAAATTAAAAATAAACTAAACTAAAAATAAACTAAAATAAATAAACCTAAAATAAATATACTAAACAAAATAAAAAATGAAAATAAATAAAAAATAAACTAAATAAACTATATAATCTTAAACCTCACAATTTAGTTAATTTAAAAAAAATAAAAAAACCTTAAACCCTAAACCATAAACCCTAAAACTCTAACCCCTAAACCATAAACCCTAACCCTAAAACCCTAAACCCTAAACCCTAAACCCTAGAAACCTAAAAACCTAAACCAAAATTAAATAAAACCTATAAATAAAATAAATCAATAAACCTAAACTTAAATGAAATAAAAAATAAAATAAAACTAAAACATAAACCTAAACCTAAACCTAAATCAAGTCCTAAACCTAAAAATAATAAAAAAATCAAAGCTAAACTGACATAAACTAAATGAAAACTTAAACTAAACTAGAAAAATAAAATAAACCTAAAAAACCTAAATAAAATAAAAACTAAATGTAAAATAAAAATAAAATAAACCTAAAATAAAATAAAATAAAAACTAAATAAAAACCTAAACCTAAATAAAAAAAGTAAATAAAAAAAATAAACTAAAAATAAAATAAAACTAAACCTAAGTAAAAAAAAATAAAATAAAATAAACCTAAACTAAAATTAACTATTCTAAAATAAAAAAATTTAACCCTAAACCTAAAATAAATGAAACCTAAGCCCTAAACTAAATAAAATAAAATAAACTTAAAATAAACCTAAACATAAACTAAAAATAAAACCTAAAAACATACCTAAAATAAAAACCTAAAACCTAAACATAAAAAAAAATAAAAAACTAAACTTAAACTAATATATAAAAAATAAAATGTGAACCTAAATAAAATAAAATAAAACTAAACTAAAAGTAAACATAAATTAAAACTAAACCTAAAATAAACTAAAATAAAACCTAAACAAAAATAAATAAACTTAAAAAAACAAACTAAATACAAATAAAAAATAAACCTAAATAAAAGTAAAAAAAAAAATAAAAAAAAAATAAACTAAATAAACCTAAACCTATCAATTTACTTATTTATTTTTTAAAAAATCCCTAAATGCTAAACCTTAAATCCTAAACCCTAAACCTACCAAAACCTAAAAAACTATCCTAAACTCTAAAATATACAACCAGCCTTGACCCAACCCTAATCCCAAAACCCTAAACCCTCTTAAAACCTAAACCAAGCCCCAAACCTTAAACTAAATCCACCCTAAACCCTAAATCTTAACCACAACCCCCAACCTATAAACTTAAACCCTAAACCCTAAAACCCTAAACACTAAACCCTAAACCTTAAAACCTAAACCCTAAAACCCTAAGGGTTTTGGTTTTAAGTATTATGGTTTAGGTTTTAGGTTTAGGGATTTTAGTTTTTTTTAACATAGAACAAAATCAATTTCAACATTTCTTCTTTTCAATTTCATCAACCAAGTAACACACCAAGTTTTCTAAGACACAAGCAATGACATAGATAAAAAATGAGCATATGTAGAGCAAATAAAAAGCCCAAAATAACTAGAATCATCTCTACTATAAAGAAATAGTTCAATAAGTGCATATCGGATCGGTCATTCTTCAGTTTCTTCAGTCCCCCTCAAAACCACCCAGGTCCCTTGAGTAGCGAGATCCACCATCATATCCTCAAGCTCTACCTCTGCCACCACCGTGGTTGTAACCTCTGTCACTCCTCTCACATCCATAACTAGGGTGAGGGTTTAAGGTTTAGGGTTTTAGGGTTTAATGTTTAGGGTTATGGTTTATGGTTTAGTGTTTATGCTTTAGGGTTTTAAGTGTTTAGGGTTTAGGGTTAGCTTAGGGTTTAGGGTTAGTTAAGGGTTTAGGCTTTATGTTTAAGGTTTTTAGGGTTTATGGTTTAGAGTTTAGGGTTAGTTTAGGGTTTAGAGTTTATAGTTTTAGTGTTTAGGGTTTAGGATTTAGGGTTTTGGGTTTAAGGTTAGAGTTAGGATTTAAGGTTTAAGGTTCTTTATTTTAGTTTATTTTTTAATTTTAGTGTTTATGAATTTTTACAAATCAATCATTTATTATATGTGTATGTTTTATTTTTATTTTATTTTTTAGGTTTAGGTTTTTATTTATTTATTTTTTTGGTTTAGGATTAGTTTTTCATTTTATTTTTGTTAGGTTTAAGTTTAAGGTTAATTAGGGGTTTTGGGGTTTAAGTTAGGGTTTAGCATTTAGTGTTTGGGGTTTACTGATTAGTTTAGGGTGTGGGGTTTAGGGATTGGGGTTTAGGGTTTAGAGTTATAGGTTTAGGGTTTATGGTTTAGGGTTTAGTTTTTATGGTTTAGGGTTTAAGGTTTATTTTCTTATTATTTTATTATTTTGTTTTATTCTTTTTAATTAAGGAAACCCATAGGTTTAGTTTTATTTAGTTTATTTTTTAGGTTTTATTTTTATTTATTTAGTTTAATTATTTTAATTTATTTATTTTAGCTTAGGTTTTTATTTTGGTTTATTTTGTAGATTTAGGTTTAGGTTTACATTTTAGTTTAGTTTTATTTTTATTTTATTATTTAAGTTTAGGTATTATTATTTATTTTTAGGTTTAGGTTTATGTTTTATGTTTTTATTGAAGGTTTATTTTTAGGTTTTATTTTTTAGTTTAGGTTTGGATTATTTTTAGTTTATTTTATTTTATTTAGGGTTTAGGTTTAGGTTTAGGTTTAGTTCATTTTAGGTTTAGATTTAGGTTGTTTAGTTTAATTTAGTTTAGGTTTAGGTTTATTTTAATTTTATTTTATGTTTATGTTTTTTTTAGTTTAAGGTTTAGGTTTTATTTTTTATTTATTTTTAGGTTTATTTTTTTAAGTTTAGGTTTTTATGTAGTTTTTATTTTATTTTATTTTATTTTAGGTTTATTTTTTTATTTTTGGTTTATTTTATTTTTATTTCTGGTTTAGTCGTTATTTTATTTAAGTTTTTTTTAGTTTAGTTTAGGTTTTTAATTATTTTATTTTATTTTATTTTTTATTTTATTTTCTTTTTAGGTTTAGGTTTAGGTTTAGGTTTTAGTGTAGGTGTTTATTTTATTTTAGTTTAGGTTGCTTTATTTATTTTATTTTAAAGCTTTTTTAGGTTTAGTATTTTAGCTCTTTAGGGTCTAGGGTCTAGGGTTTAAGGTTTAGGGTTTAGGGTTTAGGTTAGTTGAGGGTTTTGGGTTTTTTGGGGTTTAGGGTTTAGGGTTTAAAGTTTAGGGTTTAGGGTTTAAGGTTTAGTGTTTTAGGGTTTAGGGTTTAGTGTTTAGGTTTTAGGGTTTAGGGTTTTGGGTGTAAGGTTTAGGGTTTATGTTTTAGGTTTAGGGTTCAAGTTTAAATTTAGGGTTTAGGGTATTTGGTTTTTTTTAACATAGAACAAATTTAGATTCAACATTTCTTCTTTTTAATTTCATCAACTAAGTAACATACTAAGTTTTCTAAGAAACAAGCGATGACATAAATAAAAAATGAGCATAAAGAAAATCAAAAACCCTTGATAACTAGAATCAGCTCTGTTGTAAATACATAGTTCCATATGCACTAGATCAGATCGGGCGTTCTTTAGATTCTTAAGTTTTGATCAAAATCTAGCCGACCACTCGAGTAGCGAGATCCACCATCAAATCCTGGATCTCTCCCTCCGCCACCATCATGGCTGTAACCTTAGTCGCTCCTCCCTCCTCCATAACCACCAGCTCACCAACGCCTCCATATCCACCTCTAGATTCCCCATCACCTATGATAATTGCCACCTCATTGCCTCACAATATATGAGCATTATTGAGGGTGATGTTCCTACCGTCAAGGTTCTGCCCATCTTAGGATTATTTTATTAGGTTTTAGGGTTTAGGTTTATTTCTTAATTTATTTAGTTACTTTAGGTTTAGGTTTATGTTTTAGGTTTAGGGTTAAGGTTTAAGATTTAGGGTTTAGGGTTTAGGGTTTAGGTTTTAGGGCTTTAAGGTTTATACTTTTAGGGTTTAGGGTTTAAGGTTAGGGTTTAGGGTTTTAGCACTTAAGGTTTTATGGTTTAGGGTTTAGGGTTTAGTGTTTAGAGTTTAAGCTTTAGGGTTTAAGATTTTAAGGGTTTAGAGTTTAGGGTTAGGTTTGTAGTTTAGTTTTTAGGCTTTATGGTTTAAGTTTTAGGGTTTAAAGTTTAGGGTTTATTTTGGGTTTGGGTTGGTTAGGTTAGGGTTTAAGCCTAGGTCAGGGCCTGGGGGTAGGGTTTAGTAGGCGCAGGGATTTTAGGGTATATGGTTGTAGGTTTAGGGTTTAGTGTTTAGGTTTTTTTTTTTTTAAAATTAACTAAACTAACATGTTTAGGTTTATTTAATTTATTTTAGCTTTTTTCATTTAGGTTTATTTTTATTTTTACTTAGTTTAGTTTATTTATTTTAGGTTTATTTATTTTAGTTTATTTTAGGTTTAGGTTCAATATGTTATTTTCTCTAGTTTAGTTTTATTTTATTTTACTTTTAGGTTTTTTTTTTATTTTAGGTTTAGGTTTAGTTTTTATTTTATTTTAGGTTTGGTTTTTTTTTATTTAAGGTTTATTTTTAGGTTTTATTTTTTAGTCTATGTTTAGGTTTATTTTTAGTTTATTTTATTTTATTTAGTTTAGGTTTTTTAGGTTTAGTTTATTTTAGGTTTAGGTTTTATTTATTTTAGATTAGGTTTATTTTATTTTGTTTATTTTATTTTTATTTTAGGTTTAGGTTTTTTTAGTTTAGGGTTTAAGTTTTATTTTTTATTTATTTTTAGGTTTAAGTTTTTATTTAGTTTTTATTTTATTTTATTTTATTTTTATTTTATGTTTTGTTTTTTTACTTTATTTAGTTTTTTATTCTTAGGTTTATTTTATTTTAAGTTTAGGTTTTATTTATTTTATTTTTGTTTATTTTTTAGTTTATTTTTAGGATTCGTTTATTTTAGTTCAATTTTATTTTATTTTATTTTTCATTTTATTTAGGTTTAGGTTTTTATATATTTTAAAGTTTATTTAGTTTAGGTTTTAGGCTTTCGTTTAGGTAGGTTAGGTTTAGGGTTTAGGATAGGGTTTAATGTGTTTTAGGGTTTAGGTTTGGTTTAGGGTTTAGGTTTATGGTAGGGTTTAGGGTTAGCTTAGTTTTTAAAAAAAAAAGATTAAGCAAACCATAGGATTAAGTTTTAATTTATTTTATTTTATTTATTTTGTTTTATTTATTTTGGTTTATTTATTTTAGTTTAGTTTTATTTTAGTTTATTTTTTTAGGTTTGGTTTATTTTTAGTTAAGTTTTATTTTATATTATTTTAGGTTCAAGTTTTATTTTTATTTTTTTTAGGTTTAGGTTTCATTTTATTTTTTAGTTTTAGATTTTTCTTTTAAAAGTTTATTTTAGGTTCTCTTTTTATATTAGGTTTAGGTTTATTTTAGTTTATTTTATTTTATTTTAGTTTAGATTTAGGTTTAGTTTAGTTTACTAGGTTGAGGTTTAGTTTTTTTATTTATTTTAGTTTGTGTTTTAGTTTATTTTATTTTGTCTAAATTTATTTTTAGTTTTAGTTTTTTTAAGTTTAGGGTTTAGGGTTTTAAGGTTTATTTTATTTTATTTTGTTTAGGTTTAGTTTAGTTTACTTTAGTTTAGATTTCTTTAGTTTTTTTAGGTTTTATGTTTTTTAGTTTAGTTTACTTTAGTTTAGGTATATGTTTATTTAATTTAATTTAATTTAATTTTTATTTTGGGTATATGTCTTTTTTAGTTTAGGGTTTAGGGTTTAGAGTTTTTTAGTTTAGGGTTGAGTTTTTAAAGTTCTTTAGTTTAGTTCTAGTTCCAACCCCTCTTGAGTAGCGAGATCCGCCATCATATCCTCGATCTCTCTCTCTACCACCACCACAATTGTAAACTCTGTCGCTCCTCCCGCCTCCATAACCATCACTGCTCTAGCCACCACCTCCATATCCACCAGTAACTCTAGATCGCCCACCACCACTGTGATAACTACCGCCTCCGCCTTCACCTCCATCACTAGATCTAGGCTAAGCATGGTTGACGGTGATGTTCTTACCATCAAGGTTCTGCCCATTCTTAGGGTTTAGGTTTATTAGGTTTTATGGTTGAGCTATATTTTTTAATTTATTTTATTACTTTGGGTTTAAGTTTAGGGTTTGGGGTTTAGGGTTAGGGTTTAGTATTTAGGATTTAGGGTTTTAAAGCTAATGCTTTTAAGGTTTAAGGTTTAGGGTTAGGGGTTATGGTTTAGAGTTTTATGGTTTAAGGTTTAGGTTTTAAGTTTAGGGTTGGTTAGTTTAGGGCTTAGGTTTAGGGTTTTTGTGGTTTGTGTTTAAGGTTGTAGGTTTAGTGTGTTGCTTTAGGTTTAGGTTTTAGGATTTTAGGGTTTATGGTTTAGGATTTAGGGTTGTAGGTTTATGGTTTAGGTTTATTTAGGTTTAGTGTAGAGGTTTAGGGTTTATAGTTTATGGTTTAGGTCAGGTTTAGAGTTTAGGTTGTTATCTATTTATTTATTTATTTTCTTATTTTAATTTTTTTTTAAAATTTGGTAAACTAGTTTAGGTTTATTTACTTTATTTTATTTTAGTATTTTATTTTGATTTAGGTTTATTTGTTTATTTTAGTTTATTTTTGGTATTTAGGTTTAGTAGGTTTTATTTTATCTTTGGTTTAGGTTTAGGTTTCACTTTAGGTTTTTTTTTATGTTTTATTTTTAGTTTAGGTTTATGTTTATTTTTTAGTTTATTTTATTTTAATTAGTTTAGTTTTTTGGTTTAGTTTATTTTTAGGTTTAGGTTTTATTTATTTTAGTTTTGTTTATTTTAGTTTAGGTTTAGGTTTATTTTTTTGGGTTTTCTTTTAGTTTAGGGTTTAGATTTATTATTTTATTTAGTTTTAGTTATAATTTTAGTTTATTATTTAGGTTTGGGTTTTATTTATTTTTCTTTTATTTTATTTGGTTTATTTTTTATTTTAGGTTTAGTTTATATTATATTTAGGTTTTATTTTAAGTTTAGTTTAGGTTTTATTTAGTTAATTTTAGTTTAGTTTTATTTTTTCTTTTAGGTTTAGGTTTAAGTTTTAGTTTATGTTTTTATTTTATTTTATTTTGGTTTTAATTTTTTTATTTATTTTTTTTAAGTTTTATTTAGTTTTGATTTAGATTTTAGGTTTTTATGGTTTAGGTTTTTTTTTTTTTGGGTTTAGGGTTTAGAGTTTAGGTTTTAGAGTTTAGGGTTTAGGGTTTAGGATTTAGGGTTTAGGGTTTTGTGGTTTAGGTTTTATAGGTAGGGTTTAGGGTTTTGTTTTAATAGAGAAAATGATTCAACATTTCTTATTTTCTTATTTAGTTTATTTTTATTTATTTTAGTTTATTTTATTTTTTAGTTTTTGTGTTTATTTTTTACTTTTATTTTTTTAGTTTAGTATTTTAAGTTTAGGTTTTTTATTTAGTTTTAGTTTATTTTATTTTAAGTTTTTTTTAAGTTTATTTTATTTTATTTTAGGTTTAGTTTCATTTTATTTAGGTTTTTTATGCTTAGAATTATTTTATTATTTTAGTTTAGTTTAGGTTTTCTTTATTTTATTTTTGTTTATTTTTTATTAATTTATTTTATTTTATTTGTAGGTTTATGTTTGGGTTTTAGTTTAGGTTTCTATTTTATTTGATTTTTATTATATTTAGGTTTAAGATATTTTATTTATTTTATTTTTAGGGTTTAGGGTTTTATGGGATAGGGTTTAGGATTTATGGTTTAGGGTTTAGGATTTTTAGGGTTTAGGTTTTAGGTTTAGGGTTTAGGTTTTAGGTTAGGGTTTAGGGTTTTTGATTTTTTTTCTTAAGGGAGAACAAATTCAGATTCAACATTTCTATTTTTTGATTTCATCAAATAAGTAACACACCAAGTTTTCTAACACATAAGCGACGACATAGATAAAAAAATGAGCACGCATAGAGCAAATCAAAAACCCGAGAGAACTAGAACCGTCTCTACTGTGAAGACATAGTTCCATAAGTAGTAGATCGATGGGTCATTCTTTAGTTTCTCCAGTTCCCATCAGAATCACCCCGACCTCTCGAGTAGTTGAAATCGCCATCATATCCTCGATCTCTCCCTACGTAACTACCATGGCTGTAACATCCGCCGCACTTCTCGCCTCCATAACCACCATTGCTCCAACCACCACCTCCATATCCACTAGCACCTTTAGATCCCCTACCACCACAATGATAACTACCACCTCCGCCTTCGCCTCCACTACCATATCTAGATTGAGCCTAGTTGATGATGATGTTCCCATCGTCAAGGTTCTGGACAATCTTAGGGTTTAGGTTTAGGTTTATTAGAATTTAGGATTTAGGTTTTTTTTTAATTTATTTAGTTACTTTAAGTTTAGGTTTAGGGCTTGGATTTTAGGGTTTAATGTTTAGGGTTTAGGGTTTAGGGTTTAGAGTTTAGGGTTTTAGGGTTTATTCTTTTAGGGTTTTGGGTTTTGGGTTTTTTAGGGTTTAAGGTTTTAGGTTGTAGGTTTAGGGTATTATGTTTAGGGTTTATGGCTAGGGTTTAGGGTTTAGGTTTAGGTTTAGGGTTTAAGGTTTTTTTTAACAGACAACAAATTCATATTCAACATTTCTTATTTTTGATTTAATAAACCAAGTAGCACCCCAAGTTTTCTAAAACACAAGCGATGACATAGATAAAAAATGAGCACCCATAGAGCAAATAAAAATCCTTAGATAAGTAGAACTATCTCTACTATAAACATAAAGTCCCATAAGTAGCAGATCAGATCGATTGTTCTTCAGGTTCTCAAGTTCCTATCAGAATCACGCCCGCCTCACGAGTAGTGGGATCCACTATCATATCCCCAATCTCTCCCTCTATCACCACCGCAACTGAAACCTCCATCTCTGCTCCACCTCCATGATCACCACTGCTCTGACCACCACCTCCATATCCACTAGCTCCTCTAGATCCCCCACCACCATTGCGATAACTTCCGCCTCTACCTTCACCTCCACTCCTAGATCGAGACTAAGCCTTAACGGTGATGTTCCTACCATCAAGGTTCTACCCATTCTTAGGGTTTAGGGTTAGTTTAGGGTTTATGGTTTAATGTTTAGGATTGTAGGTTTTAGGGTTTAGGGTTTAGGGTTTGGGGTTTAGGTTTTTTGGGTATAGGGTTTATAGTTTAGGGTTTAGAGTTTTAGGTTTTAGGGTTTAGGGTTGAGGGTTTAGGATTGGAGATTTATGGTTGTAGGTTTAGGGTTTGGGGTTTAGGGTTATTTTTAGGGTTTAGGGTTTAGGGTTTAGGATTTAGGATTTATTTTTTTTTTTAAAAAAATTAAGTAAACTAGTAGGTTTAGGTTTATTTAGTTTATTTTTGTTTATTTGAGTTTATTTTATTTTTTATTTAGGTTTATTTTTATGTTTATTTAGTTTAGTTTATTTATTTTAGGTTTATTTATTTTAGTTTAGATTTTTTATTTTAGTTTATTTTTAGGTTTAAGTTTATTTTTTAGAGGATGGAATCATCTTGTTTTGATGTTTCTAAGGCCTACCAAGCAAAGTGGTGAATAATGTATTCAAATCAATGATATAAAACTTAGCTTCATTCTTCCAGTCACCTGTCTCCAAAGGTAACACTATGGAACCTAAAACCCTCTCTCCTTGTTCATTGAATCCTCTCAACATCATCCGATCTACTTGGATTGTGAGATGTTGATCCTCAAATAGGCAAGGGTCTTTGTACTCATAATGTTGAGCAATGCACTTGGATCGATGAGAGCTCTGTCAAGTTTCAATCTTCCCATGTTCACTATAATGAGGGGACAGTTGTGTTCTATGTCCCCCAGATGTAGGTCTTCATCTGTGAAAGTGATTCCCTGAGCTTCTTTGGAATAATGTACCTCCTCTCCAATATTAGTCAGCTAAGCTAAGCATATTTCAAGATCAAGGAGAGCTTTGATTAATGATTCCCTCATCTCTTTGGATAAGACAAGGGCATCATATATAGTTAGCTTAGATGATAACTTTCTTAGGTGAGAAAGGACATTGTAGTCCACCTTAGGCTGATCCTCCACAAGCATACCCAAGAGTGGAGCATCCTGTGGAGGGGCTTCTCGATCATCTGAACCAATGACTTATTTCCGCTTATCTGGAAGTGCTGGCCTAGGAGGTACAACCTTACCATGAGGTTGACTTGGTGATCTCTTATGTATGGTAATGGAAGCGTTCTACCCGCACGCCTGCTCACCTGCCTTTCTCCTATGGGACCCTCAATTGGATGATTCCAAGTCTATCTCACAAACCCATAGTATTCAAAGAAGGAAGTCCAACTCTAAATTAGAAAAAAAAGAAGTTTGGAGTTGTTATAATTGTTGTTTAGACTTGAAGAGTTTTCATTAAGAGTAAATTTAAACAACCCATTAGAAGTGACATAGATATAATCCAAGCTAGCTTTATTCTTTGATTTCTTAGATTTTGAAGGAGGTACATAGTAAGAATCAAGTAAAGTAAGAGGGGTGAGGGATTTGATGCCCTCATCCGCTGATATAGGATGCTACTAGAAGAAGAGATAGCTGAAGTATAGGTAGTCATGTAGTAGCGAATGTGGACCGAGGTTGGATTCGATTGATGGTTGCGCTACTTGGCTATCTGTCGAGCCGTTCCGCTACTACAGAGCTCCCCTTTTCCCTGAGTTGGCTCTAGCAACTTGCAAATCTTCCTTGATGTTGGAGGTTTGAGCTATCTCAAGTACCTGCAAGGAAAGTTTCTTGATTTTGGAAATAATTTTTTTAGAGGTGCGGGATAAGGAGATATCCCAACCTTCTTTGGTTTTTGAAGGATCACAAGTATCCCCAAGGATTACCCTAATGGAACTAGATGGTTGTTCTGCAAGGTGTTCCTTCAGGTTGACTATAACACCAGTCTTGAAGCTATGATCATGCCAATTCTTGAATGAAATACAATCTTCAAAAACATGACCTATCATGCGAGGTAGGGGCAAAAAGTTAGGATCATTGCTTTTTCCCACTTCCTATAGTCTCCTAGGTTTGGGTAGCTGAAAATCAAGCTTCTTCAAGAGATTCTTAAATATCTTCTTGATTACCTTCCTCTTAAATGAATAAGGCTTGTTAAGTTTATCTAAAAGAGTAGGTGGACTGTAGCTACCTGGCGGCGGGTATGTGTATCGCTGTTGCTGCTGATATGGATGAGGAAGAGACAGTGTGCCATTGAGGCTACTATAGTGGCCGATAAGACTACCTTGGTGGTGGTAGAGAAGGTGGAAGTGATGACTGTGGAGCACGAGGTCTCTCAAATAGCTCTCCATTTCCCTTATCTACTACTATCACCGCCTGTGCTTTTTTCTCATGGCTTCTCGCTTGATTAGTCTAGAAAAGGTAACTGTTTGGCTTCTCCTTATAAGCTAGTCACCTTGTTGATTAGCTTCAAATGTTTTGATGGTGAAACCTTTGATCATGAACGCGATCGGACCATGGATATTCTTAAGCAGAATTTCAATGGCATGCTGTTCAGCTAGCTGTGGTTCACATTTCATACTCAAATTATGCCATCTGAGAATGTAATCAACGAGGGACTCACCAAGATTTTGTTGAGCCACAACGAGATCACCTACAGTCACCCTTTGTTAAGCTTCAACAAACCTCTTGATGAAGAGTTGCTCCAACTCAAGCAAAAGTCTTCACTAAACAGTTGGGAAGTTCAAAGATACCAATTCTAAAATGTTACTACAACAAAGAGACAGAAGAGTAAAGCATCATGGCACCAGCGTTGCAATAACTAGCTCTGAAGTGCATGATATGCTACCTCGGTGGGAAGCTTTTGAAAGAAGGTGACACGAAACCCTTAGGATATTGGATGACATTAAATTCCTCTAGGTAGGGTCTATGCTTTGGAACTTACGATCCTCCTCGGGTTTGAGCCAATGCTTCTCTCACCTACTGCTCAACCATAGCTTTGATATCTTTTTCCTGTATGGAGGTGCCATCCACTACCTTCCTATACAGGCTGGTGCTGCCCTGCTCTACTAGAGGTAAAGTCTTGGCTGGATCCAAGACATGCACCAACCATGGCTGACTAGTCTCAGCTATAGTAGGATGAACCGCTTATTTTGAAGTGCTAAAATAGGTAGCAAATCCTCAAGATGCTTCCCCATCCTATTTATTTTTTTCATCTTTCTATTTTAATTACTGACGCAAGTGTTGGGTCAAGTAGGATGTGCCTTCTGCTCGACCTCAACACCTTCCAAAGTCTGCTGCTCTCAGAGGAGGGAATCCCCGGTATCTACCATGTGTTCCCCCATTGAATCCTCTAACAGGTCATCTTTGTTAAAATCAAAGCTGACCTTTTCATCCTCTAAATCAGACCAGGCATATCCTATGATTTCATACTACAATATGTCATCTAGGATTCGCCCAACCAACAGCATGAAAGATGAAGTTTGACCACTAATGGGATCTCATGAACAGAGTACCTCACTATTGAGCTGATCTTGTGGGGACTACGTTCACTAGAAGAAAGATACTCATGAATACCGGCCGATTGAAGTGGCACTCCTAGGATGACATCATGAGCAATTGAACCGCTCTCATCTTCCCTTAAGTATGACTATCTCCATAGCCTTGGTGGTGGTGACAAGATATTATACTTTGGTTGCCATTCCTTCTTCACCACTACTGGGGTAGAAGGTCGAGCAAGAGAGCTAAGCCTCGCCATAGTAGGCAGTGTAGATGAAACATGATCTCTTGGCCATAGCCGGATCACCAACGATGTTCTCTTCTCCCCCGATGCAACCTTCATGGCCTTGGTTGGAATAGTAGATGCCGACATGCGAGATGGCATGGAGAAGAGTGTGGTGGAGGCACCTCCAACTCTCTCGTGATAAGAGCCTCTCCTATGATGTGTAATCCCCTGAGTAAGATTATGTCAAGATAGCGTAAAGACGCCGATATATAAAGTCCACAAGTGCGGTGACCGTTGACTATTGGCTATACCTCCGATGCTCCTGGCAAATGACATGAACTGATGTACAGGCCTCTCTAGCCCTCTCCTATCAGATCTGCCTACCCACACTATAAGAGATAACTAATCTCAAATCAAATTGAGCCTCAGACTCCGATCATCCATAGCCTTCATTTAATTAGCATAAAATTGATCAGAGGCTGACATATGACCTCCTCCTCTCACTAATAGGTAACTAAAATTGAACCGCTAGTAGAGGTGAAGCAGAAATTCTCCTAGCATCCCTCCATCGACCAAGAGATGGAATTGGTTATAATCAATGGAAACCATCCTCAACTCCTCACAATGAGTAGCTACCTCCAACTCCTTGGCAATGTGAGTGATACGCTTGATCATGTCTTTCTTATTTCTACGTCCTAGGGTAAGCTGGGACCCAACCTCAAAAGTGGGAGATAATCCTGGAATCGTGGGAGCCTTCCCTTGAGGGAGCTATGAGTGGGTACTAGCCTGGGTAGCATGGGGAACTTGGCACACCGGCCTGCATTACTATCGTGTGGTAACCGCCACAACCTACCTCTTCAGTGAGGGGATCTCTGAATTAGATGACATGTCGACCTGGATGACCGACTTCTTACTAGTCACCATGTTCCTACTAACTGCCATGAGGGGGGTTCCTTCACATGTAATCCTGGCCCCCTCAAAGTCTCGATCAAAGCGGATGAGGTGGGCATAGTCAGAACGTCGAAGGCAAGCCTGAACTAAGGCCAAATCAATCCCATGAGAAAACGTGAACACATACTTCTACGCTGCCATTGCAATGAATTGACTAAACTTGAACTTGACTAAAAAACTGACTACAGCTGATTGAAACTGCAATGTTGAAAATAAGCTTGAATCAAATTTTCTTGCTTTGTTTTTTGAATTTGAATTTTAGAATTTGAACCCACACTCAACATGTTGAAAGTGTTAAGTGGGGCTCAAATGGATTTAGAAGAGATTTTGAGATTGATTGGAAAGAGGAATTTTGAATGTAGAATCCACTTTCAATAAATTGGGTATGTTGAAAATTCAAAGTATTTTGGAGATATGCTTCCATAGGTTTATATTTGATTTTGATTTTGATTTTGAGGACCCTTCATTTAACAAATTTGAGTATGTTAAAGTAAAGGGTCAATAGATTTTGTTTTGATTTTTAGATTTTGGAATTCACTCACTTGGGTATGCTAGGTGAGGTGTTTGAAAACAATTTCTTCTTTTTCTTTGTTTGCTTATTTTGTGAATCTTTTGTGAATAGAAAATGGAATCCTCATTTAGCAACTTAGGGTATGCTAAATGAAGAATCCAAGTTTGTTTTGTTTTTGAAAATTTTGAAAAAAGGATTCTTAGCAAATTTAGGTATGTTAAGGAAATCATAATGTGTTTCTTTTGTTTTGTTTTATTTGATTTTGAAAATGGGATTCTTAACAAATTTAGGTATGCTAAGAAAATCCTAATGTGTTTCTTTTTATTTTGGAACTTGTTTTGAAAGTGGAGACTTCTCTTTAGCAAATGTGGTAGGCTAAAATGAAGTTCCAATGTGTTTTGAATTTTGTGAAATGGAGATTTCACTTAGCAAATTTGAGTATGCTAAATGAAATTTCAAAAATGTGTTCCAAATTTTATTTGGAAAATGGAGACTTCACTTTAGCAAATGTGGTATGCTAAAATGAAGTTCCAAATGTGTTTTTTTTAAAAAAATATTTTGTGTTTTGTTGATTTTGAAAAGAGAGATTTCCATTTAACAAATTTGGGTATGTAAGATGGAAATCAATTATGTTTCATTTTTCAAAGATGTAGTTTCGTGTGTGATTATTGTTTTTTTTTGAAAGAGGAAATTCAAACCTAATCATGTATGGAATATGTTAAGTGGGATTTCAAAATAGTGTCATTTTATTCAGAAATGAAATATTCATTCAATAAATTTGGGTATATTGAATGTAGATGTTCATATGTACTTTTGAAAATTTATTTTTGATTTTGATTGGAAGTGAAACCTCCATTCAATAAATGTGGGTATATTGAATGGAAAGGTTTCATATGTGGTTTTGGAAAATTGATTTTGATTGGAAATGAAACCTCCATTCAATAAATGTGGGTATATTGAATGGAAAGGTTTCATATGTGCTTTTGGAAAATTGATTTTGATTGGAAATGAAACCTCCATTCAATAAATGTGGGTATATTGAATGGGGAGGTTTCATATGTGCTTTTGGAAAATTGATTTTGATTTTGATTGGAAATGAAACCTCCATTCAATAAATGTGGGTATATTGAATGGAGAGATTTTATATGTGCTTTTTGAAAAGGTGAAAATTCCAACTTAACACATGTGGAATGTGTTGAGTGGAATTTCAAAGTTATGATTTTGCTTGAAGATGTAACATCCATCTAACACATTTGGGTGTGTTGAATGAAAAGGCACATCTTCAAATTTTGTGCTTTTTAAAAACATGATCGTTGGTTTCATTTTGGAAAGATGATTTTATATTTGAAGATGAAATCTTCATTCAAGTAAATTGAGTGAAGATATTCATTTGTGCTTTTGGAAAATATGATTGTTGATTTTATTTTTGAAATGTTCCTACATGTAATAATTATAAAAAAATTGTTTGATGTAGTGAAAATATTTTATTAAGTGCATTTTGAAAAAGTGCTTTTGAAAAGCAAGACTTTTATGATGGATTTATTTTGTCTTTATTTTTGGAATGAACCTTTACTTACCATAAAAAAGGTAAGGAGGAAGTTTTAATTATTTATTTTTATTAAATTTTTATTTTCACACATTTGGGAATCCAACGGGGGTTTTAAGACCAACACGGGGTGAGGTCTTAACATATAAAGATGTTGGCTAGCTTAATTTAATGATGAAATAAGAAAAGTGCCAACGGAAAAGAAAGATAGTCTTGGATTCATACAAAAGTACAAACCAATTATCAATATTTGGAGACAACAATCATTTACCAAACATGGAGAGAGGAACCATCCACATCAGAGTCGCCAAAAAAATCAATGGTGAAAATTTTACCTTCATTTATCCTTAAGGATAAATGAAAACAAAAATATAACACCTTGTTGGGACATAATGAGATTATTCTTATTAGAGTGATTGAGGACATCAAGGAAAGGTGTACTATCTCAAAAGATAGAAGCTACCACCCTACAAATGGACCTAATCACTTTAATAAGGACTGTTAAGGACTATGGGTGTTCAGAATGTACTAGAGATTCTTCCCCTACTTTATATGGAAAAGTGAAGTAGGGTTTACTTTAAATTGAGTTCATTAAGTTCCATATAGGGGCAAACCCCTATAGTTAATTACATTCTAAGAAATTGGATTCATTAAGAATACTTTTGATTAAGGTAAATGATCATTGTCTCCAAAGGTTTTGAAGGTAGGACTATCAATTGATTGGTTTATTTTTAAAAAGTTAAGTGGGATTGATAAAGAGGAGGGAGTTCTTATTGAAACCAAATGAAGATAAGTAGGGGATGCTTAGGATACTAGGAAGCCTAGTAAGCATCCCAAATTATCCTATGATTGGGCTTTATATATTTGAAATTGAATTAATTTATTTGAGTTGAATTTTTATTAGAAATCTAAGACTTACAATTCCATGATACAAGGTCATGGAAATGCCTAAGAGGTGAGGATTTATGCTTGTAGCTCTCAAAGGAAAGTAGCAACCTCTGAACCTAAATCTAGGGAGCTTTGGTAAGGGCTAAAAGCGCGACCTAAATCAAAGGTGAAAATGAGTATTTGGTTTACCTCCATAAGAGAGGATAAGTTGCCCAACTATTGGACTTACAATCGCCTGGGGGTGGCCTCAAACTAACTCCTCCTACAATTTTAAAATATATAGGCAAGTCATATGCTTTGCAAGATAACTAAGTCATTCTTTATTTAGAAAGAGAGTAAGTCCTTAAACATACCCCCTAAGATACTAGATCATGTAGGGCATGATTTAATGACTTAAATCTAATGCAAATTTTATTACATTGTTTTATTTTCATTTTGGACGTCAATTTGACAGTTTTTAGATTCATATGCTTGATGCATGAGAAATTAGAATATGGGCTGAAATCAGCAAGAAAAGGAGGTGTATTTTCACCATGGCTCACAAAGGTCAAGCCAAGTTCTCTAGAAAGGTGGAAGCCTCCAATCAAGAGTTAATCAATATACTTTTATGCATGATGTGAGAAAAGTAATACAACATCCAAAAGGGGGTTGCTAATTCTTTTATCTTATTTATAACCTAGCTTTAGGTAAAGTTATGAGTTATTTATTTTAATTTGAATTTATTAGTTGGATAGAAAACTTATTTTCCTAAGAGCTTAATCATCATAGGCCATACATCAAAGCAATGAAGATACTAGAAAAGCTTCCATCTTAATGCAAAAGCTAAACAAACATCAATCAATTTATAAAGCAAGCACAAAAGAATAAGAGGACATTTGTGGTCAGGCTACATCACACAAACCTGAAAATAAATTAGGTAGCCAAGCTCTACCGTTATACAACCTGGATTATAAATGAATTGAATACAATTAAGAAGGAATTCATTATTATGGGGGTCTTCATTCTTCATTTCTTCTTTTCTTCTTTCTTCTTTTTTTCTTTTCGATGGTTAGAATGTAGTTACTCCAAGGCTTCAATTGGTACATAAGATAAAGTATTATAACCAATGTTCATCTTAATCCCCCATAACAATCATTAAAAAATCCTAATTGCAAAATTACATGAAAATGGGAAAAAAGAAATATAACTAAAACTTGTAAAACAGAGATTAGATAAACAAATCATAAAATCCTAAGCATGTATATATATAAATTAGACTTAGCACCCCACACATGGGTAACCAAGTCCACCTTTATTTTGGATGCTTAGGGTATATGAACCTACACAGCAAATGCAGTTTTATATTTTTATTATAATGCCCCTTAAGCACAATCCCTTGTGATAATGGTTAGACTAAAATCACTCTACCATTCAGTCTATGCAGATGCACCCTAACATCTAGACTAAAATATTACATCAAAAAATAAAAGCAAACATCAAACCATGCATCCTAACCAAAAGCTAGAAGTGGTGACTTAGCAATGTGCTTTGTGTGTGGTATGTTTAGCTAGTTTTAAGGTTGAAGTTTTCTATGTGAGAAAATATTCAACTTAGAGGGTGGTTTAATTTAATTAATTTTGTTAATTTGGTTAATTGTTATTTTGTGATTTGAATAGGTTTGAATGAACCTAGAATTAATACAAAGTGTTGAAAGAGAAGAGAACTTCTTTCCTCCTACCTTAAGTAATTTCTAAGGTGGATTCATATTTGATTTTTTTAGTGAATGTTTTATTATGTGTTCTAATTAATTCTAACTTTAGATTTTCCCTAAACAAACTAATTCAAAAAGAAAGGCATTTTAAGATTAAGTATAGTGAAGTATTATCACAAAACACACAACACTTCATTTCTTTCCCAACATGTGTAACATGCATATAGATGAATCCTAAGCATGTCTATACATGGAAATGGAAATTTTTAGCACACATTCATGATGAATGCTAAGAGAGTGTTTAAGAAATTTTATAATGTTTCATGTATGTATGATTTTGTTAAGTAGAAAAGAGTGATTCTATTATCCATTTTTCATATGCACATTTACAAGTGTAAAAACATTAAGTGAGTACTACACCATTATTAGTATCGTGGGGTACAAGACCTACTTAGGCTACTTAAAGCCTCGCAACTCGGGTTGTCCAGACTAATATACCACTTTTCTTAAATACATGCATGTGTAGTGAAAAATTTTATATCTCCTTCATCTATTTCAAGATTGGATAAATGAAAATAAAAATATAAAATGCCTTGTTGGGACTCCATGTAGATCCACAGATGTTCTTATTAAGGTGATCGAGTATGGCATTCAGGAAAGGTGTAATATCTCGAAAGATAGAAGTCACCACCCTACAATGGACCTAATCAATAAGGACTCCTAAAGACTATGGATCTTTAGAATGTACCAGAGATTCTTCCCCTACTTTACATGGAAAGGTAAAGTAGGGTTTATTTTAAACTAGGTTCATTAAGTTCTCTAGAGGAGCAAGCCCCTATAGTTAATTACATCCTAAGGAATGGGATTCCTTAGGAATAGTCTTGATTAAGGTAAAAGATTTTTATCTCCAAAGATTTCAAAAGGCAGGACTATCAATCGATTGGTTTATGTTTAAAAATTTAAGTGGGATCGATCAAAAAGAGGGACTTCTTATCGAAGCTAAATGAAATAAGTAGGGATGCTTAAGATACTAAAGCTAGTACCCCTGACTACCCTATAGTTATTTATATTTTGAAATTGAACTAATGTGTTTGAGTTGAATTTTTAATATAGAACTTATAATTCCATGATGGAAGGTCACAAAAATGCCTAAGAGGTAAGGATTTATGCTCACAGTCCATAAAAGGAAGTAGCAACCTCTGAACATAAATCTAGGTAGCTTTGGCAAGGGCCAAAAAGCATGACCTAAATCTAAGGCAAAAATGGGTATTTAGTTTACCTCCACAAGAGAGGATAAATCACCCGACAGTTGGACTTACAATCGCCTGGGGGTGGCCACCAACTAACTCCTCATAGGGTTTTAAAAATATAGGCGAGTCATATGTTTATGTAAGATAGCAAGGTTATTATTTATTTAGAAAGAGGCTAAGTCCTTAAACACACTCCTTAAGAGACTAGATCATGTAAGGGGCATGCTTTTAATGACTTAAATCTAATGAAAATTTTTCATATGTCTTTATTTTTATTTTGGACAATAAATTTGACAATGTGATTTAGGATTCTTGTCTATGCATGAGAAATTAGATTATGGGATAAAATTAATAAGATAAAGAGGTGTGTTTCCACCATGGCTCTGATAGGTCAAGACAAATTCTCTAGAAAAGGTGGAAGCCCTCCAATCAAGAGTGAAACAATATGCTTTTTTATGCATGATGTTAGAAAAGAAGGTACACATCCAGCTAAAGGGTTGCTAATTCTTTTTATCTTGATTTTAACTTAGGCTTTAGATGAGGTTATGAGTTTTTTTTTAAAGTTGAGTTTATTAATTTGGTAGAAGATTTATTTTCCCCTAAGTGCCTAATCGCATCCAGGCCATACATCAAAGCAAGGAAAAACTAGGAAAATATGTCATCTTAATGTACAAGCTAAACAAACATCAATAATTTATAAAGTTATCGCAAAAGAATAAAAGACCATTTGTGGTTAGGCTCCATAGCACAAACCCAAAAAAAATAAATTGGGTAGTCAAGCTCTACACTTATACAACCCGGATTACAAATGAATAAATTACAATAAAGTAAGGAATTCATGTTATGGGGGTCCTCATTCTTCATTTCTTTTTTTTTTCTTTTCTTCTTTTCTTCTTTTCTTCTTTATTCTTTTGGTTCCTTCTTTTGGATGGTTGGAATATGGTTGCTCCAAATTCTTCACATGGTATATAAGATGGAATCTTATACCAATGCTAATCTTAATCCCACATAATAATCATTCTAAAATTATAATTACAAATTTACATGAAAAAGAAAAATTAAATCTAACTAACAATTGTAAAAAAGAGATTAGCTAAATAAACCATATAAATCCCAAGCATGTATGAGCACATATTGGACTAAGCACCCCACATGGGTAACCAAGTCCACCTATCCTATTGGATTATGCTTAGGGTATAAGCACTGCATAGAAAAAACATTTTATATTTTATTATAGCTCCCCAAGCACAATCCTCAGAGATGAGAATGATTAGACTTGATCATCCTACCATTCATTCTATGCACAATCACCCTAACATATAGACTAAAACATCACATCTCAAAATAAAGGAAAACATCAAATCATGCATCACCCTAACCTAAAGTAAGAAAAGGTGACTTTGCCTAATGTGTGTGCTATTTAAGGTTTGTGTGGTATGCTTAGATATGACTTTAATATTTAGATATTCTAGGTATGAAACATGTTTAACTTAGATGGGTGATTTTATTTAAGTTATTTAGTTTCTTTGGTTGATTTTATTTAATATTTTTATTTGGTTTAAGTGAATCCTACCATTAATTATTAAGTTGTAAAGAGAGGAAAGGAGAAGAGAACTTCTCTTTTCTCCACACCTTAAGTTATTTCTGAAGTAGATTCATCCTTGACTTTTGTTTAGTGATTATTTTATTATGTGTTTTAATCAATCCTAAGTTTAGATTTTCCCTAAAGAAAATTATTCAAAGAGATAGGCATTTTAAGATTAAGTAAAGTGAAATATCATCATATAACACACATCACTTCATTTCTTTCCCAACTTGTGTAACATGCATATGAATGAATCCTAAGCATATCTATACATGCAAATGAAAATTTTAGCACACCTTAATGATTAATGCTAAATAATGTTGCTTAAAAAAATTGGGTTATTTTATGATATGTGATTTTCATTAAGTAGAAATGAGGGATTTCTTTTTATCCATTTTTCACATGCACATTTATATGTATGAAAGGTATAAGTGAGTTGGATTTAGCACATGGGTGTAAGGTATAAGTCCCACTTAGGGCAACATAAAGCCCCAAGAACCCTAGGGTTGTTGAAATATACCTTCAATGCCAAAATCAATCAGGGGTATTTTTCATCCTTCTAGGTTTTATTTACTTTAGGTTTATATTTTAGGTTTTGGTTTTAGGTTTGTTTAGGATTTAGGATTTAGGGTTTTAGGATTAGGATTTTAGGGTTAGTTTAGGGTTAGTGTTTATTTCAGGGTTTGGGTAGTTTACCCAGGATTGGTTTTAGTTTAGGAATTAGTTAGAGTCAGGTTGAGGTTAGTTTAGGTTTAGGGTTGGCTTTTGGTTTTTTATTTAGAGTTTATGATTTTGATTGTGGTATTAGGTATGGTTTTTGGGGTTTAGGGTTTAGGTATAGTGGTAGGGTTAGGTTAGGGTTAGGGTCAAGTCAGGGTTAGGTTTAGGTTTTAAAGCTTTAGGGTTTAGGGTCACAGGTAAAGTTTGGTTTAGGATTTAAGTTTAGGTTTAGGGTTTAAGGTTTGGTTTTTTAAAGTTTTCTTTTAGGTTTTATTTTAGGTTTAGGTTTTATTTAGTTTTTTATTTTATTTTATTTTAGGTTAACTTTATTCTTAACACTACCTTGAAGTCGATGTAAAAGTGGAGGGTCGATAGTAGTCAACCAACATAAAATTTGTCAAAATAATCATGACATGAATTCTTTAAATCATTGTGTTAATGCTAGGCATCTGAAGTGACATGTGTATGGTTTGAATACGAAAAATGTGAATACGACGCCGGCCGCTATGTTAAATAAACAAGGGTTCCCACATTATGGACTTGAGGGCAAAGAAGCTTGTCCATGAAACTAGAATTAGGTTAGAAACTTGGAATATAGGTTCTCTTATAAGTAAATTAATGGAATTAATAGATATTATGGTTCATAGAAAGACAAATATTTTATGTGTTCAAAAAAAACTAAAGTTGGAGAGAAGGCCAAGGAGATTGATAGTTTAGGTTTTAAACTTTGGTATTCGTGTAGAAGTCGACTAGAAATGGTGTAGTGTGATTATAGATAAAAGTTTGAAGGATAATGTTATAAATATTAATAGATGTGAAGATAGAATTATAATTTTAAAGATTATTGTTGATACTAAGATTATCAATGTTATAAGTGTTTATGCTCCTCAAGTTTGGATGTAGGCTCAAAAGAAAATTTTGGAATGAATTAGAGGATTAATACAAAAGATACCTCTTGAAGAAAAGTATTTTATTGGTGAGATTTAAATGGACATGTTGGAGTGGTAGAAGATTTTAAAAGTATTCATGGTGGTTATAGATTTGGAGTGACTAATGAAGAAGGTAGGACTTTATTAGATTTTGCTTTAGCTTATAATTTTGCTAATACTTTATTTAAGAAAAGAGATGAACATATTATTACTTATAAAATGGATCTAGTAAAACACGATTGATTATTTCGATAAGAAAAATAGATCATTTAGATTATAAAGATTGTAAGGTCATTCCAAGTGAAAGTTTAAGTACCCAACATCGATTGTTAGTTTTAGATTTTAAGATGAAAGATTGTAAGAGGAAAAATAAATCAAATTATTGTCCTAGGATTAGATGGGGACACTTAAAGAACACAAATAAAAATATTTATAAGAAAAAGCTACAAGAGCTTAGAATTGAGATGTTCATAAGGAAGCTAATGATATGTGGGAAAAAGTAGCAAGTAAAATTAAGCAAGTTGCTAAAAAATGTATTGGAGAATTAAAAAAAAGCTTCTTTTAAAAAAAAAAAATAGGTGGAGTGGTGTGTAAGAAAAGATAGAAAATAAGAAGCATTGTTATAAAACTTAGTTTAGATGTAAAATTTAGAGAATTGGGAAAGATATAAAGTGGCTAGAGATTCTAAGAAAGCAATATATGATGCAAAAATTTAGCTTTTAGTGATTTATATAATAGATTAGATACCAAAGAAGGTGAAAGATGTATGTACAAGTTAGCCAACCAAAGAGATGGGAGAAGTAAAGATCTAGTTCAAGTGAGGTATATTAAGGATGAAAATAATAAAGTGTTTTTCTTAGAAAAAAGATATTGAAAATAGGTGGATGAGATATTTTGATAAACTTTTCAATGAAGGATCTGAAAGTATGATTGGTTTTAGCAACCTTAATACCCTAAACAAAAATAGAGAATTTTTTTTATGTCATATTAGTAAATTTGAAGTTAGAGAAGCTTAAAAAAAATAAAATGTAGAAAAATAGTAGGACTTGATGATATTCTAAAAGTAGTGTGGAAATTTTTAGAAGATCAAGGAATTTCTTAGCTTACAAATCTTTCTAATGTTATTTTAAAGACTAAAAAGATGGTGAGTGGAGAAAGAGTTTGTTTCCTATATTTAAGAATAAAGGTGATGCATAAGTGTGTGCAAATTATAAAGGAATTAAGTTAATGTGTCATACATTAAAATTATGGGAGAGAGTAATTGAGCATATGTTACGATGTGATACAAAAGTTTTTCAAAATCAATTTTATTTCATGCCAGGTAGATCTACTATGGATGTTATACATTTGTTAAGAGGTTTGATGGAGAAGTATAGAGAAAGTAAGGAGGATCTACATATGATATTTATTTATTTAGAGAAAGCTTATGATAAAGTTTCAAGAGATGTTCTTTGGAGAGTTCTAGAATAGAAAGGAGTTAATATTGGTTATATTCAAGTCATTAAGGATATGTATAATAGAGCTATTACTTGTGTCCAAACACAAGGAGGATTGACAAAATATTTTCCTATTTCAGTTGGATTACATCAAGGATCAGCTTTAAGCCCTTATCTTTTGCTTTAGTTATGGATGTTCTTACTAAGCATTTACAGGAAGATGTACCTTGGTGTATGCTTTTATTGATGACATTCTTCTTGTTGATAAGACTAGAGATGGAGTCTAAGAGAAACTTGAATTATGGAGGTCAACATTAGAGTCTAAAGGTTTTCATTTAAGTAGATCTAAAATTGAATATATGGAGTGTAATTTTAGTTGTAGAAGTTCTAGTGGTAGTGTTGACATTAGGTGAACAAGTCATTAGAGAGTGAGTGATTCAGATATTTAGGCTCTTTATTCAAAATGATGGTGAAATAGATGGAGATGTTATTATAGAATTCAAGTTGGATGGTTGAAGTGGAGGAATGCCGTATGTGATAGAAAAGTTTCACTTAAACTTAAGGGAAAATTTTATAAGATGGTGGTAAGACTTGTAATGACGATGGTGCAAAATGTTAAGAAAAGAGAAGCATAAGTGTTTGAGATGAGGATGTGTGGATGAGTTTTTACCTTAGAGATAAAATGCTAAATGAGTATGTTCAGGAAAAAGTTTAAGTAGCTCTAGTGGCAAATAAGAATAGAGAGAGTCATCCTATATGGTTTGTCCACATAAAGTGTCCGTCCATGACCCATAGGATAGATGCATTAGATTTGCCTTATATAAGAAAGGCAGGTAGACCTAAAAGACTTGGTTAAGGTGTATAAAAAAATGACCTTAGTATACTTGAATTAAATGAGAATTTGACACATAATAGGACACAATGGAGACAAATGATTCATGTAGCTGACCCCACTTAGTGGGATAAAGGCTTGTTATTATTATTGTTGTTATTGTTGTTAACTTTTATTTTTTTTTAGTTTATTTATTTTTTATTTAGTTTTTTTATTTTTATTTTAGGTTTTTTTTAGTTTAGTTTAGGTTTATTTTAGTTTATTTATTTTATTTAGTTTAGGTTTAGGTTTAGTTTAGGTTTTATTTATTTTAGTTTAGGTTTATTTTATTTTATTTTTATTTTAGGTTTAGTTTTATTTTAGTTTGTTTTTTTATTTTTTTATTTATGTTTAGGTTTTATTTTAAGTTTAGGTTTTTTTTATTTAGTTTTATTTTAGGTTTATTTTAGGTTTATTTTATTTATTTGTTTTTTTTATTTTATTTAGATTTTTTATTCTTAGGTTTATTTTATTTTTTTTGTATAGTTTAGGTTTTTATTTATTTTATTTTAGATTAATTTTATTTTTAATTAATTTATTTTTATGTTTGGGTTTAAGTTTTAGTGTTAGTTTCTATTTTATTTTATTATTTTATTTTATTTAGGTTTAAGTTTTTATTTATCTTTAGGTTTTATACTTAAGTTTAAGTCTGGTTGTAGGGTCATGGTTTAGGGTAGGATTTTGGGGCTTATGGCTCAGGTCAGTTTATGGTTTAGTGCCTAGGGTTAGGATTTTAGGGTATTGCACCTTTAGTGTTTGCTTTGGCCTAGGCTCAGTTTGATTTAGTGTGGCTAGTGGCTCAGTTTATTTGGGTATTGTGGTTTAGGGTTTATTTTTAGGGTTCAAAGCCTAGGGTTTAAGGTTTAGGGTCAGTGGTTTAGTTTTTAGTTTAGCTTTTAGGGTTTGTGGTTATTTAGGGTTTTAGCCTAAAGTTTGTGGGTTTTTCTTTAAATTAGTAAACCATGGTTTAGGTTTTTTTTTTTTTAGTTTATTTTATTTATTTTATTTTAGTTTATTTTATTTTATTTTTATTTAGTTTATTATTATTTTATTCAATTTATTTTTATTTTGTTTATTTATTTTAGTTTAGTTTTATTTTATTTTTAGTTTAGGTTTAGATTTATGTTTATTTTCAATTTAGTTTAAATTTGTTTTATTTTTAGGTTTAGGTTTTATTTTTTTTATTTTAGGTTTGTTTATGTTTTCATTTTATTTTTTTTGGGTTTAGGTTTTAAGTTATTATTTTAGGTTTATTTTAAGGTTTTAATTTTTAGTATATGTTTAGGTTTATTTTTAGTTTATTTTATTTCATCTAGTTTAGGGTTTAGGTATAGTTTCTTCTAGGCTTAGGTTTTATTTATTTTAGTTTAAGTTTAGGTTTATCTTATTTTATTTATTTTAGGTTTTTTTTAGTTTAACATTTAGATTTTATTTTTTATTTATTTTTATGTATTGTTTTTAGGTTTATATTTTAGGTTTAGGGTTTTAGTTAGTTTTTATTTTATTTTATTTTGGTTTTGTTTAGTTTTAATTATTTTTTTTTAAATATTATTTTAATTTATTTTGGTTTATTTAGTTTTTTAGCTTTAGTTTAGTTTAGGGTTTATTAGAGGTTTAGTTTATTTTTTATGTTTATTTTATTTTATTTAGTTTAGGTTGGTTTAGTTTTATTTTAGGTTTAGTTTAGGTTTATTTTATTTAGTTTAGTTTTAGTTTATTTTATTTGTTTATTTTCTTTTTTATTTTTAGGGTTTGTTATTTTAATTTTATTTTTTTTTTAGGTTTATTTTAGTTTATTTTATTTTATTTTTAGTTTATTTTAGTTTTTATTTTATTTAGTTTTTATTTTTTAGTTTTATTTATTTTATTTTTTAGTTTAGTTTTATTTATTTAGTTTATTTATTATTTTATTTTATTTTATTTTTAGGTTTATGTATTTTTAGTTTAGGTTTTATTTTATTAATTTTAATTTGTAGGTTTAGTTTTTTTTATTTATCTTTATTTTAGGTTTTATTTATTTCCTTTTAGGTTTCTTTATTTTAGTTTAGGGCCTATGGATTTATTTTAGGTTGTGGTTAGTTTTGGGGTAGCTAGGCTCAGGGCTCATACTGAGCCCAGGCTCAGCCTTAAGGCCTGTGGTTTGTGGCACTGGGTATCAGTGGTTTAAGGTTTTAGGGTGGCCCAGGATCTGTGGATCAGTTTAGGAGGGTCTAGATGATGGGGTATTGGGTCAGGTTGCCTCTTAAAGCTCAGGCCTGTGGCCTAGGGTTAGTGGTGGTGTCAGTAGTATAGCCCAGGTTTGATTATGGCCTGTTTTAGAGTATAAGTTTGGTCTTAGTGGTCATTTAGGGTAGGCCTAGGGTCATGTGTTTAGGGCTAGGTTCAGGAGCTCATTAGGTTTTAAATCAGCAAAGAGGTGTTTTTTTTTTATTTTATTTTTATTTAGATTTTATTTTATTTTATATTTATTGATATTTATTTTATTTTAGTTTTAGGTATTTTATTTTAGTTTATTTTTTTAAGTTTATGTTTTAGTTTAGTATATTTTATTTTATTTTTATTTGTTTATTTATTTTAGGTTTAGGTAGGTTTTAATTCTTTGGTTTAGGTTTTTTTATTTTATTTATTTTAGGTTTTAGTTTAGTTTAGTTTTATATTTTTTCTTTATTTTATTTTTATTTAGTTTATTAGGTTTAGGTTTTATTTATTTAAGTTTAGTTTAATTAGTTTTGGTATAATTTTATTTTATTTATTTTAAATTTAAATTGTATTTTTTTTGGTTTATTTAGTTTTATTTTTTTATTTATTTTAGGTTTTATTTTAGGTTAATATTTTATTTAGGTTTTTAGTTTTTTATTTTATTTTATTTTAATTTTATTTATTTTAATTTATCATTTTAGTTTATTTTATTTTGTAATTATTTATTATTTTATTTTAGGTTTTATTTGGTTTAGTTTAGTTTTAGCTTAGCATTTTAGGGTTTAGGTTTTAGGTTTAATTTTTTATTTTTATTTATTTTAGTTTAGGTTTTTTATTTTATTTTATATTTTATTTAGTTTAGGTTTATTTATTTTAGTTTAGGTTTAAGTTTATTTTATTTTTTTATTTTATTTTAATTGGTTTAAGTTTTAGTTTAGTTTTGGGTTTAATTTTATTTATTTTTATTTATTTTTTAAGTTTAATTTTTATTGTTTTATTTTATATTTTATTTATTTTATTTTTTATTTTACATTTAGTTTTAATTTTATTTGGTTTTATTCTTAAGTTTATTTTATTTTAGTTTAGTTTTATTTTTTTTATTTTAAGTTTAGGTTTAGCTTTTATTTTATTTTTTTATGTTTAGTTTTTTATTTTATTTTATTTTTAGGTTTTATTTTAATTTAAGATTAGTTTGGGTGTAGGTGGGTATGGCCCAGGGTTAGTATTTCTATAGTGTTGCCAGGGTTTATTTGGCCTATGGTCAGAGCTCAGTTTAGGCTCAGGGCCTAGCCCAGGGCTCAGGGTCAGTTTAGGAGTTTAATTTAGCCCAGTGGCCTTAGGTGTGGTCAGTGGTTAGGGAGTGTCACAATGCTCAGGCCCAGCCTAGATCAGGTCAGGATTTAGGTATACATGTGGTTTAGGGTTGCAGGCTCAGGACTGCAAGCCCATGGTTTGTTAAGGCTCTAGTGTGGTTCAGTGGGCCCAGTTTGGGGTTGGTTTCTTTAATCAGCAGTAGTTTAGATTTTAGTTTATTTAATTTATTTTATTTATTTTAGTTTATTTTTTTATTTTTATTTTATATTTTTTATATTTTAGATTTATTTATTTTAGTTTATTTATTTTAGGTTTATTTATTATTTTAGGTTTAGGATTATGTTTATTTTAGTTTAGTTTATTTTAATTTTATTATTTTAGGTTTAGTTTTTTAATTAGGTTTAGGTTTTATTTTATTTTAGTTTAGGTTTAGGTTATTTTTTTTAGGTTTAGGTTTTAATTTATTTTGTTTTATTTTATTGTTTAGATTTATTTATTTAGGTTTAGGTTTTAGGTTTATTTAGTTTAGTTTATTTTATAGTTTAGGTTTATTATTTTTTTTATCTTTGTTTAAGGTTTAGGTTTTATTTTTATTAATTTTAGGTTTATATTTAGGTTTAGTTTTATTTAGTTTGTATTTTATTTTATTTTAGGTTTATTGTATTTTATTTTCATTTTAGTTTTATTTTTTTAATGTTTAGTTTTATTTTATATTTTAGTTTAGTTTTATTTATTTTATTTTAGTATTTTTTTATTTTATTTATTTTATTTTAGTTTAGGTTTAGGCTCAGTTTAGGTTTTTTATTTAGGTTTACCTAGTTTAGGATTATGTTTATTTATTTTATTTTTAGTTATTAGTTTATCTTTTCAAGTTTTAGTTAATCAGTTTAGGGTTTGTGAGGGTTATAGGGTGTAGGTTTAGGGCTCAGGGTTATCAGGTTTTAGGGTTTAGGGTTTGCCTGATTAGGGTTTTAAATTAAGTAGGCTATTACATTTTATTTATTTATTTTATTTTATCTTTTATTTTGATTTAGGTAGTTTATTTTATTTAGTTTATATTTTATCTTTTGGTTTATTTTATCTTAATTTAGGTTTTTTTAGGGTTTTGTGATTATTTTAATTTAGGTGTGGTTTAGATTTAGGGTTCAGTTTGGTTTTTTGGGTTTAGTTTGTGGTAGGGTTTGGTAGGGTAGGTTTAGGTAGTTAGGGTTTTTTAGGTAGGGTTTAGTTTAGAGTTGTGGTTTGGGGGGTTATGGTTTAGGGAGGAGTTTTTTTATTTAGGATTGGTAGGATTTAGGTTATTTATGGTGTATAGTTTAGGTTTGTTTAAGATTTTTTAATTAGGTAAACCGATTTAGGGTTTACTAATTCATTTTTTTGAATAAATTAGAGGATTAATACAAAGATACCTCTTGAAGAAAAACTATTTATGGAGATTTAAATGGACATGTTGGTTGAGGTTGATTTTAAAAGTATTCATGGTTATGGATTTGAAGGTAAGATAGATTAGATTTTGCCTTAGCATATGATTTTGTATTAATTTATTTAGAAAAGAAATGAACATATTATTACTTATAAAATGAATCTAGTAAAATACAAATTGATTATTTTCTGATAAGAGAAATAGATCATTTAGAATTTAAAGATTGTAAGGTCATTCCAAGTGAAAGTTTAAGTACGCAACATCGATTGTTAGTTTTAGATTTTAAGATGAAAGATTGTAAGAGGAAGAATAAATTAAATTATTGTATTAGGATTAGATGGGGACACTTAAAGAACACAAATAAAATATTTTAAGAGCAAGCTACAAAGCTTAGAATTTGGGATGCTCATAAGCTAATGTTATTTGGGAAAAGTAGCAAGTGAGAAATAAAGTAAGTTAAAATGTGCTTGGAGAATCAAAAGGAAAAGTTTCTTTTAATAAAATAAATTATGGTGGAGTGAGTGTTCAAGAAAATATAAGAAATAAGAAGCATTGTTATAAAACTTAGTTTAGATGTAAATTCAAAGAATTGGGAAGATATAGAGTTTAGAGATTCTAAGAAAGCAATATATGATTCAAAAAATATCTTTAGTGATTTATATAATAGATTAGATCAAGAAGGTGAAAGATGCGTACAAATTAGCCAACCAAAGAGATGGGAGAAGTAAAGATCTAGTTCAAGTGAGGTATATTAAGGATGAATATATAAAGTGCTTTTCTTAGAAAAGGATATTGAAAATAGGTGGATGAGATATTTTGATAAACTTTTCAATGAAGGATCTAAAAGTAGATTGATTTTAGCAAACTTAATACCTAAACAAAATAGAGAATTTTATTTTATGTCATTAGTAAATATGAAGTTGAGATGCTTTATAGAAAATGAAATGTGGAAAAATAGTAGGACTTGATGATATTCCAAAGTATGGAAATGTTTAGAGATCAAGGAATTTCTTGGCTTACAAATCTTTTAATGTTATTTTAAAGACTAAAAGATACTAGATGAGTGGAGAAAGAGTTGTTGGTTCCTATATTTAAGAATAAAGGTGATGCAAAAAAGTGTGCAAATTATAGAGAACTAAGTTAATGTGTCTTATTAAAAAAATTGGGAGAACCAAAGCATGCTGATGCCATACAAATGTTCACATTTAGTTTTATTAGAGGTATGATAAAGTTTCAAGAGATGTTCTTTGGAGAGTTCTAGATAGATAGAGTTAATATTACCTATGTACAACACAAGGGGATTGACAAAATATTTTCCTATTTTAGTTGGATTACATCAAGGATTAGCTTTAAGCCCTTATCTTCTGCTTTAGTTATGGATGTTCTTACTAGGCATTTATAAGATGTACCTTAGAGTATGCTTTTGTTGATGACATTCTTCTTTGATAAGACAAGAGGGAGTCCAAGAGAAACTTGAATTATGGAAGTCAACATTAGAGTCAAAGGTTTTTGTTTAAGTAGATCTAAACCTAATATATGGAATGTAATTTTAATTGTAGAAGCTCTAATGGTAGTGTTGTGACAGTGAACAAGTCATTAAGAAGAGTAAGTGATTTAGATATTTAGGCTCTATTATTGAAAATGACAGGAAATAAATGGATGTTATTAGTAGAATTCAAGTTGGATGGTTGAAGTGGAGAAATGCCGCTTATGGTGATAAAAGTTCCACTTAAACTTAAGGGAAACTTTATAAGATGGTGGTAAGACCTACAATGACTTATGGTGCTAAGTTTTATAATAAAAGATAAGCATATCGAAGTTAAGTGCTACTAAGATGAGAATTTAAATGGATTGGTTTTACTCTTAGAGATAAAATGTGAAATGTGTATGTTCAAAAAAGTTGGAGTAGCTCCAAGTGGCGATAATATTAGAGAGAAGCCTTTAAATGGTTTGGCCACATAAAGTGTCTATTCTATGACCGTTAGGAGAGTAGATGAACTAGATTTTCCTTATGTTAAGAAAGGTAGGTGGACCTAAAAGACATGGTTTAAGATGTATAAAAAATGACATTAGTATACTTAATTAAATGAGAATTTGACACATAATAAGACATAATGGAGTAATGATTCATGTTTAACCACACTTAGTGGGATAAATTTGTGTTGTTGTTGTTGTAGTAAATTTAGGTTTAGGTTTTATTTTATTTTAGTTTTATTTTATTTTTATTTTTATTTATTTTATTTTTTTATTTTATTTAGGTTTATTTTATTTTAATTTAGTTTAGGTATGGATTATTTTATTTTGTTTATTTTAGGTTTATATTTTTTCTAGTTTAAGGTTTATGTTTTATTTTTTATTTATTTTAGGTTTAGGCTTTGTTTAGTTTTTTTATTTTATTTTATTTTATTTATTTTATTTTTGTTTAGCTTCAATTTATCTTTTGTTTAGTTTTTATTTATTTTTTATTTTTAGGTTTTATTTAGTTGGTTTATTTTAGCTTTTAGGGTTTATTTAGGCTTTAGGGTTCATTTTAGGTTTCACTTTAGGTTTTGTTTTAGTAGGTTTAGGTTTATTTTAGTTTATTTTATTTTATTTAGTTTAGGGTTTAGTTTAGGTTAATATTTTATTTATTTTAGTTTAGTTTATTTTAGTTTAGTTTATTTTATTTTATTATTTTATTTTTTATTTTAGGTTTAGTTTTTCCTTTAGTTTAGGGTCTTTAATTTTTTATTTATTTTATTTTATTTTAGGATTAGGTTTTTATTTAGTTTTTATTTTATTTTAGGTTTATTTTATTTTTATTTTATGTTTAGTTTATATTTTATTTAGGTATTTTTTCTAGATTTATTTTATTTTTTTAGTATAGTTTAGGTTTTTATTTATTTTTATTTTAGTTTTTAATTTTTTATTATTTATTCATTTATTTAATTTATTTTATTTAGGTTTATTTTATTTAGTTATTATTTAGTGGGTTAGTTTAGGATTTAGGGTAGGGTAGGGTTTAGGGTGTAGGGTTTTCTTTTAAATTTAAAAGCAGGTTTTTACCATTTATTTATTTTACTTTATATTTTACTTTATTTAGTTAACATTATTTTATATTTATTTTTATTTTAAGGTCACTTTTATTTTAGTTTATTTTAGGTAAGTTTAGGATTATGATTTTTAGTTTAGTTTAATTTTATTTATATGTAGGTTTATTTTAAAGTTTAGTTTAGGTTTTTATTTATTTTTTAGGTCAGGTTTAGGTTTTATTTAGCATTTATTTTAGGTTTATTTTAGTTTAGTTGGTTTTTTTTTTAGTTTATTTTATTTATTTTAGTTTATTTATTTAGTTTTAGCTTTTAGGTTTTATTTTATTTATTTTTATTTTATTTTATATTAGGTTTAGGTTTTCTTTTTTAAATTTGGTTTAGTTTTTTTTAGTTTTATATTTTTAGGTTTAGTTTTATTTTATTTTATTTTAGGTTATTTTATTTTATTTTGTTTAGTTTGATTTTATTTAGGTTTTATTTTTAGGTTTATTTTTATTTTATTTAGTTTACTTGAGTTTTTTTATTTATTTTATTTTATTTTAATTTTTATTTTATTTTATTTATTTAAGGTTTAGGATTTAGTTTTAGAATTTTATTTTATTTTGAATTTATTCATTTATTTATTTTAGTTTTATTTATGTTATTTTTTTTTTTTATTTATAGTTTAGGTTTTTTAGGTTTTAGATTTTAGGGATTAGGGTCTGTAGGGTTTAGGGTTTGGGTCAGTTTATGTGGATTTTAGCCAGGATTTGGGTTTTATTTTATTTTATTTTATTTTAAATAAGTGGTTTAAGTTTATATTTTGTTTTATATTTTTATTTATTTTATTTTGATTTAGGTTTTCTTTTATTTTATTTATTTTAGTTTATTTATTTTATATATTTCTTTAGTTTTTTAATTTTGTGGTAGGGTTTGGGATTTGGGTTTAGATTTAGGGTTTTTTAGGCTCAGTTTAGTGGGTTTAGGGTTTAGGGTTTGTGGTATGTTAGCTTATATTAGTAGTGGCTGGTTTTTATAGTTAATCTGGTGTAGTTTTAGGATTTTAGGGTTTAGGTAGGGCTCATGGTCAGGATTTGGGTCATTTGGTTTATGGTTTTGTGGTCTTTGGGATTGTAAGTTCATGGTCAGCTTTTTAGGGTTTGTTTTTTAGGGTTGGATTTAGGGTTTAGTGTGGAGTTGAAGGTAGGGTTTTTTTTAAATTAGTAAACCGTTTAATTAGTTAATGTTTTAATTTAGTTTAATTATTTTATTTTTAGTTAATGTAGTTTAATTTATTTTATTTTATTTATTTATTTATATTTTAATTTAGTTTAGTTTATTATTTTAGTTACATTTATTTTATAGGTTTTATTTTAGTTTTTTATAGGTTTAGTTTATTTTAAGTTTAGTTTTATTTATTTTTTAGGTTTATGTTTATTTTTTTATTTAGGTTTAGTTTAGGTTTTTTTTTAGTTTTTTAGGTTTTATGTTTTATTTTAGGTTTATTTTAGGTTTTATTTTTATATTTAGGTTTTAGTTTTATTTTAATTTATTAATGATTTTATTTATTTTTTTATTTTTATTTATTTTATATTTTAATGTTTTATATTTTTATTTATTTTTTAGGTTAGTTTTATTTTATTTTAGGTTTATATTAGGTTTAGGTTTTATTTAGTTTTATTTTATTTTATTTTAAGTTTATTTATTTTTTAGTTTTATTTTATTTAGGTTTTATTTATAGGTTTATTTTTTAGTTTAGTATTTATTTTATTTATTTTTAGTTTTATTTTTATTTTATTTATCTAGCTCAGTTTATATGTTTAGTTTAGTTTTATTATATTAATTTTATTTATTTTAGGTTTATTTTATTGTTTTTTAGGTTTATTTAGTTTATTTAGGTCTTAGGTTTTAGGGTTTGAATCAGGGTTAGGGTAGGGTTGGGTTATTTATAGGGTGCACATTTAGGGTTTAAGATTTAGTGTGGTTCAGATTTTAAAAATTTAGTTTAAGTTTATTTATTGGTTTTTATTTATTTTAGTTTATTTTATTTTATAGTTTAGTTTATATTTAGTTTATTTTATTTAATTTAGGGTTTTAGTTTAGGTTTAGGAGGGTGAGTTAATTTAAAGTTTAGTGGTTTGGGGTTTTGAATGTAAGGTTCTTTTTGGGTTTAGTGGTAGAGGGTGTGGTGATTTAGGGTTTAAGATTGGTGGTATTAATAGTTTATGGTTTAGGGTTTAGGGTTTAGGTTTTATATTTAGGGTTTTAGTTTAGGTTTAGGGTTTTTTGTTTTTTTAATAAGGAACAAATTCAAATTCAACATTTCTTCTTTTCGATTTCATCAACTAAGTAACACACAAAATTTTTAAGACATAAGCGACAACAGATAAAATATGAGCATGCATAGAGCAAATAAAAACCTTAGATAACTAGAAATGTCTTTACTATAAAGACCCAGTTTTAAGCAAGACATCGATCTATTCTTTAGTTTTTTCCCATCAAACCCCCCTCCTCTCAGTAGCGTGATTAACCATCATATCCGATCACTCTCGCCACCACCACAACTATAAAATTCTTCGCCTCCACCTCCATAACCACCACCGCCTGATTTTGCCATATCCAACAGCACCTCTAGGTCACCCACCACCATTGAGATAACCGCCACCTCCGCCTTTTCCTCCACCGCCAGATCTAGACTGAGCTTGGTTAACAGTGATGTTCCTACCATTAGGGTTCTTCCCATTCTTATGGTTTATGTTTAGGTTTAGGTTTATTAGGTTTTAGTGTTTATGTTTATTTTTTAATTTATTTAGTTACTTTAGGTTTATTTATTTTAGGTTTGGTTTTTTATTTTAGTTTATTTTTAGGTTTATGTTTATTTTTAGAGTTTTATCTTATTTTATTTTTAGGTTTTATTTTATTTTTATTTTAGGTTTAGGTTTAGGTTTTTATTTTATTTTTTTAGGTTTAAGTTTTAGGTTTTTATTTAAGTTTATTTTTAGTTTATTTTATTTTATTTAGTTTAAGTTTAGGTTTAGGTTTAGTTTATTTTAGGATTAGGTTTTATTTATTTTAGTTTACTTATTTTAGTTTAGGTTTTGCTTTATTTTATTTGGTTTATTTTATTTTTTATTTTAGGTTTCATTTTTTTTAATTAGGGTTTTGATTTTATTTTTTATTTATTTTTAGGTTTTATTTTATGGTTTATTTTTTAGGCTTAGATTTTTATTTAGTTTTTATTTTATTTTATTTTAGGTTTATTTTATTTTATTTTACATTTAGTTTTATTTATTTTTAGTTTTATTCCCTTGGTTTATTTTATTTTTAGTTTAGTTTAGGTTTTTATTTATTTTTATCCATTTATTTTATTTAATATTTAGGTTTAAGTTTAGGTTTTAGTTCATGTTTTTATTTTATTTTATTATTTTATTTTATTTAGGGTTTTTATTTATTTTATTTTTAGGTTTTGTTTTGTTTAGGTTTAGGTTTTAGGTTTTGTGGGTTTTTAGTTTAGGGTTTAGGGTAATGTTATTTTAGGTTTAGGGTTTGTGGTTTAGTTTTAGTTTTTTAGGTTTTTTTTTTAGGGTTTGTGGTTTTGGGGCTTAGGGTTAGTTTAGGTTTAGGTTAAGGTTTAGGGTTTTTATTGGGGTCCAATCCCAAGAAGAGATAAACTCAAACAAGCTCAAAGAGCTACAACAGCCTAGAGAGTAATTCCTCTTTAGTTACAATCAAAATAAAGTAAAGGAAAAGAAAACAACAGATAAAGATAGATAAAAAGTAAAAGCCCATGGACTATCTTCATGAAAGGCTCTTGAGGATGAGAGAAGTTGATGCCTTCATTAGAGAAATAACACTTAATCTGCAAGCATCTAGGTAAAAGAGTGAGCACAAATAAAGCAATACATATCAAAATAAAAGTGTTTTAGGCTTTAGGGTTTATGGTAGATACAGGCTATCCAGAGTTTTGGTTGACCTAGGTGTATCAATCAATATTATGAGTCTAAGAACCCTTTCCTACTTGAGGATTGACATCTCAAAACTCCAAAAAGAAAGGATGATATTGAGAGGATTCAACGAACAAGGTGAGAGAGCCTTATGGTGTTTATTTTTGGATGTATGATGGGGTGGGTGGATACACCATAAAGATCGTAGGGGGGTATTTTCTGAGGTGATCAAGTACAACATTGAGGTATGATGTACTATCTTGAAAGATAGAGGCATCACCCTATAATGGACCTAATCATGTAATAAGGACTCCTAAGGCATGATGGGTTTTCAAATATACGAGAGATTTTTCTCTTACATTATATGATTGAATAAAGTAGGGTTTATATTAAACTAGGTTCTTAAGTTTCTTATAGAGGCAAGCCTGCATAGTTAATTACATCTTAGAAAAAAGAAAATTCTTAAGAATACTATCAATTAAAGTAAACACCATCTCCAAAGATTTCAAGGTTAGCCTATCAAAAGATTGGTTGTATTTGGAAAATCAATTTCAAAAGCTCAAGGAGAAGACTTATTTTGGAATCCAAATGAAATAAGTAGGAAATGCTCATGATACTAGGAAGCCTAGTGAGCATTCAAATATATCCTATGGTTGGGCTTTATAATTTTAAAGTTGAGGAGATTTATGTATTTTGAGTTGAAATTTAATTAGATTACTAGGGCTTATAATCAACCAACATAAGGTTGTGGGAATGCTTAAGGGGTGAGAATTTATGCTCATAGCTTGTAGGAAATAGCTACCTCATATCCTAAATCTGGGGAGCTTTAGCATGACCTAAATCTAAGCGACAGGTGGCCCATAACGGTTTACCTCCATAAGAGAGAATAAATTGTCTGACTTCTGGACTTATAACTGCCTGGAGTGGCCACTAGCTAACTCCTCCTATGATTTTAAAACTATGTAGTTTGAGCTTATGAATTGTAAGATAGCTAGAGTACTTATTTAATTAGAAAGAGACTAAAGTCCTAAACACACTCCCTAAGAGACTAGAGCATGAGTGGTATGACTATATGACTTAATCTATAGGCAAAATATTTTCAAATTTTATTTTATTTTAGACACATCATTTTGATAGAGGCTTTAGGATTTATTATTCCTAATGCATAATGAAATAGGTTATGGGTCAAATCAACTAGAAGAAGGTTTTCTCCACCATAAAGGATGCCCTCACAGGTCAAGCATTCCTTTATCATGCAAGGATGGAGATCCTTCATGTTCAAGAGAGAAAGAATATGCATGCATGATGTGACACATACAACCATACAAGTAAGGGGTTGCTAAATCTTTTAATTATCTTATTTATGTCTTAGGCTTTATGATGATGTTATGAGTTGTTCAAAATTTAGTTATGAGTGATTAATTGGGTAGAAAAATTATTTTTATCTTAAGAAACTAATCGTATCCAAGCTAAACATTAAATCATTAATAACTTAAGAAACTATGAAAATCATGTCATCTTAATTAACAATGTAAACATAACATCAAACAATTATATAAGCTATCATAAAAGAATAAAAGGACAAGGTTATCTATCGCATAACTCAAAAGAAATAATATGGGTAGTTGAGCTCTACCCTTATACAACCGGGAATATAAAAGAATAATTATAATTGTATTAAATTCTATGGGGGTCTTCTTTCTTCATATCTCCATTTTTGATTTGGTTCCTTCTTTGATTTGGATGGTGCTTGCTTCAAAGGCATCACAGGGCACCCCAGGACAAAGCCTTATGGCCACTGCTCATCCTAATCCCCTATAGCACTAATCCTAATTCCTTTTATAAAAATTATACTTATGTGGGAAAAGTAAATCTAACTACACCTGCAAAATAGGGGTTAGCTAAATATACAAAGAATCCCAATCTGTTGTATTTATAATTTGGACTTAGCACCCTACACATGGGTAATAAAGCCCACCTGTCCTAACTTTCATTATGTTTAAGGATTTAAGCAACCTGCAAAAAGAGATTCACATTTATTTTTAAGCATTCCTTAAGCATAATCACCTACAGAGAACATGATTAGGCTAATATTGGCCAATCATCCAGTCTATGAAGCATACACCCTAACAACTAATCTAAAATAACACATCATGAAAGAAAACATACACATCATACACCATCCTAACTTATAGCTTGAAGTGGTGAATTAATTCTAATGTGTGTATTAAGGCTTGTGTGGTAAGTCTTGTTAGGCATTAGTGTTGTATTTTATATGTATAGAAGAATTCAATTTAACATGAAAGGTTGATTTCACATGAAGTAGTTTAATTGATTTGAGAATTTTAATTTGTGTTTTCTTTTGTTTCATTTGATTACACTTAACAACTATGTGGTACAAAGAGAGGAAAAGAGGATTGCCCTCTTTTATTTCTACCTTAAGTCACTTTCTAAAGTTATTAATTTGATTTAGTTCTCTTTAGTGAATGGCTTATTAAATGATTTAATTAATCTTAAATTTAGGTTCACTTTAAATAATCCTATTCAAAATGAAAGGCATCTTAAGTTTAGTTTAATTGAATTAGTACCACATGACATGTAACATGCATGATTTAATCCTAAGTGTATCTATACATGCAACATATTTTAACACACTTAAATGATGAATGTATGTTATGTTTAGAATTTATATTTTATTTGATTGAATTATTTAAACATATTAATTTAAAACTTTATCCAAATTCTTATACAAAAATGACATAAGAATGAAATTAAATAGGCATGTGCCATTGTTAAACCAGGGAAGTGAGATAATCAAATGACCTCCTTGGACCTAGCTAAAGCCTTGTGTTCTAAGGATGTCCTAACTATATAACCATTTTCATTCAAACATATGTAAATTCATATACATGAACATAAAAAGTAAGTTCCAAATCATATGGATAATTAATTCAACCACTTAGTCAATTATGAATGCATGCAATTTTAATGTAAAATGGGATTTTCATTCACTAATCACATAAACATATACATGTACAAAGATATAGGTAAGTATGTGTCATTGTTAAACCAAGGAAGTGAGGCAATCAAATAACCTCCTAGCTAAAGCCTCATATTCGGATGTCCAAACTATATACTTGCTTTTCTTGGACACACATGGATGTATACATAAATGAGAGAAAGAAAACCATGTAAAGATTGTATATTTTTTATTGAATCATTTATATATTTGAATTAAAACTCTATCCTAATTATAATGTTGAAATACATAAAAATGAAATCTAATGGGTACGTACCATTGTAAAACCAGCTAAGTGAGGTAATCAAATAACCTCCTCGGGGCTAGCTAAAGCCTCATGTTCCTGGGATGTCCAGACTATATACGCATTACCTTACAATCTTAAATAAATCAACACATGAATAGAGGAAAAAGAACTCAACATTCATATACTTAAGCTATAAGCACATGCATTTCTTATGTATTTATAAGTAGCATTATAACACATTTTATTATTCATTTATAAGCTTTTGAAAATACATTTGATTTAATAGTAATAATAGCCACACATATATTATATTAAATCAACAAATGCAAGCTTACATAATGGAAATCCACTTTATTTTAATTGATTTTGAAAAGATGGATGCATGAATTCAAATGACATACCAAATTTAACATGATTGGAAAGAGGACAATCAAATATAAGCATGTCATTCATTCAACCAAACTAGTTCTTAAGGACAATCAAATCAAATAAGAATATTTAAAGAAAACCAAAGCTTCTTTATTAATGAAGTTTTGCATTTTATTTGATTTAAAGAGGAGAAGAGAAATCATAACTTGTTATTTTAAACCCATTCCCATATTGATTTGAATTAATTTAAGGAATTGTAATTAAGTTGATTTTATGGGTTAATTAAGTTGAACCCTTAATTAGATGAATTAATTACACTTACCTATGTCACCTTAAAGTAATTAACTAAATAATTATAAGCCAACATGATATGCATGGAAAATAAACTTGAATTGATCCTAGGAAATAAAAGGGGCCTAATGCAATTGGCTCATGATTAATAGTTAATTAGATTAAGAAAATTTTTTAAATACTCTTATGGTTTTCCCACACATGTGGACTAACCATACTTTCATCAAACTTTTTAGGTTATTAAATACCTAAAGATCTACCCCATGATTTAATTAATTAAGGTATGATGTGATTATGATTTCAATTTAATTAAGTGATTTAATTAATTAGTTAAATCTTAATTAATTTCATTTTAAGAAGGGTGAAATGAACTTAGGAATGGGGTCCCAACCCTATTCCTTAGTTCACTTATTGAATAATGATTAAAACTTAATTAACCAATTTATTTTATTCATGGGATTAACTAATCATTAATTAACTTAAAAGAGTAGTTATTTTTAATTAGTAAATTTTCTTATATAAGTGAGTAAATCCCATGAAAGTCATGAGAGTGAGGCCATCCCATTAAATTAACCCATAAATTTTGGAATTAATTGCTCAAGTAATTAAACTAATAAATTTTGTAAATAAACTTTAATTACAATTCAAAATTAGTTAAGATCATTTTAATTAATTCTTCTCTAAATATATTTAAAATGAGTATTTATTATCATTTTTATTTCTATGATTTTTTAAGATTTTATAAGTTTTAGCCATTAAAAATGATTAATTAAGCCTAATTGCCTAATCTTGTTGGTGCCATGTGGTGCGCTGATGTGGTGCACTTTCCACATGGCACCATAGTATTGGCTACTTAAAACTTATCTAACTCATCGCCTATGTGGCATCGACGGATGTGCTTTCTCGTCTGCCATCTGATCTAAGATCAGATGACTATGATTAATCCCATAAATTAATAGGATTAAATCACATCAATTTAGTGGATCTAATCATGACCGTCCATTTTGATCATACAAAATGGACGGTGCGTGATCTAATGTCACATGAGTGAGGGAAAATGGAGTCCGTCTCCATTGCTCACTTGATCCGAAGCTACTGAAGCTTGAATTAACTCCAAAAGGATCCCACACCTTCATGACATTGAAGAGGATCCAACTATCAAGATCATATGAGATGCAAGGTTTCTTTAAGAAGCTCCTACCCATTTTGGCCTAAGGATCCTTTTGGAAGCATACCTCACCGAGCTCAAGACTAATAGCTCAACGATTGAGGAAGCTTCATCTAGTGGAGATGAAGTTTAATGAGCATCAACTAAATCACCCTTGATGTACACTGAAAGGCCATGAACTAATAATTTGGATCTCATCGTTGATTGAAATCCCACCTTGAGTGCTTAGGAAGCTTGGGAGATGATTCATTGTTGCTCGATGAGGCCTAGAGAAGGTCAATGCAAAGTTAATTTGAGTTTGATGGAGAAATAGGGAAGTTAGGTTGGAAATGGGAGTGTCTTATTTTGGGAATGGGAATGGAATTTTTGATTGAAGAATGAGCTTGGGAGCTTAGGAATGGCTCTAAATTTTTGGTAGCTAGGGCTCGAGGAATGATTTTGTGTGTGTTTAAGTGAAATGAGGGGGTGTATACCCCTTCATCTTGATTGAATGGAATCAAGTTTGCTTTTAATGTTTTTCCAACCATCTCAGGGAGTGGGTGGTAGGGAGGAGGTGAGTTGGCTTGGCTTGGTTGGTTGAAGGTGTGAAGGTGGTCGCAAAGGAGGAATCATGTGTCATAGGGATTCAAATGCTCTAATGGGAGGGTGAGGTGATTTTACCTCTCATGGGTCATGGCCAACCTAACCACCCCTTGGGTCAGGTTGGGTAGTGTCTTAGGTGCCTAAGTGGACCATTGGAAGAGTACCAAGTGGCCAAGGAATGGAAATGACCACTTGCATGGGTGATTTATCTAATCTGATGACCTTGACCTATGGGTAGAATGATCATTTGGCATTGGATTTGATTTGGGTAGATTTGAAATGAGCCAAAAGTGGGTTAACCCAAATTTCAAGTCAAATGGAGTTGATTTGTTGTTTTGGCTCAATTTGACTCATTTAGGTCAAATTAGGTTGTCAAGTTGACCAATTGGTCAAATTAGGTCAAACCAAGGGTTGGGACAAGTTCATTTGATCATTTGGGATGTTTTGGTTCAATTGGTTTGGTTTAGTTTGGCATAGATTTGATTTTAGCTCATTTGAATTCATTTGGGTCAAATGGGTTAAGTTGACCAATTTGAACAAATTGGCAAAATTGGTTTGGGTTTAGTTGACCAATTAAAGATTATTGTAGGATTTAATTTCAATTTTAAATTGGTTTTATTTAGCCAACTTGAACATTTAAGTCAATTTGGTCTGTAGGTCAATTAAGTTTAATTGGGTCCAATCATGGCTTTGGTCAAGTTTAACAATTTGAAATGAACTTGAGCCATTGGTTGCATTCAATTTGGTTTATATTTTGCTTTCACCCAATTTGGAATTTTAGGTCAATTTGGGTCAACTTAAGTGGGCTAATTGGTTTGGTTCCACAATTGAAGGTCAAGTCATATTCAAATATTGATTTTGATTTGGTATGAATCATTAGTTTCAAGGGATTTGGCTTAGGATACAATTTGGCTAGTTTGGGTTCATATGGGTTAAGGGGTTGACTTGGTTAAATAACCAAATTGACTTAGTTTGATTTTGTGATGATTGATCAACCTTGGGTGATCAACAATCACGTTGGGAGGTTTTATGGGCTTGGTTCAATCCAATTTGGTGATTAGAACTCAGCTCAAATAGGTTAATTGGACACTTTGGGTCAAGTGGACCAATTGGGTTTAGTTGGCTAATTTTTGGCTGAGTTTGATTTAGTCCGTGGAATAGGTCTTATGGCTTAGGAAGGGTTACAAGTTTGGATTTGTTCATGGGCTTCAATCATTTGGTTTTGGAATTTGGGTTTGGATTTGGATTTGAATTTGATTTTTGAATTAAACTTGATGTTTGGTTTGAGAAGGTGAACATGGATTAGATTTGGGTTGTAGGGTAGGTGGATTATCCTAATCCCTAAGGCATAACCTAATCTTATGGTTAACCCTTCTAAGTCTTTAGGCTTAGCTTAAGTGTTTCTTAATTATTAGAAGTATCTATTGACTAGGGAAGTCAATATCTCAAAGACTCCTAAGTATAAGATGGGAAGATTGAATCACCAAAAGTGAGGTCAACAGGCCTTAGGCTCTATAGTGTTGCCCTAGGAGATAGATGATTGGAAGATCGAAGCCAAGTTTCACACTATAGACTCGGATACATCTTTCAACGCTTTTCTTGGGAGACCATGGATACATTAGAATAATATAGTTCCATCCTCTCTACATCACTGTATGAAGTTTGTGAGAGGTGGGATCATCTATTGTGTCAAAGGAGATCTCAAGTCATTTATAGTTCACGAGATCAGAATATATGAGGATGCGGCTTACTACCTCCCTCAAAATAAACAAGTCTATTCTCGCAAACTTAGCTACAGTTTAAAAATAAAAGAAAAAGAAAGAGAAAGAGAAAAAGAAAAATAAAATAAAATGGAGTAGAAATATACTTGGAGGAGGAAGTGGAGCCCAACATTATATTCCACCCATAATTCTTTACTCCATTTGAACATATAGGTAGACTACGACCTCCACCATGCAGGAAAAGCTAGTTCAGAGGCAGTCCCAAGGGTGGAAAACCTCTTAATTGGTCATCCAATAGAAGATATATCCCAGGAACCAGGAGTACAACTACTATCCATATAGACTTAGAATCCAGTTCATAGGATGATTATTATGGTCAAGACACACCAGCCTCTTCAGTAGATTCCCTTGGAGGTGGAACTTGAGCCGATAGTGATGAAGACCGGCTTCAAAGAAAAGCATAAGTTATTTAAGTCTATATGTGAAGTAGCATTAGTTTGGAACCTTAGCTCTAACCCCACTTTCCTCTCAAAAAAGTTATGGGTAGTTAAGGAATCCCCTAAGTCATCCATAGGGGTGAATACTTAGAGGTTCTTTTGGGAGCATCATCCTCAAGTCAAGAAGTTGATATAGAACTATGATGACTCATATAAAGATTTAGAATTACCTTTTGATTGGTACTTGCCTTGTGTTCATAATTTAGCAAAGAAGGTTAATCCCACACACTTGGTCAAAGCATTTTACTAAAAGAATATGAAAGAATAAATGTGAAAGATTTCAATCAAGACTGAGACTTGGATTTGGCAGTGTCTACCGATGATGATGATTATAGTCATCACCAATCATTTGGAATCAGGTTTTTCCCAAATCACATTAACTATATGAGAGCTATGCTTAGAAACTTTAGATGATCTAGATGATTTTAAAGTCAAAGATGCACCGTGAGTTTGAAGAAGAGATCAAGTCAACCATCAATAAGCTCAAGGAAATCAACTTAGGAACTGAAGAAGATCCACGCCTGACATACATCAGTTCTTTATTGAATGAAATTAAAACTAATGTCTTAGTTAGGCTATTCACAGAGTTTAAGGACTATTCTTCATGGAGTTATGAAGAGATGCTTAGATTGGCTCCTAATGTAGTAGTCCATAAACTAGCAAAAGAGCTTACGCCTAACCCTATCAAGCATGATCTTAGATGCATGAGATTAGACATAGAACAATGTGTCATTTATGAAGTCAAGAAATTGATGCTTCATCTAAGAAGAAAATATCTACCTAATTAGCTAGCATCATCTCAATTATGAAAAGAATGGCCAAATTCAATATGCATCAATTTTAGGGATTTAAATAAGGCATGCCCAAAAGATGAATTTCCACTACCAATCTCAAGTCGATAGTAGTCATTTCCTCATCTCATGCCTTTCTTTCATGGATTGATATATAATTTTTGAAGATGAAAGAAACATTACTTTTAGAACCTCGACGTAATCTATTATTATAAGGTCATGCCTTTCACCTTAAAATGTCGATATATACAAGTGGGCTATCACCAATCTTCGATGAACTCATTCATCATCCTAGTACTATATCGATGATCTCATGGTCAAAAGTAAAGAAAAGGAAGACCATCTCTTGGACTTGAATAGTTTTCAAATAGTTAAGATAATTTAACCTCAAAATGAACTCAAGTGTGAATAGTAGCTTCAAGAAAATCTCCACCACAATTGAAATTACACACTCTCTAAAAGATTAAATCAACTCAAATCATTCCAAGGGTGGTTGGATCTAAGATGCTTTATATCCAACCTATAGAAGGATGTCATCCATTCTCACTTGTCAAAAGGATTCCAAGTTCAAGTGGGATGATAAGTGTGAGCATGCCTTTGAAGACATCAAGCATTCCTTAGTTCACTTACTATTGAATAATGATTAATAAAATTAATTAACCAATTTGTTACTATTCATGGGATTAATTAATCATTAATTAACTTAAAAAAGTAATTAAGGTTTAATTAGAAAATTTTCATAATTAAGTGAGCAATAAATCCCAAGAAAATCATGAGAGGTAGAGGTCATCCCATTAAATTAACCTACAAAATTTGGGATTAATTGCTCAAGTAATTAAGGTGTAATTAAGCTAATAAATTTTATAATTAAACTTTAATTACTGCTCAAAATTAGTTAAGATCATTTTCATTATTCTCTTCTAAAATACCTTTAAATTGAGTATTTATTTGCATTTTTTATTTCTCTATGATTTTTTTTATTTTTAGAAGTTTCAGCCATTAAAAATGATTAATTAAGCCCAAGCCTAATCCTGGTATATCACATGGCTAATGCAACATGCTTTCCATGTGGAACCATGGGATTGGCTACTTAAAACTTATCTAACTCAGTGCCTACATTACGGAGGTGGACACGCTTTCTTATCTGCTATCCAATCTAAGATTAGATGGCTACAATTAATCTCATAGCTTAATAGGATTAAATAAGATCTTTCTAGTAGATCTAATCACAATTGTCCATTTTTGATCACACGAAATGGACGGTGCATGATTTAATAATAGGCGAGTGGGGGAGAATGGAGTCCATCCACCATTGCTCACTTGATCCGAGCTTACCCGAGCTCAGATCAACTCCAAAAGGATCTCACACCTTCACGACATCAATCAAAGGGGATTCAACTGTGAAGATCACATGAGATGCAAGTTTTCTTCGAAAAGCTCCAACTCATTTTTCCTAAGGATCGCTTTTGGAAGCATACCTCATCAAAGCACAAGACCATGAGCAATTGAGGAAGCTTCATCTCATGGAGATGAAGACCTATTAAGCAACAATTGTATCAATTCCTCGATGTTCGCTCGGAAGGCCTTGAATCGATGATTTGGAGCTCGCCATCAAGTCCCACCTTCGGTGCTTAACAAGCTTGGGAGATGATTTGTTCTTGCTTAACAAGGCTTAGGGAAGGTGTGTGCAAAGTTAATTTGAGTTTTATGGAGAAATGGGGGAAGTTAGGTCGAAAATGGGAGTGTCTTATTTCAGGACAGACGGGAATGGATTTTTCTGATCGAGGAATGAGGTTGGCTCTAATGGGTCATCTTGGGTAGCTAGGGCTTTGAGGAATAAATTTTATGTGTGTCTAAGTGGAAATGAGGGGGTATATACCATCCCCCCCCTTCCCTTCATCTTGATGGGATGGTGGGATCGATTTGGCTTCTAGTGGTCCACCATCTCGTGAATCATGGGTGGAGGAGGTAAGTTGCTTGACTTGGTTGGTTGAAGGTGTGGAGGTGGCTGCCAAAAAGGAATCATGGGTGTCTTATGGGTTTCAAATGCTCCAATGCAGAAGGGTGAGGTGATTTCACCTTCCATGGGTCATGGCTGCCAACCACCCCTCAGTTGGCGTGTCCCAGTTCCTAGGTGGACCATTAGGAGAGTACGAAGTGGCCAACAAATGTAAATGACCACTTACATGGGTGATTTATCTCATGTGATTCCCTTGACCCAAATGTAGAATGATCATTTGGCATTAGATTTGATTTACGCATATTTAAAATGAGCCAAAAGTGGGTTAGCCCAAATTTTAAGTCAATTGAAATTTATTTGTTAGTTTTGGCTCAATTTGACTCATTTAGGTCAAATTGGGTTAGGTTATGTCAAGTTGACCAATTGGTCAAATTGGGTCAAACCAAAGGTTGGGTCAAGTTCATATGATCATTTGGGATATTTTGGTTCAATTGGTTTGGTTTAGTTTGGCTTATATTTGATTTTGGCTCATTTGAATTCATTTGGGTCAAATGTCGACCAATTTGATCAAATTGGCCAAATTGCCTTGGGTTGTTTTGGTTTGGGTTTAGTTGACCAATTGAAGATGATTGTAGGCTTTGGTTTCAATTAATTTGGATTTGGTTTGATTTAGGCCAACTTGAACCTTTAGGTCAATTTAGGCTAAGTATGTCAATTGGGTTCAATTGGGTCCAATCATGGCTTTGGTCAAGTTCAACAATCAATTTGGAATGAACTTGAGCTATTGGTTGCAAATCAAATTGGTCTATAATTTTATTTGACCCAATTTGGTCTTTAGGTCAATTTGGGTCAACTTGGGTCAAGAGGGCCAATTGGGTTTGGTTTGAGTCAATTGAAGTTCAAGTCATATTCAAATATTGATTTTGATTTTGTATGAATCATTAGGGATTTTAACTAAGGTTGCAATTTGGCTGGGTTTATTTGGTGGGGTTGACTTGGTCAAATGACCAAGTTGACTTAGTTTGACTTAGTTTGTGATAATTGATCAACCTAGGGTGATCAGATAGGAGGTTTGATGGGGTTGGTTCACCATTTAGGTAGGATTAAAACTTAGCTCAATAATCAAATTGGCCACTTTAGGTCACCAATTGGGTTTAGTTGGCTTGATTTTGGGTTAAGTTTGATTTAGTTGAGTTTATATATGGATTTTAGATTGATATATAAATTCAATTGCATTTGGGTTGGGTTCAAATGGGTTTTGGTTCATTTGAACATTTCAAGTCAAAAGGGTTAAGTTGGATTTGACTTGGGTTAGTTTTGGTTTGGCTTGATGATTATAGATTTCATTTATATTTGTGAATATGATTGAAGGTATGATTGATTCATGAGAAAATCAATTAAATTTGGGTTTTCGAATTAAGGAATTTGGCTAAGTCCATGTAGTTGGGTCATGTGGCTTGTGATTTTGATTTGGTTTGATTTAGTTTTGATGATTTAAATGTATATTTCATTTAAATTTTTGAAGATGATTGAAAATATGATTGATTTATGAAAAAGTCAATTGAGTTTGACTTGATTTGGATTAAGATTTGGCTAAGTCCATGGGATAGGTCATAAAGCTTTAAAAGGGTTTTGATTTAGTTTGATTTAGTTTTGATCATTTGAATGTAGATTTGATTTATATTTAGGAAGATGATTGAAGATATAATTTTATTATGAGAAAACCAATTGATTTTGGATTGATTTGGATTAAGATTTGGCTAAGTCCATGGGATATGTCATATGGCTTAGAAAGGGTTTCGCTTCAATCATTTGGTTTTGGAATTTGCTTTTAGATTTAGATTTGGATTTGATGTTTGAATTGAACTTGAGGTTTGGTTTGAGAAGGTGAACAGGGATTGGATTTGGGTTGTAGGGTAGGGGGATTATCCTAATCCTTAAGGCATTACCTAATCCTATTGTTAACCTTTCTAACTCTTTAGGCTTAGGTTAAGTGTTTCCTAATTCCTTGAAGTGTCTTATGACTAGGAAGTCTTAGTATCTAAAAGACTCATAAGTCTAAGATGGGAAGTTGAATCGCACTCCAAAAGTGAGGTCAATAGGCCTTAGGCTCCATAGTGTTGCCCTTGGAGAAATATGATTGGAAAACTGAAGCCAAGTTCCACATTATAGACTCAGATACATCTTTCAATACTTTACTTAGGAGACTATGGATAGATGAGAAAACATAGCTCCATCTGCTCTACGTTAGTGTATGAGGTTTGTGAGAGGTGGGATTGTCTACTATGTTAAAAGAGATCTCATGCAATTTATAATTCACAAAGTCGGCATATATGAGGATGCGGCTTACTACCTCCCTCAAAATAAACAAGTCTATTCACATGAACTTGTCCAAAGTTCAAAATTAAAAAATAAAAAGAAAAAGAAAGAGAAAAAGAAAAAGAAAAGAAAAGAGAAAATGAAAAAGAAAAAAAGGGAGCAGAAATAGACTTGGAGGAGGAAGTGGATCCTGACATTAGATCCCACCCACAGTTTGTTACTCCATTTGAATATATGGGTAGGACGACCTGACCTCCACCAGGTAGAGGAAGAGGTCAATTCAAAGGCATTCCTAGGGTGGAAAACCTTCTTATTGGCCAACCAATAGAAGATATATCCTAGCTACTAGGAGTACACATGCTATCCTTATAAACTTAGACTTTAGGTCATAGGATGATTCTTATATGGTTAGCACACCAACCATATCTTCTTAATAGTAGATTCCCTTTGAGGTGACAGTTGAGCCAAATAGCGATGAAGACTGGGCTCCAAAGAAAAGCATAAGGGTATACAAGTCTATATGTGAAATAGGTAGGCATCAATTTGGAACCTTAGCTCTAACCTTACTTTCCTCTCAAAAGGTTGAGGGTTTGATAGTTAAAAAATCCATTAAGTCATCAACAGGTGTGAAGACCCAGAGGTTCTTTTTGGGAGCATCATCCTCAAGACAAGAAGTTGATGTAGAACTTGAGGATAAGTCATATAAAGATTTAATAGAATTATCTTATGATTGGTACTTGTCTTGTGTTAATAATTTAACAAAGAAAGGGTTAATCCCATATGCTTGGTCAAAGCATAGGTCTGACTTCTTCAAAAGAATATGAAAGAACAAATGTAACAGCTCTCAATCAAGACTAGGACTAGGATTCAGTATAGTGGGTCCAATCGATGATGGCGATTACTACTTAGTTATCACCAATCATTTGGAATCTATTATGTTCCTTTCAAATCACATTAACTCATATGAAGAGTTGTGCTTAGAAACTCTAGATGATCCAGGTGATTTTGAAGTCAAAGATGCCCCACTAAAGTTTGAAAAAGAGATCAAGTCAACCATCGATGACCTCAAGGAAATCAACTTAGGAACTGAAGAAGATCCACACCACATACATTAATTATTTGTTGAATGAAAATGAAACCAATGACTTAGTTAGGCCATTGATTTTATTTAAGGACTACTTTGCATGGAGTTATGAAGAGATGCTTGGATTGGCTCTTGATGCAGCGGTCCATAAACTACCAATAGAGCTTACTGCTAACCCTATCAAGCAAGCTCCTAGATGCATGCGATTAGATAGAATAACAAGTCCTTTATGAAGTCAAGAAACTGATCGATGTTGGCTTCATCCGGGAAGAAAAATACCCTACTTGGTTAGCCAGTGTCATCCAGTTATAAAACATAATGGCCAAATTCACATAAGCATCAATTTTAGGAACTTAAATAAGGCATGTTTAAAAGATGAATTTTCATTACCAATCCCCGAGCTGATGGTGGATATTGCCTCAGCTCATGCAGTCTGCCCTTTCATGGATGGCTCATCTAAATATAACCAAATAAAGATGACCCCTAAATATGAATGAAATACTACTTTTAGAACCTTGATCAAAATCTATTGCTATAATGTGATGCCTTTTAACCTTAAAAATACTAGTGGTACATACCAACGGGCTATGACTTGAATCTTCGATGAACTTATTCATCATCAGGTCGAGTGCTATGATGATGTTGTAATCAAAAGTAGAGAAAAGGAAGACCATTTCTTTGACTTGAGAGTAGTTTTCAAATAGTTAAGACAATTTAACCTCAAAATGAACCCCCTAAAGTGTGCATTAAGAGTAATTTGAGAGAAATTCCTTGGGTTTGTTGTCCAACATAAGGGAATCTAAATCAATCCAGAGAAGATCAAGGTGATATTAGAAATGCCACCCCATAAAATTTTAACTCAACTCAGATCATTCCAAGGGAAATTGGTGTATCTAAGATGCTTTATATCCAACCTATCAGGAAGATGTCAGCCATTCTCAGTGCTTGTCAAATGGATGCCAAGTTCGAGTGGATGACAAGTGTGAGCATGCCTTCGAAGACATCAAGCATTACCTGATGATGCCATTCTAGCAGATGCTATCTCAGGCAAACCACTCATACTTTACACTGCTATGTTATATGACTCCCTTGGTGCTTTTTTAGTCCATCATAATAATGAAAGGAAGAAAAATGCACTCTATTATCTCAGCTGTCATCTAATCCCTACTGAGGCTAATCATCCACTCATTGAGAAGCATTGCTTAGCTTTAATCTTGGCATCCCAAAAGCTACAACACTACATGCTTCCTCATAAGGTGAACTTAATCTCCAGGATCAATCCACTACAATATCTCATGACACGACTGACACTATCAACTGCAGTGTCTCATTACCTTCGTACCCCTCAGTGTGGTGAAAGGACAAGTTCTAATGGATTTCTTAGTAGCACACCCACTTCTTGTTAACTCTCCTCTTAGTGATGATATCCCCAATGAACAAATCATAAACTAAGGAGATACTAGCATTCACTGCTAGGAGATGTAATTTGATGGTGCAGCTTCCTCTCAAAGAGGAGACAAACCATAATTTACTATTCTAGGAAAGGCAGGGGTAGGAATAGTTCTCTTAACTCCTGACCACGATGTGATGAGATTCTCATATCATCTATCTAATCCTTGCACCAATAATGAAGCTGAATATGAGGCTCTGATTGTCAGTCTAGAGTTAGTCGTTACTCTAAGCATCAAGAATATCAACATCTTTGGGGATTCTCAGCTAATTATCAACCAAATCATTGGGTCATATAAAGTTATAAAGCCCAAGCTCCATCACTACAAGTACACCATGGAGTTGTTGGCCAAAATCCTAGAGGTTAAAATCTATAAGATTCTTCGAGGAGAGAACAACTTAGCATATGCTTTAGCCAAGCTTGCCAAGGAGTTGACATGTCCGAAGGATGAGTCCATATCAATAAAGGTGTAAAATAGATAAGTCTTATCTTTTATTGATATTAAACTCATCAAAAGTACTCTCTTGAAGGGAAGGTTTCCATTGCTAAGAAGGATGAGGAGTTAGATTGGAGGAAACCATTCATGGATTACCTAAATTAAGGAAAATTGCCTTAGGAGAAGTCTGAAGCCCATCAGATGAAGCATAGAGCAGTTTCCTATGTTATTGTGGATGGTGTCTTATACCGATGATCTTTTCGATCATATTTGGTTATGTTGTTTAGACTAGCACGAAGCCCATAAGATCGTGCCCGAGGTACACTCAAGATTATGTGGAGCCAACCAAATGATCTGAAGATGAAAGCAAAGATCAAGAGACTAGGATACTACTAGACATCGATCAAAGATTATATGTATATGTCTAGGTGAGGCTACCAATGTTAAATACAAGGTGTGATCCTACACCAACCACCCAACATTCTACATCCTACATTGGCCTCATGGCCATTCGAGGGTTGGGTACCGAACATAGTGGGTTGATTGATTCTCCTTCTTCCAAGGGTCATCGGTTCATCTTACCTACTACTAACTACATTTCCAAATGGGCAAAGGAGATTTTTCTCAGAGAGGTCACAGCTCATCATGTGCTCTAATTTTTTAGGAATAATAACATATATAAGTTCAGAGTATCTCGATGAATTATATCTGATAATGGCATTACATTCAAGAACATCAAGATCAACAACTTTGCCCGGGGACACAGTTTAGATTGGAGATATTCTACCATCAACTACCTAAGGGTAAATAGCTTAGTGAAAGCCTTCAACAAAACTCTCATCCAGATACTAAAGAAGACACTCGACAATAACAAGCAACAGTGGAATGAGAAATTAGTTGAAGCCTTGTGGGCCTACCGCACCACATATAGAACTCCAACTCAGTTTACTCCTTTCTATTTAGTGTATGGGTTTGAAGTCATTCTACCATTAGAAGTTCAACCCCCATCACTATGGATATATGTGGGTAGCAAGATCACAAAAGAGCATAATGTCAAGTTATAATTAAAAGAGCTTGAAGGATTGGAGGAGAGACACCTACGGGCATGCCAAATCTTCAAGTTGTACAAAGCTAAAATGATTCAAGCTAACAACAATTTGGTCCTTCCTAGATCTTTTCAAGTAGGAGAGCTTATTTTAGTTCTAAGAAGATTGAGTCATAAGATGGGAGGCAAGTTTGAACCCACTTGGGAAGGCCATTTTTCCTTAGAGAAGGCCAACCAAGTAGGATCTTATTAGCTTATTAATCATAAGAGAGAGTGCCTAGTGCTTCTAATAAATAGGCTCTACTTAAAGAAATATTATAAATCATGTTTGAAAATAATTATCATCAATGAAAATTCCATTTTGAATTCAATCTCTTCCATGTTGAAAGTATTCTAGTTTGTGAAGCCATCATGATCTATTTAGGGTAGGTGTGAAGAACCCGAGTGGAATCCTTTCTTTCATCAACACAATACAAACATAAACTACACAGAAACACATCTCTATTATCTCAGGCTACTCAGAGTTGAGATAACCCCCCAAAGACACTCACTTAGTAGCTAGCCGACGCTTACCAACCACCGTGTGTCACCCTAGTGGTCTTCTTGCTTTGGAGGATGTAAGTCTGCTATGCTTTCCTTCCTTACTTGGCCACTGCACACTGATGAGTGCCTTGTTAGTTTAGTAGGCCTTACTGCATGGCCGGTAAGCTACCTTATGTTGGCTTTATTTAACAGGATGTGAGTCTGCTATGCTTTCTTTCTCAATTAGCATTCATGTATTGACTGGTCGAGTATATTTGAGGTTTATGATAAGTCCCTCTAGCAGCTCCTTCCTTCTTGACTACTTCTAGTCTAGGTCCATTCTTCCCTCAGGGATCCCCACTTAGTAGTCACTCTAGGCTAGATAGCATCTATCCCACCGACAACAGACTATCCCGATGATCAATTCTTCTTAAAAAGTTGTAAGCTTATGCTTTCTTTCTAGGTTGATCATTGCACACCGAAAAACACCTTAGATTTGTTGGTTATCACTATGTTGATGGATACACCACTCATGCTAACAGATACACTTTAGATTGGTTAGTTCTCGCACCTTAGGATACACCACTCATGATAGATGTAAGTCTGCTATGCTTTCTCCTTGAGTTGGCCATCGTACACTTATAGGCTTTCTTTTCCAGGGCTTAGAATAACAGCCCTAGTAGCACCTCCCCTGTGGGAACTATATTTGGATCACATCATTTGTGACCTCATTTAGACACTACTTGGGTTACTTTTGAATTGAAAAATTCTCCTTTCCTAATAACCACCCATATGGTTGAAGAATCCATCCTATGGATGTGTAGATTCTCCCTTGGTATAGTAAATTTGAGATAGGTCAAGGCTGACATAGCTCTTTCTCAATGTGGTCCCTTGCAAACCACCAGGGTCCACACAAACATATAAACAAAATATATATTCACTTGTGGATTAGGAGGACACCCCTAATGGTATTATTTCCCAAGCAGGTATCCTATCTTTAGGGTAGTGGCAGTAAAACTTCCTATAAAAATCACCTGACTACTATAGAGTTGATATAACTCCCTAGTGTAATTCACTCAGTAATTCCCATAAGTCATGTTCAATTTGTTGTGCTACCAACACATCACCCTAGCAGTTGTTCCCTACTTTTGAAGATGTAAGTCTTTTATGCCTTCTTTGTAGCACAGCCATTGCACACTGAAAGGAAACCCTTTAGGTTGGCTAGCTCTACGCCACGACCAGTAGACTATCTCTTTGGATTTATAAATCTGAGATAGGACAAGTCAGATATAGCCCCTTCTTAGTGGGTCCATCGCACACCGACTTGGTCCATAAATTAAATCTATCAAATTTGACCGAGCTCATATCCTAAGTGGATATGCCATCAATTTGAAATCAAACTAAAATAAATAAACCATATCAAATAACATAAAATTAAGATAAAATTAATCCTAACTACTTTTGAGTTGACATAAATCCCAAAGATTCACTCGAGTGCCCAGTCGTTTGATTTATTATGCAACTAATAGGTCACCTCAGTGATTGTTCCTCTCTTTGGAAGATGTAAGTATACTATGCCTTCTTCCAAGCACAACCATTGCATATCAAAAGGCATCCCTTTAGGTTGGCTAGCTCAACCCCGTAACTGGTAGTCTATCCCTTTGGATTTGTAAACCTAAGGTAGGTCAAGGCTGATATAGCCCCTTCTTAGTGGGTCTATCGCACACTGACAGGGTCCATACATTAACTCAGATTAAATTAAACCAATTATTATTTTCCCTAGTTTAGTTAAATCACATCCATCCCTACAGTGGAGCTCTAAATCATATATAAATAAGTCAAGAAAACAAATCAAATTCAAAATAAACATCCCTAGTGGAGCCAAATTAAACCAACTCCCCTTGTAGAGTCTAAATCAAATAAATCCAAACAAACTCTTATCCCTAGTGGATACATCCCCAAAAAAATCTATGAAATCAAACTTAAATCCCAATCCCTAGCAGATAGCTTGAACCTGCTTCCCTAGTGGAAGGTTCATATACCCGATCCCCAGCAGACTCGAGCCCATATCTCTAGCATATATGCCTCCACATTAATTAAAACAAAACAAATTAAAGTCGATTCAATCTTAATCCTTGATGGATTATAGATTCTTATCCCTAATAGATCTTCTTTCCACAAATCATATAATCAAATCAAATTCATTCATTTCCAGCAGATTATCTTCTTCCATGCCCTCGACATAGACCCCTCACATGTCATGTCCAATGCATGTGTGATCCCTTAGAGGATCTCCCTCCATGTCTTTGACATGGAATTCTCATCAAATCTTATTTCTTCTCTTATGCACACCTTTAATACTTCAACCAAAAGCCTAACAATGTATTCATTCAAATTACATCATCTTGACATTGTAATCAACATTTTATGATTTGTGATGGTGCAAGCTCAAACTAACTATACAATATCATGCTAAACATATTATAGTGTGAATTAACACACTATATTATATTATAATATATGATGTTATATTTTAATTTACTATAATATAATAGATTGTCTAACATTACACCTCATTAGAATCACTTAAAAGGAACAAATAACAAAATTTTCTCAAAATATGAATAATGCTCATTTTGTGTAAAATTGTTGTTTATTAGAAATGGTACAAAATAGTATAATTTTTGTGTTTCTTCTTGGTATGTGCTGTGAATTTGGCCAAAATTTTTCATCTCAACCTTCAAATTAACATTTTTGTAGGTTTTGACCCAATGTATTATAACAAAAGTAAAACATACTAAAATGTACAGTAACATTTAGTAACACACCACCATATTCATATATATATATGTGA